>OU015502.1:77114018-78424018 GCA_907164885.2 Dolomedes plantarius | reverse complement strand
AATTATCGACATCGACGAGTAATCCCACCAATCACTGAATGAAAATAGATCGGAACTGATGCTCTTCGATAGACACACCCTGATGATTATATTTTGATTGAAATAAAATTACTTGCTAATTTTTTTTAACATTTTGGGTCTTGATACTATATTAATTTGTTTTAAAGTTACAAATCTCCTGTGTGTAAATTCAGAGCAATTTTTTTAACTTGATAAAAAGACCTCTAAACAAATGATTAAGTCTTATGGTTTTAAGAATGCTGGGAATTTGTAGGTTCACAAACTACACCAAAATTATTATACCAAAATCATAGTTAGAAAGAAATGTATTATGGAGATTATATATAATGTATATATAATATATATATATATAATATATATATATAATATATATATATATATATATATATATATATATATATATATATATATATATACATCTTGTGGATCTAAAATGTAGTTATAAGTCCATTTAAACTTTTAAATATTCAAGTTTTCAGAATAGGATTTGGGTATCCCAATAGCTAACCTGAGTACGATTAATAAAGTAAGCAATTGTATAACAAATAAAAATTTTTATTTATACTTTTATGGTAATAATATTGTGCATTGTAAGTTTGCATTGTGCATGTAAGATTCTATTAACTACGCACAAGGTGTTAATATATCTACAGTTAATAAATTATTGATTCAAAATAATTATCGGCCAAGTTACTTCCACTTGTATTATGATTATTATTTTATGTATTAATCTAATATTATTCGATAAATTAATAATTAAATTTTATCAAAAATTTTATTGATTTTGAGCGTAAGTAATGACATATAAGATTTATGTTCAACATTGATGCATAGCAATTAACAAACACTGATAAATATATTTAATACATGAACTGATTCACATTAGTTTGAGAATTAAATATTTTGTTAATATAGTGGCTCAATGTATTTTCTAACGGTACGATTGAAGAAAATACTCGTATTTGTATTTCGAAACAATATTGTTTTGTACTTTTTGGAAATCCTAAAACCGCTTCTTTATCTAAAATAGCTCTTCCTTTTCCCTTAAGTTCTAAATTTTGCAGACAAAAAGAAAACAAAGAATAAACTTTATAATAGATGTAATTTCAGTGTGCTTTCCGTCATTATTTGATTTTGCTGTAAAGCATTCGGAAAATAAAAAGAAGCACCTAAGACATCTTAGTGTATTTTAGGTTATATGTTTAGACTATTTAAAAAAATGGCTTGTTTTAATTTTGACTCTCTTCTTATTTTAAAATTCTGTATCTTAATTAGTGAAAATAGTTAAAATTCAGCACGTTTTTCGGCATTTAGTATCTGCATAATATTCTAAAAAACACATTAAACAACCTCATAGCCCTTATAACTACTTTAATATTGAAGAATTAACTATTTACATAATATCTTGACAATCCAACTGATTTGGATTATATAAACAGAAGAATATAATACTTCCAAACTAAGCCTCTCACTAACTTATTACGCAGTTTACTAAGTATGAATTTTTTTTTCTGGTTAGGCTATAAAAAATTCAAAAGCAACGAACAAGATAATAAACATCGCGTCGTATACCTAACAACCCCAAATTTTAGATTTTCTTGGTCTCATAACCAACATCTGAAGCTCGTAAAACATTTTGAACGAAACAATAATTAATTAAAAACTTTTATAGAGAAGCGCCAAAATGTCTTTGAACGTGCTCCCCCTTCAGACAAGTTTTCTTTTGCTCCGGAAAACACATTGGGTCATGGGATCAACCCGTTTGAGATGTCACGAAAGTCACACATTTTAATCTACACTCCTGAATATCAATTTCACGAAGGCAGCTAGATCTCCCGTTCTACAAACACGGCGATTTCCCCATCCCGATGCCGCATGGAAGTTCCCCCATCGGTCACTAAAATAAAAGTTTATTTTTTTGCCCCAGGTCAAGATACACGCTTCAATGTCAAAAGGTGAAATTAAGATTCCTCAATACACACTAAATACTGATATCATGCCGACAACTCCCCGTAAGGGATTTTTGGAGACAAAAATTGGGTATTTACAGATGAGGCGAGTTTCCGAGAAAACCATCACTTACCTTAAAGTCTTTACCAGTATGCACTTAGAATCCTAGTTCTTTATGATTTCCACAACCTTTGGCTCGCTCTCTCCCTTGACCGTATCTTCTGAATATTAGAGGTTTTTGCGCGAGGTTTAGCCCTTTCGCGGATTGAGCCTGCGCAGTGCCTCCGCCCTGCATCCCAACGGTTGCTATGGCAACAGAATCAACATTTGGAAGGTTGAGTGACTGCCCTAAGTCTTTTAGGGGGGGCCAGTGCGTTTAATATCTCTGCGTTCTGGTAATTAATATAATGGGAGAAATGTGTAAAGAATATTCATAAAATTCCTATGATATTGCTCCTTCGTTTCATTTATTTTTATGCGATTGGGTTTATTCAATTTTTGTAGCTTAGAAAAGTAGGGCGGTATCAACGAATTTCAAGGGCATGATCCCTTTTGTTCTTACATAACATTGTCCTTATGGAGAATTTAATCGCTCCTGAAGAAAATATGGCCTTTCAAAGGGGTGGTCACTGCACCTCTCTGAATACAAGTTTCACTGCATGTATATATATATATATATATATATATGTATGTATGTATGTATACACACATATGTATATATATATATATATATATATATATATATATATATATATATGCATATATATACATACGTATATACAGTCGAACCTACATATATCGAACTTCCCTATATCGAAATTTTCTATATATCGAACTCTTAGCAAATCTCCATGTTCATTACATAGAAAAACTGTTTCTATATATCGAAAAATCTCTATATATCGAAATTTTTTTCACGACATATTGTGAGATTTTATTCCACTTTAGAATAAAATCTCCCCATTTTTGGCGTTTGAAACAATACTCCGTGTACTTCAATTCGTGGAAAACGTCCCTGATGAAGTTTTTAATGGACTGAATAAATGCGAGCATTTCTTTGATGAACTTTCCGCAAAACTGTCTGTTCAGCAAGATATTCGTAGTTTTTTTAAAAGAATGTAACTGTGATCACTGTAACCACTAATTGGGTTATTGTTTTTTTTTTTAAGGTATATACACTGCTCAAAAAAATTAGGGGAGCAAGCAAAGAAGTTATGAAAACAGTGCGAGACAGCCACGTATTGGCATAAAATGGATAGTACACGCGTATCAATGCGCAATACAGAAAAAAAGACGTAAAAAAAATTTGTAATTAAGCTTTAATTCTTTGAAAATATGGAAAAAACATGAAAAGATGATTTAGGGCAACAATTTCGTTACATCTAAACGATAAAAAAAAAGTATTGTTTAGACATGATGCAAGATTTTTAATATGGTGTGTGGTCTCCTCCAACAGCTAAGACTGCTGCACATCTGTTTTCCGTGGATGAGATGATGTTATCGATAAAACTTTGGGGAATACTGTTCCACTCCTCAAGTAGTGCAATCTACAAGTCTCGGAGAGTAAAAGGAGGCCTTGGTCTCGCAGCAATGCGTCGTCCGAGCATGTCCCAAACATGCTCGATTGGATTCAGGTCAGGAGAGCACGCTGGGCATTCCATACGCTGTATTGTTTCAGCTTCAATCATGTTCTCGACAAGACGAGATGTCTGCGGTCTGGCATTATCATGGTGGAAAACAAAGGAATCTCCAATGGCTGCATCGTAAGGTATGACATGAGGTCTCAGTATCTCGTCTGCATACCTTCGGGCCGTCAAAATACCATTCCGAATGATATATTCCGAATGATAGGTCCGTACGTCCACCTATGCTGATTCCACCCCATACCATCAAACCAGCTCGTCTGTATTGTGACCTTTCACGAACGAATGTGGGGTTATTTCGAGTGACCCTTTCCCTCCATACCAAAACACGTCGGGTGTCACACTCCAGACTGAATCGGGACTCGTCTGTAAACAGCACTTGGCTCCAATCATGTTGCTCCCAATCTCGATGTTCAGCATCCCATCTTCTTCGGGCCGCACGGTGGCGTGAGGTCAACGGAATTCAGACCATTGGCCTACGTGCATAGAGACCTTCCTGATGAAGCCTATTACGTACTGTTTGGCTGGACACCCTTCGTCCTGTTGCCAAGAGCAACTGCCTTTGCAGCTGAGTAGCATTGTCTGTTCTGTTTCGACGAGCTGTTAACAGTATATACCGGTCATCAGTTGCTGTAATGGCGCGTGGCCGACCTTGCCCTGGTCGACGTCTAACATTCCCTGTTTCTTGGAATCGATTCCACAGCCTTGCAACGACACTTCTGGCGACTCCAACAGCGTCCGCGACACTACGTTGTGTTTGCCCGGATTCAAGTCTGCCTATAATACGCCATGCCATGGATTCGGGTAAATCACGTTGTTGAAACATTTTCAAGTCACCTTTTCTCAAATTGAATAACTGAGAAATCGAATTTCACAGTTAAGACAGTGAAACAGACGTATCTGCAACATCCCGATTTCCGCCCTTATGTTCTTTTTCTGGTTTTTGACGTCATGAACTTTGATTTGCATATGAAGTTTTCTTCTTCTGTTTCCTGCTAGGCTTTAAATTATGGATGATTTATTTTATGTTACTTATCGGGGTAAGTATTTACGTAATTTCGTTAAAACCATGTGCTCCCCTAATTGTTTTGAGCAGTGTAGTACTCAATAAATCTTTCACATTAATTTATTTTTTGGTTATTAACTTTCATTTAATGTGATTCGCATATAAATTGGAAATGAAGTTTCGTATACGAAAATTAGCTTTCATTTTAATGTTTTAGGAGAATTATGATAAAACTAAGATCAATTCTATATATCGAAATTTCTGTATATCGAATTTTTTTCCGGCATTTTGCTACTTCGAAATAATGAGTTTCGACTGTATATATATATGTGTGTGTGTGAGCGTGTTTAAGTAACTGACGTAACTGCCATGTTTTAATTTAAAAGAGAAAGTAGCATGAAGTATATTTAAAATAATGTAAATTGGACAATGGAAAAGTATAATTTAAACTTTAAGTTTACTGACTAATGCAAGACGTTAACATGAGTGACATACGCCCATTTATGAGTTTGATGTAATAATAGTTTCATAAAATAGTTATTTTCTTTCATCGATTTGAAATGAAGCCTTCACAATAAAATTCGAAACTGTTTAAACTAATTCAACAATTTTGGTTAAGTAAATGTTTTTAATTCAACGACACTCAAAGACGATCGCTTTATGTCGCGTCTCCTCCCTCTCCCTCGGTCTATGTATGTTCAAGGTAAAAGAAATTTTAGCTGAAAATTAATCTGAATGCATTAAAAAACTAGGGCCTGAAGTAGCCTTATGGTAGCACGTTAATCGGTCGTAATGGTGCTCGGATCGAATCCCCACAAATGCCATTAAACACCTCCGTGTCTAGGCCGGACATATGCACGCAAAATCCGCAGACCAGAAAGTTCCTCTATGAGGTCAGAGAGTGTGGGAGAGGGTACGACAACCCCAGTTGTCGTCCCTGGAAGTGGCTCGATCAAAATTGACATGGCTAAATCCGACTCCAGCCCTCGTGGTGCCATTAAAAACCGGAACCTCAACCCTCAGCCCACTAACCAGTATGGACCTGGTCTGAAAAACTTCCGACCAGGGGGCATTAGAAACGACAACGACAATAACATTAACAATCTTGTATGTGAACCTGTTCATGTTAGTTTTGGTGACATCTGCTAATACAGTGTTTCCCGACCTTTTTCGAGTCGCGACCCCCGTCAATGGTTTCCACGCATCCTGCGACACACACACACACTGCTTCTCACCCTCCACATTTTCATTAAAGAGGTCTTATACGACGTAAAGAAAAAACAGTAAAATCCATTTTTCATAATATTTATTCAAACTAAATTATTAAGTTAACAATAAGGAAATTTTAAGAAATGGGGAACATTAAGAAACATTCATCGTTTAAAACAAGGTTATGTAAAAGCAAGGACAGAACCGAACAGAACCTCAAGGAATATATATATATATATATATATATATATATATATATATATATATATATATATATATATATATATATATATATATATATATATATATATATATAATATATATATATATATATATATATGTATATATGTATATAAATATATGCATATATATATGCATATATATATGTATATATATATATATATGCATATATATATGTATATAAATATATGTATATATATATATATATATATATATATATATATATATATAATATATATATATATATATATATATATATATATATATATATATCGAACAAGAATTTTTCAATCACCTGCCGTATGGATTCAGAATCATATAACAACAAAAATAGAAAGACTCTTACGTATAATAAAATTGCTCTTTTCCATTGGGGAAACTGCAATAGTAATGCCAAAGGTGACTACAGAGATTCGCGAAAGAGAAAATGACGTTTAGAATGCATGACCTGTATGTTGTAAGTAACCGCGAATTTCATTTACCACAAAATAAAGACAGTAGAATTCCAACAAACTGGGATTACGTTTCCAAAAAGACGTTTCACTTTAAAAAGCATCACCCGCCTTACAGTTTCATGGTAAATAAATGTTGACCCATTTATCGGTGATATTCGCTAAAAAGTTATTTCAATTGATCCCACAGCGACTCATCCCCCCCCCCCAGAAAAAAACTTGTGACCCTCAGGTTGGAAGCCCTTGTACTAATCACAGGATTGTAATTTTCAGTCATAAATGTAAACGCGAAAAATAACTCTACAAAACATTTTTTTAATTTAAAAAAATGTGAAGGGTTCGTTTACATCAACCAAATTTATAATTTTGAGGTACATACATCACGGTTTTGACAATGATTTTTCAACCGTTGAGATCATCGTAGAAGGTTGTATGAGACATTAAATTTAACAGTGTCATTCCTCACAAGGTAAACTTTCAAATATAACCAGTAACGTAATGAAAGATTCCAAGCGGTTAAATGGCCTCTCTATTATTCCTATACTCAAATATTTTAGATCTGATATCCATAAAATGTTAATCCCACAAAAAAGAAAGTTCCACTTGTAAAAATCGATCAACAAAGTTTCAGAATTATAATAAATTTATTAGCAATTAGGGGTTTTCTTGCGAGTCCATTATTCGTAAAAACTGAACTCCAATATTATAGGTGCAAATCGCAATTCATTTTATTTTAGTGGGTTTTCAAAGTATGTCATCTGTAAGACATGACAAAATTTTTCAAGAATTAAAATGACCGCATCATAATATCCCGAGTGTAGCAGTAGTCATCTTACAGCTAGAATGGCCAAGCATGAAACATGTTTTTATGAAGACTTTCCCATCGAAACCACCATTTTTTTCTTCTAACGACATGTATCACTTCTATCGCCTTTCATACAAAAACACGGCAACCAAAGTATTTCTTATTATTGGTAGAAATTTTATTATTAGAAATTATTATTCGTAGTAGTAGTAGGAGGAGGAGAAAGAGTTATTATTATTATTAATACTATTATTATAAGTTGTTATTTACTTATTATAATGGTAATGAGCAAATAATAAAATTTATATATATTTATATTATTATTTTATTAGTTATTATTGCTTTATCATTATTCATTTTTATTACTGACGTTCATGAAAGACTGAGATACGAACACGGTAACCAAATTACTTTTATGATAATCAGTGCAAATTATTATTATTATTATTATTATATTTGTTATCATTTGTTTATCATTATCCATATTTATTACAACCGTTCATGAAGGACTGAGATACGAACACAGTAGCAAAAGTACTTTTATGATAATCAGCGCAAATTATTATTATTATTATTATTATTATTATTATTATTATTATTTTATTAGTTATCATTTATTTATCATTATCCATTTTTATTACTGTCGTTCATGAAGGACTGAGATACAAACACGGTAGCCAAAGTACTTTTATGATAATTAGTGCAAATTATTATTATTGTTTTATTAGTTATTATTTGTTTATCATTATTCCTTTTCATTACTGCCGTTCATGAAGGACTGAGATACGAACACGGTAGCCAGAGAACTTTTATGATAATCAGTGCAACTTATTATTATTATTATTATTATTATTATTATTATTATTATTAGTTATTATTTGTTTATCATTGTTCATTTTTTATTACTGCCCTTCATAAAGCACTGAGATTCGAACACGATAGCCAAAGTACTTTTATGATAGTCGGTGCAAATTATTATTATTATTATTATTATTATTATTATTATTATTTTGTTATTATTTGTGCATCACCCGATTTCTTTGCACTGCAAGAGATTGATTAGTCACTGTAGACCATACTGTATTCTTCGCGTGGCGCATTTACGTTACGCATTACCGTCCAGTAATAATTTTGTCTAGAAAACCTTCGCTGAAACATGTCCCACATCAGAATACATTGTAAAATAAAAATCAAAGTTTAATCCACCCCATTCGGAGCCAATGGGACGTGAACTTTTACAGCAGCGATTTGCCTGCGATACTCACTGATGCGTATTTGTCTCACGGAGCGCGAATTCGAGGCCTTAGAGCAGCTCGCCCGAAAAACAAACTTTACAGGCTCCAGTCGCAGATTCGCTGCTTGCATCACTGTTAATTCTTTCATATCTTTTATTTTTTATGACCGGAACTTGTTTGAAAAAAAAAAAAGTTTTATTAGCTCCTGTCACAAATTTGGGCTATTCGTTATTTCATTTCAAGGAAGAAAGACTTTAACGTGAAAAGTACGGTGGTCAATAATTTACCATAGCTATCTCATATAAAATGAAAAATAATAATATATACCGTTGACGCTCGTTAAAACAACCCAACGCGTAGAATAGAAAAATAATGGGCCCGGGGCTTTGAACTTGGGGAACTTGGTTCAAATCACGACAATGCCGTTAAATACCTTCCTAAATAACACAAGACCGTTGGGAAAGTGTTGGGCAACAGTATAAAGCATAGTTGGCTAACAGTTGAATTTAGCCGTTGGCATTGCAGCTCACCCAAAGGTTGGCTGCTAGTTGGCCAACGATGTGCGTTACTTGGGTTTGTGTCTAGACTGAATAGGGGCACGTTAAATCTGTAGATCGGAAAGTTTTCTATGACGTCAGAGAGGGTGGAACAAGGTACGAGCCTACCAGATTCGTCCCTTGGGGGAGCTTAGTCTAAATTGTGATAGTAGCCCATTTACCTGCAGGGATTTAATCCCGGAAGACCTTAGTTGTTATTTTGGGCCTTGTCTGGTTTATTGGAAATAGAAAAATATCGTTATAACGAGAGGTCGCCATACCAAAAATGTATAAAGAAAGCATAATAAACTCATTATTTGTCAGTAAATTAGATTTTTTTAATTCCTCATTTGTACACGATTACAATGTACATAGTACTGTTCCCTTTGTTAACAAATAAGTATTGGCAATGGAAATGTATAGAATTTAAGAGATCGGTAATTTAACGATAACCTACAAACCCATGTATCTAACAGTAAAGACTGATTAACTGTTCTATTATCCACGTGTTTATTCATTCATCCTTATCAAAACGCATGTTCTTCATTCTAGTCCATTGGGACCGGAGTCAGCCCGTTCATGCCCCCTTTTACGCAAACCGGATTCCGAGACGTTCTCCCACTCACGCGAAACGCATTCTCTCTGTTGTTGTTGTGGCTTATTCCTCAAGGTCTGGCCGAAGGAAGCTAGACCAAGAGGTCGTGGACTCTCAAAAAGTCATACACGAGAAGAGGCGCAGAATATAGGTCCTCATGCAGCAGCCCCACACAGTTCAATAGGTGGGTAGGTGATGCCGGTGCTGAAGCACATTTAGTGCATCTTCAAAAAGTTTTCTGTCCATTGATAAAAGTGAGGCTCCTGATATGTCCACTCATGAGTCTACCGATGGTGACCTGGACAGCCCTGTCCCCTTTAATTGTGAAAGTGCCACCAGGAGATTTCCCAGAATACCAGGAGTGGGACGGAGGAGTCAACCTTAATTTCTGATTTGAAATCTTTATTTTTGAGCATATTTCGGAAAAGGTCAGGCCGACACCTGAGGTTGAATAACTAGAAACACCATCCTTTGTAAGATTGTCAGCGGTCTCGTTTCCATGAGTCCTATATGTAAAGGAACCCACTGGAAGTAAATCCGTGAAAGCTCCTTAAGGTCTTTAAGTATCGACACAGATGCTCTGTCACCAATTTTAGTCCAGTAGCTCAGATGTTGTATAGCACTGCGACTATCAGTCAGGATCCATATGTCTGCAGATGAAATTTCAGACTCCAAAGCCCTAAGTGCCTCTTTTATAGCAATGAGTCAGCTCTAAAAACTGAGCAGAAGTCAGGGTTTCTTGCATTCTCTCTATGTACCCTTTAACAGGCTTTGGTGGTTGAGTAAGTTACTTTCGAACTTGGAAATCAATTCTCGAGAAAAAAAATCGTAGTGTCTCTGGAGGAAATTAGGAGCGCTGTATTGAGATTAAATGATATCTACAAGGTCGTTATATGAGATTTAAATATACATACATATATATATACATATATATATATATATATATATATATATATATATATTATATATATATATATATATATATATATATATGTATATATATATGTATATATATATATATATATATATATATATATATATATATATATATACATATATATATATCAATCATCATAGGGGATTCCAGTTGAGACATTTTGAACCGGTCGTTGTATTGGAACGGTCGCTGTAGTGTCCAGTCGTTATACCGAGAGCCGAATATATTTTAAAGTTTTTTAGTAAACACAATAACATGATTTCTCCTTACCCTATGTTTTTCTTGATATAAAAAGTTTTAAAACTTTTTTATAATATTGTAAAATTAATAACGATAATAATCCTTGTGTAAATACTTCTTTCATTGAAAAGTTCTAAATTTTTCGTTAAAAATTTTCAAATGAAGCTGAGCATAATAAAAATAATTACACAGATTTTGAAAAATCATAATAGTGGTGGACTTCAAAAAATGTACGCGAGAGAATTCTACTTGAAGAGTTATTTAAAAGCATGCCGTATGTACGTATTAGATTTTTTTTACATGTTCCAGTCCTCTTTTTAAAAAGAGACAAATATGTCATTTTATAACGTGTTGGCAAAAAAAAAAGCTTTCCTTCCAAATATTCCTAAAGTAAAAAAAAGATTAATTTTTTAATTCTTCATTGCCTTATACCTTTACATCATTTCCTTTTATTAAAAAAAGGGAATTTTGCATTATTAAATTTAGCAAAACATTCTGATTAGAATTAAGCAGATTTGGAATAACCATAATTGTGATGTACGTTATATAATGTACCTGATATACAGGGGGGTTTATTAAAGTTCCACTTTGAAATGGTCATAAAGGGAAACCACTGGACCAAATGTTATCAAACTTGGTAATAGTTTAAAGGAGGTCATGGGAATTTCTTTTCCGACAAAAAAAATTTAAAAACTCACCACCAGGGGGAAATGGCGCTGCAAGTAATATTGTTAAACGAAATAAGGGTCGGAATCTAACTTACCCTTTTGTTACATGGGTTTAAATTTTGTATACCCTTAAGAAACATTGACCTAAACAAAATTACCATTTTAACGTGTGCCCAGGTCACAGACCTCAAGCTCTGTGACTGCTGGCTATGGGGTTATCTCAAAAGCACTGTTTATGGTGATAATCTAAAGAATTTGGCGGAATTGAAAGATGCGATACACCGGACATGTCCGTAACATTCCTCCTGATATGCTAAGAGCTACTGTTGAGAATGCAGTAATGCGATTGAACTTGCTTTCGGAAAATGGTGGACGCCACATTGAACATGCTTTGTAACACGCTTCAGAAACGACCTAAACACATTTTAAACCGATGTCTCGTGTCTCATTTCGTTTAACAATATTGCATTACAGCGCCATTTCCCCCTTGGTGGTGATTTTGAACTGTTTTTGAGAAAAGAAATTCCATGACCTCCTTTAAACTATTACCAAGTTTGATAACATTTTCTCCAGTAGTTTTTCCATTTATGACCATTTCAAAGGGGAACTTAATTATAACCACCTTGTAGATCTACTCGTAGAGAATCAAGCATCAGAACAGAAAAGAACAGTACGTTATTAAAACATAAAAATCTCCAAGGAATTGTCATCTAATTCAGTGATGATTGATACATGGATATCTTTGAGCCTGAAAAATATATGGCCTGAAAATATATTGCACATGAAAAATATATGGAATTCAAAGAGCATAACATCTCACTACAAGAACCATACATAAAATTTCTTTCTTCAGTCACTTCGTCTCAAGATTCGAACAATAGAGATTTTCAGTCCGTTATAGGGAGAAACTTTGTAGTTTCTTACCTTCCTTTGTCCACATAATGACGCCACTAACTGGTAGCCTAAGTCATCAGTTAATCGTATTAGTGTTTTTTTCTTTAAATATCTTCTGCGTACACAATAGTTTGCTTATCTAGCTTTTATATGTTTGCATTGGCTGTGCTATGAGAATCGTGTCTGCTTCACTATGGTCCCGAGCTGATTACAAGAGGTCCAGGTTTAATAGTTGTTAGGCCAGAAGAAATAACTATTTTGAATTCTTTATAAAAACTATGTACTTATCACTTTCATTTGATATTTGTAGGATAGCTTGGACGATCAATTGTGAAGCCTGAAGCAAGTTTTAAAAACGGCGTCTTTACAAATTTTTGGTGAGACTCTTAAGTACTGAATGTATCGTTATTAGAAATGGTCTACTTAATAAAATAACGGACATTTTTTTAAAAATCTGTATTTATTTTAACAAACAAAAACTTAAAAAATTACGAACTTAAAAAAAGTATTACAGTTACAGGTAGTAGAATTTTTAGAGCTACAACAACGTTTGAAAATATGCATTCAAAATTTACTTCTCGTAATCTCAAATTCAGGAGTTTATATGTATAAAAAAATAGTCTAAATTGTTCGGGCATTTGATCACAGCGCCGCAAAGAGATGCGCGCGGACTTGTAATGTGTTATTGTCAGTGTACAGTGTAATGTGAATCAGTGTAATGTGTTATATGTACGACCGAGCGGTCGTGTTTCTTCACTGGTCCACGAGCGAGATCCCGCCTAGGTGTAAATAAAATAAAATTGGTCACAGTCCATTTGTGAATATTTGTGTTTTGTGTGAGCTTATTATCTACTGAGCTTCGACGACCAAACATAAACATTCGCTTATATATGTACATTTTTATGAATTTCTTCATTTATTAGATTGATACTTTTTCGTTATTCGTTAAAATTATCGCTTTTTTACACTGCCTGAGTTTGGAGCCTATTTCAGTTCGGCGCCTGGCGCGGTCCGCCTCATATGGGACCGGCTCTTTTTGTAAGAATTCGTGATGCGGAACTTATAGACAGGACATCTTCGCAATTATATCAGAGCATTCTGGAACAGTTTCATATGTGAGATTAGCTGAAAACCCGTACTTCGCTACGGAGTACATTCAAATTAAATACAACGGTCAATGTATGCAATTAATGCCAAATATATGTATAAATATATTTATAATAAATACAACGATCAATGTATGCAATTGATGTAAAAAACACAAAAAATTATATTTATAAAAAAAATCGTAACGGATATTTTTATAGACAAAATAATGTAGAAGAAAATATTCAAATTTAATCTAATAGAACATACTAAAGAATATAGTACAGTTAATATAGCACAGTTTGAGGAACATTTCTTTAACTGTATTTTAATATTTTTTTGGATAATGTCCAATCGGCTGCCGCATTAGCAAGAAAAAATTTTTTTTGTCTATTTCGTTGTTATGCACGTGTCGTAAAATTAGTTTAAATTATCACAAAAAGAAAATAAACCACGTGATCAGCATTTAATAAATTAAATTCTAAAAATTAATCTTTAAAAATTCACCAAAAATCAGAAAATGAAGGTAAAGTTTCGGAAAATATTTCATCTTAAAGGAATTTTTATGATCTTTCTCGTTATATAAATTTTATAACCCTCGGATTATTATTTTAAATGCAAACTTTAAAGAATGTTACCAAAAACAGCTTAAAAATTTAATTCAAAAAAATCTAAGAAGAATTTTTCAAAAATCCTTCTTAGTGCACCTCTACACTATAAGAAGAATCACCGTGCTAAATTTCAACCCTTTAGGTCCAGCGGTTTGGTCTGTGCGTTATATGTCAGTCAGTCAGTCAGTCAGTTACGGAACTGTTTTATATATATAGATAAAGGTAACTGGAATTGTATGAAATGCAAAGTGCCTCAATATTAATGAAGGTATTTACGAATTTTGTTACTTTAATGTCGTAATCATAATGAGTAAACGATATAGCCAAACGCAAAGACTTTTAGCACTACGGTGCTATTTTTTTTCAAATGCGATTAAATCGTCGATCGTCGTGTCATTTCAATTTTATGTGATGTTTCTCGAAATTAGCAGTAGCAACCACACTTGGTGTCACATCGCCACAGTTGGTGACCGTATCATGACCTATCATGTTCTTTACATCAACAATTTTTTTTATTATGAACCAAATTTGAAGCAAGCTTTTACTATAGATAATAAAGTATTAATAGGTCGCAGACGTTTGACAGAGAAATAAATTTAAAATCGAGACGAAATCGATAAAAATACAAAAGAGAATGTATTAAGGAAAAAAATTAGGTGAACCAGATTATAAATTAAAACGAAGCCCTTTCAGAAAAGCAATAGAGAAAACGAAAAAATTTAGACCCTGTTGGGAAACAAAATAAATTACAAAAAGGTTAAAGAACGTTAGAAAAAAACGAAGTGATCGAAATTATGAAGTAAAAGAAGCTGAATAAAAAAAACGATATCAGAAAAGAAATAATTTTTAAATTTTATGGTGAAACAAAGCGTTTGACAAGAGAAAACGATTTAAATGTTACAGTTTTATTTCAAATCTTTAATACAAAAAATTACTACTAGATGTCTTGAAAGTGTTTCAGAAGGTCATACTTATCAACAATGGAGATTACTTACAAAAACGGAGACGTATACTGTCAATTCAACAAGCTGTTTTTTCCCTTATGGAAAAAACTAGCATAAAAATTCAGTTCGAAGAAGGAGAAGGAACGAATCCAAAACATTATACGGTGAGATCAAAATGACGATCAATGCGATGTTCTCCCATCGCAGTCTACGGATAGAGAACTGTCAGACCGTTTATAGCTACCACCAACCTCTTTATGGTAGAATTAATCAAAAATCATAGCGTGCAATCATTTTGAAAGTTATGGGGAAAAAATTGTTGACTAGTTTTAACAGCACCCCAGTGCGTAGTTAAAATTTGTAGCCAATATATTTTTTAAATGATACTTCAGCATCCATATCCCACTTCTTTTAATGATTATGTGTCACATGCGAAATTTACATTGCCTTATTAGAAATGAAACCAGAGGAAGGCATGGTGTTAAAGTTATAGCCCACACAAAAGCTAAAGAGTCTATAAAGACAGTAATTGAAGGCTAGAAATATTACGCCTAACTGGTTATTTCATTACATTAACTCTCCCCCAGAAACTGATTCTGTTTGCACCATCTTCGACTTCCACACAATCCCCAAACCCCGAAATAAAAGGATCTTTCAAGAAATTTACGAGAAATGATACATACAGTTTTAATTTCAAAATACATTATATATATATATATATATAAAATTTTGGCAACGTATCAAAAAACCTGAGAATTAATAAAGAAAATGTAGCATTAAAATTACAGTAGAAAGGATAGTCACGGACTCATAACTGAGGTACTGTCCAATCATATTCTTGCTCTAAAAAAATTTCTCTTTCAGGAATTAATCTCTCCCAATCCTGTTTCAGAAATATTGAAGGTTTGGTTTGATTGAGAGTGCTACGGTCATTTTTTGCTACACGAGGGATAATTAGACCAGCACCCACTGCTGAAATCCGATTCCGAACGACCCACAAACATCCATGCCAACAGTGGGACTCGAACCCATAGACTCTGGCGCAGAATATCAACACTCTAGCCCTTCGGCCCTCATCCGGCTAAATACCAAAGAAAATCATTTTATAGGAATATTGAATCGCCTATCCCTAAATCAATGAAACATTTTTAATACTTTGTTATAATTTTCGAGAATGACAATATAATCCACTTCTCGCTGTTATTACGTACCCAATTGATCAAGAAATAATTTTTCAATAAGTTTAAAGAGGAACAAAATTGAAAGTCATAATAGGCTTAACTACTCTACACCGAATATGATTATAAATTTTCAAGCATGCAAATGATAGCGCAGTTTCGCATTTAAAATTGATTAATTTCTGTCGTAATAAACCCAACATTATTTTGTTATATACATCTAATTATGTTTTCTCACGATCTTTTTTTACACGAATTTGATTTAACACGAATTCAAAATAAATTTTCATTCTCTTTTTACACGAGTCATTTTGATTTAACACGAGCGGTCCAATCCAATTTCTCAATTTATTTATTTTTTTTTTTTGCCTAAATTCTAAGAAAACAAAATTTTATTTACGGCGTATTATTTTTGGCGATAGTGTATCCAGTTCTGTTTTGATTCAAGAATTCAGTCCGCAAAAACATTTTCTTTTTTTATTCTATTACATATAACTTATTTACATATATTTACAACTGCGAAATGTTACTCCAGTCGTGCACAAACGTATGCGACGTTTATTGTCAGAGTGAAAATGAATAAAAAAATTTTATGTGTAAAACAATTTTTTTTTGTTTGTTCATGAAGAATTTTTTTCATTTTCATTACATGTTATTGCATGTGCATTTTGTTAGAATAAAATAATAAGTTTAAAAAGAATATTTTCAAATGGTTTTTTAAAATTATTTTCACTGATTTTTTAGATCCGGAACCAATCATTCTTTCGTCCATAGATACAATGTCTTTTTTACACGTATTCTCAGGCAACGTACTACCGTGTAAAAAACAGAATTACGTGTGTGTGTTATATAGTATATATCTTATATATATATTAGATAGAGTATATATATATATATCTATATATCATATATATAACACCACACAGTGAAACTTCTCTAAAGCGGCTGGCTATAAGGGAAAACATATTTGTGGGAACGCGGTGCTTTAAGTGCACGTGGACTGAATAAACTCCTTTTACTGTCCCTACGTGACCAATTATCCCCATCCAGATATTACAATGCCCGATGAATCAAATTCTGCTCGTCCTGATTGACACGCCTGCAGGATCTGAGACGCAGTGTTTTTGTAGTAGCTGCTTGACACTGTTTTCCTGTTATTTTAGCTATTGCTAATAAACGAGGCCGGGGGGAAAGAGACACAAAAAAATGGCGACAACCCGGCGTTCTTTCGTGTTTTGGCACAAATTATGAATGCCCCCGCTTCCGTTTCAATAAATCGCGAATTTCTCCGTCTGTTCTAATGAAGTTGTTAGTTTTCATTTCTTTTTTTTCAAGCTGCCGAATGTAGCGCATGACGCTAGGAATGCGAATTTTATTCTTCGGACTTTCAGAAGCGGGATATAAAAATAGAATATTTCCGAGTTAATTCGGTGTTAATTCAATTACGAGTTAATTCGATTTATGTCTGAGACTTAATTAGGGGATTCTCTAATTATTATTCATTGCTGAAATAAAATGTTCCTATGGTTGAAATCGATGGGCAGTTCAAACTTTTAAGCGTTTATCGGGAATGATTTCAAGACAACCTTCAGTGTGATAGGACCCATGGGAGGATTATTCTTGACAAAAAAAGATTATTGTATTTATGAAGGTATATTGTATTTATACACCATAATTCATGTCTCCCGGGCCACAAACACTACAGTTCGAACTCCCAATCTCAGACACAAATTTCTAGTCAATATCAATCTGCCACTCTCCCTCTATGCCTTTATATAAAGACCATACATTCTCTTTAATTTCGTTCACGTAATATATATATATATATATATATATATATATATATATATATATATATATATATATATATATATATATATATATTTGTGTGTATGTGTATGTGTATTTCGAGATACTGAAAATATAATTTCTGGGTAAGACATAGGTATGCAGTGAAAATCAGGAAACACAGACGGCCCAAAAAATAGCTCTAAATACCGAAAAGAATTGACTACTCAAACATTTAAACGAATCCTATGTATTAATTTAGAAGGTGTGTAATAATTTACTATGGCAACATGGACGAAAGCACTTGTGTGTATATTCTTATCTTTGTGTTCTCTTTACTCACGGCTGTTGAGCCCAGCGAAGTTGGGAGGTGTTACGGATTCTTACACTGTTGGTTTGCCTAATAGATGTTTCTTTCGTTGTTAATTCCAATACAGTACATCTTTTGTTATATTAATTCGCCTACTGTACGTTTTTATAGTGTTAATTCGCCTATCGTATGTTTTGGGAGTGTTAATTTGCTTCCTGTGCCTATCTTTCTTTGGGCGTTAATTCATCTGGTGTATTTAAAATGCCAAACTACATATATAATATATATATATATATATATATATATATATATATATATATATATATATATATATATATATATATATAAGAGCTTGTCTGTTTGTTTGTCCGCTATAGAATCATGGACTGTTTCACCTATGGGACCAAATTTGGCTCAGCTAAAGGTTAGGATCCGAGACAGTTAGATCAGGAAAAACGAAATTTGGGGCTCCATTGGTTTTTTTAATTAATTTTTTAATGATTTTTGTGCCCCTAAGCGCACCTCTTAAATGTGGATACAGCCCCTTCACCACAACCAGTCTAATTCGATACGCGGGGGAAATGAGGTTTATTCTGAGGGGAGGTTTGAGAATTGGTCTGGGGGGAAGGGGGGGTGAGGGCGAAGTGTTTATTTTGCGGGGGGTGCAGCCCAGTATTTTTTTGATTGAATGCATGAAGTATTTTATACCTATATATCTACCCGGGCAACGCCGGGCAATAATGTTAGTATATATATATATATATATATATATATATATATATATATATATATATATATATACACTGCTCAAAGCAATTAGGGGAGCACATGGTTTTAACGAAATTACGCAAATACTTACACGGATAAGTAACATAAAATAAATCATCCATAATAGTCTAGCAGGAAACAAAAGAAGAAAACTTCATATGCAAATCAAAGTTCATGACGTCAAAAACCAGAAAAAAAACATAAGGGCGGAAATCGGGATGTTGCAGAAGCGTCTGTTTCACTGCCTTAACTGTGAAATTCGATTGCTCAGTTATTCGTTTTGAGAAAAGGTGACTTGAAAATGTCTCAACAACGTGATTCATCCGTATCCATGGCATGGCGTATTATAGGCAGACTTGAATCCGGGCAAACACAACGAAGTGTCGCGGACGCTGTTGGAGTCGCCAGAACTGTCGTTGCAAGGCTGTGGAATCGATTCCAAGAAACAGGGAATGTTAGACGTCGACCAGGCAAGGTCGGTCACGTGCCACTACAGCAACTGATGACCGATATATACTGTTAACAGCTCGTTGAAACAGAACAGACAGTGCTACTCAGCTGCAAAGACAGTTGCTCTTGGCAACAGGACGAAGTGTGTCCAGCCAAACAGTACGTAATAAGCTTCATCAGGGAGGTCTCTATGCACGTAGGCCAATGGTCTGAATTCCGTTGACCTCACGCCACCGTGCGGCCCGAAGAAGATGGGATGCTGAACATCGAGATTGGGAGCAACATGATTGGAGCCAAGTGCTGTTTACAGACGAGTCCCGATTCAGTCTGGAGTGTGACACCCGACGTGTTTTGGTATGGAGGGAAAGGGTCACTCGAAATAACCCCACATTCGTTCGTGAAAGGTCACAATACAGACGAGCTGGTTTGATGGTATGGGGTGGAATCAGCATAGGTGGACGTACGGACCTATCATTCGGAATATATCATTCGGAATGGTATTTTGACGGCCCGAAGGTATGCAGACGAGATACTGAGACCTCATGTCATACCTTACGATGCAGCCATTGGAGATTCCTTTGTTTTCCACCATGATAATGCCAGACCGCAGACATCTCGTCTTGTCGAGAACATGATTGAAGCTGAAACAATACAGCGTATGGAATGCCCAGCGTGCTCTCCTGACCTGAATCCAATCGAGCATGTTTGGGACATGCTCGGACGACGCATTGCTGCGAGACCAAGGCCTCCTTTTACTCTCCGAGACTTGGAGATTGCACTTCTTGAAGAGTGGAACAGTATTCCCCAAAGTCTTATCGATAACATCATCGCATCCATGGAAAACAGGTGTGCAGCAGTCTTAGCTGTTCGAGGAGACCACACGCCATATTAAAAATCTTGCATCATTTCTAAACAATACTTTTTTATCGTTTACATGTACCAAATTGTTGCCCTAAATCATCTTTTCTCCATATTTTCAAAGAATTAAAGCTTAATTACAATTTTTTGCGTCTTTTTTCTGTATTGCGCATTGATACGCTGTACTATCCATTTTATGCCAATCGTGGCTGCCTCGCACGGTTTTTCTTACTTCTTTGTTTGCTCCCTAATTTTTTTAGCAGTGTGCATATATATTTATATATATTATATATATAGAATATATATATATATATATATATATATATATAGATATAGATATATATATATAATAGATATATACAATGGAACCTCGCTAACGAGTATTTCGCATAACGAGCAAAATAAATCGTAAAAAATGGCTCGCTTAACGAGCAACATTTCGCATAACGAGTGACGTGGAAGGAAGTCCCCTCTTCACATCACTCGGATCTTCACGTCACCAGGATCATCAACGGCCGAAAATAAGTTTTAGGGGTAGTCCTGGATAGTTCGAGAAGCAAATATCATGGGACTGGAGGACTACAATGATATTGAGGAGCTTGTGGAAGATCACAACCAAGAGCTGACCACGGAACAGCTAATAGAATTGCAGTCTCTGTCACAGCAAGCAGTTTGTAGAGGAGAGTTTGTCAGTGGAGAAGGACGAAGAAACAGCAAAGAAACAATCTTCTGGCGCAATAAACAAATGATGAAAGTAGGGAAACTATTGCATCGTAGTTACAAAGCATCACCCTGATAAGACGGTGGCTATGCGCGCTATAAATTATTCAATGACAATGCGGTGACACATTTTCAGCAATTTTGAAGCGTCAAGAAACAAAATGTCGCTAGATAGCTTTCTATTAAAAAATTAGATATGTGTCTAAATTCGTAAATAATAAACTACATATGGATGATTTTGCTCCTTAAGAATTTATGTATAAGTAGTTTTCTTTAATAATAAACGGTACATCTAAAAAATTTTTAGTATTATTTTTTCATGGAACGCATTATCGTATTTTGCATTAATTTATATGGGAAAAAATTGTTTCGCTTAACGAGTGTTTCGCATTACGAGTAAGACTCTAGACCGAATTATGCTCGTTATGCGAGGTTCCACTGTTTATATAATAAATATATATATATATATCATATATATATATATATATAGTATATATATAGTATATATATATATATATATAATACGCTAGCAGGAATAGTCTTGTCTTTTTTTAGAACGCAAGTAGTCGCGTTCGTTCATTTGCCGCCGTTACCAGTTGGTCGAAAACAGAGAGGAAATTTGTCGGTGTGTACTGAATGATCGAAAACGGAGAATATGGGCAAAAAATATTGATTGAATTTGAAAATATACATTTTACAGCAATTAGTATTTATTTACGTTAAGTATATTATCTGTTGACATTTACCTACAGTCTTTAAATACTTTTCTTTTTTTGCAAAGATATAAAAATAATTAAAATTAATAAATAATTTGTCTGAATTTATGAGATACAGTGAATTACTAATTAGAATAAATTTTCAATTTCAATTTGAAATCGTGCTGGAACTATTTATTTTGAAGGACAGAGTAAGGTTGGTTTTGACGGTACTCCGGCACTAGGAGACAATTGAAGTTAAAAAGATACAGTTTACATCATTCATTTATTTAATTAAGATAATATTCCGTTGTATGTTTCAAGCTTGTTATTAATATTTGCAGTTAATGTTTCTCTAACATTTTTATTAAAATAATAAAAACAGGAAGAAAATTTTCTCTGAAATTATAATATGCAGCATAGTTTATTTAAATAAATTTTCACTTATAGATTGAAATACATTATTCCGGGAAAAAATATTTTGCACAACTAAACACCAACAAAGTTATTTGTTAAATCCTCGCACCAGGGACTCGTTGAATTTGAAAAAAAAGAGTTGTTGTGGCATTGTTAAAAATATATATACGTTCATTTAAAGTAAAGATTTTAACAGTAATAAATTTTAGAAAAATACTTTCCAATTACTTTGATTATACAGAGGCTGTTCCACACATTTTTAGACGATGTATTGTATTCCAAACTAAATTACATAAAATTGTTGTGGTTTTGAATGTCCTATTTGACATCCCTTATTCTGAACTATCTTTTGACACCGCAATTTCCAGGATAATAATGCCTTTTGAAGTGTCAGAAGAGGTATTCTATCCCATTCCTCCTGAACAGCTTTCCAGAGTCCTGTAAGGTTTTGGGACGACGTTTGGATAATGCAGATTTTTAAAGTCCGAAAGCCAAAATCCATAGGTGATACATCGGGAGATTTAGTAGGATTATCAGTGAAGTGTATGCCTTGATACCCAGTTTTTTGTTCCAGTTCTTTTAGGAAATTTACAGTGGATTTTGATGTGTGACTGCTAGCTTTGTCCTGGTGGAGTCTCACAGATTGATGGCACGTGTGGGGGTAAAGCGATGGATTTCATTCAGAAAAATTGGCGATAAAATATGTTCCTGGTAGTATTTGGAGTTAATCTTGACATTTTTTTCCACTCTCTTTATTTTTAACTTGCCATTATAAGAAAATCCAGCAACAATCATGAATCCCTTATAAAAACTTTCTTTCGATTCTTTGAACCATGTACTTAATTTTTTTTCCCCTTTTATGATAATAAATGGCTCTTTTTTTGTTGCAATCATTTAAATACACCCATGATTCATCTATTGTGACAATTGTTTTCCACTTTTCTTTGGATAAGTGTTTCTCATATAGAATTCTGCAGCGTGTCCTGCGTTCAGCGATATGATTTGGAAGAAGACGATGCACATTGCGTTTTTTCGCTTTCTTAAGATTTAAATCAACGTTTATCATTTTGTTTACAGTGGACACCGAGCATTTTAATGATTTTGCAACTGTCCTTTGACTAGGGGGATTTTCTTTTAACATTAAACAACGTACCTTTGCAATAGTCGAAGATGTCCGTTTTTTCCTTGTATACTTGTTTGGAATTTTTGTCCCTCTTGAGGCTCCAATTTGACGTTTTTTTTTCCTTTCTTGTTGACGATATTACCTATCGACGCTTTAGATGTCACAAAACCATGACTTTCACATCGTTTTTGGATAACGGAGTATGCATATTTCTCTTCGGAAAGAGCATAAATGTAGCCTTCGAACCACTGCTTTGTTAAAAACGCCATTTTAAATAAAAACAAAACTTTCAAGCCTTAGACGATAATTTTGACTTTTAAAAACATAGTACAATTGCAATTATTTCTTTTGCAGCAAACGATTTTTTATTACCGCTTACCAAAATCGTCTAAAAAATTTGCGAACAGCCTCTGTAGCATAAACGGTAGGTGTATTATCCAAAATAAAAGATTTTTACTTGCATAACTTTTAATTTACATTAAAAAAGTGGCATTGTTTTGCACATTCTACACACATATTATACGCATGTTCTGTACAAACTGCATTGTTGACAAAATTGTTTTATTTTTCGATTTTGCTTTGTGCAAAAACTCCACTTTTTCAGTTTGATTGGAAATCGAACAACTTTTTTTTAGGTGGTTCATCACACATTCCTAGAAACTTCCTGCCAAGAAATCTCGGAAACTAGAAAGAGGAGTGGGAGGGAGGGAAAATGAGCTAACACAAGTGATCGCACAGCGGTCGTTCAGACCGATTGTAACTTTAGAATGCAATAAAATCTGAGAAAACATAGGAATGACTAGCAATTTTACTTCACAAAAGGGCGAGCAGTGAAGGTCAGCTACGCAGAATTTCTCGATTGTGACTTTAAGGGGAGAGGGGTTAGTGGAAGATTACTGCTTTCGGTGGCAAAAAAAAACCGACAAGCGACTACTCCCGGGTTTGATTGTCCTAAATGTAACACGTATTCTAAATATCCTGTACCCTCTCAAGAAAGTACAGCCCCTAGTCCAATTGGGATGTAGGAATAAACGAATTAACTAAACTAGTTTTTCCCTTTAGGCACGCGTAGAACATTAAGATTTCTCATTAACCACTGACTCAGACCCTTGAGCCTTTTCGTCATACAACGCGCGTGTTTCCTTTTGACGCATAACCTCGAGACTTGGAATCTATATCCCACGCTGGTTTTACCATAGTCCGCTGGTAGCCAATTAAAAGAACTCTAAGCCTAGCGGCAAACCAGTTAACACCTAGTATACAAACATTGAACAGAGATTTTCACGCTCTTCTCTTTTACTCATGTCCTATTTTTGCGCTGCTCCGCTGCTGTACGATGTGACGTTCTGTCTCTTCACTGCCCCAGGAGCGGCCCGGCGGATGTTATTGCCATTTAACCTCCTGCAAATCTTACATCATCCTTTGTGCCTTTTTCGTCGTCGATATGTGCTGAACTAATGTCTTCACTAGAACTTACTACTTCACTTAACTTCTACTTCAACATTAAATAATAATCAATGTTTTTCTCAACCACCTCGTGTTATTACATTCTTTCAATGGTTCTCCTGAAATATTGTTCTTCTCGTCGCTCAGTTACGACTACCTGTGTGTCAATCCATCACCTGTACCGGTCTGTTGAAAGTTATTACATATATACAGAGTTCCCACCTGTATCCGTGACACTCCTCCTTACTCTAAACGTGACAGCTTAGGTCATAAAGTTGGTGTCTAGGTTTAGTACAAAGGCTATGTGCTACTCGATGAGACACTTACAACGCCAATCTATTGGAATTAGCGTTTTTATCTCAAAAGCGGTACGAGATACGGGAAAAAAAGTCAGTTACAGCAGTTGTTCAGCATCATCTATTTAGTAAGAAAAGACACATTGCGCACATTAATACTCAAAACCAGAATGTAAAAAGGAACATTTGTTTGGTCATGATTTTCAACATTATGGCATCGGGAAACACGAGCAAAGCTCGAAAAAGACAACCTCACGAAGGTCCAGAGTGCAAATGTGTATAGTGGCTAATGGAGAGTATTTTCAGCAACATAAATAAATGTTCCTGAGATAGGGAAGTGTCCAGTTTCTTAGTTCCGCTCTTTATGACATGACAGTTTTCGAAATCGTGACCAAGTAAATGTTCCATTTTCTACATTCTGTTTCAAAGTATTAATGTGCGCAAGGTGTTTTTTCTTACTAAATAGAGGATGTTGAACAACTTTGCAATTGACTTTTTTCCCTATCTCGTACCGGTTTTTGAGATAAAACGCTAATTCCAAAATTTGCCGATAGATGGCGTTGTAAGTTGTCTCATCGAGTACCGCATAGCCTTTTTATTATACCTAGACACCAACGTTTATAGCCTAAGCTGTCACCGTTTAGAAGTTAAGGGGGTGTAACTTACGGGCCGATTTAGATGAAAAGAGGCCCTAGGGCCTAGGCTATCCACTTAGAGGCCCTTTCACCTCTCATTTTTAAATTTGTAAATTACATGAGAGCTAATAAAATACATCATTACTGTGATATATATCAATATATTAAATGAAACATGTTGGTATTGGTACTAACCTATATATATATTCAATACATTGAAGATTAAACCAAATTCAATTCACATAAATTTATTTCATAATAATTCGCATTTAAAGTTTAAGTATGAATTATTATGAATTTTAAGTCTTAAACTAAACCAAAAATGGAACTTTATTCAAGCAAAATCCAGATCACAAAAAAGAAAATATCAAATTGTATATCATATTAAATTTTATGTTAATAGTTATATTATTTAAGAACTGATTCAATTCAAGTATACATTTAAAACGAAATAGTAGATTAGAAGAATTTCTTTCTAAAATTTTTTCACACAGAATTCTTCTATGAGTTCATCAAAATCTATTTTTCTGAAGGTCTCATTTTCGATGCACAAAATACTCAATGAAGACAATCTCGTCTGGGTCATTGTGCTTCTTAATTGATTTTTGATATTTTTAAGTCTTGAAAATGACCTTTCTCCAGTACAATTAGTGACTATTAAACTGAGAAACAGCCGTAAGATTGATTCCACATTGGCGAAGGCCCACTTGAATATTTTCTTTGAATATTATTTGATACAAGTCTGTATGCGACAATGTGGAATTTTTTGAAGGTTATGTGTTTGTCTCACATATCTGTGGAGATGAAATAGTTCTTTAGTAAGATTTTGGTTGACATCTTCTGGGTATTCTTGCATTAACAGCTCAACACCCTCTTGAAGTTCTACCTTTGATAATGTAAGATCGGCAAGAAAGGAAAATATTTTCGCTACATCATCATAAACAGAAGCTCTTCTTCCTAAATTTAATTCTAGTGCATCTATATAGGAATAAATGATTAATCCTAAATTTATCTCTTAAAGAGGGTTCGTCCACGGCATCAGGGTCAGATGAATTTTCGTAATCCCCTTGCCTTTTACTTCTTATTATCCTTCTGGCAGTTCTATATTCAGTATTTGGCAACGTGTTTTTTTGCTTGTTGCTCAAGTGCATCCAAATCTTCCCTAATTCCACGTAAAATATCCAAAAGTGACCTGTACTGAATCTGCACAACTACTAAGTAAAATATTAGGGCTTTGAAGAATTTTATTTACTTTTGAAAAAATGGTTAAGAATTCTTAACCAATACATTTTTATGTTTGTTTATTAGTCATATGCGTAGAATTTCTCCTTATTTTCGGCCCAGGGTTTAGTGTTCACTGTTTTTAGAATAGTGTAATTTTAATTTTGCTAACAATTTGAATGTAGGCCCCTCTTGATCTTGAGGCCGTAGGCTGAAGCCTAGTTAGCCTATAGGAAAATCCGGCCCTGGTGACGGTATAGGTGGGAACCCTGTATATGTGTGTGTGTGTATGTAAGTAAGTAAGTAAAACATGTGTGTATTCCTACCTCAATAAAATTGTAGATTACTAATCTACATGTACTCAAACATAAAGAGTATATTTAAGATATTCCACATAAAAAAAAATTCTGAAAGGGTACATTTGATCGTACAGCTTCCTTACCATGAAGCAAAGTGTATTTTCTCACCATACTTTCATGAATCTAAAACTCCGAGATAATGATATTTTTATGCATATGAAAATTTGGATAAATTCCCCCATAATTTGAAGTGAAAATTACGGGCTTTCATTTTTGTCGAGCAGCAGCGTAATACCGCGTAAGTATCCGAGAATAACAAAATACGTTCGAACACCAGAATTCACGCGATTAAATCTTCCTTTGCAGCAAAAGTAAAATAACACGATACCGTTCGGTTACTACTCAGCCATAAATCTTTCATCCCGTCCTCGCGGTGTATCCCGATGCGTGACACGAATTAATGCGGTGAGCGCTTCCCGAATGTGCCTGAGAAAGACCTGGAATTTATTGCTTTGAAATGCCGCAGTTTTATATTGTAGAATATCCACGGAGAAGTTCTGGGTATAAAAAAAAAAAAGTGACATGTGATGAATGATGGGATCGCACCGTTAAAGTCAGATGGGTGGAAAAATCTGCGAGGTTGTACAGATGGTATATGACCGAATTATGGGACAGTCGAGCTTAATATGGTCGTGAATGATAGGTATTCGTGCTCATATTTTTGGGAAGGGAGAAACAGGCTGAATTTGCCAGCTAATTACCAATATTTCAAAAATGCAGGCAATGTAAACGCATTTTTCATTAACATATTTCTATTCTCATATTAATCGTAGAAAGTATCTGAAAAACCCGTACTTCACTACAGAGTACATTCAAATTAAATACAACGGTCAATGTATGCAATTAATGCCAAAAATATGTATAAATAATATTTATAATAAATACAACGATCAATGTATGCAATTGATGTAAAAAAACGAAAAAACATATTTATAAAAAAATTGTAACGGATATTTTTATAGACAAAATAATGTAGAAGAAAATATTCAAATTAAATCTAATAGAACATACTAAATAATATAGTACAGTTAATATAGTACAGTTTGAGGAACATTTTTTTTACTGTATGTTAATATTTTTTGGATAATGTCCAATCGTCTGCCGCATTAGCAAGAAATTTTTTTTTGTCTATTTCGTTGTTATGCACGTGTTGTAAAATTAGTTTAAAGTAGTTTTCTTAGTTAATAAAGATAAAATTTATATATATATATATATAATAAATAGTAATAAATGATTTATATAAAATATATATAATATATACATTAAATATATATATAATATATATAATAAAATATTCATTTTATTTTAATGTTACCTTTGAAACCATAAGACGCACCCCAATTTTATGTACAAAGGGGCATCTTAAATATTTCAAGGTCCGAAAAATACGGTACTTGAAATGATGATATTTACATTTCCGTGGAATCAAAAAGCATTCTTGATAACAACAACAAAACTTCATATAATCTGAGATTTATTGTCGATTTATTCAACATCAGTAGAATATTTACTGTATTTTCACACTTTTTTAATGATTTTTCCCTTCTGCAATCCATTTGTTTTTGGGTTGAAATCAAGTACAAAGTCTCTTTTATATATTCTTAAACCCTTAGACTAAAATGCCGAATCTGGTTCGTCCATATTATTTTAAATACCAATGGATAATATGATTGTCTGCAATTGTCATAAGGCGTTTTAGTTACTAAAAGTTTCAGTTAGAGATTATATTAATTAAATTGTACATCCAGGATTTTGTAATAATAATAACAATTATAGAAATACATTAAGAATTTTATATTAGAAGCTAGTTATAAATGTATTACAGTAAAACCTCGTTTATCCGGACTAACCAGTACCATAGGCAATCTAGAAAATTGAAAATCCTGATAATCCGGGTAATATGAGTAATAAGCAAAACAAAATCCTTAACTCAACAGACTTACCGTTATTACGATAAAAAAACTATATTTTGTAACAGAATTACATAGTAATGTTTTACAAGACATTAAAAAATATAAAAATAACTTTTCACATCATTTCTTAACAACGAATTGGTAAGTCTAGTAAAGCTTTCTTAAACTCAACAAAAAGCATTTATTACCATAATTTATTGTACAATCTATGCAGGAACTGTACACTGAATCAAACTAAAAAGCGAATATTTGGCGTACTTATAGTTACGTTCTTGCTATCATAGTTAAAAATTATTAACTAATGTGAACATTAAATTTTTAAAAAGTCTACAAATCTTATCCGGATAAACGAGGTTTTACTGTATAAACATCATAAAATTTAGTTTTAAAAGATGACTCCTGAAGGCGTATCAGTTGACAAATAAGTTATTAAATTGCACTGTTAGGCCGTCTGCACACGGAGCAACTGAAAAGAATCTGATAACTGACTGCAATCACAAACCAGACCGTGATGAGTCTTAATCTATGTAATTGAATGAAGCCACGCACATGGCGCAACTGGTTACAAACCCGACGGGACGGGTTTGTAACCAGTTGCGCCATGTGCGTATTCTTTCGCGTATTCTTTCTTGGGACACTGCAAAAGAACACGTGAAATATCACGTGGAGAGACAAATTGTTTTAACTATAATAAAAAGAAGCATTCCGTGTAAATAGTAAAGTTTCGATTTTAAAATGGATGTTACAGCAGTTGCTAACGTCATCCAGTAGAAGTGACCAAACAAGGGACATTAAAACATGGCGTCACATATCGTTTCATCTTGAAGATTGTAAGTCTACACGTCATCATCCTGGAGCATCTCGTCTTTCTTCGTTTCTATCCTTATTTGCCTATCTAGGTCATAAGGCTCTTGTCAATTTTATACTTCTCTGTTCATTTATCTTCTATATGGTGTAATATTTTACTACTGTCATGTCGTTGACATCGATACTCCTCTCATTCGACACAGCCGGTGGAATTGATGAGTTTCCCGCATGTGTTGCAGGTACATCAAAAGGTTGAAAAATAATGTGAAAAAGTCTCCAAATAACATTCTTTTCTTCTCCCCGCAGTCAGCACGTATGTTGCAGATCAGCGACGGCATTCAATTAGCTAACAATGGAGTATGTCCCGGGCCAAATGGATGTCAGGTATTCTTCCAAAGGGTCTGCGCGGGCGGAAGTGACTCCCATCGGCCCCGGAAGTATAGAGTGTTCCAGCAATTTGTAGAGTCTTCTGGATTCTTCTTGAAAAAATTGGTCGAAGTATAAAAGGACTCCCCTTCTTTGTCTAGACGACTTTTAGCTCATCGACTTGTTAGACCGACATCGCAGGAGTGCGTCGGGTCTGTGACGGCGAAAAGCCTATTAATCTCTTGAGAGATTGCACGGGTTTGCTCTGGTTGGAACAGAGACCGTGGATAATGATATTTGGCTTGTGTTAACCAGGGAAATGATTGTAATAAATAATGTTTTGTAAATATTAAGGTTTAATAAAACCTTTTTGTACATTTGTAAGCAAGTTTCCTTCTCGAATTATTCCGTTTCGTGTTTTAACTTGTTTCACCAAGTTTGTTTTAAGTCTCTATGGGCCACGTCTTCATACTACCAAGAACATATACTGCCCATACTAAGACGATGGTCATGATATGTTGATTGAACATTTCGAATACCTGAGTATGTAAGATCTCCTGCAGACAAAATACTGTACATGATATTCTGTTTTTAATAGCTCAGCCTTTATTCACAATATTGTAAAACTCTTAAGTGTATTCAATTATAATTAATAGAATTCAAGGCAAATAATTACAAGATATAAAGAACTTTTTAATATACCATCTTTTAAATTTTTTGCTGAACCATATAAACTTGACAATTCTATGTATTAATAAATACTTTTTTAAAAATTTTTTGATGAATTATCCCATCAACTTGAAAGAAAATGAAGTTAATTGGAAATAACTTTTCGTTCCCGTTCTGGCCAATACATGGCTGCATCAATCTACAAAACAAAATTAACTGAAAATAACTGAAAATTAATTTAATTCTGATTAAAGATGGCTAAAAGTATTTTAAAAATGCATTGTCATCGTGTTCTGAGCTATTCTAAAAGTTTCAAATGTCTATCTAGTCGGGAAGTTAGTTAAAAATCGATTGCAAGATTTGTACAAAATTAACTGAAAATAACTGAAAATTAATTTAATTCTGCTTAAAGATGGCTAAAAGTATTAAAATAATGCATTGTCATTGTGTTCTGAGCTATTCTAAAAGTTTCAAATGTCTAGCTGGTCGGGAAGTTAGTTAAAAATCGATTGCAAGATTTGTACTGGACAAACACACACACACACAAACAAGAAAGCAAGTTAATAAAAACATGGTAAAAAATCAAAGACTAAAAGAACCTAAAAGAACGAGGCACTCGACCGGTCCCTTCATCAGGAGGCCTAACCGAGTCGGTCACCTCAAGGGGAAACTTTCTGATAGGATGTAGGCAATCCTAGCCTACATCCTAACCTACATCCTATCAGAAAGTTTTCCCTTGAGGTTATCGACTCGATAAGGCCTTCTGATGGAGAGACCAGTGTATTGCTTCGTTGGTTTCGGATTTTTTTGCTTTGAATTCTATTATTGCTACAGAAACTTGCATTTATGTTGCATGCTGCGTTAATTTCAGATTTCTGTTAACTTTTTCTACTGTTAGTGTCTTCTTTTTGTTTATGTAATTTGACATCCTTATTGGGTTAATCATAATTAGATTCTTTGTAAAGATTTTTCCATTATAATTTTATCCTACACTGAAGGAAAACATATCTTCTCGAAGGCCATTACTAGAATATATTGGTTGTTCCGTATTCAAGCACCATGCTCTCCTATATCGTTTCAGCTCTGATTTCTTATTTAATACAACTTTTAACTCACGACATATCGGTGGTACATATCTCAAATTAAATTGAATTACATTACTTCACCGATTTATAACGTTGCGTAAGAATAATACATGTTTCCAAAATAAGTGCGAAGTTTCATAAAATTGATTAAATAAGATTTCCATTCCTCTCTGAAATGTGTTGAAGACGTCGCCTCTTTTTTTTTAATTCTTTCACTATCACCACTAATCAATATCAAACTTTTTGAAAGGTCACATAAACACTGCCAGCTGCGCTTGCTTACATACTAGCGAATACGACTTAGATGAATAAATCAATACTAGTTTTCTATGCACTCTCGCTTTCGAAAAGCTGGGTAAACTTATCAGAACAGGAGTTGCAAAAACTTGGCAAAATTTCAGATAATATTGCCATAAAAGGGGGTATTTTAATAAAGCGTGGGAGAGCCATATACCTTTTATTGATTGCATCGTGGTATGGAGATATTATGCTTTGTTGTGTGAGTGCCTGAAACGAAATTCCCTGAAACGGAAGTTGAATCATATCTATAATGTAATCTATCGGTTAAGCTGGGAAGTAATATCTGAGTTCTGGGCCCTAAATGAACAAAAGTGTGATTGAAAGAAACGCGTTGATGATATCAGTTTTCAAAATTTATGGTCACCAAAACGCGTAAATGAAACTATAAACAGCTTTTTTTGGTCCCGTTCACTCATTTTTTGAAGGAAAAAGAAAGATCAGATAATAAAAAGAATAGGTTTTTTCTAATTTCACAGTTTAAATAGCGGTAAAGTTTTCCACTAGGGTAAGAACATGAACAGCAGTGGACCGAAACTCAGATAACATCCACATGATAGGGATGCGACATCGATGTCGATGTTTTCAAAACATCGATGTTTTGATAAAAACATCGATATTTTAAACACCGATTTATTGAAGCCGATGTTTTTTTAACATAAATGTTTTGTACTCGATGTTTTACGTTGTCTCGATGTTTTTTTTAAATGAAAAAGTACCATAATAAAAAAAAATTACCACGTAGCATAATTTTCACACTCAGTAAATGTAAGTCTGAATTCTGAAAAGGTCGAATAAATAAGGGGGAACGATTTCTTAGCAAACAGACAAATTGCAGTCAACAACCAATGAACTAATCAGAGCGCTTGGAATGTGCCTGACACTTCAGAACCTTCCATGGGGTTTTATTTTACAAATAGTATATACACGAGACCAGCCATTTAAGTTTTTGTTTTGTTCTGGTTTTATATAAGTTCACGTTAATATTATTAGTAAGATGCCTCGCAAAAGTACCGTTTGGAAATATTTTTGCAAAACCTCTGACAAATTGGCAAAATGCAATATTTTCCTAAGTTCCTCAAAACTTCTGGCAATACCACGAATTTATCTGGACATTTGAAGGCAAAACATGGCGATATTTACAACGAGAATTTTGATTGATCAATGTAGCCCAAGGCAAAAGCTACCAAATTTTTGTCATTTGTGTCAGCCCAATCAGAGAGTAAAATTAAATCACCCCCAACGACTAACCGAAGTAACATTAATGTTAGAGATTACTAAACCACTTTTAAAAAATGGATGTTCTAAAACATCGATGTTTAAAAACATCGATGATTTTTGGGCGATGTTTTATTAGCATCGATGTTTTAATATTGAATATCGATGTTTCAAAACATCGATGTTTTGTTATCGATGTCGCATCCCTACCACATGAGATTTAAGGAAACAAGGGACCTTCAGCCTATTTTTTTTCTTTTGAGGGAGGGGGGATTTTCAATATTTTACTCTATATATAAAATGAAAATAATTAATATACCTTTTTGCTAAATCGCAGCCACTTCGGATTCACAAATAAGTATTCTGCGGAAGAGTTGTCAAAAATGTTGCGAAATGTTTGTCAAAAATGCTAGAATTAATCAAAACGCTCCAAGCTCATTCATTTTCTTCTGATTTCTACATTTTCTTCTTCATTTTCTTCATCATCAGGCGTTTATCATCAGGAGTTCATCATCAGGCGGAGGAGCATCAGTTGTGACTGTCTCTATGAGCAATTCACAAATGCATTTGTGAATTTTTCTCCTATACGGTATATCATTTTACAGCTACTCGAACGTACATGGTCACAAGATAACCCATGGAATGGTCTTAGAATGATCCCACCTTGAGTTGTAAATTTTATTGGATTTCATTATGAAACGAGGGGAGGGGAGCAGTTAATGGTTTGGGCTTTTATGAATTGGACTGGAACCATGAAAATTGATCTGTAGTAGAAAGAATCTTAAGTGCGCGAAAATATATGAATTAACTAGCTGAATACCAGTGCTTCGCTACGGAGTACATTCAAATTAAATACAACGGTCAATATATGCACGTAATGCCAAAATATATCTATATCTATATCTATCTATCTATATATATATATATATATATATATATATATATATAATATATATATATATATATATATATATATATATATATATATATATATAATAAATACAACGGTCAATGCATGAAATTAATGCCAATCAATCAATATATATATATATATATATGTGTGTGTGTGTGTGTGTGTGTGTGTATTTATAAAAAATCGTAACGGATATTTTTATAGACAAAATAATGTAGAAGAAAATATTGAAATTGAATCTAATAGAATATACTAAAGATTATGGTAAAGTTAATTTAGTACAGTTTGAGGACCTTTTCTTTTACTGTATTTTAATATTTTTTTTCATAATGTCGAATCGTCTGCCACATTAGAAAGAAAAAAAATAATTTGTCAATTTATTGTGTTGTTATGCCCTTGACGCAAGATTAATTTAAAGTATCACAAAAAGAAAAGAAACCACGTGATCAGAATTTAATAAATTAAATTCTAAAAATTAATCTTTAAAAATTCACCAAAAATCAGAAAAGGGGGGTAAAGATTCGGAAAAATTTCATTTTAAAGGAATTTTTGTGATCTTTCTCGTGATATAAATTTTATAACCCTCAAATTATTATTTTAAATGCAAACTTCAAAGAATGTTACAAAAACAGCTCAAAAATTTAATTTAAAAAAATCTAAGAAGAATTTTTCAAAAATCTTTCTTAGCGCACCCCTACACTATAAGAAGAATCAAAATGCAAAATTTCAACCCTTTAGGTCCAGCGGTTTGGTCTGTGAGTTATCTGTCAGTCAGTCAGTCAGTAAGTCAGTTACGGAACTGTTTTATATACAGTAACCACCGCTTATAGTGATCAGTAAGAATCAAGCGTTTATAAGAATCAATATCGCAAAAACAAAAACAAATGTATTATTTCCATGTTAAAATTTTCGCTTTAAAGAATCAATCCACCGGTTTTAAGAATCAGTTTACACTCTTCGCTTTCCTTTCATTTTTCCAAAAAAGCCACTTAAACCCTCAAAAGGCACGAAGTTCTTTCTTTATTTTTTTTAAATAAATAGTGATAAGTTGGGAGGGAATACAGTCGTAAAATGCATCCCTTTCTATTTTAGACATAACGTCATAGTTTCCCATTAAACGCATTAGCTAAACACTGTCCTGTTAGCTTGACCCAGGGGCATCCTACCCGTCCGGATCCGATTTCACTTTTCTCCACTGACAAACAAAGACAGGGACTCTTTTTTCCCACCTCCCACATCCTAGTTGTGGCTTCCTGGACCCTGAAACACATAAATCTTCGGCGAAGTGTCCACTATCACTTACGAAAACGGGACATTATTAGATTCAGCGCGTTATCAAATCATGAAACGTAATCTAGATAGTGAATCTTGGTCTGAGACTATTGGTATTGAAAGAGGTATAAACAGCCTCCTGAAAAGTTCATTACGTCAAACTAACATAGAAAACTTTTTCTTGCACCCTTCTTGTAGTTGAAATGTTAAACTGTTAAGAAGGTATGTTGTCAGAAATATTGGATTTTTTTCTTATCATACTATAATCATGTGTATGTACATATAGTTATAGAAATTAAGTTGTATTTTTAAAATTATAAAAAATAAATTTAATAAAAGATAGTTAACGTAAATTAAAGAGTACTTTATGGTAAATTATCTCATATATGTATATACTAGCTGAAAGCCCGCACTTCGCTACGGAGTACATTCAAATTAAATATAACGGTCAATGTATGCAATTAATGCCAAAAAAAATAAATATATATATCCTTATAATAGTTGCCGTGTTCTGTAGTCGACTCTGTCCGTAACGCGTCCGGAGCGACCACCTCATATCCATCCATTTGGCATCCATTTTGTTTTATGAGTTAGGCTTAACAAGTTAAAAGTAAAGTTCAAAAAGATTATTTGCCAACTAAACCCAAATAATTGTAATTAAAACAGCGTAATATCGACACAAATCAACTTTATTTCGATCAATTTTATTTCAAAATTATCTCTTCATTAGAGAATTATCTCTTTTCCGCCACCTTTCGCGTTATCATAGTGTTTCTCAGAACTTGAAAATGTAAACACAAGTGAGTCATTCATTCACCGTGATTCGTTAATTAAGAAAAATTGAATCAGAATTTTTTTCACAGTAAAACAGGTTTTCATTATTTAACCATATATAATATATATATTTTAATATATACTATATATTTTTTAATACATAATATATAATATATATTACAATACAGTATTACAATTTAATATTACAATAATGTCGAATTTAGTTGCAAACTTGACGCATGCGCAGTGATATGTTCCAAACTGTACGTCACAAAAGCTAGCCGGTTCAAAAGAGCCAAATCTTCAGTATACAGATTTTTTGCATTTACAACACATGGAATTCTATATATTCCACATCTAATACGTGTTTAGTAACGATTCAATAACTTTGTATGATTTTTAATCAGAATTTCTTCAGTTTATATATATTATTTTTGCTTAATATATATTTATACATATATTTATATATTTATACATATATATATATATATTTAACAATATATAATATATGTACATTAAATTGAAATACACATGCAAAAAATTTTTTGCACGTGAATAATTTGTATGATATTTTAATCTGATTTTCTTTATATATTTTATTTTTGCTTAATATATTATACATAGCCTATTTATATATATATATATATATAGCATAAGATATAATATATGTAATTAAATAAATTAATTACATATATTATATCTTATGCAATTAATTTATTTAATTACATATATTATATCTTATGCTATATATTAAATTGAAATACACATTAAATTGAAATACACATGCAAAAACTTTTTGCACGTGAATAATTTGCATGATATTTTAATCTGATTTTCTTTATATATTTTATTTTTGCTTAATATATTTATACATAGCCTATTTATATATATATATATAGCATAAGATATAATATATGTACATTAAATTGAAATACACATGCAAAAACTTTTTGCACGTGAATAATTTGCATGATATTTTAATCTGATTTTCTTTATATATTTATTTTTGCTTAATATATTTATACATATGCTATATATAGTATAAATAGGCTAAGATATAATATATGTATATTAAATTGAAATACACGTGCAAAAATTTTTTGCATGTGAATAATTTGCATGATATTTTAATCTGATTTTCTTTATATATTTTATTTTTGCTTAATATATTTATACATAGCCTATTTATACATATATATAGCATAAGATATAATATATGTACATTAAATTGAAATACACATGCAAAAATTTTTTGCACGTGAATAATTTGCATGATATTTTAATCTGATTTTCTTTATATATTTTATTTTTGCTTAATATATTTATACATAGCCTATTTATACATATATATAGCATAATATATAATATATGTACATTAAATTGAAATACACGTGCAAAAATTTTTTGCACGTGAATAATTTGCATGATATTTTAATCTGATTTTCTTTATATATTGTATTTTTGCTTAATATATTTATACTTAGCCTATTTATACATATATATAGCATAAGATATAATATATGTACATTAAATTGAAATACACATGCAAAAATTATTTGCACGTGAATAATTTGCATGATATTTTAATCTGATTTTATTTATATATTTTATTTTTGTTTAATATATTTATACATAGCCTATTTATACATATATATAGCATAATACATGATTATATAAAATATTTATATTACATTGAAATAGATTGAATTAGCAGTATTGTTTCTAAATATCTGGCTGCATTAGTTAGACTGTACAAGTCGGATTTTAAAATCAGCTGCAAGCATGGTTTTTTTTTTCCAAGAACATTTTTTAATTATAAACTTCAATATTTTTTTAAAAAAACCTCAGTGTAATAATTTTTAGTAAATCATTCTATTGCGATGATAGTGTATCTTTTAAGGTGACTGCCTACGTTGAAAATTTCATTTTTTGACTATTTTGGTCAATTTTATTTTTTCCAGGAATCGTGCAATTCAATCTTTTCTCTTTTCAAAACCGTTTTGATTTTCATTCTACATCAATTAGAAGCAGAGTTATAGCTATTTTAAAAAATGTCTGCTACAAAATTGAAGTGGCAAACAACTTGAACTGAGTTTTTCTCAGAATTATGTTTTTAGCACAAATCTTTACCTTTATCATGATATTTCACACAATAATACATATAATTTGATAAAATTTTCGGGAAATGTTTTAGATGCTATTGTTAATGAAATGATGCTCAATAATTGATGCATAATAATAAATAGTTAAATAGTTTTTGTTTGGGCAGCAGCATACGCTGAAATTTTCAAAAGTGGGGGGGGGGGGGGGGGGGGTTACTATGAAAAAGTAGTTTTCAGCAATCAGTGCAGAGCTTGAACCTATTTAAGTAATATATGTAATCAGAAAAAATGGGGGGGGGTTAACCCCCATCAACCCCTCCCCTGCATACACCACTGTGTTTGGGGCTGTTTTTATAAGGAGAGGAATGATGAATTGGGAGAAATTTTCATATTGCAACATTTTTGCATTTTAAAATTTCTCTTAGATTGTGGGTCATTTAAGATAACTGTCAGATGTGTCGCATTTTAGCTAATTTTCATTGAAAATTACTTCAAATTGACCAATTATAAAAAAGTATGGTATTTACTGGCAAGTTTTTGTTATTTTTTAATTTTCAAGTGCTATTTTACCATAAAAAACAAAAAAATCTTTAAAAAAATGATTTTTTAAAAAATTGGCTCCAAATGTAGGCAGTCACCTTAAAACAATATTTCAGGTGATTATAAGGGGACATTTTATTATTTTGTTTTGTGCCACTTTCTCGAATTATATTACTTTATTTTTCAGATCTAATAAAAAAAAGTATTAAAAAATTTCACCTTCAAATTAGAAAACAATTTAAAATTAACAAATCAGACAGCAAACATTCAAGTAAATTTTAATGTTCTAAATTGCAACACATCAGGTTGCAAAACAGTATATTATTTTCTAATATTCATGTTTTTACATGTACTATCTACGGTATGTACTGTATAGTAGTGTGCTTTTCAGAGCGAATACCTAACATAACGGCAAAATTTTCTTAAATTTTTAAAAGTCTGTAATTTTCCGATACCTTTCACGTTTTCATAGCGTTTTAATTAAATTAATAACAAGTATTCATTTTATATATTCGGGACATGAAAATGTAAACATGAAGTTAGTCATTCATTCATCTTTTTTTTTTTATAAGATGAATGAATGACTAACTTCATGTTTACATTTTTACAGAATATTATTTTCTAATATTCTTTTTAACAAGGTTATGAATCTTTTTTTTATTGGAACTGTTCAATTACTTACCATCACGTTTTTACATGTACTATCTACGGTATGTACTGTATAGTAGTGTGCTTTTCAGAGCGAATACCTAACATAACGGCAAAATTTTCTTAAATTTTTAAAAGTCTATAATTTTCCGATACCTTTCACGTTTTCATAGCGTTTCAATTAAATTAATAACAAGTATTCATTTTATATATTCGGGACATGAAAATGTAAACATGAAGTTAGTCATTCATTCATCTTTTTTTTTTTTATATATATATATATATATTTATATTTTAACCATACTAGCCACTGCGTGACCAGCATGGTCACTTTTAGTTTTAAATTTCCTTTTGCAAAACAACGCAACTGAAAGTGACATATGTAAGGAATGTTACAATTACCTGTCATCATAAATATATGTTGTTAAGGGGTATTCTCTATTAAGCTGATTCTAAAACATCGTGATCAAAAAATGTGAATTTCCATTACCTTAGAACAGAGTTAAAGATAAGACTGAGAAAGCCCACATCAATGATTTTAAAAATTACATCCCTCTTTGTATGTACTATTTTTCAAAATTAAGATATCTATACTTTATCATTACAACAAATAAGAAATTGCAGGGGGAAAATTTTAAATATAGTGTTGATTACATCACTCTCTGTATGAATTACTGTTAAGAATTCAGATATCTACACTTAATCATATTAAATAATAAATTGCTGGGAAAATTTCTTCATTTATAAAATGGAGCAAAAATTCAGCAATTTTTCAAATTAAGATATCTACACTTTACCATTACAAGAAATAAGAAATTGTTGGGGGGAAATTTTAAATACAGTGTTGATTACATCACTCTCTGTATGTATTACTGGTCACAATTCAGATATCTACACTTAATCATATTAAATAATAAATTCTTGGGAAAATTTCCTCACTTATAAAATGGAGCAAAAATTTAGCAAGTACTTAAAATATAGTGTGGATTTCAACTATGATATTCATAAAACTTCTTGATATACAGATTTGAGTATTTCAAAAGTAGGAGATACTAAAGCGACAGAATCAAAAGAATGGATTCTAGATAAACCTACATACAACTGTCCATGGTTAAACAATGGATTTGATAGGTCTAAACATGTATTGTCAAAAGATCAGCGGTTGTAACTTATGCGGCCACTACACACACGCGGTTTTAAATTGCGGACAGCCGCTGTTTACATCCGGTAGTTGCAGCCGTTGCCATTCGAAGTGTAGAAATATCGTAGATTTTTGTGCGGCATACCTACGCGTTTTATATATAGGGATTATTTTAACCAGATATTACAATAATATCAAATTTTGTATTTTCGGAAAGTTGCAAACTCGGCGCATGGATAGTGATATGTTCAAAAGTGTCTGTACGGTAGCGTGCTTTTCAAAGCGAATACCTAATATAACCGCAAAATATTCTTACATTTTTTTGAAGTGTTTTATTGAATATTTCTAAATTACCAGCACACGTGGCTTTCATATGAATTTCTAATATTTTAATAAGGTTATGAACCCTTTTTTTGATTGGAATGTTTACTTAATAACCGTCAAGTTTTGACGGGTACCATCTAGTTTATAATAAATGCGACGATCAATGTATACAATTGATGTAAAAAAATATATTTATAAAAAAATCGTAAGGGATATTTTTATAGACAAAATAATGTCCAATCGTCTGCAGCATTAGCAAGAAAAAAATACTTTTTTGTCTATTTAGTTGTTATGCACGTGACGATAAATTTATTTAAAGTACCAGAAAAAGAAGCCACGTGATCAGCATTTAATAAATTAAATTCTAAAAATTAATCTTTAAAAATTCACCAAAAATCAGAGAATAGAGGTAAAGATTCGAAAAAGATTTCATTTTAAAGGAATTTTTATGATCTTTCTTGTGATATAAATTTTATAACCCTCAAATTATTATTTAAAAAGTTACTAATACAGCTTAAAAATTTAATTTAAAAAAATGTAAGAAGAATTTTTCAAAAATCTCTCTTAGCGCACTCTTACACTATAAGAAGAATCGCCATGCAAAATTTCAGCCCTTTAGGTCCAGCGGTTTGGTGTGTGCGTTGTATGTCAGTCAGTCAGTCAGTGAGGGAGTCAGTTACGGAACTGTTTTATATATATAGATAGGTGTGTGTGTGTGCCTGTCCAAAAACCTAAATTTCGGCTATAAGAATCAACCGCTTATAAGAATCAAATACAGTAATAACAAACGTGATTCTTATAAGCGGAAGTCACTGTATATAGATTGCGAGACCGTTTGTTTAGAAAAAATAATTAAAATTAGTCTTTCATAATTAACTCTTTTTTTATTTTAACTTAAGCATTAGTACTTGGAGTTACATCCATTCGCCAGTGCACACATATGTGCACAGAGAAAGAGCGTCAAGAGATCAAATCTCAACAAAGAAAAACCATGAGAAAGAACATAGTCCCAAAGTCAAACACTGTCAATCATATGGAGTCTCTCTCTAGCCTGCCAATATCTTTCATACATACCAGGCTTCGCAAACACTAACATGGGAGGCATCCCTTTCTACGTTTTCTTACAAAGGACACAGTTGGGTGAAATATAAATCCCGAAGCGGTGTAAATATTTGGCCAAGAAATCGTGTCCGGTCTCCAGCCGAACAGCAGCCACAGGATATCTTGTGGGGAAGGCTAGCATCTTCTTTATCGTTTCCCCTTTGTGTGCTCCAACTGTCTCTTCTTATACTCGCTGTTCTAGAGATGAACTCTAGTTCCAACAAGACAACGACTTTATAATACACGGTAAGGGTCACAAAAGAGATTTTGTTGTTTATAGATCTCCATGTACACAATTCTCCTCTCCAAATATATCCCAAAGTAATTACAGAAGTTAATACTATTGTAAAAATCTGTTTACAATCAGAATTCTTCAGTTTTCTCGTCATTTATATTCAATCATTGAAAATTATAATTTACTACTAATTTAGTATAATTTATTTTGTTATTAAAATTATTTTCTTATCGTGTCAATTAGCCATTGCATCTCCAACTGAAGGAAGCAATGACATTGAATTAAAAATTTTGATGCTCTGGAGCATAGGCGTAGCGTGCTTCTATTTTTTTTTTTTTTTTTTGGGGGGGGGGGCACGAATTGAATTCAGTTAGGGCCCTTCTCAGCGCATCGACTGCCGGACGGTCCTTAAAACATGAAATAGGATTTTTTAAATTGAATAACAATAGAATTGATGTTTGAGTAGTGTTCAAAAGTTATACGTTGAAAAAAATATAATATAAATAAAATGAGAAAAAAATATAGCATCGAATTTTTGTTATGGATCCTATCATTGTTAAAAACTATGTTAATGCCAAAGACATAATCGGTATCTTCAGTTTCGCAGTTTGAAAAAGCGGGGAAAAAACGAACTATCTCAAAAATTTTCAACAATTTTCCAATTTTAACTGAACCTATTAACATCTTAATTTGTTTCAAGTTAAGTTGGGGGGGACATGTCCCCCCCAACGCTACGCCTATGCTCTGGAGGTATAACAAACCAGTAAAAGTCCGATCATGAGATTATTATCATTATCAAATAACGCATAAAAAAACAGCTTTAAAGCCATATATTTGTGTCCTATTCATCTAACTCGGGCATAAATTCCTCTGAAATATTTCTCTATTTCCTAATGTTTACTTTTTAAGTTCAAAGAGGAATTCAAGAATAAATAAATCATAATATTCAATTAAACTCAGGTCTGATACGTAAAAAACGAAACAATTTTCTGAATATCGTAAGTCAGTACGCATAACCAAGCTTACAGAGAAATTAATATACTTCGTCACTGGGGTCCATTTCAATTGTTTAAGACATAGAGTGAAAACTTCTGTCAAGTATTCTTTATGTGTTAAAAGCTATCTGACAAATAGTTAGGACAGTTTAGAGATTCAGGTGTGGACTTTCAGAATATTTTTTTCTTTAAAGTTTTAAACAGTGAGAAGAAACTGTAACAGGTTTGTTGAATCTTCTTGAACAACTATTTTCACCATATTTCGAGTCGCAACCCCGTTTCTAAGACACAAGAAACCTAGATACTTCTTCATTCATACAGGAAAAGTATTTAATATTACTGATAATATTACTGAAACATTATTGAAATTTTAAAAGGGTAAAGCAATATTATTAAATATTTTAATAAGTCAAAAGAAACCAAAAAAATAACCAAAAAAATTCCCCCCCCCAATCAACCAATCAATATATATATATATATATATATATATATATATATATATATGTATATATATATATAAATATATATATATATATATATATATATATATATATATATATATATATACTATATATATATATATTTATATACACTATATATATATATATATATATATATATATATATACATATACATACATATACATACATATACATATACATATACATATATATATATATATATATATATATATATATATATATATATATATATATATATATACAGAGGCTGTTCACACATTTTTTAGACGATGTATATTGTATTCACAAAACTAAATTCCATAAAATTCTTGTGTTTTAAATGTTCTATTTGACATCCCTTATTCTGAACTATCTTTCGACACCGCAATTTCCAGGATAATAATGCCTTTTGAAGTGTCAGAAGAGGTATTCTATCCCATTCCTCCTGAACAGCTTTCCAGAGTCCTGTAAGGGTTTTGGGACGACGTTTGGATAATGCAGATTTTAAAAGTCCGAAAGCACAAAAATCCATAGGTGATACATCGGGAGATTTAGTAGGGATATCAGTGAAGGGTATGGCCTTGATACCAGCTTTTTGTTCCATTTCTTTCAGGAAATTTACAGTGGATTTTGATGTGTGACTGCTAGCTTTGTCCTGATGGAGTCTCACAGATTGATGGCACTGTGCGTAAAGCGATGGTATTTCATTCAGAAAAATTGACGATAAAATATGTTCCTGATAGTATTTGGAGTTAATCTTGACATTTTTCTCCACTCTCTTTATTTTTAACTTGCCATTATAAGAAAAACCAGCAACAATCATGAATCCCTTAGAAAAACTTTCTTTCGATTCTTTGAACCATGTACTTAAATTTTTTTCTCCCCTTTTATGATAATAAAACGTTCTTTTTTTGTTGCAATCATTTAAATACACCCATGATTCATCTATTGTGACAATTATTTTCCACTTTTCTTTGGATAAGTGTTTCTCATATAGAATTCTGCAGCGTGTCCTGCGTTCAGCGATATGATTTGGAAGAAGACGATGCACATTGCGTTTTTTCGCTTTCTTAAGATTTAAATCAACGTTTATCATTTTGTTTACAGTGGACACCGAGCATTTTAACGATTTTGCAACTGTCCTTTGACTAGGGGGATTTTCTTTTAACATTAAACAACGTACCTTTGCAATAGTCGAAGATGTCCGTTTTTTCCTTGGATACTTGTTTGGAATTTTTGTCCCACTTGAGGCTCCAATTTGACGTTTTTTTCCTTTCTTGTTGACGATATTACCTATCGACGCTTTAGATATCACAAAACCATGACTCTCACATCCTTTTTGGATAACGGAATATGCATATTTCTCTTCGGAAAGGGAATAAATGTAGCCTTCGAGCCACTGCTTTGTTAAAAACGTCATTTTGAGTAAAAACAAAACTTACCAGCCCTAGACGATAATTTTGACTTTTAAAAACATATTACAATTGCAATTATTTCTTTTGCAGCAAACGCTTTTTTATTACCGCTTACCAAAATCGTCTAAAAAATGTGCGAACAGCCTCTGTATATATATATATATATATATATATATATATATATATATATATATATATATATATATATATATATATATATACACTCATGGACAAAAAAATTTGCGCACCAAGAAATAATTGCGGGATCGTAACGAAACTTGCAATGAAGGTACATGTCGGGGAGATATGCAAATGATTAGAAATGCAGCGTGATTGCGCATTACGTATAGCCGGTAGAGGGCGTTGAACATCGTACTCTGTGGAGTATAAAACAGGTAACCAAAGCTTGTTTGAGTGTGCTGAATCATTTACAAAGGAAGAGCTGAGATAGACATGCCATTACGCCGTGTTCGAAGACAATATAAGCAGTTGTCGCAGTTTGAGAGTGGGAGAATCGTCGGGATGATGGAAGCTGGGTGGTCAGCTAGGCGAGTAGCTCGTCAATTAGGCCGCTCTGATTGTGTTGTGAGGAGGTGTTGGGACCAGTGGACCCGAGAGATGTCATGTACACGAAGACCAGGCTCAGGACGCCCTCGACAGACCAGTCGTCGAGAAGACCGCCACATCGTAAGAAATGCACGCGTACAGCCAACTGCTTCATCGGCCGCCATCCAGGCACAGGTAGCACCTTCACTAGGGGCCTCTGTGTCTTCTCGAACCATACGAAGGCGCCTGGCTGAAGGACAGTTGGTATCGCGGCGCCCATTACGTGTGCTGCCCTTGACGCCCACCCATCGACGCCTCCGTGTGGAGTTTTGCCGAGCACGAGGAAACTGGACTGCAGCGGAATGGAACCAGGTCGTCTTTAGCGACGAATCCAGATTCAATCTCGGCAGTGATGACAATCGTGTTCGTGTGTGGAGAGCCCGTGGTGAACGCTTCAATCCTGCCTTTGCTGTACAGTGACACATCGCTCCCACAGCTGGTGTGATGGTATGGGGTGCCATTGCCTACAATACACGGTCACCCCTAGTATTGTTCCGTGGCACCATGGCAGCCCAGCGGTATGTTCATGAAATCCTGCAACCACATGTGTTGCCACTCATGCAACGGCTCCCAGGAGCCATTTTTCAACAAGACAATGCTCGGCCTCATACGGCAAGGGTGTCACAAGACTGTCTCCGCACTGTTACTACCCTTCCTTGGCCTGCCCGATCCCCAGATTTGTCTCCAATCGAGCATATCTGGGATCATTTGGGACGACGAGTTGGGCATCCCACGAGTTTGAACGAACTAGAGGCAAGGTTACAGCAAATATGGAACGAAATGTCTCAAGACAACATACAGAACTTGTATGACTCAATGCCCGATCGTATCGCATCGTGCATTCGCGCTAGAGGGGGTCCAACGGAGTATTAACTCCTCCGTTCTTTTGCCTTTTTCTCTGAAATAAGTTATCCTTTTTCTTTGATTTTCTTATCATTTACATATATCAAAGTAGTCATTACGTATGTAAAATTTCGTTTCATTTTGACGACTCCTTCTTGGTGCGCTAATTTTTTTGTCCATGAGTGTATATATTAATATATATAGATATACATACATATACATATATATATATATATATATATATATATATATACATACATATATATATATATATATATATATATATATATATATATATATATATATATATGCAGAGAGAGAGAGAGAGATTTTTAACGTAGAAATTAGCTTTTTCAGTTATTATTAGTAAGTATTTCCGAGTTTGCGTTATTTATAACAGTACTTTATTTATTTTTCTGACATCTTCGCAGTTTCAAAAATATTCTGATTCATACTGATTGTATCTTAAGCCATTGCGGGTATGGCTTAAGATAAGATAACAGAGGTAGAAACTTAGTAAGTTATACATTTTTACATTGCCTTATTAATAAGGGAAAAATACCCAAAATTTATCCCAGAGACAAATGTTCTATTCCCATGAAGATTATTGTAAATGATTTTCATTATTGAAAAAAAATGTGATAGATAAAGTACTTCTTTTAAAACTTCCTCCTTTTGTTCTTAAGTAAGTTTGGTCACGAAATTTCATTGCTGATAACAGATTCTGATGTTATAACTATTACCCATGTCTTTCTCATCTATACTAAAGAAATGTTTAATTAATGAAACCAATTTATATTTCAGTAGCTCATTCTTAAGACTGCCGTGCACTAATCCTATTGAATTTGCTGACCTCAGTGTTATCGTATGGAAAAAATCTGTCCAAGGATTGCCAACTTGGATTTAAAGATTTTTTTTAAAATTGTACTATGGAATAGAGAAAAAAAAATTTTACTCCTCGGGGCATTTTTCGTTTAAAAAATGCAAGTAATATTTTAAAATTTAAATCATTCGGGGTAAAAATCTGGTATAGTGTGTTTTAAACGCCCATCAATTCCTTTGGTGGACGATACTTATAAAATGAATCCTATTGGAAGGTGCAGAAAAGTTCAGGCTATCTGAAAATACCATTTTTATTGGATTATCAGCATTAATGTAGCTATAAATAGTAGACAAATTTTCTCCATAGGTTTACTTTGAGGTGAGCGAATCCAATAGGGTTAGTATACAGCAACCTTAATAATGATGTTCTATTCTTAGCACTCTTCTACCACAGAGAAATTGGACGTTAGTATTCACTAAAAATTTAATTTTCTTTTCGGTGATCTTATAACATTTTTTTTCAAGTGCAGGCACTTGTCGTGTGGACTCTTTTTTTTTTTTTTTAGCGGAGCCACTTGTCGTGTAGACATTCGCCTATAATTCACTACAGTTTGATGGTCATTTTATTATGAGGGCACCATACAGACGGACCAGCATTACTCCCTATGAAAGGATGACACAAATAGAGGTATTTTAGTGGCGCGACGCCGGGGTTCGATCCGAGCACCCTCAGCACTGAAAGACCAGCGCGCTTTACCACAGGGCCACCACAAGCCTTTTTTAACAAAATAATCTTAAACATTCGAATAACAGATATCATTAATTATTTAAATACTTTATATGTTCAACACATTTTCAGCGGGTAATGACGCAATTGCCGCTAACATACATAGCAAACTCAATCAGTGCTTGGAAACTTGACAGTTTTAAATAATAATTATATTAACAAACCTAAAAACCATCTGTACATCTTTTTAAATACCTTTGACTACCAAGTTATTAGTTTTATGCTAGCAAAGTCTGCAGCAGGTGCTTAAGGCTGCTGTGTACTAACGTTATTGGATGGGCTCACCTCAATGTTAACCTATGGAGAAAATGTGTCTACTATTTACAACTGCATAAATTCTGATAATCCAATAAAAGTGGTATTTTCAGATAGCCTGAAATTTTCTGCACCTTGCAGCTGGATTCATTTTATAAATTCTGTCTACCAAAGAAATTTATGAGCGTTTAAAACACACTATACCAGATTTTCCCGGAAATATTTTAAATTTTAAGATATTATTTGCATTTTAAAAAAAAGCGAAAAATGCCACAAGTTGTAAAGTTTCTCTATCCAAGGTGTAAAGCCCCAAGGTGTAAAGCTCACTATTATGGAGTGCAATTTAAATAAATCTTTAAATCCGACTCGGCAATCCATGGACAATGTTTCTCCATAGGTCAACATTGAGGTGAGCGAATCCGATAGGGTTAGTACACAGCAGCCTTAAATTTCAACTATATTATGTCCTTATACCAATTAAATAGGTGGCTTTCTTAGTTTTCTGCGGTACTACTAATTTTCCTGGATAAATAGCTGGTTCTTCATTTATACTGTCCCTTTTCTTTTAATCGGGGTATAGTAAGTTTACTTGCAAATTTCTGTTTTTGTGTGGAGTTTTTGTATTTTTAATGTTGTGTTGTGATTTCAATTGATTTAACGTTTTAAACTTTCTGTTTTCAATGCAGGGATCTCGGGGCCTTGGAATGTTCTTTAGCTTGACCTACATCAGAAAGATTCCCCTGAGGTGACCAACTCGGTTAGGCCTCTTTTTGAAGAGACCGGCCGATTGCCTCGTTATTTTGGTTCTTTTGGGTGTTTTGGTTTTTGATTTTTTATGCTTTGCTATTTTTGATTTCAGTTAGTGTCATTTTATGATGTCAGAGAGTGTGGGAGAAGGTTTTATCCTTCCTAAATGTCGCCCCTGAGGGTGATCGATCAAAATTGAGGTGGCAGCTAGCCAAGTCGGACTCCCACACTTGTGGTTCTACAGTAAAGGTTCTACAGGTCTGAAACTTCCGCCCATGGGGCATTAGCAACAACCACAACAACTAAATTACGATACACACGAAAAAAGTTACCCGAAAAAAGTACAGAAAAAATATCCAGTAATTTAGTATGCATTAATTCAATCTGTCAGTTGCAAAAAATCTTAATTTAATACCTCCTTTTATGCACAGTCTGTGCTCTACGTACTCGATTCGAGATTAACTTAAAACTCTCTTCATTGTTTTTTTCCCACACCTGAGCAGCTTTTCCTTTATTTCGTTACTTAGTAGCCTTTTTCAGATCGTCTCCAGAGAGAAGCGGAACAGAGCGTCAGCGATAAAAGTTTTAACCAATCACAAGAGCTCAACACAATGACCACGTGATATGTCAAACCAATCACACGGGTCGAGGGGTGTGGCTCTGGTTTAAAATGGTCCTATTTAGCCAGGTGCCACCTCAATTTTGACCGAGGATCCCCCAGGAGTGACATCTGGGGTATCGTATTCTCTCCCACCCTCTCTGACCTCATAGAGGGACTTTCCAGTCTACGGATTTAACGTGCCCATATTCGTCCTAGACACGGAGGTATTTAATGGCACTTATCGGAATTCGATCCGTGTGGGGTCAGTTATTTTATTAATATAATTTTATATCTTAGTGGACTATATAAGAATCCATTAACAAAAATATTTAATGTTCTTGTTTAAGTGCAACTAATCAATCTTCTTATTTGTTTTAATGAAGGTAATACTGGAATGGCTTACCTATAACATCATCTGAATAATACTTGAATTATAAGTCAACACTAAAAAATTTAGTTCCGTGCATGTATCCTTAAAATGCATTTAATAATTAACTTCATTTTAACACATAACTGTTGAATTCCTGACACACTGAATAGCCCTTCGGAATTAGGTTTTACAAAATGAATAGTTGACTTCAACATGTCAACAGCTTGAACAATAATCTTCACAGAATCTTTACAAAAATAAATAAATAAATAAATAAATAAATAAATAAATAAAAGGATCAAACGGAATCTCCAACATAGCGATTTTTGAATTCTTACATAACATTGCTTAGAATAGAATATACACCACAACAGATTAAACATTTCTTAGCCATTTTCTTGCCATTACTCAGAATCTAACGTGCAACAACAACAGAATAAAAAACATTTTAGCTTCAAGTAAAAAAAAAAAGTTGCATAATGATACCATTGACCAGAAACTTAATTTGAATACAAATTACAAACAATATAATGAATAAAAGGAAACAATTATTATAATGAATTATTTAAAAGTTAAAATAAAAAAATATTAAGTCTTTTATGGAGACTGAACAATCCGAGCACCCTCAGCACCTTAAACCGACGCGCTACTAGTAGACTACTTCGGACCCTTATTAAATCTGTTACTAATGAAAGCGAGTTCAGGTGATGTAAGAATCAAATTCTCCTGACTGTAATTCGCAGGCCAGAGCGGGCGTATTTTTTTTAGATGGAAAGAGATAAGGAATAGACGTGATATGTCATTCTGAAATTTACCGTAATTGTTACTACAGGAAATTTTTTCTTAAAAACATTGTTAAAATCTGTAGATTTTAACATATCTATTCAAGGCAGTCAGAAAAGCGTATAAGCTAAGTTGCTTCTCTGAAAACAAGTAATTTATCATTTCTTACTACAATACAAACTCACTGTCAAAGAAAAAAAAATTCTTATCGATACTATGCCTAATGCTGAAAGACTCCCTTCATTTTCTTTTACGAATATGGCTAAAGTTCGATAAATGACTAACGATAACAAATTACTTTAATTCTTTTTTTGTGCGACTTTCCTTTCATCATCTAAAACTGACTTCAATGTATTAGAAATGAAAAGAGAGAGATCGGAAAAGATATTAGCGGTTTTCTTTTCAGACATTATGATTGAATGAAATCATACAACCCGCAGAATTTTTATTAGAAAATGTGGGTGCAGCAGACACGGGACACAAATACATTTCTGTGTGATGCTAATACCAAGTCCCGACAATACTTGTTGTTGGAACATTTAAAAAGTTAAAATGAATTCCTCTATTTCCTTTTTCCTGCTTCAGTCGTACTCCGTTATAACGAACTTCAAGGGACCAAAGGTTTTGTTCGCTATATCCGGTGGTTTGCTATATCAAAACCGTTAAGAAAAATGTTAGAGTTCACAAAATGTATAACTCATTAGTTGCTATGTGTATTCAATAATGATCTATTTAAAAAATGATAAAATCTATTAAAAATGATCAATAATGAATTAAATCGACTAAAATCGATTATATTAAACTGATGCAATACTAATTATATGTCGATAAGTAAATCTTCATCATCTTCTTTTTCAATATTCTTTGCTTCTTCACCATTCGTTGTATCTTCAACAGTCTTAAAAAGTTTAAAAATTAAAAAAAATTCAATTGTTGACTGAAAAAAATTTTCGTTAAAGCCGATTCTCAAGATTTCGGAGGTTCGCTATAAAAGGATAAATTAGCATTAAATACAATAGGAAAACGGCGGGACCAAAATTTTCGTTCGTTATATCCGGGAGTTCATTATATACCAGGTTCGCTATAACGGGTTTCGACTGTATTTACTTTCGTGTGACTACTGTTTCAGGAACTTCAAAATGAGAAAGAATTGGGATTAGTAAAGTGATCACAGTTTAAGGCTGCTGTGTACTAACCCTACTGGATTCGTTCACCTCAATGTTAACTTATAGAGAAAATTTGTCTACCATTTACAGCAAAATAAATGCTGATAATCCAATAAAAAGAGAATTTTCGGATTGTCTGAACATTTTTGCACCTTGCAACAGGATTCATTTTATAAATTTCGTCCATCAGAGGAACTTATGAGCTTTTAAAACACGTTATACCAGATTTTTTCCGGGAAAAATTTAAATTCTAAAATATTAGCATTTTTTAAACGAAAAATTTCTTTCTCTATTACGGAGTACAATTTTAAAAATAAAATCCAAGTCGGCAATCCTTGGACACATTTTCTCCATAGGTTAACATTGAGATGGGCAAATCCAGTAGGGTAGAGACACAGTAGAATTAAGGTAATTCTTTACGCAATTTTTTTATATACAGGGTTTCCAAAATTCGACCGACAAATTCAGAGGGGTGATAATAGGCATCAAGACAAGCAATAATCACATCGGAATGTATGACCGGAAGCACAAACCTGGTCAGCTAGCGGTTAAACAAAGATGCTGCATCTTTGTTTATCCTCTACCTGACCAGGTTTGTGTTTCCGGTCATACATTCCTATGTGATTTTGTTTTGTTTTTGAGTTTTCTACCTCCTCCAGAAAAATGCGCTATTTCTGGCCATCTAGTGGGGTTGTTAAGAGGTACGGTCCCATTAAGTAAACAGCGCCCTCCAGCGTCAGGTTTGCGTTTCCGGTCATACATTCCTATGTGATTATTGCTCGTCTTGATGCCTACTATCCCCCCCTCTGAATTTGTCGGTTGAATTTTGGAACACCCCGTATAAATTGGGGAATAGTAATACTTTTGGTTCTATAAAATAAATACGAGCTAAACCAAGCTTGCACAACTCAAAATGCGAGGATTACTTTACAAAAAGTGGCTGCGGGCTGCGAAAAAATAGGATAGATTAAAAAGCGAAAAATATTTCACCTAACAAAAATTAAATTACTTCTCATTTCAAAAATTAAATAAATATTAGTGTTCCGTCGTTGGATCTGCCCGAGTGCTGAGTGTCATTCGTAAAAGCTCTGTGGTCTCCATGTGCCGTAAGGTTCGTCATGAGAGGAAGAAGACGCTTCTGCGCTGTGCATAATTTTCCTGATTGCAATAAAAGAAGAACGGATGTGAAGTGAGAAAAAGTTTTCATTGCTGTTCGCTGTGTTCGTTCGCTGGTTCGTTCGATCCAACGTTCAGCAGTTTATGGCTGCTTCATGATGTGGAAGCTTTTAAGATTTGTAATGTGTGTTCATTTTAGTTGTTATGATTAAACATTTGTTTGAGTTTTAATCTTGAATCGTTCTTTTAAAGCAGTCATTCCCAAAGTGGTCTATATCAACCCCCAGGGGTCTATATAGACCTGAAATGTGTCCATGCCAGTGAAAAAGAAAATTGGGGGTGCATGAGATGTAAATGGGGGTCCACGAGTTAAACAGGCCGCCACCAAAATTTTGGCTTCTCGTAAATGTAATAATCCGCCTAACACAGATAGTACCTATGGAGGTATTTACGTTATACGAGTACTTTCTTATAACAGATAGAAACATTTCCTAATTATATGTATATTTCATAAAATTGTGTAATAAATCTATTCACTTTTCGGCCGCAGTACGTGTAATTTGTGTTGCGACATCATGGACTTTTGAACTGGAACTGTTACAGCGAGGGCCAGCAGGTGGCCGTTATATTGAACTTGCCAGTTTTCTAATTTGGCACAGACAAACTGCCAGGATGATGACCTTCCAGCCTACGTTCAACATTTAAATGTTCTTCACACAAGCTTTGAAATTAGGTTTGAAGATATATTGACTATGGATACCACAGTGGATTATCAATCCATACGGTGACACTGAAGAAGCGGATGTCATGTTACAAGAACAACTGATCGGTATAATCACCAACGAAGAACTTAAGATGCAGTTTAGAAAGGGATATCAACAATTCTGGCTTCAATGAGACATACCTGTTACATATCCTGCATATGAACTATCGCGAGAAAGTTTTTAATAGCTTTTCCATTTTCATACCTTGTGGAAAGGGGTTTCAGCGCGGTTGTCAATCTCCTTACAAAAAAAAAAAGGAAACAAAAGGAAAGAAACAGATTGGAAATCACTTACCGAGGAGATTTAAGGTTAAACCTGACTAAATTGAAGCCGAATATTGAAATTTTACTATCAAAGCATCAGGCTCATCCCTCCCATTAAAAGCATTGATTTTGCTGTGCATTTATTCTACGTTAAAATGTTACTAGATTTGCATTTTGTGTCGTTTTAATTAATAAATGTATAACTATAAAACTTAACTAACTAACTAACTAACTAACACACACATATATATATATATATATATATATATATATATATTTTTAATTTTTCACTCTACAGTAAACGCTCTCAAAGTGAGTAGCTCTGTGTTAACTTCAAAAACACTTTTAATCCCTTAACGATCGCTTAATTTTCAATAAAACGGTAATAAAAGTGCCTTTTTTTTTGGAGAATTCCATTTATTTCTTGATCTGTCATATCTAGTTTAAAATAAACCATCCCCAATTTCATTATAAATAGTCTGGTGCTGCCATCTGGCATGTAAAATAAGAAATAAAAAAATTTTCAGGGTAAATGAAATGTATTGTTTTAATCTTTTTGGTGCGTTACTTTTGGACACTCCAGCCCGGCAATATCACGGGCACGAGAAATAGAAGGTGAAAACTCACCCCGTGATTTTCACGGGAGCGAGAAGGAAGGGATTAAAGTTGATGAATTTGTAAAAAATCAGTATTAGGATAGCAGGGGGTCTACCCAAAACAGAAAAAAATCGGCACGGGGACTACGGGACAAACAAGTTTGGGGACCTCTAATTTAAAGGTTACTATTAGCATCTTGAAAATCTGAACTAAGCTCTCCCACCGTGAATCTTGGTAAGGCATGAAGCATTGACATATCACAATTAGTATTGCTTATATATTCGTCCCGTAATATTATAAATCTAAAAAAAATATTCTTTTTTTTAAACATATTAATTATATTGGGCTTCTTCACAAAATGCTTCGCCACAGACTGAGCCTTATGTGGCCATATGTTGTGCAGGTCTGCGCTAAACGATTTCATTGCAAAAGGAAGTTAAAAACTAAAAGGAGGAATAGAGTAAAGGCATTCTTTAAGAAAACGACAAGCTATAAAATTCTACACGGGTAAGTAATAACCATGATCAAGCATAAAAGGGACCATTTATATATTTTTCAAATATGTATAAGTTGTAATGAAGTTTATGAGACAAGACTGGTCTATAAAATTCAGCCATCCGGCTTTATAGTTCAATCACTTTATTGCGGTAGGATGCAAACAAAGGTTAAATAAATTCGAGTAGAGACAACAAACTCTAGTTAAGGAGCCATGATAACAGAAATAAAGCACTAGTAACACCACATCTAAAAGATGAAACAATTCAATTCTTATTTTAGTGGGCTTGAGGTCATAGGCGTAGAGTGATCCTAACCTTTTTTTTTTTCGGGGGAGGGGGGGGGGGCATGAATTGAATTCCATTAGGGCCCTCCTCCATGCATTGACTGCCTGGGGGCCATTAAAATATGAAAAATTATGATTATTTTTAAATTTAATAACAATAGAGTTGATGTTTGAGTAGTATTCAAAAGTTATACAACGAGATAAATAAATATAATATAAATAAAATGAGAAAATATATAGTATCGAACTTTTGTTATGGATCATATCAGTGTTAAATCTATGTTAAGGCTAAAGACATTATCGGAATCTTCAGTTTCACAGTTTGAAAAAGCGGGGAAAAACCAACTTTCTTAAAAGTTTTCTACAATTTTCCGATTTTAACGGAACTTCTATTAACGTTTTAATTTATTTCAAGTCAAGTTGGGGGGGGGCACGTGCCCCCCGTGCCCAACCCCCCTACGCTACGCCTATGCTTGAGGTAGCCTAGTGGTAGTGCGCTAGCTTTCGGGGCTGAGGGTACTCGGATCGAATCCCGACAAGCTCCATTAAAAATACAGAAGGTTGTTCGCCCTTTATGGAAACGATTTTGTAATTTGTTTTTCGCGTTTGCATTTTGAGATAAATATTTGGCAACTTCAGAATAATCGTCTGCTATTGTTTTGCTTTGATTGGAATGTAAAATAAAAGATTTATTTTGAAAATGGCTCCTAAAATTGATACATAGCTCGAAGGTTATGTAACTGCACTTTCCAGCGAGAAATATTCGTATCAACAAATTATAAAGCGGTGTGAAAATTTCGGTTATAGCATTTCAAAAATAGGTATTTGTAATATATTAAATTTGAAAGGGAAATAACGTCTAACTGAAAGTAAAAATGAAAACCTGACCACTAAACCTCATCCTAAGACTGTTCGAATGCAGGTAAATATCAAGAAAGTGAAGTCTCTAATCCTTAAAGAAAATACACCGACTTAAAGATCCATTGCATCTAAACTAGGAATGTCTTCTGGCACTGTAAGTAAAATCATTCATAAAGATTTGAAGTTAAAAAAGATGTTTAAACCTAAAGTTCAAATGCTTTTGCCAAAGCATATTGCTGAAAGAAAAACAAATTGAAGAAAATTATACGAAAAACACCTAGCTGCTGAAAAATGAAAATTTGTGGTAACACTCGATGGGGCATGGGTGTATTTAAGTGACTGTAGTAAAAAAAGATCAATTTTCTATTGCTGAACTAAGGGAATCACCGTACGAAATGGCTACGTCAGTGTACAGAAAAGTTCTCAAAGGAGTTCATGATAGTAGCAGGATTTTGTTACAACGGCAAATTAAAAATCCAAAAACGTCTCAAGTAAAGCCAAAATTAACTCACTCTACTAACAGCAGAATATTTTAGAACCAATTTTGGAAGAAGAAATTCCAGCCTTATATGGAAAGGACATTGATAAAGTTGAACTTCTTATGAACAAAGCCTCTAGTCATACGTCTAAATCAACTGCCACTTATTTAGCAAAGAAAGAATCAGAAACAGGAATAAAATGTATCCCATTTAATGAAATACCTGTAAAATTACCTGACTCTTCTCCAATGGACTTTCGCGATTTCTGTTTTTTAATACGAGCCTTAGGAAAACGGCATCCAAGAACACTGGACGGACTTTGGAAAATGGTCCAAGAGGAATGGGATAAAATTGACATGGCAGTACTAAGAAAAAGTTTACTTTCATGGAAAATTCGAGCTAGAGCTATTGTCAAGAACCGTGGCTATCAGATAGAAGCAAATCACCGCATAAAATACGGCATTTATACATAAAGCTTAACTATCAAAATCGTTTCCATAAAGTGCGAACGACCTTCTGTACCTCCGTGTATAGGCCGGATATGAACACATTAAATCCGTAGATCTGAAAGTCTCTCTATGAGGTCAGTGAGGGTGGGAGAGGGTACGATCCCATCCCAGATGTCACCCTTGAGGGTTCTCGGTTAAAATTCAGGTGGCACCGGGCTAAATCGGACTCTAATCCTTGTGTCATTAAACCAGAGCCGCATCTCCCATCCCGCTAGCGTATATGGACCTGGTTTCGAATTACTTCCAGCCAGGTGGCATTAGAAACAACAACAACAACAATTCTAATTTTAACTCCTTCATCTTGTTCCATTAAATAGTTTGCCGTCCCTTTCGTCAAACATTCTTAGAATTTTTAACTTGTATGTTTTATTTGAGCTAAAAGAATGGAAAGAATGTTGTCGGGTATAATAAGGGTCATAAAGGTGACGGACTTGTTTCGACAGTTTACTGCGCCAACACTGGAGAAAAAATGTTACCTCAAGAGTTTGCAGAGTCCTTCGTACGTTACGTCACTGAAAGTGGCAATCTTGTTCTCCTGTTTTCGAGCCTTGAGTAACATTTGTTCGAATCCAGGACTTCTGCATATCAGAGACCAATAGTTCGAGAACAAATACTTGAAGGTTTTACCGTCAAAGATCCGAAGTTTCACATCTATAGAGACGTACATGTCAATCAATTGTGATTTAAGACATCAAAAATAACAATTTTTATTTTAACTAATAAAAGCAACATTTTATAAGGTCTTTAAACTGAATTTTAAAAATGAAAATTAAACTTATCTATTATCATACATCAAAGGACGCGGTGGCCCAGTTGACAAAGGCAGCAAACCAGTGATCTGAACGTCACTGGTTCGATGCTCGTCGCTGACAAATCCACCGCTGTGTACACTAAAGGCGGCTGGTGCCCGGAAAATCTGTTGTGACTGCAATGTCCCCCAAGTTTTCAAATTTACCTGTGGAGGTGTGGGGTCAAGTGTACCGGCCACCTAGGCAAGTCGGGCTCGACCCTTGTGGTGCTATTATAAACCGGAACCGCAGTACTCATCCCGAAGCTTATATAGACCTGGTCTGGAAATTCCGGCCATGGGGCAATTAGAAACAACAAAAATAGCAAAAAACTTCAAAAATTAAAAATAATATATTTTATGAGATGATTAACAAGAGGGTTAACATGAAGATTTATGGGCGTGGTATCCCAGTTGGCAAGAGTAGCGGGCCAGTGATCTGAACGTCCCTGGTTCGATGCTGCAAATCTACCGCCGTGTTCACTAATGGTGGCCGGGGTACGTAAAATAGGGCGTGGCTACAATGTCCTCCAAGTTCTCAAATTTACCTCCCGAGGTGCGGGGTCAAGTGTTCCGGTCTCGTCACTTGACTCCGTTCAAAATTACGGGACCGGTCATTTAGCCAAGTCAGACTCCGACCTTTGTGGTGCTATTAAAAACTGGAGCCGCACCTTCATCGCCCATACCCTTCGGGACTTGATCTGATCTTACATGTCGATCAAGGGGCATAAACAATAACAACAACATGAAGGTTTACAAGAACAGAGAGTTAGTTAAAATGTATTTTTTACTAACTTCATCTATGGAAAAGTGCATTTATAGAAAATAACATTTAGTATTTAGTGTTATATTTAGAGAATAATAACAAAAAAAAATTTGTAAACGATACAATCTCCGTTTTGGGAAAGGATTAACAAAAAGTTGTAGGAAGGTAACTAGAACATGAGCCAAACATAAAGGAAGAAAATGCTTTTCTTTGATTCCCCAGTTGTTTAAGTTTGTACAAAGAGTGTGTTAGTACAGTATAGTTATAACAAAGAGATCATGCTACTATAAGTGAAAATCGATGGCTTACTTTTTTCTTTTCTGCTAGATAGGTTTCCGAGCAGCTCTATTTCTAAAGAATTTCTCCTTCCTGCTGTAGCCTTTGAAGGAAAGGTGAATAGTTAAAGATTTAACTATTAACTAAGTATATTTCTAAGTATGTCACTGTTTAAGAAAAAAAATTTGAGATTTGAAAACTGAAGAAAACAATATTTAGATCTTCAACGAAAATCTCGGAAAATTTTGGAAAAAATGTTATTTAATACGTTAATAAAATATTTTAAATATAACTCAAACACAATGTAACATAAAGAGTATAATGTTTACGCGATATGTACATTACACTAATTTTTCGTTACTAATTATTCTTTACTTATATTTAATTTTATGACCGAAGTAGTAAAAAAACAAAATTTTCCCCCCAAAAAATTGCAACTCCAGATTCAAAGACGTGAAAGTCAAACTTTCAAAGTAAAATTCATTTCAAAGAAGGAAGCCTATTTTTAGTGAACTTTCCTTATGAAATTGTATCGTAGAAGTATAATGGAATATTGAAATGTACCGTGTAAACATCAGAACTGAGTGTTTTCAAAACACAGTTTCCAGAGTTTTTTTTAAACTGATAGAAATGCGAGTTATATTAATTTATTGATCTGCCGCCCACGTTGTATGGTGGTTAGCGTCGGGAGATGTAACGCAGTGGGCTCGGGTTCAAATCCCGAGTTGGATTTGGTGGTCTCCGTGTCGCCCCCCCCCCCCCTCATAAGGAGCAATACTGGCTCACCTATATGGTGCTCCAATGATAAGTAGCCAGCAAAACCAGCGGTGAATAACAAAAAGGAAATGTCTCTCGACAAAGTGCCTCGGCATAAGAAAAAAAATTACTGATCCAATTCTGAAAAGAAACAAATTTTTTGGACTAATAGAAAAACCTGTATCTCCAGAAACTTGTTTAGGGAAAAAAGAGTCTAACTTTACAAAGTTTATCGATGAAGCCAATTTGAGGTAAATCCTCAATTTACATCCCGCGAAAGCATCGATAGCAATTTAACTTTTGATAAATCAGATCAGAAGACCACTAATATCAACATGTAATCGAAAATGCTTTCAGTTGTAACAACCGCTTACCAAGACTGAGAATCAAGCCCGGGTTTTCAAACTTCGAGACTGGTATTACAATGGCCCATAACAAGGGCAAAAATTAAGGCTACTGTGTACCAACTCTATTGGATTCGCTCACCTCAATGTTAACCTATGGAGAAAATGTGCTTACTATTTACAGCTAAATAAATGCTGATAATCCAATAAAAATCATATTTATAGATAGCCTGAACTTTTCTGCGCCTTCCAACAGGTTTCATTTTATAAATTTCGTTCCCCTAAGGAATTTATGAGATTTAAAACACACTATACAAGATTTTTTTCCCCGAATAATATATTATTTTGAAATATCATTTTAAACGAAAAATTTCCCAAGGTGTAAAATTTCTTTCTCTATTATGGAGCACAATTCTTTAAAAAAAAAATTTCAATCCAAGTCAGCAATCCTTGGACACCTTTTCTCCGTAGGTTAACATTGAGGTGAGCGAATCCAATAGGGTTAGTAGACAGAGGCTTTAAGTTCATGGCTGCTAGATACTCTGAAGATGTATATTGAGGAATTATTTGAATTCAAAAGGTTAGCAATGAAATGCATAAATGATCCATCAACAAATTAGCATTAAGTATTAAAACAAACCTCTGTCTGGTCCTTTTCTTGCTCGTGCAAAACTGCTTTGCCATATCCTTCATTCTTCATACCTTTTTCTCCTTTCTCAGCGTTTTCTGGATATTCCGTGTGTTCACTAGTAGCCTCAACCTGTTTGCAGAATTTGGGTAACTCGCGAGACTGTTTTATATTCATATTTAGTAGGATATTGGCTATTTCGCCGTCAGTGAAGAAAGTAGGAAATGACTGGACCACTTCGGAGAACTCTGTGCAAGTCAAAGACATAATATCAACTCGAGACAGCATTGTATCCTTCCACGCCGTTTGGTCATTCTGATTTGAAATCCACAGAATTATACATTTCAGCAGTTGTGTAGTTCTAAATATGTTTTCTAAGTCGAACAGTTTTAAAAGAGTTTCTGGCTTGATTTTCTTAAAATAAGGCGATTCAAATGTTGCGTCCGGATGTTTGGAGATGAAATTAAAACATTTATCTATTAGTTCATTCATTTTAAAAGCAACGGCTACATCTAAAATTAGGCATACATCTTCCCCTTCAATCTGAAGAGATTCCACCATCATCTTACATTGTTCTGCCAAATGTGTAGCATTGTACTTTTTTGCAGCTTTTAAAGTTTCTATCGTGTCCGAAACAGATTCTAAGGCTATACAGTCACAGTAGAAGTACCTAAATGAAAAAATAATTGCTAACTAATATGAAATAAGATCATTAGAAAGATTGCGTTAGAAAGATTCACTACACGAAATGAGACAAATACATACTGTAATATCAAATACAAAATCGACGATTACTTCGGATTAGCATGACTGCTGTTCGCTGATTCGTGTTAAGACTGCTATGTACAGGGTGACAATTATTGAGCTATATGAAATAAAAATAAAATTTTAAAAACTACTGAGTTCAAAAATGTTATTCAAATTTAAAAAGTAACTACAGATATTCGGATTTAGTTTATGACATATTTTAGTTTATGTCATGTTCGATATGCTTACCATCAATGGTTATGATGTGGCGCAGACGAAGAGCAAATTCTGCAAAACTCGCTGAAGTGTCGAGACACCAGTGCTTTCAATGACCTCCTGAATGGCTGTTTTGAGCTTAGCGATGGTTTCGGGTTTATTTGCGTAAACTTTGTCTTTAATATTGCCCCACAAAAAGTTGTCACTAGGGTTGAGATCAAGAGAATATGGCGGCCAACGATTCCCATTCCAGTCGCCTCTGGTTACCGCAAAGCCAGAATGCACTCTCCAAAGGGCTCTTCCAGGACTTCAAACACTCTATTGGTCCGATGGGGTCGTGCTCCGTCCTGCATGAACCCCATCTTTTCGAAATCTGGGTCACTTTGGATAATAGGGATGAGATCATTTTCTAAAATATTGACATATCGTTTAGCAGTCACCGTGCCTTCAATGAATATTGCACCGATGATTTCCTTTGAGCCGCAATTAGGCTGTTAACACTGAAATTGTAGGCCTTGACGATGGATATATGCTCAGAAACGCTGTATTTCGACATTTTCAGTGAATAATGAACAACAATAACAATACGGGTGCGCATGCTCAAAAAAAATCCCAACATGCCCTGCATTCAACCACCAAGTTTTCACTGAATCTCTCCAGTGGTTCAAAAATTATGAAGTCTTTTCTTTCATATAGCTCAATAATTGTTACACTATACTAAAACTACTGGATTCGCACACCTCAATGTTAACCTACAAAGAAAATGTGTCTACTATTTACAGCAACATAAATACTGATGATCCAATAAAAATGGTATTTTCAGATAGCCTGAAGTTTTATGCATCTTGCAACAGGATTCATATTTTATAAATTTCGTCCACCAAAGGAATTTATGAGCGTTTAAAACACACTTGACCAGATTTTTTTTCACCGAATAATTTAAATTTAAAAATATTATTGCATTTAAAAAGAACCAAAAATATCCCAATGTGTGAAACTTTTTTTCTCTATTGCGGAGTACAATTTTTCGTTGGACAAACTTTCTCCATAGGTTAGCTTTGAGGTGAGGGAATCCAATGGTGTTCGCACACAGCATCCTTAACTGCTTTACTTATTCTTGAAATTATCCTGTAATTTCGCGTACAGTATCAGTGACTTTCATTTCAAAAGGCTGCATGGAAGTGAACGAATACTAAAACTAAGAAACGTTTACTATACTTTTACAGGGCCATAAACTCTTGCAGACTAACACAATGTTGGTTATTACGCTAACGGTAGCTGCCCATTAGCCAAATGTCATAACTAAGAATGCGAAACGACATTTGGATTGATGCCCTGCCCTCATTTTCTCAACAGGAAAATTTTAACTCTAACCACGAATCACATTTCAGTGTTCCTCTCCCAACCTCTCCTAGTTCCTCTCCAAATAAGTATGAAAACGAACCGGAGAACAATTTATCTAATGGTTGCGCTGTTCCACTTTCCATGAAAGGTGATGTTATCGAAATCAGAAGCATTTAACCTGATTGAGACTCTGTCTTTTTATTGTTGTATTTGGATCCATGAATCGTGAATCAATAAATGGATAGTTTGGACAATATCGCCATTACTCTATGACAACATTATGCAACAAATTGTTGTTTTTCTGCGCCACAGAACTTCTAAACACACTGCAGGTTGTGTGGAGGTGTGGTTCGTTGTTAACGAGCTTAAAATATTAGACTGGTATACTCAGATTCAGGTTCTGAATGCGACTGCATTCTTGTGGGATTGCAATAACGACTCGAAACATAACAAACATTTATAGAGGGCATAATAATCTATATTTATTTTTCTATCGTAAATTGGTAAACTGTAAAAATGGAAGATAAGTTTTGCTTAAACTTACGGGAGTTTGGAAGAGGTTATGACTAAACACGACTCGCCTCTGAAATTAGAGCCAAAAATTGCGCTTTATATCAAATCACATTAATAAAGCCAAAATAGACCAGTGCCTTTTCTTAATAGCACAGTTTTCGGTATCTTTTTTATGATATAGTGTAGTGTCTTCTGTAAGTATGCATGTTTGGTTGAATAACTTAGATGCACTATTAACTTAGAACTAGGGGGAAATGCACAACAGGAACACGCAGCTTTTTAATATCCACATTAAAAAATAAGAGTCATCTAGTTCCAAACTCAGCTGTTCATCAGGCAAAGGAGCATCAGGAGTGATTGTCTCTAGAAAATAAACAAACTGGCAACTAGTTATGGACAATTCACAAGTAAATTTCCATAAAGGTAGTCACATTTAATGCCCCAAGGACTGATAAAACTCTATTAACAAGTTCGAAACTAGCTGTAAACTTTATTTTTTTTTTTTTATTGGAGCTATTAAGATTGTTGGCGTCAATGTCTACGTTGGCGATCGCCAAATGACTGTTGAACGCCGCCCAGGGTTAAAAGAGTTTGTTAGAGCAGATTAACCTCTCGTACATCATATGGTCGATGTTTCTTGTATGTCGTATGGTCGACATTAGCATTTCGATACTGATTTGGTTCAGTCAATATTCGGAAATAAACTTTGTTTGTTATGTTGTGATATTTAGTAATATCAATTCATTACAGTCCATTAAAATTAAACGACATGACTCTGTTGACAAGTCATGGGCTCCTTTGATAAAGCGCACGGAGAACATCCCAGATTTCTAGAAGTGCAGCTATGGCACTTCTAGAAATCAGCTTCTTCTTACTACAGGCCATGACTGTTTGCCCGCTTATTTGCACCGGCTCAAACTTTGGAGCTCACCCTTATGTCCCCTGTGCGGACAAGATCAAATTTTTCATGCTACTCATCTGGACTTGTGCTCTGCACTTGTATTCTTAAACTGTAAAATTCAGAGGTATTGGAAGGCAAGAGAACTAATGGCGTCATAGACATTATTCTGGTCATTTGTAATATATAAATAAACTAGCTGAAAACCCGCACTTCGCTACGGAGTACATTCAAATTAAATACAACGGTCAATGTATGCAATTAATGCCAAAAAAAAAAAAAATTATATATATATATATATATATATATATATATATATATATATATATATATATTTGTAATAAATACGACGATCAATGTATACAAGTGATGTTGTAAAAAAAAAAAAAAAAAAAAAAAAAAAAAAAAAAAAAAAAAATTATATATATATATACAGTGATTTCCGCTTATAAGAATCACGTTTGTTATTACTGTTTTTGATTCTTATAAGCGGTTGATTCTTATAACCGAAATTTAGGTTTTTGGACTGGAACACACACACACCTATATATACATATATTAGATAATTTACCATAAAATACTCTTTAATTTACATTAACTATCTTTTATTAAAATTTTTTTTATAGTTTTAAAAATAAAACTTAATTTTTAGACCTATAAGTAGATTCACATGATTATAGTAAGAGAAGAAAAAAAATACAATATTTGTTACAAGTTACAACATACCTGCTTAACAGTTTTAACATTTCAACTACAGGAACGGAGCAAGAAAAAGTTTTCTACTGTAGTTTGACGTAATGAAGTTTTCAGAAGGCTGTTTATACCTCTTTCAATACTTATAGTCTCAGACGAAGATTTACTCGGACGGGTAAAGTTGCCCCCGGGTCAAGCTAATAGGACAGTGTTGTGGTAAAGCGTTTAAGGGGAAACGATTATGTTATGTCTAATAAAGAAAGGGGTGAACTTTACGACTATATTCCATCCCATCTTAAAAATCTTTCTTTAAAAAAAAGAACGAACTTCGTGCCTTTTGACGGTTTAAGTAGGTTTTTTGGAAAAATGGAAGTAAAGCGAAGAGTGTAAACTGATTCTTAAAACCGGTGGATTGATTCTTTAAAGCGAAAATTTTAACATGGAAATAATTCATTTGTTTTTGTTTTCGCGATATTGATTCTTATAAACGGTTGATTCTTATAACCAGTGATCACTATAAGCGGTGGTTACTGTATATATATTTATAAAAAGATCGTAAGGGCTATTTTTATAGACAAAATAATGTAGAAGAAAATATTCAAATTCAATGTAATAGGACATACTAAAGAATATAGTACAGTGAATATTAGTACAGTTTGAGGAACATAATATTTTTTATTGTATTTTAATATTTTTTTGGATAATGTCCAATCGTCTGCCGCATTAGAAAGAAAAAAAATATTTTTTTGTCTGTTACATGCTATGCACGTGACGAAAAATTTATTTAAAGTACCAGAAAAAGAAATCACGTGATCAGCATTTAATAAATTAAATTCTAAAAATTAATCTTTAAAAATTCACAAAAAATCAGAAAATGAAGGTAAAGATTCGAAAAAGATCTCATTTTAAAGAAATTTTTATGATTTTCTAGTGATATAAATTTTATAACCCTCAAATTATTATTTTAAATGCAAACTTAAAAAAAGTTACTAAAACAGCTTAAAAATTTAATTTAAAAAAATCTAAGAAGAATTTTTCAAAAATCTTTCTTAGTGCACCCCTACACTGTAAGAAGAATCGCCATGCAAAATTTCAGCCCTTTGGGTCCAGCGGTTTGGTCTGTGCGTTGTATGTCAGTTACTCAGTCAGTCTGTCAGTGAGTCAGTCAGTTACGGAACTGCTTTATATATATAGATAAATTAAATTAAACGAACCAGGACACGCATGAAATTTGGCTCATAAAAAAGAGGCTGTGTGTTTTTTGTTAAAATTTTATATATCTTTGTTTGTAAAGAGAAAAAGTAATAGCTACGTTCATTACAAAAAAGTTAACGGCTGTTTTTACTTCCATTAAGTTTTTATAAAGTAATGAAAATATAAACTCCAGAAGAGAAGTAGGCTACTAATTGTGAATGTGGTATTTTCCAGAACAAATACGTAGTATTCCATTTCTCTGAATTTAAACTAAGCGGATTTTGAATCAATGCTATTTCCAAACTTCTGAATTCATTCATGTTTAATTAATCAACTGACCTTCCTTTCTCATTTACACGCTAATTAAGGTCGATTTTTGTTAATTTTCCTCGGCATAAAGTCCTAAAGTTGTTTACAGGAACCAGGCTTGCCTTGTTTTGGGCGTGATGAACCCTCAAAATTAATGGAGTCCCCATAAACCAGAGAATTTGAAAACAGAGTAGAGACCGCCTTTTTCCTATATCTACCTTGTTCCCATATTTTATAGATCTTGTTCATTATAAAATTTCCAGTTACCTAATATACTTTAATACTTTGTAGGCATTCATTATTTTAATTCTGTATCATTTTACCAACCGATATCTACAGGAATCGAAGAAATTTAATGGCCAAGTTTTTAGCAGAAATATACAGGGTGTCTCAATAAACCTTGACACATTTTGAAAATTTATTTTTAAAATAGTATACAAGGTAGGAACTGAAAATTCACAGATGTGTTACCGCATATATTAGAGTTTTTTTCTGTGTCAACTAAGTTCAACAGAGGGCGCTAGTTGTCCCGGGAAAGCGAAAGTTGTAAAATGGCTAAAGCTGTAAACGGCTATTTTGCTGTCCCACAAATTTCTTATTTACATCCCAAAAATATTTGGCAACAAGACGGTTTACAGCCTCATTGGGGTATGATTGTACCAGACTTTTTAAATGAAGAATTTCCAAACAGGTGGATAAGATGGTCCCATCCAATGGCCGCCTTGATCTCCAGGTATTACACCTCTTGACTTTCAACGTGGGATTACGTTCCTCCATAACGGTCCGCGGTAAAGCAAAATTTATGACGTTAAAACCGTCGTAGCGAGTTATAAATCAAGAGTGGCAGAGTAGACATGTAACTTATTTTTCTTACCATCGACCTATTCTGCACAGGGTTATCACTCCTTCTCTTCGTATGTAGGAATTTTATTGTTAAAAAAAGAGGTAAACAGCGATAAGTAATCCTACGGTAATGACCCGCGGTAGTTTCGTTAGAAAAGACTATCTGAATTCTTTTTTCTTTGGGGATTTGTCAAAGACAAAGTTTATTCAACAAAAGTGGACAGTCTTAATCCTTTAAGCGTTCAGCCCGGATTTTTTCGCAGCCATTTTTTCTGTCGGTAAAGCGTGCAGCACGGGTTTTTCTGCTACCTCCTACCCCCCTCGTAAATTTCATTGATTGACATGGGGGAGGTTCTGCGGTTGAAGGGAGTTGAACGTAATTGGTAGATTTCGGTACTACAGTATAACTCGGGAACAATAGCGCTATGCATAGGCAAATGTTCCTTTCATTCCAATGGTAATTTTGTTTGGGAGAATTTCTCGTAAAGTTCCACCAGTTTGTTTTTATGTGTGACTATAATTTTTGAAGAATACAGAACTAAAAAAACGCATAATTGCTGCAATTTCATGTGTTACGGAATCCATTTTAGAACGCATATGAGCTGAAATGGATTGCCGACTGGATATTCTCCGTGCTACAAAAGGAGCACACATTGAAATTTATTGACTATACTAAGAAAACTCTAATATATAAGATAACACGTATGTGAATTTTTTAGATCCTACCATGAGTAAATTTTTTTATATAAATTTTTAAAATGTGTCAAGGTTTTTTGAGACACCCTGTATATTTTGCGATCGGAAAAGCGTAAGTGAGGTATGATCCCGTCCTCTGTTTGACATTCTGTAAATTCTCTGAAACCAATATTCTCTGTAAATCAATTCACGTGAAATCTTAATTTTGTCACAATCGTGTAATCTGACGAAAACTAATTTTTTTTTTGGGGGGGGGTGGGAGGGGGTGTCTTCTTTTCAATTATTTGTCTACGGCTAAATATCCTTTCTAGCCAAACAAAACATGAAAATATTTCAAGCATTCTCCTTTAATTTTCCAGAACTCTGTCTCAAACTGAAACCAGGTATTTGAAATTTCGTATGGATTCGTTCGTATGGACAATTTAACAGCATAATCGAAGTATGTGTTAATTTTAGAAAAACTAATCTCTTCTGTCCATAAGCCGTTTCTCAAAATCCATAAACTGAGAAGCTAATATCGAAGTATGGAATTTCTGTGTGGCATCCATACATACCTCAATTTTTGACAGTATCTTAAACACTCTATCTAACTTATTAGCTCAGTTTTCTCAGTATGGACAAATATTTACACGGTTAGCCACGCTCTCATACGATTCCTCCCTTTGCCCACACCAGAAACAAAACACCTCATGCGTCAGATCGGCTTTAAAAGCCTTAGAGCTTGTTTCGTTCCTACGTCATACTTCCTAATTAGCATGTGGCTGATATCTTCTTACAACAGCGTCCTGACGGAGAGGAATGCAAGGCTTTGCGGAAGAAATAGAGCCTGGACAACTGGCAACTGGAAAGACAATGTTATTATATACTCGGTTACAACAGAAAATAAAAATTTATAACCCTAAGCGTTCATAGATAGGTAAAGCCTGATCACTCGCATAAAAAATCTCCTTGGAACTTCAAGCCTTGCATCAACAAGCATTGATGTACAGCAGTTTCGCCAACAGAGCTTCAAGCCCCTATCAGACCACAAAAATCCGTGCAATACAACCGTATTGCTTCAAAAGGAATATTGCACCCGGGAACAGAAGAAATTTTCCTCGGCCAATGGGAAAAGAGAATACACTCCTTCGTGCGCGATAACTATTCCATTCTGGTCAACTCTCCCTAATCTCTCAACAAATCAAATTTACAATCCTAGGTGTAGCGTTGCGGGGATTTTCGAAGGGGATAGGAGTTTCAAAGGCAGAACTGGGACTTGACTCACACAATGAACTATTCAGGATACTATTCATCAAATGGTGCAATAAATTTCGCGTGGTACCACACCAGTTGAGATGTGGGAGGTTGTCTTTTACGGTAACTGATCGTATAGAAGTCAGGGTTTCTCTTAATTTTTGCCTTTAGTGGTGCTTAGTTTGTCATTTAAAAGTGGCCAAAATACATCGGAACTTTTTTTTTTTTTTTGTCACATGAACACGCTTTACTTATGGATGTACGCCTAGGTATTAGCTGAAAAAAGGTTTAAGAAGAGAATTAGAGTAAAAAAAAGTGAGAATTTAAGATAAATATAAGTAAATGAAATAATCTTTACGGCGAGAGTAAATTTTATCACTGAGGTGAGTCTAAAGCTTCACAAAAGGAAGTTCATAATCTATATATATAAAACGGTTCCGCAACTGACTTACTGACTGACAGACAACGAACAGACCAAACCGCTGGACCTAAAGGACTGAAATTTTGCATGGCGATTCTTCTTACAGTGTAGAAGTGCACTAAGAAAGATTTTTGAAAAATTCTCCTTAGATTTTTTAAATTAAATAATTAAATTTTTAAGCTGTTTTAGTAACTTTTTTTAAGTTTGCATTTAAAATAATAATTTGAGGGTTATAAAATTTATATCAGGAGAAAGATCATAAAAATTCCTTTAAAATGAAATCTTTTTCGAATCTTTGCCTCCATTTTCTGATTTTTGGTGAATTTTTAAAGATTAATTTTTAAAATTATTAAATGCTGATAACGTGATTTCGTTTTCTGGTACTTTAAATTAATTTATCGTCACGTGCGTAACCACGAAATAGACAAAAAAAATTATTTTTTTTTTGGTAATGCGGCAGACGATTGGACATTATCCAAAATAATATTAAAATACAGTAAAAGAAATATTCCTCAAACTGTACTATTTTCTTTAGTATGTTCTATTAGATTTAATTTGAATATTTTCTTCTACATTATTTTGTCTATAAAAATATCCGTTACGATTTTTTTTTAATTTTTTTTTGTCTTTTTTTACACCAATTGCATACATTGATCGTTGTATTTAATTTGAATGTATTCCGTAGCGAAGTACGGGTATTCAGCTAGTATTTGATAAAATACAATATGATAGTAAACAATACCTGATCATTTCTTGTACTCCTCGAACATGTACATCGGATATACATACAATATTCTTCGCAGGCTCCTTGAAAAGTAGATCGGCGAAAACTGAACTTCTTACAGCAAGTACAATTTTGTGGACGTAGAGATTTTTCCAAGCATCTCCGTCCTGTACCCTCAAAACTACATCGGACAATTCAGTGCTTTCATAAAGAAATTTCATGGCAGAACAAATGTCCCTCATATCATCTTGTGATGAATCAACTGCACAGAAAATTCGCAAGCATTACATAAAACTATTAAAATAAACTGCACAAGAATTATCTCCTCTTAAGGCTGATGTGCACTAATCCTATTGGATTCGCTCACCCCGGTGTTAACCTATGGAGAAAATGTGTTCAAGGATTTTGCCAACTTGGATTTAAAGATTTTTTTAATTGTACTCCGTAATATAATAGAAAGAAATTTTACACCTTTGAGCATTTTTTGTTTTTTTTAAAGAGATGCAAGTATTTTAAAATTTAAATTATTTGGGGGGAAAAATCTGGTATAGTGTGTTTTAAACGCTCTTAAATTCCTTTGGTGAACGAAATTTATAAAATGAATCCTGTTGCAAGGTGCATAAAAATTCAGGCTATCTGAAAATACCATTTTTATTGGATTATCAGCATTTATGTAGCTGTTAATAGAAGGCAAATTTTCTCCATATGTTAATTTTGAGGTGAGTGAATCTAGTAGAGTTAGTACACAGCAACCTTAACCCTTCAGTGGGCGCGCCAGTTTTTGGAACACCAGCAGGCTCGCGTGGCACAAAGTGCAACGTCTCTTTCAACCTTGATTATTCCTTTTGTAATAAACTTTTTTTTTCAAATTGAAAATAATGATTCTGCGTTTTATGACACGATATAAAATATTTATAATAGTGAGATATATTTATAATTAAAGGCCAAAGAATGCATATACAATCGCCTTATTTCAAAACTGTCCGATTTATTGGATCTAAGGACAACTTGCGAATGGATTCCTATTATGCCCAAAAACCTAAAAAACAATGAGATTGTCATCTTCGTGATATGCGGGATACGTATAATAGCTGCACATTTGATCGAGTACATCAACTCCTGCTTTTGTTATTGTAATCTAGTATAATCGCTGGTTTACCACGGTTAAATCACGACTACCGATGAATGGAAAGAAATACAAGGGTCAGAAAATCAGACCTGCATTAGAAAGGGTGTAGCTATAAACGGAAACTGCTTAGAACATTCAAACCTTTTATGTAAAAACAAATCATTCAAAATTACTAAAAGAATAGGGCTGAAAGTTCGGGGCTGAAATATCGGGATAAAACATTAATATTAAATATTGGGGTGTAATATTACACTGATTTTAAATACTGTAATATAATATATTGAACATTGAAAAATTCTTTAAATTGCAATTTTTTTTCAAAATAGCAATTTTCTCATTATAACGCATTTTTACCATGTTTTTATTAACTTTCTTTCTTGTTTGTTTGTGTGTTTGTTTGCGTGTGTGTTTGTCCAGTACAAATCTTGCAATCGATTTTTAACTACCTTCCCGACTAGCTAGACATTTGAAACTTTTAGAATAGCTCAGACCACGATGACAATGCATTTTTTTACTACTTTTAGCCATCTTTAAGCAGAATTAAATTCAATTTCAGTTATTTTCAGTTAATTTTGTTTTGTAGACTGGTGCAGCCATCTATTGGCCGGAACGGGAACGAAAAGTTAAATGCAAGTTAACTTCCAATTAACATAATTTTCTTTCAAGTTAATGGGATAATTCATCAAAAAATTTTTTTTTAATTATTTATTAATACATAGAATTGTCAAGTTTATATGATTCAACAGAAAATTTTAAAACATGGTATATAAAAAGTTCTTTTTACCTTGTAATTATTACATGGTCAGTTCAGTGGTACTATAAACTATGCCGTGTTTTTTTAGTTTTAAACTACGCAATAGCACATTTTTGAATCAAAGAATTATTAATAGAAAGGTTCGTAAAGGAGTGCCTGGTGACTTTCGGTTTAAGTGATTTGGTGCTACCTTTATAACAAAATCTGTTCCTATTACATCACGAGAAATATGGTGATTTTTCTACCTTTAGAATTTTTTTTACGCAAAACTACCACACATCTATTACATCACGAGATTTAGGATTTATCAGCTGAAGCTATTGCATCACAACTGTATGATGATTTTACTGCACAGAGGGATTTTTTTTCATGCATAAACTACTACAAACCTATTGCATCCTGAGTTTTATAATTCATCAACTAGACTTTGTTGCATTGGGAGATTTTGTTGCATTAGGGGATTTTTTTACTGAAAATATATATGCAGGACGTGTTACATCACGAGATCCACGATTTATTATCTGAACATATTACATCTCGAGATATATTACTTTCCTTCATTGAGGGGTAACGCGCTGGGCTTGAAACTGGAGTTGCTCAGTTCAAATCCCGACAAACGCCATTAAATACCTTTGTCTACACCGAGTATGGGCATGTTAAATCGTTAGTCTGGAGAATCACGCTACGAGGTCAGCGGGTGGGGGGAAAGTACGAGACTTCCAGATCCCCTTAGGGATGCTCAGTCCAAAGGGCGGTGGTGCTAGGGGATGGTGTTGGTTCACCTATACGGTGCCCCCGTTGAAAGCAACGAATTAAGTGCGGATGTCTTAATGGGCAAGTTGCATTGGCAAACAACAAAAACCCTTTTTAGCTCATAGCTACCAAATTTTTCCTATATTTCCATGTATAACTAGAGGGAGACAAAAAAAATCTTTAAACGTTTATCGTATAATTGCATAAAACTGTAACATATGAGAATTGCTTCCAGGAAAAATTTCACTGTGAACCGTTTCAGGCATGCTTCACACTCTCTTTCCAATACTGTCGTCGAAATTATATTAACTCTTAACAAATATATATATTGAACTCAAATGAACATGGATAAATACTGAGAGTAAAAGATATCCGTAATTCTAAAAGTTTTTATTAGTTATCGGAATATTATGTAAAGTGGAGGGGAAAACTTCGGCTTTACCGAATCTATTTGTCAGGGAAGTTCTATCAAGAGATTTTTGTCGATAAACGTCGGCTTTTTGTTGTTTGGGTAACCTAATTCTTGTGATCCTTGTGTAAATTTACTTATCATCAAAGATCATTTTAGGGCTGCTGTGTACTAACCGTATTGGATTCGCTCATCTCAATGTTAACCTATGGTAAAAAATTATCCTAGGACTGCCGACTTGGATTTAAAGATTTCTTTTTTGATTGTACTCCGTTATAGAGGAATAAATTTTACACCTTAGGGCATTTTTGATTTTTTTTTAAATGCAAATAATAATTTAAAATTTAAATTATTGAGCCAAAAAAAATCTGGTACAGTGTGTTTTAAACGCTCCAAAGTTCCTTTCGTGGACGAAATTTATAAAATGTATCTTGTTGCAAGATGCAGAAAAATTCAGTGCTGAAATTACCATTTTTATCGGATTATCAGCATTTTTGTAGCAGTAATTAGTATACAAATTTTCTCCATGGGTTAACATTGAAGTGAGTTAATCCAATAGGGTTAGTTCACGGAAACCTTTAGAAAGATTATGGAAAATTAATTTTTATACATTAATAAAATGTTGTTTTCTGGACCTGAGGCCAACGAAAATAATTTTTGAATACTTTGGGGTTTGTAATTAATACAGAAGGTCGTTCGCACTTTATGGAAACGATTTTGATAGTTAAGTTATATGTATAAATGCCGTATTTTTTGCGGCGATTTGCTTCCATCTGATGGCCATGGTTCTTGACAATAGCTCTAGCTTGAATTTTCCATAAAAGTAAACTTTTTCTTAGCACTGTCAGTTCAGTTTTACCTCATTCCTCTTGGACCGTTTTCCAAAGTCTGTTCAGTGTTCCTGGATGCCGTTTTCCTAAGGCTTGTTTTAATAAACCGAAAGGGCAAAAGTCCGTTGGAGATGTGTCAGGAAATTTTACAAGAATTTCATTACAAGGGACATACACTTTATTCCTGTTTTTGATTCTTTCTTTGCAGTTGATTTAGACGTGTGGCTAAAGGCTCTGTCCATATGAAGCTCAACTTTATCAATGTTCTTTTCCATATAAGGCTGGAATTTCTTCTCCGAAAATTGGTTCTAAAATATTCTGCTGATAGTAGAGTGAATTAATTTTGGCTTTACTTGAGACGTTTTTAGATTTTTAATTTGCCGTTGTAACAAAATCCTGCAACTATCATAAATCCCTTTAGGTACTTTTCTGTACGCTGAGGAAGCTATTTCATATGGTCATTCCCGTTAGTTGAGCTATAGAAAATTGATCTATTTTTATTACAGTCACTTAAATATGCCCATTCCTCATCGATTGTTACCACAAATTTCCATTTTTCAGCAGTTAGGTGTTTTTCATATAATTTTCTACTATTTGTTTTTCTTTCAGCAATATGCTTTGGCAAAAGCAGATGAACTTCTATTTTAAACATCTATTTTTACTTCAAATTTTTATGAATGATTTTACTTACAGTGCCAGAAAACATTCCTAGTAGTTTCGATGCAATGGATCTTTGAGTCGGTGAATTTTCTTTTAGGATCAGAGACTTTACTTTCTTGATATTTACCTGCATTCGAACAGTCTTAGAATGAGGTTTCGCGGTCATGTTTTCATTTTTACTTTCAATTAGACGTAATATTCCTTTCAAGTGTAATAGTTTTTATCTTGCTTAAGTTGAGAAGAATTAAGCTTTGATTTTCTGCATGTATTTTACACGGGTTATAATTTTATAAATTTCAAGTCATACAGCTTTCTAAAATGTTCAAGTTTCAATGATTTTAACTGCATTAAAAGTAATTCATTTAAATCATTAAATATTTTTCTAAAGAGGTGTATAAAGACTTATTATGTTATTAATAATATCTCACAATATTCATACTATTCCATTCGGTCATAGAGAAAATAATTAAAAGTTTTATTCTGATTTAAGGATGACTTCATAGACACAGAATTTATAAAGAAAAGTTATCGCATCCAAAGAAATTATTTACATGAGCTCCCGAGAGGAGAGAGTTCGAACCAAAACACAGGCACGTGAGGCAAAGAGCCGTGTTAGAATGATTTCCGACCAGAAGTAGCCTAGGGGTAGTGCGTCGGCTTTCAGGGCCGAGGGTGCTCGGATCGAATCCCGACTAGCGTCGTTAAATACCTCCGTGTCTTGGCCAGATATGGGCACGTTAAATCCATAGACCGGAAAGTCCCTCTATGAGGTCAGAGAGGGTGTGTGAGTGTACTATCCCTCCAGATGTCACCCCTGGGGGTTCTTCCTTCAGAATTTAGGTGGCACCTGGCTAAATCGGAATCGGAAACTTGTGGTGCCATTATAAACCGGAGCAGCACCTCTGAGCCCACTAGCCTATACTGACCCGGTATGGAATACATTCCGGCCAGGGGACATGAGGGACAACTACAACATAATGATTTCCATCCTTAACTAAAATAGAAACCTGCAGTCGACGAGGCTTTGCTGAACGCCTAAACCGGAACATGTAGTTTAAGTCAGTGGTGCGCAAACTTTTTTCGACCTCGATCCACTTTCTTTAAATAAAAAAAATCGCTCTACAAAATGTTTTGGTACTAGCAATTTTTTTTTAATTAGAAAAATGTTAACAAAAAATAGAAGAAAAGAAATAAGCAATTTTTGACAAACTATTTTAAAAAATCCATAACTGTATATTTTGGGTACATGCATACTTTGTAGAATAACAATAAAAATATATCTTTTTACCTTCAGCACTTGATTTTGGTAAATTTCATGTGACTAAAACTTTATTTTTTAAAAATTTTAATATGTACTTCAATAATGTAAAAATTAACGAAAATTAAAATCATAAAAGAGCAGGATTTAAAAATTATAATTAATGTATTAAAACATTAAAAATTATAAACTTTATCTATTTATATAAAACTAAAATTTTTAAAAATTAATGAGAAGGGGGAACCTGGACCTTAGATAATATTTGCTCAGTATTTGCTGAAATATGTGAGAGTGCTACTCTCATATCATCTTCCGAGTTAAACCTTGATCGTTGTTCGGTTTTTACAGCTAATTTTGGAAACTCATTCTCACACACATAGATAGTAGCAAATGGAAGCAATGTAAGTACAGAAGGTCGTTCGCACTTATGGAAAACATTTTGATAGTTAAGTTTTATGTATAAATGCCGTGTTTTTGCGGCTCTTTGCTTCTATCTGATAGCCGTGGTTCTTGATAATAGCTCTAGCTTGAATTTTCCATGAAAGTAAACTTTTTCTTAGTACTGTCATGTCAATTTTATCCCATTCCTCTTGGACCGTTTTCCAAAGTCCGTTCAGTGTTCTTGGATGCCGTTTTCCTAAGGCTCGTTTTAGTAAACCGAAAGCTCAAAAGTTCATAGGAGAAGCGTTAAAGGATTTTACAGGTATTTCATTAAATGAGATATACTTTATTCCTGTTTCTGATTCTTTCTTTGCTAAATATGCGGCAATTGATTTAGACGTGTGACTAGAGGCTTTGTCCATATGAGGCTCAATTTTATCAATGTCCTTTCCATAAAAGGCTGGAATTTCTTCTTCAAAAATTGGTTCTAAAATATTCTGCTGATAGTAGACTGAATTAATTTAGGCTTTACCTGAGACTTTTTTTATTTTTAATCTGCCGTTGTAACAAAATCCTGCAACTATCATGAATCCCTTTGGGAACTTTTCTGTGCACTGACGAAGCCATTTCGTACGGTCATCCTGTCAGTTGAGCAATAGAAAATTGATCTTTTTTTATTACAGTCACTTTAATACACTGTAATGACTTGACGGTCCCTACGGGTAAATTCCAAGGGACACCCGTCTTTGTCATCTAAGGTGTTTTATCAGTGCCGAAAGGTGACCTTCCGTTTAGTTACACAAAGCCGTGTCGTAGTGACTCTTCGATACACTTCAAGAAAGGAACCTCTTTTGAAACGATTCCCTAGTTGACAATGGAGTCCAGATGAAAGGCTAGTGTCGGCTGGTCAGACGCTTGAAGGAACAAAGCGGCAAGCGGTAACTTAAAAGGAACCACCCAAAGAGGGGCGAGGATATATATTCGCCACCTTGATGTAAATGGGGGCAGATGACCCTTTTTTTTACAGGTGTGAACAACCTCCATCGTCGGACGTGTGCCAGAGAAGGAGAGCCTGAAATGTTCCATCATGGTATCCTGAACCCCGCGAAATAGCCTCAGATAGTGCTTATTTTTTTTTTGTAATTATTGTATAAAGCCTATATTTAATCGGGATGCAAATAAAGCATTTTGTAAATATTAAAGGCTGTCAGTCTTAGTTTTAGGCGAAGTCCTTACAGACTGTTATTAACTGGTGTCAGAAGTGGGGTAGGATATCAGTGATGAACGAAAGGATTACAGGTAGGCCGATTCTTTTTATCAGATTCTGGCTTTGATTTAAAAACTAAATAATGGTTTTGTATAAATGCAATAAGTAAAAATTATTTTATTGTTTTTTTAAATGGTATATTTATAAGTAGCCATTTAGAGTTCGCATTAAGAACTAATATTTTAGAAATTTTGATGAATTAAATCAATTTCTGTGTTTTTTTAAATGGTATATGTACAAGTTAGCCATTTAGAGTTCGTATTAAGAACTAATATTTTAGAAATTTTGATGAATTAAATCAATTTCTGTGGGTTTTTTAAATGGTATATGTACAAGTTAACCATTTAGTGTTCGTATTAAGAACTGATATTTTAGAAATTTTGATGAATTAAATCAATTTCTGTGTTTTTTAGATGGTATATGTATAAATAGCCATTTAGAGTTCGTATTAAGAACTGATATTTTATATTAGAAATTTGGATGATTTAAATCAAATTCTGTGTTTTAATGGTGTATGAGTTAACCATTTGAAGTTCTAAGTAGGAACTATTGTTTTGAGGAATTGTGATAAGTAAAACCAATTTCTGTGTGTTTTTATGGTATATGAATGAGTAACCAGTTAGTGTTCAAGTAAAGAACCAATTTTTGTTTGTTAGGAATTGCAATAAGTTTAGCCAATTTCTGGGTTTTGTTAATTGCAAATACTGTATGTTTTTCTCTATTTTTAAAGAAAGTGAATTTTTTTTTGCAGTGTTTATTTAGTATTTTTTTCTTTTAATAGTAACAGATATATTTAAGTTTCTTATGCTTTGATATTAACAGTGATAATTTAATATTTGTGTATTACTGTGTGAGAAATCTATATAGAGCATTGATTAATTTGAGAATTCTGTTTATGTGTATTCTGTGTAAGAGTTCGGTATTTTGATTTGATAGGTATTGAGTAAATTGTGAATGTTTATATTGTGCGGTGCTAGTTTGGTGTTCATAAGGGCTAAAATTATAGTTCGGTCTAAAATTGATCAGTTTTGAACTTGTTAGTTCCGGTTAGGACACATACCGTAGGAAGGTATTGCTAGTAGCTGAGGAAAACTTTATTGGTTATCATACAGTTAGTTACCCTAAAGTTAGAAAAATGTCCTTTTTAAATAAGGGTAAGAAAGGGGACCTTTTAGAACTTTTAGAAGAGTTAGGAGGACTAGCTGACGATACGCTTAAGATTTTCGAAATTAAGAAGATCATTACAGAAAACGAAAATTACGTCGAAGAAGACGCTAGACTCGCACTAGAGCGTATTATTGAAGATAGAAAGGAACGAGAAGAGAGAGAGAGAGAAAGAGAAGCGAAACGAGAAGAGAGAGAGAGAGAAAGAGAAGACAAAATTCGTCAAGACCAACTTACTCTCGAAATAAGGAGACTGGAGTTAGGAATTAATGGAGACAATAGAGCCCGAAATGGGAGGGACAGAGATGCAGACGCAACTCAGAACATTCAGCTCCTTAAAACCATGCAGAAATTTGACGAGAAACGGGACGAAATGGGCCTGTATCTAATTAATTTTGAAAGAAGAGCAGAGATGGCGGGAGTCCCTAAACAAGATTGGGTGTCATATTTGTTAGGGGTACTAACCCCAGAAATTTCCAACATGATGGCCAGAGAATCGCCAGAACAGGCAAAAGATTATGACTACGTAAAAGAGATGATTCTCCAGAGATTTAGGATGAATACAGAAAAATTAAAACAACTGTTTTATCGCCATCCTAAACTCGCAGACAAGTCATGGAGGAATTATGCCCATGAGCTTAGTGGCTATTATGATGAATGGATAGCAGATTTAGAAATCACTACATTTAAGAAACTGAGAGACCTACACATAACGGAACAGATGAAGAGACGGGTACCTGCCGATATAAAAGATCATTTTTTGGAGCAGTGGATGCAGATTAATACTCCTTTAGAATTAGCGGAAAAAATAGATAAGTATGAAAGCTTGCAAGACAGTTTCCGAACAAGAGAATTCCCAAAGAATCAAAAGTCCACAGATAAAATTAATAATCCATTTAAAAATAATCATAAATTTAAGGAAGAGAAGAAAGAAAAAAAAGATGTGGAAAAAGAAGCTTCTAGTGGACAAAACAAGGAAAGAATTTTTGAGAAAAGAAAACAGCTCCGTTGCTACGAATGTGGTTCTTATGACCATCTGAGACCACAGTGTCCTAAACTTAAAGAGACGGAAATTATCGCGGCAACAGAAACTAGTGGAGGAGACTCGAGTGGCGTGATGATTCCTTATATCAGTCAGGGAGTCGTTAATGGAAAATCTACGTCTATTCTGAGAGACACAGGAGCGAGCATTGATCTGATTTCTAAAAATTTGGTACAACCCCATATGTACACAGGAGAGCACGTTTATGTCAGTGCACCTGTGTTAGATTCATCCGTTTGCTTACCTATAGCAGAGGTCGATTTAAAATGTGAATGGGGCCACACCAGAACTAGAGCAGCTGTCAGCAATACGGAATTCGAGCAAAAACACTATTTGTTAGGAAATAAAACGGCAGCCTTGCTTGAGAAGATCAACAGGAATGTAGAAGTTCCGGTGAAAAATACTGTGCAAACTCGGGCCGAAAAACTAAAATTTGATAGAGAAAGACTAGTCACGGGAGATGAAATAACGAAAATAGAGCAAGTGATCCCCGGATCAGAAGCGGTAGAAGAAATCACTTCGGAAGAGAGCGCGACTATCTTGCCTCTCCAGGAGAAACAAATAATTACTCCCGACTTATTAAAGACTTCACCCGAAGAATTTAGAGTTGCACAAAGTGAGGACGAAGAATTAAAAGTAATTTTTGATAGAGCGAAAAAGAAGACGCCCGAAGAAAATAAGTACGTGGTGGTAAACGAGATGTTATTTTACCAGAAAAAAAATAACGATGGAACCACTAGAAAACTGCTTATTGTGCCTCGAAAGTATCGAGAGAAATTAAAAAGACTCTGCCACGAACAAACTAATGTTCATTTAGGCGTTGCTAAGATGAAAGACTCATTAACTCAGTATTTTTACTGGCCATATTGTCACTTAGATATAAATGATTACGTGTCGGCTTGTGACAAATGTCAAAATGGGAAATGCCCTAATGTTAAGAATAATAAGAAACGTCTTAACACTGTTAATTCCCGCCGAACACCAGGCTAAGCCGAAGTTTAGTCCTAAAAGTTTAAATGTATATTATAAGTATGTTGATTAATTGTAGTTTCAGTGTAAAAATGCGATCAGAAATTAATGTGTATTCGTTTGAGTAATGTTTTTTTATGAAGTGTAACATGTAATTGTTTGTAAATTTGAGCGACTCGACCATAGAAGTTGAGTTTTGCTTTAAAGGAAAATTCAGGTGAAATTCCTTTGGCGTTATCATAATATAACGGTTTTTGTAGTGGCAAACGCCATATGACGGTTTTATGTATGCCGTGTTGGAATGCATCAGATAGGTTTTAATTAATGTTCAATTGTAACATTTTATGTTCTGTTTTGTTTGTTGCATAAGCCAGTAGAATGCCTCAGAAAGGTGATGGCTAACTTTTAACTGCAAATGTGTATGTTTTTGTGTATACCTAAGAAGGTAGTAATTGGAGTCAAAATGCACTCCGTACGGTGTTTGAATACCGCAATTGAATGATTTATTGTGAAATCGATAAGTTTTGTCTGAAGAGTTGTGACGACAACAGATAAATGTAAGTGTTGTCAAAGAAACAAAGTGATTAACAGGAATGTGAAGTTTGTGAGTTTTTTTGATAAGGAATGAGCCAATGAGCTATTTTGTTATAATTTTATGTCAGTCAGTACTGAAAAATTAGACCCTAAATCGATTGTGAATCCTATAGTAGGATAAAATGAATATTTAAATTTAGGTCACTGATGACTGTCCACTTAAATGGAAAAGATTGGATCACAGGTAATCGTGAACGAATTAAGTTCCCTGATCCAGAATTTACGGAAAGCCGAGTATTAAATTGTTTTATGACGATAAGTGATAAATGTATTAAAAGATAAGTAAGAAATTTAAAATTTTCATGTGTATTAGTAACCGTGATGATATGTTCTGTATGAAGTTTAGGTATCCATTTTGGATTTGTGTTTAATTTTATTTGTGTAAAGTTGTTTCATGGTAACTGTGTTTAATATCAATTTGAGAATTTATTTGTGTCATGTGATCAAAATTAAGGTAACTTATGGGATCCCAGTTGAGTGATTTACTAGTTATAATGTTTTTTATGTAGTGTCATGTGTACGTACTAGTGTTCTATGAATTTAAATTTTTTTTGATTGACATGTATTAGTGTACTGTTCTATTTAACTTTTTTGCCAGGACGTGTTATATTATTGTGTAATTTTATAATTTCTTTGCTACAGCATGTTCTCTTAATAGAGATTTTAAAGTGCGTAAATTTTAATTATAAATTCCTTTTGATGTGCTTTTAAAATGATACTTTGAAGTACAGTTAAAAAATTTTCTTTCATGAAGGTAAAGCCAGAGTTTGATCAAAATTAACGGTCTACTCGTAATGTCAATTGGGTGTGCATTTGCCTTCGGGAAAAGTTTTATAATTGAAATTGTCCTGAGAAGGACCATGTTTTTGTTCTGTTTTTTGCAGGTGAAAATTTCTGCAGAAAAACATCTAGGGAGGGGAAGAATTATAGACTGTAATGACTTGACGGTCCCTACGGGTAAATTCCAAGGGACACCCGTCTTTGTCATCTAAGGTGTTTTATCAGTGCCGAAAGGTGACCTTCCGTTTAGTTACACAAAGCCGTGTCGTAGTGACTCTTCGATACACTTCAAGAAAGGAACCTCTTTTGAAACGATTCCCTAGTTGACAATGGAGTCCAGATGAAAGGCTAGTGTCGGCTGGTCAGACGCTTGAAGGAACAAAGCGGCAAGCGGTAACTTAAAAGGAACCACCCAAAGAGGGGCGAGGATATATATTCGCCACCTTGATGTAAATGGGGGCAGATGACCCTTTTTTTTACAGGTGTGAACAACCTCCATCGTCGGACGTGTGCCAGAGAAGGAGAGCCTGAAATGTTCCATCATGGTATCCTGAACCCCGCGAAATAGCCTCAGATAGTGCTTATTTTTTTTTTGTAATTATTGTATAAAGCCTATATTTAATCGGGATGCAAATAAAGCATTTTGTAAATATTAAAGGCTGTCAGTCTTAGTTTTAGGCGAAGTCCTTACAACACCCATGACCCATCGAGTGTTACCACAAATTTCCATTTTTCAGCAGCTAGGTGTTTTTCATATAATTTTCTACAATTTGTTTTTCTTTCAGCAATATGCTTTGGCAAAAGCAGGTGAACTTTTGGTTTAAGCATCTTTTTAATTTCAAATCTTTATGAATGTTTTTACTTACAGTGCCAGAAGACATTCCTAGTTTCGATACATTGAATCTTTGAGTCGGCGGATTTTCTTTTAAGATCAGAGACTTCGCTTTCTTGATATTTACCTGCGTTCGAACAGTCTTATAGGATGAAATTTCGCGATCATGTTTTCATTTTTACTTTCCGTTAGACTTTTTTCCTTTCAAATTTAATATATTATAAATGCCTTTTTTGAAATGCCATAACCGCGATTTTTACACCGCTTTATAATTTGTTGATACGAATATTTCTCCTTGGAAAGCGCAGTTACGTAACCTTCGAGCCATCTATCAATTTTAGGAGAAATTTTCAAAGTAAAGCTTTTATTTTACATTCCAATCAAAACAAAACAGTAGCAGGCGATTAATCTGAAGTTGCCAAATTTTTATCTCAAAATCCAAACGACAAAAATAAAACCGACAAAAATAACACAGTTTTTCGCACCACTAGTTTAAGTCATCAGAGAGCTATTGTGGATGAGATTATGATTCATTATGAGCACTAGAATTCGGAGGTTCTGTTCCAACATTATAAACTTAATTTTTACCGGAACTAGGGGCTTCGCCCCTAGGCTCGCTATGCTTGCTTTTCGTAAGGGGGCTTTCGGCCCCTAATAAGGCTTACTCGTAAAAAGGCTTAATAAGGCTTAAAAGGGAATCTTTTACTCGTAAAAGGCCCCTAATAAGGCTTACTCGTAAAAAAATATTTGTTATTGCAATGTGATATTAACGTGACCGACTAAGTACGTTTAGATAGCCACCACTTGATATGTCACCTGACAATTCTAATCTCTGCTTTGTTTTCTTTCTAATATTGGATTTCTTCTCAAGTGTTTCATGATCACGATTCTCACCTGTTTTCTACAATTCAAGAAGCGAAGACACGGGTAACAATGCATCGTAGTGACCTTTTTCTAAGTTTCCACGTAAAACAATACTGATTAACTTTTCAGATGTTTCAGATACGGTTATTTCAGTAGCTTGGTGACAATAGTCTCTGAAATAAACTTCAATAGTTATGTTATACATTTTTGAAATTGCAAGAATTTCGATCGGCCCCCCGTATGTGCCATGTTCACTCGTTTTATTTTCCTAATCTGTTGCTGATATTACCTGTTGAGAAACCTCCCTCAACTAACCACTCATGAATACTTCAAATTCAACCCAATGTGACAACACAAAACTTACAGCATCCTTTCTAATTTTGTCATGTTCATTTACTGTTCCTATACAAAGAAACAGAAATAGCACTAAAAAGACAATTACCATCACCTATCACTTCAAAAACACTGAAATTCTTGCTTCCAAATTTAAAAATATTCATTTCCATATTCGGATCAAAATAAATACAAGCACTACCTTTTTTTTCCCAATACTTTTTGCTGATCACAGGACCCTTCTTCTTCAACATGTAATTTACTTCTCTTTGCAGATCAACTCACTTTTATTCTTTCTTTAGATATGTTTTCTGTCCTGTCTCCTCAGCGTTTTTTTAAGTCGAATCTCTGACATGTTTTCTGTCCTGTTTGCTCCACGCTTGTTTTCAAGTCGAATCTGTGACATATTTTCTCTCCTATCTGTCATGCGTTTTTTGTGCAATCGTTGTTCTGATATATTTTCTGAACGGTTGGCAGCAGGATGTGTTCCAATTTATCTTCTTCAAGTCCTACTGTTTCAAAGTGCTTATTTAACTGAAGTCCTTCAGTTTGCACTTCATGTCTTGGTGAAACTTCCACATTACCTTGCCTTTCTCTTCGTTCCCTCTGTGCCTGAGCACTTCGTCTTCTTTCTTTATCACCAGTTATATCGCGCTTTCTTTTAGGCATTTTTTCAATACACGTCTTATAATAGCAAAATTAAAAAATCAATGCTGTAGTAAAAACGGATAAAAGAATATAACATAAACTGAAAGCAAGAAATACTGAATATAATATAAACTGAATATAATGTATTATAAAAGGAATATAATATAAACTGAAAACAAGAAATATTAATATAAAAGATTAAGATTTAGAATAAAAAATCAATGCTGTAGTAAACAAGAAATACACTGCTGGCCACTGTAAATGCAACACCCTGAAGGAAATATGCAAATAACATGAAATTTACAACATGAATTAGCGGAGGTGAGATATGCAAATGATTAGAATTTCAGCGCAGACGCACATCACGCGCGCCTGTGGCGCCACTTCAAAGCGCTATTTAAGGCTTGGAGATTTCGACGATTTCAAGTTCGGCAATTGTGTTTTTCTTGTGGTTTTTCAAAAAAACGATCAATTATGCCTCGTCGAAAACAGCGATCATCTTTTGATCAAGTATCCGAGTTCGACAGAGGAAGGATAGTGGCCTACCGAGATTGTGGATTATCTTTCAGGGAAATCGGTAGTCGTGTTGGACGAAACCAAACAACTGTAATGCGGATATGTGATCGTTGGATGCAGGAGGGTACGACGGACCGGCGTGTTCGATCGCATCCACCTCAGCGCACCACTTCACGTGATGACAGGCAAATTGTGCGCATGGCAGTGACGGATCGTTCAGGCACATCACGAACCATAGCACAGCACATGCAGTCTGTAACGCATCATCCAGTGTCTGCGCGTACCATTCGACGCCGTTTACAGCAGAGTGGTCTGTCCGCAAGACGTCCATTGCTTTGTCTACCCTTGACGCAGAACCACAGACGTCTCCGCCGCCAATGGTGCGATGACAGAAGGATGTGGACGGCAGAATGGAATGAAATTGTCTTTACTGACGAGTCACGCTTCTGTCTGCAACACCACGATGGTCGCATTCGAGTCTGGAGACACCGTGAAGAGAGGATGCTGAACAGCTGCATTATGCACCGCCACACTGGTCCTGCATCGGGTATTATGGTATGGGGCGGTATTGGATATCACTCTCGCACACCTCTAGTACGCATTGCCGGTACTTTAAACAGCCAGCGCTACATCTCCGAGGTGTTGGAGCCAGTTGTCCTTCCTTACCTTCAGGGCTTGCCCACAGCCATATTTCAACAGGATAATGCTCGACCACACGTGGCATGCATTGTCCAACGGTTCTTCGTCAATCGCCAGATTGAATTGCTTCCCTGGCCGCCTCGCTCTCCGGATCTTTCGCCGATAGAAAACATGTGGTCCATGGTTGCTCTACGATTGACCCAGATTCCATCCCCAGCTGCCACAGCAGATCAACTTTGGCAACGTGTGGAAGCTGCTTGGTCTGCTGTACCCCAAGAACTCATCCAGTCTCTTTGAATCAATGCCGAGGCGTGTGGCAGCGGTGATCTCCAACAATGGCGGCTACTCTGGCTACTGATTTTGGCAGGAACCACACTTCACAGAAGTCTATAAATTTAATCATTTGATATTTGGTCAACATGTTATCTACAAAATAAATTTTGTTGTGATATCTCTTGTCTTTCTTGGTGTTGCAATTTGGGTAGCCAGCAGTGTATAATATAAAAGATAAGCTGTAGTAAAGTAAGCTGTAGTACATTAATTAATTAGTAATATATAAATCAATAAATAAATTAAATAATATAAAGATATGCATTATAAATATAATATAAATTTCAAACGTTTCTTAAAGTCAGGTAACTTTCCAGAACAGCAAAACAATGTTTGAGAGATTTAACCTTTGTTAAGCTGTAGTAAAGTAAGCTGTAGTAAATTAATTAATTAGTAATATATAATCAATAAATAAATTAAATAATATAAAGATTTGTATTATAAGTATAATATAAATTTCAAACATTTCTTGAAGTCAGGTAACTTTCAAGAATAGCAAAACAATGTTTGAGAGTTTAACCTTTGTTGCCACTCTCTGCTTCTCTTTAGAGTCAAAAATATTTCAAGAATTCAGTATAAAAATAACGCTCATGCATGAAGTATTTATTTTTATAAAGATACATTTCCCTTTTGAAAAAAATAATAATAAACTGAACAAATGAACTTCTAAAATGAAAATCGCAACAAAAATCGTTTTAAATTACTTTTAAATCTTTCCTCTGTTAGGGGCTAATGGCGAGGACATAGGGGTGATTCTCGGGCAATGTAACAGATTCCATCCATTTACTGTTGTCACGCTTATGCGAAGGGCTTTTCATCACTGTTGAATTATCAGCTTTAAAATTCAATTAAAAATTGAAATTTTAAGATATAGACTTGAAATGAGGTTTATATGAATAAGAAAGCTTTCAGCTTCCAGATGACGTAAATATTTTAAAAACTCGAGGAGCATCGATATTACATTCACATATGGGACGATATTTCTTGAAAAACTGTGTTTCATTCTTTAATGAAAATATTAGTCTGTTTTAAAATATTTTAAAACAAATGAGGTCTAGTTTGAAAGAGAAATGTCTGTAGTCTTAGACTGGAAAAAGATCAAAATTCTACGATCATTTTTTGGTGAGTTATCGTAATCTGGAGATGAAAAAGTCAATATTTTCCCACAAAACATAAAATTTAAAAAAGAATTAAAGTCTGACGAAGATGAGGCATGTCTTACTTTGGTTCCCCCATTTTTCTGCATCCATTGGTATCCATCTCGACCCCATACCCGCAGCGGTTTCGGAGGAGATAGCGTGACAAGCTTTTGACAGCGGCAGCAGGAGTTACTTTTTTTTAGAATAGAGATTTAAAATATTGTTACGAATTCCCGGTTCGGGTTCGGTGATTGAATAGACCTTGAATAATACAGAATAAAAACAAAGATTTATTTACAGGAAGTCGGAATACTACAGCTTACAGATCGTCAGAAACTGACTATAGTGCTTCAAACACAATCTCTAGGTTACAGAAGTACGGAAAAACTCAACACAAAAGACGCGGCACTAAATCGCACTTATAGCGGCATAAATCTCAGCAGTTCTTCGAAGAAAAGCTCACAGCTAACAGCGGCGCTTTTGGTAAGCACCGTGCACAACTCAAAAACTGAAATCTGAACCCTGCCTTCAGGAACTTTAGGAAGAGTAGTGGTAACTACAGTACATGGGCCGAGCCCTCCACTGTAAGATGATATAGCAATGCATAAAACTTCAGTGATCAATAAAAAACGAAAGTGGGAAGGAAAATAGAAAGTGGGGAAAACAAAAAGCTTCGATAGTACAAGTAAAGCTAAAACATGGGAGAGAAAACAGACTGAGCGAACAAAGAACAGGACAAACAATTAAAACTTACGAGCAAGAATGTCCCAGGGCCGTTTCTTGTTAGCTGGGTCAGCAGGATCGTAATCGGTAAGATTTTTAATAAGATCATTTGGTAAATCTTTATGGAACTTGATAGCAAGATTTTGAAGATAATTTTGAGTAGTGGGGAGATTTATCTCCCTATAAATGTCAACATTGCAAAAATACCATAGGGAGTTAGTAATTTGCCGAACAGTCATGTTTTGAGCATGTAAAAAGTCGGAATGTGAAAACACCAGAAACCTAAATTGTTAAGGGGCCACCCAGCTTGCGTGGACAAGCAAATTTACAGTCCCGGCATTTTTATAACGCCAGATTTACGGTACCATAAAAAACGTAGAAATTAAGTTGTCGACGGCCGTATATCTGAGGTCGGAGGTCAAGCAGGTGGGGCCGTCTGAAACTTTTACCAGAACACAATCGGCGCCAGAACTTATGTAATTGCGAAAGGCAAGGGGCAAGAATAACCTATGAGAGCTAATCTCACCCAACCCCTCTATAAACGAGGGAGTGGCGAGCGAATAGGGGTCGAGGACGCGAGAACCAATGAGACGAGGTTGGAGAAGAATATATACAAGATGATGAGACATTTGTGGAGAGAGCGCCATTGAAAAAAAAGATGATAAAACATTAAGCTGCCACCGGGCCGACGAGAGCCCTAATTTACGAAACTCAACAAAAAAATAAGCTGCCACAGGGCTGAGAAGAGACCCACTTTATACTATTAGAAGAAAGACGCCGGTCCTACGCAACTACATAATACGTACGGATTAACCAGCGTTAGCCCCAGACGCGAAATAGAAATAATCAGCGACGTGAAGACAGAAGCAGCGATTGCCCATAGATGTCTACGTAGTGCCGAGGGAGAAGAGACAATACTACCGATAAGCTTAAGCCGATACCAGAGAGATACGCACCGTCGCCTAGCGATTTGGACACCCAGACGACCGCCCATCAGTGCTGATCGACCCGCATATCGGAAGAGAAGGTACCCGTGCTGAGCAACATTACTTGAAGGTATAAGCATCAGTGCCTATCGATTCGGACACCCAGACGACCGCCCACCAGTGCTGACCGACCCGCATAGTGTAAGAGAAAGTACCTGTGCTGAGCAACATCGGAGGAGTCTTCATAAGTGATCATCGACATAAAAAGACCCCGAACTCTTCAGTCCCAATAGAGTGAACTGGATTAATAGGACGGTGATACACCGCGACGCTACATTGAACAAACCGTATCCGCGAACTCTGTGAACACGGTGTGAACTTTGTGTACTACTGTGGACCAGCGATATCGGTGAATTCGGTGTAGACGGCTGCGACAAATGGGTGAGCATTTTGTATAATATTAATTCACAAACCGCCTCTTTACATAATCGCCTCTAACCCGCCAGGGCCGGCGACATCGTATGATTTAAAATAGAGTGATCGGATAATACTGTATATATATATGTGTGTGTAAATTCCTAGCATTACTAATGTTTCAGCGTTATGCTCAGTGTTACAAGTTTGAATGTATATAGATATGTATAAATAAAGTGTATATATGTATATTCAGTATCATTCTTGAGAGTTGTGCCCATCTATTTAATTAATTAATTACCGCCCTATTGGCGAACTTACAACCAGTGTACGCGATACGAACACAGCCGTTGTTAATAACAACAGGTCACGACCCTGTGTTATTACATTGTGGTGCCGTGACCAGGATGTAATAGGGCGGAGGTGACCAAGCGATAATTAGACAAGAATAGCCGTTTACCGTTGCCAGTATAAGGGAGGAAACCGTTACGAGTCAATAATTATTTTACGATGACGTACTAAGATAAGCAGAGGGTAAGATTAAACGAAACTGGTTTTGCGATTAGAGGACGACAAGAGGTTAACCATAAACCGGACTGGGTAAAGGAAAAATTGCCTTACATTATTTATTACATTATTACAGAGCAACAGCCAGAATTTTAATGCTGGAATCCGCTGCATGCGACCAAACTAGTCGAACATACGTAAGTAAGGGTCTTAAGAAAGATTTATAAATGAGCATTTTGTTACTAAAGTTCAATTTAATATTTCGGGCAATTAAGGGGTAAAGTTGTCTTTTAGCATTACGAAATTTATTACGATTATTAATGATATGTTGTTTCCAAGTGAGTTTTTTTATCAAGGGTTAACCCTAGGTATTTAACACTGTTTGATCAGAGGATAATGGTGGAACCAATTTTAATATTGCAGTTATCATAGGTTTTATCGAATTTATGAGTGAACATAGTGGCAATGCACTTATCCGAATTAATTTTTATTTTCCATTTAATGAGCCAGGAATTAATAAGGGCAAAGTGGTCATTAATAGCTTTAACTGCATATTTATGATTATGATTAGAGGCAAAAATAGCTATGTCGTCTGCAAAACTAGCAATTTGGTCTTTATGTACTGCGGAATGTCGTTAATGTAGATATTAAACAAGGTTGACCAATAAGAGAACCTTGAGGAACCCCAGTAAAAATGGGATAAGGATCGGATAAAGTATTATTGATTTTTACTTGAAAGGTTCGATTTCTTAAGTAGGAGGAGATAATTTTAATAAGCTGGGGGGGGGGAGTTGTAGTTGATAAGCTTATGGATGAGACCATCAATCTATATTCGGTCGAAAGCGCGTGCTACATCCAGAAAGAGGGCAGCGGAAGACATTTAATTAATTTTTGCTTGGGTTAGGATCTCAGTGATACGGTAGGCCTGATGTGGAGCAGAAAGAGATTTTCGAAAACCGAATTGATAGGGAATAATGATGTTATTGGCTTCCAGATGTTTGTTGATTTCGAGGGCAAGAAATTTTTCAGTAATTTTGCTAATAGTGTTTAATAAATTTATAGGATGATAACTATCGGGCGAGGAAGGGGATTTACCGGGTTTGCGAACTGGAACAATAATGGAATTTTTCCATTTAGGAGGGAAATACTCAAATTTAAAAATAGAAATTATGAGAACGGTAATTTTGTAGATATAATGAGGAGGGAGATGCTTAAGCATAGTATGAGTGATATCATAATCTCCAGGGGACTTCCTTCTCTGAACCTTACCCTGAACCGAGGCTATATTTATAGCTTCTAGGGAGTCTGGGGATTTCCACAATGTTCCAGAAAATTCCAAAACATTAGTCGTCAAAAACGTCGCCAACAAGCCAATATCTCGCCAATTTGGCAAGATACCATAAAAACCCTATGTTAAATGCATGGTGCAACAGAAATTTAGCTAATACGACTATTTACATGGCTCAAACAATAATAATGCATTCTTTTACAAGAAGTATTACAATTTTAAAGGTAATTTAACTTAAAAGCATACATTAATTTTCAAAATTTGTAACATTATATTATTTGTGAACATAAGCTAATTTGAATCAATAGCTGAAACCGTTTATGGCTTTGACTGCCTGTTATGTTAAATAAAAGAATTTTGAAAGATTTACTTTTAAAATTTAAACTGTATTAAGTTAAAATGTTTAAACACTGTTCTCCACGATATATAATGTTGGAAGATCTAGTGTTAGATATCAAGGAATGTGCTCCAGCATAACAAGTTGCATTTATCACCGTTATTGTGATTGTATTATTTATAAACTGAAATCAACTTTAACTAATAGTTGGTTCAGCCAAAGACGTTTCTAAAAGTGATATCATATAAAAAGATTTTGAGGGATTTTTTTTTAAACGTAAACTGGCTTTAAGTTAAAATATTAACATTCTTCTCCATACAATGTATGAAGTTAGACGTTCTAGTGTTCTAATTTGGGCAATCCAACAACACCCGCTGCATTCCAGATCGTAATTATAAATGCAAGTTTAATTAACTAGATATGTTCATAAAATAATTTGAGTTAAACTATTAAGGTTGCTGTGTACTAACCCTATTGGATTCGCTCACCTCAATGTTAACCTATGGAGAAAATTTGTCTATTTTTTACAGTTACATAAATGCGGATAATACGATAGAAATGGTATTTTCAGATAGCCTGAAATTTTCTGAACCTTGCAATAGGATTCATTTTATAAATTTCCTCCAACAAAGGAATTGAGGAGCGAGCGTTTAAAACACGCTATACCAGATTTTTTTCCCCAAATAATTTAAATATTAAAATATTTACTTTAAAAAAAACTAAAAATACCCCAACGTGTAATTTTTTTTCTGTATTACGGAGTACCTTTTTTTTTAAATCTTTAAATCCAAGTCTGCAATTCTGGGACAAATTTTCTCCAAAGGTTAATTTTGAGGTGAGCGTATCCAATAGGGTTGGTACACAGCAGCCTTAACCTTCTGATATTCTCAATATATGTATCTAGCCTGAAAGGTGGTAATCAAAAACTATGATTGTGCATCATTCCTTTCTCCGATAGATATGGATAATTTTCTGAAAAAAATTGGACATTTTCGGGGAAGATTAAAGATCACCGGGTCGTAAGGTCGTCGGTACGTTATACTAGAAACATTTTTATTGTTGAACTAAGTTATACTAATTTTCAGTCATCGTCATAGCACATTTATAATATACTTATGTCTGCCTAAGCTGGAACATATTAGTAATCTATATATATAAAAGAGCTTGTCTGTTTGTTTGTCCGCTATAGAATCATAGACTGTTTGACCCACCAGGACCAAATACGGCACAGTTAATGTTTTGGACACGAGAAACTTAAATCAGGAAAAACGAAATTTGGGGCTCAATTATTTTTTTTAATTAATTTTTTAATGTTTTTTGTGCCCGATAGAGGTGCGTCGCGGTGAAATGAAGCTCCATGCAGAGAGATTATTTTTAGATACTGTACAGGTTTGGCGGGAGGAAACTTCTAGAAAATTCTAAATTGGGCTCTGCGCATGTGCCAAGAGAGTGCACGCGCTGTTTTGACCTCGAAATCGGGAGAGCGCGGGATAGAATTCAATGCCGACGGACGTGTGTTCGTCTCTAAGTTCAAAATGGGGAAAGCTGAACGCGCTGATTTGGAGCTTTGGTTAGCATGAAAAGGAATAAATTGGATTATTCAAATTATGGACTGATGTTATTCTATTTCTACCACTCGCCACCATTGTAAAAGGATGATGACTGCAATTTAAGATCTGAGAACAGGAAACCACATGCCTGTCATTCATTTATATATATATATATATATATATATATATATATATATATATATATATATATATATATATATATAGGGCGCGGTAGCCCAGTTGGCAAGAGCAGCGGGCCAGAGATGTTACTAATGGCCGTGTTTACTAATGGTGGCCAGGGCACTCAAATTAGGGCATGGCTACAATGTCCTTCATGTTCTCAAATTTACCTCTGGAGGTGCGGGGTCAAGTGTTCCGGTCTCGTCACTTGACTCGGTTCAAAATTACGGGACCGGTCATTTAGCCAGTCGAACTCCGACCCTTGTGGTGCTAATTCAAGAAACAGGAACCGCACCTTCATCAGCCATAGCCTTCGGGACTTGATCTGATGTTGCTGTCGGTCAAGAGGCATAGGCCACAACAACATATATATAAATACATAGTGTGTGTGTGTGTATATGTATACTTCTGCCTTTAAATAATTAAACTAAGTTTCCTAATGTCATTAAACACAATTTACTGCTATATAGCAGTGGTACGCAAAGTGTGAGTCGCGACCCAAAGAGGGGTCCTGGATAGTCGGACGTAAATTTATATCATACGGAATCATTTGATTTCAAAACGTGCTTTTACTTTCTATAATTACATATCATTAATTATTTAATTTATATGTTAAAAACATATGATATTGTTAAATAAGGTGTGAAACAGTCTTACAAGGCTACATTGCTTCCATTCGCTTTTACCTGCATGTGTGAGACGGGGTTTTCAAAATGAATAGCTATAAAAACAAAACAACGATAATATGAGAGTAGCATTCTCAAATATTTCATCATATAGTGAACAAATACTATATGAGGTCCAGGTTCACCCATCTGGTTGATATTTTTTCTATTTTAGTTTTATATAGATAAATGAAGTTTATAATTTTCAATGTTTTAATCTGAAGCTTATAAGTTTAAAATCATACTTTTTTTTAAATTTTAATTTTGCTAATTTTTACCTAAATGAAATACAAATACAAATTAATATGGCTATTTAAATAGGCCGTTTAGTCACATGAGATTTGGCAAAAAAACAAGCGTAGATGGTAAGGAAGACATTTTTTTTAAAAATTGTTATGCAAATTAAATATAATATACCCAAAATTTACAGCTCATTGATGTTTGATATAGTTTTTCAAAATTTGCCTATATCGTTTTTCTATACTTTTGTTAACATTTTCCTAATTTTCTTTTTTAAAAAAATTGCTGTTACCAATAAATTTTCATTGGGGGGGGGGTAAAGTGGGGGTCGCGTGATTTTTGATTTAAAGAAAATGGACCGCGGTCGACAAAAGTTTATGCACCCCTGCTATATAGTATTAAATCACCCTCTGTGCGATGTTAAACATATTTATATTTTTAACATGCTAGTTGAAAACATCGAAGTACATCATTAATCTGTAACAGAGAAAGATATTCGTGAATAAATATTTCAAATGTTGTTTGTCGTTATTTGAAAAAAGATGCTTAAAATACAGTTTAATCTATTACATATACACGGACAAATTGGCATCGTTATTATTTTAAACATGTCATCCGAGTGCGTTGAAATGTTTTGATCCGCAATAGGGAAGAAAATATGTTTAAAAATTCTTACCTCGCAGTTCTAGAGATGCCATCTTGAGTATAATATCAGAGAATAGCGAAATCAAAATAAATTTATTTTAAGCTTCTGTAGACGAATTTTTAAAATCCCTATTTGAGGTATAAAACCAAATACATTCATAAAACAAGAGCATCTTTCACTTTCTAAATTTGGAGAGCTATAATCATAAATAAAATCTTTCCACTCTAGGAGTTGAAAGTTCATGCAATCAGATTCTAAATCTGATTAGATTTAACCAGCATTTGAAAAAAATGGCCTCATGAGAATCGGTAGCAGGAACCCTGCGTTTGCTTTAAGCCATGGTTTAGTGATATAAAAGAGATTAAATAATTTTTGAATTAAAACTTTAATATTCTTTTAGTTTAATACTTTTTAAATTTGGGAAAATTTAGGAAATATTTCCATTTCAAAATGTTTCGGAGTACTGTTTTACTTAATATAACGTCTTAAAAAATCTAATTACTGACGTCTTCAACTGACGAAAGGACGACGTCTTCGACCTTGGACGATCTATTTAAGAAGAAATTCATGAAGAAAGTGCTACCCCTCTTTACAAAGAACATTTTAAAAGAAGAGATAAAATAAATATTTAAAGAAAACTTTTTACTTACTTGATCTATGTATTTTATATTATTAATAATTGTCTGATTGCCTCTGATTATTCCATGATAGAATGTAAGGAGGGTGGTACAGTAAAATTTCTCTATGGCCGAACAAAAAGGTGGCCGTTTTGAGGGGTGACTGTCGAAAAGAGGTTTGTTTCCATAACATTTTCTCTATGTAGTCATGAATCGGTTCTGAACAAAATATGGTCGTTTAGAGGTGTGGCTGGCTAGAGAAACATTCACTGTATATAGAAATTTATTCAATCCTCCTAGGTTCAGTGCCACAATTTGTTCCTATTATGAATTCCGTGCATATTTTCTCCTTATCTAGATCAGTTTCTATAGCCCTCGTATCGCAAAAGATGACTGAAGCGTTACAAAAGCAATAAACCAACAAACCTATGCTAAATTTGTCCTTGATGCCAAAATATGTTTCATGCATTTCCAGTTAATACGAAATCAGTAATTGTTGAATAAAGTTCAGTAAAAAATAGAATAGATTTTTAAAATAATACGCCACCCGCATTGTACAGCGGTTAGTGTTGTTAACTCTAGAGTTGACACGTTGACTTTTTTACCGCAATGTTCCAGAATTGAAAGTTTAATTTGTATAGACGATCCCATTCAAAATACGTCAAAGGCACACTTTCCCGTAAATGTTTTCGTCCCCAAGCAGTGTATCTATATCGACAGGCCTTTTGTGGATGCTTAAAGATCTGATTGAGCAGTGAGCATGGTAGATGGATTTAAGCGAATTTCAAAACTTTGAAGTATGAAAGTTTGTGTTTCTGAGATGGGTCATAGTATTTCAGATATACAGGAAAGTCTAGATTTTTATATTCGTCCATTTCAAGGGTGTACCTCGAGTACAAGAATTCCGATAAATCATTGATCCTACGGCAACAATGTGGCCATCGAAATATTCTGGATGACTGTACCGGCGTCTTCTGTCGAGAATCTTTTCAAGCGAAAAGAGTGCAACAAATTCAAAGCTGGTGCAGCTACTAACATCAACGGGAGGACTGTACAACGTTCACTTTTGGAACATGAAATGGCCGTCATTGAACATATCAGGGATGTCCTAAAATGTTCGGTTCAAAGCAGAGCTCCAACCAACACCAACACCAACCAACACACACACACATATCGTGTGTTTGTGTGTTGGAAATTCAGCCTACCAGTATGACGTTTATATACATTTATACCAGTGTGACGTAATATTATATTTGCTTGGTTCCTGCACCTGCGATTGTTTGCGTGCTTGATATTATATTTTGTGTTATTGATACTTTACAATAACTGAAGATGGCGGCTTCTGTAGATATTTCAGTCAATATGATGGAATACGTTTTTAAGTTATATTTAGGACGAGGAACCAGTTATGTACCAGGAACGTCGCTGGAATCGCCGAGTAGGGCATCTCAGTCCGTTGTGATATATTTTGTTTTTCTAATTCTCAATAAATGTTCGTGTTGTTCAACATGTGGAAGTCTTTAATACAAAAGAACCAAACGCCACACTGTCGTATCTGAACAGGATTTGTATTATATTTGATGTTGAGAACTATATATTGCATCTTTCGACGAAAAAAAAAACGATAGAAACTTCCGTTTTCCAGTTTTGTTAATTGTTAGACAGTTTCGTCTCAATCTATCATGGCTTTTCTAGCAAAAGCACATAAAGAAGATTTAAGGACTGTTGTGGCTGAAATAGGAATACCAGATACCGGAAACCTTGTTATGGTTCAATTTAAGAAACTAATTACAGAAAATGAAAACTACGATGAAGAGTTCGTGAAGGGACTTTTAGCAACGTTGAAAGAACAACAAAAAAGAAAAGAAGAAATCGAAAAACGAAAAAGAAGAAAAGAAAAAAAAGAAAAAAAATCGAAGAACGAATAAGAAAAGAAGAAATAAAAGAACAAAAAGAAAAGAAGAAATAAAAGAAAAGAAGAAATGGAAGAACGAATAAGTATCAGATGTAAGAGACACGAACCCTCTTGTCAGATCCAAAAGAGTGTAGACAAGAAACATGTAAATCCGAAATCTAATTCTACAACAGCACAAAAAAACTGTAGCTACAAGGAGTGGAAGAAAATAAACCCGCCTACTAGATTCATGGACTAGACAATTATTAAAATTAAATAATTTAATTATTTTTGGGTACTTTTCCGTTAACAAGTATCGCCAATGACGAGAATGAAAATTCGATAACCTAATAATCCTAGGAAAACGGTTTAATAGGTAATAGATAGACTAAATTTTGAAGAAATGTCACACACGAAAAGCTGGAAGAAAATGGCGGATCAGGGGGGTATGAATCAGGTGGGAGAAGACGATTAAATTCAGAGACCTAGCTAGATAACCCCGAAATTCACATGAATAAAAATTGAAAACTAATTAATCACAAACTATACTCGCTTTCTTCACAATCGCACAAAAGATTGAGCAACTGGAATAAGCACTAAATGGAGACGTAAAAATTACTGATTGACGGCACACCGCCATTTGTTGTCGTACTAGCTGAATTTCTGTGGCGACGACAAAAAAGAGGATACTTTTGAAGACATCTTGAAGGACATTCAAGAGTTTTGGCCTCCTAACTAAATATTTACTTAATGAATGAAATTCGTGTTTATTTATATATTTTGTCCATCCACGTACACGTATCACGGACATTACAGCTAATTAAACAAAACAGCTAAAAAAGTAGGAGGCATTGTGAAACATATTTGGCGATATATCACTTGAGCCCGACTAACGGTACCGTATTTTGTTTTGATTTAAAGTAGAACATTCTAATTAAAAGAAGAGAGTATGTTAGATCTGGCAACTATAAAAAAGTTTCTGTTTGATAATTAAAACTGGCAGCAGAAGTTTTACATTCTAAGATGTAAAATAATCCGTAATGTGAAAACTTGTTACAGGTATTTTTGGGGAAGAATCTGATTAGCTATCTTCGTCGCCAAGTTGGCGTATCCTTCAGGTGCTTGATTTTAGTCTCTGGTCCGACCGATTTTTATTGGCAACCTTTTTGGCCCCGGAATTAAGCTACTTGGATTTCAAAATGGTGGACCGATGCGTGTGTCGTCCAGCAACTTTTCGAGACGCTGAGCTTCGCCAAGCAGAAATTTTTATGAGTGCTTAACTTGATTTTCTGGTAAATCGACTGAAAACAGGGAACAGATGTATTACACGCACCTCCCTTGGCGACAATTTGGCGACAAATTTTTTTTGACGCCAAATACTCGTCAAAAAAATTTTGTCGCCAAAACAGGCGTACGCGGACATTTTACACTTAAAATAATAAATATACACAAAATATCAATAACAACTCAAATATAAAAATAAATTCAAAACAAACTTACCAATGGCAATAATAAACTTTCAAAAACATGTCACAAAACCACAACAGCTACTTTAAAACATACACGAATATATCTAAAAACGGCTGTATTAAAATTCAAAACCTAAACAGAAATGCTCAACTGCTACTTTAAAACACGCAAAAATATCTAAAAACAGCTGTATTAAACTTCAAAACCTCAGCAGAAATACTCAACCACTTATTTAAAACATACGCAAATATATCTAAAAACGCCTATATTAAAATTCAAAAGCTAAACAGAAATGCTCAACCGCTACTTTAAAACATACGCAAATATATAAAAAAAACGAAGAGATTAAACTTCCAAAAACATTACACATATCCGCAAAATCTATTTAAAACATACGCAGATATATCAAAAAACGAAGACATTAAACTTCCAAAAACATTACAGAAATCCTAAACCGCTACTATGAAACGCCAACAAAAATATCGAACACCGGTATATTAAACTTCCAAAAACACTACACAATACCACAACACCTATTCAGGGTTGCAACAAAAAACAAACATCACGCCAAATCGCATGGCTGCCAGACCAAACAAAAAAATCGCCAAACATAAAAAAATCACCAAATTGAAAAAGGTGCGTGAAACACATCTGTACCGAAAAGAGGACAACACTGGAGGACACGAAAAAATTGAATAAATAATATAATAGAATATATAAAATAATATAAAATAGTATAGAATTATATAAAATAATATAAAATAGTATAGAATTATATAAAATAGTATAAAATAATATAGAATATATAAAAGAATATTTTAAATATAAAAGGACTTTAAAAGAAGATAAAAGAATTTTAATAATTTCTACATTTAGTAAAATTTATTAAATTTCTTTTGATGATTTTTTTAAGCTACACCAAAGTAGTAGCTCACAAGGGAGAAGAGACAATATAATATGGAAGTCTTTTTTGGGGGGGGTTATTGTTTTAGATCTAAGAATTTTAAATTTTCTATTTATTAAAGAAATCTGTTGCCTCCTAGTTGAGACAACGTAAGCAGAACTTACTAATTTAACGGTGTTTTGCTAAAGAAAAACTAATAATATACCTTATCAACACCAAACCATTTTTATTTTTTAACTCAACTGCATTCTTAAAAGAAACTATGTACATAGCTGTTGCCACACAATTATTTTTAACAATAATTACAAAAGTAATATTTAAAATTTATAAAAATATTTCAGAGTTAAATTTAAATTAATTATTTACATTTTATGCAACTTATATTATTATGGGCTTTTAAAACAGCCTTTATTGATCTGTGGAGCCGCTCTACCTTGCAATTGCAAAGCGGATGATAGGCTGTAGGATGTGAAAGCTTAATGCCACAGATTCTTGACAGGATTTGAAATATTTCGGAGGAAAATTGAGTTCCTCGATCAGTAATTAAATGCAAGGGTATTCCAAATCTTGCTATCCAATTGCTGTAGAATGCTTTCACTACAGTTTCTGCCTAGATGTTTTCTAGAGGAATAGCTTCCATCTAATTTGTGTATCTATCTATACATGTCAGACATTAGGTTTTGCCATTTGATGGTGGTAATGGACCAACAAGATCAATATGTACTTCTCGAAATCTTTCTGATGGCTTTTGATATTCTCCTAATATTGATTTCGTATGACGAGATATTTCCGATTTTTGACATGGAATACAAGATTTCGCCCAATTCTGGACATCTTTCTTAATATTCGTCCAAATAAATTTTGAAGAAATTAATTTTATTGTTGATCTAATTCCAGGATGGGATAATCCGTGAAACTGATGAAATATTTTCTTACGATAACTCTTAGGTATATAAGGTCTAATATGCTGTGTTGAAGTATCACACCATAAATTTTTTCCAGATGGAAGGAAATACTGTTTAAAATTCAAACTTGTAGATTTTTGCAATGCCTCAAATTCATCATCTCGCTCTTGTTCTTCCGCAATTTGATCATAATTAATTAAGGTGATTTCTTCAATTCTGGACAATGTATTTGCTACTACATTATTTTTTCCTGTAATGTGCTTAATACCCGTTATAAATTCTGAAATATATTGAAGTTGCCTAATTTGCCTTGGAGATGCTTTATGGGACTTTTGTAAAAATGCATAGATTAAGGGCTTGTGGTCTGTATACACTGTGAATTTTCTTCCTTCTAACAAATGTTTGAAATATTTAATGTATAAATAAATTCCGAGTTCACGATCATATGTGCTGTAATTTTGCTGTGTGAGGTTAAACTTCTTGGAATAAAATCCAATTGGTTTCCAACTACCATTTTCAAATTGTTGTAAAACTGAGTCTACTGCCCAGTCCGAAGCATCTGTACACAACGATAAAGGTAATTCTGGGTTTGGGTGGGACAGAAGAGCAACATTTACTAAATCTGTTTTACATTTTTCAACCGCTGAAAGTGTAATTTCGTTTCTATTCAAGAAGTGAAACAACTAAATAATAACATAAGTACAAAATTTCTGTCAACAATTACAACAAGAATAGAAATACGAAAAAAATAAAATCTAATAACTGTATCAAGTAATCTCCATATACCAAATCAACAGATTTCAAAATCCATGTTGAATTATGCTATAGATTTACTTAAAAGATTGTATCCTGTCCATGTGCCTATCGTCAGTAAAAGAGCTAATAATCTGCCTGGTTCTAGCAATACAGAATATTGCAATCTTACGCTAAGAGAAGAATTAAATTTGGTTCAGCCGGACACTGAAGATAATTTTGAAGTTTTAAAGCAAGAATTTGCATTATACAAAAAGACGAGCAATAAAACAAAAAAATTTCAGGTAGTCTCTTCTAACGGAACTACCGCGGGTTATTAACGTACTTAAGATTACTTATCGTTGTTTACCTCTTTTGTATGTATATATGTATGTATGTGTTATGTATATATGTACGTATGTATATATATATATATATATATATATATGTAACATACTGGACAACCCAAGGAAAGAATGGGCGTCCAGCACATCACAGGCAATGATGGTGTAGTCGTGGCTATGATAATAATCGTGGCTATGATAATAACATAAGTCATGTTATAATTGTTTTAACTGTCGACTGAACCTCCAGAAATCTCCTTTACTTAAATTCGTAGAACAATTTACGAGGTCTCAACATCAAATGTAATATGTCAAAGTACTTAAATTATAAAATTTTCTTGATGTCTGAAAATTACTATGTTATCCCTGCAGATATTTTCCAAAATCAAAACCACAGGCATCATATGTTTAAATTTAGAACCGCAAAAATCCTAAGTTAAATGAATCAAAACAAGTTTGGCTCTTTTCGTGATCGTGTTTACAAAACTAACGCTGAGCATTTAAATTTATTGCGGAGGCGACCTTCGAAATGTAATACAACGCGCTCGAAAACGGAAATGATTTACGTTTTTTTTTTTCTTTTTTCTCCGCGACGATTCAGAACTGAGTGCAAAATTAGATAGTCATAACATTATTTTACTCATTTAATATTTCAGTTTAACGTAACCAAGGATCATTAATTATCTTAAAACACTAAAATATTCATTATCAGAAAAAGAACATGGAAATATTATAAAATTACACTAAAAACACACACTTATAATAAATTTATCACATATAAGTCTCAAAAATTTCTTTAAATTCAAATATCTTATAATATGAAACAATATACTCTTAAAATTCTATCAAAATGCAAATCAAAATGAAACATTTTAAAATCAAAAACAAAATACACGTTTTAAACCAATGATTCTTTCGTTTTACTTTTTATCGATTTATTTTTTATCATAGGTACTTAATTAAATCAATAATTTGAAAATACTTTCACCGAAACACATTTATAATAAATTTTTATCAGTATCTATTAATATTAAAATTTTTCACAATAATTTGTAAATTTTAGCTTACCAACTGAAGTGTTATTCACACTCTTTACCATTATCCTTATTAATTTTCACTATTACATATCTTCATAATTTTAACATTTGTAGCTCGGTTCTGAATTTATCTTGGTGAAGTTCTTGGCTTAGTTAGTCCCAGTACACAGTATCCCAATTGGAACACTATGAAAGAGCACTTTAAAAGAATTTTTTTTTCTTTTTCGGAAGTTGTAGAACCTTTCCTTTAGGTAACATTTTAAGAAGGCACTATTGCGTTGAACTGCTGGAACGAAGTTGTATCGCGAACACATTTTTCTGTTATGCACACAATTTCGATGACCTAATACTTTCACTGATGATTTTTAAATGGTGGGGATTACGCACTTTTTACATGATGACACTCGCGAAGAATTTAAATGGTGATCACACGAAGCAATGGGGAACACAAATCGTAAGTATACACATTCTGGCACAAGATTTCTGAAAAGGAAAATACACAATTTTTGAAGAAACACCGGACTTGGACGCCCACCCGTTGAAACTGATCCAGGATGAATCTCACAGCAAGCCGAAGCATTTATTGACAATCACACTAGCACCGAAATGGAGCCGTTCACACTGGCCTCCAATCGAAGGTCGCACATGGAGCTGATTCACCATCGTAAGGCAGAAATGCGCACTAATGCACCCAGCTAAAGTGAAAAATTCACACGCGGTGACACTGAAACGAAAACGCCGAAATGCCTTGGAAAATCCAGTGGGATGTGGTCGCAGCAGGTGAAGTAAATCCTGGACGACTAATTGTAACATACTGGACAACCCAAGGAAAGAATGGGCGTCCAGCACATCACAGGCAATGATGGTGTAGTCGTGGCTATGATAATAATCGACGCAGCAAGTTACAGCATTATACTAGTTTTTATTTCGTCGGAAATACGTCTTCCCAAGTCAGTTACATGATCAAAAAAGCGTACATGTGCGTGATCCCAAACCTTATATAAACTTATCTCGTCATGTGATCGTAGTAAGGTTTAATTGGTTAAAAGTTAGGAAAAGGCGTGACAAATGCGCTAAAGCGTTTAATTTTCTGCCCACGCTACGCCAGTTTAGTTTTCGATTAACAGGCAGCCATTTAATTTTTTCTCTCGAGGTTATCGGAACTTAGAATCAAAAGCGAAATTTAGCTCGTACGCCCAAGGGAATTTAGAATAATGTTAGATTTTAAAATGGTATGGGGTTTTTAATGTTATAGAATATCCCCCCCGTCCGAGAAGAGGCTGACCAACAATGCCTGCATTGGAGGACAGACTCACCCGACCATGTGAGGAAAATGGGCGTCGACCACAAATTTGGAAAAGTTTGAAAAGGAACATATGTTTTAAGTTAATTTAGTATGATGATCACATGACAAGACATTGCACATTTCAATATTGAATACACAAAAATACACTAATGATTTATTAATTTATGAACACAATAAAAACAAAAAAATTATAGTAATTAATGATCAACTATAGAAAATTGTAAATTATATAAATTTCTTATATTGTTGCTGTGAAAAAAAAATTAAACTTAAAAATAAATTTATCATCAACTGAAAATTGCTGTGCAGGGCGGCCTTTCCCCACACAACAAAATCTCAGAAAAAAAATCAATTAACATAACCAAAATTTGTAAACTACCAAAAATTTTCACTGGAAACATACATTTAATACAATATCTACCATCATCTCGATTTGAATAATACAGAATAACAAAACATAGTAATAAAAATATCAAAAACAAACAAAAATTAAGTAAATGAAGTTGACTTTGATAACAGGATGAAAAATTCAAAAATTCTTCCTCAACGTTCACTACTATGGAGTGAGTCCAAAAAAAAATTTTATTTACTTATCTTGTAATGATTTATCTGTGCAACATTTTTAGTCCTTTCACAGTCATTAGTATGTTGAGGAAAAAAAACACCAATTAAAAAAAAATCAGTCTTTTTAGTGCTGTGTCATTTCTGCTTCACAAACGTAGAATGCATAAATATCACATTATCTCGACTTGTTTACATATAAAGAAAATTAGTTCTTTAGTTACATAATAAAAATCACAGTTTATAATAAAAATCACACTTTAAATAAAAATCACAAGTTTTAATAACACCACACTTCAAATATATCAATTGTATATAAAAATTACAAAACATATCACTCATTATCTAGTTTTCGTATCTTTATGTATCTCATTATTTTTTCTTAATATCTCTCCTTTATTTCAATATTACTTATTATCAAAAAAATTTCTCTTTTCAATATCCTTATATTTCTTATTACTCTCATTTCAATATTCATTTGTTATTCCTACAATTTTTATTCATTCCAAAATGCTATCCAATATTCTTTAGTTATACTTATTCATATTTATTCTAACTTTATTTATTCTCAATACTTTTCATTTTATTTTCAAATTATCTATTTACTATTCATTTGTGTACACTTATTTTAATTCTACGTGGATATCCAATTTTTTGTGTTGAAGGTACCTTGTTGTATGTGTGTTACCCAAACTCTTAGTTTCAAATTTTTTAATTCTACCTCTAAGCAGTGAGGGTTGTGTTTATGTTTGTGTAACAAGTGGGTCTTCTTTCTCCATATTGTTCTCTGACTAATAAGGAGGAAGAGTCTTTTAGCCGTACAGTGGACTAACCGTAAATCTCCGACAGAATATGACTGCGTTGAAAAACAGCATCTTGTATAGTACAAAGATGGAGAAAAAGGAAAAGGTACAGTTGTCATACCTGTGGGAGTATAATATATAGAAATGGGAGGACAAAAGGAGGGGCCATCCCAGCCCTGTTTTAGTCATTACTCAAGCATATGATCTTCAGCACTTTAAGTGACTGAGTTGATGAATTAAAAACAAATAGTAAAAAAAATTTAATAAGATCTTAAACAGTTGGGACGGCATCCAACGCGCTTGTAGAGGTGGGTGATAGGAAAGTGTATTCAAGAAATAGGAAATTTACTGAAAGGTTAAAGAAGTAGAGTTGTCATAGTCGGTGTTTAAATTGAGATCCAAAAAAAATTCACATATAATAGTATTCTTAAGAAGAAAGTTTAAGTTAGACAGTTTTTTTTTTTTTTATATATCTTTAGTAGGACAACACATAATTAATTATATCAATTTAAAAAATATATAATGATGTTAAGCATCACATAGAAAAGAAAGAAAAATGGATCTAATGTTTGTCATTATTCGTGGTGTAGTTTTAAGTTCTCTGGTGCATTATAATATCTCAATCTGCAAGCATGGACAATTTCAGAATCTTGTTTAGTGTGAAAGTTTGGTCTATCAATTTTATACACAACATATGAAAGTATTAATCACACAATAATAAAATACTCCTAATACCAATAATAATAATAATAATACCTTAATATTCTCTATCAATTGCCATAATTTAATGTTAATGTTCAAATTTCAAACTATTATTCTATTAATTGACGCAAATAATCAAAATTACTTTACCAATACCCATCTCAGTTTTATTAAGTTAATCATGAAATCGATAAACCAAAATAAATTTTTTTTTTTAATATCACATTTCGGTATGAATCCTCGCTGTAAAGTTCCCAAATATTCATCATTTGTATTTAATCTCTCAAAAAATATCTCTCATTATAATATTCTCTTTTCTATTTATTTATTTTTCTTCATTATTTCTATTTCGAGAATTTTCTGGGGCGGATGAACCAAATATAACATACAATGGTTTTTTCAATTCTCCAATTGTGGTTTTTTGGCACCCTAAGTCATGTTATAATTGTTTTAACTGTCGACTGAACCTCCAGAAATCTCCTTTACTTAAATTCGTAGAACAATTTACGAGGTCTCAACATCAAATGTAATATGTCAAAGTACTTAAATTATAAAATTTTCTTGATGTCTGAAAATTACTATGTTATCCCTGCAGATATTTTCCAAAATCAAAACCACAGGCATCATATGTTTAAATTTAGAACCGCAAAAATCCTAAGTTAAATGAATCAAAACAAGTTTGGCTCTTTTCGTGATCGTGTTTACAAAACTAATGCTGAGCATTTAAATTTATTGCGGAGGCGACCTTCGAAATGTAATACAACGCGCTCGAAAACGGAAATGATTTACGTTTTTTTCTTTTTCTTTTTCTCCGCGACGATTCAGAACTGAGTGCAAAATTAGATAGTCATAACATTATTTTACTCATTTAATATTTCAGTTTAACGTAACCAAGGATCATTAATTATCTTAAAACACTAAAATATTCATTATCAGAAAAAGAACATGGAAATATTATAAAATTACACTAAAAACACACACTTATAATAAATTTATCACATATAAGTCTCAAAAATTTCTTTAAATTCAAATATCTTATAATATGAAACAATATACTCTTAAAATTCTATCAAAATGCAAATCAAAATGAAACATTTTAAAATCAAAAACAAAATACACGTTTTAAACCAATGATTCTTACTTTCGTTTTACTTTTTATCGATTTATTTTTTATCATAGGTACTTAATTAAATCAATAATTTGAAAATACTTTCACCGAAACACATTTATAATAAATTTTTATCAGTATCTATTAATATTAAAATTTTTCACAATAATTTGTAAATTTTAGCTTACCAACTGAAGTGTTATTCACACTCTTTACCATTATCCTTATTAATTTTCACTATTACATATCTTCATAATTTTAACATTTGTAGCTCGGTTCTGAATTTATCTTGGTGAAGTTCTTGGCTTAGTTAGTCCCAGTACACAGTATCCCAATTGGAACACTATGAAAGAGCACTTTAAAAGAAATTTTTTTTTTTTTCTTTTTCGGAAGTTGTAGAACCTTTCCTTTAGGTAACATTTTAAGAAGGCACTATTGCGTTGAACTGCTGGAACGAAGTTGTATCGCGAACACATTTTTCTGTTATGCACACAATTTCGATGACCTAATACTTTCACTGATGATTTTTAAATGGTGGGGATTACGCACTTTTTACATGATGACACTCGCGAAGAATTTAAATGGTGATCACACGAAGCAATGGGGAACACAAATCGTAAGTATACACATTCTGGCACAAGATTTCTGAAAAGGAAAATACACAATTTTTGAAGAAACACTGGACTTGGACGCCCACCCGTTGAAACTGATCCAGGATGAATCTCACAGCAAGCCGAAGCACTTATTGACAATCACACTAGCACCGAAATGGAGCCGTTCACGCTGGCCTCCAATCGAAGGTCGCACATGGAGCTGATTCACCATCGTAAGGCAGAAATGCGCACTAATGCACCCAGCTAAAGTGAAAAATTCACACGCGGTGACACTGAAACGAAAACGCCGAAATGCCTTGGAAAATCCAGTGGGATGTGGTCGCAGCAGGTGAAGTAAATCCTGGACGACTAATTGTAACATACTGGACAACCCAAGGAAAGAATGGGCGTCCAGCACATCACAGGCAATGATGGTGTAGTCGTGGCTATGATAATAATCGACGCAGCAAGTTACAGCATTATACTAGTTTTTATTTCGTCGGAAATACGTCTTCCCAAGTCAGTTACATGATCAAAAAAGCGTACATGTGCGTGATCCCAAACCTTATATAAACTTATCTCGTCATGTGATCGTAGTAAGGTTTAATTGGTTAAAAGTTAGGAAAAGGCGTGACAAATGCGCTAAAGCGTTTAATTTTCTGCCCACGCTACGCCAGTTTAGTTTTCGATTAACAGGCAGCCATTTAATTTTTTCTCTCGAGGTTATCGGAACTTAGAATCAAAAGCGAAATTTAGCTCGTACGCCCAAGGGAATTTAGAATAATGTTAGATTTTAAAATGGTATGGGGTTTTTAATGTTATATATATATATATATATATATATATATATATATATATATATATACTAGCTGTACCCGTCCCGGCGTTGCTCGGGTAATGTAATTACCAATTTTTTAGTAGCCTTAACCCTTTGTTAATAGGCGTCGCTGTCATCCTTTTCCTCACCACGATACATTATTTTACCCATATAAATTTAATCCTTTCTGGCACATTTTGGCAAAATTTTTGACATAGGATTACTAATCGAATATCACTGCAATAGTAATCGATTTCCTTGAAAGCGAATATATCACATCCTCCACATGCTGAAATTCTTTGAAATCTTCATAGATTTTTTCCACAAATACACCACAAATTATATGATATTAACTAAGTGCTGGCCAAAAAAATTACGGCATTACTAAATGTGATTTTTTAATCGATTATCACTGCAATAGTAATCGATTTTCTTTAACCACTCAATCCCTCATAGAAAACAAACGCCCCAACACATCACGTGCATTAAGTCGAAAAACTGGTTTTTCTCCTATTTTCACTCTCTGTACCTTCGTCCGGAAATGAAGAACGAAATCTCCAAAATGAGATTTCTCACAAGAGTTTCCGAATCATAAAATAAATTATTAAAAAATAACTACAATTTGTAAATTAATTTTGGTTCTGGCTTTCGAAACTGTGATGTCTAGGGTCTCTGAGATAAAAATTTCGTAAAAATGTAACGATATTTACGTATCGATTCGACAATTTGGAAAAAAGGGTCACGGACAAAATCCCGATTTTTTCCGAAAAACGGGTGCGTACAGGCGATCGAAAAAAAATCACAATTAATCCATAAATTAAGACAGACAATTTTAATTGTGATTTCCGTATAGTGTCATCCTTCCCGTATAGGCTCGTCCAAAAAAAAAAAATTCTTGGACAGATACGTTAGGATTTACGGAGCTTTTACTCGTCCGGGAGCTCCAAATCGTGACTAAATATTTAATTAAGGAAAATCTAATTAAAAGATCGAAAAAAGGGCTTCGAGGTGCATAATGAGACCTCGGGAGGCTTCTTCGTGTCGAATCTCAAGACTGTCCGACCTACCGTCTTTGCGCTGCGCCGCGAGCAGACAAAAACTCGGTCACACACACACAGACTTTGCCTTTTATATATAAAGATATATATATATATATATATATATATATATATATATATATATATATATATATATATATATATATATGTTTGGGGCCAACTTGGCGTGTTATCGCCAGCATGCGATGTTTTGGAGTCCCGGATAAATAAAACAATGGTTTAGCACGTTCAAGCGTCTATCATGGAGTAAGTAAAAAATCCTGCTCTTGGGTCTATTGTTGGAAAATGGTTTGGTTGAGCGGTGTGGCAACACGGGTTTTGTTTCCTAGGTGAATAAGAGTCTGGAATAAAAAGATCAGTTCTAGAGTTGGTTTGGATGCGATCGGTTGAGGTTTTTCAACAGGCGATATTCTTCTTGTAAAAAATTCTTTTTAGTCTCGGTTGGTATAAGACGAGGTCCTTAAAAGGAAAGAGATTGAGGTCGTATGCTACTTATTAATAACTGTTATGTTGTATTAATTAATTACTATATCTAAATCCCTCCTTGTTAAGAAAAGTTCTTAGGTGCTGGGATTGTTCAGTTCCAGCGAAGATTCTACGTTTTTATTTTGTCTACTCTTCTGCAAGTTGTGAAGAAGTGTAATTAAGATTTAATGTTTTATAAATTTCTATTTTTCAATTTGCGGTAACTGGCATATTTATTTCTGTATTTGAAATTCACTTTTAAAACATCTTCCCGTCACTCGGATTTGGTACATTATACGAGGGTAGGCTGAAAAGTAATGCACACATGCTTGTAGAGCGCAAACAAAAAGAAATAGCGATATCGGGCAAAAAGAACATTAAAGTACAATTCTTAAGCTTCAAAATCATATGTTTATTTTTCAACATAGTCACCGTTAAGGCTAACATATTTCTCCCAACGTGTAACAAGTTTTCTCATTCCGTCACTGAAAAATTCTTCCGACTTTTCTCGAATCCACGACTTGACAGCTGCCTTCGCCACATCGTCCGAGGTGTAATGATTACCCTTTAGGTGTCTCTTGAGTAGAGGAAAAAAATAAAAATTGCAAGGCGCAAGATCGGGGGAATAAGGAGGGTGTGGAATCGGTTCAAACTTCCGGTTTCGCAGAGCCTCTCCAGTCCGACGCTGTTCTCGCCTGTGAGACGGCGTGGTACCCATCGAGCACAGATGTTACGGTATCCCAATCGTTTTATAATGAAGCAGACACATTCCTTGGATACTCCATTATGGTTTGCGATACGCTTTTGAGTGATTCGCCGGTCATTTTGAATCAAATCGTCGACGAGTTTGCGATGTTCATCGTCTGTGGCAGTGATCGGACGTCCGTTGCGTGTTTCATCAATAATTATGGCTTTTCCAGGCTCGAAACCACGAAATTTTATTACCCATCGATTTACAGTACCCCTATCAACAGCATCTTCCACCTTAAACAGCCTTTAAACGACGATGAATCTCAGTAGGACTCACTTTTTCAGCTGTTAAAAATTCGATAACAGCGCGCTGTATAACTCGCCGTTGACATAGCACTAGAACACGTCTCCATACTACCGCTTTTCAAAATACACAGGATGAACACAATGATTTCAAACCTGCGCATGCGTATTGAGGAGGGATGGAACTTCAAAATGCCACTTGGCGCTGTTTTGAAGGTCATTTCGTTCGCGCTCTACAAGCATGTGTGCATTACTTTTCAGCCTACCTACGTATATATATATATGTCAAAATTCTGACGCATTTTAGTACTTTACTGTTTAACTGTTTACTGCTTGCCCAAGCGATACAGACTGGGTTTGGCGCGCTGCCAAAATTATAACTCGCGACGCAGGACGTCTGAAATTTTGCTTTCCGGAGGACCGTTATGGTGGATCGCAATCCTGTGTTAAAAATATTTTATCATTAGCTAACGCGACTAAAATTATAAAGCCGACATCCACAGAAAGCGAACGAGAGTTTTCCATCACATCAAATTTCTGTGCAACGATACGATCACGACTATCAGATGATTCATTGGTATTTTAAAAGATCAGATAATTCATTACATTGGTATTTTTTTAAAGCATCATTTTGATCTGATGTTGATGTCGGTCAAGTGGCATAAGCAACAACAACAAAGTTTCATTATTTGAAGAAAAACTGAAAATATTAATTAATGCTCTCTTTTATTTTTTTAATATTATTTTTCTTATTTTATTTGAATTCAAAAGCATGTAATAAAACTTCATATCAACAACCTATTTTTTTTTCAAAGTAGGATTACGTTCCTCCATAACGGTCCTCCATGTCGTGACTTAAGCTTGTCACGCTATCTCCTCCAAAACCGCGGGGGGGGGGGGTATGAGGTCGAGACAGATACCAATAGATGCAGAAAAATGTGGGGAACAAAGTAAGATATGTCTCATCTTCGTCGTACCTTAAGTTTGTTTTTATTTTATATTTTGTGGGAAAATATTGACATTTTCATCTTCAGATTACGACAACTCGCCAAAAAATGATCATAGAATTTTGATCTTTTTACAATCTAAGACTGCAGACATTTCTCTTTCAAACTAGACCTCATTTGTTTAAAAATATTTTAAAACCGACTAATATTTTCATCAAAAAATAAAACACAGTTTTTCAAGAAATATCGTCCCCAAAGTGGATATAATATCGATGCTCCTTGAGTTTTTATCTTACAAAGAAAATATTTACATCATCTGGAAGCTGAAAGCTTTCTTATTCATATAAACCTCATTTTAAGTCTATATCTTAAATTTTCGATTTTTAATTGAATTTTAAAGCTATAACAGTGATGATTCAACAGTGATTCTCCTTCACAGTGATTCCCCTTCAACAGTAAATGGATGGAAGCTGTTGTATTGCCCGAGAATCACCTCTATATATCTCGCTATTAGCAACTTATTCCTTCAACTTGCTGTTCCATGATTGGCGCTGTGCTTGAGTGCGCTGTTCGTATGCGATAGTCCATGGTTCGATCCCGGTGGACGCTCATTTTTACTAATTATTCTAAATATTTGAATTTTATTCTTTTAATTCTTATTATATTTTTTATTTTACTTATCTGAAGAGGGCTTAATTTTTATATTTTTATTTTACTGCTGAGCACATATTTTCTAATGTACATATCTTGCTACTGGAAGTAAAGTCGTAAGACCATGGCACTCCAACAAACTCAATATACCTTGACCTTGACCCTAACAGAGGAGCGAGCGTAGCGAGCCTAGGGACGAAGCCTCTAGTATATATATATATATATATATATATATATATATATATGTATGTATGTATGTATATATATATATATATATATATATATATATATATATATATATATATATATATAAAGTTTTATAGTTATACATTTATTAATTAAAACGAAACAAAATGCAAATCTAGTAACATTTTTACATAGAATAAATACACAGTAAAATCAATGCTTCTAATGGGAGGATTGAGCCTAATGCTTTGATAGCAAAATTTCATTATTCGGCTTCAATTTAGTCAGGTTTAACCTTAAATCTCCTTGGCAAGTGATTTCCAATCTGTTTCTTTTTTTCTTTTTTGTAAGGAGAATGACAACCACACTGAAACCCCTTTCCACGAGGTATGAAAATGGAAAAGCAATCAAAAACTTTCTCGCGATAGTTCATATGTAGGATATGTAACAGGTATGTCTCTTTGAAGCCAGAATTGTCGATATCCCTTTCTAAACTGCACCTTAAGTTCTTTATTGATTATACCGATCAATTCTTGTAACATGCCATCCGTTTCTTCAATCCGTTTCTCCAGTTCAAATGTCCATGATGTCGCAACACAAGTTACACGTTCTGCGTCCGAAAAGTGCACCGAACAGATTTCTTACACAATTTTATGAAATATACATATAATTAGGAAATGTATCTATCTCTCTATTCTAAAAAAAAGTAACTGTCTCCGGCGCCACCGCTGTCAAAAGCTTGTTTGAAAAATCTTTTGATGAAAATATTTGTCTGTTTTAAAATATTTTTAAACAAATGAAGTCTAGTTTGAAAGAGAAATGTCTGCAGTCTTAGATTGTAAAAAGATCAAAATTCTACGATCATTTTTTTGGCAAGTTATCGTAATCTGAAGACGAAAAAGTCAATATTTCTTGAAAAACTGTGTTTCATTTTTTGATGAAAATATTAGTCTGTTTTAAAATATTTTTAAACAAATGGGATCTAGTTTGAAAGAGAAATGTCTGTAGTCTTGGACTGTAAAAAGATCAAAATTCTACGATCATTTTTTGACGAGTTATCGTAATCTGAAGATGAAAAAGTCAATATTTTCCCACAAAACATAAAATTTAAAAAAACTTGAAATCCGACGAAGATGAGACATGTCTTACTTTGTTCCCCACATTTTTCTGCATCTATTGGTATCGGTCTCGACCCATACCCTCAGTGGTTTCGGAGGGGATAGCGTGACAAGCTTTTGACAGCGGTGACGACGGTGGCGGCGGTTACTTTTTTTAGAATATATATATATATATATATATATAAAATTAAAAATTACATATCCCTTTTAAATTCAAAACTCTTTTAAATTCCCTTGGGCTTTCGAATTAAATTCTTTATCAAAATTACAGTCTAAAACAGCCCAGGCATTTTGTCCCAAGATGGCTGAAGTTTTCACGAAATCCTAAGAAGCGTAGCGTCACTACCTATTTAACTCTAGTCCGCGCAAAAACACTAAATTTCTAATCAACTGTTAATCAACCAATCAACTGTTAATCAACACCCTACTATCACGTGATGAGATGAAGTTATATAAGTTCTGGCGTCCAAAAATAGGACGGACTCTCATTCGTTTTCCCCTGCCGCAATCACCCCGTTAACCTGTCTTTCCATGGACCTGATTTAAATAAAAATGTAATTTAGAAATGTTGTGGTGTTTTGTGTGTCCGAGGTGGAGGATGTTGCGGGAATGGATTTAGACGTTTGTGATGCACGGCCGGGAGACAAGTCATCCATTTATCCTCAATTAGATGAAGCCAACACAGAAAATAATCAGATAGCTACCACTCAGCCTTCATTCTTCGGCCCACGTCCGTGTCATTACATATATATATATATATATATATATATATATATATATATATATATATATATATATATATATATATATATATATATATACTGCCCGACCACGGAAGCAAGGTCCCTGGAAGCTGTTACGCATGCGCGAGAAAAGCTAGTCTACTTAGAAAATAGGGGAAAACGTCATATTTTCGGATGTGTTTGTTTGTGAAATACGGAATGTATTTCAGACTGCTTTTTGTCCGCAATTTTAAAGTTATTTTTTAAAACTTTATTTTTGATCGAATATGTGAATAATAATTTCAAAATAATAAAAAAGAAAGAAGCAAATCTATTTAAAAAATAGGAGTTTTATAGGAGTGGATATTTTCGGATTACATCACAATCAAAATTATCTAAAGCTACGTTTTTGGTAGTTCTTTTTTTTCTGAAGTTTCCTCGGAGATTCAAATTTTGGAGTTTCTTTACCCTTTGCTTCTCTGCGTATTCTTTTTACACTGGACATTGATATCCCTGTCATTTCACTAGCTCTCTTTAGGGATTGCGAAAGTGGAACAATAACATTCCCTTCTAGTGCTTCTTTATCACACAATTTAATTACATTGTGTATTATACGTTTACAATCACTACGGAACGGCTTATTCCTAGCAGTTGTGTTGGATAAAGGATCCATTAATTTTAATATAATAATCAAAATAACAGACGAGGAAAAAGCAAGCAAGCGCAGTTAGTAACCGATTCTAAAGAATGTCGAGAGACTACGAGACTTTTCCCCCTTTCCTCAGCAGCCTTACCTTACAGCGTGAATAGAATCGTCTTGGCACTATGCCAACCGTGGTTCTTCGTACTGTGGTCGGACTGTATATATATTATTTTAAAATTTTTCACTCTACAGTAAACCCTCTCAAAGTGAATAGCTCTGTGTCAGCTTCAAAAACACTTTTAAAGTTAATGAAGTTGTAAAAAATCAGTGTTAGGATAGCAGGGGGTCTACCCAAAACAGAAAAAAATCGGCACGGGGTCTACGGGAGAAACTTGTTTGGGGATCTTTGTTATAGGGACTGTTCACATAGAAGTCCGTTGAGGAGCGTTAAAGTATTGAAATATATTTAACCAATGACAAACCTCCAAACGATTAGCAATGAAATTTTTAATGCCTATGATTGATTTATTTGCGTCAACGTCATCTTTCCCTTAGGGCCTGTTCACATAGGAGTCGGTTGCGTTGCGGTAAGGAAAAGATGACGTTGAGACGAAAATAAACCAATCATAGGAGTTAAAAATTTCATTGCTTATCGTTTGGAGGCATATGATTGGTTTATTTTCGTCTTAACGCCATCTTTTCCTTAACGCCACGCCACGGACTCCTATGTGAACAGGCCCTAACCATAAAATTCGCGGATATTAAAAAATTCGGGTTTTCAGAAACCTTGATCATTTGGGCCTATTCACATAGGAGTCCGGTAGCGGGACGTTAAGGGAAAGATGACGTTGACGCAAATAAACCAATCATAGGCGTTAAAAATTTCATTGCTAACAGTTTGGAGGTTTGTCATTCGTACGGACTCCTATGTGAACCCTTGATCTTTAATAATTTCTTATTTATCTAGTGGCAACTGTCCGTATTGTTTGTTTTAGTGTTTGTCAAATTTGATTTTCTATTAAAAGTGCGAGTTCAACGAATTTCATCGTTTATTTGTTGATACTTCTTAAATTTAATTACGATGTCAACTTTTTCATATTTATTCTTCGAAGCTCTTTTATTTTTTGACAATAATCATCTTCTTTGATCGTTAAAGCTGATGTATTTGCTTTTCAATTAATAATTATTATTAAAATATTAAATTCGTGTATTATTTTTGAACTATTCGCTAAATTTTTATTATAAATGAATTTTATTGAAGTAAACATCGAAAATTTTGCCTTTGATTTATATACCAAGGTGTAAAATATGGCTATACCGGGTTTACTTCATATCCCCATAGAAGAATCATCAAGCTCTTGTGAAGCTATTAAACTGACGGCGTTTGATTTAAAAGCTTTTCATGTTCCTGGAGCACATAGGGTATTAATAATATGTAGGAATTTTTAAATGCATTCAGTGATAAAACTATGTTTGTTATTTATATATATAGATATATACAATGCTTTTTTTCTAAAAAAAATAGGTGGGTATTCTGTGTTTTCTCAAATAAAGGTGTGTATTATAAATACTATGTTTTCAGCTTCAAAAGAAATTGTTGGTTTAGCAAGATGTTAAAATTAACTAACCAATGGCACAACAGTCCATTGTGAACCAATGCCTGTGGTGCCCATCTCCGCTTTCTTGACCATGGACTTTGGGTGTCATACAGCATATGTCTCTGGGAAGTGGTCAACCTGTCGCAAGATTTGCAAGAACTAAAAACTCGCAATTTTTAAAAAAATACTTTTTGTTATATATATATTTACAATAGATTCATAAGTTTGTTAAAATTTCAGTTAAGTTAAGCCAAAGTAATATTTAAAAAGAAGTAGGGATATGCCATATTCCCGCGTACCCCCAGAAAAAAAAGCACTTAGTATATATATATATATATATATATAATAAATGTAGTTTTATTACTGAATGTATTTAAAAATTACTATGTTATATTCTTATGATTCAAATATCTCTATTATTTTTCATAACACACACACATTTAAATTTTTTTCTCTATCTCATTACAACCTCTATATAAAATTTTCTCTAGTATGGAAAATGTCGCCCTGTTGCTGAGTTTGATCGAATATGTGTACTTGGTGAAGGAACTTATGGAACTGTCTGTAAGTTTAATCTACCCATTTTTAAATACTTTCTTAATAAATGCGAGTTGTTTGTCATGCTGCATATAAAAAAAGGTCATTTAAGAAAACCACTTATTTACCTCCTTTAGCAATCATCTCACTAACTTGACAAACCTTCTCCTCAGCTCTTGATCTATTTTGGGGGTCAGAATTAATTTTAGTCATAGTTGTTCAAATTTTAATTCTTATACTTAAATCCAATATGGAAACACATGAGATTCTATTATCTTTTTCGTTTCAAAAACATTTGTTATTTTGCTTTTAGTTCATCTGCTTTTATAGCTTTTGGTTAAGATTCAATTAAATATTTTAATTTTCCATAGTAATGAAAATTATCACTCCTAAAGTAAAATTACGATAAAGATTTTAGATTTAATATAAACCATATTTTAAATTTTTATGCAACTGCTAGATATATAAAACAACTGATGGAATATCTTTATTTCTCATATTTTTTTATCCTAAAATTTTTAATGTAAATATATTCATATTTATCTGAAATAGTTAATTTAATTTTTCACTTGCATTAAATTGCATGATTTATTTACATGAATAGTATTTTGTTTATAAATTCATAATCAGCATTAAGCAAATTAACAAGGAATTTAAGAATAAAGTGTGTTTGTATAGCTTTATATATATATAGTGGAATCTCGATCGATCGTTTTCGGATCCATCGTTTTTCCGAATGTGTCGTTCATTTTATCCAGTCCTAACGATCATATTGCTTTGTTATGTTTCCGCATCTATCGTTTTCCCACATTTATCGTTCATTTCAATCGGTCCCTTGAAAAACGATAGATCGAGATTCCACTGTATATATATATATATGTATGTATATTGTTGTTGTTTTTTAAATATTGATGTATTATCTGTATAACATTTTCAATCTGTTTAATGAATCATGCTAACATATATTTTACTTGCATACATAGAAATGATTTTAAAGTTTTAATAAATTACATGCATTATCTTCATTTCATTAGATAAAATAGATTTCTTTTTAAAAACATAAAGCATTAATTATGAATCAGATTTATTCATGTTAGTTATACAAACACATATTTATAAATGAGGTCCAAATTGTTAATCAATAAACCACCGTTTAGGGATTTAGTCATATTTATATCTTTATAAAACAGTGTAATAAACATAAGGTATTAATAAACCTTTACAAGTGATTTCTTCATTTTAATACTGTGTATTGGGATGTATATAATAATATAAGTAAATGAAGAGTTGCATATATGTATAAATTGTATTTATAGCTTTACAACAGAGATATTGCCCTTTTTTTTTCTATAAATTTTTTAAAATCTTTAAGAGGTAGTACTTGTATAACATAACCTTCCTGATAAAGTGAAAAATAATTTACTATTTATTATTCTGACATTGTAAACTTTATCGGGCAAATTTTTTTTTAGGTATTATTTCTTAGCCACTATGGCTTATTAAGTAAAAAATCTTTATAACATAAATTATTAATCATATAACCATCATAGAAACATCATCTTATAGCAATCAAAAGGAGTTTAATCTAGTAAGAGAATTTCTTATATATGCAGGACTTCATATTTATATTGTTTCAATCATATGATGTTTTAAATGTTCATGTTAACTTTATTATTTTTAGACAAGGTTAAAGATAGAATATCCAATAACATTGTTGCCTTAAAGAGACTGAAAATTGCAAAGGAAACAGAATGTAAGTTATAAATGCTTAGTTGATCTTTTATACTTTTGATTATCATCTTAGCTTTAATCTCATGTATTACTCCGTAATCTCATGTGTATTAAGTTTTTCCATGTTTTTCTTATAATGTATCATCATAATTTTATTTCTCAAATATAAGAATTTTTACTAGTCATTAATTATATATTTCTAAGAAAAATATGGTAATAAATGGAATACTTTGCCAAAATAAAAATTGACATTGCTATGCATCTTGCTTTTGGTACAGAAAGAAAAAAATCCCATTCACACTAATATGTATATGTAGAAAAAATATAAATGTTAATATCTGCAAACTTTAAAAAGAGAAATGTTTTAAATTACTCTTAATTAGCTGACTTATGTAGGTACATGTATTATTTATCATATTTTTGTCATTACAGATATTGGCAATATCAAGGAATATAAAGTATTAATTTATTCAAAGTTTAAAAGTATTAAAACAAGTGTCTTATTACTGCAGATGATAGAGATCAACTTTTAAAAATATGTGTAATGCATCTATTTTTACATCTCTTTTAAAGTATGTTTCATCTAAAATTCCAATATTAGAGTACACGTAGCATATTTATTCCCTGGAGGATATTATAGACCAAATTTTGCACTATAGTGTTTCGCATCTAAATCGCCATGCTATCTACACAGCCTTATTCTTTCTTTTTTTTATACTCAAGTAATTCTTCTATTGGATTCTATATCCATCTAAAAATATTTGTTTTATCAAAAATAAATAAGGTGGATTGTTACAGCAGAATGATCTGACATAATTATTCGTGAGTTTAGTTTTAAAATTATCAATACTTTAATTTTTAAATAAAGACATATATATATATATATATATATCTTTATTAAAATATATATATATATATATATATATTTATATATATCTTGGTAAAAAAACCTGGGGAAAGGGTAATAATCCAAATTCTGTTAGAACATTCTTTACCAAATTTGATGTATTTATAAAAATAAAAATAAAAATCTGGAAATCCTGTGCCTTTAAGCTGGCTAAAAAATATGGTATTCGGCATAAGAAAAAAACATTTAAACCAAATTTGGTTTCAATGTATGGATAAAGTAAGTGAAAAAATACTGAATAATAGAACATTCTTATGTATATTGGACTTAATAAAATTTAGATTTAATAATTTCAAAATTAAATTTATAAACCCCAACTATATAATAGAAAAAAGCTATTGCATAATACACTACTCAAATAAAATAATAGATAATATCAAACTAAATCGAATATTTAACGAAACATACATTAAGTTTCCTTTAAAAAACATAGAAGCAATCCCAGCATTTAAATATAACACCCTATACTGCAGAAGCATTTACAATTATAATAAAGTTTCCAAAGAGCTTTATGGTAATAAGACAGATAATTGCTTATGTCATACTGAGTATCTGTCTGATCAATATCATAAACACATTGTAACCGGTAACCTAGAGATAGTTAAACACCCTTGGCTGAGATCAATTATGGATCTTGGTACCAACTTTAGGTTTCAAACTTCCGGAAATAAACAAAAAATATACCAAATCTTTATGGGGGACATAAAAAAGTTCGTATACAAGTGTGCAGTTAAGTATAGTATGCCGATATGTGCATTTGACGAATGGAAAGATTCAGTGGTAAAAAGGTATGGGGAATGTATTAGAGACCTGAGCTGTAAACCCTATGTTTTCGACAACATAAATACCGAAGATATAAAGAAAGAAAAAATCACATTACAAAATAATTATGTGATAAGCTACATTGACACATCAAATTACGCCATAACATGCTGAGGCTATTATTGTAAAATATTGAACAACTTATATAGCGATGAATTACAGTACGAAAAAATGCAAGAAGATATGCAAATTGTAGGAAAGAGAATTATTGCATTGTATAAGAAATTAGGACTTAAGATAAAAAACATTAAATACCCATATATCATGTTAATCCCTAAACTACACAAACTGCCAATTAAATTTCGATCCGTAACAGTGGGTTGTAAATCATATCTTGAAACAGCCAACACTAAACTACTGAACGTAATTAAGAATATGTACAAAAAGATTGCTGGTTACGGCTGTCACATTATAAAAAACAATAAAAAAGTAATAGATATAGTGGAAGGGCTTAATGACGTGACTAACACCAAATCTTATGATTTTACCGATTTATTCAATTCTATAGACATTGAAGGCCTAATATGCATCATGCATGAGGCATATGCAAAATATGACCTCAATGAATACATAACACAGGCAAAATATTTGACATTATTGCTAAAGGAGACTTGCGGAAGTGATGAACTAAATATATACAAACAAAAGAGAGGTATACCAATGGGGGGAGCCTACTCTTCTGCACTTGCTGACATTTTTTTTGCATACATACGAGGGCAGAACAGATCTTAACAACGATATGATATACCTCCGATACGTAGACGATGTCCTAATATTATTCCGAAATGGAGGATCTGTTATTAAGTTCGACTTTTACCCAGAATACTTAGAGTTGATAGAGACATCAAAAAATACGGATGAGAGTATAGATTACTTAGACATAAATCTAAGGTGTGGAAGCAATGGCATGATAGAATATAGAATATACAACAAATGTACAAAATAAAACATCAAAATTAACAAACTGACAGATTGGCGGTCTGCAATACATAAATCGATATTTTGAAATGTCATTTTCAACCATATAATACGATGTGAAAATTTATACAGTGATAATGAGTTAAAAAATATAATATCTTCGAGTATATAAAGTCATCATTTGATTATCAATATCCGTACTTCTTCGTGATGAAAAACGTGCGTAAATTTTTAAATATAACTAGGGATGAGTTCCTTAAAAACATCGAATTAACTGCATAAGTGACTGTATGCAAAAATTATTGGCGTTTTTGTATACAGAGTAGCTCGGTTGTTCTTGTTGTATAGTTAAGTGGTATTGTATTTTAAAATTTTATAGTTTTAATTAGGCATAAATTTTTTTTTAGGTAATAAAATTTATTCTTATATACAGCTCTTTTTGTACAGTTGATTTAGATAAACTCTTTTATTGAGTCTTAGGTCTTGCGATGCCCTGGTTCATTGGGAGTGTTCGCCTTGGCAAGAAAACTTGTTCAACCAGGGAAGAGGGGTCACAACCCTCTTCCCTGGGTACTTCCCCTACCCTTCTACTATAGTGTTTCGCATCTAAATCGCCATGCTATCTACACAGCCTTATTCTTTCTTTTTTTTATACTCAAGTAATTCTTCTATTGGATTCTATATCCATCTAAAAATATTTGTTTTATCAAAAATAAATAAGGTGGATTGTTACAGCAGAATGATCTGACATAATTATTCGTGAGTTTAGTTTTAAAATTATCAATACTTTAATTTTTAAATAAAGACATATATATATATATATATCTTTATTAAAATATATATATATATATATATATATATTTATATATATCTTGGTAAAAAAACCTGGGGAAAGGGTAATAATCCAAATTCTGTTAGAACATTCTTTACCAAATTTGATGTATTTATAAAAATAAAAATAAAAATCTGGAAATCCTGTGCCTTTAAGCTGGCTAAAAAATATGGTATTCGGCATAAGAAAAAAACATTTAAACCAAATTTGGTTTCAATGTATGGATAAAGTAAGTGAAAAAATACTGAATAATAGAACATTCTTATGTATATTGGACTTAATAAAATTTAGATTTAATAATTTCAAAATTAAATTTATAAACCCCAACTATATAATAGAAAAAAACTATTGCGTAATACGCTACTCAAATAAAACAGATAATATCAAACTAAATCGAATATTTAACGAAACACACAATAGTTTCCTTTAAATACTATAAAAGCAATCCCGGCATTTAAATATAACACCCCATACTGCAGAAGCATTTACAATTATGATAAGGTTTCCAAAGAGCTTTATGGTAATAAGACAGGTAATTGCTTATGTCATACTGAGTATCTGTCTGATCAATATCATAAACACATTATAACAGGTAACCTAGAGATAGTTAAACACCCTGGGCTGAGATCAATTATGGATATCGGTACCAACTTCAGGTTTCAAACTTCCGGAAATAAACAAAAAATATACCAAATCTTTATGGGGGACATAAAAAATTTGTATACAAGTGTGCAGTTAAGTATAGTATGCTGATATGTGCATTTGACGAATGGAAAGATTCAGTGGTAAAAAGGTATGGGGAATGTATTAGAGACCTAAGCTGTAAACCGTATGTATTCGACAACATAAATACCGAAGATATAAAGAAAGAAAAAATCACATTACAAAATAATTATGTGATAAGCTACATTGACACATCAAATTACGCCATAACATGCTGAGGCTATTATTGTAAAATATTGAACAACTTATATAGCGATGAATTACAGTACGAAAAAATGCAAGAAGATATGCAAATTGTAGGAAAGAGAATTATTGCATTGTATAAGAAATTAGGACTTAAGATAAAAAACATTAAATACCCATATATCATGTTAATCCCTAAACTACACAAACTGCCAATTAAATTTCGATCCGTAACAGTGGGTTGTAAATCATATCTTGAAACAGCCAACACTAAACTACTGAACGTAATTAAGAATATGTACAAAAAGATTGCTGGTTACGGCTGTCACATTATAAAAAACAATAAAAAAGTAATAGATATAGTGGAAGGGCTTAATGACGTGACTAACACCAAATCTTATGATTTTACCGATTTATTCAATTCTATAGACATTGAAGGCCTAATATGCATCATGCATGAGGCATATGCAAAATATGACCTCAATGAATACATAACACAGGCAAAATATTTGACATTATTGCTAAAGGAGACTTGCGGAAGTGATGAACTAAATATATACAAACAAAAGAGAGGTATACCAATGGGGGGAGCCTACTCTTCTGCACTTGCTGACATTTTTTTTGCATACATACGAGGGCAGAACAGATCTTAACAACGATATGATATACCTCCGATACGTAGACGATGTCCTAATATTATTCCGAAATGGAGGATCTGTTATTAAGTTCGACTTTTACCCAGAATACTTAGAGTTGATAGAGACATCAAAAAATACGGATGAGAGTATAGATTACTTAGACATAAATCTAAGGTGTGGAAGCAATGGCATGATAGAATATAGAATATACAACAAATGTACAAAATAAAACATCAAAATTAACAAACTGACAGATTGGCGGTCTGCAATACATAAATCGATATTTTGAAATGTCATTTTCAACCATATAATACGATGTGAAAATTTATACAGTGATAATGAGTTAAAAAATATAATATCTTCGAGTATATAAAGTCATCATTTGATTATCAATATCCGTACTTCTTCGTGATGAAAAACGTGCGTAAATTTTTAAATATAACTAGGGATGAGTTCCTTAAAAACATCGAATTAACTGCATAAGTGACTGTATGCAAAAATTATTGGCGTTTTTGTATACAGAGTAGCTCGGTTGTTCTTGTTGTATAGTTAAGTGGTATTGTATTTTAAAATTTTATAGTTTTAATTAGGCATAAATTTTTTTTTAGGTAATAAAATTTATTCTTATATACAGCTCTTTTTGTACAGTTGATTTAGATAAACTCTTTTATTGAGTCTTAGGTCTTGCGATGCCCTGGTTCATTGGGAGTGTTCGCCTTGGCAAGAAAACTTGTTCAACCAGGGAAGAGGGGTCACAACCCCCCCCCCCCCCCCTCTGGCCATTTGTGTGCATCGCTCCATTAGTCTAATTCTTCGTATTTATTTTATATAAATGTTTCCTTATTGTGATAGAGGTTATGTGTGTTGCTGTATGCACAGGCACTTCTGTTTTTCGATTCTTCTTATCTTCTTAATTTAGTGATTTCACAGAATTTGTACCGCATATATATATATATATATATATATATATATATATATATATTTAATTAATTATATATTGCATTTTTAATTTTCGACAAAGTTACAATTCATAGGAGCTTTTGTGAACTGATTTATCTCGCTGTCTTGCTTATCTATAGTTACATTTGCTTGACTTTTATTAATGCATAGATTAGTCATGAAACTTGTATAATATTCCTAAATTTTTCTGTGATTAATAATGTCATATTTTGACAAAGTGTTTTAAAAATGTCATTGTAACTAATAATTATAATTTATTAATAAATATCTCTAAATGTGTATGTGTTCGTAAAATTAACAATGTAATCAGAACAACTTAGTAGTAGTATGAATTTTACTGGTACTATATGAAACTTTTTTTCTTTTTTATAATAATCACAGTAGCCTTGGAAAACTTAGCAAATTGTTTCTGGGGGTAAATAACTATAATTAATTATACATAGTAAACCACTGCTGTTAATTATTAACATTCAATTAGTACTTAAGCCCATTCTTGTGATTCACAATTATAATTTAGATAGATTTAAAATTTGATTGGTTCTATACAACTATATGAATTCTTTACACTTATATGTTGAATTTTCCTTCCAGTGATGTCCCGAAATTTCTTGCGTGAAATTACTAATTTGAAGTTATTAAAACATGACAATATTGTGAATTTACTTGGTATTGCTGTTGGGAAAAACTTTGAAAGGTATTATTCTTTATTTTATGTTGTTCACTTCTTTTCTAATTTTCTTTTTCATTGTTCTCTCTTTTTTTACATGCTTTATCATCAGTTATATAATTTTGTTTATTAATTTTAAAGGTTTTATTTTCTTAAAATAATTATCTGCTTTTCATAAAGGAAGGAAATTATCAGTACAAATAACCACTTAAAAAGGGTTATTTAATTACTAATTACAATTTGTTCTATTGGAATACTGTTTAACTAAATTTCAGTGCATAAATACCGTACTCTGTATGATGGCTAGTATTCTAGATTTTAAAATTTAATTCAAATATATTTTTTTTAATTTAAAGGTATTTGATATGATTCTGTAAGAATTTACTAATTCCATTTCAAATTTAAGTCACGCATTTAAGAAATCTACTGATTTATGAGCTGCAGAGAAAAAGCAACAACAGGCGTTTATAATTTTCTAACTTTTATGTTTAAATTTTATTTTTCATCTTCCCTTGAGAAGAAGAAATTTTTATTAAACTATTTTTTTTTCCTAAATGATATTTTTAATAAGTGTTTGTTAATGTTTTAAAGTACTCAAAATCTTGTACAATAATTTAAAATAAATGGTTGGAAAAGTTCGTGGGAGACTTCAGACTGAGACTGACTTTCTTTAGTCAGCTATCCCTAAACTACTATAAGGGTCACATGTTTATACATTTTAAGATGAACTGTCACTTTCTGGTCTGTCTTTCTTATTTATATAGATTCTCTAAATTTTTCTTATTATCTGCTCATCAAGAATCACTGTGGATTATTGGATATCACTGTATATCACTTTGAATTATTGGGATACTAGATTTATTACCTGGCTTTACTCGGGATTCAGTTTCACTTATTATTTTTTTTCAATGATTAGCCTCATGTTATGATGTTCTAAAGTTATAACAACTTTTAAACTTTGCTATGTGTGTCTCTTACTTCTGAAAGATTAAAAGTTGCTCTCTTCTTTTTAGGCATTTTAAAGCATTAATTTAGAGCTAGTCAATAATGTTTGTATGGATTGAGAACACATTCAATGTTAAAACACAGCAAATCTGATCATTTTTATAGAAAAAGTATATACACATTTCATACTGGGAATTCTTTCTCAAAACTAAATCATCTGCTACATTTCAATGCCACTTTCAGACTTTCTTAATTAGAATATACATGTATTTCATGATTGTAATTCTTTCTCAAAACTAAATCGTCTGCTATGTTTCAATGTCACTTCAGTTATTTAAATCATCTCGTCAAGGCTAAACGCATTTTAAAAAGAAATATTCCGGCATTGCCATGTATATGAAAATAATATATCAAATTCATTCTTGCAGGCACCAATATATGAATAAATCACATTTTTAATTCATGTCTGTTTATTTTTAAGCAAATGTTATAATTTAATTGGAAACAATGAAATGTTATAATGGCTTTGAACAAAAATATCCGTTGATACCGTGCAAACTATGTTCTAACATAATTTGGGGATGGAACATCCTAATTGGATGAAAATAGTCTCATTCATCCTGATTTTCCAAGCACATTAAACTGTGTAAATTTCTTCAAGGTAGGGCTCATGGTTCTTGAGTTTTTGTGACTTATACACACACGATTCATTTCCCGTTTCTGCTTTATATATAAGATTTCTTCTATAATCCTTTAGTTTTTATGCAGTTTTTAACAATAAAACAGTTTATAGCATTTCAGAGGAATTTTTAACATACTGCCGGAGAATGAGAAGCATTTCATGGGCGTAACAGAATTAACAGCCCTGAACTGCAAAGGTCTTTAATTCTGTGACAGAAACAATAAATCTGTTGAATAAATTAATTTCAGATGGAAAGAAATGGAAGTAAATAGGATTGTATACGGTGAAACTTCTCTAAGGTGGCCAGTCATGGTTCCTTAAAAAGTGGATATTTTGAGGGGTGGCTGTCAATTTCCCTATGACAGCCATTAATGGTTCTAAAAAGGTAACTATCTGTTTCAATGGGGATCTCGGGGCCTTGGGATGTCTTTTGGTTAGACCTGCATCCTATTCAGAAAGTTCCCCCTTGAGGTAACTGATTTAGTTAGGCTCCCTGATGACGAGACCAATCGGTTAACTCGATTTCAGTTCCGTCACTACTACAGAATCTTGCCTTATAGTACGTAGAGCCCTGAGTGCTTGATTTATGTTTATTTTTTGTCTACATTCTTCGTATAATTATCTAGCTCTGTTGAAATATTTATTTTTAGTTATATTTGCCTTTTCATCTGCTAATAGGCAAATAATGGGTGAGAATTAGCAGAAAATTTTCATGAAAATGGCCATAACAATAATGAATAAGCTAAGTAAATAATTGAGGAAAATCAGAGGCTTTATTTCTAAGAAAGGATTTTTTTTCTTTATCTCTTGCTTATTAATTCCAGTTTTCCTTCATATTTTCATTACATTTACTTAAATCACAGGTTTTGATTACATTGTTTTCACATTCTGTTCCCCAACTTTTTTCAAATTTGATTATCTCCCAATTTATAGTAACTTCTGTTTATTTACTTTCTGTATAATGTTTGCAGCCATTCATTACTATTTTTTGTTTCTCTACGTTTACATTTCATCATATTTTGCTTATCCGTGTGGTTACAGTCCGTAACTGAATTTTTTGTTGGTAGCTGCCCAGTGCCTCGGTCACAGACCTTTTGAAATTCACAACTTTATATCAGGATTTCTTTGACTGTTTTATATCATGGTCTGCTTTCAATATGTAATCTATCCTAGAAATTTTCTATTTATATGAAATAGCTAGCTGAAAACCCATACTTCGCTATGGAGTACATTCAAATTAAATACAATGGTCAATGTATGCAGTTAATGCCAAAATATATATATGTATTTATAATAAACACAACGATCAATGTATGCAATTGATGTAAAAAAAACGAAAAATATATTTATAAAAAAATTGTAATGGATATTTTTATAGACAAAAAAATGAAGAAGAAAATATTCAAATTAAATCTAATAAAACATACTAAAGAATATAGTACAGTTTGAGGAACATTTCTTTTACTGTATTTTAATATTTTTTGGAATAATGTCTAATCGTCTGCCGCATTAGCAAGAAGAAAAAAGGGGGAAAAAAATTTATTTCGTTATGCATGTGGTGCAAAATTAGTTCAAAGTATCATAAAAAAAGAAAAAAAACCATGTGATCAGCATTTAATAAATTAAATTCTAAAAATTAATCTTTAAAAATTCACCAAAAATCAGAAAATGGACGTAAAGATTCGAAAAAGATTTGATTTTAAAGGAATTTTTAGGATCTTTCTCGGGATATAAAATTTATAACCCTCAGATTATTATTTTAAATGCAAACTTTAAAGAATGTTACAAAAACAGCTTAAAATTTTAATTTAAAAAAATCTAAGAAGAATTTTTCAAAAATCTCTCATAGTGCATCCCTACACTATAAGAATTGCCATTTAAAATTTCAGCCGTTTAGGTCCAGCAGTTTGGTCTGTGCATTATAAGTCAGTCAGTCACCTAGTTACAGAACTGTTTTTTATATATAGACTAAGAAATCTATCTGATATTAGGATTATTATTTACAGTACACTTATAAATTGATCTATCTGAAAAAAACTAAATTTGTCTTAAACTGCTAGCAGCTGTTAACTTCATTATTGTGAATTATTGGAAAGATTACTTATATTACTAATGTAGTGATTTATTTGGGTACATTCACAAGGACTCCTGGATCCTGCTCTCTCTTTCTTCTCTCCCCCCCCCCCCTCTTCCAACATAGCAGTAAATGAAGTACCTTACCCCTCCTCTTTTTTTTCGATTTGATTTCAGCTCAAAATTGCTGCTAGAATTCATGTAAACTGAATTGCTAAGATAGAAAATTAGTTTTGATTAAAGCTTTTTTAGTTTTTATCTAATACATATTAGGTAAAATTTAGTAATTATTGCTTAAAATCAGGACTCAATTTATTTATTTACATATTAACCTTATGATAACTCAATAGCAGACAGCTGTGGAAATGTGGGTGCCGATTTGTCTGGCATGACCATCTCTTTGTGTAAAATGCTGAGATCATGTGATCAGAAAACCAAACTTTGATACTTTTTGGACCAAATTTTTATTCATTTTGGAGTTGGATTTTGGCTTTCGTAGAGGGAAAATGGACAGTAGTTTTGAAAAACATATTCTATTGTCAAAAATACCTATAATCAAATCTATTCTTTTGTTAATTAATCATATATTTTGCGGATATAAGTGCATCATGAAAGATGCATATGAGTGAATCAAATAATTCATTAAATCAGAATTCATCGGCTTTGGGATATTTATTTGTGTCCAAGTGTTTAATTAGTCTGTAGGGGGGAAAAATGGAGAGGTGAGTACAAAAACCAATTATTCTTTTGGTTAGTCCAGTAAAATCAAATTCTTAATTGAATTACATTCTTTAATTCAACACCATAACATAACTTAAAAATGCCCTTTTTATTCAGCTTCTGTGCCCTTTTATGAGTAAGCCTTTATGGTCTGAGGAAAACACTAGAATAAATTACTTTTTCATATTTGAATTATATTTTTTAAATTTTATTAATATTAATGATGAATATACATTTTTATTTTAGTTTTTTTCTCATATTTTCTATACTGTTTGACATAATCTGTTACATTTTCTTCCATAAGTACATACCTTATTTTGGAATATTGTGAATATGATCTCTCAGCTGTAATTGATGAAGTTGATCCAGCTATATTTCGACAACCACAGGTAATCGCATTTGTTTCTTAATGTTAGTTATATATTTAATGATTATTTAAAGTAGTTGAATAATGTGTTATTGAGGGTAGTTAGACAAAAAGAAATACAAGCTCCTGGTTTGTTTGTTTTTTTCCAAAATGAAGTTTTTATAAGTTTATTTTTAACAACTGGTCAAATTATTTATTGATGGAGTTTCTGACGTTAATGTATGTTTTTTTAAGTACATAAATTTTGCTGAAATTGTGGGATATTCTATGAAATATAAAAATCATTTTATTACATTAAAAGGGGGCTTGGGGTGCCTTGAGTGGATGACAGATCTGTACTGTTTGTACGGCATCCTCGAGCCTCACAGCAATGAAAAATGTCACCGAACTTGGGAAATTAACCCTCGACTGCATATTCAGGTATTGCTACAAAGCGACTGGTCTTCAGTGATTCATGGGCCGAGACGCAAAAGCGGAGGGGCCGAGGTGTTAAATGAGTTATTACATTAAAAACATGTAATGTGGATGTTTTCTTTCAATTAGCTTTGGCATGTGTCCCCCAACTTAACTTGAAATAAATTGAAACATTAATAGACACTGAGTTAAAATTAGAAAATTGTAGAAAACTTTCTTAAAAGTTTGTTTTTTTCCTGCTTTTTCAAACCATGAAACTGAAGGTTCTGGTTATATCTTTAGCCTTAATATAGTTTTTAACAATGATATGATCCATAACAAAAATTTGATGCTATATTTTTTTTTTCTCATTTTATTTATATTATATTTATTTTTCTCATTCTATAACTTTTGAATACTACTCAAACATCAATTCTATTATTCAATTTTTAAAAAATCATAATATTTCATATTTTAAGGACCATCTGGCAATCAATGTGCTGATGAGGGCCCTAACTGAATTCAATTCGTGCCCCCCCCCCCCCCCCCAAAAAAAAAAATAAATAAATAAATAAAAATAAATTTGAAACACATTATGCCTATGATCATTGGGTATTATGTTTCTAAGGTTTTCTCATATGATATGTGCTACACAAATATGCACTGTATAGAAGGGTCTGAAGTTATTTACTACGGTCCATTAATATAGACAGAGTCCCTAAAATGATTGTTGGCATAAAGACCCAAAAAAGTTATTTATTTATTTAGTTTTACTTTATTTTTACTTAAACATTATCAGCTTGCTTAAAGGTAATTAGAAATTGTGTCTGTTTAATTTTAGATTACATGTAATATCATATTCAGTTTCTAAGCAAACTGGAGAAAAATTACATACATATTTTCATAAAATAAATTTTATGTGTCAGCATTTTTATTCTCATGTCTAACATTTTAAGTTTTGAAAATATGGGACAGTGTGTTAATTTTGATGAAAAACATGTGACTTTTGTATGAAATATTGTTGTACCGGAATAGCTCTATGTTGAAAATGGACCATAAAATCTTAACAAAACTGCTTGTATTTTTTACTGTTATAACTTCTATCATTATTTAATAATTTTCAGCACTAAGAGGTCTGTCCAATTCTACCCACAATATTCACCTTATGAACATAAAAAATATAGATATTATTATTATTATTATTATGACAAAGGATTTAATGAAAGTGTTTTATTTTCTTAGATTAAAAATATTATGCAACAACTGTTTACTGGTGTTGACTACATTCATAAGAATTTTGTATTTCACAGGTATTTAAAATGTTTATGTATTTTATTCTTTGCTCAAGTTTCATTTAGTTTTAAAAAATATTAAAATTTAAGCAAAAGTAAAACAAGACTGATGAAAATCTACTTTAAATTATCTTTGTAATCAACATTGAAAAATCCGAATATTTCTCTAACTTTTTAACTTGTTAACTTCAATGGGTTTTTTTACATATGTTATCCAGTGTATTTCTGTTGGACTTTGATTTTAGAAGTATGCCTTTCATTTTTGGATTGTCTTATCAATTTTGTTCAATTTATCTTCCAAAAGTGCTACAAGTGCACTTTATGATGGCCACAATGGTGGATCCAAGTGAGGGAACTGTAGAGGCAATTGAACCCCCCCCCACACACACACACACACACTCCCAGCCTAAAATTATATTGTCGTAGACCTAATACTAAATAAGTCTAAATTTAAAATGAGAGGATGTTTATTTCTTATATATATATATATATGATTATTCTGTTTTATATATATATATATATATATATATATATATATATATACAGTAAACCTTGCTAACTCGAACCTCAATTTCACAAATTTTTCGATATCTCAAAGAAGAAAAAAATCCCTTCAAATTTTCCTGTGCACTCAATGTTAAAAAAAACCTAGTTTTGACGAATTTTTTTTACTCATCCCTCGATAATTTGAATTTTTTTTCCATAAATGGAGAAGAAAATTTTTTCTAAAAACAAAAATAATATCCAAAAAATAGAGAAGTTATTAATTTGGAGTGGTTTTAACGAAACCACCCCAAACCCTTTGAAGCAAACAACAATTGAATCTTTTTTCAAATAATTTTGTAAATGGTGTTTATTAAAATAAAAAATGGATTGCTTTTTAAAAAAAGTATGTAAAAAAGCTTTTTTTCTCTATTCTACTACTGATAACATGCAATTTTCGATAATTCTAATTTTTTTGTCTCTCCCTTCAAGTTTGAGATATCGAGGTGTGACTATATATATATATATATATATATATGTATATATGTGTTTACTTATACGTATATATGTACATATATTTGTGTATATATATACATACATACATATATATATTTGTGTGTGTGTGTGTGTGTATATATATATATATATATATATATATATATATATATATATATATATATATATATATATATATATATATATATATGACCCTAAAAGCCAATGTTGCCCCCCCCCCCCCCCAAAAAAAAATAAATAAATAAATAAATAAAATATCTGGACTGGAGCCACCATTTGATGGCCATATTATTATTTTTTTTCTGTTATCTATAACGGTTAATGTTTTCATACTTATATATACACAGTTGAATATTTTCAGTTAATATCCTAGTTATTTCTATGTAACACATTAAATATATTGTAATAATGATTAAGGGTTAGTATCAATTGCTATTTTACTTCTGTTTCTATATTTGCATTTAAAATTATTTATATTTCATCTTTAGAGATCTGAGCCCTTCAAATATTCTTTTCACAACTTCAGGTATCTTAAAAATCAGTGAGTATTGTTTTTATCATTTTATTTATTCAAAGCAAGATTTGCTGTAATATCTTTTAAATGGTTTTTCTCTTAACTGCGGGGGGTTATTTATTTTTTTTTCTCTCAAAATAAAGGGTTAAAAAAAATCACTTTTTTATATCTGCTTTTTCCTCTTTATATGCAAGTGTAATATGAATCTTGTTCCATGTTACTGAATTATATCACATTAAAAATGAAAAAATTTTTATTTTTATTTTTAAAGTGAGAAAAGATAAAGTGTGAAAATAAATTATTAATTCATGAAGACTTGAAATTAAACTCAACTAAACTTTAAAGGAACTAAGTTTCTGATTAGAATTTTTTTCAATGTAGGATTGCGTTCCTCCACAACGGTCCTCTGGAAAGCAAAATTTCAGACACTAAAACCATCCGTCATCACGAGTTATAATTTTAGCAGTGTGCCAAACCCAGTCTGTATTGCTTGGGCAAGCAGTAAACAGTTAAACAGAAAAGTACCAAAATGTATCAAAATTTTGACATATATATATATGTATATATGTATATATGTATATATATATATATATATATATATATATATATATATATATATATATATATATATATATATATATGTATATATGTATGTGCACATAGATACATATATATATAACACATATATACATATATACATTCAAAAGAGGTAAGCAATGATAAGTAATCCTACGTTAATAACCCACAGTAGTTTCGTTAGAAGAGGCTACCTGAAATTTTTCTTCTTGTTTTTGATACTTTTGAATTCAGTTTTATCTATTGGTAGTGAATCAATTACATCCTTTTTCTTTTTCTTTTACTTTATTACCTTTTAAGGTTGAACTAATACTCCAATATTTGAATACTAGCATTAGTTTCATATTTTTGTAATAATTTATATATATACAGATATATAACAGAAGCATTTATTTATTTAAAGCATGCCTGCACAACATACGGCCTGCCAGCACTTAATCTTTAGCCAATGAACCCTTTTGTGGAGATGCACAGTATTATTAATCTAAATAATACGGATTATTATTTTTACATTTATAAAATTACTAGCTGTTTACTCGGTGTTGCCCAGGTATTTATTCACCTCAATTTTTACTACACAGGAAGAGGAATGTATTCTACCTATAGTGTAAAATCTAAGTAGTTTTATTTACAGGTATTTAAAAGTATATGTACAGTATACAAATGATAAAATAAAATTACAAATTCATTCTATTATTTAACTTAAAACTTGACTATAAACAACATTTTTAGTTTCCTATGTTCATCTCAGTGACTCCAAAAACTATTGATTCGACACTATTCTTGGTCATTTTGGACATTTTATTCCCCTTCTTCCCCCCTCTTTCTCAATGCTGATGGGAGGCTGAACTTCACTTAAACGGCATCGGGATTGTCACTGTTCATCTCAGCGACCCTGAAAACTATGGATTCGACACCACTCTCAGTCATTTTGGATATTTTATATTCCCCCCTTCTCTCTCCCCCCTTTCCAATGATGATGGGGGCTGAACTTGCACTTAAGTGACATTGAGAATGTCACTGTTCCTCTCAGCGACCCTGAAAACTATGGATTTGACATTAATCTCGGTCATTTTGGAGATTTTATATTCATCTCTTCTTCCCCCCTTGCCCCCCCCAATGCTAATGGGGGGGCTGAACATGCACTTAGAGGGCATCGGGAGTGTCACTATTAATCTCAGCAATCCCCAAAACTATGGATTTGATACTACTCTCAGTCATTTTGGACAATTTATATTCACCCCTTCTTCTCTCTCTCGTCCCCTAATACTAATGGGGGGGGGGACTGAACTTGCACTTAGACGGCATCGGGTGTCACTATTAATCTCAGTTATCCCAAAAAGCTATGGATTTCATACTATTCTCGGTCATTTTGGACATTTTATATTCACCCCTTCTTCCCCCCCCCCCCCCAATGCTAATAGGGGGCTGAACTTGTACTTAGATGGCATCGGGTGTCACTATTAATCTTAGTGATCCCAAAAACTATGGATTTGATACTACTCTCGGTCATTTTGGGCATTTTATATTCACCCCTCTTCCCCCCCCCCTTGCTAATGGGGGCTGAACTTGCACTTAGACGGCATCGGGAGTGGCACTATTAATCTCATCAACCCCAAAATACTATGGATTCAACACCAGTGTCAGTCATTTTCGTTTATTTTTCGTTATGTCCCCCCTGCTCCCCTAGGGGTGCTAGGGATGTCTTCCCACCCCCTAGTGTTTCCCGCAGGAGTGAGAACATCTGTACACAATTTCATGTCAATCGGATGGACCGTTCAGGAACGCATAAAGGACACATGCACAAACATTCTCTTTTATATATTAAAGGAATATATATAAACAATGAATGCTAGTTTAAATATTTTTCGCTTTCCCATTTGTTCTATTTTACTGCCGCAGTAGCTTTGCATAACGTAATATGGCCCTTCATCCTACGTCGAGTTGTGCAGGCCTGATTTAAAGATCATGTTATAAGGTTGTAAGAGTAGCCATAATCTTTATACATTGCTTTTTTTTTAACAGCTGACTTTGGTTTGTCTCGAAAAATATCTCCAGGCAGCGTGACTCCAAACGTAGGATTAAGATGGTAAGCATCTAAAAAAAATTTTAATTACTTATGTTGACTGTGAACAAATTATCATAAGTGATGTAAAAATTTTATCAAAGTGTGTCTTATGTGTTATATAAATATACTAGCTGAATACCCGTACTTCGCTACGGAGTACGTTCAAATTAAATACAACAGTCAATGTATGCAATTAATGCCAAAATATATATATATTTATAATAAATACAATGATCAATGTATGCAGTTGGTGTTTAAAAATATATATATATATATATATATTTATTTCAGCATGTAATAAATTAAATTCTAAAAATTAATCTTTAAAATTTCACCAACAATCAGAAAATGGAGGTAAAGATTTGAAAAAGATTTCATTTTAAAGGAATTTTTATGATCTATCTCGTGATATAAATTTTATAACCCTCAGTTACTATTTTAAATGCAAACTTTAAAGAATATTACAAAAACAACTTAAAAATTTAATTTTAAAAAATCTAAGAAGAATTTTTCAAAACTCTTTCTTAGTGCACCCCTACACTATAAAAAGAATCACCATGCAAAATTTCAGCCCTTTAGGTCCAGCAGTTTGGTCTGTGCGTTATATTTCAGTCAGTCAGTTACGGAACTGTTTTATATATATAGATTAAATCACCCTTGCAATAAAATTCTTTAATAACTTTCAATAATTAGGAAGTACCAATAAAATAATCTGGTTTGTAATGGTAAAATATAATTGACGGGTCCAGGGAGTAAAACGACTTTACAGCCATTTTTGCGAAAATGAGTTAGCAGTGCCATCTTGTAGCTTTCAAGGAGTACTAACACCACGTGCATTCATATCTGGGGTAGAACCCCTTTAAAGCCATTAAAAATAGCAATAAAGTTTTGGCGTTCCATAGAAAAACCACGTTTCTCCAACTTTCAAATTCGTGTTTCTCAGAACGAGGTTTTTGGAGTAAAATGGTTTTACCCCTGGACCCTTCAATTGTCATAGGCATGACACCCCATTATTGACCCTGGCCTGTTATATAGGTCAGTCTTTGCTTACCCTGGTGGCAACAATTTTTAAGCCCAACCCTCAAAGTCTCTGTCTTGTATGTCACTACATATTGTTTCCTCCTTGATCTTTTTGCAAAATTAATTGCATTTTAAAAGTATTTCATATTGTTTTCAGAGAAAAGTTATATTGGTAAAAGTAGTCTTTCCCATTTCCTTATATTTCTTTTTGTGTATTTTTCTATGTCATCATCTCTGAAAAGTTTAAATATACATTTAAATCATGATAATAATCATAAAATATAGTGATATTATATGCAAATTAGAGGTTAATTTTCGTCATAAGAAAATTTGTTGACCATATCTAAATTTTATCATTTACTTTCTTTTTTAAAACCTTAGCCCCATTTATGAAATAGTCCTAAGATTGCAGCCTTAAAAATTACGTAAAGAAATACACCTTACAGTTACTATGCTTGCAGTTATATGTCGTTCAAAAATTCTAATCCCACTGAAATAACCTAGAAGTTCCTCTAGTATTTTCTAAGTTGTTCTTAAGTTATATGAACATAAATTACATTTAAAAAAATCATAGTTTAGTCAAATTGTCATTGGTAGAACAAAAGAGGCTACTATAGAGGTGTTTACAGCCCTTGAAGTTGCTGTTAAAGAAATTGGCCTTATTGTAAATGAGAAAGACCAAATTTATGGTGGTAAATAACAGATCTTGGTGTCCCCCCCCCCCCCCCCCATTAGCCCTTTCAGGGGCAACAACCTCAACCATTTGCATGGTGCAGATTTTTCCTCCAATTTTTTTTAACCTAAAATATCTTGAAAATTTCCGATTAAAGGTTGCAAAATGTTTTTACATCTTTAAATTGATAACAGAAGGTAGCACTATCCATTTTCTGCTCGTTTAACTGGAATACATTGAATGCAAGCGAAAAGAAGACTAGATTTAGGCGAAAACTGTGTGCAAACGGCACCCCTGAAAGGATTAAGATAAATAATTGCACCTTTGAAGGGGTCAAGCAATTTAAATATCTTAGTAGAATTATCTCTGATGATATTGATTTCAACCTTGAAATTAGTAACAGACTTGATGGCAAATAGCTGCTATTTTGGTTTGAGATGTTAACTTAAATCAAAGTTCATTTCTGTAAACACAAAAATTAATCTATACAAAACTTTAATAAGACTGATTATTCTTTATGGCTGTGAATGCTGGTCCCTAAATACATCTGATGAGAATAAACTCTTAGTTTTTGAGCAAAAGATTCTACATACAATTTATGGTGCTGTGTGAGAAAATAACATTTGAAGACTTTGTTATAATCATGAATTATACCTTAAATATAGGCAACCAAATATTATAAGGGCAATTAAATCTTATTGTATCAGATGGATCAACCATGTTTATAGATATGAAGACATTGGCCCTGTCAAAATGCTGACTTTTTATAAAATGGAAGGTACTAGAAGAAGGAGGAGACCATGTACTACAGCTCAGATTCAAAATAATTGAGAAAAAGTAATAAGAAAGAAATTATTTTCCATTTATTTATTTTTGATACTAAGTAAATGCAATTAAATTTCTTATAAATTAAATCTGGAATGTTTAGATAAGATTTTAACATTTACAAAATATAAAATACAATAAATTAGGTATACAACAGCTTTCTGAAACACATCAAAATATTAGAATAAAATTTAGATTAGTTCAAAATATTAGAATATTTTATTTTACGCAAAAATATTACCTTATGAATATTAAGTAAATCGTAGTTAATATTTTGTAGCATCCCCTTTAGCTTTAATAACAGCGTACAATCGATCTTGCATACTATATACAAGGTGTTTACAAACATTTCTATCAATATTAGCCCAAATAGACTTTATATGTGCCACTAACTCAGTTTTACTGGAAGGAGGATTTTATTGGAGTTTTTTCTTCATTATACCCCATAAGTTTTTGAGGGGATTAATGTCTGGTGAGTTTGGTGGCCAAGGAAGTACCTTAATTTTACGCTGGCAGAACGAATTCTTAGTTGACACCGAGGTATGCGGTGACGCTAAATCTTGTTGAAAGATGAAATCATCTTCAAATAAATCTTCTTATGATGGAATCATGTAATATTCCAAAATTTTTTGATATATCTGAGAGTTAACCTTTTCGTAGATGATGCATAACTTTCCAGGTCCTTCTATGCTCATGCAACCCCAAACCATGATTCTGGCAGCAAATTTTACCGAACGTTTAAGGCATTCTTTATCAAATGCTTCTTGCTTCATTCTCCAAACTCAAATACCTTGATTACCATATGAAACACAAAACATGCTTTCATCACTAAATAATATTTTTTTCCAATCTTCTTCGCTCCATAAACGTCTTGATTTACACCAATTCAATCTTATATGCTTTTGTTTTGCAGTCATGAGAGGTTTTGTTTTCGGTTCACGAGATTCAAACTTAAATTTATGGAGACGTCTTAATGTTGTTGATTTAGAAACTTCAACTCCTTCTTCTTTCCATTTTCGGTGCAAGAATCGCACACTTTTAAAACGGTTTTTCTTAACTATACGCTTCAGTTTCCTGTCATCTCTAGCAGATGTTTTTGGTTTTCGGCCACCATTTTGCCGATTATTTTGAAATTTTCCATTTTCTTAATATTGTGTTAATATTTTACTAATGCTTGATTGCGAACAATGTAAATAATTCGCTATATAATATTGATTTTTACCGTGCCGATACAAATTAACCATACGAAGTTTAATAGATTCAGGAATATCACTCACACGACCCATTTTAAGACGAAAAAGCAAACAAACTGCAAAAAGAATACTGATTTTAAATAAAATCATCTGAATTTAATCAATGATGCCACCAGTTATGAATTGGTGATAATTAAAGGAGAATTAATGTGAAATATTCTAATATTTTGAACCACTTGAATAAATATTCTAATATTTGACTTTTCAAAATAATTTTTTTCAATTAATCTTTTCAAAAATGATATTAATTTTAAGCTAATAAATAAGTTTAATCAACAATAAGTTCTTAATGAAAATATCGTTTGCATATTTGCATTAAAAACATTAAATTACCAAATGATATTTTCAATTTGTAAAAAAATGTAATTATCCTAATATTTTGAATATGAGCTGTAGATCAGTGGTTCCCAACCCATAGCAGTCTCCGGACCACAAAGCCAGAAATTGAACCATGTGCAGACCCCTCACACACACACCGACTTAGAGGGAACTTTCCGGGGGCATAGGGGTATAGAATTTCCCTCAGGCAAAAGGGATGCAGGATTAATGTACTTACGTATCATATTCTAATAATAAAATAATTATGTTAAACTTTTAATTCAACACCTCATAGTCATCGGATATATTCGGCCCATCTAGTTCAATGAACATTGCTTTCAAATTCCCCATTTATTTGGCAACATTTTTATATGTGGTGCTGGACCACTCCCAAGACTCTCGCGGACCACCGGTTGGGAACCACTGTACTAGATGGATTGATTGTGTGGAGAGAAATCTTAAGATTATTGGAATTAATCAGTGGAGAATATTGGTGTCTGATCGGGCTAGATGGAGAAAACTGACTGGGACTGCCTTGGTCTGTACTAAGCTTTTTTGCTGATGAAGATGGAGTTTAGTAAAATAAATAGTAATGACTATTTAGCATTTAATGTATCGTTTCTCTCTCATTTTTTGTTTTCTTTATCAAAGGATATGCATCTTTTGACTGCAATGTTGAAAATAAAAATGCTTTATTTCATTTTTCAGAGAGTTTAAATCTCTCTCTCTCACTCTCTTTTTTTTAGTACCTTTAATTGCAAAATTTATATGTGAGTTTATTTTATTTCAGGTATAAAGCTCCAGAGATCTTATTTGGTTCGGTAAAATATACATCTACTGTAGATATATGGTAATTATTGAACATGAGTTCTTCACTTTGTTTTTAACTTTTTAAGATTAAACATTTTTCAGAACTTATTTTGATTGATTTCAAATTGTTGAACATTGGGAAAATGAAATTAAGTACTAGAATTCGTAGCAGCAAAATGGCTGACTCTAACTATATAACTAAAGGTGTTGAATTTGGGATTTTAAAAACTTGATAAAATTATTTGATCCATGTAAAGTTGTTTTTTTTAACGTGTTCTAAATAAGGAAAAAAATTAATTTAGTACAAATAAAATTTTATATGGAAATTGAAATTATAATATTAAAAATCTCATGCCATACAAATTAAGAATATAAAAGTTTAAAAAAATTAGTGATAATTAAGGACAAGTAGTTAGTGACCAATTTTCATGTAAATTCATTCCTAAAGTTGAGTAAAATTTTTCTGTTATAAGGCAATTAAAAGATATATGTAAAATTGGAATTTCTTCTAATCAATCCCGAGGATTTTCTCAGAATGAAACTCACTTGCTGCTATAAACAAGTTATTCAGCCATGCCATAGACCCATTTACTCTGTTCACTCATCTCTTAACCCCCCCCCCTTTTCTTTTCTTTTTTTTAATTCAGTGTCAGAAAGAGAAAACTTACATGTTTATTCAACTAAATAAAATGTGTTGAAAGCATATATTTACAAAGTTTTTCTGAGCATTCATCATTAAGGTTATTATTACCCTACTAAAGTCGAAGAATTCTGAATTTCTGTTTGATTTTTTAAAAAAAACTTATTTACCAAAATATGTATTTATTGCATTTATTATGAAGACAGAGAAATGAATAGTTTAAATACCTTACTATAATAAGCCATAAAAAGGGAGGTAATGATTTTTTTTTAATTTATCAATTCTAATGCTTTTTTTACACATTTTTTACTGAAATTAACCCTTAGACCATTACGAACGCACTCAGCGTGTTCACCAGAGTCTTTCCCCCAGCATTACGAATGCACTGGACACGTCCAACTGGATTTTCAAATGTTTTGCGCGTTACAAACGCATTTAACACATTCTAATCTGATTTTTTCATACAACAATAAATGGCAGAACTTAATGCCATTCAAATACAATCTCTCCTGATAAGAAGTAGATTTTTAGGTAATATTTTGAGAAGGCATTCAATATAAAATAGCTTGAGTTTGGGTTTTCGAAAGCTTAAGGCTATTCTAACTGACACTTTAAGTGATTCCGAGAGTGATTTTTCAGATTTATTCGATGACAAAAGTGATGAAAGGACTATAGTAGACTAAGTGATGAATAAACTATATATTGTAAAGACTGTGAAGTGGGTTTATGCATATTACCTTGCTTTAAAATATATCATACTATAAGAAATTTATAAACAAAAAAATCTGTGCATTATACAAATATACATATGTATTCTTAAAAGTTTTATGTTTCACTTATTCTGTACTATTTATTTTGATTTAAATAACTATAAGAAATTTATAAACAAAAAAATCTGTGCATTATACAAATATACATATGTATTCTTAAAAGTTTTATGTTTCACTTATTCTGTACTATTTATTTTGATTTAAATAACTTAATTGTATTGAACTCACGTTTTTGAACACTCCTTCAAAACGCACATCCTCCGAAACGTGTTTCCAAAAAATAACCCAACGCTCGGGGAAGAACCCGAAGGCGAAAACTCAACGGTCTAAGGGTTAAAACTTTTTTTAGGCTTCATTTTTTTCATATCCTTTCTAAAAATGTTAAAAAAGCATGCCAAGTCAAAAGATCCAAGTTTCAAAATTTCACAATTACCTCTGCCAATATATACGATCTTTGATTCAAAACAAATCTAACAGTTCATCCGAGATTAAATTTCCCCTACTCTCTTCCTGTATGAAGTGAAAGTTATGCACTTTTGACATGTGCATGCATGACGATCTATTTTTCATTACATATTGTATGTCATAAGTTTTTATCAAGGATTTAAATGATAAAAAATCTGGAATTAGCATGTATTGAAAAGAAAGCATGCTAAAAGAGCTTTTCTTAGAAAATTTTGTAGTCTTCGCATCTGCCACAAGTTTTACTCTTCAGTGGGCATGTCAATTTTTGGAACACCAGCAGGTGCACATGGCACTAATTGCTACGTCTCTTTCAATCTTGATTATTCCTTTTGTAATAAACTTTTTTTTTTTCAAAATTGAAAATAATACTGCGTTTTATGAAAAGATATAAAATGTTGATATTATTGAGATATATTTATAATGAAAGGCCAAAGAATGAAGATACAATTGCCTTATTTCAAAATTGTCGGGTTTATTGGATCCAAGCACAACTTGCAAATTGATTCCTATTATGTCCAAAAACTGAAAAAAAACAATGAAATTCTCCATCTTCGTAATATATGGGATACCATGTAATAATTGCACATTTGATCGACTATATCAACCCCTGCTTTTGTTGTATTGCAATCCAGTATAATCACTAGTTTACCATGGTTAAATCACATCTGACAATGAATGGAAAGGAATTCAAGGGTCAGAAAATCAGACCTGCATTAGAAAGGGTGTAGCTATAAATAGAAACTGCTTTGAACATTCAAACCTTACATGTAAAAACAAACCATTCAAAATTACGAAAATGTTACACTTATGTACACTGGTGCGCCTGCTGAAGGGTTAATATGAAATAAAAATTTAATATAATAGAATAATTGTATCATTTTTTCATATCCATTGATTTTATGTTATTGATATGTATCTTTAGGTCTTGCGGATGCATACTTGCCGAAATGATACGACAGAAAGCTTTATTCCATGGGAATTCAGATTCTGATGTCATAAAATTAATTATAGATTTTCTTGGAACACCAACAGAAAGTTTGTGGCCTGTAAGTTGTTGCATGAGAGAGTTTTCATCTTTTATTATATTCTTCTCAGTAATTTTTCTTGTTTTCAATGTGTGAGTCTAATTTATAGTCTATTTTTATCAATTAGAAGTCCACATATTCATTATGGAGCTATTGTTTTATTTTACTTTTAATATATGATAGTATTTAGGAAGTTTAATGATTTTGTTTCATTTTTCAGTACAGGGTTTTTCTTAGCAATTATTAACTGGTTTGTTTTTTATTTTATAGGGATACTCGTTACTTCCTGTTCCACAGAATTACAATCTTCGATTACAACCGTATGTTTTGAAATTTATACACATTTTTAATTTACTGTATACTTATTTTTATGATAAATATAGAATAATATATTGCCTATCTTTATAACTTATTTTGTGTTTTTAAACTAAAATTATATTTTTTGAAAATAATATAAACCTTTGATTACATTTTGTTAAGAAAACTAATGGCACATCTGACTGTTTCTTTAAACATTTCTAAACCTTTTTCGTGCCACTGAGCAAGCATTTTCTTTCAGCTTAAGGTTGTGAAGACTTTGGTTTTCATTTTATTTGAAATTAACTGAAAAAAAATTCAATCAAACATAATGTTGTCAAATTCATTAAAACTTTCTCCATCTACACTGAAGATGAAGCATGTCTGACATTTTATGAATTCCTTAACAAATCAGAAGAATATAGAAAATATTGTGTCATTGGCTTTAAATGCTGCCTATATGTATAGTGGTTAGCGTTGTAACCTTCCATGCAGTGGGCTTAGATTCAAATCCTGAGTAAGGCTTGGATTTGAATCTAAGCGCACTGCATGGAATTCCTTTGTTGTCTCATCATAGGGAACAATGTTAGCTTATTTAAATGGTTCTCTCATAATAAAGTAAACAACAAGATTTTGTGGTGTTATACAGTGAATGTCTACTAGAGTCAAGTGCCTGTCACATTAGAAAATATATACAGTCGATTCCAGTTTGTTGGACCACATTGGGACACGATCATTTTGGTCCTAATAACCAGCTGGTCCAATTACACAAACATGCCCTATTAGGCTTATACAATCGGATTTTTTCCGGTTCTTTAGGATTCGGTCCAAATAAGTGGCTGGTCCGATTAACCGGATTCAACTGTATATACAGTGATACCTCGGTACTCATTAATTGGTTCCAAAAGACCCAACGAGTACCGAATGAATTTTTCCCATAAGGAGTAATGTCAATTGAATTAATTTGTTCCTGAAAACCAGAAATTTCACATTTTTCTGGGCAATTTATAAATTGATGGTGTTGCTTTTTATACAAAATCTTTAAACTAGACAGGCATAATTTTAAATAATAATTAGATAAAATAAAATAAAATTTATCTTCACTCAACCTGTTCTGAAACAATAGAATACTAGCAATGTAATTCTATTAGCAATGACTAATAGAATACTAGCAATGTAGAGGAGAAGAGAGGTTATTGCTTGGAAGAGAAGTCTCCTTCCAATAACACTTCAGACACATGCACAGGGATTCTATCTCTTTTCTGTCTCTTAATACCATCAATCCCTATTGTAGACTCAGATATAGGGAGTTTCACTATGAAATTATCAAGAGAAACTTACTTCTGCTTGCATTTCAAAATGTTTCTGAAGTGAGGCATTGTTTGATCATTAAACATGTGTATATTTCGACTTGCTAGAGCTTTTTAGGGTGATACCTTTGAACAAAATTTTGTAATTGAACCTATTTTAGTCAGGAGAGACATGATTAGGGATATATAATTTTCGTATTTACGAAATAGATGCAAATAAATATGAAATTTGCCGATATGAGTGAATAAATTCGAAAATTATTTTTTTACTACTTTTTGACAAGAACTCAGTGATAAACGGCTTTTTAGGTAATAACATTAATAATTTGTTAACATAATTGCTTTACTAAGACCATCCGCAGTCTTCAACTGAGAAATCTCACTCTCCTTCGGATTTGCTTCGAATTTTACTCGGAGAGTTTGTCTGTACCGGAATCGAACCTAAACATTTAATTGTAAAAATCAACCATCAAGTTTTGTGGAACAATTTAGCAGATTTAAGGGTGCCTCTTGAGCTCTAAATTCAAGGGTATTTCTGCTACTTACCATAGTCAACCAAGAGACTCCTGTTGATGTTATACAGATTTTAATTGCAACACAATATTGCTGCCTTAACTTTGCAAAGGCGGCTATACAAAGTCTCTATATTCCCATTATCATAGTAGATGCTGAGATATTTTCGTATGTACAACGTAGTAATTAATAACAGAAGGCAAAGACTAAAGGTACATAATGTGGAGACTACTACAATGTTAGCTTTTAACTAAGAATTTTGATACCTATCCAAGTAAGTAAAATTGTGATTTTTTTTAAATAAATGCAAAATGTTTGAATTTATGTTTTTTTTGTGAATAAATGCAAAGTTTTTTATATATAAATTTTTTTTTTTGGCAAAATTTCGATAATTTTTTATGCAAAATTTAAGTATCCCTAGACATGATTCAGGGGAAGTCGTCTTGTCTCATACATGTTTTAGCATATGTGACAAGTACCAAGCAAACATTGAGTACCAAAGCATTTTTTTTTCGCATTGAAATGTGGCGAGTTCCAAGATATGACTATATATATTGGGTTTAAACTCTAAGCTCTGGGCTTATTTAGCCCATGTGCAGCAAAATATGATTACTGCTCTCAAAAAAGCAAGTCCAAATCATATTATTTCTATTGATAATATGTAACATTTCACCCTAGTGATGCATTGACATACTGAAATCCTCTGCTTTTATATCAAATGGAAACTTAGAGCTGCTTTTGCTTGTTATAACCTAAAGATATGAAAACTATTTTGTTGTGTTTATTAAGACCTCAAGCACAGCTTTGCATAAAGTAAACACCTATTCCATTTAAATTATGCTAAACCATATACAGTTGATTCCGGTTAATCGGACCACATCGGGGCATGATCGTTTTGGTCCTAATAACCAGCTGGTCCGATTACATGCCCTATTAGGCTTATGCAATAGGATTTGTTTTGATTCTTTAAGATTCGGTCTGATTAAGTGGCTGGTCCTATTAACCAGTGGTCCAATTAACTGGATTCGACTGCATTCATACTGAACTTGTTATTAAATTCTAAGTATTCTCATGTTTTACATTTTTTATGTGTAACTATTTGTGTTTTAAATACTTAACATAAACATTATTAATTTTTCCAGTATATTTATGTGGCTTATTCTGTGCAAGTTGCATCTAACAAAATTATTTTTTTCTTTTTTAATATATGTAGGTATAACAGAATAAGATCAACTTTTGAATCTGAAACTACTGCCACAATCTCAATGCTACAAAAAACCCTTTTGTATAATCCTTCAAATAGGTATGTTCAACTTAAAATTTCCAAATATAAGGGAGAGAATCTAAATATTCATGCCTTTGCATGGGAATAGGTTCAAAAGAATATCTTCTGTAGGAAAATTAAAGAGTTTATCTTTAAATTATTATATGTGATTAGAAGTAAAAATTTAATATTTAAATTATAATCACTAGAAACATCATCTGGGTATGATTTAACTTTATTTTATTATTGTTTATTTTACCTGATTTTCCATTTTTTTACATCCAATACCATGCTAATGAGCAAGTACACTATATTTTAAATTTTATACGTAATAAGTTATTTTTAAAAATAAAATGTTTAAGTAATTAGGTCAATAATTTTCCTCTTTTATTCAATGTAGGTACTTATCACATTAATATTTTCTTACATTGTCTTATTAACATTTAAAAAAATTATTCCTGATATAAAATATACAATAAATTATTTACTTAACCTTTTACACGCCGCACTATGATTGAAAAGTAGCACAAACTATTTATTCATAAAAATCACATTAAAACTCAAATATAAGAACTATGAGTCGGTTTTTTCGTCAAAAAAAAATTTTTGTATATGATTTACAACATGTTTCCGAAAGGGAACTTTGGTGGGAAACACTTAGTTTTTCCACATGTTTTTATAAAATAGGATTAACAACCCTTAAATTCAAATTTCGATTTCTGTGCCGAATTTTTTAGTAGTTATACATAAATTTCTAAAAGTTATAACACAGGTTAAGCAGAAAAATAATCAGGTTGCGCTCGTCGAGCCGTGGTGGTGCTCAAGAGCTACGCCAGCTAAATTTGTCAAGAGGTGCGACGAAGCTTTCAAAAGAAAGCTTTTCCAATAAATTTAAAAAAATAATTATACAGTTGATGTGCAGGAATTACTATATTTTAAAATTTTTATGATTATTTATAAGTATGTTAATCAAACAATTAAAACATCATTAGAAAAAAAAGTAACAAATAATCTCTGTATTAAAATTCACAGCACAATAATCATATGAATGAAAATGTAAAAAATGCAAGGAGAAAGAAAAAACTTACCAAAATTCTTTAAAGCAAGAAAAGAAAACAAAAAATAATTATTGTTCTAGATAGCTTTTATGCTCAACGTATCTTCTACTGTCCAGGGTAGGTAGGAAAGTATTTCTCATGCAGTCTTTTCTCACACTCTAAACATTTTTTTCTAGTATTCTATTGGCATACAACACAACGTCCTTGTGTTGATGGCACAGTATAATATGCATCTGATTGTCCCAAAAATCCATAGCAATGTGTGTGTGGTCCAGTAACAGAGTGGATTTTCAGTTTCATGCGAAGCAAACATAAAGTTACTTCACACTGCAAATTGAGATGTGATAGTTCTGCTGTTGCACCTGTGGGCAAATGTAAATGCAAAATCCATCCAGCAGTGACACCCATGTTTAGCGCATTGCTAAAAAGATTCCAATACCATTTTTGTTTCTAAATATGGGTCAATATGATCCAAGAAGTCTGTCTAGTAAATCTTACCTCCCATTCCCTTATTATACATTTTTATCAGATGTGGCTGAGAAACACCAATTCACTTATTTTTGTGCTCGACAAAATCGTTGGGTTTTACTGATAGGCTCATGTGTCGAATAATTGGAGGCTATAGTTACTACAGCACTGTCTTTCCAGCGACAAATGTAAACTTGACTATCACTTTGGTACTAAAAATTTTCTCTTTGTCATTTTGAGGCTTCTTTTGGTGATTTGGGAAGGCATCTTCCTGTCCGAAATTCCCAAATCGTGCCAGTTGCTTTGAAACCCTTTTTAGACAACTCGGTAAACTGCTTATGGGATGAGAAAAAGTTGTCAAAGAAAATTTCATGTATCTCTGGATTTTCAATACTGGATAGAAGCTCCCACACAACTCTAGATCCAAGAGGAGAGTTTTCTATTACTGAGCTTTTTCCTTCATGAATTCTCATAGCTTATGAATAGCCACTGCTGGAACACAACATCCATATTTTAAAATCAAACCGTATTGGTTTACCCCACATAAACATTTTAGCCGAATGATGACCGTAACAGGGCACCACGGAGTCATTTATACTCAATTTAGAATGAAATTGGCGTATCATCTCTCAACCAAAGAAAATCGTAGAGTAAAGGAAAATAATGAGAACTCATAATCACATATTTTTCAACATATTATGTGCCCCTCCAATAGAGTCATAAACAACGTCTAACTATCAACAAACATGTTTTTCAGTGGCAGCTATGAGTAATCCACTTCAAACCCATTGGAGAACGTGTGTGGAAGAGAGAGGGAGGGGGGAGGGGGTCGAACAGGGGAATTGAAAGTAGATCCATGCCATAAACATCTTTCGTCAACACATACTAAAACCTCTCGTATTCAAAAAATTTTTATCAATACTTCTTTGCACTGTAATCAAAAGAACTTTATTATGTTGAAAAACTAACTTTTACACGCCAATGTTCCCTTTCGGGAACATGCAAATTTTTTATCTGATAGTAACAACAAAATTTAATCTTTTTTGTAATAACTTATGTTCTACCAACAAAATGATCACCTTTAATTACTCCCACTTAATTTTAAAATCCTTTGTTGAATTTTGAATTTGATATGAATTTTTGAATTTTGTTCGACAAAAAGTTAGAAAAAAGCCAAAATTACAATTTTTTTCCCCTAGACACTATTAATGTTATTAACGTAACCTCAATGCCAAAAAATCAATCCATACTTTTGTTCTAAGTAATAATTTTTGTAGAGCAATACGAATAAAATTGTATTTTTCACAAAATATTGAAGTTGATGTTCCCTTTTGGGAACATTGGTGTGTAAAAGGTTAATATTTTTGTTAGATTTCCAGTTAAAAGTTTATTTATTCTTTTTTCTGAATAGTTTTAAATATTCATTAGATTTATAAGATCACATTTTAAAATCAATAAAAGGATACCGTCAACTGCTGTAACTTTGGCCCTACAAACGAAAAAAGGTTAATCAATGGCTTACTCATTTGGACTAACCAATGTTGGGCCAAAAATACCCGCATAGGCCAAAGTTACCCCAGTTGACGGTAATTTAAGTTGGGGTTTAGATTACATCTACTGATTATGGGCACTGATGTTAAGATTATATGTAATATTCATAGGTTTATGTTATTTATTTTTATTTTTTATGTATATATATGTATATATATATAGTCATATTAGCCCCACAGTTTTTTAGGGTATTTTACTACATTATCTACAGAGGCTGTTCACACATTTTTTAGACGATGTATATTGTATTCACAAAACTAAATTACATAAAATTCTTGTGTTTTAAATGTTCTATTTGACATCCCTTATTCTGAACTATCTTTCGACACCGCAATTTCCAGGATAATAATGCTTTTTGAAGTGTCAGAAGAGGTATTCTATCCCATTCCCCCTGAACAGCTTTCCAGAGTCCTGTAAAGGTTTTGGGACGACGTTTGGATAATGCAGATTTTAAAAGTCCGAAAGCACAAAAATCCATAGGTGATACATCGAGAGATTTAGTAGGGATATCTGTGAAGGGTATGGCCTTGATACCAGTTTTTTGTTCCATTTCTTTTAGGAAATTTACAGTGGATTTTGATGTGTGACTGCTAGCTTTGTCCTGATGGAGTCTCACAGATTGATGGCACTGTGGGTAAAGCGATGGTATTTCATTCAGAAAAATTGGCGCTAAAAAAAGTTCCTGATAGTATTTGGAGTTAATCTTGACATTTTTTTTCACTCTCTTTATTTTTAACTTGCCATTATAAGAAAAACCAGCAACAATCATGAATCCCTTAGAAAAACTTTCTTTCGATTCTTTGAACCATGTACTTAAATTTTTTTCTCCCCTTTTATGATAATAAATGGCTCTTTTTTTGTTGCAATCATTTAAATACACACCTGATTCATCTATTGTGACAATTGTTTTCCGTTTTTCTTTGGATAAGTGTTTCTCATATAGAATTCTGCAGCATGTCCTGCGTTCAGCGATATGATTTGGAAGAAGGCGATGCACATTGCGTTTTTTTCGCTTTCTTAAGATTTAAATCAACGTTTATCAATTTGTTTACAATGGACACCGAGCATTTTAATGATTTTGCAACTGTCCTTTGACTAGGGGGATTTTCTTTTAACATTAAACAACGTACCTTTGCAATAGTCGAAGATGTCCGTTTTTTCCTTAGATACTTGTTTGGAATTTTTGTCCCACTTGAGGCCCCAATTTGACGTTTTTTTTCCTTTCTTGTTGACGATATTACCTATCGACGCTTTAGATATCACCAAACCATGACTCTCAGATTGTTTTTGGATAACGGTGTAGGCATATTTCTCTTCGGAAAGAGCATAAATGTAGCCTTCGAACCACTGCTTTGTTAAAAACGCCATTTTGAATAAAAACAAAACTTTCAAGCCGCAGACGATAATTTTGACTTTTAAAAACATAGTACAATTGCAATTATTTCTTTTGCAGCAAACGATTTTTTATTACCGCTTACCAAAATCGTCTAAAAAATGTGCGAACAGCCTCTGTATATATATATAAAATGCATAGGTATGCGGCACAAAAATCGGCGATATTTCTACACTCCGAATGGCACCGGCTGCAACTACTAGATGTAAACATTAGCGGCCAACCGTGTGTGTGTAGTGGTTCAACAATAGCACGTAATTTGGTACAATTTAATTGCGGTATTTTACACGTCAATAATTTTAATTTATCCACGAGATAATTTATTCTTTTGTTACATCAGTTTTTCTAAATGTAAATTAGAGGACAAACTTTTGACAAAATATGTTTAGACCTATCAAATCCAGTGTTTAGTCATGGACAGTTGTATGTAGGTTTATCTAGAGTCAGTTCTTTTGATTCTGTCACTATAGTATTTCCTATTTCTGAAATACTGAACTGTGTGTATCAAGAAGTTTGAGGAATATCATATTATTCCATTTTATATTATATATATAAAATGGAATAATATGATATTCCATTTTATATTTTATATTATATAATTTTTTATTTGGTATGATTAAGTGTAGATATCTGAATTGTGAACAATAGTACATATAGAGAGTGATGTAATCCACACTATATTTTAGCACTTTCTGCATTTTTACTCCTTTTTTAGTGAAAAAAATTGTCTTTAACAACTTCTTATTTGATGTAATGATAAAGGGTAGGTATCTTAATTTTGAAAAATATTGCATACAGAGAGGAATGTAATTTTTAAAATCTTTGTTGTTGGGTTTCTCAGTCTTATCTTTAACTCTGTTCTGAAGCAATGAAAATTCATATTTTTTTAATCATGATGTTTTAGAATCAGCCTTATGGAGAATTTTGCAATGATTATAAATTTTTTTGGCTGAGATCGCACTACCACTTAACGTATTTTATGATAACAGGTAATAGTAACTTTCCTTACATACGTTTCTTTCAGTTGAGTTGTTTTGCAAAAGAAAATATAAAACTAAAAACGACCATGCTGGTCACACAGCGGCTAGTATTCCTTAAACAATGCAACATTAAAAATCTTTAGATATATTTTACTTGTTTATATATATTTAGTTGACAGTCGTAATGACCATTCCATATATATTTATATATGTATATGTTTGTATGTATAATATATATATATATATATATATATATATATATATATATATATATATATATATATATATATATATATATAGATACTTATAGTACCTTGCATAAACTTGCCTAATAGTTATAAATCAAAGTATAAGAAGCAGAGACTCTACTTTGCTAGATTTAAACTTTTTGTTGTCAATAAAATAGCTTTTTTTGTTCAGTTTTAAGCATTTTATTATACATTTATTTCATTTGTAGTATGATACTTTATTTATTTAAAATATCAACTGTTGTTTTTATGCTCTATCTTGACTTAAAAATGTATTTTAGGCCCTCTGCAGAACAGTGCTTACAACATGCATATTTTACGGAATCACCACCAGGTGAGGATAAAATTTTTATTTTTAAAAAAACTCTAAAGTCTAGAAGTCATATACTTCACATTTAAACCTATTTCATTTTTTATTTTATTTTTTAATTTTTATGTTTTAATTTAAGCTTGCTTTTTTTTTCTTTTTTTTAAATGTTTGTTTTGTCATTTTAGCCTGTACTCTGGATGATCTTCTTGATACATTGAAAGCATCTAAAGCAATTCAAAAAGTGCAAGTAATTATGGGCATATAACATTTAGATTTTCTTAATGTTGTTAATATGGAAATATCTAAGTGTTTTTAAGGAAAAATCACTATTGGATTTATTACTCTTACAATCAAATTTTTCAATATCTGCTCTAAGGTATCTGACTACATTTAGACTGATTTTTTTTTCTTCTTCTCTCTCTCTTCTTTTTTTTTTTTTTTTTTTTTTCCCAAAAAAATCGAAATTTTGAAGGAATATGGTACCAATTATTTGAAGGAATTTGGTACCAAAATAGGAAAATTATGACAAATAGTATAAAACTATGGAACTTAGTTAGGCAGTATGGACAATTTCTCCCCCCCCCCCCCCCCCCCCAAAAAAAACAAAAAAAAAAAAAAAGCCTGACTTTTTTTTTTTTTCATAGCCTAAAATTATATAGTTGTAGACCTAATACTAAATTAGTTTAAATTTTAAATGAGACGATGTTTATTTCTTATATATACACCCATACCTCACTTTACAGCCTAGATATGTTCCGGAAAAGTTGGTTGTAAAGCGAAAAGCCGTATAACGAATCAATTATTTTGATACAAACCCATACAAATTTAATTGGATTTGTTCCAATTTTTCATAAATAATATAGTGTTTAGTTCATAAAGCATTTGATTCTTTTTATTTCCTATAAGAATGCTTACATAAAAATAAAAAAACAAAACAATGTAATAATAAACAGAAATTCAAAAAATAAACATATAAACAAAAACAAAAGAAATCATATGTACATATGTATACATATAATAAAAAACATAAAATAAAATGTTTGAAAACTGTTTTAATGTGATGACGAACATTAACATGAAGAATCACTACGCTATAATATGCTGCCATCATCACTTTTAACCATTGTTTTACTGTTGTGGCCATATAACGAAACATTGTGGGCCGTAAATCGAAAAAGTGCCATAATTAAAAAAGACCGTTATAGCGAAATGCCATATAAAGAGTGGCTGTAAAGCAAGGTATAGGTGTGTGTGTGTGTATATATATATATAACCCTAAGAGCCAACGTTCCCCCCCCCCCCCAAAAAAAAAAAAAAAAAAAACTCTGAACTGGAACTGCCCCTGGTTTAGTGTGGTTTAGATGAAGTGTTCTTTATGTAATTATTTTCTGGAAGTCATAATTTTCCTTACACCATTTGGTGTAATATGGGCTTTCTGTGATATTAGAGAGGACTGCAATATTTTCATGTATCATTAAAATGAAAGGATGCTGCAATAATTTTGCTTATTGCTGTAATTTTAAAGTGTCTGTTTTTAAAATTCCAACTGTATGAGATATGCTCAAAAAAAGTATTGTGACCAACTGATATTTATAAAAATTACTGTAGAACGGACGTACAAATTCTCCTTCAATATTTTTGCAAAGTTATTGAAATAGTTCCTGATATCCTTCAACATAATGTTCCTTTTGTGTGTTTTTTTATGTGCTTTATTTTCCAAAGTGGATAGGAAACATTTCCTTTTTGTTTTTATTTACACTTTTCTGAAAGGCCCAAAATTCTTTTATGTTTAATTTATAAAAATATAATTGCAAAGAAATATGGAATTTTTTAGTGGTGGTGATATATTGTCAGAGGCCTAGTGTGACTTACTATGTTACTATTCTGTTACTATTAAATTAATCGTTTCCACCATTTGTTAGGAATTTTTTCCTGTCTGCCTTGTTTTATAGTATTTATATATATGTTCCTAATACCTTACTGCAAGTGACATTATTCACTGCATTTTGTATGTATATAGTTGTACTGTGACACAGAACTTTTTAAAGCTTAGCATAATTTTTTTAATTTCTCTGAATGTAACCCTAATATTATACCACATGTCAAAAGTTTGACTGTTTCTCTCATAACTTTTGAAGTATGGTATATAAATTGTACATTAAAAATTTTGAAATTGTGCAATTATTTGATATGCTTAATTTATAATATACTTTTGAAAAATACTGTATTGTATATTTTTCTAACATTATATTATGAAAGAAATAATCTTAATTCACGTAGCTTATAAAATGTAACTGGCTTGTTTAAAAAATGATCTGCAATAAACTGAATTTTCTTTATAAATTTTTTTTTGTAGTGTTTTAACAAGATTTTACATTTAAAGCTGAAAGTTAGATGATGATATTAATTTTGATATACAGTCGAACCCTGTTACAGTGAACCCAGTATATAACGAACTCACGGATATAACAAATGAAAATTTTGGTCCCATCATTTTCCTATTGTATTTAATGCTAATTTATCCTTGTAGAGTGAACCTTCAAAATCTTAAGAATCAGCTATAACGAACCTTTCTTTCAGTCGACTACCTTTTTTTTTTCTTTTTTTTTTAAACTTTTTAACTTTTTAAGAATGTTGAAGAAGATGATGGTGAAGGTTTACCTATTGGGATGTGGATAGCAAAGTACAAAATTTTCATCATTCTCAGATTTTGACATGCAATTGTTTGAAACATGTGATGATGAAGTCATTACATGTGAAAATCTGACTGATGAAGATATTGTGAAAGAAATTAAAATGAATCATTCTGAAATCAAAGATTCTGCATCTGATGCTGATGAAGAGAAGCACATCAATGACAAAATCCCTACCATCTCAGATGCTACAGCAGTGATGTGTGTAATTAATAAGTTTTTGTCTACACAACAGTGGAAGAGAGAGTGTTGAAGTCATTTGATGTATTGGACAAATTCTTCACCTATTCTGGTTATAGAATCACCTACCAGCTTTGTGCAAGGAGCAATGCCTAATTCTAAATCATTTGTGTAGCTCTTGATTTTATTTAAACATGCAATAGAGAATGACAAACCTCTATTATCCTTTAAACATCCATCACTTGTGATGTAACTGAAGTAGTTACAAGAGTTCTTTAAGAAATAACCCAGTTGGATACAGATCACAATATACTTTATTCACCTCTCTACTTGCTAGCTACATTGCAACTGCGAGAACACACACCAATCGGCGGACATCACGCCCTCTATCGTATATTCGAAATGCACTTGCCGTGCTGCCAATAACTATACGACACTTTACACAAACAAAAATGAGGGGGAAAATGTTCAGTCCTAATGCAACATTTAAAGGTTTAGACCAGCGGTTCCCAACCGGTGGGTCGCAGAAGGGTTACAGGTGGGTCGCGACTCGATCTTAAAACTATCAGAAACTGTTCTCTCCCAAACACGATTATGTCATCCACATATAATAAAAATATAACATTTGAATCTAAAATATATGCGCAATTACACCATTCAAATTTTCTAAAACCCAACTCTTTTAATACCGCATGAATTTTAAAAAACCATTCTCGCCCGCTCTGCCTAAGTCCATATATTGACTTTTTAAACGACAAACTAAATTGGATTTTTCAAAACCAGGTGGCTGACGCATATAAATTACTTTGCTTAATGGGGCATATAGGTATGCGCATTTAATGTCACACTGCAAATGTGTCCAGTGGTTCAGGCAAACGAGTACAGCGAAAAAGAACCTTATCAAGCTAAAGTTGATAACTGGGGAAAAAACTTCATCAAAACTTTCACCTTTTCGTTGGTGATAACCCTGGGCAACTAAGCGTGCTTTGAATCTTTTAATTTTACCCGATTCATCCTGCTTTGTAGTATAAACCCATCTACAACCCAACACTTTAGCATTTTCAGGTCGTTCTACTAACTCCCAAACACCTCTTTCCTTCATAGTGCTTAATTCACCCTCCCTTGCATTAAACCACTGTTCACTGTGTTTGGAATTCATAGCCTGTTTAAAACATTTTGGAATGTAAATTTCCTTTTCTAGTCATTCTGACATTAAGCTACTATGACCCGCTTTGGTTCCAGCCAGAATCCCTGAATATTTGTTTTTGGAAGAAAAATCAAAAATTTCTGGTTGAAATTTAAGATAATTTTTTATACAATATTATTTAACATCTTTCAGTGACCTCAACCTACTTGATGCATCATCTTTTCCTTCCTCATAATAATAAATATCAGTTTTTTTACTACTTGTCCTTGGAACAGCTTTACGCATCCAGTTTACAATTTTGTTACCGGGTACTTCAGAATCACATACAGAACTCGCACTATCTGTTTGGGGCTTTAAAAAATTCAACTCATCTGAGTCTTCAAGGGGAAATTTAAAATCTACGAACTCTGGGTCCAGTTCGCGTTCCACAGACGCATTACTCAAACCGCCCTTTTGATTTACATCAAACCTGACATTTATGGTTTCGATAATCTTATGCTCGTTCGGCATCCAAATTCTGTATCCTTTCGTCTGCAAAGCATACCCTACAAGAATTCCTGGTTTAGACCTTAAATCTAGTTTTAATCTTAATTTTTTAGGTATACCGACAAAAATTTTCGTGCCGAACGGCCGTAAGTGTTTAACTGACGGCTGTCGTCCCCCATAGAGCTCAAATGGTGTTTTTGTCATTCCAGCATGGCATACACGATTCCATGTGTAAGTGTAATGTAAAAGAGCCTCTAGCCAAAAGCATTGACTCATGCCACTATCCCTAAGTAAAACATTCATCCCGTTAACAGCAGTATAGTGAAACCTCTCACATACTCCGTTCTGCTCTGGGGTGTAAGGGTTAGATTTTTCATGTTGGATCCCCCAAGTCTTCACACTACTCCCTGAATTGATCATTTATAAATTCTGTACCATTGTCAGTACGAATACATTTAAGTTTCCGATCCAGGAACCTTTCAGCTCTTGTTTTAAACTTTTTAAAGGTTTGAAATACTTCCGTTTTAGATTTAAGGGGAAAAACCCAACTTTTCTAGAATAGTCATCAACCACCGATAAAAAGTATAAATGCCCTTGGATCGATGGTCTCGGGAAAGGACCACACAGATCCATATAGATCAAGTCAAGGGGGTTTTGAGATCGTATACTATCCAGGGATTTAAAACTAACTCTTTTGGATTTAGCTTCGTGACATGGATCACACGAATCAAGATTCCCCGTTAACTTTGGTAACCCTTTTACGTAGTTATTTTTAGATGTTAATTTTATATATTCTGCATTTATGTGAGCAAAGCGTTTATGCCATACATTTAAACTTTCCGAAGCAAATGCCGTGGAACTTCTATTTTTAAAACATTTAGAGATGGTGTGTTTTGCGTTTACAATTTTTGAGTGAAAATTTTGAGCATCATGACATTTATCATACTCTGGGTAAATACAATAAAGTCCATTTACTAACTTTGCAGTAAAAAGTAGTTTGTTTCCTGATATCACATCTATTTTTCCCTGACCTCCTACGTATTTGACTCCCCATTCGTCAACACGAGAGCCAGATATGAGGTTTTTCCTCAGTTCTGGTGCATAAAGTACATCAATTAAGGTATATTTTTCACCATTTAGAAAAATAACTACAGATCCCTTACCTGTAACAGGGATAGAGACACCGTTAACTGCTCCCACTAATGTCTGATCTGTAACTGGTGTAAAATCGGACATAATGTCTCTGTCCTTACAAAAATGAGACGAGGAGGCTGTATCGAACACACAACAACGCTCCTCAATTCCAGTCACTAACGCTTCCAGCAGTAAACTATTGTTTGGTCGACTCGGACTGGTATACTGACATCGTTCACGTACGGAACTTGACTGTTTCGATTGCTTATAAGTCCTTGATTTTCCGGATACACGACAATCTTTGCGAAGATGACCAAGCTGGTGACACTTGTGACATTTTCTTCTCTGTAATGGATGAGAATCTGTCTGCTTGAGTTTGTCAATCGTCTCTTGTCGCGGGAACCCCTCCGGCCGGTTTCTTGTTAGATAGGAAATATTTGCTTGGTCTGCAACTCTCTGTTTCAACCTTGCTTCTTCGGCAAGTAATTCTTCTCGTACAGAAACAAAAGTAAATTGATCCTTCTCCCACCGATATATCGTTTGAACAATATTATCGAACTCCTTTGGGAGATATCGCATAAGCTGAAATATTTTATCAATTTCGGATACAGCATGACCAGCCTCACTCAGCTTATCAAAAATACTGGCTAGTTTACTTGAATACAGCCCTATATCCTCATCTGGCTCTATACGACAGGAATAGAATTCATTCTTAAGTGACATGACACGAGCACGACTGTCTGGTTCAAAGTACTACTTCAGCTTATCCCAGGCATCAGGTCCGTCAATAGCTTCTTCGAGCAGGGCACGATATCGAGGCGATACGCTCATGTAAATTGTCGAAAGCGCTCTGTTTCTTCGATTTCTAAAGTCCCTTGCTGCAGTCTCGTCTACCTTTTCACCTTCTTGTGCTACAGGTTCTTTTTCAGTTCTTTGAACAATCTCCCAGCATCCTCGTTCCATCAGCAACATCCTCATATCTGTACACCATGTTGAGTAATTACTTTCGCTTAAAAGCGCGATCTTAAAATTTACTTCACTGGTACTTGACGCCATTCTTTAAAGCAAAATCACTCCCAGGAAGAATTTAATGAAATTGTATCACACTATGTGTTTGAAAATATGAGCACATGGCGAGCACTAGACGAATTAGAGTGAAAACGTGATTTCCGGAACCAGTTCAGTCCAACGTCATTTGAAGCAAAAGTTAACGTGCAATTACACTTGGGGTGTCAAGGCCCCCCTTCTGAGCATTCTCTATCAGCTTATAAAAATAAGTTTCCTTGAGTCATTTTTCCGAAAGTAGATTACTACGCTAAGGCGTCAGGCCCATAACCATGTTGATTAATCTTTCAAATAGAGTTGCCTCAGTGAAGCATAGCAGAGTCTTGATAAGAAAAATAATATGACTCGAAGGAAAGTTAAAATAAAAAAAAGTTTATTCACATTTAGAATAATTAACACAGCGTTACCCAAACCGCTTGAAAGCAAATACAAGTCAAGGCAATAACAAATGCTCATAGTAACAAGTATGTACTCCCCTTTTATACTTGAGTACTTACGTAAAATTTACATATCGATTGAAGGAGCTAGTATCGATACAAAAGGAAATAAAAACACAAAAACGGAGTTGTGACCTCACTCCTACAAACTGGCGTCATACATACAGTATGACGCAACATTACTATAAAAAATGGGAAGTGTGAAGAACCGGGTTACTAACAGAAACCATCGAATAAATCATCAGAAAAGATAAGAAAAATCGAAACTTACTTAAAAACAGCAATTTTACATATTGATAGATTGTGATAACAATTTTCTTAACTGTAATTATATCAAAGCTGTATGATTTTTTTTTGCCTGAAAAATTAAAATGGTCTTTGTGTACTTTTATAATTGTAGTTTTTATCTTCACCTAGGAACACTTGTTAGTGAGTATGAAACCACTTGTTGCATATATTGCAAGCATATATCTATTGTTAAATAAATAACTGTTTTGCTACAAAGTGCTTATATTTTGTCAACCATTTTCAAATCAGAACACAAATTGTTTATCAAGAATCAATCTGTATCTTCAAAAAAGCACACACACACACACACACACACACACATATATATATATATATATATATTTGCAATATTTGATGGTAAATTATATATACATAAGGAAGGGATACGATACAAATAAGGTTTTTTACCCCACCATGGACTGTGGAGGTATTCCGATAAGGAAAGGTGGGTTACCAGCTGAAAAAGGTTGGGAACCACTGGTTTAGACGACTAGGTGGTTGTCTCTTCCTTGAAGATTTCCTTCGGTTTGGTGTTGTGGAACCTGACTGTAAGGTGTCAGTCTCGACTGCAGCACTCTGTCCAGAAACTGGTATCTTAAGTGGAGGATAACATTCTCAGTTCCTGCAGGTATATCCGGTACTGGTGTCAACTGGAGTGGTTCACTTTAGGGATATCCACATCAAAACTGGATGATACTTGATCTTGGAATGGCTAACTTGAATGGTAATGCAGAATTTTATCTATGGGTGAGACAAAAGACTATAAAATAATTTTAAAAATTAGGAGACGATAAATTTAGAATTAGATTAAGTTCAGTGGAAGAGGTAATAGTTACAAAATGGAAAAGCTCAAAAGAGTGGTAGTCCGAAATCCGTAAGGAGCAAGTAGCAAATTCAGAGAGGAAAGTAAAGAGTTGGGAATCCTGGAAACAGGTTATCAATCTCCTTCTCCAACAATCAGCTGGTCCAAGGGGGAATCGCAAGGTAGAAAGAGGGACGATCGATCAAGGATGACAGATCAGAAACCAGAAGTAGCCGGGCTGTTGTAATTTTGAAAATTGAATAGAACGATAAGGATTAAACCATTACGTACAGGAACAAGATCGGGGTTAATAACCAAAGTGGTCTTCGGACGCCTAAAGCACTCCCCAGGATCGTAATCTGGGAGGTTCGCAAGTTATTCGTTATTGATTGAGTATATTCTATTCTAAAAGCTCGTAGCCAGATCTATAATATGATTCCGAATAGGTTCTATAGCCAGATCCTTATGAATAAGAGCGTTACGTAGTTACCATGGCGATTTCCTGCTACCTCAAAAATTTGCATTGAGTTAAAACTAAAACACCAAAAACTATGTTCACATGAAAAACTGTAGAGGCACCAGAGAGCAAAAGGTCCTTAACCTCAGTATCAATTATTAGTATGTGACATAAGATTACCGTTCTCGAGGTTACAAATATTGTCAAGTCATTTTGTTGATAGAGTACCTAGCGGGGGGTCGAAGACAAAGGCGGCTCCGGGGGGGGGGGGGACAGTAGGAGCAATTGCGGCCCCCCCCCCCCCAAAAAAAAAAAAAGCTCGGAGAATTTTTTTTTCCATAGTCTAAAATTATATAATCGCAAACCTAATACTAAATGAGTTTAAATTTAAAATGACAGGACGTTTCTTTTATATATATATATATATATATATATATATATATATATATATATATATATATATATATATATATATATATATATATATATATATATATACTGGTGTAAGAAATTTACAGAATTTGCAGAGTTGGTCGATTATCTCTAGAACTACTGTACCGATTTTAATGAAATTTGATATGTACATACATTGATACAATACAAAACAAATAACCATTCAATAATTGTACTACACATGCACGATTGTGCGTAACAGTCCTTGGAGTCGGAAGGTATGAAACAGCGGTTGCAGAATAAACAAAAAAATGGGTTAATAGGGGGCATGGTCCCCTATTACAGATATACAGGTCTCGCAGTTTGATTTCATACTTGAAATAAGGCAGTTTATCATTTCCTGTGGCAACTGGTCCCACTCGTTCAGCAACGCTGTTTTCATTCCCTGGATGGTTCTCGGAGGGGGCTTGCGAGTTGTAATTGCCCTCCCCAGAGCGTCCCAGACATGCTCTATAGGGTTAAGGTCTGGAGATCTGGCTGGCCAATCCATCCGGCGAATATCCTCACTCTCTAGAAATTCGTCGACCAGAAGAGCTCTATGTGGCCTCACGTTATCGTCCATTAAAATGAACTCAGGGCCAACTGCACCCCTGAAAAGGCGAACATAGGGCTCCAAGACCTCATCCCTATACCTCACACCAGTCACAGTGCCTCTATCAAAGACATGGAGAGGTGTGCGGCCATCCAACATGATGCCTGTCCAGACCATTAAGGGGACTGGGACGTCAAATACCTTCAAAAAATTTATTTTTGAATTTGTGGCTTAAAAAATAGAGCAGATTCTACAGATTACAAAAATATATAATTTATGTACTTTTTGACACTCTAGCAACAATTAGTAGCAACTTAAAAATGTAAACATACATTTAAATCCCATGTAATGGGAAAGTGTTTTTTGCGTTTTTCTCAAAATATGATTTTTTCATGTAATGGTACACTTTCTGCAAAATCTGTTGCAAGTACATCTCTGAAATTTTAAAAGTCAATAGAATAAGTGCTGTTGTATCAATATGACCTATTTTTTATTTTTAAACCTTAAGATATTTTTGTAAATGGTGAAAATGTATGACAAAAATATGCAAATTTCTGATAAGTGAAATTTAAAATTTTTTAAAATTTTTTAAAAAAGTGTAACAAAGACTTAAATGGGTTCACTATATAAAATAAACTGTGTATAATCATCACACAAGATTTCAAGGTAAGATTTTCACTAAATTTTTGAAAAAGTGTTACAAAGTGAATACCTCAAAAATTTCAGGGGGAAAAATATTTTTGTTTATATTGTTATTTGAAATTTACTTTTCAATCCAAAAATAAATTTTTTTTTATCTTAAAATATTCATAAAGGTCTTACTAAATTAACATAAAAAAAATCATAATGATACATGCATATTTGTATAAGATATGGGCTTTAAAAGAATAGCCCAAATTTCCAACTTCTTAGTTGTCGAAGACGTCTAAACCTCCTCCGCCATAATGGTCGATTTCGCGGACATTGGAGGGTAGGTAGCGGGTCCCTGGTTCTCTCCATACGAACGTACGGCGAGAATCGGTGTTTAGGCTGAACCGGGACTCATCGGTGAAGAGAACGGTCGCCCATTGATCCATACTTCAATCTCTATGCTCTCTGCACTATGATAAACGGATTCTCCTGTTCGTAGAAGTGAGCGGGAGGCAAACAGCAGGTCTTCTTGCAAACAACCCTCTCTCATGAAGTCTTTTGGAAACAGTCACCCTTGATACACGGGTTCCTGTTGCTGCATACAAATCACGAGAGAGCTGAGAAGCTGTAGCACTCCTGTTACGCCTCGCTATAATCGACAAATGGCGATATTTGGCCGTCGTGGCTCTTGGACTACCTTGCCCAGGCTTTCTCTCGATGGATCCGGTATCCTGGAACTGTTTCCATAAGTTACACACGGCGCTGGGCGTTAAATTGAACTCTACAAATTTGGACTTGAGATTGGCCTGCTTCTAGCCTCCCCACAATTCGCCACCTCATTCCATCATCTAAACGTTGGTGGTTACTCATTTTTACTGTTACAATTTGAAATTAACCGATTGCTGCAAAATAACACCAAGAAATTCGCCGAGGTGTGCTAGCGAACGAAATGCATCTTAACTTACGCGCGCTTATAAAGCCTGTTTCTCTACTGGCTCCACCTACACACACGTGTACGCTAACGTATTTGACGTACTAGATTTGTATTTCCGTCTAGAAGCAGTGGTTTTACATTTCAGTTCAGTTCTTTTCATGAAATTCGATAAAATATGCAAATTCTCTTAATTTATTTCACCAGTGTAAATATATATATAAAACCCTAAGAACCGACATTGCCCCCCTCCCTCAAATCTCTGGACTGGAGCCTCCACTGGTCGAAGACCCCCGCTTTACCGCCGATCGTAAGATGTTATGATTGAGGCACTTTGCTTTCCATGAACAGCAGGCACGCCAGTTTAAGGGCCTGTTCACACAGGAGTCCGATGCGTTGCGTTAAGGAAAAGATGACGTTGAGACTAAAATAAACCAATCATATGCCTCCAAACGATTAGCAATGAAATTTTTAACGCCTATGATTGGTTTACTTTCGTCTCAACGTCATCTTTTCCTTAACGCAACGCAACGGACTCCTATGTGAACAGGCCCTTACTCCTCCGTAAAACAGCGACGAGATGAAGATGACAACGGCAGGCTTCCATCGGAGGGGAAGGATCGAGTCTCGTACAGTGCGAAGGACTTGGGCAATGGCAGCTACTTCAGCCAGGCGTGCAGGACAGCGTCCAAGCGAGCCAGATAACATGGGGTAGTTTGTAGGGTGAGCGCAGAAGCGACCCCGATGCGGGGGAAGAGAGACTCCGTAAAAACAGGAAACAAACAACAAAACTCGTTTCCAACCATATAGCTGCAAACCATGAAGCTATAAGCTTTAGCTTCACGCTGCAAACAAAGTTAACAAATTCTCAACAAAGAAACCAAACAACAGTTATCCCCTCATTTTGGAGGGAGGGAGAGCATTATCTGGCTGGTAAAGCAGGAAACTGGGTCGCTTTGCAGACGACGGGATACTCGGCTCGTACGCCGGTATCGAATGAAGTATAGGTTTCTCAATAGCGTTAATATCTCTATGAAATTTACAAGCAAGTTTCTTAATTTCTGGTAAAAAGGGCTTAATCCTGAGGTCGTTATGAAGGGTAGCGTTTCTCACGTACTAGGGATGCGATATCGATGTCGATGTTTTCAAAACCGATGTTTCGATAAAAACATCGATGTTCTAAACATCGATTTATTGAAGCCAATTTTTTTTAACATCAAGGTTTTGTGCTCGATGTTTTACGTTGTTCGATGGTTGTTTTATTTAATGAAAAAGCACCATAATGAAAAAAATTAACAACCTATCATAATTTTCACACTCAGTAAATGTAAACTCAAAAATTCTTTTAAATGATTTTGCCGTATTCTCTATTGATATGAAACCAATTCTTTTGTCTTGTGTTACAGTCATGAATTTCAGAATTTTATATTATATTATTTTATTTTATTTTATTTTGCAAAATTATTTAAGCCTCCTGGAAGTAAATTATTCTCCAACTTGTAAATTAATGACTTAATGTAAATTAATGAGCAATAATTTCTTCCTCAATTTTCTGGTAAAAGTAATAAAATGTATCATGGAAATTCTGTGATATGCGCTGACTCTAGCAACTAAGTTTTGGTCATTTTGTGTCAACCCAATCAAAGAGTAAAATTAAATCAATGCCGCTCCCCACGACTAACTGAAGTAACATCAATGTTAGAGGTTACTAAACCAGTTAAAAAAAATGGATGTTCAAAAACATCGATGTTTAAAAATATCGATAGTTTTTCGGCGATGTTTTATTAGCATTGATGTTTTAATATTGAATATCGATGTTTCATAACATCGATGTTTTGCTGTCGATGTCGCATCCCTATCACGTACCACTCCGCAGAGACGCAATCGCATAGGATTCTGTTTTGAATTACTTGTAATTTCTTGAGGTGAGTGATTGCAGTGGTGCCTTAAACAATAGACCATACATCATAACCGGTCTAACAAAGGCTTTGTAAAGAAGTAAGGGCATGTTCACATAGGAGTCCGTAGCGGAGCGTTAAAGGAAAGATGACGTTGAGACGAAACTGAACCAATCATAGGCGTTAAAAATTTCGTTGCTAATCGTTTGGAGGTTTGTCATTGGTTAAATATATTTCAATACTTTAACGCTCCGCTACCGGCCTCCTATGTAACCAGGCCCTAACTTGGTTTTTATTGACAGGCGACTTTTCTATGTCAATAGATAGCTAAGGGAACCCTGTGCAGCCTTAGATTTTCGAACTAGGTCATCCATCTGTAGATGCCAGGTTAGTTTCAAGTCTAAGATGATACCTAGGTACTTGTAAAAGTCAGCCCAGGGAATCCACTCTTGGTTAAAAGGGAAGTTGTCTGGTGGGATAGGGCTACCCGTGAAATACACTGCGGCACGTTTGTCAACGTTCACTTTAGTTCTCCACGTAAGAAGCCATTCACGATAAGCATTTAAGTAATTTTGGAGCCTCTGGAACACAATGTGTCGGTGTCTGTGAGAAGTGATAATGGCGGAATCATCGTCATATAACGTATATACGTATTTTTACAGTCATAATTTTTATCGAAAATGACATTTTAATACCGTTACCATCAGCGACACATTCAAATTATATACACAATGGCACTAGGGATAAATCAGAGTTACTGTGAATAAAATCTACTTACCAATTCATCTTAGATTATGTTAGAATATCCACATAGATAGAAACAACATGAAAAACTATTCACAAACACTAAATAAAAAACTTCAAGAGTATCACTTCCTCTAATCACAGCGTAAGGGCCTGTACACATAGGAGTCCGGTAGCGGAGCGTTAAAGGAAAGATGGCGTTGAGACGAAAATAAACCAATCATAGGCGTTAAAAATTTCATTGCTAATCGTTTGGAGCTAACTTCTAGAATGACTACGAGTAATTAAAGTGGCATGGTGAACTTAAATGGTAATGGAGAATTATAACTATGGGCGAGACAAAAAAAAAATAAAATAAAATAATTTTAAAAATTAGGAGACGAGAATTTGGAATAAAATTAGGAGACAGAAATTTGGAATAAAATTTTAGAACATAAATTTGCTTGCATGTCTGGAAATTCTTGTGAGTTTGCGAGAGCATTGCAAAATTTCATTAGACAAGATATCTTAGATTTAACCTTAACTCAATGTATCGTTTCCCGCAATCACTATAGATATTCCTTACCCAATTTAATTATTGATAGAATTTTATTTTTACATTGGTTAAATATATTTCAATACTTTAAACCGCACTCCTATATGAACCGCTCCGCTACCGCACTCCTATATGAACAGGCCCATAGGGTTAGAGGAATGAAATTTTAAAACACCTTCTGCACTGCTTCTTGTACGAAATCACACTCCTCAATTTTTGTGGTAGGATACATTTTGCTCCTTTATCGATTTCAGGACGTGCAGAGAGATAATATTCATTAGTTTAAGATATATTAATATTTGTTTTTCCGTCCTATGGGGTAACATGGGCCTCCATTGAGGAGGTGCCCAATATTGCGACCGTGACGTCACACTTCAAGCACGTATACTGTTGACAGTGATTAAGGGAGAAGTAAAATTAACAAGCTGATAAATCAGCTAATTAACTTCTAGAATGACTACGAGTAATTAAAGTGGCATGGCGAACTTAAATGGTAATGGAGAATTATAACTATGGGCGAGACAAAAAAACTAAAATAATTTTAAAAATTAGGAGACAGAAATTTGGAATAAAATTTTAGAACATAAATTTGCTTGCACGTCTGGAAATTCTTGTGAGTTTGCGAGAGCATTGCAAAATTTCTTTGGACAAGATATCTTAAATTTAACCTTAACTCAATGTATCGTTTCCCGCAATCACTATAGATATTTCTTACCCAATTTAATTATTGATAGAATTTTATTTTTACATTGTTGAATGTAAACATAATAAATTTTGAATCTAATCGTGCTGTTTCGTTCATAATTGTATTTTGCTTAATTATTACACTGTAAACTATATAATACTAAGTTCGTGAAAATGTTTTAAAAATCAAAATGGATGAAGACGAGGAGGATTATGTGTCATTTGGTACTCCTCTTCCAGAAATAGAAGAGGGTAAGTAAATTTAATACTTTTCCTTTTGGAAAGAATTTTGGATATTTTTCGAAGTGAAATGCAAAACAATCAGTGTGTAATGAAGTATAATGGGAAACTTAAAAAAAAAAAAGAGGGAAAATAGGATATTAATGTATAATAGAGTGAAGTAAACGTATTATAATATTTCTCATTGAAGATAAGCTGTGCAGGTTTTGATTATTGCACTGCATTCGACACATATAGAAGATATAAAACATAAATACATTTTGAGCTTCTCAAAACTTACGTATCTTTTATACGAAAAGCATTCAGCTTGTCGTAAAGTTTTGCATTAATTTGTGTAGGTAATTTAGCTTGGTAAATTCTTAGAATTATAACTTTTTAATTGATTGATCGCTTTTTTGAGGATTTTTTGCTTTAACTGCTTAAATATATCATTGACAACCTTGTATATGATATTATATTACACTGTCATACACGAAACGAAGTAAATTTAAGTTGAATGACGTGATTAAATGAGGATATCAAGTTAGAATTTGATATTGTGAATCTGAAATCTATGTGTGATATTTAGTTGCGGTGAATAAGTATTACGCAGTAAATTTTATCATATTAATGATTTTATCATTCGTTTAGTAAATCTTTGTATTGCTTTGTATAAGTTAATTACTTATTTGTGTATACAATAACATCAAATAAAATAAATTGAATATTTTAAAGATTATTAATGCATGTTTTCTACGAAGAATTATTGTCAAATATCCATTAAATTAAGTACGTTTTCGCTATCAAAGTTTGAACTTATTGCTAAATGAGGGATTTTTGGAGAGATGGTTTATAATAAAAAAAAAATAGAATAAAAATAACTTGTTAAACCAGTTTCTAATCATCAGAAAATTAAGTAACTTTCATTCTTTTAAAATCAAATTGAATTTTTGGCTTTCAAAATATTGAGTGAATATAGTTTAGATTTTAATTTTAAATGTACTTTATTTGATTTTTCTTTCAGAATCTGTTCTTAGGAAGAAAGCTGCTAAAGAACTTCAAGTCAGAGATGAAAAAGGAAGACAGCGTTTTCATGGAGCTTTCATGGGTGGTTTTTCCGCAGGGTATTTCAACACTGTGGGCACTAAAGAAGGTGCATACTTTATTACTTTAGAATTAAATTTCAAAATTCATAATATTTTTATATGGTTGACATCAATATATTTGTAAATATATATATAAAAAAGTAGTAAAAATATAAAGTGCCCAAATATGATAAGCCAATACCAAGAAAAGAACATTGACTTTATTTGCATTATATATTTTTTAAAACTTCAACCTGTAAATGTAAATGTTAAAAGATTACATATATTATTGAAGAAGCAAACACTTCTTTTATTGTAAAACCATTATCTATAGATTTTCTATATTTAGCATTCTATTTCTATAAAACTGATGTAGTAAATGGTGTTATGAGGATTTACTGACTTATAATTATTGAAAAATAGTAAATGTTGTGTTTGATATGTTATTTGTTATTTCAAGCATTGTTACATCACGTGTACTTTATATTAAACATATATCTTTGGATACAATAAAGTAGGGTGAAGTGGGGCAAATGAGAACACAAAATCATAGAGTTGCACTTTGAATCTAAATAAGTTTTTAATAAGTTGTTGTATTTGAATGAAAATTTGCATACATTTTTCAAATTTTCTGCCTTCTTCTTATGAATTTTCTTCTTATGTTCTGCATTTATAGTTTTATTTTTTTAAAAAATCTCTTAACAACTTTTTTGGCCATAAACATTTAAAGTTTTTGTGTTTTGCGTTCTCACTTGGGGCAAGTGAGAACACGGGTCCCAATAAATCATAGCTGCTTATATCAAAATAAGTAGAGCAAGGGAAAGAATAGATATTTCATGCTGAACAAAAGCCTTTTTTTTTTTCCTTTATTTTTTTGAACATTTTTTCGTGTTGGAGGTATTTGTTGTTCAAGTTAGCAGTGTCAGCAATGTCTGAATATTAATAAAATAAGTATATTTTTATGTTTGCTTTAGAGTAACAAATGTATGTTAAAAGTTTAAAACAAAAATATTCTTCTTTTTCTCTAGTCCATTAGTTCAATTTACTATTTATTTATGTCTTCTATACTACTTGAAATTTTTTTTCCTTTAGTTAACTGAATATTGTAACACATGAAAACTTCTATTAAAAGTTCAAAACAAAACAAAATTTTTTTCCACTAGCTTACTACTTAAATTTGCTGTTTACTTACATGTTCTATACTACTTGAAGTTTTTTTCCCTCTTTGCTTAGGCCCTACTGAATATTGTATGACCAAAAAGACATGAAAAAAAATTAGTTCACTGTGCCTTCTAGGCCTCAACTCTTCGGGGAACACTAGTCATCATCTGGTATATACGAGCAATCACCGAGAACAGACCACACAAAACTATTGATTTTCTTTCATTTTTGTTTCTTTTTCTGGTAAATTTCACTGTTTTCACTTGTTCCAATCTTTGTGTTCTCACTTGCCCTAACCTTCATGTTCTTACTTGCCCTGACACAACATTTTTAGAGGGCAAGTGAAAAGCCTGCAGTACTGAAGTAATATTGCAAAAAAATGGTTTTATATTTTATCTGTATTCTTCATTTCTTAATGAATAAGTGGGTATTTTCAAAATAATTCTATGTGTTGTGGTTAATTAGTTATGATTTTTTTTTTGCTAGTACTCGAACTTCGGTACTTTAGTTAAAATGCAAGGGTTTGGTAGGTATCAAAATTTTACATTTTACATTTTTTTTTCTGTGAATAAAAACTAAACATAACAGTAGAGCAAGAATTTTCCTACAAAGTACACTTGAAATTGTTTTTAAAAAGTTATACTTTTTACGGTTTTAAGCCTGCACTCTCACTTACCCTGCATTCTCACTTATCTCACTTTACCCTGTTTAAAATTGTATGCAAGTAAAAAAAATTTTAAAAATTAAAGATTATCTGGAAGTTCTATCTCATGGTCTTTTGTTTCATGCTGTATTTGAATACTAATAACCTTGCATCATTTAAAGCAAAATTCCTTACTAAATTATGATTTCTCATTAATATCTCTTCATACCTTTAGCAAATTTAATTTGGATATTATTTGATGCTAAAACATCAATCAGTTCTCTTGAATTCCTTAATTTACTGTTTTTAAACTAAACAAATAAAATACATAATATTTTGATTATTTATATTACAGGTTTGTCCAATTTGAAAAATCACAAAGTTGACTGTATATAAATAAGTTTCATTAAATCTCTAAATGCTTTTTAAAGCTTACTGATATTTTAAAAACTCATTTTTATCAAAAACTTTTCATTTTATCAATGAAGGTAAAAGGTAAGAATTATAACTAAAAAGGGTAGTTTTGCCAATAGTCTAAAGGGAAAATGTCAGTTTTTCCCTTTGAATAATGGATGTATATTTTCAGTCACTTCCTTATTACTAAATCAAGTTTCAGTGTGTTTGAAAATATGTATTTCAAAGTGTTTAATTAAAGAAAAAACTACAAAAGAGAATATTTTAATTAAGTCATAATATTTAGTATAATGTATAAAAATAATCTAATATTTTAAATTTTAAAGCATTTTATTTTTATTTAAAAAATGCATTTGGGAAAATTTCTATCAATGCAAGATATCTTTTGTATTTTAAAATATCTTTCTGTATTTTTCCCTTCTAGGATGGGCTCCATCAACATTTGTATCATCTCGTTCCAAGATTTCTGATCGTATTCAACAAAATCCTGAAGATTTTATGGATGATGAAGTATGATTATTATTATTTTCAATGAAAAAATTTTACTTCATTATAATTATTTATTAATATTTAACTTACATCCAGAATCAATAATACACATAATGCATATACATTTAATGAATTAAAAAGTTGTTTTTTATTCATCTATATGTTTATAAGACAGGTAAATATTTTAGCACAGGTAAGATGCCCTTTCTATATTTTTGTAAACCTATGTAGAAATTAATATAATTTTCAGGTAGATATATCATTCTCAGATTTAAATGATTACTGGTATACAAGTACTGGTATACATATCATTCTTTGTTTGTATAATATAGTTTATTCTTTGTTGTTTTGTTTGAAAACTAAAGACAAATACTACTTTCATATATATATTTATGTGTGTAGCTAAGATGGTATGGAGATTTGGCCTCCCCCCACCTAACAAATTTCTCATTATTTTTTAGCTTTTATTTTTTCTATTTATGTGTTTTTAAGATCCCGTATGCTCATATGAGTTTCATAAAGGCAGCAGTAAGTTTGTTTTCCAATTTATTACATATACTACATCTTTTCCATATTTTGTTTACATTTTGTACTTTAAGCCTATCAATGTCTGCAGTAACCCCCTTGGCGACAAGTTGGCTACAAAAACTTTTGGCGCCTACTTGTTGCCAAGGGGGGGGGGGGTGCATCTGACACATCTGTTCCCATTCACCTTCTTTTTAGCAAAATAACTTTGTGTCTTGACTTTAATATTTATTAATATGACTAATATGTTTGTGTTTAATTATGCAGAAATATTATTTCAAATTTAAATATCTATTTTAGGATTTTGGAGAATTTGGTATTGCAACTCGCAAAATTCATACTACATCTAATTTTCAAGATACATCAGACATAAATATTAGAAAAAGAAAATATGTTGATGCAGATTCTGTTATTCCTGGTGAAGCACCATTAAAGGATATTGTTCAACCAGTCCGGTGAGAATAATTTTTAACAAATCAAATGCATGTATATATATATATATATATATATATTTAAAAACTAATGCATGTATATAATATTTAGCAGTGTGTAATAAATGATGCTTAAATTTGTGTTTAGACTCAGAATATATATGCTCTAATTTTCTCTTCTTTTTTTTTATTATATATATATATATAATGAAAATTGCCTGCTTCCATTTAACAAAGCACAACCCCTCTTCTAAACTAGGACCTAGGAGTTATTTTATTCGTATTTTATATTTGCCCTTGATGCAGGTGCCACTGAAACCACTCCAGGAACTAGAAATTCCAATACTGCATTCAATGTTTAAAACCCCACTAACACGACCATATATAATATGACCCGCAAGCCTCAGCGAAGTTGATATATAATAAATGTTTCAAGCCCCTACTTACAAGCCTCATGAAAGAGAGTAGATAATAAATATGCTTTGTTCAAGTCGGACTTACCAGTTAGTTTATCCTCAATATACCTGTTTCAAGCCCCTGCTTATAAACCTCATGGCAGAGTCTATAATAAATATGCTTACTCTCAAGTACTACTTACTAGTGAGCTGCATTCACCAAGTGTACCCTATGTGACTGATTCTGGGCAATTATGTACTCTCAAAGGGTGCGGTGGCCCAGTTGGTAAGAGCAGCGGGCCAGTGATCTGAACGTCCCTGATTCAATGCTCATCGCTACAGGTCCACTGCCCTGTTTGCTAATGGTGGCTGGGGCATGTAAAATAGGTCGTGGCTACAATGTCCTCCAGGTTCTCAAATTTACCTCTGGAGATGCGGGGTCAAGTGTTCCGGTCTCGTCACTTGACTCAATTCAAAATTATGGGACTGATGTTCTTCAAGGTCAAGTCAGACTTCAGCCCTAATGGTACCTTGCCTTAAAGTGAAGCTGCTTACTAACCTTTGCCAAGGACCTAGGTCCTTTGGACTTGGTGTAGGCTTTCCTACACCAAGGGGATTGGAAACAACAACATACACTCTCAAAATCTCGTGGGAACATAGGAAAAATGTCCATTATAAATATGCTTGCAACAGAAGACTTAGCCACCATGCTACGTTTTTCTTGTCAGCTGCTGTCAGACTATCTTTCTTTCCGCCCCTTGGCAAGTCTTATGGCCATGACGGCTAAATGGTATTTCCACTGATACTACGTAAGGCCACGGCTCTTCTCATGCATTGCAATGTTGCCTTTCGCTTTTTGTGTTCCTGAACTCTGTCTTCACAATGCTGAAACCTAATAAAATTTCTTTCTCTGATCCACGACTGCCATCATCTCTACCGTTTGTAAATTGTGTTTGCTCATTACATATATATATATATATATATATATATATATATTTATTTAAATAATACACAGTTAGAGATTATGTATGTGTGCTGGTCACATTGGGTATAGAAAATGATTGTTCAAGCCTAATAAATATAGCAAAATTTATTTCAACTTTGATATGTATCTTTAAATACTTATCAAAACTTATTCTGAAGCTTATTTTATTCCTCTGTTACCATCAATATATGCTATTATTTAAAGTTCAACAAATTTTTAAAGAGTGTTTTTAAAAAAAAATTAGGCATTATACTTTGCTCTTTCAAGCTTAGTCACTTCATATTTCAGCAACCTATAAAATATCAGTTTTTGGCCTTTTGAATAATTTATATATTTTTATTTAATCCATGCATAAAAATTTTGCTTTGAGACTGGAACTTTTAGTTAAAATATTGTATATACATTTATTCCAAAGTATATAAATTTTTTTAAGTATTATTGAGTTGATCTGAGTGGTGTTTAAGTTGTGCTTGATGTGTAGCTACTTATGTTGTAAATTTGACTTTTTCATCTCTGATGTTGCACTTATAATAAATATCCTTTTGTAATTTATGTAAAACTAGATTTATTACCCGACTTCGCTCGGGATTCAGTTTCTGTTATTAATATTTTTCAATGATTAGCATCATGTTATGATGTTCTAAAGTTGTAACAACTCTTAAACAAATTAATTTCATTTTTCAGTAATAAAAAATTCATTTATTAAATAATTTGTTGTTATTTTAATACTTGCCGGTACACATTTTTTGTTTCTTTTTTTATCATCTGCAACAATGTATAATTCGGATTGATTCCTTGCTCTAGACCAGGGGTTTCCAACTTACAAGAGTCCAAGGGCCGCAATCGAAAACACCTGTCTAGTGGCGGGCCGCAATTCAATCAGGACCATACCCAGGACTTTTTTTCTTGAGGGAGGGGGATTTGGAGGATTTGTGTATAGTATATACTATGATTTTTTTAAAAATTCGAGGTTGAACCTCCAACAACGACCTTGATTATAACTGGCCAACTTTCGTTAAATTACACAGACACACACAAAAAAAGTCAAATAAGAAGTGGGGGGGGGGGGGGGTATGAAATAGAACATGAGTGGACATCCTACTTTTCATCAAATTCGAGGAAAATCAATCTTTTTTGTAAATGAACAGCATTTGAAAACAATAAAGATTTTTACAAAAACATTTTTCGTTAACTAAGAATATCTAAATTGATGCTGTAAATTATTTTCCTAGAAGTCTTCGCGGGCCGCAAAAAAAGGCACCGCGGGCCGCCAGTTGGAAACCCCTGCTCTAGACACTCCCACATATAGCTGACCATGTGAAAAACATTCATCTGTCAGATCCAGTCCAGTGCTCTCTTCTTTTTGGGCATTTTAAAGCATTAATTTACAGCTAGTCAATAATGTTTGAATAGATTTATTATTATAGAAAAAGAATCAATGTTTTAATGGATTGAGAACACATTCAATATTAAAACACAGCAAATTTGATAAGTATTATAGAAAAAGTATATACACATATTTCATGCTCGGAATTCTTTCTCAAAACTAAATCATCTGCTACGTTTCAATGCTACTTTCAGACTTTCTTAATTAGAATATACACGTATTTCATGATTGAAATTATTTCTCAAAACTAAATTGTCTGCTATATTTGAATGTCACTTCAGTTGTATAAATCATTGCATCAAGGCTAAATGTATGTGTTTCTAGTAAGTGAACGTGTCCTTCAGTATATTCGAGTTTGAACAGGTAGCTTGGGATAGTTTTAATGCATGAAATGGATTGAAAACACATTCATTGGTAATGAATGACTTTCCATCTTTATATTTTCATTTTTAAAAGAAATATTCCGGTGTTGCCACGTACTCTTCTTGCATGTGCCAATATATGAGTAAGTAACAGTTTTAATTCATGTCTATTTATTTTTATGCAAATGTTATAATTCAATTGGCAACAATGAAATGTTACAATGGCTTTGAACAAAAATATCCATTGATATCACGCAAACTTGTTCTAACATAATTCGGCAATTGAACGTCGTAGCAGGATGAAAATAATCACATTCCTCCTGATTTTCCAAGCACATTAAACTGTGTCAATTTCTTCAAGGTAAGGCTCATGGTTCTTAAGTTTTTGTGACACACACATACAGACACGACCCATTTCCCATTTCTGCTTTATATATAAGATGTAACAGAGAAAGGATGCATTTCACTTCCTTTCTGCAGAATGTTTCTTACCTTTTGTGTGTGAGTTTTCAGGTTATGTTGACATTCTAGAATTCTTTCTATTACCTCAAAGCTGCATAGTCATTTATTTCAATCTAAATCAGGCAGGGTGCATAAGGTTGAATGTCCTTGGAGACCCTTATATACACTGAAAAAAATTAAAAGGCAGATATAGAAAACAGCGACTTTCCACCTGTTCATTCCTTTTGCAGCATACTGCCCTAAAAGATAATCTCATCAGTTCATTTTGCCATAACACAACAAATGTACAACCCTATGTATTACATTATTTTTTGTTTTGGTTTGTTCAATAAATTGTGAAATTTTCCTATAGTTTATACTGGTTTTATCAACCAGAAAAAGTGATAATTAAAGAATTTAAAAATTTTTACAAGGCAAAATAAAATGGTAATGAGAAAGCTCTTATTCAAGATACCTTGGAAAATTCTGGAAAAATTTTAGTATCAAGTTATGGGTGATTTTGATATTTTTGATAGCTTGTCATGCCATATGCATCTATGATACATGTTTCCTAAAATAATTATCTATCTGAGACCACTCTCCCATCCTAAATATTGTCTTATTATATTCTGTAAAGTTAACTGTTCTTTTTTGATTCCTTTGCAGTTTGAGATTAGTTAGTTTCATTATTGTTTGAAACTTTTGAGTTGTGTTTAAAATATCATGTGTAATAAAAACAAATCGAAGGTTTCTCTCTCTTTTCTTGACTCAGGATATTTGTCAATCAGAATTATTTTTAAACTATTTTTCATTTAGTCTCTTTTATGTTGGATAATTTGTATTTAATTCTTTCATTTATCTGCTGTTTTGCATTATTTCTTTATTTAGGAAAATATTAGTGAAATATGTGTATTTTTGTTGGTTATAAAACTTTCTAATTGTCTTCTTTAGAGAATCAATTGGAATAATAATTCTAAAAAAATTAGGATGGCGTCAAGGTCAGGGTATTGGTCCTAGAGTGAAGAAGCATAACTCTGGAATTAAAGTTTATGGCTGTTCTCTGTTGCCAGATTCTGTTGTTCCTGAGGTATGTACTTAAAATATCAGTGCCTTCATACACTAAAAATGTATACTTTTTTAGCATTATAAACCCAAAATTTACTATTTACCTATAATAACTATTAGTTATAAATTTGTACATATTGCAATATAACATGTAAGCATTATGCTAAATAATGCTAAAATGAGATTATAATATCTAATTATAATATGATTTACAATATCTAATACAGCATTGCTGTATGAGATACTGTAATTTATGCTATTATCATTAGATAATATTCATGTACCCCATATGAGCCCATCATGTACCCCATATGAGCCCCCATCTCATACAGCATTGCTGTATGAGATACTGTAATTTATGCTATTATCATTAGATAATATTCATGTACCCCATATGAGGAAGGTTATATCCTGTACTGCTAAATTAAACTTACCATATTTGAAATTGTATTAATGATATAAATCAGGGGTGGGCAAATTGAGGCCCATTCCTTCTTTTTTTTTTTTTTTTTTTTTTTTTTTGGCCCGCCAAGACAGTTAGAAAAATCCGGATAGCCAGAAAAACTGCCAAAGACAGCCCAAAACTCGAGGACAGCCAGAAAAACTGCCAATATTTTATTTTATTTATATGTATTGATTTTTATGATACAATTTATACTTTTTCTGAAATGCAAAGTTAACTAAAAAAGGCAATAATTTTAAAAGGTGCAGCCCTCTGCTAACCTCCGCTTCCATAAAGCGGCCCCTGAGCCAAAACAATTGCCTACCCCTGGTCTAAATCATTCACAGAATCATCATAAAAGTTAACTGATTTATTATGAAATAAATAAAATTAGTTACCACTTGATTTTCAATTTGAGCATTTTTTAATACCTCTTATGTACAACAATATATAATGTTTATCATAAAGAGAGCTAAGTTTAAAATATATTTATAATAAATTTTTTTAAATTAAACTTTTTCATAGCATAGATGAATATGGTAAATTATAATCTTGTTTAGAAGTGTAAATCAACATACCTTAAAATTTGCATGTACAAATTTTTGTATCACTAATGAGGCCCTTCTTATTTTGCTAGTGCAAAGAAATATTTTTCCAGAAGAGTCATACAGTTTGTTTTTATATGTCTTCCATCATACCTTTAAAAGTACAAGGTAAAGAATTTTAAAATAATGGACGTTTAGTTTGTTGTACTAAAGGTGCTTTTGAACAACATCAGGAGTAATTAGAATAGTCCTACTTCTTAAAACTGATTCTCTGTGGCTATAAAACACCATGCCTACCGTGAGATTCAAACACATAAAATCAGTTTCTGAATATCAGCATTTTAACCATTCAACCATTATCTGATCTGATATAATATGATAGGATAGAATAGTATTTATATTACAGAATACAGTAGATTTAACAAGATGCAATATATTGAATATACTTACACATTAGTTGTTGTTTACATATAGATTGATCTAAATTTCTTTGAGTTACTGTAATTATTTATATATGTCAATATAGAAATAAATCTGAAATAACTTTGAAGCTCCATTCACTGAATTGAATACTTTCTGCTTGAATTTTGAATAAAATTTTAATTTCAAATTAAAATTATCTATGTGTTATATTAATGTTTACAGCAATCATAACTTCTGAGGTATCTTAGATTCTGTGAGAAGTACATGCATGTACTCACATGCTTAACTGTTTAGTTATAAAGCTCAATTATATGAATAAAAATAGTTCTAACCATAAAGACCATAATGATAGACTTGAACCTTTTAAACCTGAAATAAATTTATATAATAATTTATTTCAAACTAAAATGATCTACCTACTTATCAAGGAAAACTCTTTGAAATTTATCTATCTTTTACTTTATTTTCAAGTAAGTGACTCACAAGTGGGCATTTTAACAACTAATACTTACATGCTAAGCAAACATGATGCTGCCCTTACATGCTGTTAAGAAATTAGTTGTGCTTTTCAAATGTAGAGGGCGTTAGTTGTCCATGTTTTGATGTATTTTCAACATTGCTTTGTCTTATGTAATTTTCTGCCAGTGTTCAGTGTACTCTTTGTTAGAACCACCGATGCATGGTGTCTGTTTAATGGACGATTGGATAATGAATAAATATTAACCAGGATAAAGATGGCTGTTCTTTTTTGGAGTCTGTTCATCCTTTTTGTCTCACATGCTAAGCATGTCTTTTGTTTTCACCAAATAATGTCATTTTTTTCCTGAAAACACATTTAAATTTAGATTTTAACTATAAATTTCAACATGTTTTATTCTTTCTTATGCATGTAAAATAATTTATATTAAGAGTGTATTTAAGCAATCAATAATTTTTTTTTAAAAAATTGAATTTCACCAAGAAATTATTTGCAATTTTAATAGATTTTATAGTAATATCCCTTATTATCCTATTATGCAGTTAATGTTGTACCTACTTATCATAAAAGAATCTTTGAAATCTTACCTTTTTTGTTTTATTTTCATGTTTATTATGTTCTGATTAGTAGACTTTTGATAGTTTGCCTTTATTAAATGCTTTATTTCTAATAGTGAATGTTAATTGGTTTATTTAAATCTTTCAATTTTAGGAAGAGGATGATCCTATGTCTGCTTCTTTTACTTTTGCCCCTAAGGATACTGAAGGCATGTCATATAAGTCAAAAGATAATTTTTTTGGATTGGGATACTCAGGACTTTCTAAGCAGTCTGTTCTCACTGTTGCTTTCGATCCACTTGCTCCAACTAGTACTAAATCTTGGCTTAAAAAGGACAAGAAAAAAATTGCAATATCTGGCCAAGTATGTAAATCTACTATTTAACTTCTTCTTTATACTCTTCTCATATACACAAGTTACTTTTTAAATTATATATATATATATATATATATATATATATATATATATATATATATATATATAAAGTTTATGTGTTGAAACTTGATATTATGCCAATTATTTATCACAACTGTTAATAATACAATAAATACATCTAATATTTTTGTATCTGATGTTTTGTTAATTTTGAAACATTATTATCTATTATATATACAGGGAGTTTCATATTGAATGGCACAAAAAGAAAGCATACCTGTGATTGCTGTAATTACTTCATTTTGATAAATCAAATTTACAGTGAAACTTTAGTTATCCAAGTTTCTATAGATGTTCTATGTGTGCACCTCCAGTGACTTGCAAATATCTATGTGGTATTCCTGTTCCTGCCACACTTGTGATAGAATATCCTTTGTTAATGATTCAAGCACTTCAGTTATCTGCTGCTTCAGTTGCTGTAAGTCCTGGGGAGATGGAGGCACAAACACTTTCTTTAACAAAACCCCATAGGAAAAAATCACAAGGGGTTAGATCTGGGGATCTCGGTGGCCAACTCAGCAATGGCATATCATTTGACCCAGCACGGCCAATTCAGCGATGGAGTAGACTAGCAGTTCCCAACCAGTAGGTCGCGGAAGGGTTACAGGTGGGTTGCAACTCGATCTTAAAACTATCAGAAACCATCGAATAAACCATCAGAAAAGATAAGAAAAATCAAAACAAATTGTGTTTTGATTGTTTTCTTGGTTCTTGATTTTCGGCATCTGGAGCAGACAACAGAACCACTACATCCCTCCCAGATGACTCGCACAGTCACACAGGTGGTGCACACTCTGGCAATACTGCTCCCCTATATATATATATATATTTGCAATATTTGATGGTAAATTATATATACATAAGGGATACGATACAAATAAGGTTATTTACTCCACCATGGACCGTGGAGGTATTCCGATAAGGAAAGGGGGGTCGCCAGCTGAAAAAGGTTGGGACCCACTGGAGTTGACTATCGTTCAGGTACTGACGTACATTTTTATGCCAATGTGGTGGACCACCATCTTGCTGCAGAAGGAAGCTGGGAACTGCTTCCTCCAACTCAGGGAACAACCACTCTACTAGCATATCTTGGTAAATGCACCTGTTAATCGACTTTTCCACAAAAAAAAGACCAAACATACAATTGTTGGAAATGGTGCAGAAAACGTTCACATTTAGAGAATCATGCTCATGTTCCATTACACCATGTGGATTTTCTGTGCCCCAAAATCATAAATTATGGCGATTAACTTTTTGCCAGAAATGTGCAAATTGGCTCCATTCATAAACACAATTTGTTCACGAAACCGTCTACCTCCAGCTTATCTTGCAAATTCTCACAGAAAGCTTTACACAATGGTTTGTTGGAAGGTTTTAACACCTGCATGACCTGAAAGGTGTATGGCTGGAATTTTAGATGTTTCCATAAAGCCATTGTATGAGGCACATTGAGTTCAGAACTCGTATGACGCATTGATTTTGTGGGATTTTGTAAAAATGTTTCACAAATTTTTTCATCCACTTCAGTTTTGGCTTCTGGTCGCCCTGGGCTGGTTTTCTTGCATAAACATCCCGTGTCCTGAAACTGCTTCACCCACCATTTGATGTTGTGGCGATGCAGTGGTTCTTTACCAAATTTTGGGCGAAAATGTCTTTGAACGATGATAAACAATGATGTTTTGGCATATTCCAATACACAGTATGCTTTCTCCTGCATGGATGGTACCATATTTGATTAACAGTGCCTTTAGTAGTGATTTCATAACCAGAAGATTTTTTGCTGTTGCCAGATAAAACTTGCATAATTTTAGTTTCAGAATTAATTTGATTCGGCTAAGTAAATCATTTATAGAATTTGTAATATGCTATTCTTTTTGTACCATTCAATATGAAACACCCTGTGTATATATATATATATATATATATATATATACACACACACACCTTAAAACTTCTCTACTTGGTTATCTGTCTAAGCAGCCATATTCTGTTCAAAACCAATTCAAGACTCCATATAGCCAATTTTATAATAGGAACCTCTTTTGGACAACCACCCCTCAAAGTGGCCACTTTTTTTGGAACCATAACTGGCTGCCATGAAGAAGTTTCACTGTATACATATAGTTAGAGCTGTCAGTATTTTAAGCTATTAAAATATAGGGGATTCATGTAAAATTATGGGCATTTACATGTGCATAATTTGAAATTAGTCTTGTTGATAAATCAAAAGAAAAGTAATTCAACCAGTTATTACATGCATTGCCCAAAAGTAAATGGGATTGCTTGGATTCTGCATGGATGGTACCATAATGAGTTCAAAATTTACAGCTGCAATGTTATAGTTTTTCTGTGTTACGTAGATATTTGTTAGAAAACTTTATTAAACCTTATGACATTTGCAGAGATACTGATTTTTACCACCTCAAGCAACTATGTAACTTGTTTGATCCTACAAATGCCTTTCATACAGTATATTTACTGAGTCAAAAGGCATATGACAAGCAAGCTTAAGTTTTTGCCCATGAAGATGAAAGATAATGTCATACACTCATTAAATTCAATCTTTACATAAGTGTTATAATACTAAAATATTACTTAGATACCATTTTAGGTTTTCCCTCTTATATTTCTTGACATAAATGAATAATGGAATAGCTGTCATGAAAAAATTCAGAGAGAGAGATAGCTTCAAGATTAGTACAAATATATTAGACAGCTGAAAATAATTTTAAATGCTATTCTAATATATAACATAGAAAAAAACTGTAGGCATGGTTTAAAATAAATAAATTATGTGCATGAATAAAACCTAAGTCACTACTGGTCTGAGGTACTAATCTGCAGTACAAGTATATGAGACAGCTAAAAATAATTTTAAATACCATCCTAATATATAAAATAGAAAAAACTCTAGGCAAGGTTTAAAAATAAATAAATATATAATCTGCATGAATCAAACCTAAGTCATCACTTGTCTGTGGTACTAATGGGCAGTGCAAGTATGTAAGAGAACTGAAAATAATTTTAAATACCACCCTAATATATAAAATAGAAAAAAACCATAGACATGGTTTAAAAAAAATAATCAAATTCAGGTAGTCTCTTCTAACAAAACTACCATGAGTTATTAACATAGGATTACTTATTGTTCCTTACCGCTTTTGCATGTGTATATATATATATATATATAACATATAAAACCCTAACACCCTTTCAAGATTCCAAATTTCATTCAAAAATGCTTGGGCATAATGCATTAAAAAGTAATTGCGTAGTTTGATTTCAAGAATAAAGGAACTGACTTAAATCAAGCATCTTTTATACAACCCCTGTTACCTCTTATACAATCCCTGTAGTTTTCCAGTCTGTCAGAGCCCAGATTCCAGGGTTCTAGCCAATTGCTGCAAGAGTTTTAGCATCACATGACAATACTTCTATTAGGTTATAAATAGGCGTGCCTCAGTGTACATGTGCGATTTCGTGAATTGTCATTGCTCCACTATGATGTAGGAGTTGAGAGAAATAAAGTTTTGTCGAGAGTTGCGGTGTGTTTCTGCCTGTCCAGGGCTGGAGGGACCAGCTTTTTACAAAGATCTTTGAGATGCCGATTACGCCACAACTTCCAGCATGGGAACTGAATTATGTTGACTATGATGTCAAACTATCATTTCTGTGACGCACGGTCGGCAATATCAACCTTGCTCCTTCATCCCTAGCCGCCGCCCATGATGTTATACATATATGTATGTATGTGTTATGTAGTATATATGTATCTATATATATGTACGTATGTGTATATATTTATATATATATATATATATATACTGGGTGGTTATAATTAAACTTCCCCTATAAACGGCACCCTACAGCGCAAACGGGTGAACAAAATGTAACTAAATTTTGTATATGGACTATACACGAGATGCACTATGATGTCAAACTATCATTTCTGTGACGCACGGTCGGCAATATCAACCTTGCTCCTTCATCCCTAGCCGCCGCCCATGATGTTATACATATATGTATGTATGTGTTATGTAGTATATATGTATCTATATATATGTACGTATGTGTATATATTTATATATATATATATATATATATATACTGGGTGGTTATAATTAAACTTCCCCTATAAACGGCACCCTACAGCGCAAACGGGTGAACAAAATGTAACTAAATTTTGTATATGGACTATACACGAGATGCACTCATGGAATTTCGAAAAAAAATTTAGTTCCAAAATCTCCACCAGAGGGCGCCTTTTCGGAAAAAACATGAAAATTTAACACAATAAACGGCCAAAACGGAATACAGAAACAAAATTAACATTTATAGACTAGTTTCTGATCACCTTGTCATCGAACCACATTAAGTAAAGTTAAGGGAGAAACAAGAACAGTTCAGTTTGCAGAAACAAGAACAGATTAGGATGAAATTGCACAAGAGGAGCAGTTGTTAATCGTGTCCAGAACGATGTAGGGAAAGCTGCTCCACGTGACCACCTTCATTCACCTGCAAAATTTCAAGTCGATGGACAGTGTGTTCAACAGCAGATCGTAACTGATCAGTTGTGAGGCTTCGCACATGAAGCCTTATGGAGTTCTTTAAGTCATTCAACTTCCAGGTTGAACTCCTAATTTCCTCGTCTCTTCAAATCTCTTAATCATGGCCTGGATACCTTTAGTAGACATTGGTCCATGCCGTAGGTTCTTTCTACGACGAAATTCACGAACTGCAGCAGAAGCATTCCCCTTGTTTTCGTAAAACAACTTCACCAATAACGCACGTTCAACTAAAGAGACCATCATTAGTACAGCCGGAAACATCGACTTAAATATGACATCTGCAAACGGTTTATACCCTGACGTGTTTTGTATAATGCTTCCTCTTATTCCCAAGCATGCAAATCTTGACATTTTTCTCCTACAACTGACAGCTTTTCCCAGTTTTACGTTTTATCACTCATAATTCTTGTTCTGGATTGTTAATATTGTTTCTGAATTCCGTTTTGGTCGTTTATTGTGTTAAATTTAATGTTTTTCCCGAAGAGGCGCCCTCTGGTGAGCATTTTGGAACTAATTTTTTTTTTCGAAATTCCGTGAGCGCATCTCGTGTATAGCCCATATACAAAATTTCGTTGCATTCCGTTCACCTGTTTGCGCTGTAGGATGCCGTTTATAGGGGAAGTTTAATTATAACCACCCGGTATATATATATATATATATATATATATAGGTATATATAGGTATATATATATGTATGTATGTCAAAATTTTGATGCATTTTGGTACTTTTCTGTTTAACTGTTTACTGCTTGCCCAAGCAATACAAACTGGGTTTCGCATGCTGCCAAAATTATAACTCGGAGTGAAGGCATGGTTTAAAAAAATAAATAATTTGCATGTATAAAAGCTAGGTCATCACTGGTCTGTTGTACTAATGTGCAATATTAGAAGACATACACTCCAGACACAGAGAGTTCAGAGAGGCAAGTCATTGCTTTCCTTTCTTGACTAAGATTGAAAATGTGGATCATTATGTCATGTGTACAATGCATATTTGTATCATTGTAAGCACCTTGTACATGGGTTTGTCTTTAGTCAAGTGTGTCTTCTTTGTTTCATAATATTGATGGCTTATAAAACATTGTTTAATTTTTGTTTGTTCTTTTTGAACTAGGCTTTTGGAGTAGGTGCATTTGAAGATGATGATGAGGACATATATGGTAAGGACGACATGTCACAGTATGATTTTTCTGATTTAACTCCGGAAGAACCAAAGAAAGCTATTGGTAAGATTACTTACTGTTCTTGCACTTCTTTCTAAGATATGTTTCCTCAAAATTATTGATTGAGTGCAATATTTATTTTACTCTCCTGAGTGGGAAACAAAGGTTTATAAATTACTAGCTGAATACCCATGCTTTGTTTGCTATGGAGTATATTCAAATTAAATACAAAGGTCAATGTATGCAGTTAATGTAAAATAAATATATATATATATATATATATATATTTATAATAAATACAATGGTCAATGTATGCAATTAATGTAAAAAAAAAAATAAAAAATATATATATTTATAAAAAATCGTAATGGATATTTTTATAGACAAAATAATGTAGAAGAAAATATTGAAATTAAATCTAATAGAACATACTAAAGAATATAGTACAGTTTGAGGAACATTTCTTTTACTGTATTTTAGAAGTTTTTAGATAATGTCCAATCGTCTGCCACATTAGGAAGAAAAAAAAATTGTCAATTTATTTCGTTGTTATGCACGTGACGCAAAATTAATTTAAAGTACCACAAAAAGAAAAGAAACCATGTGATCAGCATTTAGTAAATTAAATTCTAAAAATTAATCTTTAAAAATTCACTAAAAATCAGAAAATGGAGGTAAAGATTCGAAAAAGATTTCATTTTAAAGGAATTTTTATGATCTTTCTCGTGATAAAAATTTTATAACCCTCAGATTATTATTTTAAATGCAAATTTTAAAGAATGTTACAAAAACAACTTAAAAATTTAATTTAAAAAATCTAAGAAGAATTTTTCAAAAATCTTTCGTAGTGCACCCCTACACTATAAGAAGAATTGCCATGCAAAATTTTAGCCCTTTAGGTCCAGTGGTTTGGTCTGTGCGTTATCTGTCGGTCAGTTAGTCAGTTACGGCACTGTTTTATATAGAGAGATGACAAAATTTAGTTTTATTACTAGCTTAACTATTTTTATTTGATTACATCAATTTATTACTGTACCATTGCATGTCTGTTTTTAAAAAAAAAGAAAGAAAAAAAATGATCTGGATAGAAGTGTCTGTTAGGAGTTGCTGTTGTGAAGTTCCAGGTTAAGGTTAGAATTATCATTTTTTGGTGATTCTTGACTAATCTGTTCATATGTATGTCCTAGATAGAAAGTTTTGATATTATCAAACAAGTTAGTGTTTTCATTAACAAGCATATTTAACAATAAAAGTTATTTTTAAAAAATTGTTATTTGAAATTTGTATATAATTATACCATACTCAGTTAGGACAGGATTGTTCTGTTTCATTTCTAATTTTAATTCCTGATAATTTGCTTTTTGATAGCTGAGTTATCAATAATTTAAGAAAATGATAAAATTAAATCTTTATATAGGCTGTTTTATCTCTTTGTTTGTCTGATAAAGGGTCTTCTCAGTAAAAAATGAAAGCACCAAACTGATGTATAAAAATAGATCCAAGAAAACCTTAGTATGTTTATTATAAAACAGCTAAAAATGGTTTTCGAGAACTTTACATGGTTTTTGAGAATTTTATTTTAAAATAGTGAAAATGCTTAACTCTAATTTCCTAGGCCTAGATTCTACAGGAACTGAAAAGGATGTTGAATAACATGCAAGCAATATCGGCACAAAGGGCATTTATAATTTTCTAATTACACAGTAGAAAAACTAAAGGAGAGAAATTATCAATCCCAGTAATAAAAAAATGGAATACAGGGATTTAAAAAATATCAAGTTTGAAAGTAAGAGAAAAAAATTAGTACAGTGGAGTCTGAACTGCAGTGCTAACTGAACTGCTACAAAATGACACTCAATACAAGCCAGATTTGAATAATTTGGCAAAATAATGAAAAAAAATCATTAAAGCTAATAAAACTATTTAAAAATTTGGGAATATTGATTTTCTTAACAACTGGAGAATGATACATTTAATAAAATCATTAGAAAAATCAATTCTTAAATTTTCTTTCATATGAAATACAGTGCAGTCCCGATAATCCGAACTTCGGTAATCTGAAAGTCCGCTTAATCCAAAACCAAAAGTCATAAAGAACTAAGGTTACAATAAAACTATGGTGATACTAAGTAATATAAAGTATATTTCTGAAAATTACAAGAAAATTCAAAGTTAGACAACAGTAGTATAATAAAGTAGAACACAGTAGAATAAACAACATGTGTGTATGCTAATGCTAAATTAACACTAACAGTAACGACGCACCTCTCCAACTGTTGAGCACTATGATGTAATTGTTGGAACAACTTACACTCTACTGTACTGTACTAGGCGATGTTCCGCTCTCTTATCACCCATTGTGTCCCGAGATTTGATTATGTTTAGACAGACCTTATAAAATAAACAGTCTAAACTCATGTAACATGTAATATTTATGTAATCACACCTAATATGTAATATTTATATAATCACACCTAATATGTAATATTTTTGTAATCACGCGTTATTATGTAATTTAAGTTTATTTTATGAATGATTTTGCTGAATCCGTACACAATAGCTTTCTAGGCTGAAGGAATATATGGAGAACTTCCGTCATTAATCAGACTTTCTGCATTTTGAGTTTTAAAGAAATTTTTTAAGTAATCCACATCAGTTTGTTCTGGAAGTGCAGAGGGTACTGATTATGATAAAATTAATCTTATCACCAAAACTTTGAGAGTAAGTAGCAACTGAAGACTACGAAGTTCCTAATTACATTTCCCCATCTTTCACAAAATTTCTTTTTGGAATTGGCAACATCCTTTCACTGTAAGCCGTTTTGCTGCCATTGCTTTAATCCTTTTACTTCTGAGCTTGTAAAGATAAAAAAACTTTTTGCCTTGAAAATTTTAATTAGACTATTTAATTATTTTATACTGAATTATCACTTATTTTCATTCCTAATGTTTGATGTCTTCATATTATAATATTTAGTACATGAACTTTGAATTAGCCAATTTAAAATAATAGTAGCTTGTAACCCAAATCCATATGAATATGATTGCATCATTTGAAAGTAGAAATAACATGATATTTTGGTAATACAGCTGTGCTGTGGAATTACTTTATATATATATATATATATATATATATATATATATATATATATATATATATATATATATATATATATATATATATATATATATATATATATATATATATACAGGGTGTCTATAATTAAAGTTCCACTTTCAAAAGGCTGCAAAAAAAGAACCATTGGTCAGAATGACTTCAAATTTGAACTGAATATACTGGAAGAAGGGGGAAACGATTTGGCATAATAAAAAAAAAGTTCCAAACTGTATCAATAGATGGCGCTGTAACATTTTGGAACACTTTTTTTTTTATTATGCCAAATCGTTTCCCCCTTCCAGTATATTCAGTTCGAATTTGAAGTCATTCTGACCAGTGGTTTTTTTTTTTTTTTTTTGCAGCCTTTTGAAAGTGGGACTTTAATTATGGACACCCTGTATATATATATATATATATATATTAAAGCTATTTGTTTGCATTTGTATTCTAAAAACTTATTCATCTATTCATATTATGCTCTTAATGAGAAAATTTTAGTTAAACTGTCATGGTGTACAGTCAAACCTGTTTTTGTGCGATAGATAGGGACCACACAAAAAAAAAATACTTAGAAACTTCATAAATAGCTATCACAAAAATTTTTTCGCAACATATTAAAGAAAAAAAAATTTTATGCGGTGGAGAAGGAACTCATAAAAAAAAGTCTTCCTTAGAAAATATATCAAAGCTTTACAAAATAGCAAGAAAGTGCTTTCCAAACAAAAAAATAATTAAATTTCACATGGAAACATTATAAAAAAAATTCAATTTCTCATTTTAAACATGGAGAAATTTTCAAAATGGACATAATTCAGTACTACTCGTTATAGTCCAAAATGCGCATATTCTTCTGATGAACTGGTTCGCCATCACTTTCATCTCTTGAAGACATTAGAGTTAATTTATTTTTTGTTAACATGTAGTCGGTGATAAGTTTTTGCGATGACGGTCATTTGATCAGCTGCTTGTATATGTTGCAATAGCCAGATATACAAAATCGAAGCTCTTTTTTGGAATTTCAAATATATAATTTCAATTATTTTTTTACAAATATTCATATACTTCATAAAAAAACTGCACAAAAAAATCCCAAAAAATAATCACTTAAAACAAATTGCACAAAAAAAATCACATTAAAAAAAGACTGCACAAAAGCAGGTTTGACTGTATAAGAGCTTTAAGCTAACAAGTGACAAAACACTGTGTCAAAAGTTCTTGTTATGAAGAGTAATATATTATGTTCAAGTGCATTTATAATTATGAAAGTATTTATACATCTACTAAGCCAAGCATATCTGTCATTCAAACGTAAAAATTTGACATTACAAGATAAGCAAAAATTTCAAATAAATTAGCATGTTTGAAACCAATAACTTTTAATGTTGTGTTTGCAGGGTGTATAATTTTTACTTTTCATATTGCTTTATGATAATTATTCTTCTTTACTTACTAGTTATGTTAAAAAAAAATTAACCATTAAATTTATATGTTTTCTTTTCAGACTCCTCTAAACATGGCAGTTTTCAAAGTGTATTGGAAGGATTTCAATTAGCTTCACAGCCACCTTTAGTCAAAAATCATTATCCTCCTCCAGTTTTGCCCCCAAATTTCAAACCCATTCATTTAAAGATTGCTTCTAGCGTATCTCAAAATGTAAACCTTAGTAAATCTCGTCATGCTTTATCAGCTTCCGATCGTTCATTGTTACTTGGTGAGAAAAAATTTCAAAAGGCTTCATCCAATGGTAAGATGCTAAAATTTTGTATCAAAATTTGGAAGATAGTATATGCTAAAAAGTTGAATTATATATTGATTTTTTTTTACCATATATTTCATTAGAATTTACTATATTATATTCCTTCAAATGATCTAATTTAGATCTGAAAAATTTGATTTGTAACTGACACATTTCTAAGATACAGTCTTAGTAAATGTTATTATTTGTAAGTATGCCAAAAATAATTAAAAAAATTTTGAAGCCTACTACTATTTACTAAATTTATTAAAGTGTATAAATTGCAGTATTGTATTATCTTACATGTAACTGAGTTTTATCAACTTTAATAACTACTGTTATCTAAATATTACATATGTATTTCATCACATTCTCTGTATCTACTGTCAACATACAAAACTGTTTTATCTTGTGGATAGGATGCCTTTGTTGATAACTCTTCAAGTCTCTCCAAATAGAACACAGATCTCGACATTTGAGACCTGTGAGAATAGACATAAACATAGACATAGAATTGCTCATGTTAAGTTTGTTAACTGTGAAAATATACGCTGAAGTGAATAAACTTGAAAAGATTTTTTAAAAAATCAGTCTATGACAATATTTTTCATTAAGGTGCTCATGTTTTTCTTATGCTATGCCATTATCTTTTTTCTTTTGTATTAAGTAGCAAGATTATATATTATTTTGGTATTTTTTTTTAAGGGATGAGTAGAAGTCCAGAAATACAGAATAAATAACCAAATTGAGAGATTATTATAGTATATCATTTAAACTAATGTATTTATTAATTAAAATATCATATATTAAGATATGCATTCTCATGTCTCTGTGTGTGTTAATAATATCTGGATATAAATATACTCATATGTAGAAATCCTTTTATTTTTATGCACATGTACCTGCTTTAATTAGGGCTTGACCTACTGATATGAACCCTATTACTGTGTAAAATAAGAATTTTTTTTGTAGCTTTTGATAGTTAATAATTAAAGTATAATTATTCTACTCACTTATTTGAGCAGTTGTATATAAAATCAGGGAAAATTGCAGTTAAGCATATTTTAGTAGTTTCCTAATTTTTTTCTGTCTATAATTATATATATGGGTAATTTGTGTCTAAATCTTCATATCTTTAATCAGACTATTTTTCTCTTATAAAGTTGCCTCTTTATCATATTTTTAAGAGTTTATAATAAATACTCTTTGGTTTCTGTAGAATTAAATAATATTAATAGTGTCTAAATAAATGATAAAAACAGTAATATTTGTATGGAGTAAGTAATGCCTGCCCCTGTACTCAGATTATTATATTGGCTGCTTTGAATTTGGTCAGTTATATGCTAAGGTTTTTTTAAGTAGTTTTCTGAATGTATCTCATAAATATATTAAAATTATATATTTATGAGTAGTTTTTGTATATCACATAAATGCATTCAATGTATTGTAGCATCACGCAAATATGGGGATATTTTCACAAGACCCCACAGTGTGCAAGAACTCGGCTTCGTGCTTATCGAAATACTATTTTCCAGTTCCCATCATTTTGAACCCGTGTGTGGATTCCGAACAGATTTAAAAAAATGATACCAGCAAATGCCATCCTATCACCTCATAAAACTGTCTTTCGTAGCAATAGATCAATGCGAGTTTGACACTATACCGCAATAAAGATGGCCGAAATATCCGTCGATAAGAAAGACTGTCACCAGCTAATCCACACGTCCCCTGTTTTCAAACGGAATTGCCTTCTGAGGAATTCCAAGACATGCCAACAAAGAAAAAGGCAAAGAAATATAGTCACAGACTTGGTGTTTTTCTAGAGATCCCCATGTAACAGCCAGGCGAGGCAGTCGTATGTTTTTTAAGCTCCTGTGGGAGTGTATATTTTTCTTGGCCACAATTTTATTAATTTTAAAAAGCCTCAGAGAAAAGCCTGTGATGCCACAGTATTTATTCAAAATCCTTCAGTTTAACTTTTTTTTCTTTTAACATATTACTTTGAGCAGTGGCACACCCAGGATTTTTTCCTCTACCCAGGGGGGGGGGGGGGGGGCTTGCCCCCCCCCCCCCCCCCTGGGTGCGTCACTGACTTTGACAAAACTCGTGTTAATTTTTTATGGGTTTTTTGTCTGTATTATTTTTTTAAAGTAAATCATTTGATATTGTCTTTTTTTCTCTTTAGTTCCTACAACTACTGTTGAAAAGATTTCTAATACTGAACGAGAAAAAACTCAATCTTCTACATCTACTACTTCTCTCCATTTCCAACCATTTCCAAATGATTCATCTAAGCAGCAAAGATATGAGGAATATGTAAAATTAAGAAAAACAGGAGGTAATTTTTTTTTACTCAAATGTCTGATACAGATAGAATTTTGAAGCATTATTTTCTTGTACATTATTAAAAAATATCCATTCCACTCCCTTTAATTCTGAAGTTTGATATTGTTTAGGTGGTGAAAAGCTACAGCAGCCTTCATCTATGACAGAATGGGAAAAGCAACAAGAAATAGAGGAATTTTCAAAAGCTTCAGTTCTCTTCAAGCCTTTATCAAATGTATTGAGTTCAAGGTTTGAGTCTCGGTCCCATCTAAGTGTAGAGCATGAAGTTATGTCTGCCTTGGAAAAACTCAAGGTATTTTCAGACTTTGATTTAAAATGTTCATATTACTAATTAACCCCTTATCTGTGACATTCAAACGAGAAAAATGTACCCCAAATGGAAAAAAAATTTTCCTACTTAATTTTGTGCTTTATAAAAAAGTTAGAAAATGGTTAATTTTAAAAAATACAAAATTTTAAATGAAATTATTATTATATTTAATTATTTGACACGTGAAAATTAATGTATATTTTAATCAAAAATTTTCAATTATAGCAAAATAAATCAAATGGCATGGTAGTTTTTATAGCTAAATAGTATAAACTAATGTTAAGCAATTCAGCATGATTTTGAATATACGAATTTCACAAATCCTTTACAGTATGATATATAGAAATACATGGCACTGCACACTAGGGTGGGCCGAAAAACGATTTTTATTTTTTCTCAGAAATGGCTAGTTGAAAAAAGTTGTTACACTTATAGATAAGAAAAACTGTAAATAAAATTTTGTCAAAAAAAAATCTTCCAATCGTGCATTTACTTTGAAATATTGAAAAACAAGAAAATAAATTTTTTTTCAGCAGTTTTTTCAAAAGCTCTAATATAATGCATTTCAAATGCAGTAGTTCTCAATGTATAGTAAAGGGGTGTTAAAAGACAAGGAAACATTTTTATATATGTTTAAAACATTTTTTGTACAAACAAAACATTCAAAAGTACCATTTTAAAAAAAAAAAAGTATTTTCATAAGATTGCTGCAAATGCTGTTTTTACTGCACCTTTTTACTTTCGTCGCTCCTATTATGTCACATTATTGATTGTTGAACTCAAACACATTGAAGTCAGCTTTTGAAGAAAATTCTGGCATAACTGACCTTCACAACAGGGTGCTTCTTATGTAGCCATCTCTAGCTTCAGTACCGCTCATACTTGGCTAGCTTCTGTGACAAGTTTAGCGCAACGCTCCACAGCTTGGGTGTGACATGGAAATCTGTTGAAGTCTGAAATCAATGGTCTGCCAGTTTGGATCATTTCTTCTATTTCTTCATCCGGTACATTCCTTAGCAAGGTGGCAGAGGGACATTACAAACATTCCACTTAATCATGTCAACGTAATCGATTGCGTTGAAGTCAAGTGTTGGCACTCTAAAGTATCTAATTGTTTTCCCCTTGCAATTAATTTACCCAAGCTTTGAAAACTCGACGTAATCCCAGTTCTCTCACATGCTGGCTTTTGTTCATAACCATAGCAACAATTAAAATTTCGGGGCGTGCAAAATATTAGTTTTGTTCTATTACTGGGTCGATTATTTTTTGCAAATGTTCAGGGAGGTATTGTGTTAATCTGATTGCCCCAAGCAAAATCTTAGAACCTTCAGAAAAGTAACCACTTGCTTTGATCCGGAACCACAGTGGCATGTAACAGTACAAAATGAAGTACACCAGCTGCTTGAGTTCATCTGAGGGGTTTTCTTCACTGACATATAGTCTGAGTACTCCATTTACTGATGTTACCCATCGTGAATGTTGTAATGGACCTGGTTCTCAAGCTGCCAAATCCACTGGGCATTGACCAAATTTGATTGCTGGGGAAATATCTAGGAGATACAGCTGGTCTTTGCTGAGCTCTTTCTTGTCGACATTAGGAATAGTATAGTCTATAGGTAAAAAATCTGGCACAGGTAGTTTTATACAGGATCTCATTTTTTGACCAACTTCACCACTAAAGGATGATGGTCCTGCAGTATCTCTGTCCAAGTGATGGAAAAGATGTCTGAATGGTAGCTCGTTGAAATGTAGGAGGCAAATACACCATTGAGATGGTCTACAAACTTTTAGCTCAATTTGACGAATGACACCATTTCTTCAGCCAGTGTTAGGGCCCGTTCCCTCACTTCCAATTAAATTGAGCTCCTCCAGAAAAATATTCAGTTTAGCCAAATGTGTAACAATTGCCAAAGCAATGTCTTTAGGAAGCCCAGTAGTGGATGAAACAGGGCAAAGGTATTTTGAACCTGGTTCTTGAACCAAGGAATAATGTTTTTCTTTTTGAATCCGATGATACCGTTTAGAACCAACTATTTCAATCACCACAGTCTCATCCTTCCTGCCATCAAAGTAAAGACCACGTAAAGGTTCATTAATAGCTTTGGAGTGCAAATGATGTCTGTTACTAATTTTTTCTCTTCTCACTTTGTTCTATTCGACAACATGAGACAAATCTTCCTTGTTTATGATGCCGAAGTCTTGGAGCACACTTGACGTAATCAGGCTGTAGCACGGTTAGATACCCCATACCGATCACTTGCCAGAGTTATTGCTTTAAGTTTTATCCTCATTTGCCAGGGCTTAGGTGTTTTCAGTTTTCTCTCATCTGGTTCGAAAAGCTCATCTCTTTCAGCATCTCTTATTGTTTTCTTTTTTCTGTTCATTTTCGGCCTGCTAATGCTCAATGGTTTCTTTACATTTATACCCCTTTCACTAAGTACTTGCACCTTGGTTTACTTTATAGTAATCAGCCAACAAGGTATTTCTACCTTGCCTTTTCTCCATTTTATTGTGTTTCCAGTACATCTACAGACCCTGTTTTGCCCAAATTGTACTTTCTTTGATGATATATGAATCTCAGTTCAAGAACTGGTATCTGTTTGGCTTTTTCGCACTGACACTTGTTGGATACACACACATATCCGGGTTTTTCTTACAAGTACATTCCAAAAAATTTAGGGCATTTACATACGGCTACATCAAAAAGAAACGTGGAAGAACACCTTATTGCAATCCTTCAAAATATGGCTTTTATGCTAGTTTTTAAGGCAATGCGCGAATAGTTAATATTGAATAATCAAGGGTTTTAATTAATTTTTTTCACATACTATTAGCTTTACATTACACAACCTAAACAAGCCCTTTTCAAATTTCAAGCATTTGAGGGTTTCAGAAAATTGGAAAAGAAACCTTCATTTTCTTACTTTTTTCAAAACTTTGAAGTGAATGTGCAATTGGAAGATATTATTTTAAAAAAAAAATTTTTTTTACGGTTTTTCTTATCTATAAGTGTAACAACTTTTTTCAACTAGCCGTTTCCGAAAAAAAAATAAAAAAGGTTTTTCGGCCCACCCTACTGCACACAGGCCCACATCACACTCTTTACAAAAAACTCGGTATCTGAGCCTGAAGAACCTAAAAGGTACTCTTCATCGGAGTCTGAATCAGACCTTGCAAATAACATTCTATAAAAAGGACAGAGAGGTTATTACAAATTCCGACTAACAGTGCAACATACTTATTCATGCCAATTCACACTCCCAATTCATGCCTTTATAACTGACTTACCCCCACAAATTAAATAAAGGACAGACAAATACCACTATCTATTGTGAAAATAGTAAAACTCCATATTAAATGTTCATTAAAAATGAAAACGTACATCATGGAAAAGAATCACTAAGTTTTCTCCTGTCTGAACTAAGTTCAGGCATTACAAATATTGCCATTTTAGTTTCCCGGACTGGGTTCGGGCAGCACTGGTAAGGGGTTAACAATGATGTTACCACTGCCTATAGCAGTTGAGTGCATTTTTCCTCTTAAAAAAAAAAGAGTGACTTAATGTTAAGTTCTCTAGCAAGTCAATATATTTGTGGTAACATAATTTGGACTCCTTTTTTTATACACAGGTTGGTTCAGCATCTACCAGAAAATAAAAAATATATTTATGCATATTATATATATATATATATATATATATATATATATATGCGCATGTATATATATATATATATATATATATGCGCATGTATATATTACGTGGTACAGCCATTAATTTCTAGGACTAATCTAATAACTCCAGAAAATATTACATGAAATACATACCCATTTAATATGTTTCGAAGTAACTCCCACCTGCCGTAATGCACTTCTGTGCTCGACTGTATAAGTTTTGGAAACAACTTTTAAAGTCCTCTTTCAGAATGTGGATGTCGCCGTTTTCTTGATGGCTTCGATATCCACAAATCTTGTTCCCTTCAGCAAATGTTTCAGTTTTGGAAACAAGAAAAAGTCTGCCGGTGCTAAGTCCGGAGAGTATGGAGGATGCTGCATCTTCACGACCTCATGCTGTCCCAATTTGCTGAAGGGAACAAGATTTGAGGATGTCGAAGCCATCAAGAAAACAGTGACATCCACATTAAAGAGCATTCTGAAAGAGGACTTTAAAAGTTGTTTCCGAAACTTATTCAGTCAAGCACAGAAGTGCATTATGGCAGGTGGGAGTTACTTCAAAACATATTAAAAGGGTATGTATTTCATGTAATATTTTTTGGAGTTATTAGATCAGTCCTGGAAATTAATGGCTGCACCTCATATTTATATATATGTGTGTGTGTGTGCTGGAATTTTTATTTATTTATTTATCTTTTAACATACCCTGGAACAGAATAAGAATCAACATAGGAATTATTTTTTTACACCAGATGTGTGTATATATATAGTAGCAAGAAAGGCTTTTGAAGTAGATCCTTTCTGAAATTTTCTTTTAAATACTACTCTGAACTCCTAGGTATCTGTGTGTGAATTATCCATTTTGAAGATTATCTGTACATTACAAAAGAAAAAGATTGGGGAAAAAATACAAATTATCAAAAATAATATAAACATGACATGTAAATAATAAGGAATATAACTGACTTTTTGTAGAAAAACATATTTCTAGTTTTTTTATTAAGCACTGTATGTAGTTTATTTAAAACCTCTGAATAGTCTATTGTTTGCAACAGACCTCTTTTTGGATTATTTGTATTTTCTGGTTTTCTGTGCATGCCAGTGCATTTATCATGGATAATCTAGAAGTTAGCTTTTTTATATTTCAACTTATAAGCTAAAATAAGTTTATCTCCCAACCACATAGAGATATATTTCATTATGTGACAAATGGTATTTGAAAAAGTACTGTTAAAATGTAAATTTGTTTTTGAAATTTATATATTTTGCTGTAATTTTTCTTTAAATATTCATTAATTTTTTTCCTGTTTTTAAAATAGGTTATAAAAGTTGATTTAGAAAAAATTGACTTGCATTACCATATGTAAACTCAAAAAAATATTTTCTTATTTCCTTTAAGCTTTTTCATAATATTAAAAATAAAAAAAGATATGAAATTTGGGTGACAAAATTAGATCTTAAAATAGATCAAATTTGTAAAATTAGATAAAATTTGTGAAATATGTTAAAAAAGATTCTGAGGAAGTTACATCTTATCAGCTTTCCTCATTAGCATATAAAGAAGGATGTGTGGTTAGCTTACACTTATGTTTTGCCTATTTTGAACAGAAAAAAGAAGAAAAGGTAGTTCCTGTGAAGAAAATTCTTGTTGGTACCAGTAATCGTACTACTGTAGAATGGCATCCAGTTTCTCTGCTATGTAAACGAATGAATGTCCCTAACCCCTATCCAAAGTATGTATAACAATTTTTGGTCTAAGTTTTAAAAAAAGTGAAATTATTTTTAACATTAGTGGCTTTGTAAACTGACGTTACTGGTTTTTAGCTGCTTTCTGTTTTTTAAATATTTATTTTTAATATACCTTAGATATGCTCTTATTTAAAAGGACGACTATTTTATTTTAAAATGTATATAACTTGTAATGTAAACTTGTAAATAACTTGTAAATGTAAATGTATATAACATACCCATCAAAGAACTTAAGATAGAATTATTTTCCAATCTCTGTTTAATCAAAAAATAAATAAATAAAACTATTGTTTAATTTTTAACCAACTCTTCTAGTGTATTATTAAATGAATATAAAATAGATTGTATTTGTTAATATTTAACAATCTGCTCAAGTGCTTGCTTTTTTCAAAACCTTTTTCTAACACAGAGATCATATTCAAAAGCTCCTTTGGATGAGTTTTATACACTAACTGTTGCACCAGTTATTGATACATGATTATTGTAATCACAAATCATGTTATATATTATTGTATATGTTATGTTTATTCAACATTTCTAGATTGAAAGCATATTCGTACCTAGTATAAATTTTTAGCCTAACTTTACTCAAAATTTGTTTCTGATAAAATAACCACCAATGTATTTCATGTAGATTAAAGAAAAGATTCTTTTTGCTCATTTCATAATTTAACTATTTAATATAAAATAGATTGTATTTTTCATGGAACTTTGTGTGTTCTGATAAAATAAGTACCAATGTATTTCATGTAGAAGAAAAGTTTCTTATTGCTCATTTCATGATTTAGCAATTTAATATATGCAACTGTGTGTGTGTTTGTTGTAATCTTAGTTATAATTATTTTTCTAGTTCAAGTTCCAGTGGAACTCAAAGCACTTCTAAAACAAAATCAGTATTTGATCATCTTTCTTTCACTGAAGAGAAATCCAAAACTTACGAAAAAGCTGACAGTGAACTGAGTGCTAGCAATCATTCAAAAAATGAAATGCAAGAGTTGTCTAAAAGTAAGATAGAAGCTTAATTTTAATACTATCTTAATATGTTGATTTCATAATTTAATGAATTCAAAATATTTTATTACCATTTCATGTTGTCAAGATATGCTAAACTATAGAAAATTCAATGCTAATCCTTTATATTTTCTTATTTTATTTATTTATTTTTTTTTGGGGGGGGGGGGGGGGGGCTTGTTTGTTACAAAAGCACATTAATTTAAAAAAATATTATTATTATTATTAACTAGGAATTTTAAGAATTATTTCTGAATTTTTAATGTTTTCTTTTACTATACAGTTAAAATTGGAATTAGGGGTAAAATTTCAGATCTACTCTTTTAGCCTGTCCAGTTCCTATGAAATGTTATATGTTTAGATATTTTCAAACTTTTTTGCTATCTAGGTTTATAAAAACTAGATTCCATATGTTCAGCAGCAGTCCCCTACCTAGTTTTGTATTTGTTATGATCAAAACCAAGATATTGTAAATAAGCATACTAGAGACTCTACTGCAAATTAATTTATGACAGAATATTTGTCTGACATCGAATTACTATACAATGGAAAGAATCAAATCTTCCATGAAAGATAGAGCCAATTATTGCTAATAATATAAGGACTTGTTTCAGCATCAATAATTTGTACCATAATTTATGGAATATACATTTTTTTTTTCTCCCATTGCTCATTGATTTAATGTTGGTAAGGAATTTCTTCACAGGTAAAACTAGAATTGTTACTTCATATGTAGGGATATGTAATTTTCATATTTACGAAATAGATGCAAATAAATCCGAAATTTGCCGATATTAGTGAACAAAAGTGCAAATTTTTTTTTTACTACTTTTCAGCAAAAACGGCTTTTTAAGTGAAATTAGGTAGTAATAGTAATAATTTATTAACATAATTGCTTATCTAAGACCATCCACAGTCTTTAAAAATTTTCTTATTGCTAAATACTTAAGAAGAGAATGTGAGACTACTACAATGTTAGCTTTTAACTAAGAATTTAGATACTTACCTAACCAAGTAAAATTGGCATTTCTTTTAATAAATGCAAAATTCTTAAATTTATATATATATATATATATATATATTATTTGTGAATAAATGCAAAATTTTATATAATGTAATTTTTTTTGGGTGAAATTTTGATATTTTTTATACAAAATTTATGTACCCCTATTCATATGCAAACAAAATGCCTTCTGAATGTGTTAGTTGGGTATGTGCCGAGGAGTTTATAAAGAGTAATACCTAGGTCCATGACTGCTGTCAAACACTTTGGAAATGCTTGTTATCATTATTGAATCCTTTAAGGAAAGAAAGTATGTAAATTTCTTATCTCTTTTCAGTATCATTTTAAGCTTACACCTTTTTTCTTTTGTATAGATGCCGAAGATTTATCTGCAAATATCAAGCAAGTGGCAGATTCTTCTTCATCTGTTAAAAGCTCTGATGTAAGGTTTTACATTTTAAAATTTTTTGTATGAAAATTTGATAATTATGAAAGTATAAAACAATATTTCCCAGTCATTTTTCTCACTTGCATCCTTTTTGAGATTTTTAGGGTAACAAGACCTTCTTAATCTTCATGGTGTGCCTTAATAGTGCTAGTGGAAATTTTCAGTGTCAGTTTCTTTGATATTTGTTTTAATTAACCAGTCTATGGAAATTTTATTTACATTTTTCTGGATTTAACAAGGTTTATTATTTTAAAGAGTAGTGAAATATGTCCAACTTGGTAAACCCTAGTCTCAAAAATTAAACGTCATATACATTGAGTCAACTTCCCAACCAAGAGTGTTTTTAAAACATTTACTACAGACTTCAGTTTACAGTCAAAAAAGAAAACTAAACCTGCAAATTTCTAAATGTTTTACAGTAAATCAAATGATTTTCTTGTAAAATATCCTTTCTTAACATGTTTTACTGTATTGCAAACAGTTTCAAAATTAGCCTCAGATGTGCAATGGCATTATATCCTATAGCTGAACATTTTATTATTGTTTGCTTTATTATATTATTGCAAAAGATTTTCATGACTTTACTGTCTAGTTTTCATGTTTATAGTTTATCACCCCATACCTGCCAACTGCTCCGGGTCTTCCGGAGCATCTCCGGAAATTCGTGTTAACTTCCGCATAAATCATTGTTTACTCCAGAAAACCTAGAGCTATTAATCAAAATTAGATTAATTTAATCAGAGCTAAAAAAGCAAGTTATCAAGCATAGAAACATTAATTAGCTGTGTGCACATGGTTACTCAATTTTTTAATACAAATTCTATTTATTTACATATTTTTTATAATATTAGTGAAAATAAAATAAAATTTGGTAAAATTATTGTGCCAACAAAGTTTTGATTCATTTTTTTAAAGTCTATAGTACTAAACCTACCAAAAGGTAATTGAAATCATATATTACTGTGATATCTCAACTTGCTTTGCTTAATTAAGAATCTGTAATTCCAACTCCCTTGTGCTTATAAACTTATGAATGTATGTTGAAGGCTAGGAAGTAAGACTTTACATTTTGATTTTGCACAAATTTACTCTTAAAACTTTATATGTAAACTGTGAACATTTCGATGCAATTAGTCTTATTGTGTAATCTGAAAATTGCTAAGAAAACTAGTTTTGAAGAAAAATAATTTATAATTTTTTCCTAAAATTCATTGTTTTTTAATTACAAGTTTGTACACACTCACATATATGTATGTGTATAAAAACATTTTTAAATTATCGACTTGGTGGTGTGCTCCTGAAATGCTCCTCAAAACTCCCGAAATCTTTTGTATTTGCTCCTGAAAAGCTTTTGGCAATGTTGGCAGGTATGTCACCCAATTCTAAAAAGGAAAAAAAAAATCTTTAGGCATGTCTTCTTTCCCATAAATTTGAAAACCTCTCTTTCTGCTTTTAAATTTTTATAATTCCCTTATAAATCTAGAAATATCCCCTAGGAGGGTTACCCTTTACAGTTGCTTAGAGGTGTCTAAAATCTCACTATTTATTTTCTTTGTAGGCTTTTCCATCAGAAGACAAAAGACCACCTATGGATTTTTTCAAGGACATTTTTGAGAACAGTTCTTCCGAAGAAGAAGACAACACAACTGGTGATAAAGTTAATTTGCCTGATAAACTATTAAATTCTGAAAAAGAAGTATCCAATCTAAATAACCCAAATGACAGTATTCAGATGGAGGCAAGTTCTTCCCAAAAATCGACTGATGCAGAAACTGAACATTTAAGTCAAAAAAGTTCACTTGGTAATTCCAATGCTCACAAATCTTCCATGGGAAATAAAAAAGTTGGTTTTGGTGTATTTGCAAATTTGGATTTAGATGCTCTAAACCAAAGAAAACCTCCTGAGAAATCAATCTGCCAGAATATTTCAAAAGCTGAAAGTGATATAATACAAATTGATATTTCAGAGTTAGATGATAACGTTCCTGTCAAAGAAGAGCCTAAAGATGACGATGTATATGGTCCTGAACTACCCCCAAATTTTTCAAGTAAGTTTTTGTATTTAAATGTTGTTGTTTTTGTATGCCAGTGCAGGGCACTTATCAATGAAGACATTCACACTTTAACCGCAAAAATCATTGGTTACTTTCAATGGGTGCACCATAGAGGAGAACTAACATCATCCCCTGGTGCCACCTCAGTTTTGACTGAGCATCTCAGATGTGGCCCATGGGGGGTGCTCAGTCAAAATTGTCATATATACATTCTATAATGTGAACAGATGATGATGATTGTACTTCCTGTTTATCTATTTAAAAAAATATTTGATGAAATTTACCTCCGGAGGTGTGGTGTCAAGTGTTCTGATCTCGTCACTCGACTCAATTCAAAATTATGGGACCCGTCATTTAGCCAAGTTGGACTCTGACCCTTGTGGTACTGATTCAAAACATGAGCCGCCCCATAGCCTATTAGGATCTGGTGAATGGATCCTTCAACCAGGGGGCAATAGCAACTACAATATTTGATAATCTATTTAAATTATATTTACCTTCTGTTTTTCATGTTAACTTTTAAAATATCTGGTTGAAGGACATATTTGTGTGAATACTGATTTTTACCAGAATGATAAAATTTTTGGACTAAATGGTGTTTTGATTTTTTCCTGTGTGTGTGTATGTGTTTTCAGTGAGTAAAAATTGTTAATATGACCCCAGAGATATAATTTTTATGAAGCAGTAAGATTTGTATAACTTAAATCTTAAATTCATCAGACATAAAATAATTGGATCCAAAGAAACTTTTGGAGACAATCTCAGTGTTAGATATATTATTTCTCAGTTGGTATTGTTTCGAGAACATTTTATCGCTCTGCTTAAAAAGTCCTGAATACAGTTGAATTGGGACATTTAATTTAGGTGTTAGCTTTCAGTCATTAGTAAGTTACAGTAATTAAAAAGCAACTTTTAATGAAAAACATTCTTGTGAGAAAACTCTTATACTTGTTAATAACCTTAATATAATAATTTCACATCTCCTGAGTCTCCCATAAAACAAATCATTTTTGCACATTCTGATAATCTAATTTTTATTTATTTATTTTGATAATCTTAAATTGGACTAGCTGAATATCCGTACTTCGCTACAGAGTACATTCAAATTAAATACAACAGTCAATGTATGCAATTAATGCCAAAAAATATATATTTATAAAAAAATCATAATGGATATTTTTATAGACTAAATAATGTAGAAGAAAATATTCAAATTAATTCTAGTAGAACATACTAAAGAATATAGTACAGTTTGAGGAACATTTCTTTTACTGTATGTATATAATCGTCTGCCGCATTAAAGAAAAAAAAAAGATTTTTTTGTCAATTTATTTCGTTGTTATGTACGTGATGCAAAATTAATTTAAAGTACTAGAAAAAGAAACCAAGTGATCAGCATTTAATAAATTAAATTCTAAAAATTAATCTTTAAAAATTCAGCAAAACTCAGAAAATCGAGGGAGAGATTCGATAAAGATTTCATTTTAAAGGAATTTTTATGATCTTTCTCATGATATAAATTTTATAACCCTCAGATTATTATTTTAAATGCAAACTTAAAAGAATATTATGAAAACAGCTTAAAAATTTAATTTAAAAAAATAAGAGTTTTTCAAGAATCTTTCTTATTGCACCCCTACACTATAAGAAGAATTGCCGTGCAAAATTTCAACCCTTTAGGTCCAGCAGTTTGGTCAGTGCATTATCTGTCTGTCAGTCAGTCAGTGAATTACGGAACTGTTATATATATATATATATATATATTTTACATTGTTTCTGCACTATGATCGCTGGTTAAATTTTGATTCACATTCTGAAAGTGTTGTTGTTTTCTATGTGTACCAACATGAAAGAGCCTGCTCACAAAGATAAGTTGTATAAACGAGAAATGAATAATGTATGGATTTTCATAATAAATGTTTCTCACTACCAATATTTTTTGGGTGACCAGGGTAATTCTTGAAAAACCATCGTATACCATCATCTAGCTCTGTGAAATTATGCTGTTTAAATATTTTCATTTTTTGTTTTATACCTTGCAATTAAATAGATCTGTGATCAAACTATGAAAAGATTCTAAATCAGGAAGGACTACAGCTCCTGCATATCCTTGATTTATATTAGGTAGACCCCACCCCAGAGATCCATCAACTTCAGTCTCAGAATTTTTATGCCAGATATGATTACTAGATAATGACTGTTCTTGTAGGATATTGTTATGTGTCATAGTTTATTTGTATGCATGTATATATATGTTTTCTTTTATAAATATATATATCCACACAGTCAATTCTGGTTAACTGGACCACTGGTTAATCGAACCAGCCACTTATTCAGAGCGAATCCTGGGCATGTTCGTTTAATTGGACCAGCCGGTTATTAGGACCAAAATGATTGTGTCCCAATGTGGTCTGACTAACCGGAATCGACTGTATATATATATATATATATTCTGTGTATGTATGCATGTTTTGGTAATCAAAAGCAGTTAAATTGATTAAAGATAAGTTCGAATTTCTGTTTTATAACCATATCCCTGTAACTGAGTTTTTTATCTCTATGATTTAGAAAAGCTTTCAGTATTTAATCTAAAATGTAGGTTTATTAATTCTTGATAAATACTACCGTGGGACTTTTTTAGTTTTCAGTTACAAAATTCTTTAAGATGTAGTTTGGATTTTCATTAGAATTAGCTGAGATTTAATTGCAATTTATTTCAGTGGCAATATAATATATTTTCAACAAAATGTGCATTTACCATCTGATTAAAAAAGTTTAAAGACTCTCAAGGTGAGAAAATCTTATGACTTAAAAGTGATATTTTTATAGTTTTATATGCCTAGATTTTCTATACAGTTTGTCAGGTATTTATTTTTGCTTACATCCTAAACTTCTGATTATATGTAAACAGCTAATGCATTTTGCAGGTTATTAGTACATTAAAAAAAAGTAGAAAAGAACTGTTAATTGTCCAGAAAAGTTGCATCTTAGCTTAAAAACATATGAATGAAAGTTTTTTTTTTAAAAGAAAAAATCTGCAAATCTATATTTTTTATGTAAACGAATTTGCTTAAATCACTGTAGGTCATTTAAACCTCTGAATATATATTTTTTGGATATTCAGGGATGTTTTTAAATTATTTATGCATTTCAATTTTTCTTGCATACTTATGCATTAATTTGTATGGATGATCAAGAATTTTGTGTTATAACAAGCCCTTAGCCCTTTTAACTAAAAACACTTCCTAGCTAGAGAACATTAAATAAGATATCTTGTTGCAGTCACATAATAAGTATTTATGTATAAAAGTGTATGTATACCTTTTTTAAAATATTTAAGTAGTACACTCGAACCCTGTTATAACGAACTTCAAGGGACCAAAGGTTTTGTTCGCTTTATCCGGTGGTGTGCTATATCTAAACCGTAATGAAAAATGTCACAAAATGTATAACTCATTAGTTGCAATGTATATTCAATAATGATATATTAAAAAATGATAAAATCTATTAAAATTGATCATTAATGAATTAAACTGACTAAAATCCATTACATTAAACTGACACAATACTAATTAAATTATGTACAATAGGAAAATGGTGGGACCAAAATTTTTGTATGTTATATCCATGAGTTCGCTATATACCGGGTTTGCTCTAACGGGGTTCAACTGTAATATGTATGTAATTTCATTTAATGCATTGAAAAGAGTAATAGTTAAATATAATTTTTTTAATTATATTGTGTTTTAATGTTTACTTATCTTCTATAATTCAGATTCTCCTCTTCCTACATCAAGTTCTTTCAAAATTTCATCTAGGAAGCATTCAAAACACAAGTCAAAACATAAACATCACAAGCACAAAGTAATATTTCCTTTCTTAAAATTCATGTCTGATGGAAACTGCTATTTTAAATTTAGTTACTGATGTTATTTTACATCTATCTTTGATTTTCCAGAGTAAGAAAAAGAAAAAATCTTCAAGAAGAGAGTCCTGTAACAGTGATTCATCAATTGAGCTTGATGACATACCTCCTTCACTGATCATTGAAAAGTAAGAGAAAATAATTTATATTATTAATCATGTAAGTCTATAAGTAGTAGTGTTCTATATTTATATTAAAAAGCATTTATACTCCCTGGGGAAAAATAAAGTAATTGTAACCATGAGAAGTCTGCATTGTCAAAGTTCTGCAGCAAAATATTTTCAATTTCCATTTTTTTGTATTATATATTTTTAATCAATAAACTTTCAGCTGTAAAATTTTAACAATTCCGGGAAAAATACTAATTAAAAATATAAAAATCTGTATTTTAAGAAGGGGAAATAATAGTGATATCTATACAAATATTCCAAAATGCACACTTTTTCCAGTCCATGTCATTTTAAACAAGGGATACACAACATGAATAATAGTATGGTAGTGTATAATAATGTGAAAACAAATGACAATGGCGGAGGTGCCAAACGTATATAAATTGGTACACTAAAATAAAGTTATTAAAGCCAACCCAGCACAGACTGCCATGCAACCAAACTAAAATTAAGTTAAACATGAATGAACATCTTTACTTCAATTTCCTTGTAGTCTGGAGTCACAGTAATGCAAAGTAAATCATATGCCAAACAGAATCAAACACAGTTCACTTGAAGATATTTATTCCAGTTTCATGAACAGTAAAATGTTGAATAGAACACAAACGTTGTAAGATGGCAGCAATTCAACTTATCAGCATCGAAGAACGGGAGAACTGGTCCCAAATAGACAGCTATGGTTAAAACTATTATCTATATTCAAAATGGGAGGAACTGCCCTGTGCACAGCCTCGCTAAAATACATTTCGTCTTAAAACCATAAAAATTTGAGTTAAATATACACCAGCGTTAAAATCACATGCCAGCCTTAAAATTACATTACTGACTTAAACTACATCACCGACTCAAAACATTACACGACGACTGATTAAAAGGCTAGTTGCCAAGGTATTTAAACAGAATTCTGAAGTTTATTGAGTTGCCACTTCAGAAAAGTGAACATTAATTAACATATAAAAAATTAACATACAAGAAACACAAAAAATTAGCAATAAAAATGTCTTTTAAGTCCAAACATGTATATCGTAGTGTAAAATACTGATATTCAACTTCTCTTACAGCTGTTAACTATACAATTCAGCTGTTGTGGAGCATGGTTATAAAAATATGAAAGGTTTGTGGTATTTTAGAAGACAAAAAATATTTATGAAACAAAATAAAATTTTTTATAATAATTAAATGGCATTCATGAATTATTAATACATTTATACCTCTTTTTATGAAAGTTGGATGATAGCCAAATGACTAGGGCTCTGGTATTCAGTACCGAGTCTATGGGTTTGAGTTCCACTATTGGCATGGATGTTTGTAGCTGTTTGGAATCGGCTTTAAGTAGTAGACCCCTTCTAATTAGCCCTCATGTATCAAAAAATGACCACAGAGCTCTGAATCAACCAACCTCTTTTATGAAATTAATTTTTTTAGGTTCTATCTGTGCATGATACAGCTTCTCAGTTATCCAGTCTGCTCACTAATTTGTAAATAATAAGTGGGGAAATTTTCACCACTAATTATTTACAAATTCTTGAGAAATGTTTTATTCTAATGACAGATATACATAATGATATGCATTGCTTAAATTGTTAAATTTTGAAAAAATGCATGCATTGTTGTAATAAGAATACATTAATGAATTTTAACTATAGTGAATTTTAAATGTGATAAACAAAGTATGTATAGCACAAAATTTTATTTTATTTATTTATTATTATTTTTTTATTTTATATATATATATATATATATATATATATATATTTTGCCAAAAGAGGTAATCTTAGATTGTATTAAAAATATTTTTTGGGATAATCTCCAATTAGAATTTAGAGAAATAAGAAAATCAGCTTAATTCATCCTAGAACATATATACAAAACCACTGCTTAAAGTGTAGCTGTTGTTTTACTGTATTGTACTCATCAAGAAAAGAATTTCTTTAAAATTTCATATAAAAGTTTAAAGATTTTGTTCGTATGATATTAAATCACTTTTACAGAATAAATGTAGGCCATGATATTAGTCCATTTTAATTTGATTTGAAACTTCCATTTTGATAACTTTTTTTTTTCATGTTTATTGATTTTTTTGTTATTTATTTCAGAATGAAGAAACTGCAGAAGAAGAAAAACTGAATTTTATGACATTTGGGATGTTTATTCCATAAAAATTTCTGTAACTGAGCAGGTAGATCATTTGAATGTAGTTTTACAAGTTACTAGTTCAAGTCATGACTAGTGCAGAATGCCAAATATTCTTCAAAAGAATATTTTTTATATAGATTTAACATGTTTATAAGTTGTACATAAGATTAAATTTTATTATTATCCCTGTAATTATTTTATTGAAGTCAAGACTTGAGATCATCTATTTTGCTGCATGATCAAGAAGTTAGAAGGCAAATAGACCTAGAACACTTTTCATATGAAGTAAAAGAAGAATCTGTTTTGCCATCCCCCAAACACCTCAATAAACTTAAACTTCACAGATCCCTTTTTAAATAGAAAGTTTACTACAGAAATTCATAAAAAGGAATCAAAACAATAGCCTCCTATTCTGGTTATAATTTTACTAATGGAAATTGCAAAATTGTTAGATGCTTTATTAACTTATCTTATGTGCTTAAAGTTACATTCTAGTTATAATTCTGATGGAAGCAAAAATTTTATAATTGTATATTTTTTAATTAAAGAGAAAATTCTTTAATTTTTTTAAATATACCACTAAAAATCTTTTTATAATTGTATCAGGAAATATTTCTAGAAAGTCCCCTGGTACTATCATTTCATATTTCAGCTATATTTTCTTGAGATAGTTTACTTGTTACCCTCAGCAACTTTCCCTTCTCTCTTATAAACTTTACAAAGGTAGTTTGATAAGTCTGTTCAAAAACATTAAAAATTACACTTTTTTGAAAAAAAAAATTATTTTTCTACTTAATTGTCATTTAGGTTGATAAATTTTTTCCCACGATTTTCAAGCCTTTTGTATTGCCTTCGTAATGTAAGATTTATCCAACTGTGCAAAATAAGCATTTGTTTCAATAATCATTTCAAAATTGATGTAGATTTCTGTCATGCGAGAAATTTTTTTTCTTATTCAGGAACAAGTAGCTGTCCAAGGGGCCAAACCTTGAGAAATACAGTGTATGGGGAACAATTTCGAAAAAGTTATTCTAACAGTTTTGCTGCTGCAATTATAGATGAATAAGCCGCAGCAATGTCATGAAGGAAAATAACTTCTTTTTTTTTTCATTGTGGCCTTTGTATCTGAATTTCAATATTTAAATGATACGGTAAAGATGCATAGTACTCTCAGGTGATTGTTTGCCATTTCCAAGTAGTCAATTTAGATAATACCATGGCACTCCCCAAAATAGTGGTTATGACCTTCCTTGCTGGTGTAACCATTTTCGCTAGCTTTGGTACAGATTCAACTGTCTCAGTCCACTGTTTTGATTGTTCTTTCATTTTCAATTGGTAGTGAAGTATCCACATTTCAAAAACTGTTATGGAACGATGCTTAAATTCATCTGGATTTCTTTGAAACAGCTCCGTTGTGCCCTGACATGTTCACTGGTTCACTTTTTGATCGATTATTAGCAAACGCACCAGCCATCTTGCCGAAAGCTTTCTCATATCCAAATATTCATGCAGAATATTTTGTACTCACTTTAATTAGATGTCTACAACCTCAGAATTATCACTCACTTTTATTGTTCTATCTTTATCAACATAGCATGTATTTTTTCAATATTTTCTGGCATAGTGACCTCAGCGGAGCAACCAGAATGTTCAGCATTACTTTTGCTGTTTCGGCCTTAACGAAAATCGGTAAACGTCTTATAAAACATTCTAAGCAAAGGTGCAGACTCTCCATAATATTTATCAAGCGTGGATACAGTTTTGCCTTTCAAAAAATGATGTTTTATCAACCAACGGAGCTTGTATTTCTTCATTGTGTGAGCAGTAACAAGAGGTAACCGACTGAAATGGTTGTCAATCACAGACTAACCATGAAATTCATTAATAATTTGACTTGCGTGCCTTTGAAGAAGGCTAAATATAAAAGTGCCATCAATTTCAGTGCAGGAGTACCATCTCTTGGATTTTGCATGGACTTGTCAAACGACCCTCGTATGTATTATTATTTGACTTTTACTGTTAGTTGTCCCTAAATAACATTGTCTTAAAATAAATTTTAAAAAGTCAGCTTTCTTGTTTTGTTCCTTTTCCAAAAATTTAAAGGAGCATTTGGTAGCATTTACACCCTCTTTGAAATTATAAGCAAAAAACGAGAATTTAATTTAGAAAGACGGGGAAAAACTAATAAAGGAGTGGGGAAATTACTTCTCTTCTGAACTGTATTTACAGTTGATAAAGGATCTTGTGCCATCAGGGTATATTTTCATACTCAAGTAATTAGTTCTTAGTCTAGCTATTGTAGAAGCAATTGTTTTGGAATAGTTTAGTTAAAGTCCGAAGTTAACGGTTTCTTTAGGGGCTGGTTGGATAATCTACTCTTGGCTAATGCGTTAACATCTGCTAGTGTGGTGGAGGAAGATATCTGGGCCAAGTTCCGCACTTCCTTGGCCAGCAAGTCAGCACAAATCAGTATTGACATGTGCAGGGATCCATTGAAGGGTACGAAACTTTCCCTTAGAATGAAGTCGACAAAGATTATCACTTATGTTGTGGGTAAAGGAGGATTCCCCATTTCTTATAGCTTCCAAGGATGATCTTGAGCCAGAAAAGGTAATGAACCCTTCTGTTGAGCAAACAGTAGGATTGGATAAATAAAGAAAAACTGCTTCCTTAATTGCAATTAATTCACTAGGGAAATTTGATGCAATTGAACCAGTGTGAGTTTTGTGAAAAGTTTTTTCACCATTTGAGTGACTAAAGAAAACACCAGCACCACCCTGGTTAAGGTATCTATCATCTATCAGAGGAGCAATCTGTGTAAACAACCATTTTATTTCCCTGTGAAAATTCTTTAATTGTCTCAGTCCCTTTAGTCTCACGATCTGTTTTCTTCTGCACTATTCCTGGACACGACGACAACAACAACACTGTATTTACAACTCGCTCTTTCATTAACAGCTTAGATAACATTTTCAAAAGGTTAAGAAAAGCTAATTTGAACATAGTTTAAACTACCAAAAGTTTGTGTGCTCGAGTATGCACTTGACTGTCATAAACTGCACACTTCAGCAACATTTAAAGGGGTTTAAGATTTAAGTGTGTCTCGTGTCTGTGTGTTTTGTGTTTAATTTTATTGTTGGAGTTTGTTTTTCTTTAATTTTGAAATATCTGTACATTCATCATCCAACGAATTGCTATTGTATAATAACTGTTCGGGTATCTGTTTAGCATAACTGTCAGGGCGTGGTGGCCCAGTTGGCAAAGGCAGCGGGCCAGTGACCTAAACGTCACTGGTTCGTTTCCCGTCGCTTACAAATCCACCGCTGTGTACATTAATGACGGCTGGTGTAAGAAAAATCTGTCGTGGCTCCAATGTTTTCCAAGTTCTCAAATTTACCTCTGGAGGTGGGGGGGTGAATTGTACCAAGCTCGTCACTTGGCTCAAAATTACGGGACTGGTTCGTAGCCAAGTCAGACTCTGACCCCATGTGGTGCTAATTAAAACCGGAGCCGCTCCCTTCAGCCCAATAGCCTATATAGGACTTGATCTGATTTGCTGTCGGTCGAGGGGCATAAGCAACAACAACAACAACACTGTTTTACAAGATTTTTAGTGTTTTATAACGTTATCTACGTGGATTTCTAGAATGTGATTTGGGAGCTAAAAGAGACTGTTCCCCCTGAAAAGAGTCATCAGCTATCGGTGGCTCTCGAACCCTAATTCAATAGCTAATTCAACATGAAGAAACGATTCTCAGAGAGACGAACACTTTATAAAAGCTAAAACAATTTATTGTTAAATAACAAAAGAAATCGAACTCCAAAGGCGAAACAGCTAAGTCAATCCAGCTTTAAATCAGTTGAACTGCTGATCTGGTGTTCTTATACAAGCGTGGATTTGCGAAGGATTGCACCACCTAGATTTCACTACAAGACGTAATATTTGCAACAACCCCTTTTCTAACTTTGATGACAATAGAAGTCCTACAACTACATCATATTGTGAAAATTTCAAAAGCTCTTATACTCTATGAGTTTTAAAAATTCTGACATCTTCCAATTTTATCCCATTGATGACAAGATTTCTCCTACATATCTATGTAGTTTACCTGTCTTAGTATGTCACGCGACATAATTACGAGGTCTGTTCAACATGTTCCAGAATTTTTTTAATTGCGCACATACAAGTGTTTTCTCAGACATCCGGCAGTGTATAGTGTTCAAGAGAGCCTGACGAATAATTTCCTGCTCTCAGATTGTTTTTATTTTGCCTAGTTTTGTCAGTGCTTTTATTTATGTTAGGTTATCTCCGTGACTTTCTGCGATTTTCACAATGATTTACACGAAAAACGTGTTTGAATGAAATTTTGTTTTATACGTGGCGAGACGTTCCCTGAAACTTGCATAAATGATCCCGGAAGCGTATGGTAGTGAATTTCAGTAGATCTCGTTGTTTTGAGTAGTACAAACGATTTGAAGATGGACGTGTAACAGTTGACAATGATAAACGTTCAAAAAAGCCGTCAACATCAACTGACTTGTCTCATGTTTCGAATATCAACGGTCTTGTGCGTGCAAATCGTCGTCTCACTGTACGGGAAGTCGCAAAAGAGTGGCATTTCAATTGGCTCCTGCCACGAAATTCTAACACAAATACTTGAGATCCTTCGAGTTTCTGCCAAGTTCGTCCCCTTCTGGATGATACAAGATCAGATAGACCTCCCCGTTGCAGGAGCTATTGAACCGAGCAAATGAAAATAAATCGTTCTTGAAAACCATATTAGTATGTGTGTCTTGGGTTTATGGATATAATATTAGAATCAAGGTTTAGTCATCTCCATGGGTCGGCAAGATTCCGCCAAGACCAAAAAATGCTCGACGGGTGCGTTAAAATGTCATGGTCATACCGACAGGTTTTTTTTCTTGGCTGTCGGGTTGTTCATGAATTTTAATAGACTGGACGTACTACAGTCAATTAGTAATATCACATCGAAGTGCTGAAACGTCTCAGACTCCCTGCTGTCCGGAACTTGCTCTTGCTGACTTCTTTTTGTTTCATAACCTGAAACTGGCCTTGAAAGGGCGATGATTTGAGACAATTGACGAAATTAAGGAAAATTCGCAGATGGGGCTGAAAGAAATCCTGGTTGAAGCCTTCAAGGACTGCTTCCGAAAATGGAAACACTTTTGTGAAGCGAGTGGGAAAAAAAATCGATCTGTTCAAAACTACTGAGTTCCTTTAAGAGTCACCTTCACTAATAATTTTAATACGTTGAAGAAAAGTTTGGATACTGGTGTTGTAATGGATCACGATGCTCTAAAAATTTTAGAGCCACTCGATCATCGACAAATCGGAAAGACTGCTTCAAATAGATGACGAAATTTTAAATTCGAACAACACAAGTTAGTTACTCGAAAGTTCATTGTCAGGAAACCTTTTATGATATTTGCAAACCTTGTTATCAAACGTATCATGCGAAGTGAAACTGGCCGTTCGTAAATTTCTGTTTCGTTTCGATCCGTCTAAAAATTATTTATTATTGCTTAAGAAATAACTTACTCTTAAAAGCCTAAGCATTATTCATACCTGACGATATCGAGAACTGCAATATTTGACCCTTTTACATCTCTTTATAACGATAGGAGTGACATAACAATAACAGGACCAGAAAAAATAAATTGCAGTGTTTGTGGGGGACGCAGAAGGATTACCTTCCATCAGAACAAAAAAAAATGTAGTAACGTTTAAGTGTTTCCAGTGCTGTTTTTTAACGATATCTTCGGAAATGTGGAGTCCGCATTTTCAACTAGGTCAACTAGCGTAGCAATGGTAATTCCGGTTAAGGGGATGAATAATCACTTTGGATTGATTGAAAAATGTAAAGAAGGTCGCTGCTTAAATTCTGATTGTTTGGTTAAAGCTGGGCGTGATGGCCATTCTTTTCTTTATAAAAGTTAAACAGACTGGGACTGACATCTGAAAGCTGAGTTCGAATAACACTCAAGTCAATCACGGGTCTCAAACCAGCAGACTTTGGTACCGAAGATTAGCCTTTAGCTGTTGGTCATCATCTGGTCCTATATACATGGTCAGATATCAGAATTGATGATGCAGTTGTATGAATATGTCTTTCTATCACTTTGAACATGTAGAAGAATGTGTACTTTATGAGTGCATACGTCAACTTTTCTTAAGACAAATTGACTAACGAAGAATAACTGATTTTAGAAAGAAAAAACCCTGTTATTTTTGTTACATAATTGTATGTATTAAGCATAGCATCAAGTAATAATGGATTAGTGCAACAGGACAGCTTTAAAAAAGTTTAGTGAGTATGTGATTGTTCATACCTCAGTTACACCCAAGAGGAATTTTAGAATACATTTAATATGTCTTTGTAAAAGAAAATCTCGGAGAAGTTATTGAATAGAAAACATTTAATCTTTACGAAGAATCTGGTTTATTAACGTCGCGGGAGAGTAAGCATTTGATGTAGCCTGAATTGACTATTCAATCTAGGACTGTGTATCAGCTAATATAATCTTGATATTGAGTTTGTTTTCTTAACCTCTTTGTTCTCTTATATTTTACCTCTCGCTCTACTTAAAGGGTCTGTCTTAGCATGCTTAGTTTAGTAGGATGGGTTCACCAGCCTGAAGAATACTTGCAGACAGGGAGTGGTATACAACAGGACATCGGTCGCAGACATTGGCGTACATAGAACTATGTAACGATTCGTTATAGAGGAACTCACAATATTGATAGGTAGCAGAGGAGTTGAAAAGGATGACGTTGTCCTCCACGGTACAGCTCCTAAATCTCAAGGCTGACTCATGAGCTTCCATCTTGTTTCCCAATCCCGCCAAACACATGCACTTATTATGTGCCGCTGTTTGAACGTCAGTTAACATAACATCGATGATAAAACTTCCCTGTTGGACTACTTTATGAATTCCATTATCTTTCTGTCTTAGCTAATACATTAGTTATTAAGCTAATACATTAGTTGTGTACATGACTGTCGGCACATTATTTGAAGTAAAAGGTCTTTCCAGTAAACTTTAAGTGTAATAAGTTTTGCAGCAGATATAATTAAGTATGAGAATATAGAGAGGCTTGTCATTTTAAATATCCCTCGAAAGACCTTAAAGAGTTTGATTAAATACATTAGTTTTGACAAAGCTGGTATTTTATTAAAAGACTCGAATAGAAAAGAAAGTTTCTATAACGCATCAGATCAAAATGGCGACTGCAATTGACAACAGAATGCCTAATGCTTCAGCTTGGATACCAGTTAGAAACATGACTGTATAATAATTCATTGACTATGGTTATTTTTGAGAGCACAACGGTTATCTTTAGCCACACGAAGATTAAGCGCTATGGGTGCTGAGATTGGTATGGCGCATTTGTTCGCTCCCAAACACTGCCACAAAATCCAGTTATAATAACATCGTTAATAAGAATATATCGCTTTTAGTGACTTAAAATTAATTGGTTTCTGGGAAAATAAATCACTTATAAGACCCAGTGGCGCACCCAGGATTTTTTCTTGGGGGGGGGGGGGTGAGATGAACGGATAAAAGTATTTATAATGCATGGGGGGGGGCGAGATGAACGGATAAAAATATTTATAATGTAATTTCTATTTCTTTGGGGAGGGGGCAGGTCCCCCACCTGGGTGCGCCACTGATAAGACCATATTAATTGTGAACGGACGGCAAGTAGCAGCACGTTGTTCTTCAACCATTTTATTTTATTCGAAAAAGAAAAACTCTACACGTACAGCACATCTGGCGTCTCATGTGCGTCCTCTTACGGTGAGCAAAAAAGGTTTGTCACAGTTCTTCAAAGAGTGAAGTCCATATTCAGTGATGAGTGCAAAATGTATAACTTTTACGGCTGAGGAAAACATTCATCTAATTTCCAAATTAGAAAACGGTGAATAAAAACGGAGCATTGGGGCCTGTTCGCATAGAATCCGTCAGTGTTACGCGTATTGACATATTTTAAACCAATCACAGGCATGAACAATGACGTTGCTAATCGTTTGGAGGTTTGTAATTGGTTAAATATATTTCAGCAGTAGTAACACTGACGCTGACGAATTGTATGTGAACAGGCCCTTAGCAAACGGATTAAAGGTGAGTCATGCTACGATTTCAAATATTTTTAAGAATAGAAAAAAATCAAAAGAATTTGAAACAAACCGGACTAAAATTAAGAAACTTCGAAAAAGTCCACATGCTGACATAAAAGTAGTATAGGATTGGGATTTCTGCAACATGCGGTGCAGGGGCGTGGCCTAAAGAGGAGGAGCCTAATGATGACGTCAGCACCCCTGGTGGTCAATTTAGACCAATCGGGAGAAAGTAGCGCCCCCTAGTGGGAAAGACTGGAACTATTCAACTGGAAAAGTACATGGAGCAGCTAGGTGAGCTGCTCAGAGGAGCGCCATCTGTTGGTAAAAAGTACAACTATATTTGAACTTAGAAAATTTCGTAGAAGGTTACGAGATATTTTATGGTACTGCCATCTAGAATCAAAAAGTACAACTATTATTGAGACTAATTTATTATAAGGTTATGGGGTGTATTTTTAAACTTATTTTCGCTGGGTTTTAAACTTAAAATGACTTTTGTTACGAATAACACTATGTTGTAAAATATAACTTAGATATATATTTAAAAACATTGAAATTTTCTGTACAGAAAATATTTAACATTTGAATTTACCTTGAAGACCTTTCAGTTTATACACTTAGTACCTATAATTATTAGAAAAAAAGTATTGAAATAAATGACATACTGCTTTCCACACCACGCAAAGGCGTACAGTATAAAGGCGCCTTACCTCCCTTTTTTGCAAGCATTGCAAGGCGGAGATTCCCCAGTAGGGATATTTTTCCTTAAATTTTTAAGTAATTTTCCCCCCTATGATATGTTTTCACATATTTTGTAATGCCCATACGCCAAAGTGTTAATACCATCTTCTAAAATATATCTTTTATCATCAAAAGGTGAGAGAGCAGTTTTATGTTGTTTCAACGTAAACAACTGATGAGATTCACTTGTAATTCTATACATCAGTGCTTTTGATGATTTTAAGTTAAATAGACATTGTTGATAATCGTCATGTTTTATATTATGTTTTAAAACCTGTCGAGAGACTCCTTTAGCCGTTTTCTCAACATCTTCACTTTTGATGGAATACATTTTCGCACGCAGTCTTATAAACTCTTCGTGGGTTTTGAGTTCATCTCGTCCTTAAAGCAGCCAATCTTTTTCTTATTAGATGAGCTATGGAGAGGATGGTCTGTAGGATAATCTGACGTGTCATACAAGTGGAGATGTGGCTGCATATCTTTATACACATCATCTGTTTCAATTTCATATGTTAATGAGTCAGTATCGGTGAATAACAGTTTTGCTCTACCTCCATATATTGATTTTATGTGATTATAGTGGAAATCATTTAACGAACCCCACATATATAGGTCTATTTAATGTTAGTGATGTCATCACTCTCTCCACAGCTATCAAATCTTCTGTAAAAATTTTAAATGTGTTAAAACTAGGAGCTGCAATTAACTTTTCGGCTTTACTTTTATTAACTAATTGTATATCTTTACGTTTTCTAATGTTCTCCATAGTTTTCCCGTAAACTGAGTTATTTAAAAGTTTAAAAAAGTCTTTTTCAAATGAGGATGTGGCATGTTGGCGTTTTTCGGTGTTGAAATTAATATATGATTTTAACCAAGGTATTTGCTTAAATTTTAAAACTTTGTGTATCTTAACTAATTTTAAACCTAATGGGATGTATAATTGTAAATTTCTATGGTATGCAGTGTAAGAGAATTTATGTTTTAAATTTGGAACTAGTTTTTTGCATTCATTAAATTTAGGGTTGTTTAACGATTGCAAGATTTGCTTAGTTGTTGGAGAGAGCATATCTTCACTAAATTTTAATTTTCTCAGGGGCTAATGGATAATCATTATGCAAATCGTGAAGTTCCTTCGGATAATGCAAATCCACTTCGAGAATATACCCATGTTCACTATCAGGTGGAATTGACAATATTTGCTGCTCAGTAATGGTATCAGGCGAAACCCATTCAAATTCACCATAGGGTAGGGGTTGGCTCATTGCCCATCCATACAAATTATTTGCATCTAAATACATGATGTATTTAGTGGGACTTGTGGGATTATACGAGCGTACATAAGGATTATTTGCGACAGCATGCCTGGTAGAAATAGTTGAAATCCCCCCGCGAATACCACGTTCCACAAACAAATGCATGTTTATGTCTGTGAATAATTCCAGGGGTTGTTTCGTCATTTTTAACGAGGCTTTCCACGCTAATCCGGGTGCTGTAAGGTGTGCAGGATCTATGTCGTAATGGTTTTGGCATAGATTTCGAAAATTTTCGAATACATCACCCAACTGCAACACGTCAATGCTCATGTATAAATCGTGATAGTCCCAAAGAGTATTTAGTTGGAACTGAGACCATATATTATGAGCATGGGTATAATCCTCTTGTGAAATATCTTCACCAGACAAGGAACTATAAAATGCTTTTATGGGCGGTAATACAGTTTCATTAAATTTGGAAAAAGAGTCCATATATTCGTATGGATACACTCCTTTTTGCAGGAGTAAATCTATTTTATCTACAGGCATATTTGCTCTCAAGAGGTTAAAATTATGAGGTTTTAAATCGGATACTAATTTTTCCAGCGATGTGGGCAAAAATTGAAAACTTTCGATAAATTGTATTACTACCCTAATACCACTAGCTTCATCTACTTTGGATAGGGAAAAGGTAATATATTTTTCCATATTTATTGCAATTATTTGAGACTGATAATCTGGGAATTCGCCTAGAGTTTTTACAATGTGATGGCCATCATATTTTTTTAAATTGTGAAATATCATGGGCAACATCTTCCTCATTCGGTATTGGATATTGTACCAGCTGTGTATAACGCCCAGTGAGGTGACAATTTTGCGAACTCTATCTGAATTTGAAGGTTTTTCACATTGGTAGCAATGAGTAGCAGATCTAAAATTATATTCTTCCTGTGGAGTAAGAACCATAGGTTTAATTTGTTGTAATTTGGATGCGATTTGCTCTTTTTCAGATATTATGGCTTTTACAAATTTAACAGCTGCATCAGGACCTCTATAACCAGTGATAGGTTTTATACACTGCCTATCATGTCCCACTACAACATATGCAAAGCCGCAAGCTTCGTGTGTAGCGATTTTTTCAGTAAAAGATTTTGAATCATCAGGCTGACTAGTTTTATGAGGTATAATAATAGATTCAAAATCTGCGTAAATGACATAGGGTACTGGATGTTGATACTGTATATTTTGAAATTTTAAAATATTAGACCCTATTTCTGGCATTTTAATACGCTGTATGTGAACATTTTTACAATAATTTGAATGCTCCACCAAGAGTCTATTAGAACTAAAGCGGTGGAGACATCTGTAGCAAATATGAGTAGCACACTTATGTTTTGTAATATTCGACACAAGTTGGGACATGTCTCGAATTAAACAATAGTGATGCCTTTCTTCATCACTTAAAAGCAGTAAATTTACGCATTATATGTCTGCGCGAGTGGAAATACTTCCCCTTCTTCACAAAGACATTAATGCAAATATTATTAAATTTCTCAATTTTAGATATGTCGCATACGCGAACAGGACATTTTATATTTTTTAGATTAATTAAATGCTTATGGGGTAAATAATGAGCTACACGATGAGGTTGATCTTCTCTACATATATTTAATTTATGTACTATCAGGCACCATACTAAACATTTTTGATCATCATTTTGAATGTTGAGTACAGCCTTCTTATCTGACATTTTCTTAGGTAGAGGAATATAACTTCTACCGCCTAGAGGAACATATTTTGCACAAAATAATTCACAATTTAAAATCTTATTTAGTGACCAGCCTGAACCCCTTTCTATGAATTCTTCAAAAGACTTTATTATTTTGGAGTATACCTCCTGCACATGCTTAGAAATAGTTTCTGTTATCAACCTGGCACTTACTGCTAAAATATGGAGTGATATATGATCTTTCACCATCAGAATCTATTCTAAACAGTTCGGCTTTTAGAATAAGACGCCACTTAAGTGCACGTTTCTCAAGCATTTCATATTGAATTTTATTCACGATTTGCGATTCCTATTCTTTGAAACTCAAAAGAAAGTCGTGGCTATGAGTTTCAGTGGGGATAAATGTGTGTACTGAAAAAACGTTTAAAGCTGTATTGTTACGTGTAACGCGTTTAGGGGCAATTCCTTGATTATCAGCCTTACGTTTAAGAGGTAGAGCATGTGTTATTCTAATATGTTGTAAGAGATCGCATTTACGAGTAAACACCTGTCCACAGTCTTCACATTTATGATGCTGCTGCTGCTGATTATGTGTAGACTCGTGTCGTTTCAAATCACAGTTTCGGGAAAATGCTTTTTGGCAAATAGTATATACGAAGGGTTTCTCACCACTATGAATCTTTTCATGTCGGGTTAAACTTTTTTTTACAGTAAAAGTTTTACCATAAGTGTTACAGACCTACAAAAGATTAAAGATGTAACTTTTAAGTATTGTGTCTTTTAAAATAAAAAAACTAATTCTAGCACACAGATAATACCCTATCAACCACTAACACATAAACTTATCCTCTAATGCATTTTCACAACTTAGAAACATTTTAAAATATATATATATCAACCAAAATTTACTGAAATAGATACACTTACATTTTCACAGCTTAGAAACACTTTTAAATATATAATATTTCTTGTTAAAACCAATTCACTGAAATATACACATTTTTAATTTAACGATGGCATAGGCAAATGTAACCATTTAATGTAAAAACTACTGAATTAATAATAATAAAATTTTATGCACATTTAACAATATGAAATTTATAATAAGTAAATCTAACCATTTTATGTTAAAACTACTATATTCACTGAAATATACACACATGTAACAATATAAAATTTATACTGAAAATTTTATCATTCTATAATGACTGTAATTTCTTTTAAATTATTTTTAATATTGGCACGAAACTTAAATAATTCTGTAATGATTTTATCTAAATTCTATTTCACTAGAATAACATGAAAAGCACAAGAAAATAAATTATATATTTTTTTTCTTTCTTCAAATATATAAGAGGAATGGTTTTATCTAAATTCTTACTATATTCACTGAAGTATACACACATATAACAATATAACATTTGTACTAAAAATTTTATTTTATAATGACTGCAATTTCTTTTTAAATTATTTTTAATATTGGCACAAAACTTAAATAATTCTGAAATGGTTTTATCTAAATTCTTTTTCACTAGAAAATAAATTTCAATACATGCATACAACTTACATGAGCAGACTTCACATCAGCAGATGTACTAGGTTCATTAGTTGATGTAGAGGGGCCCAGTTCCGAATTCATGTTAGGTGTGGGCTGAGTACTCCATGCTGGTTGGGATATGGTCCACACGTCGGGTAGTTCTGCAGCGTTGATAATCTGTTCAAATTCTTCGGCTGGTATGCCGAAATCTATAAACTGAAAATGTTTGAAGTAAATTTATTAATATTATATAATTATTAAAAATTATCATAGTTTAGAAAGATGTAGCATAATTATCTTTTAATTATATAGTTTTATTATAAAATGAAGTTTTTTAAAAATAAGATTATATATACTACTTTATTAAGTATTAGATACAAGTTAAAATTAATTTATATTTAAAAAATAATTATAATATGTTTAAAATCTATAATAAGTTAATATCCACTAAAGTTTAAAATATATTACTTTATTGCAAAAATACAAGTTTAAAATATATAAGTTACTAGCTGAAAACCCGCGCTTCGCTACGGAGTACATTCAAATTAAATACAACGGTCAACGTATGCAGTTTATGCCAAAAAATAAATATATATATTTATAATAAATGCGATGATCAATGTATACAATTGATGTAAAATATATATCTATCTATATACAGTGACTCCCAAAAGTGTTCGTACACTTACGATTTTCAATGAAATAGGGGTCTATCCATTGATTAAAATAAATATTTCAGAATGGATATTTAATAATAAGATTTATAATCTATTCTTAACAAAACTACATGAAATATTTTGAAAACATAGTAAACTTCATTTTTAAGAAACCAATAATCCAAAAGTAACAAAAATTTATCTCACGAAAGTCATCGTACACTTGTAAAAAATCTCTACATATTAGTCAATATTCTAATTTTTCGTTAAATTAATATTTATTAGGATATCCTTTAGCATCCACAACAGCTTTTAAACGTCTGGGAATAGATTGCTTTAGTTCTTTTGTAATTTTGCATCAATGTTCATCCATTCTCCCATCATAATTGTTTTTAGTTCGCTTTTCGTGTGAATGTCGTGTTTTCGTGCTAGAACCTCCAGTTCTCTCCAAATATGTTCTATTGGATTTAAATCTGGCGATTGAGGTGGTGTTTTCAAAACTTGTGGACAATTATAGAGACACCAGATGCGAACGTTGAGAGCCGTGTGCTTAGGATCGTTATCTTGATAAAAAACAAAGTTGTTTCCAATACCCAAATTTTGAGCTGATAATTTTAAATTGTCTCATAAAATATTTATAAAAACAGCATGATTCATTATGCCATCAATAAATACCAAATTTCCTAGTCCTGATGCTGACATGCACCCCCACACAGGGATACCTCCACCGGCATGCTTAACTGTTACTACTATGTTCTTGGGATTAAGTTCCTCATTTTTTTCTTCTCCATACAATTATACGCCCATCAGCACCAAAAATGTTCATCGGCAAATAAGAGATTATTCCAATAGGTTTGGGGCTTATTTATCATTGATAGTGCGAAGGGAAGCCTAAACTTTATGTTTTTCTCACTCACAAAAAATTTTCTATGTGCAGAACGCCCATGTAATCCAGCTGTTCTAAGAACTCGTCAAAATATTTCAGGTGAAATTGAAGTAGAAAATGTTTCATTGAATTCTGCAGAAACTTTTACAGCACTCAAACGTGAATTTTTCACAAATTTTCTAATTATAAATCTCTGATCATGTTTTGTTAACTTTGCCGGACGGCCTTTTCTTACCTTGTTTTCGATCCAATTTTCTTCTTTAAAGCGTTTTTACACTTACTGCACAGTAGAATGGGATAAATTAAGTAATTTAACAATATTCCGAACTGATTTACCACTACTATGATGAAAAATAATCAATTTTGAATGCTGTTTGTTGTTTCTTTACGACTACGAGCCATTTTTAAATAATAAATAGAATATTACGGAGTAGGAAAGCAAAAATTAAAGCCAAACGATATTTTAAATGCCACTACAATTCAAAAATAAAAATAAAGCTCCAGACGATAATTTGAATTATGAATTTATCCTAAAATATTTCAGTGTACGATGACTTTTGTGAGATAAAGTTTTTGTTACTTTTTGATTACTGGTTTCTTAAAAATAAAGTTTTACTATGTTTTCAAAATATTTCATGTAGTTTTGTTAAGAGTAGATTATAGATCTTATTATTAAATACCCATTCTGAAATATTCATTTTAATTAATGGATAGATCCCTATTTCATTGAAATTCGTAAGTGTACGAACACTTTTGGGAGCCACTGTATATATATATTTATAAAAAAATCGTAAGGGATATGCATTTTTTGGGGATAATATCCAATCGTCTGCTGCATTAGAAAGAGAAAAAAATATTTTTTTTGTCTATTTAGTTGTTACGCACGTGACGATAAATTTATTGAAAGTACCAGAAAAAGAAATCACGTGATCAGTATTTAATAAATTAAATTCTAAAAATTAATCTTTAAAAATTCACCAAAAATCAGGAAATGGAGGTAAAAATTCGAAAAAAATTTCATTTTGAAGGAATTTTTATGATCTTTCTCGTGATCTAAATTTTATAACCCTCAATGTATTATTTTAAATGCAAACGTAAAAAAAGTTTAAAAAACAGCTTAAAAATTTAATTTAAAAAAATCTAAGAAGAATTTTTGAAAAATCTTTCTTAGTGCACCCCTACACTATTAGAAGAATCGCCATGCAAAATTTCAGCCCTTTAGGTCCAGCGGTTTGGTCTGTGCGTTGTATGTCAGTCAGTCAGTCAGTGAATGAATGAATCAGTTACGGAACTGTTTTATATATATATATTATTTATTAAACATAGAATCAAAAAATAAATTTTAAAAAAATACTTACTATATTATCATTTGAAGCGGCAAATTGATTCTCCATATTGGAACTCATTTTGAACTATCCTAAAATAAATTGCTAAGCAGACAAGACAAGAAAATTAGAAAGGAAGAGCTAATTCTAATACGTGCACGTGCAGTCCCATGCTTTCCTTATCAGCCCTATCAGTTAGAGATGGGTAAATCAGCTCAGAGCCATTCGCTCTGAACGGCTCTGAGCTGATTTCAAACGGCTGAGCTCATTTCAAAGAGCCGTTCGCTCTGAACGGCTCTTTGAAATGAACGACTGATCCGGATCTCAGTATCTCGGATCTGACGGCTCCCACATCGTTCACCGGAACCGGAAAGACCGATGTAGATCTTCAGATTCGAATCTTTTTGAAGATACGGGTCTTTCAAAAAGAGCCGTCTCTTTTTAAAGACTTTTCAAAATGAACGGCTCTTTTTGAAGATCTGTTTTCAAAATGACCCGGTTCTCTGAAAGACCGACTTCGGATCTGCTATAGATCTGTTATAGATCTCGTTAGCGAACGACCAGCATCCGGGTCTTTGGAGAAACGTTCGGGCAGCGCTGATCGATTTGCTGGCCAGCTGCTGAGTAACGGGGGGAAATGAGCAGTCTATTGTAATGAATTACGTTTTCAGTGTTGCGGTTGATACAACGATTGATGTAGAGTGGAAAATACAAATTCATCCATTTAATAATATGTAGTAACGGATGTATGTATATACCATGTTTCAGCATCACTCTGGAACGCCTGGAGCAATTTCAACCAAACTTGGTACTCTTATGACTTATAATATGGGAATAATTACTGGGGGGGTTGACACCCCTAGCACCCCTAGGGGGGAGGGGGCCATGTAAAACTAAACGAAAACTACTGATATTAGTGTCGAATCCATAGTTTTCGGGATCGCTGAAATAAATAGTGACACTCTCGAAGCCGTTTGAGGGCAAGTTCAGCCCCCCCCCCGCCTCCAAAAATAAGCATTGGGGGGGAGGGGGGAAAGGATGAAAAATAAAATGTCCAAAATGACCGAGAGTGGTGTCTAATCAACAGTTTTAAGGGTAGCTGAGAAGAATAGTGACACTCACGATGCCGTTTAACGGCGAGTTCAGCCCCCATCAGCATTGGGGGGGGGGGGGGATGAAAAATAAAATGTCCAAAATGACCGAGAGTAGTGTCGAACCAATAGTTTTCGGTGTCGCTGAGATGATTAGTGACACTCACGATTCTGTTTAAGGGCAAGTTCAGCCCCCATCAGCATTGGGGGGGAGGGGAAAAGATAAAAAATAAAATGTCCAAAATGACCGAGAGTGGTGTCTAATCAATAGTTTTAGGGGTAGCTGAGAAGAATAGTGACACTCACGTGCCGTTTAAGGGCAAGTTCAGCCCCCCATCAGTATTGAGGGTGGGGGAGGGGGGAAAGGATGAAAAATAAAATGTTCAAAATGACCGAGAGTAGTGTCGAATCCATAGTTTTCGGGGTCGCTGAGATGATTAGTGACACTCACGATTCCGTTTAAGGGAAGTTCAACCCCCATCAGCATTGGGGGGGAGGGGGGAAAGCATGAAAAATAAAATGACCGAGAGTGGTGTCTAATCAATAGTTTTCGGGGTCGCTGAGATGATTAGTGACACTCACGATGCCGTTAAAGGGCAAGTTCAGCCCCCCATCAGCATTGGGGAGGAGGGGGAAGAAGGGGTGAAAAATAAAATTTCCAAAATGATCGAGAGTAGTGTCGAATCCATAGTTTTCGGGGTCGCTGAGAGGAATACTGACACTCCTGATGCTACTTAAGTACAAGTTCAGCCCCCATCAGCACTGGGGGGTGAGAGGAGGGAGAAATAAAATGACTTCGATTTTGCACTAAAGGTAGAATTCATTCCTTTTCCTGTCTAATAAGAAATCGGGATAAATAAATACCCGAAACAGTCTGGTAAACAGCTAGTTACAAATAAAATCAAAATGAAACATTACTGCCGGCCAATCAAACATAATGAAATATTCTCGAAAAATATAAAAGATTAAGTTGAAGAAAATGTTAATAGTTCATATATAAAACGACTAAGGTCATCTAAGGTACTGAACGAGTTAACTTTAAAATGTCCTCTTAGAAACTGCTTAAAAGGACTTTTTAAAAAATCTGGTTCTTTTTTTTTTTGGTTTTACGGTGTGAAAGACTTTTTTTTTATGTTACAGAAACATATAATCAGATACACACCTAGATGTTAAACGATTTTGCGTTTGAAATAACATGACAAAAATTATCACTCTTGATAAATATATACATCTTTTTGTATATCTTTTAATATAAAATAATAATACAACTTTTAAAACAAGGAATATGTTCAGTTAATGAAGTTATATATTCATACAAGTATGCATTTTCACTTAATAATTACTAATATATGTAAATAATAAAAATATTTAAAGGAAATAAAAAACAGAACTCGTTCTTGACATAAAATCTAGGAGTCAAATTGACTCATCATATATATATATCTCCCTACGCGCGACATTAAATACCTCTGTATCTGGTCCGGATATGGGCACGTTAAATCCAAAGACCGGAAAGTCCCTCTATGAGGTCAGGGAGGGTGGGAGAGGGTACGATCTCCACCCCCCCAAGATGTCGCTCATGGGGGTGCTCGGTCAAAATTAAGCTGTCAGCTAGCTAAGACGGACTCCGACTCTTGTGGTGCTATATAAACCGGAGTCGCAAGCTTCAGCCCGAAGCCTAGAATGCCCAGGGGGCATTAGAAACAACATATATATATATATATATATATATATATATATATATATATATATATATATATATATATATATATATATATATATATATACACACACACTCAAGAGCCAAAACATTATGACCACCTGTCAATAACGAGTGGGCCCACTTTTGGCGCGCAACACAGCTTCAATCCGCCTTGGCATGGATGCCACAAGTCCTTGGTAGATGGCCGGAGACAGATTGTACCAGATGTTTAAGCAACGGTCATGCAAATCCGAGATATTGCGAAATGTGTTCTATCGGATTGAGATCCGGTGAGTTAGGCGGTCAGGACATTAACTGGAATTCAGCATCATGTTCCTGGAACCACTCCAGCACAATTTTAGCCTTGTGACACGGGGCGTTGTCCTGTTGGAACATTCCATTTCCAGCTGGAAAAACAAAGGCTATGTAAGGGTGCAACTGGTCCGCAATGATGTTCAGATACCCTGTAGCATTCATGGTCTGCTCTGCCACAACCACGGGTCCCAGAGGCTCCCAAGAGAACGTCCCCCAAAGCATAATACCGCCACCACCGGCCTGTGTATGACCTACTGTACATTGAGGGAGCAACAGTTCGCCTGGAAGACGGCGTATCCTGACACGGCCATCGGCGTGATGAATGACAAACCGTGATTCATCTGACCAGGCAACTCTCTCCCACTGATCCATGGACCAGTCGCAATGTTCCCGGGCCCAGCGCAGGCGCTGTTGTCGATGACGCTTGGTCAGCAAAGGCACACGAGTAGGACGTTTGCTGCGTAGCCCCATATTCAACAGTGTCCGCTGAACAGTGTGCTGCGAAGCTATTCTACTTGGCCCTGCATTGTATTGGGCTGTCAGCTGAGCCACTGTCTGGCTCCGATTTTGCTTCACCATGGGAGACAGTCTCCGACGACCTTTTTCTTTGATAGCGTGTGGACGTCCAACACCATGTCGTCTACTGCTGGTTTCACCGTCATTCATCCACTTTGCATAAGTACTAACAACTGTAGGTCGCGAACAACCCACGAGTCGTGCAGTTTCGGAAATTCTTGTTCCGAGTCTTCGAGCCATTACAATCTGCCCTCTATCAAAGTCGCTTAGATCCGTAGCCTTTCCCATCACACACAGAAGTAAGTGAAAGAATGATTCTTCAGACTCTCCAGCAGCAGTTAAATACCACTTCCACCTGATCACGTGCCTTCCACGTCATCCAGGCGAATTCATTGCAAAATGTAGGGGTGGTCATAATGTTTTGGCTCTTGAGTGTATATATATAATTTATATATATATATATAATATATATATATATATATATATATATAATATATATATATATATATATATATATATATATATATATGTAAATATGATATACTTTAAAAATTATGGGGAAAATTTGTATTATGAAAATAAGTATATTATGCTGATAATTGTATGTATAAATTAAGAAGGGTCAATAAGAATGTGTATAAAGGTAATAATTTTTATGGTACTAAGAATTCTTATAATGTAAAAAATTTCTAGAAGAAGTAATTTTGAAAAGAGAAAAAAATTTTAAAATAATCACTCTCTTGAGCTTAATCCTAGAAATGTAAAAAAGAGAAATTGTGTAAACCAAGGTATTGAAACTGTTTTAGTTAATAAATGTGACACTGTTTTATGACCAAAGCAAGAGTATGAACAAATCTAATGTCAAATTTGAAATATTTCAAAGTGTAAAAAATAATAAATGTGATGTTCTAAATTATAAGGAGGAATCAGGTATCCTCGATGGTACTCTGAATGCTCTTTTTAAAATGCCCAGTGATGTTTTGGAAAGTTTGGCCCCAGAACAAATACCTGAGGACTGGTCAAAATTAGATTGCATTTTAGGGAAATTTGATAAAGTATTTTCAAGAGATAAATATGATGTAGGAAAAATAAAATTAGAACCTCAAAGAGTCCACTTAACTTCAGAACTTCCAATAGCTCTTAGACCTTATCGTGCCTCACAAACTGAAAACTTAGAAATACAAAAACAAATAAAGGAGTTGTTAAAAGCAGGATTTATTAAACCATCCCATTCACCATTTGCATCACCAGTGTGTTTGGTAAACAAGAGAGGAGAAGGAAAAACTCGTTTATGCATAGATTATCGTAAATTGAATTCTATCACAAAATTTGATTCAGAACCTATTCCAAGAATAAATGACCTCTTAGATCAACTGACCCATGCAAGGTACTTCTTAACACTTGACTTAACTTCGGGTTATTGGCATATTGCAATACATGACAAAGACACAGAAAAATTAGCTTTTACTACAAATTTTGGACAATATGAGTGGCTCAGGCTCCCCTTTGGTTGGAAGAATGCTCCAAGTGTTTTTCAACGAGCAATTAGACAAATTTTAAACAAGTATCAAATAAAATATGCACTAAATTACTTTGATGACATAATAATTTTTTCTCAAAATTTTAATGAACATATGCAACACTTAGAAGAAATTTTTCAAATCTGTAAAGAAGAAAATATCAAACTAAAGAAATCAAAGTGTCAATTTGCAAAGAAGGAAATAAATTTCTTAGGTTATGAGGTGTCACAAGGACAATATTCCCCACAAAATACAAACATTGAGACAATAAAAAAATTATTACCACCCAAAAATGTAAAAGAACTCCAAAGATTTTTAGGTTCCATAAATGTATACCAAAAATTCATTCAAGATTATGCAAAGTTAAGATTACAACTCAACAAATTATTAGAAAAAGATGTAAAATGGAACTGGTCCCCTGAATGTCAAATGTCATATCAAAAATTAAAAGATGAGTTAATTTCAAAACCAATTTTGACTTTATATAATCCAAATTATCCATGCCACTTGTACGTTGATGCCAGTCAAGAAGCAATAGCTGCAGTTTTGAAACAAAAACATCCAAATGGACAATTACACCCAATAGCTTTTCATTCCAGACAATTAAGAAAACATGAGAAAAATTATGCCATAACTGAGCTTGAATGTTTGGAAATTGTTGATGCGATTGACAAATATCACTGTTATTTACATGGCCAGAAATTTACAATACATTCAGATCACTCTGCATTACAATGGCTAAAAATGTAAAAAATTTAACTGGCAGGCTATTTAGATGGTCATTAAAATTATCAATGTATGATTATGATATAGTGTATATTAAAGGAAAATGCAATCATGAGGCTGATATGTTATCCAGAAACCCTGTAAGTCATTTGTTAATCAATATTGTTATTTCCTAAGCACAGAGGAAATAATTAAAGGACAGTGGGATGATAATATAAATAACATTAAGTATAAAAATATAATGGAGTCTTAACTGTAAAAAAGAAAAACTTAGTCAAAATTGTAGTTCCGCCATCACTAAGAGTAAAATTAATAAATTCAGCTCATGAAAAGTTTGGTCACCCAGGTGTAAAAAAGATGTTAAAGTTAATTTCCCCAATCTACTATTGGCAAGACACAATTGTAGACATAGCAAATTTTGTTCGTTGTTGTGAAACCTGTCAAAAGAATAAAAAATCAACTCATAAAAAATTTGGACTGATGGAGCAAGTGCCTGTGGCGAAAGAACCATTTGACTTAATTTCAGTTGATACTGTTGGGGGTTTCAATTATTACAATTCAACAAAAAAATATCTTCATCTTGTAATTGATCATGCAACCAGATACATATGGACATTCCCCTCAAAGAGTGTAACCAGTGAAACATACACAAACTACTTGAGACAAGTTTTCAATATTAAGGTTCCAAAACAAATACTCAGTGATAGAAATGCTGCATTCACTTCTTCCAGATTTAAGAAATTTTTGAAGCATCACAGTGTACGACAATTATTGACCAGTTCGCATAGACCACAGACAAACGAGAAGAATGAAAGATGTAATCAAACAATAGTAGCAAAATTAAGATGTAAAGTAAATTCTTCTTCGAAAAACATTCCCTGGACAAAAATTTTAGAACAAGTAACTTCTGAATACAATAATCAACCCCATTCTGTGACTGGTTTTTCCCCAAACTACCTTTTATTTGGAATACTACCATATGATTCACCTTTGCCCAATACAACTTCATTAAATTACCCACCTGTTGAGGAAGCCAGGAAAATTGCAGTGCAAAGAACTATTCAACACCATAAAATTAATAAACGAAGATATGATAAACATTTTGTTCAGTCAAATTTTAAAATTGGTGACTTTGTGATGTACGAAGAATTTAAATACCCAAATTCAAGAAAACTAGATCCACCTTATTCAGGCCCCTATACAATTTTAAGTCAACTATCTAATGTAAATTTTGAAATTAACAGACCAAATCAATATACTGAAAAAGCCACCGACATTGTACATTCAACAAGATTAAGACATTTTCGTCCACAAAATGAGTTTAAATTAAAATAAATTTCAGTTCCTGCAGCATTTCTTGGGGAGGAGGGGGGAAAATAAGGAAAGTTTTGTACTAATTGCAAATAAAATTGAAATTGTGAATTTTGAATGTTAATAATGATAAAACTATGAAAATTAAATTGTATTTCTGAAATTAAGCGCGATAGATTAAGGAACTCATGACTACGAAAAAATATCGCGTGTTTTCTTCTTCTTAGCTCTACGCGAAATGACAGGTTTCTTAACACGTTTTCTCTTTTTATTTAATTTTCCAAAACCAATCATAGTCTTGACTTTAGAAGCCGCCTTATCCGTTAATACTTTTCCAGCTTCTTTTAAAAGTCGTTTTGCCTCCACTTTCACATTATCGCCTTGCGATATGTCATTAATCAAGTTTACACCGCTATGCCACATTTGTTTACCAACAGCTTTTGCACCCGATTTTAAAAGCGGGACTGCGGCGCGAAAAAAACTGCGGAATAAGCCGCCTAAATCATATTCTCTTTGATGTAAATTTCCTTGATAGTAATTCAATCCATGGCCTGTTTGCTGCACATAATAATCCTCGAAAGATTTTTGACAGCGTTGATAAGGCACATACATTATGATAAATACTTACCCCACGTTCAAAAGGCGTTAGGATCCTGTGTGCGTTCTTATAATTTCCAGCGTCTCAATAACTTTTCGATTCACAGGTAAGTAATGGCATCTATCGTATTGGGCACTAACTACACTGGTGAAATAAATTAAGAGAATTTTCATATTTTATCGAATTTCATGAAAAGAATTGAACTGAATGTAAAACCACTGCTTCTAGACAAAAATGCAAATCTTGTACGTCAAATACGTAAGCGTACACGTGCGTGTAGACGGAGCCAGTAGAGAAACAGGCTTCATAAGCGCGCGTAAGTTAAGATGCATTTCGTTCGCTAGCACACTTCGGCCAATTTTTTGGTGTTATTTTGCAGCAATCGGTTAATTTCAAATTGTAACAGTAAAAATGAGTAATCACCAACGTTTAGATGATGGAATGAGGTGGCGAATTGTGTGGAGGCTAGAAGCAGGCCAATCTCATGTCCAAATTTGTAGAGAGTAGCGCATTCTGGGACGTTCTGGGGAGGGCAATTGCAACTCGCAACCCCCCTTCGAGAACCATCCAGGGAATGAAAACAGCGTTGCTGAACGAGTGGGACCAATTGCCACAGGAAATGATAAACTGCCTTATTTCAAGTATGAAATCACGCTGCGAGACCTGTATATCTGTAAGAGGGGACCATACCCCCTATTAACCCATCTATTAACCCATTTTTTTGTTTATTCTGCAACCGCTGTTTCATACCTTCCGACTCCAAGGAGTGTTACTCGCGATCATGCTTGTGTATTACAATTATTGAATGGTTATTTGTTTTATATTGTATCAATATATGTACAAATCATATTTCATTAAAATCGGTAAGGTAGTTCTAGAGATAATCGACCAAGTCTGCAAATTCTCTTAATTTCTTACACCAGTGTACTTCTCCGTCACTTCCGGTAACATTTACGATGTGTAAAAGTGGGGCTAAAACATCCCCTACAATTTGAGGTTCCACAATATCTGAATACAAAAGCAATACTCGATATTGTGCACAAGGGTCTGCCACATATGGGCTATCTACTACAATTTCCCGACTATTTTGTGTAGAGTTAATTTCTATAGGATCAAAACATTTGGGCTATGCAGTCATGTAAAATCACTCTTGCCTTATTTTTCTCTTTTATGAGAACACGTTTGGTCGCATTGTTAAAATTAAAATATATTTTATCTTGATGATCCTTTATACTTATAGCTTTTAAAATGTCAGCTACCATTTCGTAAAATCCTGGAGGAATTCTACCCAACTCTTTCCCGTCATTTAAGTCAAATCCTATTAAATTATTCTGTGCATTCACATTATACCATGTGTGAGGGTATATGAACTCTGTCAAACCCACTTCCCAATCTCCTTTTAATTCTATGGAGACAGATAAACACGTTATAAAATGGGAAATGTTATTTTCTGTAAGGTAATTCATAGAGCTATCGCTCGGCAACGTAATGTAGAAACTCATCTCAATAAATAAACTATGTCGGATTTGTTAGCACTCTTTATAAGCTCAACAAATTAGAAGCGGGAACCCACTGATTAAACTTGCTAGGGTAACCGCTGTACTTTATAAAGTACTCTACTTGCTTTTTTCGAACACGTTTCTTTAAAAATTTTCAATTCGATATTCCTCTTTTAATCTCACTTTTTGCAACTCTTGTACATAAAAGGTTCCTAATATTGGTTCCCCCAATAAATCTGAAATTCTGTAAACAGGCGGTTTTCTTTTTACACACTCTGTCACCATAAATAGTTTTTCCGTCCAGTTGGTTTCGTATCCTTTTTCAAAAGTTAACTTTTCCTTGGAAACACGAACCACATCACCTATGTTAAATTCACATTTATAAATCGTAGTATTAACTTCTACATACAGTGAAAACCAAACATCTCTTTCGTTATTCAAATTAACCTCTGCAGGTAAACGCTTTATACTTGTATGAAAAGTTTGATTATAACTTTTCACAAGCTGCCGTAATACGTCAATGTACTTGTACGTGTTTCGACTCGTAAAGTATTTCCACATTTTAGTTTTCAACGTTCTATTGAATCTCTCAACCACAGATGCTTTGGTAGTATTAAACGTCGTGAAAATTTTTATATTTTTCTCCTTTAGAAATTTTTGAAACAATTCATTTTTAAATTCGCTAACCTGATCTGTTTGAAGTGACTTGGGTTTACGCTCTCTCGTTATTTGCTCAAAAGCCCTACAATATCAACCCCTCTTTTTCGTTTCAGGGGTATGGCCCACGCATACTTTGACAATATATCATACATGTTAATATATATCGTAACTCTCATTATGTTTATGTAAATGGGAAGCATCCACCAAATCCGCTTGCCACTGCTGATCTATAGAATAAACTGTACCGTAATAACACAGCAAGCTAACAAGAAAAATAAAACTTTATTTCATATTGATAAGACGAGGGGCAACACCATCATAAAAAGGTGTGGAACACATCACATTATGACTGTAGCATAATAACGCAGCCACTCGATCAGAATCGAAAATAGACGAAGGATACCAGCTCAAAAACATCGGTGTAGCTCAGCACGAACAACCCTTCTTTATGTCTCCTCGTTCGATCTCTTTTTTTCTACTTCAGTTCGCTCTCGTTTAAAAACCGCAATCCGGGTCTCGATCGGGAGATCGTCAAAATACTATCACTCGATTCGTGATAAATTTACGACGAATAGGTTTATGTAAAGTATAAGCATCCACATCCTGAAGCCATTTCTTTATCTTTTTCTTTGAAACTTTTCCTCCGGTAGCACGAAAAATAGCATCGACACCACCATAAGATGTTGCATGACTTCGTTCTTGATACGTCACGTCCATTATAACAGAATATTATATTTTTCTTTATAAGTTTTCTGAAACCTATCATTGTTACACTGAAAATGATATATTTGCAGTATCATTCAGATGTAATCTAATATTTCCAGTATTGTTTAAACGCAATATAAAATCAATAGCTAATTTATCAGTTTCCGTAAAAATGTAGATTAGTGAAATAATTCCACTTAAACACATATATAGCACAACTGCACATCTAACTTCCCCTTGTGGAAGCATCTTCACAAATGATAAAATTCTGTAAATTATTCTCTCTTTTATACCTTATAATATAAGCTGCTAACATGTAATGCTAATTGAATGGTTCTAGTCAATGTCAAACCAATCAGCAAACAATACATTTTCGGGTTCGCATCCCAGCGAAAATAAGTTTAAAAAATACACCCCAGAACCTTATAATAAATTAAAGTTTCAATAATAGTTGTACTTTTTGATTCTAGATGGCAGCACCATAAAACACCTTGTAATCTTGTATGTTTAAATCTAGTTCCATTTTTTAGCAACAGATGGCGCTTCTCAGAGCAGCTCGCCTAGCTGCTCCCTGCACTTTTCCAAATGAATAATTCCAGTCTTTCGCACTAGGGGGCACTGCCTTCTCCTGATTGGTCTAAATTAACCACCAGGGGTGCTGACGTCATCATTAGGCTCCTCCTCTTTAAGCCACGCCCCTGCACCGCGCACCGCATGTTGCAGAAATCCCAATCCTATTGTTGTGCTGACAATTAAAGTTTTTAAAAATACATTTTCAACATAACATGCTTTGGCAAATATAGATAAGTGTGGTGTAAAAATATAAAATTCTAATAGTATCATATGATATAAATTATTATTATTATGATATAAGTGGCTAGTAAATTTTTTTATTGGCTGGTGAACCTTTGTTCCAAATAATATAAAATTAACTACTCAAAAGTTTTTACTCCTTTCTTGTCCAACCCCGTATTTTCTATCTCTCGGTAATACAATACGTCCAGCTGTACCATTTTACTTTGAAACTTTGAACGCTCTCGTGATCTCAAGGATTAAGAAACGAAGACACTAGAACATCGGAATTTTAATGTTTCTTACAATCCCAGGCCTCCCCAGTTAAAAGACCACCAAGAAAAAAAATTCTGCGAAAAGGGGTACGTTGTTTACGACTTCGGCGAGCAAAGATACATCCAGAGACTCGGCGAAACTCACCAATGCGAAAAGGAGGCTGAATAACTATTTTTCGACGCGCAAGGTTCGGGAAGCGAGGTGGCTCCCGAATTGGAAACGAGAGGGAAGTTTGAGAGGCAGAGAGAGAAAAGCGGCGCCATAGAGAACAGTCTGATTTTCCAGTCGCCGTTGTCAAAAAAAAGATGCCTGAGATCGGGACCGAGCTGATGGGGGTCATGAAGAGTTCAAGAGCCAGCTAACTCCCTTAATTTGGGCATGACCTACCCTCCAAACTTAATCTTTCCTATATTGCCTTTCTTTTCAAAATTCTCTTGATTTTTTAGACTGAAGTCGTTATTCGGTATATGATTTTTAGTGATTTTCTTTTTATTATAGTTAACTTAAGTAATTTTTTTGTCTAATTTATCACCAGCCACTAATTTTTTAACTTTGTTTTATTATGTTTGTATTAATATGAATATACAGAGGCTGCTCACACATTTTTTAGACGATGTATATTGTATTCACAAAACTAAATATATAAAATTCTTGTGTTTTAAATGTTCTATTTGACATCCCTTATTCTGAACTATCTTTCGACACCGCAATTTCCAGGATAATAATGCCTTTTGAAGTGTCAGAAGAGGTATTCTATCCCATTCCTCCTGAACAGCTTTCCAGAGTCCTGTAAGGGTTTTGGGACGACGTTTGGATAATGCAGATTTTAAAAGTCTGAAAGCAAAAAAATCCATAGGTGATACATCGGGAGATTTAGTAGGGATATCAGTGAAGGGTATGTCTTGATACCAGTTTTTTGTTCCATTTCTTTTAGGAAATTTACAGTGGATTTTGATGTGTGACTGCTAGCTTTGTCCGATGGAGTCTCACAGATTGATGGCACTGTGAGTAAAGCGATGGTATTTCATTCAGAAGAATTGGCGATAAATATGTTTCTGATAATATTTGGAGTTAATCTTGACATTTTTTCCCACTCTCTTTATTTTTAACTTGTCATTATAAGAAAAACCAGCAACAATCATGAATCCCTTAGAAAAACTTTCTTCGATTCTTTGAACCATGTACTTAAATTTGTTTCTCCCCTTTTATGATAATAAATGGCTCTTTTTTTGTTGCAATCATTTAAATACACCCATGATTCATCTATTGTGACAATTGTTTTCCATTTTTCATGGATAAGTGTTTCTCATATAGAATTCTGCAGCGTGTCCTGCGTTCAACGATATGATTTGGAGAAGACGATGCACATTGCGTTTTTTTCGCTTTCTTAAGATTTAAATCAACGTTTATCGTTTTGTTTACAGTGGACACCGAGCATTTTAATGATTTTGCAACTGTCCTTTGACTAGGGGGATTTTCTTTTAACATTAAACAACGTACCTTTGCAATAGTCGAAGATGTCTGTTTTTTTCCTTGGATACTTGTTTGGAATTTTTGTCGCACTTCAGGCTCCAATTTGACGTTTTTTTTCCTTTCTCGTTGACGATATTACCTATCGACGCTTTAGATATCACAAAACCATGACCCTCACATCATTTTTGGATAAAGGAGTACGCATATTTCTCTTCGGAAAGGAGCATAAATGTAGCCTTCGAACCACTACTTTGTTTAAAAACGCCTATTTTGAATAAAAACAAAACTTTCAAGCCGCAGGACGATAATTTTGACTTTAAAAACCATAGTACAATTGCAATTATTTCTTTTGAATGCAAACGATTTTTTTATTTACCGCTTACCAAAATCGTCTAAAACTGTGCGAACAGCCTCTGTATATCTTTTTTATAATGTGTCATCGAGGAATTGTGCCGGTTTTGCAAGCTAAGTTCTTCTAGTTTTGGTTTTTGTGAATACGCAGGAAACAATAGGAAATTAATGTTTAAATAAAATTTGTGATTATTACCCCTAAGCTCGTGTCTTGTCGTTAATTCCTTTTTTTTTTTTAGGTTTAATAACAGTTTCTTTTACGACACTAGCTACCCTTAGAACTGGATATTGTGGTTAACATTAAATATTTTAATTACTTGAGGTTTTCACAACGCGCCTCAATCTAATTTTAATCTTTAAAAGAAGCTAAATACATTTAATTCTATAATCTATAAGTTAAACTTAATCTGTAAGTTAAATTTATTATTTATTTCCTAAACTTTTCTTAATGCTTTCAATGGTAAAAATGTTTTAAAGTATACTGAGAGCAGTGGCGCACCCAGGATTTTTTCTTGGGGGGGGCCGAGATGAAGGGATAAAATATTTATAATGCATGGGGGGGGCGAGATGAACGAATAAAAATATTTATAATGCAAAATCAACATTTCTACTTCTTTGGGGGGGGGGGGCCAGGGCCCCCTGGGCCCCCCCCTGGGTGCGCCACTGACTGAGAGAATAAATAGTTACAACAATTATATTCGTTACAACCCCTATACTACCCATATAAGTCATTTCGCAATGGTTAAGATTCAAAGGAATGCCAACATTTCCCTAAGCTGATCAATTTTGCAAGCGAAAGCAAATTAATTTGCGAAGCTCTTTAAAAAACATGATTTCGTTTGTTCAGCCTCGTAGATTCAGAGATTTCGGGAGAGGCATTCCATTGTGTCCAGGAGAATCGAAGGCCGTGCCACCAGGAGTTTCTGATAACTGGCTTAAAACCGTTTGGACTATGTTAAAAGAAGGTTATGAGGACTATGAAATCTTCAACGCTGATGAAACTGGCCTATTTTATGGGATGACCCCAGATAGGACGTTGCGTTTCAAACACGAAAACTGCAGTGTTGGTAAGCTTTCAAAAGGAAGAATAACATTTATGGTTACTGCAATTTTAACTGGAACTGAAAATTTGAAGCTTTTAGTGATCGGAAAATACAAAAAATAGAGGGGTTTAAAAATATAACATCTTTGCCAGTTGATTATCATTCGGATTCTAAAGCTTGGATGACAAGAGAAATCTTTGAAAACTGGTTGCGGAGTGCGACCAAGGACTTCTTATTAAACAAAAAAGGAGAATTCTTATTGTGAACAGTTGCCCAGCCCACCCTGCAGTTCAGTGTCTTTATGCCATTAAATTAACTTTTCTTCCTCCCAACACAACCTCCGTATTACAGCCTATGAACCAAGGTGTATCAAGTCCATTTAAAGTTCATTTCAGGAAGACCTGATTCTACAAATCATCGGACGGATATTAAAAATAAGAAAGAACCGAAGATTTCAGTACTGGACACTATCATCATGCTAGAAAAGGCGTTGGATAATTTAAACCTTTAATGATTTCGAATTGTTTCCGGCATGCTGGCTTTTCTTAGGGCCTGTTCACATAGGAGTCCGTTGCGTTGCGTTAAGGAAAAGATGACGTTGAGACGAAAATAAACCAATCATAGGCGTTAAAAAATTTCATTGCTAATCGTTTGGAGGCCTATGATTGGTTTATTTTCGTCTCAACGTCATCTTTTCCTTAACGCAACGCAACGGACTCCTATGTGAACAGGCCCTTAGGGTTGAAAATCCTCCCGTTTTTCAACTCAAGACGCTAGAGATGAAACGCTTCAAGACTGGGCTCAAGATTTGCCAACTGAACAAGATTCACTTCGGGACAGTGGCGTAGCCGGAGGGGGGGGGGGGGGGGGGGGGGGGTAAAGGGGGACTATTATGCCCCGGGCGCCACTCGCAGAGGGGTGCCAAATGGTCCTTTTAACTAATTCTATATATCATATTACTATATATTTTTCGGGGAAGGGGCGCCAGAAAGGTATTGTGCCCCGGGCGCCAGTTATGTTCGCCACATCACTGCTTTATGAATAAGAAGACATAGATTGGCTCGTGCAACTCATGGGAATGTAACGGTTTGATTTGGTTTGGAACGCTACGGTCACCTTTTGCTACACGAGGGCTAATTAGACCGGGACCTACTGCTTAAAGCCGATTCCGAACGGCTACAAACGTCCATGACAAGAGTGGGATTCGAACCCACAGACTCCGGTACCGAATGCCAGCGCCCTAGCCATTCGGCCATTGTCCGGCAGGGAATGTAACGGATGAAGGTATTGTTGCAGGCTTAAATGCAGAGATTCTGGCAGAGATGATGATATTGACGACAGTGCCAGTTCAGAAGATCTTCTGAACGAGTTTTCTTGCCCGCGTTTAAAAGAAATGTTTTCAGCTATCCATACTGTTAATAAATTTTTAGCTTGCAATGACGATTTTGTGAAGGATCCGATAAAAAAAAGCTGTGTCGAGATAACCGAAAATTCTTTTTATTTACAAAATAAAAGTAAACAAACAAATCTTACTGACTATTTTCAGAAAATGAATAAACATTTAAAAACAAAATATTGCATTGTGTATGTACATTCATAATAGCTACGTAATTTATTCATTTTTCTTTTTAGTGTTTTAGAACTATGTATTTCAAAAAGTTTAAAAATACATACTTATATGAAAATAAAGTGTGTTTTTCCTTGATTAACTTGAACCTTTTAACAATATTTTGAACGGCATGTTTCAGTTGTAAATAGAAATGTGACGATGAATTTGGTATTTCTAGCAGTTTTAAGTTAACTATCGGGTATAAAAACTATTGATTATAAGAGCCAGTTTTTTAAGTCCCCATGTTGTTCTTATAAATGATTTGTACAGTGTTATTGTATTATCTGTTACTAAAATATGACTGTAGCGCGTAGTGCAGCCAAAAAAAGTTAATAAACAAACTTATGAAGCCTAATTAGTTTAGTTTAGATCAACAACTTTCAAAGGTCGATAAGTGTTTCATGGACACATGACAGTAAAGGAACAAACTCAAAATATGCATCAATTTGCATCCACGGAGGGATGATCGTGACTTAGGAGTTACCGATGAACAGTGTATATCGATTATTATCGATGATAGTTAAAAGCATGCGCAGTGAGTCATGCAGCGGTAGGTGCGGCTAATGTTTACGAACTGTATTTACCATCGGAAATGTGTAAATAGTAAATTTTTTGTGATATGAAATGTCTGAACTAAAAATACAAGCACCTCTTGCAAGGATAGAAGATTGGCCCGAATTTAATGACTTTCAAAGCTCTGAAGATTTTGAAATTCAAATAAAGACTCATTTTCTAGTCCTGAAACTAATGAAAATTCATTTGTAGATAGCAGTTTTAGTGATGCATTTTCTACATCACTTGAAGATCTAGTGAATACTTTTGACGAAAAAATTACAAAATGCTTCTATAATTATGAAGAAAATGTGGAGCAGCTCGACCCGGTTCAGGTTCGAAGTCAAGATGAAATAATGAACGAATGCCAGTAAGTAATGTGAAACACTAGTTTCGTATCGTTATTTCGTAGCATAATAGTTATTATTAAGGAGAAATCAAAATCCTCCTTGGGAGGAATCGGGTAAGATTCTGCTTCCCCCACCCCCTATGATATCTTCCACAGGTTTTTACATTAGTAATAATAAGGTAATAATCAGTTCCATTTAGTGTGTTCATGCCCCTCATGCTTAGGGAACATGAGCCAGCTCATAAAATAGCAGTCATACCTAAGAAAACATCTCTCCATATGCTGTTTATTGTTGTGCTGAAGAACTGTCATTTTTTGTGGAAAAAAGAAATATTTTTTTTTTAGGTATGTCTCTTTAGGTATGTAATACTCGTTGGCCCGCCCTCAGAAATGAAAATAAAAAATCACCTAAATCTACAATTTAAAAAACAATATTGGAAAGAGTGTTTATGAGGCGGAAATTATCGATACTTAAAGAATGTTGAATATTTTTTAAGTTTTTAAATAGGCTCTCATAATAACCTAAAGAAATATAAATCGCTTTTTGTTCAGCATGAAATATTTATTCTTTCTCTTGCCCCACTTATTTTGCCTTAAGCAACTATGATTTATTGGGACCTGTGTACTCACTTGCCCCAAGTGCGGGACAAGTAAGCACACAAAAACTTTAAATATTTATGGCAAAAAAAAGTTGTGAATAAATTTTGGAAAAATCAAACTATAATGTAGAACATAACCAAAAGTCTGTATGCAAATTTTCATACAATTACAACAACTTATAAAAAACTTATTTAGATTCAAAGTGGAACTATGTGATTTTGCATTTTCACTTACTCTACTTCACCCTACATATGTTTTTTGCTAACCATCCATCCCCCCCCCCCCTTGAATATCACTCACACCTTCTCAAGGGTGGGACGTGTCTCCCCCCAGGTTGAGAACCATTGCTCTAGATCAGGGGTTTCCAACTTAGAAGTGTCCAAGGGCCACAATCGAAAACACCTGTCTAGTGGCGGGCCGCAATTTAATCAGGACCATAGCCAGGACTTTTTTCTTGAGGGAGGGGGATTGGAGGATTTGTGTGTAGTATGTACTGTGAAATTTTTAAAATTCGAGGATGAACCTCCAACAACGACCTTGATTATAACTGACCAACTTTCGTTAATTACTACTCAGACACACACCAAAAAAGTCAAATAAGAAGGGGTATTTAAATAAGAAGTGAGGGGAGTATGAAATAAAACATGAGTGGACACCCTACTTTTCATGGAATTTGAGGAAAATCAATCTTTTTTGTAAATGAACAGCATTTGAAAACAATATAGATTTTTACAAAAACATTTTTCGTTAACTAAGAATATCTAAATTGATGCTGCAAATTATTTTCCTAGAAGTCTTCGCGGGCCGCAAAAAAGGCACTGCGGTCCGCGGGCCACCAGTTGGAAAACCCCGCTCTAGATGCATACCTGTTCTTCAGAATATCAAGGTTTCTAACCAGTTTAAGATAACAGGGTGGGGCTTATTATCTGAATGAATTATTATATGAATAAATGAATGAATTCATTTATAGAATAATGTGAATGAATTATTTGTATGAATAATATGAATGAATTATTTTATATGAATAATATGAATGAATTATTTATATGAATAATGCATCAGAACTGAATTATTTTTGTACCCATTATTATTTAATGTGAATAATTTCATGTTTTACAATCTTCAGTAAAATTTGGTAATTATTTGGTTTTAAATTAAAAAAATATATATATCTCTAATTTTTCTGAAACAGACATCTCAAAAATCATTTTATAATTAAGACATATTTTTTTTTTTAGAGACCCAAAAGGTATTAAATAGCTTAAGAAACTCATTAGACATCCTGTATTTTTTTAAGTGTTACTTAAATAATAAAACTTCACAATTTTTTCTGTCTTTGTATACCTGGATCAGACTTAAAATATTACTTTCTATTTGCCTTATATTAAAAATTGTATTCCTGATTTATAATATCTGAGTGAAGAAAGTTTCAAATGTTTATTTTTTATGTGTTTAATATTTTTTGTAAGAATCTTCTCCTTCTGTAATTTTATTTTTATTTTGAAGACCTTAATATTATTTACCATAGTCCCAAATGAAATTAAAAAATTGCAGATATTTAATAATAATTCATTAGTAAACCTTTATTGTTGTCTCATTTTAGAATATGGTGGACTCTGACTGGAAATTTCGGGAGCATTTTACCTATTGACTGGACAAATCCTGTGCCAAAGGGCTCCAACATTCTCTGTTAAATATGAATCAAATATGGTTTGTTTTCTATTTGTATAGTCTAATAATTTCACTAAATCTGCTTGCTTGTTAAGTCTCTAATTCTTTGAAAGTGTGTACTAATATACTTGAATATTTTGTGTATACTTTAGGATTGTGAATCTAAAGATGAATCTCCCAAAGAAGTGGATATGCGTTCATTATTAATTAAGAACTTACAACAAGAACCATTATTTACTGCTGAACAAGTTTTAGAGGAAATTGAAGAATGATTCAGGTAATTTTCCGATTTATTCTGTGATGTATCATTCACTACATTGGTATGGATGAATAGTTTATCTATCCCTTGAATATTCTGTTATTGCCAGCTTACGTTTGCATATTAATATTCTCTGCTTTATAGTTAAATATATTTTTATCAACATTTTGGCTAAGTACTCCATGCCAACAATTTAATCGAGTTCTGTATGTTATTTTTTGAACATGTTTTATATTTTTACCTTGATGTTTCTTAATTAAAAAAAATAATTATATGGTGTTTTTCTTTCATAGCAACAGAGATCCCCATCTCTTAACACTTGTGGAACTCCTGAAAAATCACCTGATGACTTAAAGAGTAAAGTAGCTATGTATATTGGCATGTACAAAGCTGGTAAGAAATCACATTAATTTTTAAAACTGAAATCATTTTAATTTTTAAATTTCCTATCTTTTTTTCATGAGAAATCATTTTAGCTGAAGAAAACATATCTGTTTTTAAGTTATTTTCTGCCCTTTACTTGTAAATTATGTCACTTCTCCGCCTTTACTTTAAAGCTGGTACCTTTAAAGAATTGTTAAATTTTTATAACACTTATAGCAAACAATGGTACAATAAATAAAATAGTGATATCTGAGGTCTATAGAGTTGAACAAGTGCCATTGACATATCATTGACCTCCTATTATGGACAGTACACACCAATAAAAATGCTTACCTATTAGTTATTTGAACTGTTTTGTGCCCATAGCAAATGGTCCTATTCTTCCCCTTCCCATTCTGGTAAGGCCTGGTGATGTTATTGTTCTATTTTTTTAAATCGTACTATTATTGGGTATAAAGTGAAAGTGCATTATAAAAAGAATATAAAAAAGCAGCAAATATATTATATCATAGCCTAAGAAATAATGCATTCCAACTCTGAAATTGTTATACTTATAAATGACAGCTTAAAAAAAATTAACTCAGAATGTGCAATAAAATTGAATGGTACACATTATGAAACTCAAGGTTATTGCTAAAAATTTCAGAATTTAATAAATTTGCTGAAAATAATATGGGTTGTACATACATGTGTAGAAAACCAATAAAATTTTTTAATTAACCTTATACTTGCACATAATTTAAACTGTTTCATATGTAAAAAAAAATTCAGCTTATTTTATTTTTTTTATTTCCCAATGGCAGAGAACTTTACATAATGAATAACAATACCACAAACAAAGAACAAAATTTTTTGTAAATGTCATTGTCGTATTCGACTTCTGTCGTCCCAGTACTGCTCGACCAAGGAAGCCCCACGGAGTGCTCTGCAGTAAGAAATATGGGTGGCCAAGCCATAATGATGTGGTCCCCACAAAGGATACAGTAGGGGCCTGGAAAAGATACCAATTTTAAAAAGGGGTCCAGCCAGACAGACATGCTGTATGTAGAGTCTAAAAATTGCAACTGCCTCGCGGCAGGGCCAGTCAGGCATGGTAGGTTTGCTCCAAAAACCTCCCAACTTTTGGAAAGCAGTTTGAGCCCTGAAATCTTTGTGATGTCGGGAAGATATAGTACTCTTGATAAGACATTTATCATGCAAATTGGGACCTTATCACGTGGGAGTTCATAATATACTAGCACCCTTCTTCACCTGCGTATCAGCCTGTTCGTAGCCACTTAGTCCACAGTGACCAATTTCAACTTCTTCCTCATATAAATAAAAAAATCAATAAATGAATTTATATCCTCATATAAATTCAATTTTTTTATATATATAATGAGGAAATTTCAACTTTTTCCTCATATATATAAAAAATTTGAATTATTTAGACAATAAGGATTTACAGTAAACATGTAAATTTTTATAATTTTCCTTATAAGTTTAGAATGGGAAGCTTAAATAAATGCTTATTTTTATACCTGTATCATTGAAGAGAATATTGAGAAAGTTAAGATGCATTTTGAAAAACTAATGTGATAAACCTGAAATCATAAGGGATTTCTTGTTGTTAACATAAGGAATTAACATCAGAATCATTGATGCAGAAAAAAATTCATGTTAAAAAGTGAATGACCAATTACTTAGCTAATGAAATTTTATCCTTAAAACAGTATGAAAAAAAAACTCATCGTGCAACAGTCCCACTGTGGACCAAGGCTGGTGGCCCTAATCTCCGCTTTCTTGACCGTGGGCTTGGGGTGCCATACAGCATATGTCTCAATCAGGTGTTCAACCTGACGTTGGATCCCAGAGGTTAGTTCCCAAGCATTCTTGGTCCTCATTTTATCGACCCACTCAAGGATGAAAGGCTGAGTCGACCTTGCACATGTCGCAGTTTCGAACCCTGGACCGGTGGCATGGCAGCTTGACACTTTTAATCACTATGCCACCGGGTGTCTAAACAGTACAAAAACATACAATAAATTGTGTGAAAGAATGTGTCAATTACCATTTTTCCTCATATGTCTACTACCTTTTATTTGTTGGTTTATATGATCATCAATATCTTGTTTGAGTTTGCAGTTTATAATTAGATTTGATGGCCTAAGTGTTTACAGATGTAGATGCTTGTGTTTATTTTAATTGAATTGATTAGAAAGTGAAGATAAATGGTACTCTGAAATAATCTTTATAACTTTAAACCTCAAGTTACTACAAGTAACATCATAATTAACTTGTATTTTGAGAAAAATAGTTGAATTGAGTGTTTTCTCCCTGAAATTATCAAGAGATTGCTGCATCTTGCTCCTCTTTAAAAATTCATCCTGCCAGTTTTTTGTACCTGATTTTTTCTTTTAGCAGGCAAGTATGCTTCTAGAACCATGCTTAAGTATTGCTAATGAAAATGAACTTTGATTTAACAAATCATTTTTAATTATTGGAAGGTTATTTAAGCATATTAAAAATGCATTAAGTAAAATTTAATAATTATAATCTAAATCATGGCTGAATTAATTATTAAGGTAGTAATTATAAAATTAAAATTTGCCTTTTTCATTAAAAACTTTTTCATATTGCTTCTGATATTTTTCTTAATTCAGGAGAAAACATTGAAACATGTTTACAAATATGAGGAATTATCTTCATGTGTGTAAGATTTATAGAATACTAAGCTAATGAAATTTTATCCCTAAAATAGCGTAAACATGTGCAATAAATTTACGTGAAAGAATGTTTAACATTACAGTTTTTCTACATGTGTCTACTAGCTTTAATATAAGCTTTTATAATAGAACTAGCTGAATACCTATGCTTTGCTACAGAGTATATTCAAATAAAATACAATGGTCATGTAAGCAATTAAGGCCGAAAAAAACAAAAGAATATATTATAAAAAAAATCGTAATGGATATTTTTATAGACAAAATATGTAGAAGAAAATATTCAATTAAATCTAATAGAACATATTAAAGAATTTAGTACAGTTTGAGGAACATTTCTTTTACTGTATTTTAATATTTTTTGATAATGTCCAATCGTGTACTGTATCATAAAAAAAAAATTTTTTTTGTCAATTTATTCCGTTGTTATGCACATGACGCAAAATTAGTTTAAAGTATCACAAAAAGAAAAGAAACCATGTGATCAGCTTTTAATAAATTGAATTCTAAAATTAATCTTTAAAAATTCACCAAAAATCAGAAAAGGGAGGTAAAGATTCGAAAATGATTTTATTTTAAAGGAATTTTTATGATCTTTCTCATGATATAAATTTTATAACCTTCAAATTATTATTTAATGCAAACTTAAAAGAATGTTACAAAACAGCTTAAAAATTTAATTTTAAAAAATCTAAGAAGAATTTTTAAAAAATCTTTCTTAGTGTACCTCTACACTATAAGAAGAATCGCCATGCAAAATTTCAACCTTTTAGGTCCAGCAGTTTGGTCTGTGCGTTATCTGTCAGTTACGGAATTGGTTTATATGTATAGACTACTAGCTTTTTTATAAGAATATGCTATTTTCTTGTATGTGTTACTGTAATTTAATAAGTTCTTGGTTAATTTGTTATTTATTTATTTTTCAGAGGTAAAAATGTTGACTTTAGTTCAACTCCATGATTTGCTAAACAACATCGAAAGCTTGATTCAAGATCATTCAGAAACATTGATTCATGAACTGGCTTTAAGGGATGAGTTAGAATTTGAGAAGGAGTTGAAGAATACTTTTATTTCTCTTGTGTTAAGCATTCAAAACAAAAGACGACATTTAAATGTTGACAAAAAGAAAGGACCTCGAAATGGAGTTATATCTGGCAGTGAACCCAAGGTCTGTATTGGTGTCTTCATATTTTGTTCTATCAGGTGATATATATATATATATATATATATATATATATATATATATATATATATATATATATATATATATAAAAGGAAGACCTGTTATTTTGTAATAGTGATATCAGTATTGTATTAGCTGTTAGAGCCATAATCTAGTCATAAAGGGAATTTCTAAAAGAATTTTAGTAGTTTAGCCTTTACTATTAGAGTGAAAAAATAAAGTTTAAATGATAGATTTTTCATATGTAAATTTTTGTTATTTAACAAAAATGTGCTAAATACATGAGATTGCTCAGTGAAATAAGCTGATTTATATTATTGCATATTTTGCCTAGAAGATTGGGAGTAGTATTATTCAATTCTGCAATGTACAGGTATTTTACAGAACCTTTATATGGGACCTAGGTAATGTTTAATTCTTAATTGTTTGCTATACACTGAACCCATACATTCCCTTGAGTCAATTTTATACATTTTTTAAATTTTGTATCGGTTTCATTAGTAATTTTTATTACCATGTTTTTATTAACTTGCTTTCTTGTTTGTGCAGGGCTGCCCAGAGACTTTATGGGGCCTGGGGCAAACTTCTGTTGGGGGCCCCAAGAAATCTGATTAATCGAATAATTTTTTTAAAATTTTTTTGGGGGGCCCTTTTTTTAGGAGATTATTCTGAATTTTGAAGTACTGTACAAGTTTCAGAATTTTCTTTCGTAGGAAATCTAATAAATAAATTTTTAAAATTTTTTTGGGCCCCTCCGGCAGTTGGGGGCTTGGGGCAAAGTGCCCCAGTTGCCCCCCCCCCCTTCTGGGCGGCCCTGTGTTTGTGTATGTGTTTGTCAGGTACAAATCTTGCAATCGATTTTTAACTAACTTCCCGACTAGCTAGACATTTGAACTTTTAGAATAGCTCAGAACACGACGACAATGCATTTTTAAAATACTTTATGCAGAATCTTTACAGCCATCTTTATGCAGAATTAAATTAATTTTCAGTTAATTTTGTTTTGTAGACCGGTGCAGCCATCTGTTGGCCAGAATGGGAACGAAAAGTTAAATGCAAGTTAACTTCTAATTAACTTCATTTTCTTTCATGTTGATGGGATAATTCATCAAAAAAATTTTTTCAAAAGTATTTATTAATACATAGAATTGTCAAGTTTATATGATTCAACAGAAAATTAAAAAACATGGTATATAAAAAGTTCTTTTATCTTGTAATTATAAAAAGTATTTATTTAACATTATAAAAAGTTATATAACCGAAAGGAAGATTATAATGAAAAATCAGGATCATCATTACAATGTTGGAGTGCCTCAAGGGTCCTCGCTTGGGCCAATTATTTGGTTAATTATTATAAATGATTTACTCAGGGAGTGTGAAGGGGACTATAGATATAGTGTCCAGGCATTCGCGGACGATTTGATGATTATTATGAATAGTCATGTAGTATATAAATTTACAGCTATAGCAAGGGATGTTCTGCAAAAATGCGAGAATTGGGCCACCAGTCATAAACTAAAATTCAGTCTTGGAAAATGTACATATAATATAATTAAGTGGAAAGGTAATATAGGTACCAAACCTACCATAAAACTGCAACAGGAGAGTTTAAAAAATAATGCTGAATTGAAATATTTAGGAATCATTTTCGACAGTAAATTAAACTTTAGAAAGCACATGGAGAAATTGAAAGAAAAAACAAATAAAATATTATATAAGTTAATAAGACTCACAAGAAAAACATGGGGTATTAAACCGGAAATTATAAAGCAAATTTATAAAACAGTGATAGAAAAGATTCTGCTTTATGGAGTAGAGGTTTGGTACAAAGAGCAGATTGTATTTAAAAACAAACTACATAGTTTACAAAGGTCCGCTTTACTATCGATAACTAAATGTTACAAAACGGTTTCAACGGAAGCTATGAATATACTAGCGGGTTGTATACCCCTGCACTTAAAAGCAAGAGCAATCAACTTGTTAAGTAAATTATATGATGAAAACAAGGAAATAATAATTAAGGAAGAAATATTTAATGCTGAAAATTCTGAAACTAGGATTAGAATTTTAGAAGATATAGATGAATTAATTAGCATTGATTGGACATTAGATGAAACTCCTAAAACCGATCACATCTTTTATACAGATGGATCCAAGAAAGGGGAAAATATTGGTGCAGGAGTGGTTTACTACAAAGGAGATAATAAGGAAATCTTCAAGGAAAGACTAAAAATGGAAATTCCTATATAGCTGAACTGCATGCCATACAAATGGTAATAGAAATTATGAGGGAAAGGAATATTAGAAAAAGCGACATTTTTACCGACTCAAGGAGTGTGATTGAAGCACTAAAGTCAATCACGTATAAGGGAGAGCAAGTAGCTTACATCAAAAGAATGCTGAAAAAGAAAAGTTGATTATTTTCCTACATTGGGTTAAAGCCCATGTTGGAATAATTGGTAACGAAGAAGCGGATAAAGCGGCGAAAGAGGCATCTGAAAAGGAGACTATAGATAATATTTTAAAATCAGCAGGAACGCAATTAAAAAGAAATAGAAAATAATGAAATTGAAAATTGGCAATATGAATGGGATCATTCGATTAAGGGTAGAAAGACGTACCAAATATTTAGCAAGGTTAAAGAAGATAGATTATTAGGAGATTTTAAGATAAATCAAGCATTAACGGGCCATGGTTCGTTTGCTGAATATCAGAACAGATTCCATAATAAACCTAATACTTGTACATGCGGTGAGATTCAAACTGTAGAACATTGCCTATTTGACTGCATCAACTTTAATCATCTTAGAGTGTTTTTACCTACAGATATAACAAACTGGGATAAACACAAATTCTTTACTGATTTTTATTGTAAAAATTTTATTAAAAAGGTGATCTCCATTTTGATGGATGAGCACATTCCTTTCTCCCAATCGTCATAGTAGCTCAGTTCTTGCTGGGTTACTTGTTGGTTTGTTTTGGCTATTTAGAGTGCTACTAACCTGAAAATATTGCAATTATAGTGAATATAAAGTTAAGCAGCGTATGTTGATGATTATTTTATATACTATGTGCAGTCAAAACAATAATAGCTGAAGTGCGTATGAGGCACAGCATAACGGTAGTTCTGGAAAGTGTGGTTCACTGAAATGTTTAGTTGTATGAAATATGATGTATCAAGCAATGATTAATAGATTATTGTAAATGTATTGAAACATGTACCGGGTGTAATAGAATGGATAATTTAATATTCTATATCATATAAAATAAGAAAAGCAGTAAAGGTAGCTCATTAATATGCTATAATATAGTGTGAAATGGAGTTAAAAATAAAATGAATACCGACATCATGTTGTAAATATGTATATGGTATCATTGTATGTATCAGTGTAACGTAAGGTATATTTTACAGTAGTATATTGATAATTTAATGTGATTTTATACAATTGTTTTCAATTAGAATTAACAGATTGGAATGTAATTTAATTGTGAAGTATAAATTGCAACTGTGTTGTAATTATGTAAATGAGGTTGTGCACTGTGTCGCAGTTGGTATTGTGTATTGTGCAAATAGTGTTATGTACAGTATGAAGCAGAGTTGAAGTAATGTGTTACATATAGGATATTATTTATATACAGTGCACTTATGTTGTGTATTATTGCATAACCCAATGGCAAATCTAAATATAACAGCATAATACTTAAATAAGTAAATGTTGCTTTGGTGTGACGGCCCCGCCGGTCCTGATGTGGACTGGTAGGAGCGCTGTCGCGACGACTTTTTGTCAGCAGGAATTTCGCCGTATTATCTAGCGATAGGGACGGCATGACTTACGAATCCTTATCTTGTAATTATTTTTTATTAGTTTTATTTTGTTGCTTTAAATGACTGTTTTATCCAAAAAAAACATAACCAAATTACATAGAAAACAATTTTTAAAAGAATAAATCATCTTTTCAATTGTTTTAATCCATAAAAAAATCAAAGGTTACCTGCATTCAGTATTGTCAAAAGATAGAAAAAGAACAAGAAGAGAAAGCAATTTATGTTATAGTTTGGAAATCGAAATGTCATGCTAGTTTTATTGCTGTGTTGCCATATACAACATTCAACCTTGTTAATATATTTTGTTCAAATTATATTGGATCTGAAAAGAAATTAGTCAGATGTATTTCCTATTTGAAGGTAGTCAGAACTTAAAAAGTGATATAGAGTGACACAAATTGATTGACAATCTGATAACACAAATATTGTAAATTTCAAAAATAGTTATTTTCCTAAATTTCTGTTTAGTTTTGAAAAAATTCAAATCTAAGTACTGTAAAGCAATTTGTTGTTGTTGTTGTTACTGTGTTGTTCACTGTGTAATACTAACTATAGTATTGTATTCTCTGACATACTTTTCGTATACTTTAGTACCTGAGTACAGTTATCCCATATGATCCAGAAAGAGGGTCACCAGATAACCCAACTTTACAAATTTTGATCAAAAGTATGTAGATTTTGTTTATATGTGTTAATTAAAATTCCTAATAGTTTATATTAGTTCATATAAAAATATCTTTTTAAAAAAATTTCTTTTTTTTTGTACATGAATGAAAAATGTTTTGCACGTCTGTCTAAATTCGTTTAATTAATCTCCTTGCAAACACCAAAAGTCATATTACCACGGAAGTAGTACTTCTGTCTTTACCTTTCATTCTCTGTAATAAACCAACAAATTTTACCTGTTATCAAATGTACCATGCCTTTTGACATTTCTGTTTTAAAATTTATTCACCTTCATGATCTTGCAAGACAGATATAGAAAGAAAATAATCATTCAAAAGTACTTAACACTTGGGGTTAATTTTTTTTCTCCTATCAACTGTAGCTATAAGTTACTACTTTAGTGGCTCTTCAGAGTCACCTGCATATTTTGGTTATTTCATAACTACACAATGCATTTAACATCTAACATAACCACTAAATGATTTTTACAATGGCATTTCCTTCAGATTTCTTTATTTTTCTAATTCCTTTCCTTTGTTGTCACCTTACAGTTGTACCACAAATGTTTTATTCTGAGTAGTCTTTGTTTATTTACATATCTTAAAGAAGTTTGTTTAATCTCCTTATACTAGAGACTCTACTGTTTTTTAGATTTTAATAGGGTTTGTATGGTCTCTAAAATTTCTTAATTTTTAGAAAAGAGATTTAAACAGTTGTACCACAAGTGTTTTATTCTGAGCATTTTTTTTTTTAAATTTACATATCTTAAAAGAAGTTTGTTTAATCTCCTTATCCTAGAGACTCCACTGTTTTTAGATTTTAATAGGGTTTGTATTGTCTCTAAAATTCCTAAATTTTTAGAAAAGAGATTAAGTTCTTTGTTCATGTATTGTATGCATGTGTAAAAATGGGTGCATAATTTTTCCTTTGAGTGTATTTAAAAGGTGTTTTAAAGTTCTTTTTAAAAATGAAAGGTGACTACTCACTGCATTATGAAAGTATTGGCAAATATATTATTGAGAGGAGTAATTATAGAACAGGGGAATTTGTGTAGGTTTAAAGGAAAAACAACTGTTGACTAATATGTTTTGCAAATTAAATCTAATCAACCAAACACTGATAACATCCAAGATTATGTAAAATGTTTATCATTTTTTATGCATATATGTAATTAAAAAATAATTTAAATATCTGAAATTTTTTTTTCACCTTTTCTTTTCTATGATCAAATGATTAAAATAGTATTATGATATTCTCAATACTGATTTATATGCTCTTATTTTTAGTACTGCAGGCAATAAATGATGACAGTCCAACTGTACCAACTTTACTCACTGATTATATTTTGAAAGGTAAGGCTAATTAAATTCTTATGACTAATAATAAGAAACTTTGTATAAATTTTTAAAATTCAAAATTGTTAAAATATTTAAACTATCTTTTGAAATATTTAATTCAAAAGTTACATCCATATAATTTTCTTTAAGCTGATGATGCTTCATATATATTTATTCATTTTAAATTTTAACATTTAATAAAAATAATGGTATGAAGCATAAGGAATAATCTTATAGAAAAGCATAGTTCTTTTTAACTGTCAGTCAAATAAAACCTGAATGAGTAATCATTTGTCAGTCAAATATCTTGAATTGAAGGAGCTGTATGTTATATAAATTGCAAAAAGTCTTAACACAATGTTTGAAGTCTATTAAGCTGAGTACTTTAAAGATGCTATATTCTGCACTTAAAACCTAGTCTGTTATATAAGATAGGAAATATATAAAGTAGTGGGACCATTAAGTTGCATGTAATATTGAAAACTATAAAGAGTTTTAAGTATCATGATTTGTTTAAAACAGTTTATGCTTTATGATGTAATTTATGCTTTTGTACCCAATTTCACAACTTTGACAAAATCCTGTCTTTAAATCCTTTTAATGAGGATTCAGTGATAGGGGCCTATTTTCATTTGTTTGTTTTGTTATCATGCTATTGAGAAAAATTCTCTTATCTGTACTTTTAAGTATTTCTACTATTTTTGCCACAGTAATGATGCAGTCAGTCACCGTATTTATTTTCACTTGGTTACCATAATGTATATAAAACAGATTAAAAGAGGAAATGTTATGTTATCACATTTGAAAATCAAAATGCAATTCAAATAATGTGAAAGACTGCAGAATAAATTAATTTAAAATAACAAAAATACATTGTATTTTTACTGTTACTCATGACCCAAGAGAAACAAACATAAAAATTTAAATAGATATATACTGCTTAGCATTTATTCACCCTTCATTTTTCAAAAGAAATATGGTAGTTCAACAGAAAAATGTTAAAAATAATAGAACTGAAGAATTTTTTTAAACATTCATTTTGATTTTTTAGTAGGGATTTAATGGATATACTTATTTATGTTTATGAAATAAGTATGTGACAAGTGTCTTAATCTCTAAATGTATTTGTCATGGCTCTTTAAAAAACCTCTAAAATCTGCTTGGGTTTATACCTGAAAATCGCTGAATAATTTTTCTTTGTGGACTGTACATTCCTATAACTTGTCAGGGAATTCTAGGGTAATTACAAGCTGCTATGTCTGTCTGATCTATTGGACGCCCTTGACCAAAATTTTTCCTGCATACAGAGAAAAGAAATTGTCAAATTACCTTATTTTGTTCTGTGTGCTACCCTGGAACTATGATCGCAGTTTCATACATGATAGTAAATAAATCTGGGAAAGCATTTGAAGGTTAGCAGTGTACCGTAATAAGACAGCTAATTAACAGGAAAAACAAACTTTATTTTATATTGACGAGACGAGGGCAACACAACACAAAAATTGGTGAGGAACACATCACACTATATCGGTAGCATAATATCTCAACAGAATCGAAAACTGATACTTCTTTTTACCCTGAAACACGAACAACACTTCCTTTTCTCTCCGCTCGTCCCACGCTACCTCACTTCACTTCCGTTCGCATCGCATTTCAAAAACCGCATTCCGGTCTCGATCGGGAGGTCGTCACAACTCCTCCCCCCTTGAAAACTTTTCTGGAGTTTTACGAAGGAAAAGTTAGTCAGATGGTATACAGGACCATCAAATATAAAATGATCACCGAAAAGTTAATTTTCCTTTATTAAAGGGAACACAAACAAGTACCAAGTGATTAAAGTTATTAGGGGTCCACACACAAAACAACAACAACAAAAACTTAAATGTAACATGTAATTAACGAAATTTAACTGAATAAAGATAGATTAAATTCAAAATATTACCAATTTTACTACTACATAGCATTGTTCTGATTACAGAATCATAATTTTTACACAATATCCATTAGAACATAACATTTTCCCATTAATGTATTATTTAAGACAAAAACAAACTAAATGAATAAACCAAAATAAACATGGGAAATATATATATAATAACAGTTGCACTACAATACAGTTACAACACCCTTTTTCGGGTATAGGTATAGCCTTGTTAATCTAGAGAGGCTCTACTCAGACTATCAGCATTCCTATTCTTCAAACCTGCCCTATGAACAACAGAAAAATTAAAAGGCTGGAGAGCAAGGGCCCAACGCATCAGTCTAGCATTAGAACTAGCATTTGTTTTTAGCCAAGTTAAAGGATGATGATCCGTTTGGATAGTAAATTCTTGACCATCCAGGTAATGATGTAATTTTTTTATTGCGAAAATTATGCTAGCACACTCTTTTTCTGTTGTACAGTATAGTTTTTTCGGTTTCGGAGAACTTCTTGCTTAGATATATAATTGGGTGTTCTTCACCTTCATCATCGAGTTGAGTTAACACCACACCCATACCCAAATCTGAGGCGTCTGTCTGCAAAATAAATTCTCTATCAAATTTCGGGGAGTAGAGAACTGGATGGCTGGTTAGTTTATCTTTTAGTTTTTGGAAAGCCTCTCCACAGTCCTCAGTCCAGTCGATGTCTCCTTTTCTAGTTGTCCCTTTCAAAGCATTCGTTAAGGGAGCCGCTATCACTGAAAACATCGGAATGTATCGGCTATAGTAGCCAGCTAATCCTAAAAGGCCCTGATATCCGTTTTTGTTTTAGGAGTAGGAAATTCAACGACTGCCTGAATTTTCAACTCCGAGGGCTTTCGATAGCCTTGTCCAACCACATGCCCTAAGTATTGAACATGATCTTGGGCAAAACCGACATTTTGAAGGTTTCATTGTCAACTTCGCATCTGCAATTCGTTGCAATACTAACTGAAGATGTCGAATATGTAAATCCCAGGAAGTCGAGAAAACGGCAACATCGTCCAAATAAGGGACTGCAAACTCCTCTAAACCTTTCAGAAGTTCAGACATCAGCTTACTGAAAAAATATGGTGCATTTTTTAAACCCGAAGGGTAATCTTAAGGGTCGATAGTTTCCGAAGCTAGTCACGAATGAGGCTAATCGTTGAGCATTAGCACTCAAAGGATTTGCCAGTACCCCTTCGCGAAGTCCAGTACAGTAACGAATTTAGCGGCGGCTACCGTTTCTACTCTGTCTTCCATGTTCGGTAAAGGGAAATATTGGGTTACTGTCACGTTATTTAGTCGACGATAGTCAATGCAAGGACGAGGGTCCTTATTAGGAGCTTCTACCAGGATCATGGGAGAAGTATAATCGCTTTCTCCTATTTCAATAATTTTCAACTCAAGCATTCTTTCTATCTCTTTCTTCATGATTTCTTTTTGTCTAGGCGATGATCTGTAAGGCCTTGACATAATAGGTTTATCGTTATTGAGTAGAATATCATGCTCGACCATATCAGTTTTACCAGGTATATTAGAGAAACTGGACGAATATCTTCTTATAATATTTTGCAGCTGTTTGATTTGGTAGTCTTCCAGTCTTTCCTCCAGTCTACTGTTACTAAGAATTTCAGTAAAATCGAATTCATCGGGGGTAACATATATTTGTGGAAATTCGATATCTTCATCTAGAGAGGAATTTTCTGCTTCGTCACAAGACAAAAAATTTACAAGTTCAGCTCTCTTATAATAAGGCTTAAGCATATTCACATGGTATATTTGAGACCTCTCTTTTTTTCCGGGGACACTAACCAAATAGTTGGTATCGGAAATTTTTTGCTTCAATTTTCCCTGGTCCAATCCACTGAGCAGCTAGCTTGCTTTCTCTTGAGGTAGCTAAAACCAGCACCGAATCACCCTCTCGAAATTCTCGTCTTATGGCATTTCTGTCATACCATAATTTCCTCTTGATCTGATTCTCTGTAACGTTTTTCAAGGCAACTTCCTGACATCTTTTCAGTCGATTTATAAGCTGGAATACATACTCAGTCACTGGACTTTCATTAATTTCCGCATTTGTCCAATGTTCATACAAGAGTGTCTCAGGTGTTCTCACATTTTTCCCATAGACTAACTCGGCAGGCGAAAAGCCTGTACTTTCATGAGTCACAGTTCTTAGAGCTAGGAGTGCCAAAGGTAAATACTTCTCCCAGTCTGGACCAGCTTCTAGGCATAATACTCTGAATACGCGTTTGATAGTTCTGTGGAAACGTTCCACGGGATTCGATTGTGGGTGATGCACGGAGCTATGTCTAACTTTAACACCGAATTTTTCAAAAAATTCTGATGTTAGCATGCTTGTAAAAGACGTACCCTGATCGCACTGCAACTCTCTAGGGAAACCAATCCTGCTAAATATATTCAGCAACGCATTAGTTACAGATACAGATCCAATATCACTTACCGCTATAGCATCAGGATACTTTGATGACATGCAGATGGCTGTAATTATGTATTTTTTTCCACTAGCTGTTGTCGGCAGGGGACCTACTGCATCAATGTTTAATTTTGAAAAGACTTCTTGTATGACAGGTACCAATTTCAGGGGTGCCTTTGTCTTATCGTTTGGTTTGCCAGCTCTTTGGCAGCTATCACAAGATCGCACGAAGTCTTCCATATCTTTATAACATTTGGGCCAAAAAAAGTACTTTGCCATTCTATCTTTTGACTTAGTAACGCCCAGATGACCTGATGTATCTTCATGACACAGTCTCATAACTCGGTCTCTATACTCCTCTGGGATAACCAAAAGTTTCTTAGTGTCTCCTGAGCTGTCTTCCTGACATTTGATTAGCAGATTTTTATCAATGATAAACTTTGATCCTTTTTGGCATTTTGAATCTTCGTTAACAATCTTGAAAATGGACTGTAATTCTTCACTATCCATCTGGGACTTAGAAAACTGCTCATGGTTTGTCTTCAAGAGAGAAAGCTCATTTGAATTGGTTTCCACTGGAGGCAAAAATTCGTCATCTATGATTATAGAAGTGTCGTTTTGCTCTTGGACCTCTGTTACAAATTCCTTGCTGGATTCTTCATTTAGAGCACTCTTATTTGGCTTAGATTCTTGTTCGGGGCCTAATTCTCTTCATAGTGCCTAGATTTTTTTATTAATATTATCAGGTCTGTTATCACTAATTCTTCACTTATATTTTCCCCCATCTCAATAGCCAAAGTCTGAAGATCAATTTTCTTGCTTTGCAAAGAAAAGCCATGGTAAAATAGTTCAAGATTAGTTACACTCAAAATTACTTAAAATAACACTTGAGTAAATCTTCTGTTTTTTTTTTTGGACACAATATAAATTTAGCATAAGATACAGAAACCGAAAGTATGTACAATTTGTTTCCTAGCAGGAGTTTCAACTCAAACAATTACCAGCACAGAGTGTGCTAAACCGAAAGTAAAGATAATTTATCTCCTAGCAGGAGTTTTCCCACATAATAAATGTTGCTTACAATTACATCAGCACATGGCGTGCCACAAAACCAAATTTATAATAACAATTGTACAACAAAAGCGTGATGCTTTGAACCAAAAAAGCACGTGGTGTGCTACAAAATTTTTAGTTACACCAGCACATGGCATGCTACAAATTTTCATCTATATCAGCATATGGCATGCTACAAAATTTTTGCTATACCAGCACATGGCGTGCTACAAGTATCAACAGTACCAGCACGTGTCGTGCTACAAAATTTCAATTATACCAGCACATTGCGTGCTACAAAACTTCGTGTATATCAGCATATGGCATGCTACAAAATTTACTAGTGAAATAACAATTTTTTTTATCATATAGCATGCCTCAATTCACACTCAAAAGAACGTAACCAAAACAAAACAAAACAAAATTATATCATACAATAATTAAATTTCACCATTTCCCCTAATAACAAATCACTTTTGGTACTCACCCCTCACGTGGAATGTTCTCATGCCGCGGCTGCCACCAAATTTAGCTGTACCGTAATAAGACAGCTAATTAACAGGAAAAACAAACTTTATTTTATATTGACGAGACGAGGGCAACACAACACAAAAATTGGTGAGGAACACATCACACTATATCGGTAGCATAATATCTCAACAGAATCGAAAACTGATACTTCTTTTTACCCTGAAACACGAACAACACTTCCTTTTCTCTCCGCTCGTCCCACGCTACCTCACTTCACTTCCGTTCGCTCGCATTTCAAAACTGCATTCCGGGTCTCGATCGGGAGGTCGTCACAGCAGATGCTGGTAGACAACGTGAGTGAAATAGAGTAAACTAGTAGGCATTATCAAAATTAAAAACTAAAGTTTATTTTGATTACTAAACTTCATAAAAAAAACTCATTAAAAAAACTAGAAAACACAAGTAACATTACAACGAAGTAAAAGCAAAAAAAAAAGAACAAATGCAACCAGCGTGCGAAACCATCAGCAAGTAGCTTACTTTAGAACAGTGGTTCCCAACCCGTAAAAGTCTGCGGACCACTAAGCCAGAAATTGAACCATGTGCGGACCCCGACTTGAATAGGGAGTATAGAGGGTATAGAATATCCCACAGGCGAAAGGGATACAGGATTATTGTACTCACATTCTAACGTATCATATTCTAATAATAAAATAATTATGTTAAATTTTTAAGAAATTTTCATTCAACACCTGATAGTCATCAGATATATTCTGCCCATCTAGTTCAATGAACATTGCTTTCAAAATCTCCATTTAGTTGGCAACTTTTTTACATGTGATGCGGGACCACTCCCGAGGCTCTCACGGACCACCGGTTGGGAATCACTGCTTTAGAACAACAATTTGTCAACTGCCTGGATCTAAGTTTTGTATACACACATTGCCAACTGTCCAACATCATCTTTAAAAGAAAATGATTTATACCACTACCATAGTGACGTCCTACCAAATTACGATCGTGATCTATACTACGTCATCACAACAGTGATATTGATGTTGTGAGGTGATGACGCCAAACAGAGACAAAGTATTAATATATTATTATTTTAGTATATGCAAGTGCCAGACCATGGTGCAGTCAACGAGTTTTCCAGTGTTGAGAAAAATATGACACTCTTTCCTAACAGCATTTTATATTTAAATGGATAAATATTACAGAATAAATTTCTTCATGTTTTCTTTGATTTCATGTAGGAAAATCGAAAACTGAGGGAATTTATATCTAGTGACTCCAAACCAGGCCTGTAACTAGCTTTTCTAGCCTCTAAATTATTATCTAATTATTTCTTTCTAATGAACTGTTCTTTTTTTTATATCCTTCTTTTAACCAAAAAAAAAACAACTTAAAATAAGTAATATATATCTATTTCTTTTTTTGGGGGGGGGGATTCTTTAAAAATATTTAGTTTTATTGTTATGGACGTAGCAAAGTGTTACATTTTGGGGGAAAGTTGCTGTCATCTATTGAATGAAATCTTACATGCTAACTTTCTTCATTTTCGCATGTGTTTACTATTTGAAACATCACAGCCTGTAGTTAATTTTGTTAATGATATCAGAAATTTCAGTAGGTTTCAAAAAGGATTGAAAATAATTAAATATGTCTTTGTTGAAATCAAATATGCAAATATTTATAGTGAAAAATCCAGAATTCAGATCTGTAGTTAATCATGCAATTCTTACATTCACTTCATTTAAACTAGCCTCATTGGGTGAATTGAAGTAGAGTTTCAACAAGCATAATCCCAATGAACAAAAACATGCAGCAAGAAACAATTTAGAACTACAAATAATTAATGAAATTTTCTTCAAATTCTTTCTGCTAATTGAACTTTATTTTTTTTAAAAACTCAGTTTAAAATTGTAACTATGCACCAAGGTTTTATGATTAAAGTTGCCAAGGCATTAGTGTATTACTAGTTTTATTGAAAAGTTTAGCAGTTTTAAAAATGCAGAAATGCAAAACTGTCAAAATGATAACAATAGCATCTTAGTGCTAATAATTTAAAATTCAGTACAACCTCCCAAATCCGGAATCGTAACATAACAAAGGCAAAACCTAACTCCATGGGTATGCTGGAGATGTGTATTTTTGGATTTGATCATTCTATAGCTTACATACATATATATATATACAAACATTATACAGTACAAAATTACAGTACCTGAACAATTCCTCCCAAATCCGGAATCGTTCAGGACACGGGAATTCCGGATTTGGGAATTTTCCAGATTTGACAGGTTTTTAAATAACACTAAAATTTTAGGAAAAATAACACACTTATAAAAACATGTAAAAGGGTTAAATTATTAAATAACCTGAATACAGAACATAGAATTACATTATAATTTATATATTTCAGTCAATAATGTCTGTTACTTTGGTTTTGGCTTATTAGAAATTATTTTTTCTTGAATCCTATATACCAGGGGTAGCCAACTTTTGTGTACATAAGATCTACTTTTTATCTTAAAAATGTGTTGCGATTGACTTGTTGTCATAGGTGTAGTCTTAAGTGGGGAGGGGGGGGGGTGAAATACATACTATGTTTATACACTGTGCTTCATTATGAGGTGCACTGTCACGAGATATAGGTATATAAGCAAATTATATGTTCAAACATACGTATCTATCTACGTGAAAAACAACATACATAACGGGCCAAAAAAGTCACGTCCAGGGGAATTTAAAAAATGAGTAATTATTGACAATATTAGTTCAGATAAGTTACAGATAAAGACAGATTTAGAATTTATTGCGCTGACATTAATGGGAAGACTGAGTTTGCATGTCCCTAACCAAGGAATCACAATTAGGCGTATATCAATAGCAATTTTCTTATGCTTGGAAAGCAAATATGCCATGGTATGCTTTCGGTCTCGGGCTGAATTACAGTCCCGGTCTAGTGCAGTGTAAACAGAACCCTTACTGCCGCCCTAACTAGGGTCCTAAATTAGTGCTCTATTTATCCTGCAGTCTAATCGGTTTCTAAGTTAAGATATAGCGAGCGATTGACTGGTTGATCATGATCGACTTGTTGGCCACCCCTGCTATATACTACCATAATAAAAATCTTTTATACTGCCAGATGAAATTCCACTGTTCTAAGGCTAATATTATTTTATCTAATGATTTTATCAGGTCTGTTGACATTCTTTCGTTTTCGGGGCATTCTGAATAACTTTCACGATCGCTATCATCATAACCTCTGTTATTTACCACACTATCAATAATTTCAGAATCGCGCAGAGAACTGACGATCGGCACATTTTCGTCAATGTCTAAAACTTCCTGTATGTCCGATTTATCCAAGTTAATGTTGCTTTTATTTGCACATTCTACTAATTCTGCTATTTCAGCATCTTTCCCAGAGACGAAAGCCTTCAAAATTGCTGCTGTCACTTCCAAGAAAGAAAAGGGTTTTTTAAACTAATCATTTTGGTAGCGACATCTATCAGTAAAATGGAAAAGTAAAATTGGCCATTTATTAAAACGTTTCGGATTTGGGAGGTTGTACTGTATATATATAAAGCATCTGCATTCTGTGTTCAATCAGTTTGAAAAATATCAGACCTGTATGTACTTTTATTACAATATAATGAATAATTTCATATATTTGTTAGCTTAACATGAATTTTATGAAATTTCAGTGTTCTGTCCTACTTGAGGAGACCTCCAAGAATATATCTCTGGATTTTGCATTTTTCAGCATATATAAAGAGATAGTGTGCTTTAATTCATTTCTTTTTCCCATGTACAAATAATTTTATAATGTTTAAGTTTTAGGTAATGCAATGTTTTTGTTTTCCTAAGCATTTGCTGTAGTTTCTTGCATTTTCACTCAGGGTTTAAGATTAACATATTTTTCTTTTTTTAAAAAATTGGTTTGATTGTTTTATATATTTATTTATTGTAATTTTAGACATTTGTACTATTCATTCATCACTGTAATTATAGATTTCTTGCTAAGAATTGTTTGAGGTATACAATCTGTCATGTGGGAAATGTGAAATATATCTGATATTGTGGAGCATTTTTAAAATCCTTTCTAAAACACAGAGTACAAAATCTTTCAAAGTGTTTGTTTCAATGAATTAATAAATTTTTTTCTATAGTGAAGACAGAAAAATCACATTTGATAAATAAAATAAAGCTGCTGTTAAAATTTATCCCTGTGAATTCATATTGATAGATTATATAACTTTTCTCTTTTTCTCCTGTTTTTTTTTTTTTCAATCTAAATACTATTCCAGTTTTATGAATTGATGAAATTTTAATAATGGTTTTAAATGGCCTAGAGGTAGTTTTATTTATAACTTCTATTTAATGTATAAAAAAGTTAAAGTATAATTAAATAAGTGTAAAAAATATTTATGAAAAAATGTACTTAAAAAGTTCACATTTTTGTTGGAAGACCAAAAGAATTCTTTCTTTTTTTGGGTGGTGTTCAGAATGGAAATCATATTTGTGTTAAAACTTATTGAAACCTAATCGCATTTATGATTACACTTATAAAATTAGGAAAAATAAAAAATTATTATTAGAATTAAAACTTTATATTTTGAAATTATTTCATTCTCTTGTCCAAATATAAAAATTTTTAATTATGATGTTTTTTACTTCTGCCAAATCGTTAATATAATGATTTGTTTTTGAAGAGAATTCTGATAAACTTTATGAAATTTATATACAGTGGAATCTCAATCTATCGTTTTTCAAGGGAACAACTGAACTGAACAATAAATGCGGGAAAACAATAGATGTGGAAACATAACAAAGCAATATGATCGTCAGGAGTGGGTGAAATAAAGAACACATAAGGGAAAACAATGATTCGGAGGACGATCAATTGAGATTCCACTGTATATATATATACACATTTATATTGATTCATATAATCCAAAGTGATGTATAGTAAGTGTACAAATGTCTAAGTTTACCTATATCATTTTAATTGAAATGGTTAAATTATATACAAAATATGTTTGTTTGGGCTGTTTACAAAAATTTAAAAAAAAAAATTGCTGATGGAAATCAAAAGTTTTGTTTTAATGTAAATCTGTCATTTTGTCATACTGCTGTCTTTGCTTTATATTTTTTTTGTATATTTTCATGTCTATTGATTTGTTGCAATTATGAAAATAGAATGCAATGTGCTTGCTGTGATTAAATATATTTGCATTATAAATATAAATTATCTATTAATCAAAAAATTCCATATCTAATCTTTACACCATTAATTAGAAAGTGTAGATGAGAATGTAATTCAGTAAAGTTGGTTATCAGGCAGTAATTAAGGAAAACATTACCTTTATTATATACACTCTTTTCACCATACTTTGATTACTACACCACTTAGTTGAAAAGGTCTTTACAGTTTGGTATGTGTTATAATAATTTTTAAAATGTCTTGCCTTAATCAAATATTGATATAGTTACATTTTCAGCATTGTACTTTGAATTTTGCAGGTTTATAACCCTAAGCTTAATTGCACCTCTATACTAAAATGAATTTAAATCCATCAGATTCTATCTAATTTCAAAAATGTAGCTTTAATTAATGTATACTGTGTATTTTGCCTTTCATATGTTCAGCGGTTATTTCTGTATTTTCCGTGAAGAATGTAGCTAGCTAACTTCTACCCTCTGAATATTATGAGACATTTTTCTAATATTTAACAAAGTATATTAATCACTTTACAGTAAATTCTGTTAGCCTTTTTTCTTGTGGGTTAGTTTTATTTACACATAAATGTTTACATAGAGATAAACAAACAAAACATAAAATAATGTAACAAGTGACCTGTAATTTCATATATTTCTCTTATGTGTTTATGAATACATTTGAAATTCCTTTTTCTGTTATGTTGTATTATAAAGAAATATTTTAAAATAATTTTTAATAGTGTGCCAAACTTTATATTCAGACTTTTAAACTTGAGGAAAGACGGGAAAATATGAAAGGGAAATGGATTTTCGGTATGTCAGTGAATTTGAAAAATAGTTTTAAACACTACTTTGAAGGAATTTCTGTAAAGGTAAACAGAAAAAAAAATTTCCATAATTTTCTTAGTTTTCTCTGTATCTCATTAATTTAAAATAACAGTTCCCTGACCTTAAGTATTTGTGAATATCCCTTTGAAAATATTTCATTAACTGACCTTCTCACTTACTAATGATTTTACATCAATACAATATATAACTTATCTCATGAGTCTGGCATGAAAGGGCAGATATTACAATGTCTTCTGTAAATATTAAAACAACAAACATATAAAAGGGTCTGAAAAAATAGTAAAAATAGCATTAGAATCACTGAGAGACCAGTCAGTAAGTTATTAAAACAGATCTTTCTGGTACAGAAAGGCAGAATATGTTCCAGGGTCTGACAATCCAGAGCATACTGGACAAATATCAGTAGCTGCAAGGTTGAAGTGGTGCAAGTAGGAGTCCCTGACAAGATGGCCAATTCTAGCTTTAGCAAAATGAAAGTTGAAATCTGCCTGGGAACCCTCTCAAAATATAAAAGATTGTTAGGTTCTTTCAGGAAATTAAAAAGATGCCTCTGACCACTGGTGTTCCTATGATTTTACATCAGTTATAAACTAAAATAAGCAAATATTTGTGTATACTTATGCCACATTCTGTGTTGCATTAAAAAAAAACATACATAAAAACTCCCCATTTAAAATACAGTTGAACCCCGTTTTTACGTTTTTCATGGGACAAACAGTAAAAAACGTACATAACGGGAAAGCATAAAATCAGGGTTAAAACATAATCTAAGTATAGTATAGGCAATTTTCACGGACCAGCAGAAAATGACGTACGAAACGGACAATGTAAATCGGGGTTCTACTGTATTTGCAAAGGAGTAGATTTAGTTAGGGCGCTACTAAGATCTGAAAGTAGTATTGTATGTGCCATTTGTAAATCTCTCCTTATTATATTAACGGGTTATGCTGAGTCGAATAATGCTATACTTTTAGCTAAAAATTTATTCTTATACGTGATATCACTATCTTATGTTATATAAATCTTAACTTAAAAATAAATTTATTTCATATTAATTGAAAAATACTCCATGAAGTTATAAATAACTTTTTTTTTTTTTGTTCTTAATTTTTTACAGGCAGTAAAGAAGTGAAGTGTTGTGTGTTGTCTAATAGTTTAGTATAGTAACCCAATATGCAACAGAATGTATGACCCTCTTTTAGATACAAAGTATTGGAGTACATTATCTACAAAGAATGGGAAATGATTATTCGTTAAAAAACTTGTAGGAAAAAATGCCAATGAAAGAGAGGATTTTTTTTTCTATCAAAACCGTGTATCTTTTGTAATAGGAGAATAGATCTCTTGAATAAGGAAAAAAAAGTAATATCTAAAATTTTGTATTTAATTTAATTTATTTTGTATGACTTTAATGTCGTACTGAGTTCAGTTCATCAGCTTCATGTTTATTATCCTCATTTTGCAAATCTCTCCTTATCTGTATCTGAGGGTTTATACTCATAGATTGAAGCTGTGTAGAGATTTTCAACTTTATTTTTCATTGCATTTATTTCATGCGATTCAAAAGTCATATGTTGTACAATTCAACTACTTTGTTATCAGTAGTTTTATCCTCATTTTATAAAATCTCTCCTTACTGTATTTATGGGTTTTTTCCCAACCGATTGATGCTGTATTAAGATTTTCAACTTATTTTTCATTGCTTTTATTTCACATGATTTAAAATTCATGTGTAATACAATTCATCTACTTTTATAGTTTTTTACCCTCAATTTGTAAATCTTTTTATTTACGATAAGGTGGATGATGATGCTCGATAGAATAATGCTATATTTTTTAACGTTCTTGTCATATACAGACTAATGAAAACTCATAAAAGAAAAATTCAGATTGAGTGTTTAGCCTTTTAAATTAAATTTTTGTTTATAAACTAGGCTATGTACATATATTGTATTATTGTCTAGTTTGGAATCTTAATCTTTAAGTAGTAGCTTATAGTATTACAAAATCAATGCAGAATGAAAATTAATAAGAGAAAACAAGACTATGTGTTGCTAAGAACTGATACAAAGAAAAATTTTATCTAAAAAGCATAACTTTTTAGTTATGCAAATCAAAAACTTTTTATTTCAGTTTGTCTTTTATGCCTTCTACAGTTAAGGAATGAAAATATTTTGTAAAACATATATAATTGGAAGAAAAAAATTACTACTTTTAATGTATGTAATATTATCATAAATATTTTAACCAATCCATTTGTGTGTTAGTGAAATCATCATATCAAGGTATTCTGAAGGTTGTATAATTTTTTTCCCTGCAGTTCATGTATTCAAGGAATTAATTTTAAGCCCTGAGAAGGTTTTCTAACCTGCTGTGTAGAACTTGATTTCAAAGGGAAATTGATAAGCTGTTTGCTGTAATATTGGTATATTAGTGATGTGGTTTGTGAACCTTGTTATTCATGATGACATTGTGTGAATTTTGGAAAGTTACCTTTTGTGGTTAGATTACTAGTGAAAAGTTTGAAAAATGATGCTGTTTGAAATGGTGAAAATTTTATTATGAATCTTGAAATGACCCTCTATTATATCCTTTGTTATCAGTGGTAGCTAAATATATTTTTCAACCTTTAGTTGAAAATCAGTTTAATTATTAGTTAATTTTTTCTCCCAAGGAGAGTAAGTATATCTCAAAATCTTTTTTTATGTGTGTCTTTGTCTTACATTTATAATTTTATGTGCTTCACTTTTAATTGTGTGCAATATGTAAAGAAAAAGTTTTTTGTCAAAACTACCTACTTTTTCTTGTGTTTTGTATTTCTAATCTATATATATATATCCAGTCTGGTATTATTAAAGTTTGTTTCTCCCTTTGGTCTTTTTAGAATGTCCTTTTTAGTAAATTATTTGTTTTCTTAATACTATAAAAATCAACGAGAAGTATTTTAAAATGGCTTCTTATGTTTTTGCTTTCATTATTATCAGTTAATAAATTTATAGAATAGAACATGGACATGTCCCTTATCTTATTTCATTGATAAAAACCTTAAAAAAAAAAAATAGCCCCGATGCTTTACACTGGTGCCTTCTGATTGAGTCACCTTCAAATATAAATTTGTTTTCACCATGTTAGTGAAGTAACCTTGGGTTGTGTGTCTATTTATCAACATGCAAATATGCATCTTTGTATTATCATCTACTATATTAAAACGTTAAAATAATTTTTTTCCTAGGTATTATTTAGCTTTTAATGTTCTGAGTTTCGCTAAACGTGTTGCAATTTCATGCAGTTATGCATTTAGTATTTTCCAAAATTTTATATGATGTTATTTATGGCAGAGATATATTAAGCTACACTCTTGTTCATGTTGGGTGTTGTTTTCATTTTATATTACAATCTGTCTGACATACTTTATATCTTTTACTTATATTTGAATGTTTTATTTCTAATCTTAAAAGTTTAAAAATATATATTGCATTTATTTTGTTTTAGAAGTTTTAATAGTTAAGTTTTTTTTTTGTTTTAGATTTTTATTTAAATACTATATGCTGTATTCATTGTTTTGCCTCTTATTTATTCAGTTGCTTTTTTGTTACTTTGTGATAAATGTGATAAACTTCTTTTCTCACTTGAATGTTGTGATATTTTTTGTGCAATATGCTACTGTATTGCAATATCTATTTACAGCTATATTTTAAGAAAATCAAACTTATAATGGATGTATTGTCTAATACGAAACAATTAGATGTAACTTCTCTTGTTTCTTTTCAAGCATGAGCATTTTTTATGGAGATTTAATTTTGTGACAACTCTATATACTTATCTTAATGTATGTACATATATTATTAAATTTTATGAAGTATGTAATTCCCACGTAGTACTAAATTTTATCAAAACAATTATATATTAAGTTAAATTTAGATAGAATATACTCTCCGTAAGTACTGTTATTTTTGTTATGGTTTCAAATTAACTACAGTACAAATATTAAATCAAATCCAGTTAGTTTCTAAACGATGTAAAAAAACTTTTTAATAAGGTTACGAAAGCACTCCTATAAAAAAATTGTAATTTTACCTTGCACACGACATTTGTATTATTAGATTCACTTTTAATGTGTGGTTTTTGAATTGGGATTAGGAATTGTTGAGCCTAGAACAGACCTGCACAACCTACAGGCCACCTGCAGTCTGTGAAGACTTTTGTGAACAAGCATAATATTATAAATATTATTTTAGATTTATATATTACAAAAAGAATATATAGCAATGAATATTTATTTATTTAATATTTTAAATAATCATTAATTTATTTTTTCTTATAAAATATTGTTTTCCCATTCTTATCGTATTTTGTTGTGGTCCCACAACAGCTTTCTGTAAAGTATATATAGCCTTCATCACATTTTGAGTTGTGCAGGCCTGGCCTAGAGCATTTTTTTTCAGTTTGTTTAAATGTTGAAGGTATAAACTAGTCATGTAATTAGCTTTTATTTATATTGATAATTTACTTAGTATAGAATATTTACATGTTTTTTTTGTTTTTTTTTAACTAGGAGTTTTTTTCTCCAGTTTTATTTGTTTCTTTTACTAGTCTAACATTTTAAAGAATCTGAATTATACTTATGTTGAATGAAAAAAAACAGAATTAAATTCTTCTGAAATTGATACAAATCACACTTCAATTTAATTATTTATTAATGAGTATTAAGTAGTGTGTTTTAGTGTGTAAAAAATGCTCATGTAAAATGTATTTAATGTTTTACACTTCACTAAATTTTTCATTCTTTACACTTTGTTTCAATTCATGATTGCTTATCTTGACAGTTCATTTTGTTGATTCCCGGTGATCAATATTTCAAATGCAACAATCTCTTTAACTCCATATTATTTCATAAAACATTGAAATTTTTATATTGTATCATACATTTTACTGTTAAACTTAAATGTATATGATTGTCTAATGAACAGTCAAATTTGCTTGCACTAGCAATAATACACATTCTAGATGAACTAAAGTCTACACAATATTCAAAATTAGTTATGAAAAATAAAAAAGCAATTTGGAATTTAAATGTTTTGATCATAAGCATTATTTTTTTATGCATCTGTCATTCAGTGTATTTATTACGTCTGTTCTCTTCTTCATTTTGTTCATTATCTAAGTTATGAAACCTTTGCCAAGGCTTTTATCATATCAATGTTTGTGTCAGTATTATATTTCTTCATTAAATTTAGTCAACATTGTCATCTAAGTCAATTTTACTGTGTTTATTGATTGATTTTAGTTATATTCGTACATTGTAATACTCAGCATTGTAAAATTCTTTATGCAATAAATTGCTTGCACTTAGTACACTTGCTTTTATTTTCTTTATTTAGATTTTTATTTTCATGGTAGTATTTTGACTGATGAAACATTTTGATATGTTATTGACATAAGTTGCTGGCAAAAATTCACTTTTCAGAATTTAATCATAAAAAGGGATAAGTCAAAATTTTCCAAGAAATACACTTTAGAAAGTGTATTTAGTGATTTTGCATGTCATGTTGAAATAGATTTTGTGTAATTTATTCTTATGGTAGAAAACATGTTTGATTAATTTTTGAAATACAGTCACATTCTATATGTGTCAATCTAAGCTTCCCTCATTTAAAAAAAAAAAAAAAAAAATCTTAAAAATTTGTATTGTGCTCACAATTCTTGTTATGTTTGTATGCACTGTGATATTTATAGCTCTATGATCGATGTAATTAGCTTCTTTAGATGTTAAACCAGGAGGGTGGAAGAATAAAACATTTGATTTGGCTAATCATAGAATGTGTGTTAACCTCATATTTTGATTGCCAAAAAGTAAAATAATTAGGGAGAGATCCAATGCGAGTTTAATGTGCATTCATATGAATGTGCATTCATATCCTTCCATACATTTTTCTGGCTTCATTAAGTTCCTTGAAAGTTATGTTTAGACTTGTGCAAAAGTACAGTCATTAACTTTAAAGAAAATCTTGGGTATGGATGTATATTGATATTAGATCTAATTAGTGAGAACATAGAACTCTCAAAATTGCAATGGTATGCTGTGCAAAGCAGGAATGCAAATTTTGAGTTATTGGAGAACCTAGCAAATTACTTACTTAACCTCCTATCTAGAGAGGGTATGGGATCGAAATGATAATTTTAATGTTTAAAATTAGAAATGAATCCCAGTAAGCGAAACAAAATTTAACTAAGCGAAAGCAGAACCGTACATTACCATTGTAAGCTAATGAATACTTGAAGTTACTTGTAAAAACTTTTCCTTGAGGGGGAACTTCGTTATGAATGAGACAATGGCTTTGTTTTATTTATTATTTATTTATTTATTTTTTTTTTGGTAGTGTGTGTGGGGGGGGGGGTTAGTGAGTGTTACTTGTCAAATTTCTATCATTGGAAATAAACTTTTAAACACTCCTGAATCACATCAACTCCAGGATTAAAAATCATGACCGGTCATGCTATTAAGAGCTTGACACTCAATAAAAGAAAACACTTTAGAGAACAAATCAATTTTGCAAAGCCATCAATACTGGTAAGGTAGTTTGAACAGGGTCGAAATTGGAAAAATAAATACTGACAGCCGGAATCAATCTATATCAAAGGCAAATACCATTGACCAACCGACTGACTGATTGATCACTGTATCTCAGGCATCTGAAATTTTATATGCTGGTTCCTTTTAGGCCCTAAGTGCCCAATAACAAATCTTTTTCAAAATCCGAATTTTAAAAGGGTCAATAGGAGCTTAGCTGTCCCCCTCCCCAAACACACACTGTATATCTAGAACCATGAGGCTTAGGAATCTGAAATTTGGAATGGTCATTCCATTTAAATCCTAGGTCCTCACTAAGAAATCTTTGAAAACATAAATTTTAAGGGGATTGACTCTCTCCCCCCCTCCCCCTAAAAAAGCATTGATGGATAGGAAGCTAAAATTTTGAAGGGTAGTTGCACTTAAGCCCTAGATGCTCACTAAGAAATTTGTTTTAATAATACAAATTTTAAGGGGTTTAACCCCTTCTCCCTAAAAAATTAAAAAACACTCCCTCTGGAACTATAAAGCTTAGGAAGATGCAATTTTGCATCGTGGTTCCTCTAAGGTCCTAAGTGCCCACTAAGAAATCTTTTTCCGAAAAATCCAAACTTTAAGTGGGCTCGAAAGAGGTTTTACCCACAAAATAAAGCACTGACTGGTTGTCACTCTATCTCTGGAACCATAAGTTCTAGAAAGCAGAAAATTTGCATGGTGGTTTCTCTTACAACCTAGAGACTCGTGAAATCATTTTAAAATTTAAAATTTTAAAGGCATTAAAGGGGACTTAAACCCCTCAAAATAAAACACTGAATGACGGATCACCGTATCTCTCGAACCATACTTTCTAGGAAGTTAAAATTTTGTATGATGTTTCTCTTTGGCCCTAGGTGATCAATAAGAAATCGTTTTTAAAAATCAATCTTTAAAGGTGTTGAAACAGACAATCCCGCAATATACAATACTGACTGACAGATCACTCTATCTCTGGAACCCAAAGGCCTAGAAACCTAAAATTTTGCGTAGTGGTTCCTCTTAGGCCTCAGGTGTTCATTATGAAAGCTTCCTAAAAATTGAAACTGGACGAATTTGCAGACTTGGCCACAACGTAGATACAGAGGAAGCATACTGGCAGACTTGGAGAAAGAAGAGCGCATATGGGGCAGTGTGTTTACATGACGCTGCTAAGATTAAGGGCCTGTTCACATAGGAGTCCGTTGCGAAGCGTTAAAGTATTGAAATATTTAACCAATGACAAACCTCCAAACGATTAGCAATGAAATTTTTAACGCCTATGACTGGTTTATTTTCGTCTCAACGCCATCTTTCCCTTAACGCTACGCAACGGACTCCTATGTGAACAGGCCCTAAGAGAGAGGAAATGCCTTCCTTTATAATAGTGGTTCCTAACCGGTGGTCCGAGAGAACCCAAGAAATGGTCCGCGAGGTCAGGAGTGGTAAAAAAGTTATTTTCATCGTTTTAAAACGACCGCGAATTTAAACACTTTTTTTTTTAAACTGGGAGTAAATAATTTTATATTCTCAATTTTTTTTTTTTTTTTTTTTTTTTGTGTGTGTGTGTGTGTGTGTGTTCGTTCAAATTTTAAATATTCCTGTATTTCTACCGCTTTCTTACATTTTGAGTACGAAAAAATTTCTTCTTCAGCTTAAAAATTTCTAATATATTTCTGTGACGCAGATTTCCAGCATCACAGCCAGTTCGCAGCATTACAGCAATTTTACAGCTAGTAAATCAAATGCAAGCTGAAAAATCTCGTTCAATTTTACATGTTTTTATTAACTCGCTTTCTTGTTTTTTTGTCCAGTACAAATCTTGCAATCGATTTTTAACTAACTTCCCGACTAGCTAGACATTTGAAACTTTTGGATTAGCGCAGAACACGATGGCAATGCATTCTTTTGATACTTTTAGCCATCTTTAAGCAGAATTTAATTTATTTTCAGTTAATTTTGTTTTGTAGACTGGTGCAGCCATCTATCGGCCAAGACGGGAATGAAAAGTTAAACGCAAGTTAACTTCCAATTAACTTCATTTTTCTTTCAAGTTGATGGGATAATTCATCAAAAAAAATTTTTAAATGTATTATTAATACGTAGAATTGTCAAGTTCATATGATTCAACAGAAAATTTAAAAACATGGTATATAAAAAGTTTTTTTTTATCTTGTAAGTATTAAGTTTTCGTAGGCTTTTACGTTTGAAATTAAGATTTCTTTTACGTTAAATTTGTTATTATTGAGTTTATTTGTAACTTTTTATTAAGGTTGTTTATCACAAATAGTTTGTTTATTCAGAAAATGAAATCCATTTTTCCCTCTAGAACAGCGCTTCTTAAACTTTTTTCATCCATAACCACTTTTTGTCATCGAGATTAATTCGCGACCCCAGAAAATAAGCATGTAAAGATAAATATTTTCTCAAAAATAATTTACTTCTTTGGAAAAAAATATACATATTATGAAAAATAGTAATAAAAAAATATAATATGTCGTCGATACTCGCGGCGGCGACAAGAATTAAATTCATTTATCAGAATTGAATTTTCGCGACCCCGAAATTTCCCTCTTCGACCACACAGTTTAAGAAACGCTGCTCAAAAAGGATTGATTGAGAGAGGAACAAATAGAAAAGGAGAGTTCTGTGCCACGCGTAGCACAGAGCCAGAAGTGGGAGGGGCTTCATTTACCACGTGACACAATGTCACTTGTGTCGTTGCGCCCCCTTTTGGGAAAAGAGGGAACTATTGTGGAGTATAATTCTCATTATTCCCTCCTGTAGGGAAAAATTAGATCTATTATCGGAACTTTAAAAAAATATTCCGCGAAAGGTGACGAGCGGATTTTCAAGACTTATTTGTTTGTCCAGAATTATTTTTGATCGGTTTTGTATCTGAAATATCTAAGTAATTTTCTATGGCTATGACAACTAAGCTGATATGATATGTCAGTGGAATGTATTATAAGGAAATAAGGACGAGGAAATTCCAAACAAGGTATTATTCGTGAATGTGTCATCGCAAGGAGAAGTTACGTGTGCGGTTTTGTTATACACTGAAGTGCCACTGAATTAGGGATACCTACCTAGTAACGAGTTGGGCCTCCTCTGGCCTTGATAACGGCTGCCACACGACGAGGCATAGATTCAACAAGTTTCTGGAAACGTTCCACGGGAATGGCTTGCCAAATATTGGCTAAAGCTGTCTATAATTCAGTAAGGTTCTTTGGTGCTGTGTGATGGCCTTTCACGCCTTGTTCCAAAACATCCCAAAGATGCTCAATAGGATTTAAGTCTGGGCTTCTAGGTGGCCAATTCATGACAGAGAAGCCAGAGGAATGCTCATCCAACCAGCCAGTAGCCAACCGGGACTTGTGAGAGGTACAGTTGTCTTGCTGGAAAACTCCATTACCGTGCGGATAACAGAACAGCATAAACGGATGGAGGTGATCACCCAGCAACTCTACGTACCGAATTGCATTGAGGTAGGTTGGTACACGCACCGAAGATCCCAAACTGTGCAACGAAAAAACACCCCAGACCATGATTGAGTCACCATGCCCTTGTACAGTTCCAGCCAGGCATGCAGGATCCGTGGCTTCATGAGCCTGACGCCATATTCTCAGCCTCCCGTCGGCGTTAAGTAGTCGGAATCGAGACTCATCACTCCATGCTACTCGTTTCGAGTCCTCTACACTTCAGTCTCTGTGCTCTCTTGCCCAGGCAAGACGTGCAGCCCGATGGCGAGTATAGAGCAATGGTACTCTCGTAGGTCGACGGCTCCCGAAACCCATACGGTGAAGCGAGCGTTGCACAGTCCGTTTACTGACTGTACGACTGGCACCGTCATTAAACTGGGTGGTAATTTGAGCTAATGTTTGGCTTCGCTGGCTACGTACAATACGCCTGAGCCGTCTCTCACCACGCACTGTCAAGGCTAATTGTCCTTTGCAGTTTGCCCGATCGCTAGTTTTTTTTCCACCATCCATGTATTCTTGGTATACTCTTGACACTGTCGACCTTGAAAATCCTAGCTGTCTGACGATTTCGGAAATTGAATGGCCCATGCGTCGCGCACCTACGATTTGTCCGCGATCGAAGGCGTCTAAATCAGGCAGTTTACCCATACTGGCAATTCCAACAACTAATTCAGAACAACCACAGTACGCGCTATATATGCAGTTACCACAGCGCCCTCACTTGCGCATACATGATGCGCAGAGCTACACAATTTGCATAGACTTTGCTATCCCTAATTCAGTGGCACTTCAGTGTATATGTGTTTATGTGCAATTATATATATATCTAATCTACATTTTCACGGAAACTGATAAACTAGCTATTGATTTTATCGTACGTCTAAACAATACTGAAAATATTAGGGTACGTCTGAATGACAGTGCAAATATTTTCGGTGGGAAGATGATACGTTTTAGAATACGTATCAATTATAATTCAATATCGTGTTGTAATGAACGTGACGTATCAAGACCCAAGTCACGCGGCATCATATGGTGGTGGCATCGATTTTAGTGTCGATAAGTTTCTGACGAATCGGGTGATAATGTCTTCGATAGATCAGCAGTGGCAAGCTGATTTGGTGAATGTTTCACATTTACGTTAGCACAATTGGGGTTATCAGTATATATTAACATACTAGCTGAAGTACCCGGCGATGCCCGGGATTTTAAGAATGTTTGTTGTTAACCAAAATAAATTTAAAAATTATCACAGTATAAATAACATAAAAAATATATGTGAAATGTTATACACGTCTCAGAATTTCAGCTTTTCATCATTGTAATACTAAAATCTGAAAAGTAAAAATGTCAAATTCTCTAATGTTTGTTAACCAAAATTAATTTAAAACTAAGCACAGTAAATAACAGAAAAAAAAACCTTGTGAAATCTATAAATATATAAATTTATAATAAACTCCTCAGAATTCAGCTAGAATTAGCCTTTCATCATTGGGGTAAAAAGAAGAAGCTGCAATTACAGGTTCAGCAGAAATTTCTAATAGAACAATGATATGACTGCAGCGTTGCCTCTTAAAAAATGAAGTGTTTGATTGAGGGCTGCAAACCATTCAACTCCTCTCCACATTTAACTCCTATAAACTCCTCTACATATTAAATTCCTTTTCTCTCCATAATAAACTCCTCAGAATTTTGGTATATTCAGCCTTCATCATAGTACCACTAAAACTGAAACCTCTCCAGAAATTAAATTTATTAATTTCAATAATTAAACACACACAAATGTATAAATTACGCAAAATTTTTTAACCAACATTTGAATAATTCGTAAATGAAAAAGCATATGAAAATAAAGATAAGAACTTCCGGAATCGAAATTAATTACCCTTAATTTTTAATTAATAAAAAAACCAACATAATATGAATAAAACGATAGTTGTTTAAAAACCATATGAAAATAAGCTATTTAAAGATAATAATTAAAAAAGCATAAGAAAATAATGCTCGCGCTTGAAGTTAACGTTACGATATAAAGATAGTAATAATAATTAAACCGCGTGCATAAATATTTAGCTTTTCAAGCGAAATAAATTAATTTTTAGAAAAAAAGTACTTTTAATCGAGAAATTAAATACATTGCACAAAATTTTGATTTTACCAACTTTCCACCCTACAATTTACACCCTACTTCTTTTAAATAGGGTGTAAATTGTTTTAACAGCCAATGGAATGCCAGTGTAAAAACGATTGTTGTTTTAAAATCATATTGAACATTACGCTTATTATAAAGATAAATAAAAAAGCATAGGAAAATAATGTGTGCGCATGAAGTTAACGTTACGATATAAAGATAGTAATAAAAATCTATATATATAAAACAGTTCCGTAACTGACTAACTGACTGATTGACTGACGGACATACAAAGTACAGACCAAACCGCTGAACCTAAAAGACTGAAATTTTGCATGGCGATTCTTCTTATAATGTAGGGGTGCACTAAGAAAGATTTTTGAAAATTTTTCTTAGATTTTTTTAAAATTAAATTTTTAATCTGTCTTTGTAACTTTTTTCAAGTTTGCATTTAAAATAAGAATTTGAGGTTGTAAAATTTATATCACGAAAAAGATCATAAAAATTCCTTTAGAATGAAATTCTTTTCGAATCTTTACTCCATTTTTTAATTTTTGGTGAATTTTTAAAGATTAATTTTTACAATTTAATTTATTAAACGCTGATCATGTGATTTCTTTATCTGGTACTTTAAATAAGTTTATCGTCACGTAACAACGAAATAGACAAAAAAAAAATATTTTTTTTCTTGCTAATGCGGCAAACGATTGGACATTATCCAAAAAATATTAAAATACAGTAAATGATATGTTCCTCAAACTGTACTATATTCTTTAGTATGTCCTATTAGATTTAATTTCAATATTTTCTTCTACATTATTTTGTCTATAAAAATATCCCTTACGATTTTTAAAAAATAAATTTTTTGTCTTATGGTTGGAATACTAAAAGTTAAAATAGTGGCGCCATCTACTGAACGCCTGTCAATCGAGAGTCGCATCTTTCAAAAGTTGTTGGTTATTTATTAATTAAAAATATTGGAAAGTTCTTGTGGATCTGTAAATATACATGTGGTAACAGTTTTAAAATTTATAAATTATCAACCTACACAGGTGATAATTTATCCGGCGTTGCCCGGGATTTTAAGAATGTTTGTTAACCAAAATCAATTTAAAAACTAAACACAGTATAAATAACATAGAATAAAAAGCATGTGAAATGTTATACGCATGAATAAAAAGAAAACCCAACATAAAAAACCATAAATTTACAATAATTTCTTCAGAATTCAGCTAGATTTAGTGTTTCATCATTGGAGCAAAAAAACCTGAAAAGTAAAGCATAAAATATATACATTTATAATAAACCACTAAAAGCTGAAAAGAAAAATGTCAAATTGTCTTTAGGAAGTACAGAATTTTGAAAAGTAAAGCTGAAAAGTAAAAATGTCAAATTCTCTAATGTTTGTTAACCAAAATTAATTTAAAACTAAGCACAGTAAATAACAGAAAAAAAAAAACCTTGTGAAATCTATAAATATATAAATTTATAATAAACTCCTCAGAATTCAGCTAGAATTAGCCTTTCATCATTGGGGTAAAAAGAAGAAGCTGCAATTACAGGTTCAGCAGAAATTTCTAATAGAACAATGATATGACTGCAGCGTTGCCTCTTAAAAAATGAAGTGTTTGATTGAGGGCTGCAAACCATTCAACTCCTCTCCACATTTAACTCCTATAAACATCCTCTACATATTAATTCCTTTCTCTCCATAATAAACTCCTCAGAATTTTGGTATATTCAGCCTTTCATCATAGTACCACTAAAAACTGAAACATCCTCTCCAGAAATATAAATTTATTAATTTCAATATTAAACACACACAAATGTATAAATTACGCAAAAGTTTTTTAACCAACATTTGAATAATTCGTAAATGAAAAAAGCATATGAAATAAGATAAGAACTTCCGGATCGAAATTAATTACCCTTAATTTTTAATTATAAAAACCAACATAATATGAATAAAAACGATAGTTGTTTAAAACCATATGAAAATAAAGCTATTATAAAGATAATAATTAAAAAAGCATAAGAAAATAATGCTCGCGCTTGAAGTTAACGTTACGATATAAAGATAGTAATAATAATATAAACCGCGTGCATAAAATATTTAGCTTTTCAAGCGAAATAAATTAATTTTTAGAAAAAAACTACTTTAATCGAGAAATTAAATACATTGCACAAAATTTTGATTTTACCAACTTTCCACCCTACAATTTACACCCTACTTCTTTTAAATAGGGTGTAAATTGTTTAACAGCCAATTGAATGCCAGTTAAAAACGATTGTTGTTTAAAAATCATATGAAAATTACGCTTATTATAAAGATAATAAAAAAAAGCATAGGAAAATAATGTGTGCGCATGAAGTTAACGTTACGATATAAAGATAGTAATAAAATCTATATATATAAAACAGTTCCGTAACTGACTAACTGACTGATTGACTGACTGACATACAAAGTACAGACCAAACCGCTGAACCTAAAAGACTGAAATTTTGCATGGCGATTCTTCTTATAATGTAGGGGTGCACTAAGAAAGATTTTTGAAAAATTTTCTTAGATTTTTTAAAATTAAATTTTTAATCTGTCTTTGTAACTTTTTCAAGTTTGCATTTAAAATAATAATTGAGGGTTGTAAAATTTATATCACGAAAAAGATCATAAAAATTCCTTTAGAATGAAATTCTTTTCGAATCTTTACCTCCATTTTTAATTTTGGTGAATTTTTAAAGATTAATTTTTACAATTTAATTTATTAAACGCTGATCATGTGATTTCTTTATCTGGTACTTTAAATAAGTTTATCGTCACGTAACACGAAATAGACAAAAAAAATATTTTTTTTTCTTGCTACTGCGGCAAACGATTGGACATTATCCAAAAAATATTAAATACAGTAAATGATATGTTCCTCAAACTGTACTATATTCTTTAGTATGTCCTATTAGATTTAATTTCAATATTTCTTCTACATTATTTTGTCTATAAAAATATCCCTTACGATTTTAAAAAAATAAATTTTTGTCTTATGGGTTGGAATACTAAAAGTTTAAAATAGTGGCGCCATCTACTGAACGCCTGTCAATCGAGAGTCGCATCTTTCAAAAGTTGTTGGTTATTTATTAATTAAAAATATTGGAAGTTCTTGTGGATCTGTAAATATACATGTGGTAACAGTTTTAAAATTTATAAATTATCAACCTACACAGTGATAATTGATCCGGCGTTGCCCGGGATTTTAAGAATGTTTGTTAACCAAAATCAATTTAAAAAACTAAACACAGTATAAATAACATAGAATAAAAAGCATGTGAAATGTTATAACGCATGAATAAAAAGAAAAACCCACATAAAAAACCATAAATTTACAATAATTTCTTCAGAATTCAGCTAGATTTAGTGTTTCATCATTGGAGCAAAAAAACCCTGAAAAGTAAAGCATAAAATATATACATTTATAAGAAACCACTAAAAGCTGAAAAAGAAAAAATGTCAAAATTGTCTTTAGGAAAGTACAGAATTTTGAAAAGTAAAGCTGAAAAGTAAAAATGTCAAATTGTCGAATGTTTGTTAACCAAAAATCAATTTAAAAACTAAATACACTATAAATAACATAGAAAAGATTTAGCCTTTATCATTGGACAAAAAATCCTGAAAAGTAAAACAGAAAATATATAAATTTATAATAAACCTACCAAAATCCATTAAAAAAACTAAACACAGTATAAATACATAGAAAAAAAAGTATAACGAAATGTTATACACATTAATAATATGAAAATAAAATAAAATAAAATAATTTTAAAAAAATAATAAATAATAATAATAATAATAATAATTAAAAAAAATAATAAAATAAAAGCTGAAATAAAAAGGCCTCATAAAAAAGCTGAAAATACAGGTGTGGCACTGCCATTTATGTCCGTAGGGCTTAGAGCACTATAACATTAACGACATTACACTACTAATGCCGAGAATACTTCCATAGTTTTCCTTCCGGACAGGTCCACTAAAATATTATTTCCTCTGTATACCTTACCCCCACTAAACGTTTCCTAAACTCGGACTTCTTCAAAATTCTTAATTACTGTAATTTCTGTATTGTGGCCGGTGACCTTAACGCACACAATACAGCCTGGAACTGCAGAAACTCAAATACTGCTGGCCGCGCCCTTCTAAAATTTGTCGCCCGATAACTCTGGACGTTAAACTTCTCGCTCCCCTTCCCCTACCCATTTTTATAACTCGGGCGCAAGCACCATTGACTTGGCGCTTACTAAAAACTATCCCTAACCCTTACTCTATTGAAACCCGTGACCTAGTTGACTCGGACCATCTTCCCGTATTAATTACCTTCGACAGTCAGTAAATATTCAAAATCCCAATCCCCCCACCTTTACTGACTGGAAGCAGTTTCAGGACATTCTAACTTACTCCACCCTCTATTTCCCTTTTATCCGCTCAACCGAAGATATAGATGGCGCCACTACCGATCTCACCCAAGCCGTTCTCAATGCCAAGGCAAGTGCTACTCGTGCTTTAAAAAAAGCCGCGTTACCATAATTACCGGCTTATATCGTTAACTGTATTAAAGAGCGTAACACGGCTCGTAAGTTATTCCAATTCCACCGCCTCCCCCTTCACAGGAAAATTATCACTTCCTGCGCGCAACGCGTTCGACGTGATATTCGAGTTTTCCGACAACGCAACTGGACTGAATTCATTAGTAACCTCTCTGCTGATGATAACTCTGTTTGGAAATTTTCCAAACGCCTCAAGTCGACCCACTTCCATTTCCGCCCATATCAAGGCCCAGCGGAGTTGCTCTGACTGCCGACACTTACCGTACTCAATTCTCCCCCAATTATGACCTGTGGACGAGGACAATGATCGTCTGGTCCTTGGTACTGTCCATAACTTTCTTAATACCTACCCCCCCCCCTTCTGATACTGTTCTTCCTACTACGGTCGGTGAGATCATTGTGATATCATTGCTAAGTTAAAAGTAAAGAAAGCCCCTGGCAGCGACCATATTAACAACGTCATTATTAAAAACCTCCCCATAAACATCATTATGTACTTCTCTGAAATTATTAATTACATACTTAAGTTCAATTATTTTCCCAAGAGCTGGAAAACGTCCATTATCAGCCCTATCCCCAAACCAGGGGGGATCGTAACAACCCCCAGAGTTACAGGCCAATCAGCTTACTGTGTTCCCTGAGCAAGATTGTGGAGCGCTTCATTCTTAACAGAATCTCCCTCCATCTTGACCAGCACAACATCGTTATCCAGAGCAGTTTGGATTTCGGTCTCAACACTCTACGACGCAACAGCTATTAAGGGTAGTCGAATTTGCCCGCGATGGGCTTCAGGAAAAGAGACCGACCGCTGCTCTGTTCCTCGATATTAAATGCGCATTTGACAAGTCTGGCATCCGGGACTAATCTTTAAACTATTGCAAATTCACTTGCCAGACTGTCTCATCCATCTGATCAATAACTACCTTCTTAGTCGAAATTTGTCGTCCGTGTCAACAATGAACTGTCCCGACATAACGATATCACTGCAGGTATTTTACAGGGCTCGATTTTGGGTCCCACGTTGTTTAACTTGTACGTTAACGACGTGCCGAGAGGCGAAAATACTCTGCTTGCACTTTACGCGGACGACACAGCTATCCTTTCTACTGCTCATAACATCGACTACCTGTCTATTCAAATGCAGCGTCACATCGGCACTCTTGAGAATTGGTTTTCACGCTGGAAAATTAAAATCAATCCCTCAAAGTGCCACGCGATCTTTTTCAGTAATGCCTTTCACAACCCTCCGCGACTTTTTCTTTATGGCTCCCCGCTCGCTTGGGAAAAACACGGCCAAGTACGTGGGTGTAACTCTGGACCGGTAGGTTAACTTGGAGTACCCACACCCAGAGCCTGACTAAGGCAGGGGCATACGGGGCAGTTGCCCCGTGCCCCCACATCAGAGGGGCCCCCAAATCGATTAGAAGTTTAGTATTAAGTATTAAGTTCTTCGTTGCTGAAGTAGTGAAGCAGAGGGGGGCCCCAAAAGAAGTTTTTGCCCCGGCCCTAATTAGGCTAAGTCGGGCCCTGCCCACAACCTTGAACACTATTAGGAAGTGCAATGCTGTCACAGCGCAACTCCGAAACTCTGCTTAATGCTCCTCACCTTTCCATGCGGATAAGTGCTACTGTACCAACAAGTTATCAACCTGTTGCTATGTATGCTATTCCCGTTTGGTTCTCAGCGGCCAAAACCCACATTGATAAGCTCGAACGCTTTCAGAACAGAACTCTCAGGCGGATCCGCCGAGCCTTTAGTATCTCTCTAACAGAACCATCCGAAGGGACTTCGGCATTACTTTCATTTTACCAACAAGCTTACAAAATATCAAAAATATTTTACGGAAATCTTCCGAATCTACCTATGAGACGATAGCGGAGCTTCCCGATTATGACCACTCCCCTTCCCACCAATCGTAACGCCACGGCGTGTCTTCTTAGGAGTTAGCATTGGCCCCCTACCGCCGCATACTCTACCTATCCTGCCTTACTTACTTCGTGCTTTTCGTTGTGCACTGCTATCGCTCGCGTCTCGGGACCCGCAGGTCGAGGGTTCGACCCCCGTCTGCGCAGTCCTTAATTTTCCAAATTTTCCCTCCTGCTATTTTAGCCTCTCCTCGAGGCTTCGCTATCATTTCAATATGTAGTTGTACGACCCTGATGAGGGCCTGTTTTATTTCGTTTCCTCTAGACTAATGTATAAATGTCTCTAATATTTAAAATTAATTTAAATAACTTGTAACTACTTAGAGCCTACTTAATTACTTGTTAACTAAATTATCCACTCTCATCTCCTCCTTAAGTTTATTCCTTAATAGTTATGTACTCTTAACTTATACTTCTCTTAACTTTAACATAAACTTTACTGAGCACAGATATCTTGACACAATTAACTTGCTTACTGGAGATAAAGTCCAATCGGACCAAGGAACTCCATTTTATATCCCCAACTAGCTGCGGAACTAGCTGCTGAAAATAAAGGTTTAGCAAAAGTTGTACGATCCGTATTCGAACCCGCGTCGTGTAGCGTGTAAATGAACGCTTTTACTGAATGCGGCCACAATGACATGCTGCTTTATTGAGTAAATAGGGAAAATATTCGACTAAGATTACTGGAAAGTTGCTATGGTTGTGAATATACAGGGTATTTATGGAGTAGAGTATACTTTTTTTCTAAGTCAGAATAAGGTTAGCAGATAGAAGCTTAGTCTTTAACTCTTCAATAGACCACAAGACATAAGCGATGGGGTTGCAGTAGCGATTAAAAAAGATCTCGTGACACTTAGCGTGGTTGATTCGAATTTTCCATCGCGTGTGGATAGTGTCAATATGCCGTTGGATTCCGATTTATTTTAGAGTATAAAATCTGACTTAAAAAGATTAGTATTTTCATTTAGTATTCTGGTTAATATATAACTTGAAACTTTTTGATTTATTTATTGTTATCTTTTCGCTCGCTGTTTGCCAGCTAACCCTAACGTGAACGCCATATTCAGAGGGGTGATTCACAAAGTGTAACAGCTTACATTTAGTTTCAAAATTGTTGTTTTTATATAATTAAAAATCAACGGTAATTAATTTCGATTTTTGAAGTTCTTCAGACCCTCAGCTGTTTTTAAAGACGCCTGTATGTAAAATTTCACGATCGTTGCTCCTAAACTGTGGATTTCTATACAATTACAGAGACAAACATTCATTTTTATATATTAGATATTGTTATATTGTCAAAGTATGCGTAGGCCTTTCCCTGAACAAAAGAGAGGGGTTGATATTGTGAGGGCTTTCGAGCAAATAAGTTGGTTTGTGGCGAGCGCAAACCAAAGTCACTTCAAACAGATCAATGTAGTGAATTTAAATAAATCGTTCCAAAATATCTGAAAGAGAGATTTATAAACTTTTTCATGACGTTTTAATACTACCTAATCATCCGTGGTTGAAGAGATTCAATCGTACTTTATAAACTAAAATGGTGGAAATGTTTTACTAGTCGAAACACGCACAAGCTCATTGATGTATTACAGCAGCTTGTAAAAAGTTAAATCAAAACTTTTCATATGATATAAGCAAGCACCTGTAGAGTGAATTCGGAAGACGAAAGAGATTTTGATTTACACTGTAGGAGGAAGCCAATCCTACGATTTCCAAAAGTGTATTTAGCGTGGATGATTGGTTGCGTTTCCCAAGAAAAAAGTTAACTTCTGAAAAAGGATACGAAACCCATTGGACGGAAGAACTGTTCGGACTGACAGAGTGTTTGAGGAGGCAACCACCTGTCAGTAGCGTAGCGAGAAGGAAAGGGGAGTCTATCATGTCCTGGGCGCCCACTGCGCAGAGGGACGCCATATGGTCCCCAGACCATAGGGGAGGGGGCGCATTTTAGGTATCGGGCCCCGGGTGCCAGTTATGCTCTCTACATCACTGCCACCTGTTTATAGGATTTCGAATTTATTAGGGGAATCAATATTAGGAATCTTTTATGTACAAGATTGCAAAAAGTGACATTAAAAGACGAATATCGAACTGAAAATAATTATGAAACATTGGCGGAAAAAAGCAAGTAGAGTACTTTGTAAAATATAGCAGCTACCCAGACAGTTTAATCAGTGGATTCCGTTTTCTACACAGTCCCGTCACATCAATATGACTACCCCCTACTTTCGACGTCGCCGCGAAATAACCAGTCGCAGAAAGCACGTGGCAGCACTAACAGCGGAGAGTATATAAAGGGTGTCGAAGGGAAGCGGAAAACATTACAATCATCAGAGCAATGTAGAACGAAGCGATTTATTCCGACGTCCAAAAGGGGCTTGATCATTGGTTGTCGGGCCAAGAGTGGCATCATTTCTGAAAGGGCTAATTTTGTGAACTGTTCGCGTGCTGCCGGGTAAAAGTGTACCGTTCGTGGCAAAAATGGCACTATCCAAACTTGGTGCTAAGCCGATCTGCCTTCCTCATCGTATAAAAAAAGATGCTCACAAACGGCTTCTATCTGAAGGTCGTAACTACATCGGGTTGGAGGTAGAGCAGGGCCCTTCAACCCTCTCCTCCCCCACTAGGAATCCGAATTGCATTTCACTTTGACTTCGACTTCGAGTAACAGGGGAGTTATTTGAGGAACTGTGACCAGATAAAGAACTGTTGCCATGGAGACCAAAACAAAACTGTCTGTGCGTGAATAATTTACTATCAAAGCTAAGGCACTTATCGATATATATGATTTACAAGCATATACTTTAATAAAAACATCAAAATCATAACATTATGCCTAACTACGAAGTATACTTTCTGAGTTTTTCATAAGATATAACATTTGCCGTTAAAAATCACTAATATGGATACTGATACCAACGAAGACAGCAACCCGAGGTCACTAAAATGCATTGTTGCTTTTGTCCCATAATCGTTTGTTTGGCATAATAATATGCAAGCTATTTCTTAACATAAAAATCACAGAATTCGAGTTTATAAATATTATCTTTGTCAAAAATTACAGAATTAGCTTTAAGGAAATTGAGGTCATATGTTTAGGGAAAAGGCGATAAATAAAAGATCATATGATAACTTTGTTCAATGATACAGGGTCAATTTTTAAAACCTATATCTTAAATTTATATCTGTTATTTCAACATTCATAGAATGTTAATCAATGCCTATATCAAATGTTTAAAACTCAAGTACAAGAATTATTTTTTGTTCAATGTTATTAGATACTACAAGTTTTAAATGATATGTAATATAATACTAGATGTTTGTTAGTATAAAGGTTATGGTTATAGGATTATAAATCAAAATTATCAGTAAATTTTTCAATTTTGTGAGGTAATGCATTTTGAATTTATGTTTTTTTTTTTCTGATCTTTATTTACTGTATGGTATTACCAATAGTTCAGAAGCTTTGCAACTTTCCGTTTGATATTTGCATAATAATTATAAGGAAGATTATATATTCCTTACACTAATATTTTTAATATACAAGCAACTTCAGTTTTCTGTTTTATTATCTTTTTTTAACCTTAAGTATGGCAGATAAATAGAATTTGGTTAGCACAAATGATCAGCTTTCAACTCAATCTCCATATGCAGTTATATGCTAATACAGTGGGTATCCCCCACCCTCAGTACTCATCGCTAATTGGTTCCAGAAGGCATGACGAGTACCAAATGAACTTTTCCTATAAGGGGTAATGCAGACTGAAATAATCTGTTCCTGAACCCACCAAAATTTCACATTTTACTCAGTAATTATAAATGGATTGGGTTGTTTTTTGATACAAAATCTCAAAACTAGAGAGACATAAATGAAATACAATTTAACTTCCTTAACCTGTACTGCGATAAAATAAAATAAAAAAAAATGTAACAAATAAAAACATAAAATTTAACTTCGCTTAACCTGTACTGTGATGAGTTCATAACCTAATGTGATGGTGACAAGAGGTTATTGCTTGAAAGGGGAGTCCCCACTCTAATAAAACTACTGACACTCGAACAGAGATTCATTATCTTTTTTTGTCTACCACTGAACCCTTTATGGACTCAAATAGAGAGAGTTTCACTACAAACATATCAGAGAAACTTTGTTCTGTGTACTTTCAAAATGTTTTTAAGTCCACATTTTGGTTTGATAAAATTTTGTAAGGGGGGATACTTTACAACAAAATTTTGTAGTTCAAGCCTTTTAGAACACATTTCTTGAAGCAGTGCAGTATGGGCTTCCACCATTCCCTCCTCCTCATTTGAAAGAAAGTTTCTCCAACCACTATTTGTTGCTTCTCTCCATTTTCTGTAGCTTCTCGTGCTGAGCGCTTCTCTGTGTCTTCCACTAAGTCTTGAATGTCTTCATCCCTGACTTCCAGGCCATTAACTTCCCTCAGACACAATTCCCTCCATTATTGAAACAGCTTCAAAAGTTCCCTCAGAGTCACCTCATCTTTGCTCTAACAGCAAGGATCAGACATGCAATCACCATTCTCATACTTAGTTTATTGTCTCATCATGATTCTCACTTATTTCTGCTGTGTGGTATCACTAACCTTCTTGAAACTCCTGATGACTTTACAAACAAATAAAGCTTGAAATGAAAAAAAAAGTGCAGGCAGAAGATGTGGTGTTTTACCTCTGAGTGCAAGACTGACGCATAAGTCTTTGTATCGTCCAGAGAGAGGGATTGCCTCATGCAGGTATTATGGCAAGTTGTGATAAATACCAACAAAGGTAGAATACTGAAGCATTTTTTTCATGTTGAAATGCTCCAAGTACCAAAGCAGATGAGCACTGAGTATGACTGTATGGTAAATGATTAACAAACTTTGACCATCTTTTTACTACAACCCTAATCTATTGGTTAAATGCTTAAGAATACTTTTTGTCTATTTACATTTCTTATGAATTAAGATTTCTATTTCTATTACATCTATATGGACTAAGATAAATATGCTGTTTTAGAGAGTTAATCTGATTTTATTTCTGCTGACATTTTACTTAACTGAATAAAATTAGAGTTAGAAAAAGTTGTTTTCAGTAATGTTAAATTATTGTTATAATCAGCATTCTAATATCCAGGGTGACCACCAAATTTTCTTTGAGAAGTTGCTATTGATGTGATTACTTCTTTTTTCTTTGTGACTAAATTAAGTTTAATGTTATGAATGAATATCTGCATTGTATTTATGATGTGTATTACTTTCTATTTATAAAATTGACTCATATATATTTGCTATAAATAATTCATATATATATATAATTAAAAAATTATTTTAGAAATGAAAAGGCTTCAAAGTGGTTGCATGCACATTATGATCCATTGGCCACATTATATACGTTTTTCTTCCTGTATGTGTCTAGCTGATTTGCACGGTGATGGGGATTACAAATTAATAGTGGCTGATTTAGGAACAGGAACTCAAATATGAAACTAAAGTATACAAGGTACTATTATTTTATTAAGTTACCATTATTATTTAAAAATAATTTATATATTAATTTAAAATTTTGTTATTGATTTGTCATTCATTTCTGCATTTAGTCCATGTCATTTTTCTGCCCTTGTGAAATAGGTTGATTTGCCAATGAGAGGATACTCATTGTTCATAGTTAAAGGCAATTAGCACCAAGAATCAATATTCAATAGATAATAGGAGTCCATAATTTCATTAGACATGTCTAATGTATGATGACCTAAATTATAATTCCTGAATCTGAAAAATTTAAGAATAAGTGTAGTGAGTTGTCAGGGATATTAGGATACCAAGTGATCAGTATCAATGAATATTTGATGAAATTACAATTCATGATAATTGCTATTATGTATTCTACTTTTTGACTGCTAATGTATGAAATAATAAAATGAAATGGTATAAAATGAAACTTTCTCATATATATTTACTCTTGGTCTACACACTTGGTTATCCCCATAACTGACTGAATGGATTGGCGTGCCCTGAAGCGGAAGTTGTAAGAAAAGCAAGAAACCACTCACAATCATCAACAGTGAGTTTCAACTGAGTATGTCAGAAGTGAAACAACTTTAATGAATTACATTTCTTCAGTATTATCGATTTAAAACTATTGTACATAACTGTCTTATTCTTCATGATATAACATAGTGGTGAACCGTTTTAATAAATGTATATTTTTAAATATATGATGATTTTCGGAGCTTTTAACTCTTATTAATCAATACTTGATTTTTATCATCAGTCATACTGAATTTTAGTATGTCAATACTTTAATTCTAATTGTCAATCACATACACTGAATGATGTTCTTAATGACTAACATTAAATCCTATCTTCAAGGGATTTATCCATCATGACAACTCTCACAAATGAAAAATTAGAAATTTATTTGTTGTACTTTTTTCATTTAATTCATGCATAGTTATCTGATAGACTGTTCTCATATGACTACTCAAAGAGAACAGTACTCTGTGAGCATAGCTGTATGTTCTCAATGTCATTAAATTGGTATGTAATCCCATTATTATTTACAAATGTGTATATCATTTATGTTGAATTTCCATTCTGAGTAAACTTCACTAATTAGCTCAGAGGCCTAAATGAACTTATATTTGCTAGTGTCTATGTGTATTGTAACTATTAATACATGAATTGTCATTGAAAATTATTTTTCCAATTATTTAATCTTATATTAAATGTTATCTCCTTGAATAACCTTTTATGTATAATTAATTACTTATGAACCTATCTGGATTTTTCTCTATAGGACTCATTTATTATCTGAACATACTATAATTGATCTACCTACTGGTGTTGTTTCTTTTCATATGGATACTTGTGATCCTAGATCACCTGGTAAATTTGTTTAATTACATTTATAAGTAACATAGTTAAATAATATTAATCTTAAAATACATGCTTAATTTTGAAAAAATATTGTATAATATTTTACTTTAAGTCTTATTATAAATTTAGCTGTTTCTGTGGTAAATTTCATTCATTTAACTATATTGTTTTAGTTTTTCTGTTTAATGAGTTATTAAACTTTAACTACCTTAAAGAATTTCTGACCTTAATTGACACATCCTCTTAGGATGTTTCTATTTTGGGAAACAGGACATGTATATGTGTAGGGTTTTCAGATCAATATAACTCATTGTGGAATATTTCTGTTTTCCCTTCTCTGCGACCATGAATCTTTATATTTTCAGCAGATGGTTTCTACTTAAGAATTAAAAAAAAATCTATTGTGTTCATGGATCATAAGTCTTATTATAAAATTTAGCAGTTTTCTGTGGTTAATTTCATTCTTTTAACTAATTTTGTTAGTTTTTCTGTTAATGAGTTATTAAGCTTTAACTAGCTTAAAGAATTTCGACCTTAATTGACACATCCTCTTTAGGGATGTTTCTATTTTTGGAAACATACCAGAGTATTGTTTTTCAGATCAAATATAACTCATTGTGGAATATTTCTGTTTTCTTTCTCTGCTACCATGATCTTATATTTTCAGCAGAGGTTTCTACTTTAGAATTAAAAAAAAATTGATTGTGTTCATGTGTCAAGAGAATATAGAGGGCAAGATATACATTCATGCAATCTTTTTGCTTAAAACTCATGAATTGATTTAATGTTAGAGGCGGGTTCATAATTCAAGTTGTCCTCTACAGTCCAGGCCTTTTGCCCGTGTCTCAAAGACATTTCATCACTTTTAAATAGTACCCAAAAACATTTTGTTCCCTAGAAATATGAATTTAGTTCACTGATTTTCTCCAGTGAGCATCCTCAGTTGATGTTGATAGTGTCCTATAGAGGTAAATTTCAAACCATTTTTACCTTGCTTAAACAAATCTGTACCAAATTTTTGTTAACACATGAAAATCAGCCATCTCAAAAATTACAAACAACACATTTTGACAGGGTAATGATCAATTCATACTGGAATGATCATATATTGCCTTAATAATTCACTGCTTAAGGTACCATTCACTGCTTTATGGATTAAATTTTGGTCACTGGGAGCTTGTTGCATCATTTTAGGGATCTTGGTACAAGTTTTATCAATTTTTCCCCCAAACATTTTGATCTACCCATAAAAATCATTCATCTCAATATTTACAAATCACACATAACATGGTAATGATCAAAGCATTGAATGATGATTAGTGTTAATAGATTGATGGAAAACCCTACTGTTTAAACTCATGGCTGCACAAAGACCCAATCACAGTATATATGAACCTGAACTTTTTTTTTTTTTGGGTGGTGGTGGTGAGGGTTGAGAGGGGCGTCAAATACTATTAGCATCTTGGATATACTATTCTTAAGAAAGTAAAGTGAATAATAGCTAGTCTTTATTCAAGGTGTGTATGTTAGAATAAATGCATGCAGATGTTATATTTCAAAGCTATTTTATAGTTATAATCTCCTGTAATTGAAGCAAATTATATTTCAGTGTATAAGAATGGATTTATAATGAATAGTATAAAAATATATATATTTGTGAAGATAAAATAATGCACCAGAGAGAGAAAGTTTTAATCTCTAAAACAGTTTTGAATATTTTGCTAGTCTGGTTTTATCATTGTCATACAAGTAATAATAATGTGATTACTTTTCATTAAAAACTATTTGCTAAAAGTACTAAATTAAATGAGCATCAATATTTTTTTTTTACTTCTGATAATGCTTATAACCTAACCTAACAATAAGTTGGGAAAATGGTTGTTATATTAATTGTGACAAATCACCATTAAATATTTAAGTGTTTCAAGGTACAAGATACTATGTTAATTTTCATTAGACATTTATATTGTAAAATATATTGTCTTATTGAATATATCTCTTTATGTGCCAGTGCTATTTAAAAAGCATGTTCATAAGATTATATACTTTTTAAGAAGTAAATGATTAGAATTTCTTTAAGATATTGAAAATAACCTTAAATGGATGTTAAGAATTTGAAATACCTTAAAATTGAATGTCATACTTTAAACTTGTTTTTTAAGTTTTTTGGCCATTAAATATATGTTTTTATTAATAGTTTATTGCAGCTTTATCTTATGTAAGCTAATTTAGTGTATGTTAACAGCTATTGCAGTGGCTTCTGGAGCACATATTTACATATATAAGAATATGCGTCCTTTTTATAAATTCACTCTTCCTGCTTCAAGTCATTTGCCCATCAGAATGGAGGCCTGGAATCAAGCAAAAAATGTAAGGATTTTTATATTTAAAGGATTCTAATTGTTAATAAGCATTAATGCTCTTTGTCATAAGTATAAACCTTGCAAGTGCTAAGGAATTATGTGAATATTTCAATGTCATGCAGAGTATAAAGATATGAATAGTCATCAATTAAAGAATACTGAAACTATTACTTGATCTAGCCAACTTTATGAAGTTTACAGTAGCAACTCTTAGATAAGTCATTTGAGACTTTTTTACTTTTGTTTAGCCCTTAGCTCTATAAGTTACAAAGCCTTTTTTATACGTATAAATCATAAAAAATATCAAATGTATAAAAAATTTTGAACATCTTGAGTTTTTATTATTTAAAGGAAACCAGTATCACATGTGTATAGTATATATTTTGGCTGAAAGTTTGCATTTTGGTACTTCTTGAGACTAGAAATAACTAATGATATAATTAGAGAAAAGTTATTAGATCAGAGAGGAAGGGGAATTGTAGATTTATAAAAGAGATATATAAAGAAGTGATAGTGAAATTATTAAAAATATATTGGAATACTGCAAATAAAAAAGAGCATTTTTGACTGTTTATAGAAAAGATGGTGAAGTTTTCATTCTCAACTTAGAACTTTTAACTGCTTTTAAACTTATGTTTATATTTTTAATTATCTTTGAAAAGTAATTTTATTTAAAAACAAAATCATAACATTTATTTAAAAAAAAATTTTAGATTTTATAAGGAACATTTTTACAATCACATGTTCCTTTGGTATAAAATAACCTCTTTGAATCTATGTATTGTTTCCATAGACAGATTTCATCAAGTGGTTCTCTAAAATGAAAGAGCAGAAGTATGTATATCAATTGAGTATTTTTGTTTGAGAAGAATTTTTTCAAATAAGTTTTTCTCTACAGTATTACATCTAAAAACTATACTCGTTTCTCAACACTACATTTTTAAGAAGCAATTTCATTAAAATCTGGTTTGGGTAGAATTCTAACAAGAAAAGTGAATTTTATCCATAGGAGATCTACACTATTAATAAATTCTCTGCTTGTCTTGCATCTTTAATTTTTTTCTTTTTGATAGGAAGAAATTGATATCAACACACTGAAAGAATTTTAGAGAATATCCGGTTAGTATATGTTGATTAAAGTTTTTGGAGTCGTATAAAAATATTACAATATATTAAATTTTTATAATAACTGTATTTGTCTTTTGAATTAGATGTGTTTTTTGCTTAGAAATTTCTATCATTACATACCTGAAACTAAAAATCATAATTGAATCCTATAAAAAAAAATTAATTTAGTTGTATTAAAATCTAAATACAGAGGCTGTTCACACATTTTTAGACGATGTATATTGTATTCACAAAACTAAATTACATAAAATTCTTGTGTTTTAAATGTTCTATTTGACATCCCTTATTCTGAACTATCTTTCGACACCGCAATTTCCAGGATATAATGCCTTTTGAAGTGTCAAAAGAGGTATTCTATCCCATTCCTCCTGAAACAGCTTTCCGAAGTCCTATAGGGTTTTGGGATGACGTTTGGATAATGCAGATTTTAAAAGTCAGAAAGCACAAAAATCCCTAGGTGATACATCGGGAGATTTAGTAGGGATATCAGTGAAGGGTATGCCTTGATACCAGTTTTTTGTTCCATTTCTTTTAGGAAATTTACAGTGGATTTTGATGTTGACTGCTAGCTTTGTCCTGATGGAGTCTCACAGATTGATGGCACTGTGGGTAAAGCGATGGTATTTCATTCAGAAAAATTGGTGATAAAATATGTTTCCTGATAGTATTTGGAGTTAATCTTGACATTTTTTTCCACTCTCTTTATTTTAACTTGCCATTATAAGAAAAACCAGCAACAATCATGAATCCCTTAGAAAAACTTTCTTTCGATTCTTTGAACCATGTACTTAAATTTTTTTCTCCCCTTTATGATAATAAATGGCTCTTTTTTTTGTTGCAATCATTTAAATACACCCATGATTCATCTATTGTGACAATTGTTTTCCATTTTTCTTTGGATAAGTTGTTTCTCATATAGAATTCTGCAGCGTGTCCTGCGTTCAGCAATATGATTTGGAAGAAGACGATGCACATTGCGTTTTTTCGCTTTCTTAAGATTTAAATCAACGTTTATCATTTTGTTTACAGTGACACCGAGCATTTTAATGATTTTGCAACTGTCCTTTGACTAGGGGGGATTTCTTTTAACATTAAACAACGTACCTTTGCAATAGTCGAAGATGTCCATTTTTTCCTTGGATACTTGTTTGGAATTTTGATCCCACTTGAGGCTTCCAATTTGACGTTTTTTTCCTTTCTTGTGGATGATATTACCTATCGACGCTTTAGATATCACAAAACCATGACTCTCACATCGTTTTTGGATACCGAGTATGCATATTTCTCTTCGGAAAGAGCATAAATGTAGCCTTCGAACCACTGCTTTGTTAAAAACGCCATTTTGAATAAAAACAAAACTTTCAAGCTGCAAGACGATAATTTTGACTTTTAAAAACATAGTACAATTGCAATTATTTCTTTTGCAGCAAACGATTTTTTAATAACGCTTACCAAAATCGTCTAAAAAATGTGCAAACAGCCTCTGTAGTAAATAATTACATGTTAAGTATAGTAAAATGTTATTCAGAAAATATTCTTTAATTCATAAAAAAACTCTGCCTGAAAATGTGAAGATATAATTAATATGCAGTGGAATCTCTTTATCATTTTTCAATGGACCAACTGAACTGAATGATAAATGCGGGAAATGATAGATGTAGGAACATAACAAAGCATTATGATCATAAGGACTGGATGGAATAAACAACACAAATGTGAAAATGATGATTCGGAGAACGATCGATTGAGATTCCACTGTATAAAACAATCTACTACATTACTTTTGTAGAGTATTTAAAAACAGAAATATTTGCTTTATTCAAATTTTATTTTTTTGTAGTTTATTTCTTAGTGCTAAATACACAATGATATTTCTTTTATTTAAGGGCTGAAGTGGGTGAATCATCTTTGACTGCCAGACACAGAGGTATATTTTACTTATCTTCATCTGTGTGCATATGTTGTATTATTTTCTTGTTTTCAAATCTCCACTCATACATTTACTACAATTGAACTGATTTTCTAAACCATCTAAAGTAGGGGAGGGGAGTCATAGCCAATATACCACTTCCCATTGTTGCGATACTGTGAAAACCACGCAAAAATTGCTGTTTTAGTCCTGGAGATAAGAATGCTAATTTTGTTGATTAAACAGTCTTCCTATGATGTTCGGTTGTTTAATTTGAAATATTAGTATCTATATATAAAAACAGTTCCATAACTGACTGACTGACATATAACGCACAGACCAAACTGCTGGACCTAAAGGGCTGAAAATTTTGCATCGCGATTCTTTTATAGTGTAGGGGTCCACTAGAGAGTTTTGAAAAGTTCTTAAAAATTTTAAGCTGTTTTTGTAACATCTTTAAGGTTTGCATTTAAAATAAGTAATTTGAGGTTTCATGGAAGTCGGATCTATGTAGCTGCGGAATAGAACAGACGATTGAACATTGCCTATTTGATTGTGAGTTATGGAATAATGAACGTAAAATATTACCATTGGGAATAAGGAATTGGCCAGCTCATTGTTTCTATCATGACTTTTATTGTAGAACGTTTATAAAAGGGATCATGAGAGACCTCATGTTCAGCATCTTCCTTTGTTGGGAAACGTGGCCTAGTTTGACTTTCTTTACAATATATTTATTTTTGTTCCTGGGTATAATCGTACTATGTTTGTTTTGTAATTGCTTAATTCAATATTGCTTAATAGTAAGTGTATTGTATTTGAAATACCCAATTAAAATGTAAATTGTAAGAGTAAATGTTATTGTATTGAAACTGCACCTTAAATGTTAAATGTAAGTATATAATGTAAATCGTAATTAGGAATTGCAACTCCTTATAGCGTAATGATTAATTTATTTGTCAGTGTAATAGTAATTGGAATTGCTGCTAAAATGTAAAAGTTTAAGTGTATAATATAAAATGTAATTGTAAATTGTAAGATGTGTGTTGTGTAATTGTTAAATGTAATAGTAAGTGCATTGGAGGCATATGAGCAAATTAATGCTTGAAATTATCAAAAAAAAGAATGATTTAATTACTTTTAGAAGAAATAATTATTATAAAAATGTTTACCAGTAAACCTGTTTGTTAATGGTTTGTAATACAATTGTATTATGTATGTAATGTAATTGTTTAATGCAATAGTACGTGTAATTATGTTTGAAATTGCATCTTGAATGTAAAATTGTAAGAGTAAGGTAATTATATTGAAATTTTACCTTGAATGCAATTTGTGAGTGTACAATGTAAATCGTAATTCAAAATTGCAATGTATCCATAATATAGTGGTAAATGTTATTTGCAATTAAAATTGAAATTGAAATTGCATCACAAAATGCAAAATTGTTTAGTATATAATGAAAATTGAAATTGTAAATCGTAATATGGTATTAATGCAATGGTAAATGTAATAGTAAGAGTAAGAGTATTTGAAATTGCACCTTAAATGTAAAATTGTAAGTATATAATATAAGCTGTAATTGTAATTTGTAATATGTTCGCCAGCGTAATTGTAATTGAAAACTGCAGTTTGAATGTAAAAGGGCAATTTTATAATGTAATTATAACTGTAAAGAGCAATTAGTTGCTGGGTATGGGATAAGGAATATATGTATAAATAAGTAAAGGGAAAAAACAAAGAAAGCAGCAAGGAACTGTGTAACTTAAGCGGGGTTGCCATTATAATTGGTTAAATAGATAGTTTAGGATCGCAAATTGTAAAAAGGAAAAAAAAATCGGCTGGTGATGTCCGAGTAACTCGTTCACCCCCGAACCATGGGTCCCCTGCTGAGCGGATTGCTGGGGGACGACTTGGCTCCAATTAAATATACTGTATAAGCTTATTGCTGTAGTCGGCGGAACCTTTAGAATTAAAATGATAATCCCAGGATTATAAAATTTATATCACGAGAAAGATCATAAAAATTCCCTTAAAATGAAATCTTTTTTGAATATTTACCTCTATTTTCTGATTTTTGGTGAATTTTTTAAAGACTAATTTTTAGAATTTAATTTATTAAATGCTGATGACGTGGTTTCTTTTCTTTTTGTGATACGTTAAACTAATTTTGCATCACGTGATAACAATGAAATAGACAAAAAAAAATTTTTTTCTTCTTGCTAAGGGGCAGACGATTGGACATTATCCAAAAAATATTAAAATACAGTAAAAGAAAGGTTCCTCAAACTATACTATATTCTTTAGTATGTTCTATTAGATTTAATTTGAATATTTTCTTCTTCATTATTTTGTCTATAAAATATCGTTATGATTTTTTTAATAAATAGAATTTTTCTTTTCTTTTTCATCAATTGCATTCATTGATCGTTGTATTTATCATAAATATATATACAGTAACCACCGCTTATAGTGATCAGTGGTTATAAGAATCAACCGTTTATAAGAATCAATAGCGCAAAAACAAAAACAAATGTATTATTTCTATGTTAAATTCCGCTTTAAAGAATCAATCCACCGGTTATAAGAATCAGTTTGCAATTTTCGCCTTACTTTCATTTTTCCAAAAAATGCCACTTGAACTCTCAAAAGGTACGAAATTCTTTCTTAAGTTTTTGAAAAGAAAGATTGATAAAACTTTGGGGTGGAAAACAGTCGTAAAATACATTCCTTTAGACATAACAAAGAGTTTCTCCTTATACGTTTTTGCTAAACACTGTCTTATTAGCTTTACCCAGGGGCATCTAACCCGCCCGGGTCCGATTTCACTTTTCTCCAGACTGGCACTCATACCTTTTTTCCCACCACTTATTGCCTGGTTGCGGATTTCTGGACCCTGAAAACACATAAATCTTCCGCGAAGTGTCCACCAGCACTTACGCAAACGGACAGTGGATTCAGCACTTCAAACCGTGAAACGTAAACGGATCCATTTTGCTGAATCAGATGAACCAGATGCTGAATTAAACGTTTCACGGTTTGATTCAGAATCAAACCGTGAAACGTAAGCTATAAAGTGAATCTTCGTCTGAGACTGTAATAAGCATACGTCGCTAGTATTCACTTTAGTTTTCTAACAAAATTGCCAGTTAGTGTTAGAACTTTTTGATAATCGAATTCAAATATGATAAAAACAGGAAAACTCTTAGTTGTTTCTGAAAAAACAGACCTTGTTAATTAGATATGATGCTCCTCCAAAGTGTAGTCAAAGAGAAGCTGCCTCTTGTTGATTTTATAAACAGGCGTTGTTACTTATAGTCTAGAAATTGAGTTATAGTATTTGTTTAGAAATTGAGTATTTTTAAAATTATAAAAAATAATTTTAATAATGATAAATAACGTAAATTAAAGAGTATTTAATGGTAAATTATGTATATATGTGCCTGTGTGTTTATATATATGTACAAGTATATATTTGTGTATGTGTGCCTGTCCAAAGGGAAGTTTCGGTTATAAGAATCAACCGCTTATAAGAATCAAAAACAGTAATAAACAACGTGATTCTTATAAGCGGAAATCACTGTATATATATTGCATTATTGCATACATCGACCGTTGTAATTTGAATGTACTCTGTAACGAAGTACAGGTTTCAGCAAGTCTTCCATAAAAAGGACTAATGATACATCATGATAATTTTTCAAGCCTCAGTCATAATTTAAATAAACTAAAAGGCTATATATTTAAAAAATATGTTGAGATATACTAATTTATATTATGAAATATCTATAGTTTTGAGGTTTTAATGCTTTTATGAATTTATTATTATTTTGCTCAATATGCATAATAAATTTATAAAATCATTAAAACCTCACTATGTAACATTCCTAGAGTATTTATGTTTGAAACCTGACTTAATTTACGAACAAAAACAAAACCTGAGGAAGGGTTACATATGCAGATATATATATATCCCCAGTGTACCCAGCAGCCATGGAGCTATGTTTTGCCCTTGTTATGTAACATAACATGGCAAAACCTAACTCCACGGGTATACTGGAAATGTATATTTTTGGACTTGAATCATTCTATAGCTTATATATATATATATATATACAACATTATATTAAGACAAAATTTGATATATATTAATTGCATGAATAATTGAACCAGATATAGTATCTTAAATTATAATTTTTGGGCTGAAGTATTAAAGAGGGACTGTTTTGGCAAGATTTTGGGGAAATTTTGCTCTGGAATGTCAAATTTAGTGTGGGAAATTTTCCTCTGGACAAAGAGAAATTCCCTTTCAATGATTGGTAGATATTTTTCTACCCTTTTTTCCTTCAATATTCCACAGGAAGCCCTATACCAAGAACATGCAGTGTGCTTTGTATCGGGCATTCTGACATCGGTACAATTTTCACAAGACTGTAGTCGTATAGCTATTTTGAAATGTATCTGGACCTCATTTTAGGCTAATTATTCACTTTTAATTTATAAAAATGTCAAACTTTTCTTAAAGTTTAAACTTTAATAAAATTTTGAACTAAATTAAATTAAATTTAATAGATAGTGCTATTTTCAAGAACCATGGATATCAGATAGAAGCAAATTGCTGAAAAATACAGCATTTATACATAAAACTTAACTATGAAAATTGTTTCCATAAAGTGAGAATGACCTTTTGTATATATACACACACATACATATTATATATTCATACATACATACCTCTCTCTCTCTCTCTCTCTCTATATATATATATATATATATATATATAACAATTTAATTAAAATTAAGGGAAAATAGGAAAAATATGGGGAAATCACAATATATAAAGCTGGTTGCAAAGTTTTAGAGAAAGGAAAAAATGTAGAAATACCATTTTGTTTTCGAAAAATTGAAATGTTATTAAAATCCTTACTTAATTTAGAAACAAACCCCAAAAAATCTTTTTTAATTAATATATATATATATAATGAAATTTTTTAGAAATTACGATTATCAATTTTTTTTTAATATATAATTATCAGGAAATTCAGAATTTAAAAAAAAACTAACTTCAATTTTATTGATCTTTAATTTAATTAGCAGAAACATCCACCCACACCCACTTCAAAGCTCTTTTCTTCTGAAAATACAGATATAAAAAAAAAAATATTCTTTGAAATGCACAAAAAATGCATAAATAGTGTACAAAGCATCAATAGAGGTTGTTATTTAAAAACAGGAAAAACATTACATTGAAATAGTTCCTATTCATAAACAAACACCCTTCCGTGCAATGGTGGCTCCAATCCAGAGATTTGGGGGGGGGGGGGGGTAACGTCAGCTCTTAGGGTTATATATATATATATAAAAGAAATAAACATCCTCTCATTTAAATTTAAATTCATTTAGTATTAGGTCTATGGGCGCGGTGGCCCAGTTAGTAAGAGCAGCGGGCCAGTGATCTGAACATTCCTGGTTCGATGCTCGTCGCTGCAAATCCACTGCCATGTTCATTAATGGTGGCCAGGGCATGTAAAATAGGTCCTGGCTACATTTCCTCTAAGTTCTCAAATTTACCTCTGGAGGTGTGGGGTCAAGTGTTCCGGTCTCGTCACTTGACTCGGTTCAAAATTACGGAACCAATGTTCTTCGAGCTCAAGTCAGTCTTCAGTCCTAGTGGTACGTCGCCTTAAAGTGAAGCTGCTTACTACCCTTTGTCAAAGACCTAGGATTTGAGGACCTAGGTCCTTTGAACTTGGTGTAGGCTTTTCCTACACCAAGGGGATTGGAATAACACATCAGTGTTAGGTCTACGATTATATAATTTCAGGCTATAAAAGAAAGTATGCCAGGCTTTTTTTTTTTTGGGGGGGGGGGGTTTGCAATTGTCCCTACTGCTCCCCCTTTGGAGCCGCTGTTGCTTCTGTGTGCCTGGAGTGGAGAGAGTTGGGTTGCCATAATTGGGGAGGTTACCACAGAAAAATACTACTGTCCTCTTTGGTGAACCGGTCCTGATTTGATGCCACAGCCATTTTTTTTTCTAGAAAAAAGACTTTGTACCATAATTTTAATTCTGATCTGAAAGATACTAAATAAAGTTAACCTCAACATAGGATTTTCTTCAGCTGATGCTACCCAATGAGGGATTTTCCTCTCGGAGATTTATTTGCTGGGTTCAGGAACAAAAAAAAAATAGCACATATTATTAGAGAATAGGACCCTTTTTAGGATAATATCTCTTTACAGAAATATTCCTCTTTGTCTAGAATGTCAAATGTTGAGGAAATTATGCTGTCACAGCTATTCTTCAATGAACTTGATAACCACTTCCACAATGGACTTGATAATTTTATGCAAGGAGAGAAAATTTCAGTTTTTAATCTTCACTATTTGAATTATAATTCATTTTTGCTAATTTAACTCTTGTACTTAGCTTGTATATTTTGACATAATATAGGGTGCTTTAATTCACTTATTGATGATCATCAATAAAAAATAATTAAGAGTTGATGATCCTTTAATATTGATGATCATTAATTTACTTTGAAGTGTATCTTACTTTTATAATTTATATGATATAAAATTCTAGAATTAATTATTAAGTATCACTAACTCTCCTATGAAAACTCTTCTGAAACTTCCATATGTTTTTATCATTTCATTTGTTAATTTTTTCCCTATTTTCTATGTTTATTTTAAGTATATTTTTTTATAAAACTTCCACAATGAATTTTATTTTATTGCTTTAGATTTTTGATGCTTGATCAGGAAGATCTAGAAGACTTTTTTAATTTGCACAAACAGTTCCCTTTGAAAAAACAGGTAATGTAATATGGTTTGTATTCCCTTTATTGTAGTCTTGAAGTTTTATGAAAGTGTATCAGTCTTGTCACTTGACTCAGTTCAGGATTACAGGATCGGTTCTTTAGCCAAGTCAGACTCTGACCCTTGTGGTGCTAATTCAAAACAGGAGCCATAGAATTCTGCCCAATATGGACTTGATCTGATATACTGTCAGGTTAAGGGCATAAGCCACAACAACAATAGTTTTATGAAAAGATTTGAAAGTCTTTTAGAATCATATTGAATAAAGTACTAGTTATCATCAAATTCAAGGTTTAAAAAGAAAAAAAAATGGCTGTGTGTGTCACTAGGGCATTCACATGCACATGTATCTCTATTTGTAGACCTATATTGGTCTATAAACACAGTTATATAAGGAACTATAGTTTCCTTAAATACTTAAATGATTTTCTCTAATTAAATATTAGTAACAATTCTGTTTTAAAAATTAATAAACATTAGTAATTATTTTATTTTATTTTAGACAGTTGTAACAACTTTAAATTCTATGAAAAAATCAATGGCTGAAGAAGATGCTGTCAGTTGCTTGGTTTGGGCACAGAGAATGAAAATGTTTATGTGTTAGAACCTGATGCTTTTACAATTCTTTCTGCTGTAAGTAAATACATGTAATTTTTTGCTTAGGAGCTTTATTCTTTTGAAATTCTATGTTTCCAATAGTGACCTGTGCATTAATATATTTTAGTATCTCATGTCTGTTAGTTTTTTTTTAAAAATTGCATCAAATTTTTTTCTGTTTAGCTTTAGAAATCTTTATTTCTGACTGTAGTTATTTTTGACAATAATTTGAAACATAATTGCAGTTGTTAATAAAATAATTTAGTATATAATAATTAACTTCAACTGCAAGGAATTAAAACTTTAACTATATTTATTCTCCCAATTATATTAAAATACATTAAAATAATATTAATTAAAAAGACTAGCATAATGAATTTATTCTGTTTCTATCAATTTCTAGTTACACAGATATTCCAGAGCAGTAACTATAAGAAACTTTCTTTTGATTTGGTCTAATGAATTTTCATACAGAAGTTTTATGAATGTAAGAAATATTACACATCAACATAACAAGAAAAAACTGTTCTGTCTTAAACAGGACATCATTCTTTTTCCCTGAAAAGTTCTTTTAATCTCCCTTTGACAAAGAAAAGGAGATAAATAGCATGTTCTTTGAATCCTGTTTTAATCAAATAAAATTTCATAAAATACCAGTCTTGAGAAATGAGTGTTTTAAAACAAAATAGTTATTTAATTTACAGCATATACTTTAAATAAAAACAATCAAAATCACAACATTATGCCTGACTACGAAGTATACTTTCTGAGTTTTCATAACATATAAAAATTGCTGTTAAAAGCACTAATATGGATACTGAAGACAGCAATCTGAGGTAACTAAAATGCATTGTTGCTTTTTTGTCCATAATCGTTTGTTTGGGATATTAATATGCAAGCTATTTCTGAACTGAAAAAAGCCCAGAATTCAAATTTATAAATGTTATTTTTGTCAAAAATTACAGAATTAGCTGTAAGAATATTCGAGGTCATATGTTTAGGGAAAAGGCGATAAATAAAAGATCATACGATAATTTTGTTCAATGGCACTGGATCAATTTTTTAAATCCTATATCTTAAATCTATATCTGTTATTTTAACATTCATGGAATGTAATCAATGCTATATCAGCTGTTTAAAACTCAAGAATTATTTTTTGCTCAATGTTATTAAATACTGCAAGTTTTAAATGATATGTATATAATACTAGATGTTTGTTAGTATAAAGGCATGTTATGGGATTATAAATCAAAATTATCAGTAAATTTTTTCATTTTGTGAGTTTTAAAACAAAATAGTTACTTAATTTCACTCAAAAAGTTATTATTTGTTAAAAAAGTAATTATGTCTGGAATTTATGCTGCAAAATTTATTTAGATGTCAGTTCCTAGTGTTCCAGTTTTTATGGATGTGAGTGGGTTGTTTGATGTTGAATTTCGAATCATTGTTGCATGCAGAGATGGTTGTCTTTATACATTAAAACGGTAAGCACCTTATTTTTTTAAATCCATTTTTGGTAATTTTCCAAAAGCTGTTTTAGGAAGATTTCGGTACAAAATTTATCCATGACAAATGTCCTTTTTCTTGCATTTTGAAAAGTGGATGACAACAGTTAATTATCATTTTTTTGTTTTTGATTACTAAATGTTTATACTTTTAAGTATGTATGTGGGAGTAATTATTTACTATGCTCTCAGGTTATACATGTACACTTTGTCAAAATGATAAAGTTCATAAATTGGTAAAAATACATATTATTTGTTCATTAAATACTATTCAGAACATTAAATCTAATAATTTAAAAGCAAAAGTATTATGTTTGTTGAATTGAATTGTGTCTCTTATTCTGCTTTGTCTAAGTTTGCATTGATGCTAATCTATATATATAAAACTGTTCTGTAACTGACTGACTGACAGATAATGCACAGACCAAACTGCTGGACCTAAAGGGTTGAAATTTTGTATGGCGATTCTTCTTATAGTGTATATAAAACAGTTCCATAACTGACTGACATATAACACACAGACCAAACTGCTGGACCTAAAGGGCTGGAATTTTGCATGGGGATTGTTCTTATAGTGTAGGGGTGCACTAAGAGAGATTTTTGAAAAATTCTTCTTAGATTTTTTTAAATTAAATTTTTAAGCTATTTTTGTAACATTCTTTTAAGTTTGCATTTAAAATAATAATCTGAGGGTTATAAAATTTATATCACAAGAAAAATCATAAAAATTCCTTTAAAATGAAATCTTTTTCGAATCTTTGCCTCCATTTTCTGATTTTTGGTGAATTTTTAAAAGATTAATTTTTAGAATTTAATTTACTAGATGCTGATCACATGGTTTCTTTTCTTTTTGTGATACTTTAAATTAATTTTGCATCACCTGCATCACAACAAAATAAATTGAGAAAAAAAAATTTTTTTTCTCTTTCTAATGCTACAGATGATAGGACATTATTAAAAAAAAAAAAAAAACATTAAAATACAGTAAAAGAAATGTTCCTCAAACTGTACTATATTCTTTAGTATGTTCTATTAGATTTAATTTCAATATTTTCTTCTACATTATTTTGACCATAAAAGTATCCATTATGATTTTTTTATAAATATATTTTTTTCGGCATTAATTGCATATATTGACCATTGTATTTAATTTGAATGTACTCCATAGCTAAGCACGGGTATTCAGCTAGTTCACTATATAGCAATAAATCTGAAAAAAGGTGCCTATAACTTTAAAAAATAATTATGGGTTACAGTGGAATTTTGAAACATTTTAAAGCAATTTATTTATGCTGGCAACTTCTTTAACATATATAAATGCAGGTACTTTTTTTTATAAAAATTTTAATCATTGTTATAGTATTTTATTTAAAAAGAAAGGTTCTGTGTTTTGTCATAATTAATTTATTCTTCACTTGTTTCTTTAGTAATTCTTTAAAGTCCTTTGTAAAGTTTTACATTATCTTTTTATTTCTACATCTTAAGTAAAGATAAAAATTTTGTAAATAATAAACCAATGATTATTCAAGCATTTTTGAAAACTTGAAAAAATTGCATTTAGATATATATACATTTATTTGATACAAAATTCATGCCTCTAAATCTGAGTTATTTTATTATATAAATTTTCTACAAAACTCGTGTATTTAAATGTGAATCTTTATTGTCATTTATTTTGATTTCTTACAGTGGCTATAAAACAGCTAGATTTTGTGTGAAATTAAAATCACAGTGTGTTGGATTGCAAAGAGTGAATAACAATATCATTGTTGGAACCATGGATGACACTTTGAGCAGTTATAATACTAAGGTTTGATTATTTTTAAATACAACTGTGTTTGTGTAATATTTTATTTTAGTGAAAAAATATATAGCTATTATCAATTGAGCTGCTCACTTGCCAAATTGGTTAAGTCATGGAAAGAGAAAAGAAAATGGAACGAGAGGAGAATGGTACAGCTTCTGTTTGTTTATTGATGTGGACCACACATAGGTAGAAGTCTGACTTCACTCCGATTTCACCTACTAGCTTTAGCTGGGCACAATGGAATGGCCTTCATGCCTAGGGTGACACAACCAGGAGAAAAAACTCACGTACTTTGCCCATTCCGTCCAGTGCCACCCCCTCGCCACAGTGAGGCAGCTACAGGGTCCGATTATGAATGCTGGGAGCCCCTGGGAAGATGCTATTTGGGGCCCCCCCCTTATGGACATTTATAAAAATACATACTATTAGAAGTACTAGGTACATACACCAAGGTTTTTTTTGAGCCCCCTTGCATCAGGGGGCCCTGGGCAAAGTCCCGATTTGCCCATGCGTTAAAAAGGCCCTGGGCAGCTAGTAGGACTTGAGGGGGGCTGCTTTAACTTTTTTATAGATCTGCTCAAGAGTTAAATCTGCCATCGCCCTTTCATGGCAATCTCCTTCAGCACATGACTGGTATTGTGACAGACAGCCAGGAGGAGCTATAGCTTTTGTGGGCAGTTGTGCTCAGCAGACTGCTTTGTTAAGGCTCCTAAGTGATCACCTGAAGTGCCTTAAATTTGATCAAGGCAATAAGATCTTCTCCATTTGTGGAAAATGTAACATTAATCATTCCATCCCTGACCATCTTCTTTCTTACTTGGGGCTTGAAAAGGAGGATTTGACGCAGAGTACCCTCTTGGATTTTTTAAATGTTTTTGGTCTCATGGATCTGGTCTAGCCTATCGGCTAGATCATATAGGATTGGTAACAACAACAACATTTTTTAAAATTCTTCTGAAAATATAAATTCAAATAAACATAGTAGAATGTACGAGTATTATTGCAGATGTAGCTTTTATCTGAGGACATATAAAATCTATAAGATAGAATATCCTTAAAGTAATCATTATTATTAATACAATTTTTGTGCGTATAAGGGACTTAATCAATTTGGCAAGTGAAAATAAGTAATAACATCCAATTTCAAATTATTTTTCCACTACATAAAACAAAAAAAATAGTTGTTTACTAATTCACAAGTACTTACTTCTACAGCTGTTAGACTGTAACTAATTTATTTATTTTTGTGATGAAACAACACTAAATGATTTACTGTTATCATAAAGTACTTGCTTCTGCATTTGAATTGCATTATTGCAACGATTTACATTAAATTATGGACTTAAGTTGGTTTGCTCCACATAAAAGTTTCTAATTATTCGATGGCCAAAAATTTTTTTCTCATTTATTGGTGTTAATCCTTATTATTTGGGAAATTTATTATGAATGTAAAAAGTAAGGTGTCAATCAAGTGCTTTGACACTAAAATTTCAAAATGTGGACTAAACCGATTTGACTTGTGAATAGCTCAATTATGATTTGATACAGTAAAAGATTCTTTCATGACTGGAGCAAAAAAACATCTTATTCCTTGGTGAGATTGTTTCCCCTACAAATTGAAATTGAAAATTATATGCATGTCAACTATTTGATTCAGTGCATGATGATATGAAAATGTGTATCTGTGTTTCATAAAGAGAATAGTTGAAGAATTTAATTTCTGTATTATCCTTCATTGCTGTATACATGTGTTGTGAATGAAAAAGTTTCATTTTATATCAACTTAACCTTTTCCTTACGGGATGGGATAATATGTATCCCATGAATACGGGCCCAAGAATTAATATATATATATATATATATATATATATATATAACCCCCTTAATAGCCGTTCTTACAAAGGGGGTATGAAATTCCCTGCTCTAAAGAAGGAATTGGAAAATGGGCCCTGTAAGCTAAAGGTTAAAACAATTAATTGAAAAGCCAAATACTTAGTATTGTAAGCCATCTGTTATGCCTGTTCTTATTCAGACATTAGAAAAAGTTTAACTTAATTTATCATGATATATATATTAATTCAATTACTTAAGTTTAATTAGAGTTTAAGTATTAGGGAGTAAATTTAATAGTATTTAAGATGAGGCGCGTTGTGATTACCTCAAAAGTTAAGAGTTTAAAATATTACCGCAATAACCTACAACAGATTCAATAAGGGAAAAACGACAGCTGAAAGAGAAACTTAGCTTTACTCTGAAAAGGAAAATTTAAACAAAATAAAAGTCATTAAGCTTACGCTTTTAAAGAAAGGACGAGACACAAATTTTAGGGGTAATAATTACAAAAGTTTATTTATATTTTAACATAAATTAAGTTTTCTACATATCTAACCAGCTGTCATACAAGGCACAATTCCATAAAAAAAATTAATCACATAAAACAAATTCAAGTATTACACATCACAATAAAAATAGACTGAAATTATATTTGATTTAGGTGGCTAATGAACCCATTATCTTATAAAAAAAAATTCTTTAGTTAACTCAAAAATAAAAGGAAAACGAAAATCATAATTAAAATTGTACTTTACCGAAATGACTGCAGTCTAAAAAAAAAAAGAAGTAGAAATCTAGAAACAAAGGCATGATAGGAAAGTCGAAAGATTTAGAATTCGGGAATAGGACATTTCCAAAGAAGGGGGGGAACTTATCGGTGAATGTTGCTCTTCATAGCTGCCGCTGAATCGAAACAGGATTCTAGTATCATCCTCTGTCTCCTCTCTCTCCAATCTCCCATCGAAACTTTTTTCGTTCGTTCGGATCTTCTCCGCCACTTTGCCTCATTTTTTTGTTCCGCGTGAAAAATAGACCTTCTCTTCCTGGCTTCTCATTGGTTGATTTCGCGATATCTTTCCGCCGCGAGACATCAACAAACTCACGGGGAAAAATTCTCGGAAAAGGTCTGGGTGGTATTACGATGTGTGGGGTAGACTTTCTGAGAAACAATGATAAAATTGCGATGTTTGGGGAGTCATAAAGATGTCAATATCTGTTTTCCATCCCTGGGTTGATGACATTTGCTTCTTGAACGAAATGGCGCAACTATTTTGTATCGTATTACCGTGGGATACCAGAATGAAGAAGAGAAATAAGATTGCTTAGAAAATGGAAAAGTTTTAAACAAAGGTATTAGATTTTATTATTAAAAAAATTAAAGGTCCATCAGCCAATAAAGAAAATACTAAGCCACCTATATTATTATAATTATTAATAATATACAATTAAACATCTCACACATATATTTAAATTTGCTGGAGTGTCATGTTGGATTGGAATCTGTTCAGGAATCTAAATATCAGCACAACACCATCTATCAACCTAATGAAACAAATCTGCATTTATTTAAGGCAGTGGTTCCCAATCCGTAGAAGTCTGTGGACCACTAAGCCAGAAATTGAACCATGTGCAGACCACCACCATCCTCCACTGACTTAGTGGAGTAACCTTCCAGGGGGTATGGAGGGTTAAGAATATCCCTCAGGCAAAAGGGATACAGGATTAACGTATTCACATTCTAATGTATCATATTCTAATACTAAAACAATTATGTTAAACTTTTAAGAAATTTTAATTCAACACCTGATAGTCATCGGATATATTCAGCCCATCTAGTTCAGTGAACATTGCTTTCAAAATTCCCATTTATTTGCAACTTTTTTATATATGGTGCCGGACCACTCCTGAGGCTCTCGTGGACCACCGGTTGGGAACCACTGATTTAAGGTAATTGGATTGTCTCTTCAATAATGTGTTCATAAATGTAAGAATACTATAAGTCAAATAAATTAAACTAATGTACAAAATAAGGGTAAAAGAAAGTAATAGGGCAAGCACAATTGAATTACTGCTTTAAGTATCAACATCTTGAAATATTAAATTTAATTAATAAGCTGCTTTTGTTTAGGGTAATTTTTTCTTTCAAGATTTGAATTTTTTTTAAGAGTGATAGTAAGTATTTGAATTGTAGCTTTCTATAAACTCATTAAGGAAGAATAAAGGAAAAACCAATTTGTCATAACATTGTTGGAAAATTATTTGAAGATATCAACATCTGCTGATCTAAAAATGTATTAAATAGTTAGATAATACATTATGTTAAAAATTGATGAAATTATAAAGTTTTATATTTATATGCAATTGAATTTGAAAAATCAGATGTGGCATAATTTGTAGTACATAATTGAAATAAATTTATAGGGAATTTTTATTGACAATGAAAACGAAGAGGTAGGAATATTTTTATATCATAGTTTTTGACATTATCTATGAAATTAAGCAAAGTAAGCATAATTTTTTGAGCGAATAGTCATAAGTTTACCAGTGGTCTTATATAATTTTTTTTTTTACTTTTTAAAAAGGTGTTTAACTCTCTGGTACATAACTATATTACACCTTTATTTCTAACATGCACCATGCATGCACACGCATGCATACAGGCATATATATGTATAAATTTATACTACAGTTTACGTAATATAATGTATTATAGGGCAAATGTTTATGGAGTATAAAGCTGCCAAGCAACATCATTACTTTAGAATCTGTTGACATTATGCAAATGGGATTGCATTTAGTTGCAGTTGCTCTTGGAAATGGAATGGTACAATTCTACCAAGACAAATTTTTAGTTGATGTGTTGATTGCTGAAGATGTTGTTTCTGCAATCAGATTTGGGAGATTTGGACGTGAAGATAACTCCTTGGTAATGTGCATGAGAGGTAAACATTTTTAATTGGTTGAAAATTTCTGTTATGGGAGATAATTTATGACTATTATTTAAAGCATAAATTACTTTGATAATATTTAAATTGTCATAAATTAAGCATTTTATTGTAAGAAATTATGTGAATATATTTCATGGCTTTTGAATATAAAATATTTAATTTAAGAAAAGTACCATTTTTCAGGCTGTTTGAGTACATACTAATAAGTAAGTTATTTAGATAAATTAATAAGTGATTCTTACGGTTTGATTTTCATAGTATTTTTATTTTTAAAGAAGCAACAGTGTTTTAATGTTAATTATCTGAAAATTTTTTTCAGAAATTAATTTTGCCCTTTCTTAACATCGTAACCTGAAACTTTGTGCTATGTATTACTTAAAATAATTATTAACTTATTTAAAATCAATATTGCCCAAAATCTCAATTTTAAGGTTGGTTTTACTTTACAAAACTTGGCTTGATTAGATATCTATCTTCTCTTCGAGTTATAGAAATTACTATAACATCATTTTTTTTTCATTTTTCTATCAAAAATGATATTTTTTCAGTTCCCTGCAGACATTAGGCTTCTTTTGGATATGAATATTTAAAATCAACTAAATTGATCATAAGTATTATCATTATTATTTTGCTTTAAACATTATGTGTTCCATGCAAAGGACAATTATCAGCAGTAAAGATCAATACAAAATGTGGACAAATGTTATTAAATTATATGTGTGATTTGATGAATAGAGTTGCTATAACTAAATTGGTTGACAAATGTTTAAAAATTAAGTGTATGAGAAATTAGGTCAGATTCATTAACATTTAGGTCAGTCATAAGAAATAAAAGCTGGATATATTTATTTACTTAGGTTGGAGAGGGGTTGGTTAATGATATCTTGTCTCATTCCTATTAATATTTCTAATCAAGAGTGTGTATGTTAAGTACAATTTCACCTTTCTTTTAAAACACAAGAAAGTAAGTTTTATATTATATGCCTCTTTATTTTTTTAGCCATGAAAACATCTGTTCTGTAGAAATAAGGGAATTGGACCTTTAACCTTTGGCTGTATCACTAAATGAAACTACAACAAAAAATTATTCATTTTCTGCTACAAAATTTTAGCTGACAGAAGTTCTATAATGTTAATGTAACTATAATGTTAATGAAACTTGTTGAAATTTTAGGTTCCCAAAATAATTTTCATCTCTTTGATACATAAAAATATATGCCCAGTGGTGTAGTGGTTATAAGCGCCAAGCTGCCACCCCATAGGTCCAGGGTTCAACCCTGCGATTGGGCAAGGTCGACTCAGCCTTTTATCCCTCGAGTGGGTCGATAAAATGAAGACCAAGCATGTTTGGAAACTAATCTCTGGGGGTCCCACATCAGGTTGACCACCTGTCTGAGACATATGCTGCATGGGACTCCAAGCCCACTGTCAAGAAAGCAGAGATGGGTACTGCCGGCCTTGGTCGACAGTGGACTGTTGTGCCATGAGTTTAGTTTTAGTTAATACATAAAATGCTCATATATATTAAGTAATTTGTTTATGTTAGTGGAGAGGGTTTGCTTTTAATGAGAGATACATAAAAATATTTTACGAGTTTAGTTGTATTAGTTATTATTATTTTTAAAGAGATTTTTATGGATAATAAATATTTTCCTGTTATTGAACTTTGAATAATTTATTTAGAGTTTCTGGAAATTTATGATTAAGTTTTTTAAAGTGCTTGCTGTGACTTAAATGACATTTATAATTAATGATATTGAATATAGGAGGAGGACTGTCAGTTAAAATATTGACGAGAACTGCAAAGTTTGAGAACCACGATTATTCCTCAACTGTACGGGACTTGCAAAATACGAAACTGAATTTACCAAAGAAAACTAAATTGTTTGTTGATCAAACAATGAGAGAGAGGGAGCAGGAAAATTCAGAATGTGTAATTTTCCTGCTATTGAACTTTGAATAATTTATTTAGAGTTTCTGTAAATTTATGAATAAGTTTTTTAAAGTGCTTGCTGTGACTTAAGTGACATGTATAATTAATGATATTGAATACAGGAGGAGGACTGTCAGTTAAAATACTGAAGAGAACTGCAAAGTTTGAGAACCATGATTATTCCTCAACTGTACGGGACTTGCAAAATACGAAACTGAATTTACCAAAGAAAACTAAATTGTTTGTTGACCAAACAATGAGAGAGAGGGAGCATTCAATAAGTATTTTTCTTTAAAGTATTTCAATAAATTATTGTTCAATTAGTATTTTAAAATAAATAATGTTTTCACTTATTTTTTAAAGACATAAATAGAGGTTTAATTATAATAATTACTTAAGCATCTTTTAATTATTTAGATTTGTGTAATTTATAATTCCAGTGTGTATTAAAAGCAACATATTTCTAATTAATGATGTATAGTGCATTTTGAATTAACTATACTTGTCAAAATTCATATACAGTTGAACCCCTTATAACAAAATTCAAGGGACAAAAGGTTTTGTTCGCTATATCTGGTGGTTTGATATATCCGAATCATTGAGAAAAATGCTACAGTTCACAAAATGTATAACTCATTAGTTGCAATGTGAATTCAATAATGATGTATTAAAAAATGATAAAATCTATTAAAAGTTATAATTAATGAATTAAATCGACTACATTAAACTGACACAATACTAATTAAATTATGTATAATAGGAAAGTGACGGGACCAAAATTTTCGTTCGTTATATCCGTGAGTTCATTATATACCAGTTTCGCTATAACGGGATTCGACTGTACAGCATAATGGACCTAATTATTCATTCCAGTAAAGTTCACTCTGCTGTAAGGATTCAGGATTATATTTTTAAAAATATTTACCAAAAAATCAACTAACATTTTCTGAATGAGTTCATTTAAAATACTCCTAAAAAGAAAAATTTCTGTCATGAACAGAATTGAAGCTATAGCAATACATTTGCCATAGGAACAACCACAACATTTTCTGAATGATAGCTGCTAGTGACCACAAGCATAGCATGCTTCTAACTTTTAGGGGGACACAAATTGAATTCAGTTAGCCCTCCTCCACGCATTGACTTCCAGGTGGTCCTTAAAGTATGAAATATTAGGATTTTTTTTTAATTGAATAACAATAGAATTAATGTTTGAGTAGTATTCAAAAGTTATACAATGAGAAAAAAAATATAAATAAAAAAAATATATAGCATTTAACTTTTGTTGTGGATCATATTGCTAAAAACTACGTTAAGGCTAAAGACATAATCGGAATCTTCAGTTTCACGGTTTGAAAAAGGCGGGAAAAAGTCGACTTTCATAAACTTTTCTACAATTTTCCGATGTTAACTGAACTTCTACTAACGTTTTGATTTATTTTAAGTTAAGTTGGGGGGGGGGGGGGGGGGGGGGGGGGGGGGGGCGGTAATTTAAAATAAATGCCCCCCGCGCCTATGCTAGTGACAGTTTTGATTGAATACAGGTCTAGATAAATCAACTACATGTCATGGTTTTCCTTCAACATTTATCATTCACCCATTATTTTTTGAGGAATTTTCACAGCTGAGGACTACAATCTATTAAATTACCATGTGAAGGTATACTCTGAAGTATCATAATAATTGTATAGTAGCATGGATGTCTACAGTCAGTCATTTGTATGCAGGGTATAGAGTTCCATCATTTATTACATAGTCCGAACTAGATATCAGGTGGACAGAATTTAAGACCTTGAAACCAAAGAATGTATTCAATTGAATGCCCTCAGTTAATTATAATCATATTTGTTCATAACAAGTTTTTAGTTAATTGCTATCTTAATACAGCATAATAAATTAAGCCTTTTTGAAACTATGTATCTAAGAATATTTCATTATAAAATAATGATTTTAAAGATCAGAAAACTATTCCTATAGTTAAATTTTAATGCTTTATGTTTTCAGTCATGCATAGAGCTTTTCAGCATGATTTGTATCGTCTTCGTCTTACAACTGCAAGAGCATATGTAAGTGCCTTAACATCTAGTCAAAATCCAGTTTCATATGGAGCTATAGACCCCTTGAAATTATCAGCCCAGGTATTTTTCTGTTTCTTCCATATATACTCCCTATCATTTATGAAGCAAATTTTAAAATTTACCTCATTTACTTGCAACAGTTGTTCATATCAAAACATTAATTAAACACCACACACATACACACAAAATAATCTAATGTAACAGCATTACCCCTTGACATCAAATCATTGGCGGCTCCAAGGGGGGGGGGGGCAATAGGGGCAATTGCCCCTCCCCCAAATTTTTTTTTTCCATGGCCTAAAATTATATAATCGTAGACCTAATACTAATCGGACCGGTGGCCTGGCCGCCTTCACACGCGTACGCGCTGGTCATGAGACTGAATCGGGATTCATCGCCGAAGATCACACGTCTCCAGTCGGTCACACTCCAGCTTGTCCGATGTCGGCAACAGTGGCGTAGCGAGGGGTGGGCAAGGGGGTCTATCATGCTCCGGGCGCCACTCGCACAGGGCCGCCAAATGGTCCTTTTCACCAATTCTATATATATTACTATATTTTATCGGAAAGGGGGCGCCAAAAAGGTATCGTGCCCCGGGCGCCAGTTATGCTCGCTACGTCACTGGTCGGCAAAAATCCAGTCGACACTGCCTATGATGTGGGGTCAGTTGTAGGCATCTTAATGGACGTCGGCTCCTTATACATGCGTCGGCCAGTCGTCTCCGAATGGTTTCCCTTGATACCACCGGATGTCTGGAAGGTGGTAAATAGAGTCGAACCGATTCTAGCGACGTTGTCGGCGCGAACGTAGCCGCTCTTATGATTGCGCGCATTTGTGCTCCTGGGACGCCCTGACCCTCCGCGACGGTAGACTATCCCTTCCGTGATCCATTGTTGCCAACACCGAGTTACTACCATATCGCTCCGACCGAGGTTCGACCAACCTGCTTCTCTGAGGCCTGCTATACGCCCCCTCTCAAAGTCCGACAATTGTTCGTACTGTCACCGGTTACGTCTCAGAAGCATCTCTAGTCACAATACCGTCCATTCAAGTCAACAGATTTGTTTGAATAACCCTATGGCACGAGCAATCATGCTTTTAAACTCTCCCAGCTGCGCATCTCATATGCGCATAGCGCGTTTACCCTTGTCTCATTGGCGCCGAAATTTTAATCATTTGCATATCTCTTACCAGACTACATTCCTGCCAAGTTTCGTGAGAGTAGCTCGATTTCTTCTGGGTTCATATATTTTTTTGTGACAGTGTATTATTATAGTTTCAATGTGACATAACATGTTCTTAACTTCAAGACTTAACATTTTTTGAAGCAGCAGTACAGCCATCATTCCTTCTAACTTTAACACTACTATTTATTATACTATTTAGTTTATTAAAATATACATTATTATGCTTTTAATACTCTACCCAAATGAAAGGGGGAGAATTTTTTAACTCATAATTGCCATTTACCATGATGTCTATAAAATAGATTAGGTTTTGTCTATTGACATGGATTAACAGATGTCATAAAATTGAAAATTATGAATAACGTTTAATATTATTGAGTTTAAATTATTATGATATTATGAATACAAATTTAAGTAATTTTGACATTTGTCATAAAAATAATGTATTACCAATGTCTAAAGGTGTTCTGTGATAAATGGTTTTTAAAATGATTATTTGGTACTAATTAAGTATTTTGATCCAAAATTTAAACTTTTTTTCTTTTATAGATATATTTTGTAGATAATAAATTTCTGAACATGAGTCAATTTTCTCATTTATTGAATACCAATGCTGCCATTGATTTATATATTGAATATAAGTATCTATTTATCACAGTCACAATCTTTTCATGTATATTTAAACATTATGATAGTAGAAAGTGGGGAAATTAACAATGAAAAATTCAGTTTGGTAAGGATAATATATACAATGTAAGATGCAATAGTAGGTTTATTCTGTAAAAAAAAAAGGGTAATGTTTAAAAATTCAAACTAAAAGGGTCAACAAGTCTTACTTCATTTTCAGTAATGCCAGCATTACTGCTATAATGATTATAATGATGGTTTCTGAAAATCATAATGGTTATGCCTGCTTTACTGGAAATAATTATCACTGGATTTTGCTTTTTTAGCCATTGTATATGAACAATTAAGTGTATGTTAACAAACAATCCAATCCAATCCTATTTATTCTCAACCCAATAAAACTAATTTTTTTCTTGCTGCAAATTCTGCAGTTTTTCTATACAAATCACCTCCCATTTAAGTTTGATAATTATTCCTCAAAGCTGCCTCAAAGGGTTTTTTTTTCTGAACTATTTTTACCTTTTATTTGTTAGTGATATTTTAATGTAGGATTACGTTCCTCAATAATGGTCCTCCGGAGTGAAAAAAATTACCCTGCATCGTGAGTTATAATTTTGGTAGTGTACCAAACCCAGTAGCAGTATACAGTTAAACAGAAAAGTACCAAAATGCGTCCAAATAAAAAATAAAGAGGTAAGCAAATGATAAGTAATCCTACATTAATAACCCGCAGTATTTTCGTTAGAGGAGACTACTTGAAATATTTTTTAGAGCTATAGAACTAATTGCATCCGTAGCTTTCTCTGAAAAGTCAGTATAGATTGATTCAGTCAAAATCTTTAAAGTAAAATTTTTTAGAAATAAATATTCTTTTAGATACTTTCCTCACGTCAGAGAAAAAAAACCCTGAAACCTAATTGAAGCTATCAAACTAATTTTGTTTGTGTAGGTTTTTATATTAAAATGCAGACTATATGTTGGCTGTAAATTTTTTGACTTTTTGGCCCTTTAGTTCTATTTTTCACCCGAAGATTTAAAATCGAAATATTTGCTATTCAGGGTTGAAATTTGCATTACATTTACAAAGGGAAACCTTTTACATATATAAATTTTATAAGCATCAACAATTGTTTTCACTTCAAATAATGTGATTTTAGATCTTAAAACAATATTTCATGATAATAATAAACTTCACTGTCAGTATAATAATAAAACTTACTTTCAGGTCCAAGGTTTAGGCCCAAAGTTTGTTCTTCATTTGGAACTGCAAAATACTTCAAGGAACAAGCCATCTGTAAATTTGTTTCTCACTTTCCATTGTGATGCTCGTATATATAAGATTCAAAAGACTTATATTCCGGTATGTTTTAAAACAGAACATGTTTCTAATTCTGAGTAAAAACTTTAGGTTTAAGAGCACAGTCTAAAAAAAAAAAAAAAACCCAAATAATCTACAAATATTTATAAGAAAATATGCATTACAATGAAGGAAAATTATCTAGGAATAGAAAAACTATTTCATTACAAATAACAATAAAAAAGGGGGCTATTATCTACATTAGGGGTCCCCAACCTTTTTCCTACATCGACCCCTTTTAAAAGAATGATTTTCTTCATAGACCCCCCTCACATTTTTCTCTATATTATGCAGCATACAACATAATTATAATACTAATAATTGCACATAAAATACTTAAAGATAACAATTTGACTAACAATATGAACAAAAAATTAGAAAAGTGGTTCATTAGGTTTATGTTTTATTATTTTTGTACTATTTTAATTTCACAATTGTACTTTTTTAATTTCACAAATATAAACAAGATTTCAGAAGCACAGATTGTAATTGCACAAAAGTTCGATTTCAATTAATGTGGTGGTTGTGCTTGATGCATTGATACAATTTTTTTAATGTTTGGCTTGAAATTGCTTATCATCGTATAGTCACAATAACTAACATAATGCATATAAATATATATTTTACTAAATAATTTTACTGACTTATATGTAATTATAATTTCATTCAACACATATGCAAAAGCGTCATGACATTCAACTTTAGATAGGTGGATCACTTCACCCTATGCAAATCTGTATTTATACATATTAAAATGGATATTATTATCTAATAATTAAACTCCTAAAAAAATAAATTAAATTTTTAAACAGAAAATTTATCATCGACCCCCAATAGACCCTTTTTAAACTTCCATCGATCCCCAAGGGGTCCACCTGGACCCCCATTAGGAATCCCTTATGTACATTAATAATTGTATTGATCTTCTCAAATTGATATAAAACATTGTAAAATCGGTCTTACAAAACATAAAATTGTTAAGAGTAATTTCTATACAGAAGATTCAAAATCTTGTCTAAGTAAGTCCAGTTCTTTTGTTTGTTTTTGTGTAATCTTACAGAACTGTAAGTGATATTCTATTATATTCTTTTCATATGCATCGGTTAGAGTTGTTACAGGATCGTAATTCTATCCATATTAAAATTGTTATACTTTGATATAAAGATAATAAGGCTAAGTTTTTTTTTGGGGGGGGATAAAGGCTAAGATGTTGTGCAGAAGCAAATGGCTTTCGGAATAAAAGCCATTTGCTTCTGCACAACATCATCTGTATTTCTAACGATGAAAAGAAGCTTTAAAAGTATTCTTTTTTAAGTGGCTTTAAAATTTCTACCATTAATTTTGGAAATATTTTGAAAATATTATGATGCTCATAATTATAAAAAAACAGCTATTATGAATAAACTTTGCTTCAATTACTAGCTCATTATTGCAGTGCTTCTTAAACTTCTTTCATTCATGACCCCTTTTTATCATCAAGATTTTTTCACGACTCCAGGAAAAAAGGATTTATAGGTAAATATTTTCTCAAAACTAATTTATTTCTGTATTAAATAATATACATATGAAAAATAGTACTATATATGAAAAACAGTAGTAAATGTAATAAGATATATGTCTTAGATACTCGCGGTGGGCAACAAGAATTAAGTTTTCATGACTCCAAAATTTCACTTTGGGAAGTATTATTTATCAATTTGGAAAACTTGTGAATGTTTTTCAAACTTTAAAAATGGGCCGTTTGTCAGTAGATGTATTAAATGGAGAATAAGACTAGTTAATATGTATGAAAATTAATGGTAGAAATTTTAAAGCCACTTTAAGAAGAAGAATTTTAAAGCTTCTCTACATAATTAGAAATACAGATGGGGTTGTGCAGAAGCAAATGGCTTTTATATATATAAAAAAAAAAAGCCTTTTTTTCCCCCCAAAAAAACTTAGCCTTATTATATTTATTTTAAGAAACGCTACATTAATGCATTTATTGCAATCAGTGTAACTTCTATAAAGGCATGTTTTGTAAACTGTATGTTCGCTGTACATTTGCATGCATTTTTTACTGAAATTTGACAGAACTTACATTTCTCTCTATAACATTGTACATGACCTAAATAATGTACTTAAAAGTAATAATTACTATAGAACTGCCGTTATTATTCATTCTTTATGTATTCATTATGTTATGATGTAACAAGGATGAAGCAGTATGCATTTTTGCCATTCCTTCCTTTTGATTTTGTTTCATAATTTATAGGAGTTGAAATTGCTTTCTATTAAGAAGTATAAAAGGGTTGAAACAAATATACAACCCCTAAAAATATAATAAAATAATTCAATATATGGAGTTGTGTTGCTTCTCATTAATATTGAGGCTGTTTTAATGAAGAACCTCTGAAGAAAGTGTTACAGGTCTATTACTATTGTGAACATATAAGCGATGTAAATTAAGTTAAAGAAAATATTGTTTGGTAAACTAGTTGAACAAATGTATTAGAGGTATTTGAAACGATTCTTAAATTTATAAGGCAAATTATATAAATAGATTAAAACTATGCTGCAGTCATATTTTGAAATTTTAGCATTCAGATAATTAAGCAATATTTTATGAATTTAGCTAAAAATATGTTGTAAGTGTTTATGATAACTTTGAATCCTGCAACATTTGGAATCATAATTTATTCATTTTTATTTTAGATATCTTTCTTAGCTCCAGGACTACCATATAGTTTCATGACACCTGTTGAATGTGTTAGTGAAATGAATATATCTGACATTATAAAGGTAAACTTTTTTCCACAAACTGTATAGTTTAAATGCAAAATTTGCTAGAAATGAAGAGCTGATAATTCTTATATTGAGAAAATTTAACATTTTATACACTACTACCTGTTTACCCGGCGTTGCCCAGGTATTTATTAATCTCAATTTTTTACTACACAGGAAAAGGAATAAATTCTACCTATAGTGTAAAATCTAAATAATTTTATTTATGGGTATTTAAAAGTATATGTACAGTATACAAATGATAAAATAAAATTACAAATTCACTCTATTATTTAACTCAAAACTTGATTATAAACAACACTTTTATTTTCCTATATTCATCTCAGTAACTCCGAAAACAATGGATTTGACACTACTCTCGGACATTTCATTTTCCCTCCCTCCTCCTCCAATGCTGATGGGGGGGGGAGCTGAACTTGCACTTAAACGGCATCAGTTGTGTCACTATTTGTCTCAGTTACCCCGAAAACTATGGATTCGACACTATTCTCGGTCATTTTATCTTCTCCCCTCCAACATTGATGGGGAGTGGGAGGATGCTGAACTCTCACTTAAACGGCACTGGGATTGCCACTGTTCCTCTCAGCAACCCCAAACTCTATGGATTCATCACTACTATCGGTCATTTTTGAGATTTTATACCCCTTCAACCCCCTATGGTAATGAAGGGCTGAACTTGCACTTAAAGAACATCGGGAGTGTCACTTTTAATCTCAGCGACCCCAAAAATTATGGATTTGACACTACTCTTGGTCATTTTGGAGATTTTATATTCCCTCCTCACCGCTCCCTATGCTAATGGGGGGGGGGGGGGCTGAACTTGCACTTAAATGACATCGGGAGTGTCAATATTAATCTTACCAACCCCGAAAACTATGGATTCGACAGAGATATCAGTGGTTTTCGATTATTTTTACATGTGCCCCCTGCTCCCCCTAGGGTGCTAAGGGGTGTCTTATTGTATCTAAACCATTCTCGATTATTGAATCTAAACCATTCTCGAATCAACTTAATCGCACACACAAAATTTCATTAAAATCAGTCCAGTTGTTTAGGAAGAGTTCAGTGACATACACACAGACAGAAGAAATATATATATAAAGATGGGAAGATTTGTTGATATTTACATATTTTTATACATGAATCATGTAATTTAAAAGTATAAATATCAGTAAATTCTTATTTTGTAAAAGGAATTTTATCAAAAATTTTTATGTGTCACGAACAAGAAATTTCAGTACTAATATCCTTTATATTAAACTTAGAAATTATGGAAATAGTGATGTATATTAGGTTTGGTAATGTGTTTCATTCTTACACATAAATGTATCGCATATTTCATTGAAAGTATTTAAAAATATTACACAGATTTTACTGTAAATTTATGCTGATATTTCATGAAAATATCTATATATAGGTATATTTAACTGCTTGATTAATTGCATTCAGTGGTAAAGATACCATTTGATTTCTGGTGTAATGCTGTAAATACCAAAATGCATGTCAGGTTAGCTTGATTAGTACTTGAATAAATAACATAACACAATAATCCTAATGCTCTCTATCACCAGACCTTAATATTAATGAACCTTTTTTGGCCAATTTTTAAGGTGCACAGGAAAGCTTGATCCATATTTATATAGTAGAGAGTTAGAAGCAATTTTACTAGAGGAATTGTGTAAAATACTCTAACTTTTTGTGAAAGACATATACTTACTAGTTAGCTAACATAAAACTGAGGTGGTGAAATAAAAATTAAATGCTTAATAAACAGCTTATTCCCTTAATGCTTTTGATTTTGACCTGCTTTCAACCAGATCTCATGTGACTCAAAATCCAGAGTCTAATTTAATGAGTATCTAACCATATATAGAATATGTATAAAAATACAACTGATTGTTTTGTTTTTACAGTAGCTACTGTGAATGTATACATACATAGAAAAATACTTTTGAAGGGGCTGGAGAAAGTTTATTTAATCTTCCTCCTAACTGTGATATTTTTTCTTCTTTAATATTAAAATTATACATGCTAAAGTAGTTTTCGGTAAATAACAGGGAAAAAATGTCTTGCTCTTTTCTATCCAATAGTAGCAGCAATTAATATTTTGCTGCTACTATTGGATAAAAAAGAGCAAAAAACTATGATTACAACTTTCAAATAATGGTCATCAAAAGATCTATAATACTTTTAGTCCAGATTAATAACAATGGCCGAAAGATTAGGACACTAGTCTTTAGAACCGTGGTTCCCAACTGGTAGTCCGCGAGAGCCTCGGGCGTGGTCCGGCACCACTTATAAAAAAGTTGCTAAATAAATCAGGATTCTGAAAGCAATGTTCAACTAGATGGCCCGAATATATCCGATGACTATCAGGTGTTGAATTAATTTTTATGTATTAAAATTAAAGAATTTGTAGTCAAGTCATACTGTACATTGTACAATAGCAATAATAAATAATGTGTTCTAAAAAACTATTTTACTTAATCACCCATGAATCAATCTATTTAAATTTCAGCCTGAGATTTAGGCTATCTAATTCTAAAGATTGAAAACAACGTTGAAACAAAAATTGAGTACGTATCCCTTTAGCCTGAGGGATATTCTATACCCCCATACTCAACGGAAGGTTCTTCCCCCTTAAGATGCTGGGGGTGTCCGCACATGGCTCAATTTCTGGCTTAGTGGTCCGCAGATTTGTACAGGTTGAGAACCACTGCTTTAGAAGCAAAGTCTGCATAAATCTAGTGGTACACATAGTTGTTTGTAGCTGTTCAGAATCCGTTTTGAACTGTAGGTTCAGGTCAGCCCAGCCCTTATATTTAAAATAAATTGACTGTAATGCTTCAACCCAATAAAACTGATAGCATACATTATATATATATATATATATATATATATATATTTATATATGCAGTACAACATGCATTAAAGTCATCAACATTTTGCTATTATTAATATTTAATTACAGGTATTTGTCTTGAAGCAAGGTCAGAGTATCCCAATCATTACTGCAATGATTAACATGCCTGTGAGTGAAGGATTTCAACCAGTTTAAACAATAAAAAAAGGGTAGTTTTGGTATGTAAAACTAAAAATTTGTTTTTGCTGTTCAGAATAAATTTGAAGTTTTACTGTCAATTGTATGTTTAATTATTCTTTAACATTTTACCTATATTCATGATGTACATCGTGTAAGGTTCTTTCTAACGATTAATATGAATCTTTCAAATAGGTGCATTACAATATTTCTCTGTATCAAATTTGAAATGTTATAATTAGCAGTTGAAATAATCTGATCCCTTGAATTAAATAACATGTGTTGAAGAGAATGGAATTTTTCTAATGATAAGGTAAAAAAAAAGAAAAATTAAGGTAGTCTCTTCTAACGAAACTAACATGGGTCATTAATGTAGGACTACTTATCGTTGCTTATCTCTTTCCTTTCTTTGGGATACATTTTTGTACTTTTCTGTTTAACTGTTTACTGCTACTGGGTTTGGCAAGCTGCCAAAATTATAACTTATGACGGACTCTGAATTTTTCTTTCCGGAGGACTGTTATTGAGAAACGTAATCCTACATTTAAAAAAAAAAAAACCCACTTGTGTTGTTGGAATAAGTATAGGTATGTTGTGTTATTACGTTGTTCAGATGTCTTACCCTTGAATCTTTGACACATCAGCAGCCATTGAGCATGTGTTTAAAAATTCTATCTGACCTACATATCAAATTTCTTAAGTATATATACATACATGATCTTTATCTTTTTATTTGCATTAGATGCTCCATTTTAGAGAAAAAAAATACAACTGTTATTAACAATTTCATTCATCATCCAACTGATATTTTGATATTTACAGAACATTCTATAGAGGTTGTGTGCTTGTATTTTTTTTTCAAGTGTTTTAGTTAATGTTACTAGACTATATAACAAAAATCTACCCACACTTGTTACAACAGCAAGTAAAGATGTACTAACTCAGATTCTATACTGAAGCTACTCTTAATATTTATGGGCAAAAACCACTCAAATAGCTTCCAAGTTATTAGTGAGATGACATATAATCAACACAAGGGTTCTTCAGATTTTAAAGGAAAATAAGAGCACTAAAGTTTTTAGATTTGTAGTCTTTATCACTATATATTAGTATAGATAAACTAATTAAAAATTTGAAACCTCATGTTTTGAAGATTAACTAATTTGTTAAAACTCAAGTAATAAGAAGGGATCTTGAAAAATATAGGCATAGGATACAAAATTCTTATTAGACCAATAAACATTTTTGAAAATCTTTAAAATGTATATATTACCTTAAGCAGTTAAATTAATGTATTCCGGGCATTTGGTTTACCCAATTTTGTAAAAGTTTCTCAATAACATTATTCTGTAATTTAGAGATCCAAATTCTATTAAACAGACTAGAAACTGAATTCTAAATATTCTTAATAAACTGGTCCAATAATTTGTCACTATTTTATCCATAATACAATGAAATCAAACTTGCTTCCCCTACTGCTTATGTTTTCAAATAAACTCTACAGCATCTCAGGTTCATATCATGATGACAGTGGTATGTAAAAATATCAAAGTGAAAAGCACCTGAAGGCAATTTCTTAAGTTATGTGCCCTCCAATATTGAGGTGAATAATCAAGACATTTGGAGTATTGAGTCTGGTGCTTCTAGAGACATGCCATTTGCTATGCCTCTGATAATTTAACTATTATACAATTTGATACATGTTGCCATTATGTTATGATTTAGTTTTTCTGTTACCAAATTTTAACATAGTGTGATATCCATTAAGTATTGCTAAACCCCATACCCCTTTTTAAGACATCTTGTTCAATGTTCCAAATCAGATGAACAGAAGAGATAAAATTAAAAAATTATTTATGTTCATCCCATTAAATAAGTGAGTATATGTGATTTTGACAAAAAAGTTACATCTCTTCATTTCTAAAAGTGTCATGAATTTTTACACAGAAAGGTTGTTGAGACATGTTTAACTTCACAATTGTAAACTAGTCACTCATACCAAAGGCCATTTATTATAAGATATAATTTTGTCAGGGTGAAAGAAAAGTCTACCATGTAACCAAGTATACCAGTATTGTAAGAATTTGTAATTTAGACCAAATATTTTATCAATAGAAATGGAAATATGGGAAAAGATTCTCTTATGCAACAAAGTTATCTGCAAAGACAAAGATATGCCTATATATTGTAGATACTTTAAATGGCTTTTTAAATAGGTTACCTTTTGGTATTTATTTTTGGTGAATTAATGATATGTCAGTATTTACTAAATTTAAAGACTTGTTTTAAGGCTGTATATTTAACTCCAATATATATGGATCCATTCCATATTGTGATGTAGTTATGGTTTTTCTTTTCTAAATAATTCTTAAATCTCTCAACCCATAAGTTAATGATATATTTGTATAATATTACTCAGCATTACTGTACTCTTATTTTTTCTTTCTCCGATTACATTGTAACAATCAAGGCTATTACATCACCTTTACCCCATACTAATAATATCCTTGATTGTCAATCTCTGATTCGTGTGTTAAAATCTCAGTTAAACCATATCTGTTTTAAGGTGGATTCCTTCGCATTGTGTAATCCCTGGTAATAAGTTTGTAGATAATTTAGCTAAGAAAGGTACCCTAATTTCAAATAGACCAGTTTCATACTATTCAAAGAGATGATTCATTCACAGAACTATAAGCCTATATTTCAATCAGAAGAGGATTGATTGAAATTGCAATAAAGTCCGACTTGATAGCATGAGATATGTCCCAGATGTAATACTATGGCATCTTTTCATCTGATCACAGGCCATGCCTGCCTCGCTAAACAGTTGTTCAAGATGGCCATATTCTCATCACTTTAATGCCCCCAGTATGCAATTCATCCGAGGAAAAGGACATCCTGCATTTGCATCTCTGTCCGACTCTGTGGCGGAGATATTTTAAAGTGGTATTGGCGAGCAAGAGAACTTTTATGCAAAAGCTGATTTTCCTCTCTCTCTTTTTGCTCCTATATTCTTCTATCGTACTTTTTGTATTCTTTGTGTTTTGTCTGCCATCAGAAATAATAATAAAAAACTTTACTCAGCACATATTTTGCCAGTTTTAAGTAATTTGTGGCTCCAAATTTTTTATTGCAAGTAAATGAAGAAATTGTAAATTAACACAGTCAAGCATTTTATTTAAGTGTAAAGATAGAACTGTTTTATAAAAAGATAAAGTGATAAAAATACAAAGAGTACCAAATGTAAAAACTGTGTAGTATTATACCTAAAATAAAAAAAAGGTAATAATTAAGGAGTTATATCTGTAGAACAGAATTCTCACTTTCCTCTCATTAATTTTCACTCAAGGTATGACACACACACATATAAATATAGTTTAATAGGGCTCTTTTGGATATAAGTTTTTGTGGCAGGAATTTGTATGGAAAAGCTCTAATAATTCTTATTTGTTTGTATATTTTCCTCCCTTTTATTTACAAAATTAGAGCACAATCAAGCATAACACTATATCTTTATAATGTTAATGTTGCAGGGTTTACTACACCTAGAAGAAAAGGTGTCTTATTAAGGATTTCAAGGCATATTTTAACTTTAAAAGTTACCAAGAGAATGGGTAGATCCAATACAGCTAATTTTGATATCAAAAAATGAACCACATTTTAAAAATAACTGTAGTTTGTGAATTATATCTTTCATTACGATCAATTCCCTAAAACAAAAGATACATTTTTAAAATAGATTTTTAGCAACTTTAATTATACAAATCATACCATACTAAAATTTTCATTTATTTTAGAAACACTGATGATGTTATTCTTTCATAAATATTTTCCCTCTTTTAAAAATTATCTTCTGTACTTCCCAACAATATCCTTACACATAAAGAAATAATTTTTTTACTCATAAAATTACCTGAACGCTGAACAATGTTAACAATATATTGTTAAAACTTTTAGATTATAACTTTAAGAAATCTCAAATTTCTCTGAATATAATTATTGTGTAATAATCTCTTTTTTAACGTTCAATTTAAATTTCCCCTCCAGGTATAAATATTGACCATGTTTAATATATAAATAAAACTGTGTTAAAAAATAAAAATTTCTTTTTTACAATCAATGAATTTATTGTACTGCATTTTCCATGACTTAATTAGCAATTAAAAAAATATGCAACAGTTAACCAGCAAACTTCAACATCATGAATGAAGTCCTTGTTCTCTTACATCATCCATATATTAATATAACAGTGTTTTGGTAAGATTAACTTTGAATAATGTTTTCACGTCTTTCAGTTTCTATTCAAAATAGTCCCACAACTATAGAACTAAAGTCTAGGTAGAAACTTGTTTCAAAAATTACTTGTGACTGCAGTCCTTATATAGGTCTATAGACAAATATGCACACATGAATATTTGTTACAGATGGATACAAAAGCTACATAATTACTAATAGCTAACAACCTTCGCAACTTAAAACATGTAAAACACTGGATTAACATTTTTTTTCTACAAAGTTAAACTTTAGATAACTAATTAAAATATATAACATAAATAAGTACATATATATATATATATTCTTTTAAACATGCAAACAAGGTTCAAAAATAAAATAAAAAGAGGCACAGTTCATCTAAAAACATATGATGTACATTTTTTCTTTTTTTTTAGGATGCTCAATTTTTTTTTATGATAGTATTTTATCTCAATCTACTTTTTGGAAATTTGATGCAGTTTAGCTATTTTAAATCTAGGAGCTTTGATAGCTCAAAATAGTATGCATTTGAATATAAAAATGCTTTATTAGCATTTCAAATACGATGTACATTTTGTGTGTGACAGTACATTCATACATTTTTTAATGTACAAGTTTAAATTATTGTATACATTTTACAATTTATCAATATACAGGAATTAATTTGAATTCATGTTTTTTTATAAATATAGATATAACTTCTTAACAATACTTAAACCATAATTAAATCTATATACAATATTTTTCCATTTTCAACTCATTTTAAAAATGCACACTAAATATAAATTTAACTGTTATAAGTATGGTATAATTTTAGAGAAGTTATCTCTATACACTCTATTCTACTACAATTGTGAGTGAATCATGTATTCAAAGTATGCAAAGAGAATATTTTTTGATTTTTGAACTAATTTTCTTTTTACATATTTACTTTAAAGAGAGAAAAAATAAAAACTATAATGATTTGCAGCAAATAAGTTAAAATAAACTTAGCTGTTGCAAGTCAAATTATAAATGTTAATGAGTTAGTACTGCTATAAAACACTACCAGGTATGTGTTGTTATTAAAAGTATCAAATAAATGTGGTCCTCTTTTGCATTTATATTTATAAACAGATATATTACACATGAATACAACAAGTTTACAAAGAGCAAGTAGAATATGATTGTGAAACTTCTTTACATTTAAAGCATAAAATGATAGCTAAGTGTACACCATAAACATTAAAAATATTGTTTTAAAAGAAAAACTAAAATATTTCAAGTGATTTTATAAACTTTTTGCAATTCCTCAGCTATTTTCTATAAAAACTGAAAGAAATTAGCGTGAAACAGTCTAACACACAAAAAATAAATTAAATTAAATAATAGAACCACATAAAACTATACAGCTTTAAATGATTTCTTTTAAACAAGCACATTTTTAGAAAAAAACAATTAGATACATTTTAAAGTTCAATAAAAAATATAGAATATAATGAAATTGTAATTACTTAATAAATGATTAAATCTCAAAATTAATGCAACTTTAATAAGTGACAATGCACTGCAAGAAATACAGCTGGAAACAAACTGCAAAAGTGACAAACTTTTGTTTACAATCTATTTTCATAAACACAGGGTATAGTAAAATAAGTTCAAAATATTTACAGATAAATTTAATGATGCAGTTTTCATAAGCTCCTATCAATTAAATTACCTCTATATTAAGCATGCATGTACATGCATGCAAACCCTTTACACCAACCACTAATCATAGGAAGTTCACAAAATATGCACAAGTTTTTCTATTGAGATTTCAGCCTTTGTGACCTTAAGCTCCCTAAATGCAGGGACATATTCAGGGCTGAAAAGCTGCATCAAAATCAGATGAGCTTACAATGAAAACTTAAATGGCACTCACAAAAGAAGGGGAAAAAAAGAAAGAAAAAGAGGAGGCACTGAGAAATGCATGATTCCATATGCAAGTCTTTATATTAAAAACAAATCATTTTAAAAGTCTTACAATAAAAATATTGAAAAATTAACATCACTGGAGTAAGACTTGCAAGAATTCTATGAATCACACACATATCAGGGTTTACCAAAGAAACCAAGCAAAAAAATGTGCATTTTAAAGAAATCTAGACTTTTCTTGTTAGAATATTTTCACCAGAGCAGATTTTTAGCTTGATTCCTTTAAACTATGCCATGTAATACATGACTAAATCTCACTATAAAGTATTTAATCAAGTAATAACTGTCTGTACCTTCTTATCACAGAAATACTTGACAAAAGGGAATGCATGAGTTATGTTTTAAAAAGGGTGCAGAATAATAAAAAAATATGTAATAAATTCATAGATACTTTTTGATGTGTAGACATTCTTATCTATTAAAAGAGCACACTCGCACATTCCCTTGCACCCTCAGAGACATCAATTTATGTAAAACTTTGGAAGTAAATAGCAACAGTATTAAAGCCTCAGAACCCTAGCCTGATTGGAAGGTAATAAAATTTACAGCACTGCAGTGCTTTCTTTACTTGCTTCCAATGAAAAATAAAATGATAAAAGATATTAAAAATGAGGATACTCAAGAAATGAGAGATATACACTTTCAATTTCAGAATCAATAAAAAAAATTGCAAATAAGTTTTAAATACACCTAGGCATCAGACAGCTTACTTGCAGAAATAAAAAAAGAGCAAGAGGCACAGAAAGTTTCAACACAAATATTAAATGAATATTAAACAGTTTTGATTTATTCCTTTTTTTTTTAAAGTAAAAAGAAAATGCAAATCTAATAGGCAGAGTGCTGCGTCCTTTTTATTTTTTTATTTTAAAACAAACTGGTTGATACAAAATATCAACCAATCAGGAAGGGAAGAGTTCAGTCTGTTTGTCCGCTCAATAGGAATGTAAATAAGCATTGAGCACCTTGAGTGAATTTTTTAAACACCGATGGCTAGCACACCTAGTTTATTGCTATTTTCAAATAGTTTCCGAGGGAGCTGGAGAGAGGTACTCATCAACCCGCTTATGATCATTTAGAGCCTTCAGGGTTAGTGAGTCATGAGGGAGTTCAGATTTTCTACGCAACAATGTTTTTTCCTTTTGAAATGGAATTTTCTTAACCTAAAAGAAAGAAAAAAAAAGGAAAAACTCAAATATTTGCAGAAAGAAATTATAAATGAAATACACATAGGTTTCCATATCTATGATTTAAAAGAAAAAATAAAATGCTGGCAAATACTAAATTAACTGGAGATGGTTGATTTAAATATTTAACCCTTCAGCGGACACACCAATTTTTGGAACATCAGCAGGTCTGCGTGGCACAAAGTGCAACGTCTCTTTCAACCTTGATTATTCCTTTTGTAATAAACTTTCTTTTTTAAAATTGAAAATTATTCTGCATTTTATGACAAGATATAAAATGTTGATAACATTGAGATATATTTATAATTAAAGGCCAAAAAATGTAGAAACAATCACCTTATTTCAAAACTGTCTGATTTATTGGATCTAAGGATAACTTGCGAATTCATTCCTATTATGTCCAAAAACCTAAAAAACAATGTAAGTCCCAGTCTAATAAGCCCCATTTAGCAAAAACTGACCATAGCGCTCCAAACCAAACCTAAAAAACAATGCGATTGTCCATCTTTGTGATATGTGAGATACTATGTAATCGCTGCACATTTTATTGAGTACATCAACTCCTGCTTTTGTCGTATTGTAATCCAGTATAATATCTGGTTTACCATGGTTAAATCATGACTAACAATGAATAGAAAGGAATACAAAGGTCAGAAAATCAAACCTGCATTAGAAAGGGTGTAGCTATAAATAGAAACTGCTTGGAACATTCAAACCTTACATGTAAAAACAAACTATTCAATATCATGAAAATGTTGCACTTTGTACATGGGCACGCCCACTGAAGGGTTAAGAATATTTTGTCTCATAACAAAAAGTATGTACTGTCAACTTATATGCCCAAGGCATATAAATTCACTCAACCATGGCATTTTAAAAACACACCAAGTGTTTAGCCAATATAGTTAACTACAAGCAATGTTACTGATATGTAATTTTTTGCTTATCGAATTATTATATAACAGACTTTTATGTCATGTAAACTGTAAAAGGAAGGGAAAACTTTATTATTGGATTTTTATTTTAAAGCTATAACAAGAAACACATATTTTAGTAGCTAAAATTTGATACCAGGGAGTAAATACATTGATCAAGTATCATTTAAATTTTTTTTTTCATAATAACAACACTATAGCTTATAATAATATAGGGAATACCTTTTCTCTGTATTATTAAAAGCAGGAATATTATTTTTTCTAGTAGTAAAATATATACAATGAAAAGTAATTATTGAAGATAAAAGCTTTTTTAAATATGCAATTTTTTTATGCACAAACTAATAAATTTTAGATACAACCAAAATATCTTTACAGAAGTGCAAGACTCATTGGCTAAACTGGAGCTAACTTTTAATATTTTTAAATTATATTTCAAACTATAAATTAAAAAAAAATATCAAGTCTGGTTTAACCACTTTTTCAGCAGTCAAAGTTAAAAACATCTTCAAAAGTATGAATAGTGTGAACAAGAATTGAAAGCACACAATGTTTCAAAGACTAATAGAGAACATTAAACACAAATCATTAATAAAGTAACAGAAAAATTGGACAGATACAACATTTAAACAATATGCAAAGCAGAAAGAAATTAAAATTGCATAAATTAGTAATACATAAAACTTTTGATATTTACAAATTTTTAAGCCACACTATTGAACAATGTGCTTAAAAACACACAAATGTGCTAAGAAAGGAAATAAAATAAAAAGCTATGCCTAGGACACACAAAGCTTAGTATAATAAATTGTGCTTTTTAGAAATTGATAGAAATGCATACCTTATAGCCAAAATGAAGAGATAGTGCGGTTGGCAGGTATGCAATAGAAAACATATTCACCTAAGCCACTGAATACAAAACTTTCATATGTAATGACATTTGAAATATACATATGAATGCTTTAACTAAACTTAAATCATCAATTTTTCTACTAAATACAACACATAATAAAATAGTAACTTGATATTCAGTTTTACAATTTTTTTTTTCATGTACCAAGATCTGATGTTTAATTCTTTTTAGAAAATATTGTTTTCAGAAGAACAGATATTATAAATTTTGTAACATTTGATGTTGAATTTGTAGGTAATGGTAGATCACAGTAAGCTATAGAATGTAAACAATCACACACATAAAAGCCTTTGCATAAAGTTAGTACTTGATAAAAAAGGAATTTAAATACTAAATGTCACAAGATCTCTAAGACATAAATAGTAAAATTCTACAAATTTACTTCTCGGAACCTAAGTAATAATAAGGGGGGGGGGGGGAAATAAAGGAAATGAACACGGTAAAAAAAAAGATGCGACACTTCTGAGAATACTGTTAAATAAAACTTCTATTTGTTTCCATTTATACAAATATGTAAAAATGTTGAAAACAAGGCTAAAAGAATCATAATAAAATCTGGTATTTGAGGAAAAATAAATTTGAATTATAATAAATAGTTTCATTTTCAAAACTTAAATGTATATGATGACATTCTGTTTATTTACTATTTAAATCTTGATGAAATACAGGTGAATTTTGAAATGTGAATATTTATTGCAATCAATAGTACCCTAAATTTTTGGAATGATCATAAAGACTACATGCATTAAAACTTTACTCACATTTTGAAGCTTACTGTTATGCAATTGCTTACTGAAAAATTAAGCACTGTTGTAGAAAACAAAATTTTGAATGGAAAAACTAAAACTAGCCCCCCCCCCCCAGTTATATAAATACTCACATAGGAAAAGCCCTTCTGAAAATGTAAGAGTCAAACTGATCACCCTACATCTAAAACTGAGAGTTAAATTAAATTATTTTTTTTAAAAAAAGGCAAGTTAATAACAAAAATCTGTACACCACAGTTAAATTTTTGGCATGTTCAGTAACTGAAAGTTACTTTTAATTTTATTAATTTATGGTATTATCCAAATTCTATATTACTTCATTTATTTGAGGTTAAAAGCATCCATCTTTCTTCCCTTTATAATGGCTGTTGAATGTATTGTGGGGTTACAGGTGAAACACACTATGTCAAAAAACATGATTTTGAAAAAACGACCAAAGATTTTTTCTCTTAACTTCTTTGGTACTAACCTTTTTTAAATCATATTAAGTTATAGCACTGGCATTTTTTTACTAACTATGAACCAGTCTTGGCTTTCATATGCTTATTTTATATTATTATCCTCAGAAAGGTTAGTGTGTTTCACCATTACAAACTACTAGGTTAGAGTACTTAATGCGATTACAAAACTTTGAAGAAAAAAAAAAATTAAATAAATAAAGATATGACTTCGTGGGTTTCCCCAGTAGAAGAAACATTTCCTTTTTCTGGTCCAAAAAAAAAAAAAAAAAAAAAAAAAAAAAAAAAAAAAAGCTGAAAATATGAAAATCAATAATTTTGACTTTGTGTCTTTCACTTATAACCCTATAGTATAAGAAAACTTGATTAATTCGTAAATACCAAACTACAAGATTACAAATAATAATAAAATAAAAATAAATAAATATTCAATGAGATGAAAATTGATAAAATACCCCAAAATTTATTCAAATAATTAAAATATAAAGAAAAGCCCAGAAGTAATTTAATAATTTGAAAATGAAATAATTTTTAAAAAAAAAATCAATGAGAATAATTTATCAGTTATTTATCATAATTTATCAGTTAACTTTTAAAATATAAAAATGATTTTTTTTATTTATTGAAATAAATTTGTTGTGGATATACTATTACTAGATTTATAGGAAAAAAAAAAAAAAAAAAAAAAAACTCCAAGCACTTTGCACTCAATAATTGACTCACAATTTTTTTGACATATTTAGAAAGAATGTAGCTAGAAAAGTCTTCAGTTTCCTCTTCCTCCTAAACAGTTTATTTTTAAATGGTAAAAATATTTAATGGAAGGCAATTTTAAATCCATAGAAAAAGGTGCAAAGTTATTTTAAGTCACTTTAAATGAATTTAATAAATTTGTTAAATATACCAAGGAAGTTCCTTTGGCTATATATTGCAGAGTTTTCTAATGAGTATTTTTATTTTATATTTTTTCAAACATGTGTAGATGCAGTAGTAAATATGCTAAAACTGCAAAAATTCAGTACAGTGCTGACAGGATTTCATATTTTCATAAGTGGAGAAATTCTACTGAATTTTTCAACCCACCATAATGCTAATTTAAAATTTATAACTTATAATTTTAGAAAAATTTTAACTTTCCTGAAAATGTTTGAACAAAAGAGGTAGTAGTGAAAACATATTGTAAGTTTTTTTTATTATTATCCATACTTTTATTCATTTCTTGACATTAATCATTTTATAATATGTGGGACAGTATATATATATATATATATATATATATATATATATATATATATATATATATATATATATATATAAAAATATATATATCAGGTAGTCTCTTCTAGCGAAACTACCACCGGTTATTAACATAGGATTACTTATTGTTGCTTACCCTTTTTTTTAAACTTATTTATTTATTATTTAAAAAAATAAAAAAAATAAAAAGGAGAGAGAGAGAGAGCATTTTGCTACTTTTCTGTTTAACTGTTTTACTGCTACTGGCCAAAATTATAACACGCGACAACGCTGAAATTTTGCTTTCAGGAGGACTGTTATTGAGGAATGTAAATCTACATTAAAAAGGGGTTGGGAGAGAGGACAAGACAAGCTTCTGAAGATGGGACTTTCACATACACTTGTGAGGAGAGAAATTATTTTCACACTCATACCTTGAGACATAAATTAACATTTCTTGAAAATAAATATAAAAATAGATTGTACCCAGTTTTGAAGAACAAATCCCCCCCCCCCCCTTAACCTAGAGGTAAATGCTATGAGCAAGGGACAAAGTATCTAGTCCATTATGTGATAAGAAAAACAACACCCATGGAAAAAATTAACAAAAAAAATATATCCACAACAGTTACCAAGAGTATATGAATTTTGTCAATGGAACAACTGACATTGATCACTAGGAGTAACATGTGCCAGAAATATTTACGAGTCAAATTTCACTTGTATCTTTAAAAACGGAGTCTTAAATTTTTGAAAAAGGAACAATTTATGTCCTTTTTCAAAAGTCCAGTCCAGTATAAGCTCTGGACTTGTTGGCTTACACAATTTAATGTATTTCAGAATTTTTCAGCGGAATACACAAAGTTGATTTTGAAAAATAGAAGCACACCTTTTATTTGATTTTTAACCTAAAAATTTCTAGAGTGGAAAAAAATAAGGAGCTTCTAAAGAGTACCTGAAGAAAAAAGAAAAAAAAGTTTTAAGAGCCATTGAAAGGGAAATTCGTAGCATCGTAAGAACCTACAGGTACCAAACAAAATTAGAGTTTCTTAAGTTTTTTAAAATTAATATAGAAGTAGAAATAGTTTTCATAATATCAAGATGAAAAATGGCAGTATGATTTGACTTACAAGAATCTTCACAATATTAAAAATTCACTATGTTGACCTTACTAGTAAATTTTTAAACAGCACTATAATTCAATAAAACAGATTTTGAATGTGATAAAAATGCATAAAAACTAATTATATGCAAAGAATAACTGAAAAATATCTTTTTATCAAGACTTTAAACAAATTTTAATGCCTGGATTAAGCATGCAATCATTTAATTTTTATTTAGAGCCAGGGAGTATTATAAAACAACAGCCATCAGCAATTTTTAGTTTTTTTTTCTCACAGATAAAACATGTCAGATAATCAAGAAAGACAAGCCTATGGTCACTCTCATTGAATAACCAACGATCACCTCAAATGAGTAAGGAGACAACATCATTTGGCTGAAATTTGAACTCCCCTCAAAAAAGAGGGGGAGGGGAAAGAGAACGCAAATTAATTCATAAATGAGAAAAGACATAAGAATCTGTAGAAGAGACTGCAAAATCCACAGAACAAATTTCTCCTTTAAATTGCTGATTTTGTAAAAACTGAAAACAAAAAAAGTTAAACAGATATAAAAATATTAGATTGGATAATAAAATTTAAAGAACAATACAATAACAATTTGGATCTCTAAGTATTCCTTGGCAATTATGCTTTTGCAAGTAATTTTGACTTAACATACAACACAATAAGTTTTATATAAAAGTAGTTGTTAAGACATTCACCAATGTAAGCAAAATTCCTAACACACTGTGAAATACATTAGAATTTTTAAAGGAAAGAAAATTTTTAGTTCTTACAATGGTTATTTTTAACCATGAAAGTCAGACAATTTCATGGTGTTTCTTAAATTAGTAAACGAAAAAAAAAAAAAAAACTATTCACACAAACTGTCAGAGAGACAAAATTTGGTGGTACAATTCCATTTTACCAAGACAGGAATTTTATTATTTATAAACAATCTAGAGGTGGATAGATGCAATTTTGATAAAGACAAAAAAGTAAATTGTAAGGGTGGTTATAATAAAGTGATAGTATTAAGACAGAAAAGCATCTACTCCATAGATCACAATAGGATATTGGTGAAAACATCTCAACACAATCATGGGAAAGAGAATTTGTAAATTTAAAAAAAAAAAACCCAGCATCTAGTAATAGAACCAGTAAGCTAAAATTAAAAAAATACCAAGTTGAACAAACGTGACCCTTTATTTTACAAAGCATATCAAGACAACAGAATGCGAAAAGTGCAGCAAGCATAAATATGACATGGTTCACAAGAGTTTGAAGCATGTCTTAAAAAAAAGAAAAAAGAGAGAGAGAGAGGATACTACATAATTTTATTCTAGTCAAGTAATCAAAGTTATCCTAGTTCTACTTGCAGATCAAGTAGCAATTCAACATAAGTTTGGTAAACTCAGTTAGTTCATTGGGCAGAATTACTGCATAAAGTATATGTGTTATTTTCTACAAATTGATTCTTGCAACAAGCAACTGGACTCACTCAGACTCACAGACAACTAACTCAATGCTCCAAATATTTTTATCAGGATGTCTACTGGACAACAGATAAAAAAAAAATTATGACCTTATTTCAAATCCAAAACCAATAGTATATGAACAGATATTTCATAATATAAATCAATAGTATTATAATTTATGCAGTTAATAGTTTCAGGGATATCCTAAAATACAGTAATGAGTAGTACTATAATGTTAAAATCAGTGATTAAAATGAGACTAAAATCTGTTGAGAAAGAAGAGGGATTTTCTAGAAATTTACTTATTTTTTAAAAAAATTTAGCAGTTATATCAGCCTCAATTATCAATTTAAATTTAATATTTATACATAATATTACGGTATCTATAATGCATCAATTTTTAGATTAAATGTATACATACAATTGAAATTTTGTAATTATTTTATTGAAAATAGTATAGTTTAATTTATATTATAATTTTTCATAGAAACAGACAAAAAGTTGGGGGGGGGGGGGGGGGGGGGGGGAGAGAGAGAAGAAATTATAAATTTTGCATGCAAAATATTTTAACCTTTTGCAAGTTAAAGTATTTCAATTCATAATCACCAACATAGCACAAATAAATGGGTTCTATTCCTTTTAAAAATAAATTCACACACTTTCATTTCATTAAATTTATTGCTAATATGACAAAATATGACATATTCACAACATCAATTTTTGAAATATTGTTCCATTGTAGCATTCAAACTTCATCTACAGAATCATTAGATATTCCAAATGTACCCTAGCATTTCATTATACAAGACAATCTTTTCACTAAATATGCTCTGAAGTAAAGAATAAAACAGCCCATCTCCTCTTAATTTCAATTACACTTTATGCAACTTAGTTCCAATATGGGGGAATTAGGTCTTTATGCTTTTGACAATATACAGTCAACAATGGATTAATGAGTTAAAATTTTCCTGGCAATGAATTGTAGCAGGTAAACCATATGATGTGTATTATAAAAACGTAATTGCCACATTTTGAATCCTTGTTCTGTTCGAGTTCATTCTGAAATATCAAAATCTCCACATATTATTATACTTAAATAAATCTTTCATTGCTTCTTTCGTGTAGTTTACAACTACACCTCCAACAAATCAAAAATTTTCAGAAGAAACATAGAACTGGCTCATATGTTTGGAGAAAAAGAGGAATGAAAATGGAGTTTGGCAGGAAGAATTACATGCCTCATAGCGGGCGCTGATGTAGAGAGCTATTTTTAGAGTTTCACATGAAAATTTATTGCAAGTTAATCAAAAAGAAATTTCCAGGGAGTTTTATGCAGCGTAAGCAGATCATTCTTGGCGGGCTTTAAACAAAGGAATAACTCCAGAGATGATGTAGACTTTGATAAGTAAAGATTGCTGCCTGACGGCATAAGAGATTGAATGAAACGGGTGTGGATAGATATGAATGGAACAGGGATTTTATTTCATCGAAATTAAGTGTTATAATTAATTAGTGAAAAGATTTAATAATGGAGTCGAGAGTTTTGCGTGGATTTAATAAATGTTCCAAAAAAGTACTGGATTTGTCTTTGTGTTTTATGTGGAATGAGATGACTGCATAACTGGGATTGATTCAACTTAAATATATCGCCAGCGAACCACAGTCGACTGCTACTTTATAAAGTAATTTGGAGAAATGGAGGTTCAAGGAAGGGCATGAAATCAACTCCAACATAAATAAATATATATATTTAATCACACTTAGCAATAACAATAAAATACTAGAAGAGGGAAGAAGAAAGAAAAAGTGATTTTTTTACAAATCATAACAACTCTACCTTTAGTGTTCATAAAATACATAGGAATTGAATAATGAATACCTTCCAAATTCAGGAGATTAGAACACTGGTTCAATTTAGAAGTGTTGGCAACAACCACACTTCTTTACTGAAGTTTTTTGACTGAAGAAATGCAAAATAAATGTAGAACCACCTTTGTGATGTATGCCAGAAACATTTAATCTGCATAACGGTTCAAACCTAATTTTCAGTTGCAAAGGATATTTATTTTCAAAGAACGACAGAACTGACCATTCCACAGTTACAGTTATTTTCTGTCATCATGTGCTAGTGGCCCCAGTGACATTAATAATGATTTAATTATAAATATAATTTAATATTTAAATTTAAAAGATATATTGTTTCTTTAAAAAAAAATCTCTTAATGTGAATTTTAGAAATGAAGTTTACACACAAAGATGTGTGATCAGTGGACAAAATTTGAGACTTTTTGGAATCTGTTGACTAAATTTTTAGTTTTTGTGACCAGTAGACATCTTGTTTATATTATTCTTAGGCTCATTAAGCAAGAAATGTTCTTTTTTTTATATCTTTCAGATAGCAGTAAATATATAAAGCAGCAGTTGAATTAGTTTCATAAGCAAAGCACCTTCTAGCAATTAGAGGGAGACATAGCTTTTTATGGAAAGTTTCACAGCACTTACAAGTAATTGGCTAAAGTGCCATAAGAAATTAACATGTTTCTCTTTCCCATGTTATTATTACAATATCCTTCAATTTTTAAAGTAATTCAGAAAGCAGATCCTATCTTACACCATTCCAAGCTCTATCAGATTAACATAATCACCATGTTTAGCATGAATAGATTCTAATGTTCAGTATTTTCTTACTTTAGTGTACTTACATGTCCTAAGCAATCAAATTATAAAACATAATACAGAAAATTTATAAAATAAAAATATTTCACAACTACCTTAAACAAATCGAGCACAAATTTGCCACACTTATAAGTTAAGTGTGGGCTATTTCTTTTTAAATAAAAAAAAGGTAACAATTTACATTCAGTCATATTAACAACAGGCATACTGTGATTCCATCTTGTTTTTTAAAAAACAAAGAATAAAACCTTGCATATGAACAATTTAAATACACATAAAAAAATACAGCATACTGATTTGAACCAACTACGCCTTTTTTAGATTCATTTATTGAAAAAAAAAAAAAAAAATAATAATAATTTTAAAAAAATCATGAAAACAGTCCAAAATTATTTAATTAAACAAATTGAATAATAAAAAGAGCAGCTTCTCAATTTACAATATTATGTTAGGGGAACAATGAAAGAGATTAGGAGGAAAACAGGGCTATTCCTTCAGAAATGCAAGCATCTTGATGTTATAACCAATTTACTGCTTTGCCTATTTATAAAATATTCTCTGCAGTATCATGAAAAGACCACTTAACCTTTTCCTTACGGGGTGGGATAGCATGTATCCCAAGAATACAGGCCCAACAATGAATATATGAATATATATATATCACCCCCTTCATGGCCGTTTTTACAAAGGAGGCATGAAATTTCCCGTTCTGGAGGGAATCGGAATAATGAGCCCCGTAAGCTAAAGGTTAAATGACCCAATTTATGATAAAGTTGGTGTACCATAACTGCAATTACCGTATTTTTGGGACCATAAAATGCACCTCAAATTTACGGGAGGATTTTAAAAAAGGAATATTTTGTATTTTGTTAGGTACACCTAATTCTGTTTTTGCACGAATCTTTTTTACACAAATTTGATTTAACATTTCATTATCTTTTTACATGAGTAATGATTTAATGATTTAACACGAGCGGTCCAATCCAATTTCTCAATTTATTCTCTCCCTAAATCCAAAGAAAACAAAATTTTATTTGTGCCGTATTATTTTTGGCGATAGCGTATCCAGTTATCTTTTGATTCAAGAATTCAGTTCCAAAAAATATTTTCTTCTTTTATTCTATCAAAAAAATGAAGAAAATGAAAGAAAACAAAGTTCTAAATGCAGATTTAATAAAAGAAGGTCTGGAATTGGCCAAAAAATTGGGTAATCATTTTGTCAAACATGATCCCAATGAGGAACGCGCAGGGAAGTTTCAACGTGAACTGAAGTTGATGACAGCCTCTTACAGAGAATTATATAACGGCCTAACCAAAATACAAACACAATGGATAATAACAAGAATTCGTTCGTAAATCATCAGCACTAGAGGAAACTCATGCTGATTTTACTCAAGAGATCACAGAAAGAATTTCATTAATAGAGGAAGAAAATGATGCCTGCAACATTTCCAGTGAAATTCCAGTCGTACAAAAACGTATGAGCTGTTTATTGTCAGAAAGTGAAAATGAATAAAGAAATTTTAAGTGTCAAACAGATTTCTTTTTTTGGTTCATGACGAATCTTTTTCATTACATATTATTATGTGTGTATTTTGTTGAAATAAAATAATATGCTTAAAACTAATATTTTCATATGGTTTTTAAAAATTATTTTTACTGATTTTTTAGATCCGGAACCAATCTTCTTTTCTTCCATAGATACAATGTCTTTTTTTACACGTATTCTTTAGGAACATATCTGTCATGTCAAAACAGAATTAGATGTATATAGATATTTTCAATTTCTTACTTAATAAAGCTAAAAAATATATATAATAAAATATTCATTTTATTTTAATGTGACCATAAGATTATCCCAATTTTAAGTGGATTTTTTTTTTTTTTTTGGTGTACTAAGGTGCATCTTATGGTCCAAAAAATACGGTACACAACCAGATGGGGGTGAGTATAGTTTTAGTGTCTTTTTTAAAAAATTATTATTTATTTATTTAACCTCCAGACATAAATTGTACTGCCCTATCCTTTGAACTGTGCATTAAATGTCATAGAAATTAATAAACAAACTACATTCAACCATTTAAAAATTTGCCATAGAAGAGCATAATGACCAACCAGATGATGCAAATTTCAACTCTAAGCCTCATTTACTAAACTAAAATAAGTACTGTTTGGTTGAAACCAGCAAATAAATAAATAAATAAAAAATCAGCTAATCGAAGCAGAATATAAGATTTTGTAGAGGGAGATAGAAAATTATATATAATGAAACCTTATAAGGGAGAACTGTTTCAGCAGAATGACTTGAACGTTAGCCAATTAAAACCTTAAGAAGTAATTCATAATAATTTTTATATGAAGCAATTCAGCACAGATCTATGTCTCTTATTTGGTTTAGTTCCGTTACTGCTGCAGAATCTCGCGTTATGGTGTGTTGAGTCCTAAGTGCATGATTTCTGTTTGTATTTGTCTGCATTCTTACTGATAATAATTGTCTTGCTCTGTTGAATTATTTTAATTTTAGTTATATTCTTATACTTCTATTTATATATTAAATTTCTGAAAAAGTTAAGGACCTACAATTTCTCTCCTGAATATTATGGAATGTATGAATTTTTGAATAAATGGATGAATGATGTTCTTTTGCTACTGAAATTCAGCTGTATGCTACTCATTACATTAAATATTTTAATCATAGTCAATCCACTTCTAAAAAGTCTTTTCCCAACTAGTCAAAGACAAAACACAAAAGTTTTACCATTATCTCATAAATACCTATAAATTTTGCCCACTTCCAATTGATGAATCTTCATTCAAACCAGCATATCCAAAATCCAAATATCTTTACAATCCATATCTTATATTTGATGACACATTAGTTGTTGAAATGACAACAAAGAAACAGAAATGAATATCTAAACAGTTAAGGGGTCAATTTACAACTTAATTTCCTCTTCACTCCACAATGAGTAACTCCCTACATTCTAAATTTAAATTTTTATACAAGAAGCAACAGGGCTCATTATGAAGTCATTGTTTTAAATGTAATAAATAAAAAATCAATATTTATCTCATCTATGAAATTATATATATACAGTAGAACCCTGATATTACGTTGTCCGTTTCGTACGTTATCCTGCTTCATACGTCATTTTCTGCTGGTCATTGAAAATTGCCTATAACAATGATGTTAAAATATCCCAATATGTAAACCAAGAAGCAAATTTGCAAAAAATTGTTAATATTGAACATGCTATAGTTGAAATTGTATCTAAAAGCAAAAAACAAGTAAAGATTACACATTTTTCCAATAATTCATCCGGTAAGTATCAATTTTTGAATAATATGCTTAGATTTTTTTTAAACCCTGATTTTACGTTTTCCCATTTCGTACGTTTTTTACCGCTGGTCCCAAGAAGAATGTAAAATCGGGGTTTCACTGTAATAATATATATATATATATATATATATATATATAAATATATATATATATATATTTTGAGGGATCAATGTACATTAAATGATAATCTCTTACAAAAGGAGTAAATTAGGCAATAAATTGTAATTTTTTTTGGGTAAATATTCAATTAATACTACTGGAGAATTAAAATTATTTTCTTTGCAGAGTTCAGAGTAACTTGAAAACTTGTAAAATGAGAGGCAGCTGTAACTTCAAGAATAAGTTGGGCTACTATTTACATTTAAAATTGTAATAAAAAAATTATGTATTAAGAATATACTTTTCTTCTGCCATTACTTACATCTTTACTTTCATATTCTATTTTTTCGTAATTCATTAAAAATTCTTCATCCACTGGAGTTGGCAAATCAGGAACGGCAGATTCCATCATGTTGTCTGCAAGATTGGCATTTAATGGTGCTATATCCTTAAACTTAAAGAAAAGTAATTATGGTATAAATATCCATAGATATAAAACATGAAATTTTATATAAAATTATTTCTTTAAAAGATCAAACAATAAGTCAAAACTGAATATCTATTAAAAGTTTTCAGGTTTACCAATATCTTGGTTTCTAAAACTGACATAATTTGAATGGTTTCAGAATAGTTAATTATACAAGATCTGAACAGGTTACATGTAACGATATAAATACTTACAATTTTATTAATTTCAAACATTTCTGCAGCTTCAAAAAATTGCATATTTCTTTAGATAATAAATTGTCATATTTTTTTCACATTTTTATTAAAAATTTTGCATACCACATTTTAAAATTTGAACTACAATGACTTGTAATTAATTATTTTTTTCAAGTAAAAGGCTAATATGAAAAGGTTAAAAAAAAAAAAAAAAAAAAAAAAAAAAAGCAGCATACTTTTTTCTACTTTAGCATTTAAATGAAGCTATGAATGCAAATAAAAATTTAAAACACAGGGAAAAAAACCCAATAATTTACAGAATCATTACTTATGATGAACTTAAGAGACTGATTATGTTTTTACTATTATTTGTTTGATTTTACTGACAACAGCAAAGGCTTAGTAGACATTTGGCTTTATTATCTGGAGATTCTTATATAATATTGTACCAATACAAGAATATTTTTTACAGCCACCCCCTGTCTTTTTGTGATGTACTGACAATGCTTTTAGAAAAGCACAGTTCACAGGTCCACCTTAGGCAAATCCACTTATAAAATAAACATACAGAAAAAAAATATTTCTATGCCATTTATAGTAAATATTTTTCAGCCTGAAAAATAAATTTAACAAAATTCATATATACAGTCAAACCTGTTTTTGTGCGGTAGATAAAGGCCACACACACACAAATATATATATATATATATAATTAAAAAACAACTTCATAAATAGCTATAACAAATAATTTTTCATCACATATTAAAGAAATTTTTTTTATGTGGTGGAGAGGGACCGAATAAAAAAAGTCTCACTTAGAAAATATGTCAAAGCTTAACGAAATAGCGAGAAAGTGTTTTCCAAATAAAATCTATATATTTAAGTTGCTAAGCCGACTTTTTGGCAGTCCGTGAGAGAAAACTACTGCATCAATTTACTTCATTTTAGTCTTAAATGAAAGATTGTAATTCTGTAGATTTGTCAAATTTGGTTTTTGTAACCACAATTTCTTTTAATTAACGATAATCTACAATTTAAAATTGACTTCTGCGCATGCTCAGTGGCATGTTGAAATCTGGCTTTAGAAACTCACTATTTCTGCATATGCTCAGGGACATGTTTTAATGATAAACACGTCTCTCTCTGCCATTTATATTTTTATGATAATTATGTTTGTGGAATACAAGATTAAACCTGATGGAAATTGTTTATTTCATGCTGTTTAATTACAATAATTTACAATTAAAAAAAATTGCTTTCTGCGCATGCTCAGTGACATTTTAAAATCTGGCTTTAGATACTCACTAAGCATGAGGCTGCTTAAACACATTAATTTGTTTCTGTGCATTATTATTTTCAACATTTGGCAATGATGTGTTGAGAATAATTTGTGTATTAGTGCACTTATTTACTATCTAGCCATCATGTTTTGATGGGTACCAACTAGTAAATAATTAAATTACACATGGAAACATTAAAAAAAAATTTTATTTCTCATTTTAAACACGGAGAAATTTTCAAAATGTACATAACTCAATGCTACTCGTTGTAGTTCAAAACTTGCATATTCTTCTGATGAATTGGATCATAAGCACTTTCGTCATTTGAAGATATTAGAGTTGACTTATTTTTTGTTACTATGTAGTCGGTGATAAGTTTTTGCGACAATGGTCATTTGATCCGCTGCTTATAAACATTGTGATAGCCAGATATATACGATCGAAGCTCTTTTTGGAATTTCAAATATATAATTTCAATGTTTTCGATACATATTCATATACCACATAAAAAAGATCACACAAAAAAAGGTTTGACTGTACCAACATACTTTGACAGTTGAAATAAATATTTACATAATTTTACTACAAGCAAATGTAATTTTACATTTACAGTAAAATATACATACAGCTTTGTCTTTGAATGCTACAATTTTACTGTTACATATGTATGTTCAATATATTTCAAAAATTACATTCGGATAATAAAATTAAAATATAAAAAAATAGAGTAGAGATAAAAAAATGCTCTAACAAAGGTTTTTAAATTTTGAATAATATTATGATAAACAACAAACTTTTGTTTAAAATTTTTAAAATTTACACAAGCATGGAAAAAAAGTGATGCATGTGCTAACAAGATAAGTATAAGAGGGTATGCAAAGATTTGAAACCCAATCCCCAACACACACACACACACACACACACTGCTTCAAGCACTTACTTTTGGATTTTTTAGGGCTAAATTTTCTATTTTTGACCATGTTTCATCTCTTTCCTTCATCTTTGCCTTTTCACTACAAAAACATGCCAAATTTAATGCTCAGTAAACTTTATGGTGAAAAACTGTTATTAAGCTAGGGTAGAAAAAACATACCTGTGTCTATCAAGCTTATAATTCTGTACACATTCATCAAAGAGTTTTTGATTCATTTCCATAAAAAGTTTTAGAGCATTATATATTAATCCATGAATAGTTCTATAATTAAAAAAAATGATATATATACATATATAAACTACATCAATTTACAACTAAATAAGTTTAATAATCCTCCAAAGAATCAACTAAGAGAAAGATAGTTGCTTCAGTTATTTGTTAAAATTAATATATATTAAATCTTTTCTCAGAAAAACACAATCTAAACTAATCTGCTGAAAAAAATCTAACTTTTCAAATTAAAAACAAAAGCTCTAAGTAAGAATTTAAAAATTATGTATAAATATAAAATTCAGTGTAAATTAAGGCATAAATTATTTAAAAATTTTACTATCTTTCTCAACAACTTATAATATCAAAATAATGGATCTCTCACAAAAATTTCCCCTGTAAAAATGTTTAATTTTTTTTTTTTTTTAAATTTACCGACCTATTGAGATTATAATGCAGCAGAAGTCACATAAATAGAAGCTTAAAAATATGCAGCACATTATTTAAGGAGTATTATACTTAAATGAAAATGACAAGTTACCTATTTTGAATTAAAGTTTTAAAGATAAGTTTCAACTAACACTCACTAATATGTAAAGGGGTTATTAACATTTAATCATATTGATAAAAGAGATTTTATGTAATTGTAATTTATTAAAAGGAAAAGTTTCTTAAATCCCCCCCCCCCAAAAAAAAAAAAATCAATTGTAGATTTTAAGAATTTGTTTAGAATTTTAATGCTCTTGCTAAGTTTCCTGCAAGTTGTAATTTATGAATTATTTTTTTAAAAAAATTGTCACCATAAAATATTAAGAATAAGATTAAAGTAATTCAAAACAGGTAAGCTTTCTACAATTTATTTATGTAATTACTTGTCAGGCCGAATAAAAAGCAATTAAAAAAATTAGTAAAATGCAGAAATATTAAATTTTTTAAAACTTTATTGGTCAAAATATTCAGCATAAACCTATTCTAATATAATACATATGTAAATTTCACCCACACAACCGAAACATTAAAAACTAATGCAAAACATCTTACTTGTTCCAATGAGATTTTGAATTTCGATACAATGATGGAAACATAATAGGCAATAAGACAGTAGCATTATCATTGATCAGGCTCATTATATATTCATTATTCCAGTAGTATAAAGCTCTTTCAGCTACCTGTAAACAGCAAAATATCCCATTATATCACATTTACAGGATCATTATAAGACATAAAATGAATTTTTATATTGATCAATAGTTTACCTGAAAATGGGGGGAAGAAACACATTTAGCAAGTTGCCTAAACAGAGGCACCATGACTTTAGTAAATTCGGCAGGTTCTATTACATCTAAGATTTCCTCTAATTCATTTAGAAACATAACCTTAAAAACAAAAACTATACATCAGAATGCACTTAAATAAAAAAATATAAAATTTTTCAGCATAAATTTAGTTTAATACACATTTCAGAGTTTGACTGAAATATTTTAAGTGGAAATCACAAAACACAAGTATCAATTCAATTTTGCCAAATTCATTTCTCTATAAAATCACTTTGATAAAACTTTTTATTAACTATGCATAATTAAGCAACACACCTTATTTTTAAAAATCAAATTCTGATCTAGAAAAATAATAGTTACAGCAAACACAGGTAAGTTGGTTTTGGGGCACCATGAGAATTTTTTTTGATATACATGTATGGTATTTTTTTTTTATACATATATTTTCATGTATGGCTAGGGTGCATACATGAAATCTGCATGATTGAAATATTCTGTTATTGCAATCATACAGAAGCAAAATAACAGAAAACAGGAGAATAAATATTTTAAGAAAGGTAAAGTAACAAACCAACTTTTTGCAACAAGCACAGATATGTGCAAACACACACATGTACAATAAATATAAATTCTGAAGAAAAAAATTTAAATGTGAAATAAAAATATAAGGAGCAGTTTAACAGTTAAAATTGGCAAATTTTAGTAATGTGTTCCAAGGATGGAGACACATAAAAAAAGAACTATGAACAAATGTTTAGTTAGGGTTTATTTTAATAATGAAAGAATGTTGAGCTATTACAATTTTGAACAGCATCTAGAAAGATTTTCAACCTTTTTCATACAAAACTTCTATGGAACCAAAAAGTTTTTTTTATGCGGATCTGACACACACACACACACACACACACACACACACACAAACAAACCAACCAAAAAAAAAAAAAAAGAGAGAGAGAGAGAGGAAGGAAGGAAGAAGAAGATTGATTTGCAATAATAACAACAGCAATTACCTACCCTTTTTGCTCCTAATTATTTTTTTAAGTCTCTTTTAAAATAATTTATTATTTCCCTCTAAACTATATTTTTGCATTTAATATTCAATGAGATATTGAATTTGTTTCAGAATGTTTTTAAGTGATGTCGAATTTCTGACAGGCATACACTTAAATCTTCTTCCAAGGTTTCCAGCAACTACCTATTTATGTTCTTGATATTACTTATTGCAGAAAAACTCAATATGCACAAATATGTGGAGAAAGGAAGCAGTGCTACACACTATTGATTTTTTTAAAAAATTATTAGGAAATTCTCTTTTCACAGATTACCAAAATGAAGTAGTATCTGCCATAAAGTATTGTTGTCATTTTTTTTATTTGACAAACTATAGTAGTCCTGCACAACTTGAAATGTGATGAAAGCCATTAAACTTTATGGAAAGCTAGCTACAAGAAAATAGGATAGAGGGGGGGGGGGAATTCTATAAAAAAATATAAATAAGAATAAAAAATTTAATAAATAATTTATATTCATAGCTTACATATTCCTTTCATAATACCATACATCTAAAAATAATATTTGGTATTTTTAAGATTTATAATATTACTAGTTGGTACCCATTTAAACATGACTGCTGGATAGTAAATAAATGTACTAATACACAAATTATACATCATAGCCAAATGTAAATACACTTAAGAAATTATGATTGAACCCAATAAAAAGAAATAGCGTTACTCAACAGTGTAAAATAAACAATTTGCACCAGGTTTAATTCTATATATCATAAACATAATTAACAACAAAAATGGAATAGAGAGAGCTACAGAGATTCCTTGGAATAAACAAATTAACATGTTTATGCAGCCTCGTGCTTAGTAAGTATCTAAAGCCAGATTTAAACATGTCACTGAGCATGTGCAGACAGCAATTTTTAATTGTAAATGATCCCTAATTAATAGAAATTGTGGTTACAGAAACCAAATTTGCCACATCTATAGATTAAAATCTTTTGCTTAAGAGCAAAATGAAGTAAATTGATGCAGTGGTTTTCTCTCACGGACTGCCCAAAAAATCAGCTTAGCAACTTAAATGTATAGATGCATCTTCACAAAAGGCTTTGCCGGTCACAGAGTGAGTGCGGGCAAGCCACATGTGGCCTGCAGGCCTGATCTATAGGAAAAGAGATAAGTGTCTCTGATTAAATAGTCAGGTATTGCATGTTTTAAAAATTATTGTGGCACACTAGTTGAAAATAGCTGCTCTTGAATAAATAAACAGCAGCATAAAAATACAGCTTGAATTTTGAAAATAATCTACAAGGCTTTGGACTGACATTCATAAAAGATTCATCACAAAAACAGTTTATTGTTGCATTTAGATGATATGCATGAACATCAAGTAATTTGAGACATGCAATAAACAAAAAAATTATGGAACAGTATCGGATTCTGCTAAAATCGATTTTGCAGAACTGGGTTCAAATTTTGACGCATGTCTTGCTTACACACATATATCTCACATGTAACTTCATTAAAACAAATTACTTCATGTTTATATCTTTTTTACTTTTGTATTTTTACTAATTATTATTCTAAATATTCTTTTACTGCAAATGTAAGTACTTTCACAATCTTTTTGAAAAGAAACTTCTTTTCAAAGAGTGTACCAAACAAATGACGACAAAAAAATGTCAAGGATTTCCTTACTCTTCTGCACAAAGAGAATAATCTCTCATTGAAAATACTAACAATTTTCGGTAATCAAGAGGAAGTATACATTTTCACATACTTTGTTTTTGTAGAATAAATGTAATCTAAATGAAAATTTTAAAATGATTTAGTAATTTATTCAGCTTGGAAAAATAAAATTCTATTAATAATTTAAAAAAACACAATTGATATTTACCTCTTTAGGACTATGCATTTTAGGCCAGAACTTCAACAAGCTATTGACTACCTAAAAAATAATGATTTAATGAATCTCAAATATCTTAACAAATCAACTAAACTATAATGACACATAAAACACTTCAAATAAACATTTAAAAAAAAAAAAAGCATAGCATTACTTTTCACGCATTCTCCATTTCACATGAATTTATTTTCTGAAACCTGCATACTAAATACTTAAGAAGAGTGAACACCCAAATATTATAGCACTGAGCCTACGAAAAGTATTCTTGTGACACTCACAGGTCTAAACCCCATTTCGTAAGAATCATCTATTCAATAAATTTCCTCCTTTAAGTTTGATTTTTCGTATTCAGTAAATCATTCATAAATACATATTTTTAGGAACTCTGTGAAATTTATAAAATATTTTTAGCAATACAATGAAATTTTTTTAAAAAAAGTATAATATACGATTTTTGAATGGAAAAAAAAAAAAAAAAAAGAAGCATGGTTTTTACAATAATTGTAAAAAGTATGTAAAACAGTAAAAGCCTTAATTTGAATTTATAACTTTTTGACAACATATATAATAAATAACTAAAAAATCTCTGGTATATTTTAAAGACGTTTAGGATAGGGTTTCTGTTTCATATTTTTAAAACTTCATTGGGGTGTGGCACTGTGGTTTTGCCACAGTGACGTATCTACTAGGGTAAAAATTGGCTGCTGTTTTACCATAACCGTCACTTACTGTTTTAGGGTACATATGCATCTTGGCTTTAGTCTTTGCATTAGGATTGTATGTGTACATGCATTTATGGTGCGTTGAGCACTTAGTGCAAGTTGTCTGTGTCTTTTCATTTCCTTTGACTATCTGTTTCAATGGGGATCTCGGGGCTTTAGGATGTTTTTTAGTTATACCTGCACCCTATTCAAAAAATTCCCCTTGAGGTAACTGATTTGGTTAGGCTCCCTGATGAAGAGACCAGTCAGTTACCCCGATTTCTGGTTTAGTTTCGGCACTACTACAGAATTTTGCCTTTGGTGCATGGAGCCCTAAGTGCTTGTTTTCTGTTTGTTTTTTGTCTACATTCTTCCTATAATTATCTTGCTCTGTTGGATTATTTATTTTTAGTTATATTTGTTCTTTTTCAATATATGGATTTTATGCAACTGCACAATCTTTTATTGAAAAGTTTTATGTTTTCAATGCTAGGGTAGGTTTTAAGTTAATTTGTTTGGCAGTCTATGCCCACTTTTTAATCTTTAAGCCTATGTTGAATTGTTTATATTACTATAATTTTTGACAACATGTTATACTGAAATAAGCTTTCTGAACCCCCAAAAGTATCATGTGAGACACCTGACCTGAATCAAACTTTTCAGTATACACTTATGCAGATGTATTCTTCCGTAAAAAAAACCCAGCACAATAACAGTAATGACTTTACCAATAAAAATTTTTATTATTCTCTTGGATTTCTTTTATTATTACTACTACTACATTTGTGTTGATTTCTATAAATTGCAACTGATAGTTGTTTGGTTGGTGTTATGAATGCTATAGTGGTACAGAGTAGCTTCATAGACAAGGGCCTACACTTAAAAGCTGATTATGACAAGCAAACCATTATTGTTAGTTCAGATTACAAGTGAAGTCATCGGTCAAAACCAGAATATCTATACTGATCATATTAAGTAGAATAGTTTTTTTTAAATGTATAAACTATTAAGACAATGTAGAAATCACTATTTGTAAACCCTTTTTTAAATCTAAATTTCAAATTAAATAAAAATTAAGGAGCTATTTTGTTTATTCTTACACTGAATATCTTAATAAAATTAAAAAAAAAAAAATTTAAGCAATATCGTTAGTTTTTCTTATAGATGGTTGGTTGAGAGCACTAGGATCAACTAGTTCAAAGCGAATTCCTAATGGCTACAAGCATCACTTTAACACATTTGCTGCCACTGACGCACTACCATGTATTCCGGTGATGCTCTGGGACGACGGTCGACTAAGATAAGTTATATGCTTTATTTTTAGTACGGCCTTGGAGGTTGAACAAAGAGATTTTTGAGGCATATTAGTGAAGCATTATTTTTATATTTTACGAGCATGGATTTCATATTTTGTGTTTCAATTTTTTTTTAATGTGCATTTTTAAAAATGGTGGACAGTACAAGTATGGCAGGGCCTTTACAGCCCAAGAAAAGGAAAGTAAATAAAAAATTGACTGAAGCCGAAATATTAGAATTATTAGAAAAGAGTGATCTTTGTGATTATGACAGCACAGACAATGAAGATTATGGTTGGGATTCTACGAGCGAATCAGAAGGAGATAGTGATGTTGCGGTGGACACTATAGAAACATTGGCATCTGAGGATGGATATATCAATTTTACTGGCAACGAATGTGTTAACATGACAAAAGTAAAATTAAGCTTGATCATCATAGTGTAAATGAGCAAAATTGTTGTCCTATGTTAAAAAAAAATTTACTGTACATGTCAGTTGTTAAACAAATTTTGCCATAAGTGCTATATCAGAATGTGTTTGAAGAGTTAGAAGTAAATATATGTGCATAAAAAAAATGCACATAAAATTAAACAATACTACAAATGGAAAAATTTGCTATACAGGATATAGCACTACAGTAAAATCTTTTCCATGATCTCCCTACTACTTTTATTACTTTTTGGCCATAATTTTCATGAACCTGTAGACTTCTCGACAGTCAAGATCTAGAGAGGTGTTAACAAACAGAAGTTAAAACTCTATGGGTCTGATATCTGTTACGAGAATAACTAGGAAGATTTTAATCTATCTCTTGATATGAAAAAAGAAAATGCATTTGATAGTAAACAATGATAAAACTTTCAATTTTAACTAATTTTCAAGATCAATGCAACTTTTCCACCATTTCATGGACTTCCAATGGTAGTCAAGAACTATGAGAATCCTAACATTGCCATGTGTTTTGAAGGTAAGAATTAGCAACATACCTCTGCATCTGTATTCAAACAACTGTAGATGGCTTTGTTTTAAACCTCTAAAGTATTGAGAGATGAAAAATTACCGAACCTCCATAAATGAATGTTATAAGAAAATTTTACTCAAGCAATTAATTTCTTAAGTATTAATGAAATGCAAGTTTTTCATTCTAACTGGGACAAAAATTCATTTTAATCTATACTCACCTCAAATAAAGTACCTAGATCATGTTAGGCCCCCATCTGTTAATATTATGTACTTTAAGCCTATGATGTAATATTCTTTGAATTCATATTTTTCTTAAACAACTACATTTATATAAATTAAGATAACAAACAAGTTTCTTTATACATCTAAATAAGATATTTATATCTAACTTGAAAAACATAACATTTAATTAAGGTTAGAGTAACCGTGTGTTGTTTCAAGATGACAATATTATGTACATAATTATTTTTTGTTTAAGAGTAACAGCAGAATAGAATCTGAAAATGTCCCCCCCCCCCCCCCCCCCCGAACACAAAGAAGAAAAAAAAATTGTTAAAAGTATTAATTAGTAAAGTTTCAAAGTCCATATTCTGACATGTTTAGAATACAGATGTCAATTATGTACTTAAACATATAATTTTTTTTTTTCAAAAATCCTCATATGGCAGTGCTGGTTAGAAAACATTAATTACATTCTAAAGGCTGATGTACTCAAGTAAAAACATAACTTAAATCAACATATTCAAAATAAAACAAAATTTTCCATATAACTGTGTGCTTGAAAGATCATATCAGCCACATTCCCCCAGAGTCCTTATAGAAAAGTTGTATTAAGATATATATATATATATATATATATATATATATATATATATATATATATATATATATATATATATATATATATATATATAAGTTGCATTAATGGAACAAGAGAGAGATGTCATCACATAACATGAAAACTTAAGATTAGGAAGCAGTAAAAATAAGATAAAATATATCTCTCGTAATTTTAGGGATGCAATTAATTACTTTTATAACACTGACATACATACTAAAGTTTAATAAAATACTACTATTTGTATTAAGATGACAATATAATCTTCAATCAATCATTTTTAATAAACTACAAAAATGACCCCCACCCCTCTTAAAAATATAAAATACATTTTGTATAATCCTACTTATCAGTGTTAAACAATAGAATATTTATACCACACACAACTATTATGTACATAAATATTTATTGGTTTGGAAATTTCTTTAATGATTTTATCTAATACAAACATAGTTTTCTTTAAAATAAAACAGAATTTAAAGTATGGTTATTTCTTTTTGGAAGGGGAGTGACACAACATACACACACAATTTTTTAAAAAATTATTACAAATTATACTTTGCAATTATGATACTTACAATACTTCAAACAATTTAAAATGTTAAAGTAAAAATATTTGAAGCTACAAGAGAAAAAAAAGAAACTTACTGATTCAGTTAAACTAGGATCCTTTTCCAAAAATTGAACAACACAATATGCAAGTTGTGGGTGATAAACACTTAAAGATTTTACTTTGTGTAAAGGCATTAGCACTTTTAAAAGAAATACTTTATGCTCTTCTTTCAGAGGAAGTGCAAATCCATTGATGATACTAAAATATTTAACACTCTCATAAGTAAATAGTCAAGTAACACAGGTAAATATAAATATTAACTGGTAAAATAATAACATATTAAAACATATACAGCATTAAGTTCATGCACAAAATACTTTAAGATATTACATGATTATCTACATCAAGTATGTTCAACCCACAGCCAACATGCTGCCATTGGCAGCTAGCTAAGGCACTGGAGTTGGGGTGACAAATGAAAGAAAAAAGAAGGGGAAGTTTTATGACCACCAGACTACACATGGAAAACACTTAATAATGAAGCTAACAGATAAAGTAGGAAAATTGACAAAAGGTGAGAAAGAAGAAAGGGCAAGCTTTAGATAATTTTGTTATGGAATGTCCTGCATGTGGTCTGATGGTTATAAAACTTTCCCCCATTTTCCCCTTCATACGTATCATCCCACTTCCTATGCCATCTCTTCTAAAATATCTGGTTGTCACCCCTATTCATATCAAAGAGTTTTGATGATCCTGGCATTTGTGGATTGTTCATGGTGACAGTCACACATCATGCTCCCCAAACTAATGATGAACTATTAATTAAATCAAAACACATAACCACAATCTAATAAAAAGGGTGGCTATTATGAAGTCTTTTGTTCTTGTTATGTTTTCCACAAATGTCCTTTAAATGATTTGAATAAAGCATTATGAATAAAGAATAATATATTTTATATTTTTGTTGGAAAAAGAATAATTCACATTCGGAATGACAAAAGAGAAGCTCAGGATCAAACATATCAGCTTTCGTAATTTTTATTATATTATATACTAGCATTATTGCCCGGGTAGATATAGATATAAAATTTTTCATGCATTCCATCAAAAAAAAAAAAAATACTGGGCTGCACCCCCCGCTCTTCATGTTAACCTGGCCAGACAGAATGCGTTTAGCGCGTTTCTACTGAAATGATATACCCAGTATTCTTTTGATGAAAAGCATGAAAAATTTTATATCTATATACCTACCCGGCAATCATTCTTTAAAAATAATTTCATTAATTTTCTTATGCCTTAACATAACTAATGGACTAATAGTTCGGAATGAAAGTTATGTGTCATTATGTTTCTCTGTTTAAAGAGCTTTTCCTCCCACTGCTTAAAAAGCCCCAAAACTCTAAAAGATTTATCTTATATGATTTCACGGAATAAGTAATTCAAATACATATCGTATGTTAACTCTGTTTCGCAAACTTAGGGGAAAAAACCTGTAGAACTCTTAAACTTCTTCCCATTTTATGATCCTCAAACAATTAATATATTTAGATCAACAGAAGGCTTCCAAAAACTGGCCATGGGACAAATTTAATTTTTCTTTTTTTTTTTTCTTCCTTTTTTTCCAAATTTTATTAAGTTCTATTAGTTTTAACATCATTGTCTAAAATTGTCTAAAGCAGCAGTTCTCAACCTTTTTAGACTCACGATTCCACTAAACATAAGAAAAATAAACACCCCCCCCCCCCCCGTTACCCCCAGACCAACTCTCAAACTACCCCAGATCACCCCTCAGAATAAACCACTTTTCCCCCGCGTATTGAATTTGAAGGGTTGTGATAAAGGGGCTGTATCCACATTTAAAAGGTGCGCTTAGGAGCACAAAAATCGTTAAAAAATTAATTAAAAAAAAAAAAACTAATTGAGCCCCAAATTTCGTTTTTCCTGATTTAAGTTTCTAGAGTCCAAAACATTAACTGTGCCGAATTTGGTCCCGGTGGGTGAAACAGGCCATTTTATTATGGGGACACCATATAGGCAGACCAGCATTACCCAATATTGAGGGGATGACACAAATGGAGGTATTCTAGAGGCAAGACACCAGGATTTGATCCAAGCACCCTCAGTACTGAAATCCAGTATGCTGTACCACAGGGCCACCAAAATTTAATACTCCTTAAAATGTAGTTCTGAAAGGTCAAATTTGTGCAATGCATATGATGATTCGTTCCCGAAGAATTTCCTGTAATATCACATGAAAAAATCACCTTTTAGAGATATTCAACTGCAGTTTTTTAAAAAAAAAACACCCACAAGTATAACCAAATTCAGACTGATTGCCTCATAAGCAATTTTTAACTTATGACTAAATGATAATGGAAAAGATAAATAATTAAAACTAATACAGATTTTGCTATAATTTCTGGCATGAATACTACAATATATACATGTGCAAGGGTGCAAAACAAACATACTAATAAAACAGTGCAATTATATTGAAGAATCCTACTGAGAAAAATTTGCTGCACAGGTTTTGCCCCCCAGGAAAAACTTATCCTTTATGTAAGTTATTTACATTTAATTAATATTTCTTCAAATAATTTTTTTAAAAACCCAAGGAATAAAAGATCTAAAGGACCTTATTAAAAATGTACTTTCAGATATAAGTACTTTCAAGGATGCAACACACTCTGGACTAAGCGCAACAAGATATAAGACCATTAGGCAGCCCATGACACTGTACATCCTTATTCTGAAAAATTCAAAATATAGTAGAAAAATTCCTGATGTATTAATTACTCCCATCAAAAGTGATTATAGTTTAGTTCAGTTCACTCTATCTGTTCATCTCTGGACAATAGCATTAGAGTTTTGAACACAATTTTACAGGGCTCAATCACATGCTGATGGAATGCATAGGCTACCCATAAAAAGCTTCTTTTCCAGCTGCAGTTCATTAAACATGGTTAAAAAATCAATCAATGCAATACCAACAACTTTCACCAAATTGTAAAAAAATTATGTAATTTCAAAAGTAAAATGTTAAGTGAAAATTAAGTGAAAATTGATTTTTAATAGCAATTTCATGAACACACAAATAAGCATAGCATTATAATATTCAAACAGATGATAAAGTTGTAAAAGTTTAATTCTGTAAAGAACATAAAAATACATACCTTCCTAAAATTTCTAGCAATTCAGCAATCCCATTATGATGTTCTGTCTCGTATATAAACCTAAAAACATGAAAACAAAATAAATATGACATTTATGATCTAAACCCTAGTTAATAAAATAAACCATTATACACAAAAAGTTTTCAGTAATAGAAGTAAGACACACACAAGAAAATGTATAATGATTTTTAATGCATGTCACAGATTAATAAAACCGACGGAGGAACAATTTTTAACTCCACCTAATTTTTTATCCCAGAAGTTACTTTGAATTCCATAATAATTTGAAGTGATAACCCTGCTTTACGTAAAATTTACCAAACTTAATGTAGGGCTGCAGGTAATATAAAATGAAATTTTTTCCCAGAACAGAAAATCCATTTTATGATATTAAAAACATTGAAGTTAAAAAACAAAAACATGTAAGTAAAAAAACAAAATGCAGTAAGTATTAAAATAAACAGGAGAAAGTCTACAGTTCATTTCAATTATTTTTGCATGAAAAGCATAAAAAATTTACAGTACTCCTTGATAGAATGTGAGAATTAGTATCTACTATTTTTAATTTGGTAGTTTGTCCAGAGAATAGAATTTGTATGTTTGCCATGACAAAAGTACTTGCTATCAAACTTAAGACTTTGATAAAAAGAGCTTATCTTTCTCTTTCAAAGTATGTGATACTAGTTCAAAGTATACACGATGTATGCTTATAAGTGAGAACAGGTGAAACAAGCTTAAAAAATTAAACTGATTTTTAAAACTAAATTTTAGTTTCAACTACACAAACTAAATAGACCTTAGTTTTCAGTCATCATGATAATAGTTAAAATAACGAAGGAGCATTTTTTGCAAATCCAATGGGCACAGGGTGCATTCACTGCTGTAATAAGATGTGAGAACGAACACTGCACCCCTCCTGAAAATGCCCTACAAAAACCTTTTTACAGAAAAAAAAAATCTGTATTTATAATGTAATTAATGAAAATAAAAATGCACTACACAGGATAACAAACACATATATTAGTACCTTTATCAAAATCACACATTTTTTAAACAAACACCACTATTTGCCCCTTCACATCTTTAATTACGAACAGCACAAATTTTAAGAGTCATATATTTTTTATATTAGTCATACAAGAAAGACAAGTATAGAATAACACAAGTCAATATAAAATTGCAGAATAATCATTACAGATAACATACCTGTAGAAAATGTTATTTATTTGCTTACGTATATATGCTCTCAAACCCAAAAACTTTCCATATATTCTATGTAGTGTGGTTTTTAAAAAGTCTCTTTCCCTTGGATCTTCACTATCAAATAATTCTAACAGCTATTAAAAAAAGAAAAAAATTATAAATATATACACACATTTTAGCTCGGAAAATCAAATAAAACAATTCAATGACTCTTCACTTATATATGTTCTAAACAGCATTCCATGCAATTTCCTTTGATGCACACCTAAATGTCACCTGATCAATTGGTTTATTTATTTAATTTTAATAACAAAAAAAAGAATATATGAAGTGGTGGTGGCTCACATCCATGGCATAAGATGCTTGGCCCTACTTCAAACCATGGAGGTTGTGCAAAATAAGTTTTGGGGCTATTGCTGATGTATTGTATGATTCCATGAGAAAAAAAAAGGGGGGGGGGGGGCAAGGAGCATCAATGTTGATATGAAAATCTGGTGCATATCAAAGTAATAAGGAGTTAAGTAATCCTAGCAATTAAAAGAGCGATTTGAATGAACACTTCCATTAACCCCTTACCTGCCACAGGTGTATATATATGCTTTGCACAGTCGATGCGTTAACTGCCACTGGCGTATATATACATCTTCCCAGAATACTTGACACTGTAATTTGTTTATAGCCGTAAAACTACGCCCACTGTTTTGGAATGTGATATATTAATCTTGACACCTCTAATTATCATTTGACAGGGTCATGCTCATTTTTTACTAACAGGTAGGGGCACGTGAGGGTAAAATTTGAAAGTGGTAGTTCATGTGAGGGTTATGTGATTTTTTCTCTTTTGCTCTGGTTTCACATAGCGTTGTGTGATACTAGTTATTTTCAATAACATGTACGGATATGTATGACAGTGAATTAGATGACTAATCCAAAAAGAAAGTTCACCGCGAATCCCACTATCATTATCTTGAATGTGATGTTGGTTTATGTATTCAACCATGTTTCAAGATGTATCACACAACAACTAAGTACTAACTCTTAATTTTTACTATAAACTGTAATTTATTTCTTCATTTTTTTTCATTGTAACAATATATATTATGAAGATTGGAAACTGTGCCTCTGTTTTTCATCAAATGCATCGTGTTGCTAAGCACCTGTGTGGAAAATGGTGGCACAGGGGAATGCATCACGTAAGATTTCATCGGCAGTTAAGGGGTTAATACTACAAAAAAATCTTCTTATTTTTCAAGATTCAAATACATCACACCAAGTCCAAAGTGGTTTTAGCTTCCATTTTATACCTCAATGTATCTTAGTGAAACTCAATTTTAATTTAACTGACCAAACACTTTAAGGGTACAGTTGAATCCGGTTAATTGGACCAGCTGCTTATTCAGATTGAATCCTAAATGTCAAGAACTGAAACAAATCCTATTGCATAAGCCTAATAGGACATATTCATGTAATCGGACCAGCCTGTTATTAGGACCAAAATGATCGCATCCCAATGTGGTCTGATTAACCGGAATGGACTTAGTATCATATTTTTGAAGAATTTTCAGTAGGAATGTTTCTTTGGTCAGATTGCTCTTCATTATTTGTGAAAATACTGGAAAATGCTTCTAAAAAACATCCTAAAAATGTTGAGAAAGTAGAATGTTTTCACACAATATTTATACCTCAGTTTAGAGCAGATTTAAAACCTATGATAATAAAGGTAAGAAAATCAGTGGAAGTATTTACAGAGCACATCAATGTAGAACAAAAACATTGTAATAAGTAAGCTTACTTCAATAACCAGCCCACTTATTGAATACTAGCTGAATACACATGCTTCGCTACGGAGTACATTCAAATTAAATATAACGGTCAATGTATGCCATTAATGGCAAAAAAAAAAAATAAATAAAAAATAAAAATATATATTTATTTATAATAAATACAACGGTCAATGTATACAATTAATGCAAAAAATAAATAAATAAATAAAAATTTAAAAAATCATAACGGACATTTTTATAGACAAAACGTAGAAGAAAATACTGAAATTAAATCTAATAGAACATACTGAAGAATATAGTACAGTTTGAGGAACATTTCTTTTACTATATTTTAATATTTTTTTTGGATAATGTCCAATCGTCTGCTGCATTAGAAAGAGAAAAAAATATTTTTTTTTCTCAATTTATTTTGTTGTTATGCAATGGACGCAAAATTAATTTAAAGCATCACAAAAAGAAAAGAAACCATGAGATCAGTATTTAGCAAATTAAATTCTAAAAATTAATTTTTAAAAATTCACCAAAAATCAGTAAATGGAGGTAAAGATTCGAAAAAGATTACATTTTCAAGGAATTTTTATGATCTTTCTTGTGATATTAATTTTATAACCTTCAGATTATTATCTTAAATGCAAACTTGAAAAATATTACAAAAACAGCTTAAAAATTTAATTTAAAAAAAATCTGAGCACAATTTTTTCAAATTTTCTTTCTTAGTGCACCTCTATACTATAAGAATCGCCATGCAAAATTTCAGCCCTTTAGATCCAGCAGTTTGGTCTGTGCGTTATCTGTCAGTCAGTTACGGAACTGTTATATATATATATATATATATATATATATAGAGAGAGAGAGAGAGAAAGAGAGAGAGAGATTATGGCTTCAAACTAATTACTATAAATGGTTAAAAATTATTTTTTATATTGATATTGATAATGTAACTGCATAAATGAACACACAAAAACTTGCATGCATGCTTAAGAAAAAATTTGTTACAACATGAAAAATGCAACTGCAGATTTTTCTCTTTGGGGTTTTGTGTTCTTTAATAAATATAGAGTTCTAATAAGTTAAAAATTAACTCATAGAAAATATGAATTAGGCAAGTATCCTAGGAGATAAAGTCAATAATCTTGACTTAAAAAACCTAATTTTCAAAACAAAATAAATTTAGCTAATTCTTGTGTTACTCCCTCTATACAATAAAAATCTTCTTCGAGGAAGAAAAATCTTCTTTCTTCGAGGCTCAAAGAAAGAATTTTTCGCCCATTCGTGGAGGGTTGGACCGAACGAAATTTCTCGCCGGGAGTGGGGAGAATTGTTCTTCTGGCTGCGACTGTTAGCAGGACGTGGAATACGTAGCCACAAAATTTAGATACCTTGATTCGTTGTTTTTTAGTGTTTCCATTCTCTGACAATGATTGCTAAAGGGAGCGGGTCCCTAAACCGACCGGCTAGAAGGGCGAAGCCCGTGTCATGGGTTATGCCACAGTATAAATAACATAGAAAATGTCAATTTTTTCTATGTTTTTTATACTGTGTTAATTTTTAAATTGATTTTGGTTAACAAACATTCTTAAAATCCCGGGCAATGCCATCTGTAATTAGGAATACCTCCAGCTTTTCCTTTCTTACAGAACAAAACTCATTTAGGAAGTTTCATTGAAGGTAAAACGAGAAATTTCTGTTGTGGCATCTAAAAAGGTATTTTAAGTAAACAATTAAACTTTGAAGCGTATTCCCATCCTTAACATTACAGTAATAAGCATTACATATAATTAATAAAAGCGAATGTTTGCATGCGTGTGTGTGTGTGGGCAGCCCCCAGGCGAATCTGTGAAACTCACAGCCGTGAAATTTGGCACACGGGTAGTGCAGACTATGGGAAAGTGCACTTCAAAGCCTGAATTTTAAATTTTATTCTAGAAAATTTTTGATTTTGTGTTTTGTGGGATATTTTGTTTTTTTTTAAACTTCAGATTACAATATATCGGCAAAAAATGATCGTAGAATTTTGATCTTTTTACAATCTATGACTACAGACATTTCTCCTTCAAACAAGACCTCATTTGTTTAAAAATAATTTAAAACAGACTAATATTTTCATCAAAATATCAAACCCACTTTTTTCGAGAAATCTCTATCTTAAAATTTCAATTTTTAATTGAATTTTAAAGAACGGCCCTTCAACACAAATTTTATGTGGTTCTTCCAATGCGGTACTCTAGGTGTTGGAATCAATCATTCATAAGACCTGCGCATGCACACAAGGAAACGTTTTATTTACTTTTGCCGGTGTTCACTTTTTCTGTATTCTGTCAATTTTTGTTTAATTTAGTTACTTTTTGCATATTCTTTCTTTTTATACTTCTGTCTGAAACTCTGGAATATTTTTTATTATCATTCTAATACTTCGAAATTTAACAATGTTTACCAGGGGTGTTTTAAAACAACTGTTAATTATGTTTGTGTTTAGCTTTGAGAGAAAAAATAATTTTGTAAAGGTTTTTTTGGTCTTTTATGCTAAAATAGCACTTACAAATAAAAAAAAGAAACAAAAACTTACCTGTAAATAGCATACCCTTTTTTTAAATTGATCAATTTGAAGTAATTTTTAATGAAATTTAGCTAAAACCCCTATCATTCTACACAAAATCCTAAAGCTAATATTTTAAACTAATTTTAGCTTTTGATTGTGGAAATTTTTTATGTTAAAACATGTTAACAATGTATTACATATGTATTATGTTAGGAAAATGAACCTTAAAAGGGCTATCTAAACTTCAGTTTATTAGATCATTTACTTGTATTACTTTCCGACATTTATGCTATCGTTTTAGACTGATGTAGCACTTATTATCTAACAAGTAATGGCGTCACAGCAACTTTGACGTCATACATCTGAGAAATGTTTTTCGTTTATTTTCCCCATGGTTTGTTATTTTTCCTTTCCAGTGTATTTTATGCAAATATGTCAATGTTATGTTACTGGCTTGTATAAATACTGCTCAAGTTAGAGCAAAAGGGGCCGCTAGCATCAGACACAGTTGAACTCATGAGCTAGTGAGATTCGTATGTTAGAAGTCTCTGTGCGAGATTGTTTTGATTATACAAATGTTTTAAGTTATTGCTTTTAATATTTTTAAATGTTTATTGAAGTTTCGAATAAACGTAATTATTTTAACTTAAGTCTTGCTGATTTCTAAACACACCTCATGCCAGACCAGTGCGTGCTCTTATATTGTCACTCTACGTGACATTATTTTGTACGTCAAATATAGTTGCACATTAAATTTATAGAAATTTGTGGTATGACTTTCTTAAGTAGCATGATTTATTTTTTCTCAATGATATCTTTTTCTTAATTGTCATATTTTGAGAACATAACTTTTTTAAATTAAAAAAAAAACACAAATAACAGTTTAGGTTAACAAGAATTATTGTCAAGAATTATATTTCACATGATTGGACAAGCCACAGGTCAAGAAGTGTTGAAATTAATGGAGGTAAGGTTAATTTTTTTTACATGCAGTAATTTTTTTCATGTCCTGATTCTTAAATTAGAATTGATAGCTGATTTATAACTCATTTATATTTTTAGAATTTAACTTCTTACTTCTGTTTTAACTTTCCTTTCTATTTTACCATCATGTTTTGTTTTGATATTATTGAAGTGTGTAGAATATTTTTCATTGATTACTACGATAAAAAAAATTTTTTTTTGTATTATTGGCCTGAGCATATCTGCACGCAGCCTGTACTTTTTTTTCATATTGTGTTATTTATACGGTTATTTTTTCTACGTTATTTATACTGTATTTAGTTTTTAAATTGATTTGGTATTGTTTACTTTACAGCTTTTCCTGAATGATTTTCCGAATCTTTACCCCGGAAAGAGAAGCAAGACAGGAAGAAATCAGACAACAACAGCAAAGAATAGTTGGACAAAAACCACAGGATCGTCATGATTTGTTAGCAAGAGTGTTTCATCAAAAACAAGAATCACTTATGAGTCTCATCACAAAGGCAAAGATTTTTGGAGACGTTAGGTGTCATATGTACACCATAATTGCAGTTTTGGCTGATTTAAACTCTGTATTCTCACATTTTGATGCCCCTGTAGCAGTAGTGGATTACATGGTTAACTGGAGCTACTCATTTTGTTCTATTTTAAAGGAATTAGGCTGTGGTTTATATGGGAATGGCATTTAGAAACATACGGCATATGAGGCAGATATTATGGATCAAATAATAGCCAAAGATGACACCACTTCAGTCAGTTGTCACAAAACAAAACTGTCTCTGTCCACATGTTGCAGAAGCCTCCTCTACACTATTTCTTCATTCGGGAATGGCGTTTAGAAACATATGGCATATGAGGCAGATATTATGGATCAAATAATAGCCAAAGATAGCAAGTGTCTATAGACAATGCGTGGATTGTCCCGTATTGCCCTCTACTAACCACAATTTTCAATGCCCATATAAACGTAGAGTACTGAAATTCAGTTTTATAGTGTTGCGTGTGAGTGAAACACTGGTGCGTGGTTTTCCAATGATTTTAGCTTTTATTGGAAATAAGCAGAACATTAGCTTACAAAACAGTAATCGTTTGGAAAGTTTTGAATTTAATTTATTAAATGCTGATCACGAGATTTCTTTTCTTTTTGTGATACTTTAAATTAATTTTGCGTCACGTGCATAACAACGAAATTAATAAAATTAAACAAGAAAATATTAAAATACAGTAAAAGATAAATTTTAACCACTAGACTAATTGAGATGGAAATTTTTTAAAATTTAGTTCAAATTAGTATGTTCTATGGATATTAAATCAAATCTATATATAAAACTGTAATTTCCTCTCAAAATATGTTTCGCCATGATGATAAATAAGTCCCAAGGCCAAACTTTAAAATATGCTGGCGTACATTTACGAGAAAATTGTTTCTCGCACGGTCAGTTTTACGTAGCTTGCTCATGTGTAAGTTCGCAGACGAGCCTGGTAATATTAGTTCCGCTCAGTGAAGAAACAAAATATATTGTTTATAAGAAAATCCTCTAAAAAGCAATCTCACTACTTTTTCATTATAATTATCCTAAAATGTACCCCGTAGCGAAGCACGGGTATTCAGCTAGTTATTGCATAAAATAAACTTGAAATTAAATAAATATAACAAAAGTTACTATACCTGTAAAACAAATTTTTGATCAATGTAGCGCTTAACAATATTTGGTTGAAAATCTGGTGATTCCAGGAATCTGAGAAAAAACTCATACACCAACTAAAAACAGATAGCAAAAAATTAAAATACATCAAAATCATAAAGAATTATTTATAAGATGAAAATATTAATATGTAACAATACACATAATGAACTATTGAAAGCACATTGAAGGAGGTCATGACTCAAAAAAGGTTGGGAAACACTGATCTACAAAAATGTGAGACAATGCAATTTAGGCATTAGAAAGAGTATGAAGGGTAAAGGAAAATTATATAGAAGTCTTATAAAGGTCTACTTCATATAAGAAGGTAAAAATTAAAAGTTCTTAGGGAATTTTAAGGACATTGTGGATATTACAAAATTACCATGTTAGAAACAATATTAAAGGCACCCATTTCACCATGAATGTAATACTTAAAAAAAGAATAAAATATTCAGAAAACACCCTAATATAATTACAAAAATAAGCATATATAATCAAGAAATAATAATGTACTTAAAGAAATTGCCTTCCTGTGGTAACCAAAATTTTAGCTAGCTTATACTTTCACTTTGAATGTTTTGTAGCACATCAATGAGCTACAAACATTCAAACATAAAACGGGTCACATTACTTTCATAGTTACAATTGTTTTAAAAATAACTTAAAATATACCTGCAGATGAGGCCATGCAGCTTCTAATGTTGGTTCATCCTCTTCGGGATCAAATTCTGCACCACTGGGATTTGAAGATGGAGGCAATGTGCGGAAAACATTGCAACTGAACTAAGCACAAACAAAGGAAAAAAGGAATTTAACCATTTTGTTGTACACTTTATGAATATTTACTGTAAACAATGTAATAATTTCCAGCAAAAAGTGTATGTTAATACTTAACTGCGAATATTAATAATTTATTTTCCATACAGAAATAAAACCAGTGATGGTTTTCCTTGAAAACTTTGTTATCTAGACAAATTCCTCTACTTTAATCAATAGCCTATCAATCTTTATCAGCAGCCTGGTAATATGTCTGTGCATAATGCAGTCCTTTATCCTTCTTTTGTGATTTGTAACATTCTTAACATTTGATTTCTTTTATCTCTTTATTTCACTTTTAAATTCAAACACTGATTCTATGTACCCACCTTTTTCTTCCCATCTTGCTCAATTTATTTGCTCCACTTTTGTGTATATCCCTTTATGTAGGCTTGGAAATCTTACTGACCTTCTCTAATGGAAGTACCACAATTTGCCCCCCCCTTTTTTTTGGGGGGGGGGGAGCAATCATGAAATTGGCCTTAAAAATTCTGCTGTTTCAATTATTTGTAACAAATTCCAAAAATTTTCATCTTTACAAATAGTCCATAATGAAAATCATACCAAAGGCCTGAAGACCTGGAACCCCAAGAATTATGGCTATTAGTTTCAAACTTAAAAGACTTAAAACTTTAGGGTAAATGACTTGAAACTTTACAGAATCAAGCTCTAAGGCTTATTACGGGAGCAGTGAAGTCCACGCCTATTGATGCAATGTTGTTTTTAACAAAAAATAAATCCATTCAAAATATTATACAAGAAAGAGCTTCAATATTTTTATGAAAAATTAATTAGAAGATACTTATTATCAACTCGAAAATACAAATCTCAAAACCCAGGATGGTTTTGATCAGATCATTTTAGCTCATAAAGAAATCTTTGAATTTCACAGTGAAATACAGCTACTTGCGAAACCCAGAAATCCCATGAAACTGTTGAGCGTTGAGACTAACTTGAATTTGACTCAATCTGTATCAAAAAAGGATGTTTCATAAAATGTACTAAAGTGCATTGCCTTAGAGACCATCGAGACTAGATATCCTGAAAATGAGTGGCTACGTGTTTATATGGATGGATCACAGTTTTTGAGACATCAGAACGTTTGATCTGGTGTTTACTCAGAGCTATTTTCTTTCTATGCACCTTTTGGAAAGTGCGGTACTGCCTTTGACGGTGAAGTGGAGGTGATACGAATTGCTCTTAAACAGCTAACTTGCCATTTGTGTAAATTTAAAAGGATAGTACTACTGTCAGATTCACAGGCTGCCATACAATCCATCAGTTCTATACAGGATCCATTAACAAAAGACATTTCCCAATGCCAACAGCTGCTAATTTTGTAGAGGTCTCATCAAAAGTGTGTTGTTTTGCAATGGATCCCTGGCCATTGCAATTTATATAGTAATGAGCAGGCAGACTTTCTTGCCAAAAAGGTTGCTGTACTGATACACAGTTCAAGATGAGAAATCTCCTTCCTCACCTCTAAACTATTTATTAAACATATTATGCAGTTAACGCACCAGAATGAACTTTTATCTAAAACAGAAACCAAATATGGAAGAAATGATTGTCTTTTAGATATACCTGACAAACATAGATGGGAGGCAGTGGCTGCTATTCGTCTATTTACCGGGCATGATTGCCTTGCAGCCCATCTATATCACATTGGCATTCTTACAGATGCTGCCTGCCCCCTGTGCGACAAAGGAAACGAGCCTATAGACAGATATCACCTGCGTACCTGTAGAGCCCTTCATGGAGATACGGATTCATCAAGATATTGGGAAGTGAGAGAACTTATGGGGTGACCTTCAGTTATCTCATGAACTTTTTGACGATTTTTTTGTTGTTTCTTTGTTTAAATTTTTCTTTTTCATATTCATGTACATGGCCCCAGCCATATTGAAAAAAAAAAAAAAAATTGTCAATTTTTATTGTATATTTTTTCAGTTGATATCTGATTTTAATTTTTCTAAATATTTAAGATAGCAAGGATTAAACAATCTTACAAAGATCAATTCTGAGTATAATTAATCTTTTTTTACTCTTACATGTTATACATACCATGTGAACTATTTCAGGATAAATTGCTTCAGTTATGACACCTCGCTGAGTAAAAATATACTCTAGCATTTCATTTAAAGCCGCACGTTTTACCTCCTTGTACTTCAGGTCACTGAGTGGATCTGTAGCAAAATCAAATAATACGCAGCATTGCCGCAGTTTCTGTATGAATAATTCTTCCCACTCATTAGGTTGTGCATCTTTAAAAGGAAATTTATAATTAAAAGAATGCATTAAAATTTTCAGCATAACTTAAGATAATATAATTTGATTCTAGCATTTTTATCCCCTTGTCTGAAATATTAATTTTACAAAACAAACTCACCATCTGCTGTGCTTTAAATTTTTTAGCTCAAAATAATGTCTTCCCTTTACTTACTGATTGACCGACTCTTGCTCTCTCTCTCTCTCTCACACACACACACACATATATACAGCATCTACTTAGCGGTACTTTTTCACACTAGCACAAATACTAAAACCTTACCCACTTCTTTTTTCTACCAAAAAAATTTGTGTCTTCCCTAAAATATTATTGCAGACCCCCCCCCCACAAAAAAAAAAAAAAAATTAAAAATACACGTTTATACTTAAATACATATTAAATTTTATTTAACTTTAAACAAAAGAAATATTTTCTCCACAGAGCATTTATAAATATAAGTTTACCACATTTAAATAATAATAAAAAGAACAGCTTTTATTTGTAGATACTGAAATGACAGAAATAAAACACAAAAATTGTTTAGGCCTTTTTGAAAATGACTTTATTTCTGTTAGCCATAACAATAGCAACTATTAAAATGAACAGGATATTAGGTAAATAATGTAATTTAATATAAAAAATGTAAATAAGTTTATGATCTTTTGCATGGCATCTACAAGTCTAATAAAGTCTAGCATGTTAGTAGTTAATTAAAATGCTGGTAGTTTTAAGCAATAGTCTTGTGATGCAGCTGGCACTTATTTTGATGACAATCACTCATCCACACAACGAAATTTTGTTGACTACTTAATTATAAAAGCAATATACAGAAGGTTGATCACACTTTATGGAAATGATTTTGTAATTTATTATTGTTGTTTGCATTTTGAGATAAAAAGTTGGCAACTTCAGAATAATAGTCAGCTACTGTTTTATTTTGATTGGAATGTAGAATAAAAGATTTTGAAAATGGCTTCTAAAATTAATAGATGGCTCGAAGGTTACATAACTACGCTTTCCGAGGAGAAATATTTGTATCAACATATTATAAAGCAGTGTAAATATCGTGGTTATGGCATTTAAAAAAAAGGGATATTACGATGCATTAAATTTGAAAGGAAAAAAAGTCTAACTCAGAGTAAAAATGAAAACATGACTGTGAAACCTCCTAAAACTGTTCGAACACAGGTAGATATCAACAAAGCTAAGTCTCTGATCCTAAAAGAAAATCCCCAGACTCAAAGATCCATTGTATCGAAACTAGGAATGTCTTCTGGCACTGTAAGTAAAATCATTCATAAAGATTTGAAGTTAAAAAAAAAAATGTTTAAACCTAAAGTTCATCTGGTTTTGCCAAAGCATATTGCTGAAAGAAAAACAAATTGCAGAAAATTACATGAAAAATACCTAGCTGCTGAAAAATGGAAATTTGTGGTAACACTCGATGAGGTATGGGTGTATTTAAGAGACTGTAATAAAAAAAGATAAATTTTCTACTGCTCAACTGATGGGAATGACCATACAAAATGGCTACGTCAGTGTACAGAAAAGTCCTCAAAGGAATTCACGATAGTAGCAGGATTTTGTTACAACGGCAAATTAAAAATAAAAAAGTCTCAAGTAAAGCAAAAATTAATTCACTCTACTATTGGCAGAATATTTTAGAACAAATTTTTGAAGAAAAAATTCCAGCCTTATATGGAAAAGATATTGATAAAGTTGAGCTTCATATGGACAAAACCTCTAGTTACACATCTAAATCAACTGCCGCTTATTTAGAAAAGAAAGAATCAGAAACAGGAATAAAGTGTATCCCATTTAATGAAATACCTGTAAAATCATCTGACACTTCTCTAATGGACTTTTGTACTTTCGGTTTATTAAAACAAGCCTTAGGAAAACGGCATCCAAGAACACTGAATAGACTTTCAACATATTTGAACAGTTGAAGTTTACAAATTCTGTAAAGTAAACTTCAATAACTGCTCTGTAAAATGTGAAAGACTAGAAAATGAATACTAGAAAACTATATCTTATATGGGAAAAAAGTTACTTCCATATTAAAGTGGCCTTGATAGAAGAAAAAAAAAGGGGAATACATTATGGCAACAAGAAGAAAATATTTTTTGGTGATAACAATGGGAACAATATACATTTAAAAGGAGGTGAAGCGTTCAGGGGAAATTAAGGTCATCTTCTTGGATTCCTTTCCCATTTTGTGCATTTTGCTGGTTTGAATATGATGCAATGAATATTGCAAAACATAAATTCAAGAAATTCATAGCAAAGATGTAAATGTTGATGAGCTGAAAATGGAAATGGTACAATATGATATATAAGTAAGGCTGAAAATTGATTAACTGCTTCTGAAAAATTGAATTTTATAATCAAAAACAAAATTATATCCACACTTCCTAACCTCTGAATAATTTTAAGACCCTTCTCAATATTACCAATAAGGAATGTTAAAGGAGACTTTCATTTTCCATTCTAAAACCACTTTGAACTGGCTAAAAATAAAAAGTGTTGACACGGTACTCTTTTGGAACAAAAGCTTAACATACTGGCAAAAGATAATCAGAAAAGGATATTTTAAAAACTTTTTGTTATGAGGATATAAGTTTAGATGTGTCAGGATTAGAAAACAAAAGTTTTAAAATTTAATATTTTGTTTTTGTTTTCATTCTATGTTTTTGTTTTTTTTATAATATCAAACTAATAATATAAATTAACACAACTTCAAAAATTGTGATTTTTTAACAAATATATGTCATTTTTATTTATATATGAAGGGCTGCGACTTTCATTTGTATGCCTATGGCCTGGTAAGCTCTAGACATGGCCCTGATGGCAGCCACAGTTTCAAAATAAATAAATAAAATTTAAAAAAATAAATAAAATAAATAAATAATAAAAAATAAATAAAATAAAAATCGATTTACTAAAAACCTTATTTCACAATTTTCAGAGTGTAAATTATGAACAATATTTCACTATCTTTCCCTTCAATTATTCAACTAAGGAGCATTTTTAAAATTAGATTTCACTTAATAATTTCAAAGTAAAATGCTAAGATTTATATAAGAGTATATGATTTACATAACTGTTCAAGAAAAACCTTGTGACAATATTTATTTTTAGAATCTTTATTTTTTAAAATATACATTTTATGGCAAATGCAAATTTGATCTTCGTCCAAGAAAAAGTAAAATATTTTTGAGTCACCAAGTTGTTAACTTTGGCGATTAATATGACTTTCTCCATAACTATATCGCAAAGACCACTTGAATAAGGAAGTACCAAAAAATCTGTGAAAGATTTTTGGAAATAACAGCAAAGTGCAAAAAACCAATGTCACTTAATGGAATCAGATATATATAGACCAGTTTCTGAATTATGAATTAGATTAGAATTCATACAGTGAGATGAAATTTCCAGAGAGCAAAATAATGGACAGCTATTTTAAGCTTTTTAAAGCAAAAGAAGAAAAAGGAAGAAAAAAAGAAAACAAGTGTCCTCGATAAATATTGCAAAAATTAGAATGGATAAAACATTTTTTTCCCCATAAATGCTTCAAATATTTCATTTTGTTAATTTTCATAAGATATCCTATTTCTTTTCACTTACTACTACTATCACCAAAGAGGAATTTTTTCCTTTTCATAATGACAATATACACTCTGAGATAACCTTTTAAAAAGTTTTACCAAATGAAATGACAACATATTCATCTGATTTGGCTTGAAAACTTCCATCCAGTCTACCTTATCACAGTAGCTATAGTTGACAATTAACAATGTTGAGCTGAGGAGTAATAATACTGTATTTAAATAGGTAGTTACATATACCTTGGTAAAAAATCTTTTAAAAATGATACATCATAATATCACAAATATTAATATTAGCTTTAAAACAAATAACTTAGAATAATATAAGAAAAATTTAAGCAAGCAAATATAAATCGTACCCAGTTATTTTTGAAAATGAATATTATATATATAAATAAAAAAATACCTTTTAATAATGGTAGTTTTTGGAGTTCTCTATTTTTTGAAATATTGAATCTAGATGATGTTTGTCGTTTATCCTTCTTTATATATTGAGTTCCACTATATTTAATTTTTGTTAGCTGAGTGGGTGGAGGAACATTGGCATTCTTTGCATCCCCAGCAACATTAGAAAACTATAAGTAAGGTATAATTATAAGCAAACAATTAACTCATGTATTTTAAACTTTTTTAATTCAATGTGTCAAGATAAAATACATTTGTAATTTTGTATAAAAATAGGCAGTCATAAGAAAAATCAAGTCACAATTAACCAACATTTATGTCAAAGATAGCTTACCCTTAATAATTACATATAAAGTTAAATTCAACTAGTACATTTCAATAGGTATGAGTTAAAACCTAATAGTTTGTAAGTCAAAAATTATAGATTAAATTTTTAATTTTAATCTATAATTTACACAAAACTTTAATCTATAATAGCACAAAAATTACATGCTAACACACTTCACTACACACTTTGCTAATACACACCACAGATTTAAAAATGAATTTGCCAAGAATTAGAGGATAAGGTTATATAAAGTTTTTAAAATAATAAAAAAGACAACTTAGATGCAACTTGCAGGAAACAAATATCTATTTTAACAAAAATACAGATAATAATTTAGAAAATAAAATACTTTCTAAATGCAATATTCTTTAGAATAATACACATTTCTTAGAAGCACAGTTAGTGAAATAACATCTTCCTATGTATAAATATTTAATAAAATTAATTCCACAAGGAAATAACATTTCCTGCTTTTCAGATATTTTAAAAATTAACAGCATAACCCTTCGAAATTAACAGAGCAAATAGAATGCAATTTTACAATCACTGGTAGCTGGGAGGTTAAAAAAAATTCAAATATAGAAGTTAAATATTCACATTTAAAAAGTATCTGTACTATTTATCTCTGACCATTCTCAACAGCAAAAACTCTAATTTCTGACAAATACTCCTTGTAACATAAACATAACCATTTTGAAAGCAAAGTGAAAATTCAGGTGCTCTTTTATCTAAACGCACTGCCTTTAAGTAATAAAATGAACACTACAGGATGACTCATGATAGGTATCGTTAGAGATGTTTATTAATATTACTATAATTATACTTAAAAATGATTTTATATTCTGAAAATACTTTTTTTTTAATAAATGAGAAAGAACTCTTTTGAATTATATGGAGATACATTGTCTGAATGGCTACACGAAACTCAGGTAAATATAAGGATAAATTAGAAAGGAACAGTTCATATAAATATCATGACAATTCTGGTATAAGGTCATGAAAAGGCAAGAAAATGACTTCTCAACCTTTCAAACACACTTGAATATTTCAGATAAAAATACTTATCTTATTAATCAGAGTATTAGTGAAGTAACAAAATTTTTAAGGTAATGATTTTTTTCTATCAGACTGTTTCTCAAACAAATTTATTCGAACACCTAATGGAAAGTACTACATAAATGCTCAGCTGAGACTTTATAATGTACAAAATAACTATTTGAGTAAATCATCAAAAATGAATTTCTCATTTTTGATGAGAAATTTTATTCACAGACTTTACATAATGGAAGAATTTCATTTTTTTGCCTTTCTTAGATTACTTTACTGCAAAATTTCTAACATAGCTGGTGTTATACATTAGATTTAGTATGAAATTACCTGTGTGAGCTGTAGATGGTTTGATGCCACTCAAAAACTCATAGAAAATCTTTATAAGTACACACGTGTTTTTAAAAACACAAAAATTCTGAAAATTTAAATAAATATTTTCCTAACTTTAATAAAATTTCAAAAATATGACAAAGATTGCTGAGAGGCAGCATCATTTATTTGATTTAAAAATCCCATTCTCATAACAAAGCAAACATTGAATTTCTGCCAACTTATTTGAAACTTGGGTAAAAGTTATTTTTTACTGCATAAATGTACAAGGTCAAAGTGTCTAATTTATAAAACTTAATAAATAAGAGTATAAATCCTTGAATTAATTTATGAGAGATACCAGCACCTAACTGTTACTATTACAGAAAGGCATCTTTCAACTCTCAAAACTTTTAAATGATAGTACAACACATGTTAGTAAACACAGTCCTTTGAGCTTCTATCAAAATCCTACAATCCATAAACATACTGAAGCTGATTTTTGCTCTTAAAAAATATTAGAAAAGTCACAGGAAAATGTAAGAGATCAATATAAAAAGGAGTAAAAATAAATTGGAACTGAAATTCATTGGCATACAAAAGTTTCACATTAACTAATTGCATATATGACTTAGGAATTTCATCATGCAACTAGAAAATATTTCAGTATTGCAGAATTATATATCAAGTATATATGAAGTTTGCAACAAGATACACAGGTATTTATACAATTTTAATATTTGAAAGTACATATTTAAAATTACAACATTCCTTATAAGTTGCTTTAAATTTTTTCCATTTGAAACAGTTTTAGCTCACATATAATACACAGAAAAACACCAATTAAACATAGTAAAAATTCAACTTAAGATGAAAATCAATGTGCCAAATTGCAGCCTGATGTAAAATCATATTTACTGTCAACATAAAATTTACAGCATTACTTCATAATATATGTTAAGAAAAATATATCCTCAACCGTTTGTTTTAATTTTTTTTTTTTTTAAAAGGCTCTCCAAATATGTGTCCATTAAAGTGAGAAATATCATAAACTATACAAAATGATCTGTGAAGAAATAAAATCTTCACATTCACATCAATACCAATTAATTTAGTATTACTGCAAGAGGTCAGCCTTTTCACTATTAAAAATTGATACAAAGTACATTTGCAGTTTTTGCAATTTTTAAACATATCAGTCTACAGTTAGACAATGTAAGTAATCGAATAGGTGTTAATTTGTTTATGGCAGTAAAAGTCTAATTTGAAATAGGAAATTTGAGAAGATATGAGAAAACTTTTGGTTTATAACCAAACTTTTGTGCACACATGCATGCATAGAATATAACGTTAAATGTCTTGTTCAACATACCAATGTTTTTTTGCATTTTGCAAGAACTAAACAAGACTTGTGCTTCTATTTAACAAAAATGTACCACTTTTCATCATTGGATCTTAAACTAACTGTTTATATATATGGCAGAAATGCATCTCCCAAATTTACAAGCAGCATTCATATCAATAGTAAACTCTTGAATAGGGCACTGAGGATTAATATGTAAGATGAATAGTAATAATTAATATGCAAGATGAATAGTTTAAAAAAGTAAAAATCTTTTAAAAATTTAAATACTGCACTACTTTTATATTGTTTACTTTTTAAAACTGAAAATAAGTTGAAGATTTGAGAATATTTTTTTGGATGGAAATATACTGCATCTAAGAAGAAATTCAACTAATGGACTTCTAAACCTTGGATAGTATATCATCAATTCATATGCATACTTATATGTAGACATAAATAAATATTAGAAGTAACAAAAATTAACGATCATAGGTTGTGACTGATTCATAAAAAAGGATAGTAATAGATCACATGTGTATGTATGTATGTATATATATATATATATAAATAAAATTTTCAGTCACATGAATATATTTACAATTATTTTTTTCTGTGTAAATATGGAGGGGGGGGGGGATGATAGACTATGTCTGTACACCTCTCAGATTAAAGCTTTTTGAGTTCCTGAAAACAACTCCTGAAAGAGCTTATGTGATGTTGGCATCATTGCTTTTGATCTCATGAGCAAAAAGGGAAATATCTGTAATGCAAGTTCCTAAATAAAATGTTCTGAATGAAAATAAAGAAAAACATTAAAATTATAATGTATTTACTTTTTCTGAGAACTGAAAAAAAAGAAAAAAAGACCAAACTGATAAAGCATGACAAACAAATTATTTGACATAAAGAATCCCTATGACCCACACATTTACATAGTCTTTCAGTGATACTTTATTCATATAGGACATCAAGAGGTATATTTACTAAGTTTAATAATAGATGAAAAGTATTAATTATTTATGCTGCTAAAACTGAAAATATTTTATGATTTAATGGCGTATTTTGAGAACATATTAAACTTACAATTTTAGCACCTTTTAAACTTTTCAGAATTATAAAAATGTCTCATTTTAATATGGGAAGCGTTTCCCGCTCAAATAGAGCTATCTACTAAGCAGTATAAACTTCCTATCGTATGTACGTACATATGTGTGTGTGTGTATGTATATATACACACACACACACACACACACACACACACACACACACACACACACACACCTTTGAACAAAAAGGGCCATGTCCAAAACTTTCAAATTTGAGTGAACTACATAAGTGAAATTTGGGTAGAATATACATCAATTGTCAAAATGGCCAATGTCCCAAGATTTGTAAAAATCCTTAAATTGACATTTGATAAAAATGGATTTTGGCCCTTTTTATTCCAAGGTATATATTTATTTTCGGGGCGGGCTTAAGAATGCAATAATATTAAAGTTAACCTAAAGTGTTTTGTTTAACAGACTCAAACTTCATTCACACAATAATCTAATTCAATAATTAGCTATACAATATTCCTGCGATCTCTATATATAGTAACCTAATTCTAATTCAATTTCATATAATTATCTAATAAAATTTAAATCATACAATAATACTTTATAAAAATATACATCAAATCAATAATTATGCTGATAAAACAGAGCTGCGGTACTTAACATGGAACGAATACCTACTTATAAGTATAGCAGATTTAAGATTAATAATTTCCGATTCTAATTTCTAATAAATCCTGATCAACTTTCTTTACGAATATAAAACTAACAGTGAAAAAGAATAAAAATCTTTAAAACTATATTGGCCTAAAAAAAGAAGAAAAAAACAGGAAGGGAATAATGAAAGAATATATATCTTCAAAATGGTAAGACAGATCAGTTAAGAATTTTTTAAAAAATCTGTATCAGAAAAAATCTAAGGCTAATCCTAACTCTGGGCTTTAAGTTATTATAAACCATGTAACTCACTCTCACTAACATAAGAATTTCAGAAAATATTTTCAAAAGAAACACTTCATGGAGGAGATATAAAAACTTGTACAGGCTAATAAGTAACAACGCTAATAAAGTTAAGGCGTATGATAAATTAAATTAATACCCAATTATGAGAACAGTATATCCAAGATCAAAATATACAATTTGTCAGCTTATAAGATTAAAATAGATAAACTACACATTTTCAATTCTAAATGATTTAAAAAATATCTCAACATTTGCAAGTGCTATTTGAAAATTTCTACAGGAAGTGTTTTCCACAAAAAAAAAAAGAACTCTATAAACCAGTAACAACTCAAAATCACTACTTTCAACATGTTGTTGCAGAGTATGAACATATTACTTCTAACCAACCAAACAAAAAATATTTTTATGATACCTGTGCAATTTTACCTCCACCAGAGTTAAATTTAACATAATAGTATACAGATGGCTCTATTTTGTAAATTTTTAAATTTTTTAGAACTATATTACAAGTATAAAAATGTCTCAAATTTTGCATATATACTATGAATAGTGGATGCTATTTGAAAATTTTTGTATAGGAAGCATTTCCCGCTCAAATAGAACTATTGACCAATCAGTATAAACTTCCAATCAGATGCAAAGAAATAATTTATTAGCTGTACAATTCTTTTCCGTGTAAGCCAAAATATGCATAATAAAAGGATTCCTATATTTTGCTCTACTTAAAGAGACAAATTTTTCAAAAATGTAAAAATGTCTCAAAATTTTACATATACACTACGAATAGTGATAGGTATTTGAAAACTTTTATATAGGAAGTGTTTCCCGCTATAATAGAACTTCTATCTACCAAGCAGCAAAAACTTCTAATCAGATGCTAAGAGTTAATTTGATACCTGTATATTTTATTTTGTGATAAAATATGTGGTCATACATGGCACACACATAGTGCTTTTAAATAGACTATATTTATCAAAATTATAAAAATATCTTAAGCTTTTGCATGTATAATATTAATAGTCAATGTCATTTGAAAGATTTTATATAGGAAGCATTTCCCGCTCAAATAGAACTATCTATCAAGCAGTATAAAATTCTAATTAGAGTGTAAATTTATTAGCCGCATTATTATCTTTCTATCTTTCTGTGTGTGTGTATAAAATATGCATGATACATCTATAAGTATCCTGCATATTTAGCATGTCTCAAAATTCAGCATATAAACTATGAATAGTAAATGCTATTTGAAAATTTTTATATAGGAAGCGTTTCCCGCTCATATAGAACTATCCACCAAGCAGTATAAACTTCCGATCAGATGCAAACAGGTACTTTATTAGCTGTATTTTTCTTTTTTCGTGATAAAATATGCATAATAAATGGTACACATATAGTGCTCTATTTTATATATATCTCTCTCTAGGAGAAATTTTTTTTTTCAGAATTATAGAAATGTATCAAAATTTTGCATATACACTATGAATAGTGGATGCTATTTGAAAATTTTTATATAGGAAGCGTTTCCCGCTCAAACAGAACTATCTACCAAGCAGTATAAACTTCCAATCAGATGCAAATAGGTAATTTATTAGCTGTATTTTTCTTTTTTGTGATAAAATATGCATAATAAATGGTACACATATAGTGCTCTATTTTATTTATATATATATGAGAAAATTGCTCCAGATTTATAGAAATGTATCAAAATTTTGCATATACACTATGAATAGTGGATGCTATTTGAAAATTTTTATATAGGAAGCGTTTCCCGCTCAAACAGAACTATCCACCAAGCAGTATAAACTTCCGATCAGATGCAAATAGGTAATTAATTAGCAATTTTTTTTTTTTTGTGATAAAATATGCATAATAAATGGTACACGTATAGTGCTCTATTATATATATATATATATATATCTCTAAGAGAAATTTTTTTCAGAATTATAGAAATGTATCAAGATTTTGCATATACACTATGAATAGTGGATGCTATTTGAAAATTTTTATATAGGAAGCGTTTCCCGCTCAAACAGAACTATCCACCAAGGAGTATAAACTTCCTATCAGATGCAAATAGGTAATTTATTAGCTGTACTTTACTGTGAAAAAGAATGCATAATAAATGGTACTCATATAGTGCTCTATTATATATATCTCTAACAGAATTTTTTTTCAGAATTATAGAAATGTATCAAAATTTTGCATATACACTATGAATACTAGATGCTATTTGAAAATTTTTTTATATAGGAAGCATTTCCTGCTCAAATAGAATTATCTACCAAGAAGTATAAACTTCCGATCAGATGCAAGTAGGTAATTTATTAGCTGTATTTTTCTCTTTTGCAATAATATATACATAATAAATGGTACACGTATAGTGTTCTATTATATATATCTAAGAGAAATTTTTTTCAGAATTATAGAAATGTATCAAAATTTTGCATATACACTATGAATAGTGGATGCTATTTGAAAATTTTTATATAGGAAGCGTTTCCCGCTCAAACAGAACTATCTACCAAGCAGTATAAACTTCCAATCAGATACAAATAGGTAATTTATTAGCTGTATTTTTCTTTTTTGTGATAAAATATGCATAATAAATGGTACACATATAGTGCTTTTATATATATATATATATATATATAAAAAAGAGAAAATTGCTCCAGATTTATAGAAATGTATCAAAATTTTGCATATACACTATGAATAGTGGATGCTATTTGAAAATTTTTCTATAGGAAGCGTTTCCCGCTCAAACAGAACTATCTACCAAGCAGTATAAACTTCCGATCAGATGCAAATAGGTTAATTAATTAGCTGTATTTTATTTTTTTGTGATAAAATATTCATAATAAATGGTACACGTATAGTGCTCTATTATATATATATATCTCTAAGAGAAATTTTTTTCAGAATTATAGCAATGTATCAAAATTTTGCTTATACACTATGAATAGTGGATGCTATTTGAAAATTTTTCTATAGGAAGCGTTTCCCACTCAAACAGAACTATCCACCAAGCAGTATAAACTTCCTATCAGATACAAATAGGTAATTTATTAGTTGTACTTTACTGTGATAAAGAATGCATAATAAATGGTACTCATATAGTGCTCTATTATATATATCTCTAACAGAATTTTTTTTCAGAATTATAGAAATGTATCAAAATTTTGCATATACACTATGAATACTAGATGCTATTTGAAAATTTTTTATATAGGAAGAGTTTCCCGCTCAAATAGAATTATCCACCAAGCAGTATAAACTTCCGATCAGATGCAAGTAGGTAATTTATTAGCTGTATTTTTCTCTTTTGCAATAAAATATACATAATAAATGGTACACGTATAGTGTTCTATTATATATATCTAAGAGAAATTTTTTTCAGAATTATAGAAATGTATCAAAATTTTGCATATACACTATGAATATTGGATGCTATTTGAAAACTTTTATATAGGAAGCGTTTCCCGCTCAAACAGAACTATCCACCAAACAGTATAAACTTCCAATCAGATGCAAATAGGTAATTTATTAGCAGTATTTTTCTTTCTTTTTTTTGTGATAAAATATGCATAATAAATGGTACACGTATACTGCTCTATTATTATTATTATTATTATTATTATTATTATTATATATATATATCCCCAGTGACAGAAACACCGCGACACAGCGATGTCGTCGCGGACATAGAAAACCCCCTGCGGACAGTTTTTGTCTGTACCAATGAAAACAATTTCAAAAATTGTCTGCAAATGTCGGACATTTTTTGTCTGCACCAATAAAATGTTTTAAAAGTTGTCCACAACTCTCGGACATTTTTTTTTTTTCCGTGGCAGTACGCAGCATTACGTACCTCTTCTCTTGTTATCAACAGCACTGGAAATGTTTCCTTCATCAAATAGTGGTATTTCCAGTACATACCATGGCGTTCCCCTTCCTGAGAAACCAATTAGCTTAAAGAGTCTTAGATCACAACACAAAGCTAGTGAATGTGATGAGCTAAGAGGTAATTTCTTATGCCTATCAAACTATGTAAAAGCTCTAATTGAACAGTTCAGTGTATATTTCTGTGAAACTGAATCAGATGGTAAACCAACATTTTTTTCTGTCATTGACCAGAGAAGTGTTTTGTTCAACTATAATTTTTTGGTTTATCGAAAAAACAATGTTAGCATAGAGGAAGCAAAACCGAACAAGGGACTCACTGAAGATAGCTTCGATGACATTTTAAATGTATTTCCTTTTGTGGAGTCTTCCGTGGACTTAAGAAAGACTCTGTGGTTTGAATATCAGATATTCAATGAATGGATGTGCAATAGAGTATACACAATTGTTCCTGAGGGTGATGCACCAGATCTGAAGCATTTATTTAAAATTGCATTCCATGAACTGAAGGAAAAACTTCCTACATTTCTAAAGTTACTTGTTTTCGTTATTTCAATGCCAGTCTCTGAAGCTGTATATGAGACTTGGGGGTCTGTAATTGATGTCGTTGGTAAACATAGGCTGAGATCGAAAGATGAAGAAGTGGGCACTAATGATAAGAGGGTTTTTATTCAACTGAATGGGCCCCCATCTGGTTATAAAGGTACCAAAAGATTTTTAAAAGCAGCTTTATTGTCCATGTATGGTTCTTCTTCATTTTAGAAACCCTACAAGAAGTGAGATGATGAAACGCTTTGTAACTTCAAAAGTTATAAGCAAAATTAATGAGAATGCATCATGCTTACCATGTTTTAAATAAAATAATAAAAAATAGCTGGTTTAATGTATTATTTATTTGATAAAATTACACGCAAAATTTGCAGACAGATTATGAAATTTTAAAAGCTTTTCGCAGACAGCTACAAAACTTTCTGCCACTGGGTATATATCTAAGAGAAATTTTTTTCAGAATTATAGAAATGTATCAAAATTTTGCATATACACTATGAATAGTGGATGCTATTTGAAAATTTTGATATAGGAAGCGTTTCCCGCTCAAACAGAACTATCTACCAAGCAGTATAAACTTCCAATCAGATGCAAATAGGTAATTTATTAGCTGTATTTTTCTTGCTCTATTTATGACACAAATTTTACAGAATAAACATGGCTAAAAAATTTTCAAACACCTAAGAATAGTGAAAGCTATTTAAAAAATTTTCATGCAGGAAATGTTTCCACTCAAACAGAACTATCCACCAACCAATATAAATTTCCAATCAAATACAGAGTGCAAATTTATTGGTTGCATTATTAAATTTTTTCTGTGTGTAAAGTATGCATGATACATGATATACCTACAGTGCTCTATTTAAGAGACTAATTTTAAGAATTACAAAAATGTCTCAAATTTCAGTATATACTATAAATAGTAGATTCTATTTGAAAATTTTTATGTAGGAAGCGTTTCCCGCTCAAATAGAACTATCCACCAAGCAGTATAAACTTCCGATCAGATGCAAATAGATAATTTATTAGCTTATTTGTTTTCTGATAAAATATGAACAATGAACGATACACACATAGTTCTCTAATTAAGAGACTAATTTTCAGAATTATAGAAATTTATCAAAATTGTGCACATACACTATGAATAGTGGATGTTACTTGAAAATTTTTATATAGGAATTGTTTCCCGATTAAATAGAATTATACTATGAATAGTGGATGTTACTTGAAATTTTTTATATAGGCAGTGTTTACCGATTAAATAGAACTATGGACCAAGCAGTATGAACTTCTAATCAGATACAAAGAGATAATTTATTACATGTTTTATCTTTTTCTCTTTGTGTTAAAATAAGCAGTGATACCAAGATTCATTTAGTGTTCTATTTAAGAGACCAATTTTTCAAAAGTATAAAAAGTCTCAAAATTTTGCAGATATACAATGAATATTGGATGCTATTTGAAATTTTTTATATAGGAAGCATTTCCTGCTCAAATAGAACTATCCACTAGGCAGAATAGACTTTCGATCAGATGCAAAGGGATAATTTATTACCTGTATTATCTTTTTCTGTGTGTGCTAAAATATCCTGTGACATCAAGATTCATTTATAGTGCTTTATTTAAGAGACCAATTTTTTAAAAGTATAAAAATATCTCAAAATTTTGCATATATATAATGAATAGTAGATGCAATTTCAAAATTTTTATATAGGAAGTGTTTCCCACTCAAATAGAACTATCCACCAAGCAATATAAACTTCCAATAATATGCTGAGTGATATTTTCTATCAATGCAAATTATAATTTATTAGCTATATATTGTTTTTGTGTGTGAGCTGAAATATGCAATAACACGTTATACCTATAGTGGTCCATTTTAGAGATCAAATGTCAACTACACATTAATCCAATTCAAGGACTAAATATATGATAATCTTCAATCTATGAATACAATAATCTCATTCTGCCTCAAATTCATACAATAATCTAATCAAACATAAATTATATAATAATACTTTATAAAAAGATAAATTTCTATCAAGTGTTTCCCACTCATATTGAACAATCCATCAAACAGTATAGACTTCTATTCACACATATAAATTAAATGTTCATAAGAAAACATTAAAACATCTAAAGGAATTCTACAATCACAAGGTGAGAACATGCCATGTATGCAATCTGAAATTTTTATAAGTAGTTTTGACTGAAGTACTTTCTATCATTAGTTACTATAGCTTCTTTATTCACAGATTAACTGAAATAACAACTTGATCAACACAGTTTTAATTATTTATGTTAGTAAAACTGAGAACAGTGAAAAGTTTCAGAACATGCTAACCTGTTTAAAAAAGTACAGCAAATCTAGGAAACTGAAATATAGAATTTCAGCAAACTAGTGTAATTTTTTTTTCATTAGTATAAAAATATCTTAGACTTTTGCATACATACTATGAGTAGTAAATGCTGTTTGTAAATTTATATTAAGGAAGAATTTCTAACTCAATAGAAGTATCTGAAAAGCAGCACAGACTTCCAATTACACCTAAACTTATTTATTAACAATGAAAACTATTTTGTTCTATTTGAAAGAACAAAATTTAAATCAATCAGTATTTAAAAAAATGATTTTCCAACAGCTTGTTAAAAGGAATATTATTAGTTAAAATGTACAATATACAGCACTGTATATAATTATATTTCACATCATTCCGTCTCATCATACAACACTTCTGGGGGCAATGTCAAAATTAATTCCTTTTAGTTATGCTTAAATGCAGGTGTAAAGCAGTCTTGAAAAAGCCTTTTAATGTTTAAATATTAGTTAACTAATCTAAGATGCTGGAACAAAGTTCAGATTCTTATATATATATATATAAAGAATTAATGTCACATTTTTAATAACAAGGAAGTTTTTCGGGGAAATACTTACATAAGAATACAGCTATCATTCAGTTTGAAAGTAGCTTAACAGATGTTTGATAAAGGAAGATCAGGCAAAAAATAAACTATGAAACAGTTCTTGAAATCTAATGTTTCCTATGAATATAAACTGATTGTAAAAATGCCTCACCTGTAGCAACACATTTAGGATAACTTAAAATTTTAAATAAAGTTAATTCATTAAAAAGTCCTTTGATTTGATAGAAGGTGCAGAAATATTATATAACTATTCAAATAATAATGCTAAACTTAAAAAAAAATAATTAAAAAAAAAAAAAAATCATACAAACATATAATGCACTCTTATAGCTTTTAATACAAGCTATTTTCTCTTACTTCTATATCACCTATTTACTTACTGATCTAGTAATAATATACTAACTTTATGCAAATGCTCAAGAAATTAAAAACGCTCACAATTATAGTTCACCCATTATCTTTCCTAATTCCGAGTTCCAAAGGACTTTTATAACAAAGCATACAATATAATTTACACTTCTTTCTGTAGTTAAAATTCATATTTAAATAACCCTAAAAATATAAACATCATGTGATGAATACCTGATATTTATAAAGCTTCATAGAACTAATTTATCTGAAACTTAATTCAGCTATCAAAGTTTTATATTTTGATAGGAACATATAATCAAAATCTATTTCTCGGCGAAGAAATTTTCATTTCTCAAAGAGAGAACAAAATATACGGCAATCACCTAAGCTTCTTACTTTTAAAAGAAAACTTTAAGGAGAGTTGAACTTAGAACCACAGTTTAAAGACAATTCCTAATGGCTGCTAATATCCCTGCTATAGTAAGACTTGAACCTGCATGTTTTGGACCAAATGTCAGCATCCTAGCTATTAATCTTGGGACAGATAACTTTCTATTGATAAAATACTAGTCAACACAATGTGTGCAACTCTTGGATGATCAATCACATAAGCAAATTTAAGAATGTACCACCAAATCTTCTGAAAGTATTTGTTAGCATCTCTCTTTCTCTTGAAATATGTTTCATCCTTTGTTTGATATAATCAAATCTGAAAACATCCTTTACTAGAAATTTTTTTCAATTTACAAGTTCACACGTAGTTACGAAAGGTTTAAATGTTCTATATCTAGTTTCTAATATATATCAGACTGCCATGAAGTAAAATCATTTTAGTTCTGTTAAACATGAGTGCCTTTTATGAATTAGTGGCATCCTTAAAAATAAAAAAGTCCTACTCTTTGTATATAAATGCTAATCCTGTTAAAATTCTATAGTCTGTAACCACAAAAAAATTAAATTTGGTTTGCATTGAGGATATAGTTTATTTCTATATTATATTATTAAGATTTATGTAGCTTTCATATTATGTTAAAAGTTTTTTCTATTAATTTTGAATAATTAAAAAATATTTTTAAAAGGCCTATTTCATCATTCATTATAAAAACCCAATCTTTTCAGCTAATATTTCAGTCACCTTTCCATTAATTTTGATGAATTATTTTAAAGGTAGAAGTAGACTACTCACTGAAAAAAAAATTAAGGATATCACATTCTTTGTCTTTCTATTTGTAGTGAATTATTAATAAGTATGTTAATTCTATTGCTTGATCTTCATGCTTTTGACAATCAATGTTCAATACAGTTTCAAATTTCTTTAATCAAATGGTAAAGAATAAACTTATTCTCATCTTTAATTTTCCACAAAATTTATTTATTTTTAAATTTAATTCTTACAAAAATTAGCAGAACTATAGAATTAAAAAACTCAGTGTATGTATTATTTTACATAATTTAGTTACAGCTAACTTCTGACAATTTCTAATAAGAATAACAATCTAAAATTAAAGTATTTATCACTAGTCAAAATTTTAAAAAATTAATAAATAAAAAATATTCTTTTTTCTACAATGAAGCATAAAATAAAATAATCAGCCATACCTGATATCATATAGAGCCTCAGTATCAAAAGCATACAATTATAGAATTACCAGTTTTGAATAATGAAAACCAAACAGCATAGAAACAATAGCACTTAAATAGTAATAGACACAGCCGAATAGCCTATATCTAAACTTCACTAAAAAAAATGATTTTGAATCATTTGTACACAGTGATCCATTAGTTTAAAGATTCGCTATATTAGCACTTAATTACCTTGCTTCAAATTTGTAATACTTCAGTTAATGAAAAATAAATAACAAACATGCAGACACACACACAGCTTAAAAATTAAAAAATCCTTAAGATTCTATTAACAAACAAAATATTTTGATAATAGATTTATATACTTTTTTTAAAGCTAATTTCTGGTTCATATGCATTATCAATTTTATACATTTAAAATAAAATCTAAAAACAAAACACATCACATATCATGAACTAGAGATGCCCCTTTTACTATCACAAAATGCACTGTTATATTAAATTGCAACATATGTAAACAGCATCATTAGTATCTTGAATTTTAAGTCCAGAATGTCCACATGGCACATAATAATGAGTAATAGATTTATTAAAATTTAACTCAATATGGGTGCTAAAATGCAACAAAAAGAGCATTTAAAGTTTCACAATACATATATGAAACACTAGGTAAAATCCTAAACAAAAGATTTTTCGCACGATTCTCAGAAATACAAGTAACAGATGATATATTATGAAATAATTTTGTTCCTCTCTTCGATTTTAAATTCTTTTTAATTCACTAAATTAAGCATTTATAAAAAAAAATTTTTAAAAAGGTATAGTTTACACCATACATCTTAAAAAAAAGCCTAAAATAAAAATTAAAAAAAAGTACCTCTCATCGAGACAATGAGTGAGAAACTTATGTTACAAAACATCGAAATGAACAAAACTATCTCAAAAAACATACCTGCATGAACATAGATCATGAATAGAGTCATTTCAAATATGGTATTTATACCCTTAACAACATCCTATACCGACCAATTACGAGTGCCCATTATAAAATTATTTACAACAGCCACAGTAAACTGTATTGCAACGATAATATTATCAGTTCAAACAATATAAAATTAGTTCATCGGTAATTAATATTTTCACTGTATTATGTAACTTATTAAGATCGGACAGAAAAATAACGAATGGAATAGACATGCACGAGCCTTGTATAAACATACAAGATAATTTATTTTTTAAGATATATGGCTTATATGATACGAAGAGAGATGCTACAAACATCTACCGTCAAAAAAGTTCTATGTTTCACACAAGTTCAAAACAAACTCTATTTGATAATACAACAATTATATATAAACAAAAATTACATCATTCTCTCATACCTTTTCTTTTTCAGATTTATTCGGCATTTCTCTTCATTACACAAACATTACCATGGCTCAAGGCCTACGCTACGCTACACTTACATTCGTCGTTGCCAATGCCAAAAATTCCACTTTTTATCAAAAAAAAAAAAAAAAAAGAGAGAGAGAGAGAGAAAATTTCTCTTTAGCTGGGCCAATTTTTTTTCTTTACGTCAAAAGCTTACACTAACGAAAATAATAAAAATTTAAATGTAAACAAGTGACTTAAATCATTAAGCTCAAGCATGAAGTAGGTCTAAAGAAATTGAATTATTTTATTAGGGTAGAGGCACCTCCATGGAACTACTTAATGTTCAATGCAAAATTGTATTAAATTTATATCGTAAATGAACAAAAACTGAGACCGTTTGTCAAAGAAGGAAACTGATTTATAATTTATTTAATCACTACTGTATATTAATGAATTACTCTAAATCCTCCAGTATATCATCAAAAACTTATAATTTTGCATGCATAATTTTTACTTTTATTTCCTAATGAAATGCAATATTTATAATGCATGATTTATAAATGTTTCGAATTGGGGAGGAGAAGTAGAAAAAAAAAATCTTACCTCATTGCTTAAGAACTAGTACTTTGATTCATAGGCCGTCGTCTGGTCTGCTGTCTACTGTGTTTGTTGAATCCGCTTATGATATCTGTATAAGTTTACTGATTTTATTATTTGTTTCGCGAATTTATACAAATGTCAAAGAAAACAAAAGATCAATGGGTTCGAATGATCAATGTCTCAGATCCTATCTTACATAAAAAAGGATACACTATATATAAAGTCACTTCTAAAGTATGTATACTCACACAGATTTAAAACATATTTTCACTGACACATCACTCTTATATAATAAGCTAACTTGATTAGTATTCTGCACTGTTGATTTTATTTAGATCTGAGGTTTGGTCTTCCCTGATTTCATTCTATGAGTGCTATGTTTGTTGAACACCGACAGGGATACTTATTTATTTTTAAATTCTTGTATTTTCATAGCTGCCTTGAGAATAGTTGAAATACCTTATGACCAGCTATATTATTAATGGTGTGTATCTTCCGGGAAACAAAAACATTGGATCTGGGCAAATATTACGAAAATTCGTGTTGAAGTTTCGTAATATATTCAACGTCAATATCAGTCATGAATAGACGTCAATTTACACAGCTTTAAAATGTTTTTTTGTGTGTATGAGTGCGCTTGTACTTAAGTTAAAATACCTTTATTAATTTTTACTAAATACGAGAATAGACCTCAATGGGAGAATCAATTCATTATTTATTTTCTTATTATTAATTTTACTAGTATGCCCCTGGTATGAACAACACCAAACCAGGTCCACGGATGCAGCAGACAGAGAAATGTGGCTCCTGTTTATAATATCTCAATAAACGCTAGAGTTTGACTTGGCCAGATACCACCACAATATTGACCAAACAACCCCAGGGGCAACATCTGAGGGTCTTGCACCTTCCCTCACCTTCTCTGATATTATAGATGGACTTTCCAGTCTTCAGATTTAATGTACCCGTATCCAGCCTAGATTATTTCCTTAACCTTATATAATCATTCTGTAGACAAAGCAGTTCGGGGATATCATAACATACTAATGAAAAAGATAAGTTTATGGCATTTCAACTAAACATATTAAAGTCCCATGAGATAAATTAAGCATCTCGGGCTTCAAACTGGCTGCAGGAAAGTAACTGAATCATAGGCAAGAATTATCCTGAAACCAGTCCTGTACATACTTTAAATTTTAATATTAACTTAAGGTGTTTGATATTGAAGTTTATTAAACTGATACGAATTTTAAAATATTACATGATGATTCTGCCTAATATCCCTGCCTTTAATTTTGTATCATTATGTTGAAGTTATAATTATTACTGTGATTACCAAATAGAAGTTTGTATTCACAGAGAGAGATATCTAGGAAGATTAGATATAGTCTCCAAATCTCCCATTTCTATCTTTTGTTCACATTATAGTTTATATGTATTGTAAAACTATAAATATATATTATTATCTCTCACTTGTGTAATTACAAAACTTTTCTTACTGTAGGTATTCCCTAAAAACTCAGTAGAAGCTGTCTCTGAGGTAAATTTTATGAACATTTTCTTTTGGTTACTGAAGTTTCATTTTGCAAATTATATAAAGTGAACTTGTTATAAAAACTCTTTTATATGCAATAAATATAAATGTATCTTATTTAACATCTAATTCTTGTGAAATTTATTATTTTTATTACATTTTAAATATATTAACTGCTGAGAGATTTTTAAATATCTCAGCTGGAAAAAAATGCTTAGATTATTTGTGACTTTATAATTTATAAATTACTTTTGATTTTCATTTTCTTGATGTATAACTGTAATATTTTATATGTCTCACTTGTAATTTTGTATTACTAAATCCATATTAAGGTAGTTGTTTGGAAGCGTTACAATGACTTCAAAAAACTCCATAAAGCATTACATACAATACACCAAAATCTACATTTGAAAGGAACTTTCCCTTCATTTGCAAAGGCACGATTCTTTGGTATGTAATAACTTTCAAAACATTTTAGAGTTTCATTTATTATACTTGATATTTAATTATCTTTGATATTAAATTTTAACATTGCACATGAACTATTTAAGAGACAATCTTTTTATACCTATGTAGCATGAACTGTAAAGCTATTTTGTTAAATTTTCTTGATATCTATCATAGCTATTTGTTAAATTCTGTAATTGATGTTTATAATCATGCAGTCTTATGCAGTTAATTAAAGGTTTTTCTAGTTTATATATATATATATATATATATATATATATATATATATATATATATATATATATGTATGTATGTATGTATGTATGTATGTTTAAAGAGAGAAAGGAAGAAAGAAAATTTTTATAACTTAACTTTGTGCTTGTGTATCAAATTTACTAGAAAAGCAAAGATATCTCTTTTATAGGAACTATTCTCAAACAGATTATAATCTGTAAAAATTCTTCAATAAAGCATATCTGTCCTGTTGCATTCTCTTTCAAGTAAAATATTTTTTGATAAAAATTTTACAAATTATGAAAAAGAAACTGAAAGTCACCAAAATAATTTCTGCACATAAAAGCTGATTTATCTATAAATGTCTAGTTATATCTACCAGGTGCAGTTTTAGCTGGGTACTATGCGTAGCCCATTCTTTGATGCACTCTGCCCTTTATCTGTGTCATGCCCTTATTAACTATCCCTAAACAAGTGTCTTGTTGAGTTTTAAAATCAACACCATATTTTTTAAAGTATCTCCTTAAAACATTTTAATATTTTTAAAATGTATATTTTTCTTATTGCCCTTTATAAAAATTATGATTACCCATTGAACCTTAAAAAGCAGTTTGTTCTACATTTCTATATCCTTGGTTTCCATGCTGGCTAGGGCACTGACATTCGGTACTAGTGTCTGCGGGTTCAAGTTCCAATCTTGGCTTTATGTTAGTAGCCTTTTGGAAAAAATTTTAAATGAAATTTTTTTTAAATGTTAGTAGCCTTTCGGAATTGGCTTTAAGCAGTAAGTCCTAGTCTAATTAACCCTCATGTAGCAAAAATTGACTGCAGCACTCAAAACCAAAAACCATGCTTGTAGAAAACTGAGAGTTCCCCTTCTAAATTTTAAACTGAATGTTTAAAAGTTAATTTTTCCAACATTTGAATCCATTGTTTACAAGATTACTTCAGCTTTTATGGCAAAGTTTTGACATATTATTAATGCTGATTTTAATCTAAATATTCCTGAATTGTTAATCATTTACTATGGACAATGGGAGTTTGGTATTGCTTAAAATCAAAGTTTAGTGAAAATTTTAGAATTTTTGTCTAATTTCAAACCATTCTTAAAAAAAAAAAGAAAAAAAAGCCGAAATATTCAAATATTGATCCTGCAAACTGTATCTATGTTTTATCATGTTAATTTGAAAAAGGCATGTTCAGGCTTCCTCTTTTGTGAATCATAATATTTTGAATGTGCACAAAATGAGTATTTGCCTAGTTAAACTGAAATAATTGAATCAGTTGCATAATATTACTCAATTTTTTTTTTCTTTTCAGTTATCTCATGCAGCTAAACCTGTCCTCTTTTACTTAAATTATGTTTTCTTAAATGAATATTTTTTAGGGAGGAAAATTGCATTAGAATTTTGAAAAATTGTATATACCAATTATAAAAAAACTCTTGCTATAAATTACTAATATTAATTATTACTATTATTAGTTATTAACATTACTAATTATTACTATTATTGAAAGTATTTCATTAAGGTTTCCATCAACTTTCAGAGAAAAAAAGTTCATTTTTCAAATAAGAATTTCAAATTTAGTAAGATTGGAAAATTATTTTCTCAACAAGAATATAGTAGTAAAAAATTCTACTTCTGCAGTTCATGCAGTATAAAAAGGAAATAAAACCATGTTGGGAAATTGGTGATCCTGTGTAAAATCAATAGGAAATAAATGTTGTAATTTAAGGTAACAGTTTGGCATGTTGATATTATATAAATAAAATTTTACCTAAATATAACATTCAATTTAAATAAGTATTTGACATATATCAGTTATTAAGTATATATTAAATCATCTACATGTGGCTATCCTATGCTGCAATTTATTTATTTTTTCCATTAAATGCCCCTTGCAGTATTACTATGCCTAAGTGGATATTTTGGTACCTTTTTTGGTAAATATGATACAACTGAAATATACATTTAATGTGTTTTGTGAATTACTTTTTATTCAGACATATATACAGGTGGTTATCAAAATAATGGAAACACTAAGAAACCTCATGAAAACCTTTATTAATACGGCACAGAATTACCTTTGTCATGTAATACCACCTGATTCACCTTTGACGTATATACAAGTCATGAATAGTGGTTCGTATATACAAGTCATACGAATACTATTGTCATCAGTTCGTATATACAATAGTATTCGTATATACAAGTCATGAATAGTGGTTAAAAATATATTATACTATTCTTCAGGGAAAAATCATGAAAGTTCCTGTAGAGATGCTGTGGTGGATATTGATACCTAGCTCTATCCACTTATACAGATCACAGTCGTTGGATGATATATAGTCAGGGGGATTGTACAGGGCAAGATAAGATATTTGACTTCTTTACCATGCTCTTCAAACCAATACATGATAGATTTAGCTGTATGTATAGGGGGATTATCATCCTGGAGAACGCTATCTCCTGCAAGAAATGTTTGCACTATATGATGGACTAGTGAGCTAAATTTTCGACATAGTCCTTCCCATTCAATCTCCCTTTTAGGGTTACAATTGGGCTGAAGAAAACCATGATATGCCATCTCAAACCCTGATAGATCTATCTCCATGATTGACAGTTGAGATGTGACAGCCAGAATCTTACGCTTGTGTAGGTGTTCTCCAGACATATGCACATCCTGTTGCGAGGAACAATGTGGCAATGATTCGTCGGACCAAATGCCGCTTTTCAACATATTACTCGACCAGGATTTGTGCTCGAGGCAATATTGTAGGCGATATTTTATATTAGCATCTATTACAAGTGGTTTGGGAATACCTACTTTTCCGTAAAACTTTGTGAAGTTCCCTTATACCTCTGATGGTTGATACCGGAACATGCAGATGCAGATTAAGCTCTTCGGTCATTTTAGTTGCAGTTGTTTTCTTTCTTCATGTCACAATCCGCTTCAATATCTCATCTGTCTCTTTCACTCAGCTCTCCCTTTTATCCACTATTCTGTTTGGCAAAGGATGTTTTTCCGTGTACTCTGTATGCTATCATGACTTTCGATACCATAGCTCGAAAAACACCAATTAGCCTGGGGTTACAGTAATAGATATTCCAATTTAAATGTGCTCAAACAATTTGCCCTTTTGGTAAGGTCTAGAAGGTTTGACATTTTACCCTGTTCCCCCCAAAAGCCCAATGCCCTTAGCTTCATTACTGCTACCATAGGAACCATAGGACCATAGGAACGAGTAACTAACTGTGTTACCTAGGCCAACGCCTTCTAACACAGATATTTCTGGAGAATCTCAGTGGAGAGCAGAAATATCTCAGAAATGAGAATTGAAAGTTCGGAAATAACTTTATCTGTACCAAAAAATGCAACACAAAATGAAGCAGAGAGTCATTTGGTCAGAACTTTGGAGGGTGAAAAGAAGAGTTCTTATTGGATGCCTCCGGGATCCTCATGTTGATTCGCTGATGGGGGTGGAGTCAATGGCTATCTGAAAGCTGGATTTCAATAGGAAAGATGAGAGAGGAAGAAGAAAGTGATTGGATAGAGAGATAAGGTTCAGAATCCGTGAGTTCAATTACTAGAAAATGAGCAATTCCAAAAGGAAAAAACGCAGAGACAAAAATAAAAGTGCTAGAAGGAAATTTAGGGATAGTGTGACATTTGGTTCTTTTGTATTATAGACATCAGGCATTGAACAACATAAACATTTATTGAGGATTACAAAATAAAATATTTATCACAAGAGACTGAGATGCCCTACTCGGCGATCCCAGCGAAGTAAAATTGTACAAAAAAGGTTCCTTGTCCTGAATACAACCTAAAACTGTATTTCATCATATAGACTAAAAAAAATATAGAAGCTCCCATCTTCAGTTATTGTAAAATACTACGAATACAAAATATAATATCACACGAATAAAACAAAATATAATATCACGCGTGCAAATAATCTCAGGTGCAGTAATCTAGGAAATATTATAATACGTCATACTGGTGGGCTGAATTTCAAACATCACAGATAGGAAATAGATTTTTATTATATTTTTATAAAATTTTTAAGTGTTTTTTGCCTTGGCTATGGCAAGTATAGTTATATATATATATATATATATATATATATATATATATATATATATATATATATATAAATTTTATTTAAGTGACAAGAACAAACAAAAAATTAAGACGAAAGACTCAGGATCGCTCGAGGCCTTTTCCTGTTAGTGGGGTCAGCGTGATCATAATTTGCAAGATTAATTAAGAGTTCACTGTCAATAGAATTGTGAAAGTTGATAGCTTGGTTTTTGAGATAGTTTCGAATAGTAGGGATTCCTAACTCCCTATAAATAGAAGTATTTCTGAAATACCAATCCACGTTAACAATTTGTCTAATGGTGCTGCTCTGAGCAGATGCGAGTTTTTTAATATGGGTATTTGCACAGTATGACCATGCTGGCCCTCCATAAGTTAAGATAGGATGAAGATAAGAGTTATAAATGAGCATTTTATTGGCTATGCTTAATTTGCTGTTTCAAGAAATTAATGGATAAATTAATCTTCTGGCTGCTCGGTCATTACCGCTACCTGACAGTAGAATAATACATACACTATATTATATAAAAAAATACTGGTGGCCAGACTTGTTTTTTAAGGAATACGAAGCACATTCATAAATACCATTGATATTGATAGGTGTTTCCATTATTTTGATAACCACCTGTATATTCATAATAATAATAATAATAATAAATATTGTGTTGTGTTGAATTCTACTGTATTTTTTTAAAATTAAAAACAAGTTCAGTGTATTTTATATGCTTAGCAAGTATTCTTTGAATATACTATGTATTTTTTGTATTGTAAAAAATTAAATTGAATAGTGATACTTATTGATGGACTATTGAATAAACAATATTATAATAGATAGCTGTTATTATTCAAGGCAGGTATAGACAAAATATTTAGTGTATTTCTCTGTATATTTCAGTTGCTAAGAATTCTAAAATATCAGTGTACAAAGCTGTTTTATTATATGTATTTCATAAACTAATCTTTAAATATATTTCTTAAACTCTAAGTTTATTATTCAGAGAAAATTTAAATATCTTGTTTAGATGTGTATAATTTTTTATCTCCAAACCTATAAAAGTTAAATTATAAAGATGGGGAAAATAAATCTGATAATAATAAATATTATATATATAATAGCCGTTGTCTCTGTATAACACTTCCGGGCTGTACTCATCTTTCAATTGAAGCCCTCAGTAAACAAACGGCCAGTTAGGCTTAATTTCAATTTCAGATGTGGATCAGAATTTTTTCTTACCTAAAAACTAATATCTTCTCCATCAAATCACGTTTGTTCAGCCTATTTTTCTATAAAACATTCAGAACTAAAAAAAATTGGATGCTTTTAGCTGTATATTTAACAGTTTTTAAAAATCTGTTTACTTTTGCGGTGAATTCTGAAAGTAAACAAACTTGAATGTGATTGAATCAAGTAGCTCAAGTATTCATATCGTGTAGTGAGCTGTAAAAAACTGGATGGCAGTCTACTACTCCAATCGCATGAAAAACTAAATAAATAAAAAATAATGAAAGGGTTTGCTTTTACAAGGTGTGGATTAAATGTAATGTTAGATAATTCAGGATATTTTTTAACTTTCATATATATTTTTTCCATTATGACATCATTATTAGTATTATGACGTCAAAATGACTGGTTACCTTCTAGTTTCCTTATACATGCTGTATTATACTAAAAAGTAGTACAGTATCCTAAAATAATAATAATAATGAGAAGTTATGTGTGCATCGTTGAAAAAATATAGCTTGTAAATAAAATTATAAAAATAGTATTAGAAAGTCAGAAAATCTAAAAGCTTTTTTCTTTTTCCTGCTGTCCCAATTTATACAGCTGTTTGTGGAGTGAAACTGAAGCAGTCCTTTGGAGAGGAGATTAAAAATTTAATATATACAGTTTTATTGTGCTATTATGAACTTCTTGGTTTCAGTATCTTGAAAACCTGTCAACAAAATTATACATAATTTTCTGAATAGAAATATGACTCACTATTTCTTTAATGTAATGAGAATTGTACTCAACTTCCAAGATTGTGTTTTGAAAATTAATTCCAATTGTAACTACTTCCTAAATAAGAAAATAAAAGATAAAAGTTCAAGAAGTCAAAACATCAATATTATTTTTTTTTCCTTTTTTAATCTGAATATTTCTTTTGAAAGTATAGCTCTGTCATATATTCTTCAAGTTGAATTTCCCCCATGCTTTCTTAAAAAAAAAAAAAATAAAAATAAAAATATCTGAGATAGGGGAAAAAAATTAATCTTTTGTCTCCTTTCTTTTATTCTATGAGTTTTACACATTTCATGGGAAATAATGAAATAAGCTTTATAAGTTTTTCTCTTTATATTTATTCTATTCCATTGTATGTGAAAGATTTTGTGGAGAATTTTTTCAGGAAAAATCAGTTTGAAATTCTTGTCCTTTGTAATTAAAACTTCCTATTTACTCTTGTCTATTATAGAACCTTTGACTGTACATGGATGAGGGGAAAAGTTTTCGGATTTTAATATAATGAAATACATTGCAGGTCGATTTGATGATTCTGTAATTGAAGAAAGAAGACTAAGTGCTTTAAAATTACTAGAATTTGCAAATAACTATCCTCCACTGTTTACAAGTCAAGTTTTTGTTAAGTTTTTTGAGGTAAATATTTCTTCTTTATTTTTCATTCTATGTAGTTTTGTTTTAGGAAAATATTGATATATTCTTTTGTTACATTTTGTCATGTGGTCTGGAGCTAAAATGGTTTTTGATCTTTTCTCAACTTTTATTATTAATCAATATTATTGTAATGAGTTTAATGAATGATATAAATAAAACAGATTTAACAGTGATCGTGTATTAATGCTATAACCATGCTAAGATAAACTTTAGAAAAGATTGAGTAGATATGCTTTAAAAATATTTTTTTTTAAAATTTAACTTATCATAGTAGTTAAACCTTGATCCATAATTCCTGGATGTGTAGTTTTGTCGCATATATAATTTGATTTTTAGGGTCCTTACACAAACCATTACAACAGCCTCATATCATTCTTTTCCTGCCAGTACCATTTTTCTTTTTTCAGACCCCTTAAGAAAGTAGTGGATTCTGGTTTTTAATGCATTGTAATTTCCCATTTACTAATGATACACTTATAGCTTAAATAAGGTCATCTGTCACAATATTTTCTGATATAGAATTGATGCTTTTGCTTCTAAAGTTTTATAACCACTGGTCTAAGGAGATTTGATATTAGTTTGAGGAACAGCGTACACAATTGAAAAAAATTTCCACTATTGAAACAATTTGATTTCTAGGTGTTATTGATATCTCTTTAAACTTTTAGGTCCTGACTGTCTAAGAGAATAGAGAATCATGTTCTTAAAAAGCAAACTGTCATTTCTCTTGACTCTCAACTTGCTATTTTGTTTAAATAAGATAAAATTATTGATGTTTTTCTCTTATATCTTCTATAGTTGAATGTACCCAGTTTTCCTAATTCTTCTGATCTGCTTTTCAAGTTCATGCTCAAATGAATAGAATCTCTATGAAGCATATTTTCCAAAGTATGTAGCATAGTAAAATGCTATAAAGTTTTAATTGGGTCTGAAAAAATCTGTAGTTCAGTTGAAAAAAATTTAAGTTTATTCTATTTCCCTCTTGAAATTATCTTTTTTAATAATTCCATCAGATTTTCAAACTGTTAATCGTAGAGTCCTCATTTAAAAGTTCAAATTCAGAGATCTCAATCTATAAAATACATTATAGGACATCCTGGTCATATTCTTTTAGTTGTAATTATTAGTTTTTAATTTTTTATTTTTGTGTATGTAATTCATATCTTGGTAGTTGTAAATTCATTTCTGTCAGTACAAAACTGAGTATTTAAAACACCAAAGAGTATACATTCTGTAAAAATTTCTTATAAATTTTTTTAGGGTTTGCATCATTTATAAACAGGAAAAACTGTAAAAAAGTATAAAAACTGGGAAAATATAGAATTGTTTGAGATATTTTCTTTAGTTTTTATTTCAAAATTTTTTTATTGAAGAATTAATCCTGCCTCATTTTAATATTTTTTGTTTGTTTATATTAATTTTCTATTAATATTAGTTTTTAAAACCTTCCAGTGAAATCAAAATTGAAAATTTTCTATCCTTTGAAAGACATGCAAGTAATCTTCCTGTAAGAGAGTTGAAGATACTTATTAAAAAATATTCTTATAATATTTCAGTTCCTCAAAATTCACATGTACAGTAAAACATCATTTATCCAGACTAACTGGGACCATAGACAATCCGGATAATCTGGGTAATATGGGTCATAAGCAAAACAAAATCCTTAACTAAGTAGGCTTACACTTTATTATGATAAAAACTATGTTTTGTAACAAAATTACATAGTATTGTTTACAAGTCATTAAAAAAAATACAAAAATAACTTTTTACATCATTTCTTAACAAAGAATTGGTAAGTCTAGTACTGTCAACCTCCTGCCAGACGAGACCTGGCACTAGGTTTAGGGTTGCTGCTTCTGGGATGTGGATTACTAAAATGAGGGTTCAGGGATAATCAACACCTCATTTGCAAACCCGCAAAAAGTATTTATTGCTCTTTAGGCATTAAAAAAATTATGAAGGTTTTAACAACTATCTAGGCTTTAAGAAAACCATTGCATGTTTTGATTTCTATTTTCATGTAATCAACGTATTTTGAGACTTTTTACCCTGCATCGAACTACTTAGTATTTCCAGAAGTAATGTGAGGGAGTTTCAGAAATCCTCAATAAAATTTAGAGTCATGTTTACTTTTATCAATACTATATCATACAAAAATTTATTATTATAGATTACAGATTTCTGGTTATTTAGGTTTTTGCAATTGTTAGTTTTTTCTTTTGCCAAAGGAGACACAATCTTTTTTGGTAATTTTGTTTTCATTTAAAATAATAAGTGTGGCCTGTTATATCAATAAATAATTCAAGCTGAAATTCGATATGCAGGCTCTAAATTTAATGTAGATTTGCAGAACTTAATAGGCTGTTTCTAACTTTGTCTTTAAAAAGATATTTTTATGGTCTCTTTTCATGAGACAGTTACACAAATGTAGAATATATCGTTTTTTAATGTCAAAAGAAAATTGATATAAAAATGGCTTTCCTCGAGAACAAATAGCAAAATCACAAATAATTTATGTTAAATAAGGAGAATAGTTTTTAGTATCCCTCCCTATGTAAAAAATGATTGCAAAAAAGATACAACTCTAGTATTATTTTACCCCAATTTCACCCTCCAAATATGGGAAGAATAGAACTGCCCTTTAAAGGGGCTGGTCTTAGTAATTGCGGGGCCCAACTGCAGAATTTTTGATAAAAATATAATATAAAGCTTGACAAAATAGGAAAGCAGTCATATTTCTTTTTTGTGAATATTTATAAGAAAACAAAAGCTAAAAAGTAGCTAGACTACGCAAATTTCATTTACAGAACACGAATCGCTAACTCCTTTCAACAACGTCATATCTCAAAAATCGGCAATTTTTAGTTATGCTTGTTTTCAGAATGCCCTGAAAGCATAGTATATCCCTGCATGATTGTCATATCTCACCACTCAATATTTAGCCGCTAGAGAGCATAATTAAAATTTATTTTCAATACATTTCAATGTACTTTTAAACTTTCAAATCACTCTCCTGAAAAATCGTGTTTTTTTGAGATATGACGTTGTTGAAAGGAGTGAGCGAAATATCTACAAACAAATATTTCTAGATTTTTTATCAGCAAAATCATTTATGATTTGATCAAATTTTAATATCCTCATCCTCTACAGAAAGTATTGCAAGACTGTAGTATCAAGTCTGTGTATCAAAGTCTCTTTGATACCGTTGATCTTAGGTATGTTTTAATTAATTTTTATCTACAAAAGCTCCTTACCCCTCGGTCCCCATCTTGAAAGCCAGTAGCTCTGTCATTCATAGGAATTGTAGAATTTTTATGAGCTGTAGGAAGATGAAGAAAGAAGAATATGTTTTAATGCTTCCATTTCTTCAACCAACATATAGAAATCTATATCTGCATGTTTTACACACTTTGTGTGTTATTATTTTTGCATATGTTAGATCAATTTCATTTTAGACATTTTTAATTTTCCTTATCAAATAAGTCCAATCGGCTTAAGGCTGGCCCTGCCCTTTAAAGTGTGCTCTATTAATGACCTCTTCTAATGAAAATTCATAATTAACTTTATCATCACTATAAAATTTTCTCATTTTCCGCAATTTGAATAAGGAAAATTTTCGTCAAACTTTAATTTCCTTCTCTTTGAAATATCTTCTCATAACTTGGTTTTAGTTAGCCATATTTTTGGCCAGTTTAAAAGTTAATAAAAACGGGAATGATGTTTTGCTTAGATTCAAATTTATAACTTGGAAAAGAGACTTAAGAAATCAGCATTTAAACATTTCATATTATACAACACATCACGGCAGTTAATATTCCAAAAGGTATAATAGTTCTAATAGGTAGTGTAGTGTTTAAAATTTCCTTTCAATTTTTAACTGCAGATGTGTATTTCTCCCCATCTGTTTCTTGTAAACACTGCCTTTTCTTAGGGTAAACCATTGCCAATCGGCAGAAAAACACCTGTTCAACTCTTCCTTGGGGCAAATGCCGATATTTGACAAAAAGTGGGGGGGTGTTTGGTGACAATCTCCTCCTCTCCCGTTGACCTTCATTTCTTTAATGTTCCAAAATAGAACTCTCTCTGGGTGACCAGTTTCTTGGAGATCTTCTTTTCAGAGGAAAGCAATAAAGGCTTCTTATATGGCTTTCTTAGACTCAAGAAAAAGCATTTTATTACCATAATTTATTGTACAATCTATGCAGGAACTATGCACTAAAAAGTAAATCAAACTAAAAAGTGAATATTTGGCATACTTGTAGTTACATTCTTGCTATCATAGTTAAAAATTATTATCTTATGTGAATATTAAATAAAAATAATGTCTACAAATCTGATCCGGATTATCCTGAGATCCAAATAAAGGAGGTTTTACTGTATTGATTTATTATGTTAATGAAAATTTTTTTGGTGGCTGTGGTGAGGTATAAGGTTAAAAATCTAACTTAATCTTTCTAATATATAAAGACTTATACATTTGATTTTATTAAGTTTAGTACATAATTTAATTAGTTTAAATTATGTACAATAATTTAAGTACTATTATTCATTTAATGTATTTATTTATGATCATTAGATTTTTTATTTCACTCTTGTAATCCATTGTGGTTTTGTTCTTATATTTATTATGCATGTATCATAATTTTTAGGATGGACATTATGCTGACCTAACACCTTTTGAAAATATTGGAGGCGTCATCGATTGTGTTGATAGCCTTTCACCAGTGAAATCATCATACACTGAAATTCATGAATCCAAACAATGTAACCTGTTAGACAAAAGGTATTTTATTTCAGTACTCTGTTTTTTATTTTTCGTGGATGTGACTGGCACTTTTATCTTTCAACATTCACCCATTCTGCACAGAAAAATTGTTTGTTACTTGTAATGGGAGCACCATGTAAGTGACCCAACATCACTCCCTGGTGCCATCTTAGTTTCGACCAAGCACCCCCCCCCCCCCCCCCAAGGACGATATTGCATTTGCTATAGGTATCTAATGTCATGATTTATAAACTATATATATGTATATATATTATTAACTATCTAAAATTCAAATTAAATACATTGATCAATGTATGCAATTAATGCCAAAAAAATATATTTATAAAAACATCGTAACAGATATTTTTACAGACTAAATAAAATATTCAAATTAATTCTAATAGAACATACTAAAGAATATAGTACAGTTTAAGGAACATTTCTTTTACTGTATTTTAATATTTTTTTGGATAATGTTCAATTGTCTGCCGTATTAGAACCAAAAAAAAAATTTTTTTCAATTTATTTTGTTTTTATGCATGTGACGCAAAATTAGTTTAAAGTATCACTAAAAGAAAAGAAACCATATGATTAGCATTTAATAAATTAAATTCTAAAAATTAATCTTTAAAAATTCACCAAAATTCAGAAAATGGAGCTAAAGATTCGAAAAAGATTTCATTTTAAAGGAATTTTTATGATCTTTCTTGTGATATAAATTTTATAACCCTCAGATTACAACTCAGATGCAAACTTAAAAGAATGTTACAAAAACAGCTTAAAAATTTAACTGAAAAAAATCTTAAGAATTTTTCAAAAATTTTTCTTAGTTCACCCTATGCTATAAGAAGAATCGCCATGCAAAATTTCAACCCTTCAGGTTCAGCAGTTTGGTCTATGCATTATCTGTCAGTCAGTCAGTCAGTCAATCAGATACGGAACTGTTTTATATATATAGATAATGCAATTTTTAGTTGCATAGTGTTATATTTCATATCCGATTATTGTTATTATTTACCATTTTATGATTCAGAAATTTGTATTGAATAATCATAGATCAATAATGTTTGCATTTTTTTCAATTTGAAATAAAATGTGTTTGAAATAAGTCAACTGATTAGGTGACTGCTAAAAATGAGCAAGGTTTTTCTAAAGGACAGTAAAGTTATAATAGTCTTAAAGAAAATACAGTGGAAGAAAGAAAAAAGAAGGAAGGAAAAGTGAAAAAGGTAATATTGGGGATAATTAAAAGAAGAATTTGAATATTCTATGAGATATTTATACATCTAATACAGGGGCTCCTAACCTTTTTCCTACCTAGACCCCTTTTAAAAGAATGATTTTCTTCATCGACACCCTCACATTTTCTCTATTCAGAATAAAACATAATTATAATCTAACTAGCTGAAAACCCGCGCTTCGCTACGGAGTACATTCAAATTAAATACGGTCAATGTATGCAATTAATGCCAAAAAAAATAAATATATATATTTATAATAAATACGACGATCAATGTATACAATTGATGTAAAATATATACATATATATATATATTTATAAAAAAATCGTAAGGGATATTTATTTTTTTTTTATAATATCCAATCGTCTGCCGCATTAGAAAGAAAAAGAATACTTGTTTTGTGTATTTAGTTGTTATGCACGTGAGGATAAATTTATTTAAAGTACCAGAAAAAGAAATCACGAGATCGGCATTTAATTAATTAAATTCTAAAAATTAATGTTTAAAAATTCACCAAAAATCAGAAAACCGAGGTAAAGGTTTGAAAAAGATTTCATTTTAAAGGAATTTTTATGATCTTTCTCGTGATATAAATTTTATAACCCTCAGATTATTATTTTAAAAGTAAACTTGAAAAAAGTTACAAAAACAGCTTAAAAATTTAATTTAAAAAAATCTAAGAAGAATTTTTCAAAAATCTTTCTTAGTGCACCCCTACACCATAAGAAGAATCGCCATGCAAAATGTCAGCCCTCTAGGTCTAGCGGTTTGGTCTGTGCATTGTATGTCAGTGAGTCAGTTACGGAACTGTTTTATATGTATAGATAATTGCACATAAAACACTTAAAGATGACAATTTGACTAAGAATATGAACAAAAAATTAGAAAAAGTGGTTCATTAGGTTTATGTTTTATTATTTTTGTACTATTTTCATTTTTAAATTCCCAAGTATAAACAAGATGTCAGAAACATAAATTGTTATTGCACAAATATCGCCAAGAGAAAAACGAAACTTTCTGATTGGTTGCATCGGGAGGACCCATGTGCTGTTTAAGGTCTAGTAGATTTCCCCAGTTCTGCCTAGTGTTAGTACACAAATAAAAGCTGACAGCAGCATTCAAGACATATACAAAAGCGTTATGACATTCAACTTTAGATGTGTGGATCACCCCACCTTATGAAAATCTGTATTTATGCATATTAAAATTGTTATTATTATCTATGAATTGCATTTCTAAAAAATTAGATTGAATTTTAAAGCAGAAAAATTTATCATAGACTCCCAATAGACCCCTGAAATACGAAAGACCCTTCTTAAACTTTCATCGACCCTCAAGGGGTCTACCTGGACCCCGTTGAGAATCTCTCATCTAATATATTTCAACTTTATTTTCATATTGTATAAATTTCAGCATTCTGAATTAGAAAATCCTTTTTGATCAAATGTATGGCTAAAGACTAAATATGATAGGACTAAATATGTTAAGACTAAATATGATAGAAAGGTATAACACTGAATGAATCTGGGGCATTTCTAAGAATCTGCATACTGATGATTGTATATCCCATACATTAGTTTTATTTATATAGAATCTGTGGTACCCTTTTTAATATTTCACATTTTGTTAAAATTGTCACATTTAAAATTTCTTTGCGAATTGTTTATCTTTGAATCCCAGTGAGAAGGCTCCAAAAGTTAATTTATGAAAATGTTAATTAGCATTATAAACTTTATTTTTGTTTTTTTTAATCATTAAAAGAGAAACTGAAAGAATTTTTTTCAAAATGTTATTGCCATGTCATTTGGTTCATTATGAAAGTACAATTTTATTCACAAAAATTTTATTCATAAAATTATTAAAAATCCAAGTACTGGGTATTGCTGATATATGTATATTTTGAGTATAATAAGAGAAAGCCTCTTGTGAGCAACATAATTTACTTTTCTATGACGGAACAGAGGTATTCATACTCATTGTTTTATTTTGTTTTTAAATCAAGAACTAGTTCACCTGTAGCTTTTCTTTTGGGTAACCCATTCAAAAGAAATGGATATTAAAATCTCCCATGATAGTTTTCCTCAAAATTGTTAAAATATCAAGATTTTATGTATTGATGGTGGATTTATACACTGCAAGGAGTTTATAAAGGCATTTATTTTTCCAGATGTTAACCATCTCTATCTTATTCCCCATGGTTTTTACTAATTGATAGCTTGATATTGAAGTATTTTTTTAACCTACCAAAATACCACTTGGTACTCTTCTGAATTTTTCTAAAAGATAAATAGAATAACCTGGAAATTTGCTTCTCAGCATTTCCGGTATTTTTCTGTTATACCCTTTAATGCAAAAAATGTCTGTTATTTTCATTAATTAAATCTAAAAAAAAACTATTTTTTTGCTTTGTGTGAAGCCCCCAGCATTGCACTGCAACAAATGCACATGAGCATCTCCACACATATTGAGTGAAAAAAATGATGTGCAAGATGCAGAAACAGCTAAAAGAAATATAGGACAAATAAGGTCTATCAGCATAGTGGCAAAGAGGCTATGCAGATAGACCTCTTTGCTACTATAGAAACATTTCTCAGGGTATGCCACAAGGAGTTGGGTCTATCAATATACCCCTCAATTTTTTTTTCATGTATTGCACCCTGTGTATATTGTTATTTCAACAAATGTTGAGTATGAAAAATATTAATTATATTAAGAATATCTGCAATATACTCCACCTCAAAAATAGATGAAATTTAAAAACTGTGACATAATAGTAACTTGAATTAAATTATTTTAATAAAAAAATTAGACTTTTTGTTTGTTTTCTGTTTTTCTCTGAAGACAAATTTAACGTAATCAAAGACATAGAATTCAAAGATATTTTAAAATAATCTGGTACAAAAGATAACAGAGAAATATAATACAAGAGAGTTTCAAATTATGTTTCAAGTTTCCCAGATGTGAAAAGAATGGAATTCTTCTCCAGTAAATGAAGACTGATAAAGCTGGATCATCATTTTTTTATCTTCTTATCACTTTCCCCCTTGTGTTTCTTATCTCCACAAAGATATTCATATCACTGATTTCCACCTTATACTTAAGGAATTTTTTTCAGTAAGTCTTGAAAATTTTGTCTCCTTTAAAATAATTGTAATAAAGAAAACTGTGTATTTCAATATATTTGTGTGCATATTCAATGTCCCACAGTTAAATATAAAGAGTATCAATATTATTATTATATTTATAATTTCAAATCCAACTGATTTGAACATCTACAAAATTTAATCACCTGCATTTCTCCTCAGCTGCCTGCAATACATCATATATTTATTTTGAATTTATGTGAAAAGGCTCAAGATACTTCATATCAGTGGTAAAAATTGTTTCTCTAGCCATTTATTGTAGCAACATCAAAGCACTGTATTACACCCTTATAAGAGGACTGGAAGATACAGGTACTGTTTGGCAAAAGCAAACATACTTTACTTTCTTCATTTTTGGTGCAGAATTATTACAACTGTCCACAAGTAGAGCAATTTTGGTCTGTTTCTTGAAGACTTTTGCAATCTATTCCTTTATTTATTGTTTATGTTCTTTTATAATATAGGCTTGTGGAATTGTAGCTAACCTCCAGGAGTGTTGCCTGGGCATAAAAACATGTTTTAACCAGAGAGGGGGTCACAACTCCCAGCCATTAGCTACAAGACCTTCATTTTCTGATAGTTTTATTTTTTGATCTTTCTTCACATGCTTTCTGTGCAGTTATAATAATACCTGCATGCTTCCTTTAATTTCTGTTTTACTACCTCTTATTTGGTAACTGTTTTTACGTGCAGCTTAGCACCGTAATTAATGTATACTTTATATAGTTATACCAGGGGTGAATTAATATTATTCACTTTTAGCCTTTGCTACTTATATAAATAAATATATATATATATATACACACATATGCAGTAAAACCTTGTTTATCTGGATTATCCAGATCAGATTTGTAAACTTTTTTTTATTTAATGTTCACATTAGAAAATAATTTTTAACTATGATAGCAAGAATGTAACTATAAGTATGCCAAATATTTGCTTTTTAGTTTGATTCAATGTAAAGTTCCTGCATAGATTGTATAATAAATTATGGTGATAAAATGTTTTTTGTTGAGTTTAAGAAATCTTTACTAGAGTGTCATAGGTCGTTGACGTGGATTGACTCACCAGCTATTTGTGCTACAAATGAAATGGCAAGCAATGATTTGGTGCAAGTGGCTGTAGATGACCTTCTGCAAATGTTAGGAACAATAAGTGGGTGCTCAGATGTTGATATAGAAGGTGACAGTGGGTGGCTGAAAGATGATAAAGATGGTGGCTATGGCACTATGACGGAAGAAGAAATTGTAGTGGTATGCCCATCTACAGCAGACAGTGAGAAAGAAGATGACATGGATGAGGAGGGAGCAATCATACTGCAACAGTGAACGACACATGCAGATGCTGCTTACCAGTGGACAAACATCATGGTGTACTTGGAGTGTCAGCCCAAGACACCACTCCAGCTGAACTATTAATGATAAAGCTTTTGCATGATCATGCTTCATTTAAACACCACATGTGCTTGAAAGGAGAAGACAGTGGACCAATTCTTTGTTAAGAAATGATAAGAAAAGTTATTTTTATTTTTTTAATGTCTCTCTATTCTAAAAAAAACTAACTGCCGCCGCCGCTGTCAAAAGCTTGTCACGCTATCTCCTCCGAAACCGCTGGGGGTATGGGGTCGAGACCGATACCAATCGATGCAGAACAATGTGGGGAAGAAAGTAAGACATGTCTCATATTCGTCAGACTTTAAGTTTTTTTTTTAATTTTATGTTTTGCGGGAAAATAATGACTTTTTCATGTTCAGATTATGATAACTCACCAAAAAAGGATCGTAGAATTTAAATTTTTTTTACAATTTAAGACTACAGACATTTCTCCTTCAAACAAGACCTAATTTGTTTAAAAATAATTTAAAACAGACTGATATTTTTATTAAAATTGAAAACCCACATTTTGGAAAAATTTATGCATTTCGAGATATATAAATTCGATGCTCTCAGACTTATTATGTTACAAATAAAATATTTATATCAACGGGAAGATGAAAGCTTTCTCATTCATATAAACTTCATTTCAAGTCTCTATCTTAAAATTTCGATTTTTAATTGAATTTTAAAGGAATACTTCAAAAAAATCTTCTCATTCGCTTCCTTTGCAGAAGGGCATGAAAGAAGATCCGATTTTTCACCCATAGCCGGGCTTCATCCATTTCGCCGGGAGGGGGGGATCGCTGTAAACAACTATTGAGTCATTCATTCACTTGATTCACCAGAGGAGCGAGCGTAGCGAGCCTAGGGGCGAAGCCCCTAGTCATGTAAACAATACAATATAATTTTGTTATAAAACATAGTTTTTATCATAATAAATGGTAAGTCTGCTTAGTTAAGGATTTTGTTTTGCTTATTACCTGGATTATCCGGATTGCCTGTGGTCCCAGTTAGTCCGGATAAACAAGGTTCTACTGTATATATATATATATATATGTATATATATATATATATTTGTCTGACATTTGGGCTCTTTTTTATGTTCAGTAAAGTAACACAGCAATGTTTAGTTATTTTCATAGCATCTTGGATTCATAAATTTTCTGAAAGCAGGTAGTTTTGTTTTATGGTTTCCAATGCTGTTTGAACACATTAGTACAGCTAGTCTCTTCTTTAACTTGCCTTTTTTTCCTCACTTTTGTATTTTATGCCCCTGAGAGTTAGCATCTAGTCTGGTAAAAGGTTGAAAAAGAGTCCTGCTTCAGTGCTATAAATGGTCTTTAGGGAATACTTTTTGAAAAGTTACTTGTTTTTTGTTCTCACCGATCATTCACATTGCTCTTTGGAACAATTTCTCTTCACTTTTGATAGGCACCAGTAACTCTTCCCTGTATACATATTGAGATAGGATTCTATGTTTATCTTAGAAATGCATTCGATTTCTGTTCAAATTTGCTCTCATGGAGCCATTTTTTTTCTCTTACAGTGTTTTTAAATCATACTGCTCTATATGTCTATGAGCAAAATTGAATAAAAAGTGACTGGCAAGAAGAAAAGGAAAAAATGAATGCATATTGTGAAGGCACATTGTGAAAGAACATGTGCAGATAAAGCATTCCTGTTGATTGAAAATTTGACTGTCCATCAACATACTTAGTTCCATCCTATAATCACTTTATTGAAAGCATAATGCAATTTTAAAATCTTGTTAACTTATCACTGTATGGAATATCACCTCTATTAATACCCTTTTCCTAAAAATATGAATAAATTCTAAAATAATAACTAATATTATTATTATTCATTCTAGAGAATAATATTTCAAGTTTTAATTTTTATCATTATACTCACACCTAATTTTTAATTATCTTATTGATATTATTTTAATTGTTTTATACATACTTATTTCAAAATAATGAAAATAATAAATATAATAATAATATTGATACTCTTTATATTTTTGCATATATATTTCAAACAATTAATTTCATTACTATTCATCTTGTAATTTAAAAGTTATTTTGAAATTTACACTGTAAGCATTGCTAATCTCTAAATCTAAATACAGTCGATTCTGGTTAATCAGACCACATCTGTACATGATCATTTTGGTCCTAATAACTGGCTGGTCCGATTAAACGAACATGCCTTAAGTTACAAGACGGGATTCGGTCCGAAGGATTTCGTCCGAATAAGTTGTTGGTCCGATTAACTGGTGGTTCAATTAACCAGAATCGACTGTATATCAATTATTTTGTACATAAATTTATCAGGTTAGTTATTATTCCTAGACTCTATTTGTCATGCTTCTGCGTGTTTTTTCCTTCTACTTTCTGATCAGAATCAATATATTATGAGTTGTGAACAGTATAATTTTTAAACATCCTATTCTGTTCTTAAACTTTACTGTTTACCATATAATAAAGAGATATTATCATTGAACTTGGTTTCACTTGCAATCTTAATTTGGTTTTCCATTTTGTGTTAGTTTTCAATTTCAGTTTTAATATTATGTATGTGAATCAGACAGGCAGTTAGTTAGAAATATAAAAAAAATATATTTAAGTGATAGGTTTATTAAAATATTTCCTCCATGCAAATCTAAAATTGCATAACCTATAATTTAAAATTTCACTATCATTAGTTTGGATATTTAAGATGTTATTTTATTGTTTTGAAATTGTACCTTAACCTATCTCTCTATATAAATAAGATTTCAGTTTTATATTCATATTTTAATAATATATTCCATTATATTCTCCTAGTCCTCAAAATGGTATAACAAGTTCAAGAAGCTCCTTAGGTGGTACATGGCAACACCATCAGGTTGCTGACAGTATCAGTTTAAGTTCTCATTGTACTGAAGATGATGAAGATGATCGGACAACATTTACTGATGATGACAGTACTGTGTGCAGGTCATCATTTGATTTATCAGAATTTGATCCCCTTTTAACAGCAAATAATATAAATTCAAGCTTAAATAACCCGGCACTGAATGAAAATAGTATTTCTGATAATTGGTTGCTATCAGCTTTACAGTCTTGCAGCAGTCAGATGTCTGAAAAAGAAGTTGAAGGAATTTTAGAATTTCCAACTCCATTTGATGAACTGGAGTATGGAGAAATAGCAACACCATCAAATGAGTATCCGTTTTCAGGAAAAACAGGTTTGTTATTACACATATTTCATTGAAATTAATTTTAAAATCTATTTTAATGAGATTTTTTGTGAATAACTTTTTTTCCCATATATTTTCTTAGCAAAATTATGTGTACTGATATATAAATATTTTAAAAATGCTTTAGAGGAAAATGTGAACTTATGCTATGGAGTTTATATGTATGGTATGGCAGCAAAAAAAGTACAAATAGTTTTACATGGTATATATTTGTATGTTATTATGCTTTAGTCTAAGATTCCAATTTAGGTTAATGTGATATATATACAAGGTTATCAGGAAAGAATCATCCAATTGCAAAATTTAATATTTTCCATAATTACAAACAGAAAATTACAATTAATATGTGAAGGAAAAATGTTAAATTTTTTTTTCACAAGTGTTCAATATGATTTCCTTTACTCACCCATATAATATCATTGCGATATAGTATTTCTTGCTAAACACATTATAATGTTTCACTATTAACTGTTTGTAAAGCATCACAAGTGTGTTGTTTAAGTTCGGGCAAACTTGCAGGCAAAGGTGGTATGAACACAAGATCTTTGACATATCCCCAAAGAAAGAAGTCACATGGGGTTAAGTCTGGTGACCTAGGAAGTTAGCTGTGTAGCCAATTGGTCGCTGTGCAGTCGATGATTTAGTCCTACACAGCTACCCTCCTAGATCACTGGACTTAGCCTCATGTGACTTCTTTCTTTGGGGATATGGCAAAGATCTTGTGTTCATACCACCTTTGCCTACAAGTTTGCCCGAACTTAAACAATGCATTGGTGATGCTTTACAAACAGTTAATAGTGAAACATTACAATGTGTTTAGCAAGAAATGGTATATCTCAATGATATTATATGGGTGAATAAAGGAAGTCATATCAAACACCTGTAAAAAAATTTAGCATTTTTCCTTCACAATGACATATTAATTATAATTTTCTGTTTGTAATCTGGAAAATATTAAATTTTGTAATCAGATGATTTTTTCCTGATAACCCTCTATATTCCCAAGCATGAAGTAAAACGTTTTATGTAAAACTTATGCGCATTTAAATTGACATGGTCTATTTGAACTTCTATTAAAATATCCCAAAGATTTAGTCACAAATTGTTAAATTAAAAAATTATTCTTTTACTTATTTTTGTAATTATTTAAGAATAATTGTTTTTTCCCCTAGATTCAAGTAGTGATACCCATTTTACTTTTGACTTGATGCCTTCCTCTGAAAAGAAATGTGACTTAAGTGAATTTGATCCTTTAGCAAACAAAAATCTGGAGACACAAGATTCCGAGGACAGTTTTTATAATTGTGATGATTTTGCTACTACTCCAACAGCTTTAAAAAATGAAAATAAGTGCCAACCTTCTTTTATTTTACATGCGTCAAAATATGTGATAAGAGCCCAAGAAGCAGAAGTCAATGAAAACTATCCAGAAGCTTTTGAGATGTATAAAAAAGCAATAGATGTGCTACTTCAGGGCATTCAAAGTAATAAAAAATTTATTGATTATGATTGTTGATGCAAAAATTTTTAGTATTTTTTATTAATAAGCTGTTTAGTGTTTCTCTGAATTATATTTGTATGTGTGTGAATGAATTAGGAGGGGTAAAAAGTGTAATAAAAATTATAAGTTCTGATGCTAATTCAGTTTTAATTTTTCAAATTTATAATACAATTTATTTTTGTGCTTGGATGTTCATAAAATAAACTGAATGACATTAACAGGTTTATATGCATGCTTATAAACATTTAGTGAGTTTCATTTAGTAAAATTACACAAGTTTATCAGCCAAAGTCATTTCTCAAAAATTGCAAAAACTTATAATATTTTATTTCTGATAAACCACTGAATGTTGAATATTTTTTTCTCACTAAAATGACTGTTTAATGTTCTGTTCCCTGCTCTGTTGCATTTTATCTTTTCAGTGTATAGTATGATTTACCACTTTAATTGAACTTTCAAATTCAAGCCATTCTATTTCATCTAAATCATAACATACGGTTATTTATTCACGTTTTGCTAATCCTAATTCTAATCCTTGTGTTAATAGAAATTTTTTTTAGTTAATTTTACTCATGTATTTTTATACAGTACAACGGTACAACCTCCCAAATCCAGGCGTCTCAAATCCGGAAACCCCCCAAATGTTTTAATAAATGGCCAATTTTACTTTTCCATTTTACTGATAGATGTCGCTACCAAAATGATCAGTAAAAAACTGTACTTCCTTTCAAGGAAGTGACACCAGCGATTTTGAAGGCTTTCAAGTGTCTGGGAAAGAAGCTGAAATTGCAGAATTAGTAGATGATGTAATAAAGGCAACATTAACTTGGATAAATCAGACGTACAGGAAGATTTAGACATCAACGAAAATGTGCCAATAGTCGGTTCTCTGAGCGATTCTGAAATTATTGATAGTGTGGTAAATAACAAAGGTTATGATGACAGCGATCGTGAAAGTGATTCAGAATGCCCAAAAAATGAAAGAATGTCAATGGAAGACCGAATAAAATCATTAGATAAAACAATATTAGGCTTAGAACACTGGAATTTTATCCCGGAACATGAAATTATGACACTCTATAGGATTCAAGAAACAATAATTTCCAATAAGCTGAAATTAAAGCACTAGACAATATTGACTGAAATGTTTAAATTATAATGTAATTATATGTTGTGTATTTAGGTTTATTTAATAATTAAACCATTTTACATGTTTTTTTTTTAAGTGTGTTTTTTTTCCCTAAAATTTTGTAGAGTTATTTAAAAACCTCTCAAATCCAGAAAATTCCCAAATCTGGAATTTCTGTGTCCTGAAAAATTCCAGATTTTGGAGGTAGTACTGATTTGAATATTACAATGTGTGTCTTATAAAATGATTTTTTCTTATATAATAATTTTACTATAATGTTACATAATATCATTACAGTTGATCCTCCACTTTTGCAGAGGCCAGGTACATAGAATTTACAAAGTTAAAAATCTTCTGATGTATGCAGCCCTTTCCCTCCCCTTACCTTAACTCTTAATACTCTTAACCACATTTAAATTTACACAAAATTGTTTTATATTTACTACACCAGTATTTTTTTTAATTACTGTATCTAAAATGTAAAAAGGTTAAGTCACTGTGACATTTGAACCTGAGGTAGCCCAGTGGTAGCACATTGGAATTCGGACTTGGCGTGCATTGTTCAAATCCTGATGACACCATTAAATACCTTCATGTCTAGTCCAGATATGAGCACATTAAATCTGCAGACTGGAAAGTCCTCCTATGAGGTCAAAAAGGGTGGGAGAAGGTACAAACCCACCAGATTTCACCCTTTGGGTTGCTTGGTCTAAATCAATGGTTCCCAACCGGTGATCTGCGAGAGCTTCGGGAGTGGTCTGGCAAATCTTCAAAATGAATGGGGAGTTTGAAAGCAACATTCAGTGAACTAGATGGGTTGAATATATCTGATGACTATCTGAAGAATTATTAAATAAACCTAAATACACAGGTATTGAATTAAAATTTCTTAAAAGTTTAACATAATTATTTTATTATTAGAATGTTATATGTTAGAATGTGAGTATGTTAATCCTATATCCCTTTTGCCTGAGGGATATTCTATACCCCCATACCCCACGGAAGGTTCCCCGCCACAAGAAATGGTTCAGTTTCTTGCCAAGTGGTTTGCAGACTTCTACGGGTTGGGAACCGCTGGTCTAAATTATGGTGGCAACCTATTCACCAGCAGGGATTCAATCTCGGAGGGCCTTATTTGCTATGTCGGGCCCTGTCTGTTGCATTGGAAGTTGGAAGTCACAGTGACATGGAATGACAGTTCGGTACACATATCATATGTACATGTTCAGTATCTCAATAGCAGTAAAATTGTTAAAGTTAATAAGATACAGTTATATAGAATACTGCATTGTATAAACTTGGATGATTTTAGTACAGCTGTTGGTTTACTGATATAGACCAAACTACCCACCCTCCAACCCCTTTGAAAATCTTTTTTTACTACATTATTGAGTTGGCTCCAAAAAAGTTCCTTCCCTGTTTGACTGTTGATAAAAACTCATGAGTAATTTAATATATGAAATCTAAATCCATAAAAGAGGAGGTTTAACGTAGCAAAAATGAAAAGTTGTGTTCATCTAAAAACTTATTATAAAAGCTATACACACTTTGCTAAATACTAATAATATATTATTATGTTAACAGAAGACAATTTCCCTGATATCAGAGATGCTGTTAGAAAGAAAATTTTGCTCTATTTGATGAGAGCTGAAGAAATCTATGAAAACAAACTTCCACAAAAAAGTAATACTAAATTTAAAGTAAGTGCTTCAGTAAGTTTTATTATTTTGCTTTGTAGCAGATATTTTACTTGTTTTGAATGAATAATAAATTCATTTAAGTTTAATAACATTAGCATAGAAAGCCATTTATATATATATATATATATATACATGTATCGGTGCCTTAACCACCTAATTGATGAGAACTAAATTAATTAGAAAAATTTAGAATTATTTTCAATTTTTAATGATGTTATAACTCTTATTATATATATTTATTGTTATTATTATTATTACTATTATTTTGATGATAAAGGACAATTACAATATTTTATCTCATAAGGGAAGCAAGGCTTGCTCCGCAAGTTGCTTCCTATGTAAGCTATTGCATTTATCTACATAGTTGCAATATTTTCTGGATTTTGGTGGGAAGTTATATGTTAAATGCATTCTGAGTATTTGTCCTAATTTATTCAAGCATTTATTGAATTAATTTGGTGTTTAGACTAAGACCTGAATGAAAGGAAATATTATAAGTTAGGCAATTCCAGGTATTCATTTTTTTGCATTTAGCTAAAAGACATTGTTTACCATATGACCAGAATTAATGAATGTGAACTGCTTTTAAAGTTAATATTTTAAAAGTAGATATACTATGTCTATGGTATAAATCTGCTAATTGAAAGGCTATCAAAATCGTTTTGCACAAGACAGTATTATAAAGCTTTTAGGTTTATAATAGTTATAATCTATATATATTATTTCTAAAAGGTTTTTTTTTTGTTTTTTTTTATTTCATCCCCTTTTCTCCCTTCATACGTAACCAAAATCAATAAATGAGGTACCATTTTAAAGATTAAGATCTCCTCTTTGTGTGAATAGTTAATTTAGAATTACACATCGTATTGTTTGTTTAAAAATCAAAGTATGAACATTATAAACAATTTTTCTTCTCCTAGATGGCACGCACACTAGCTTTTTTTATTTTATCATTATCAGTCACACTAAACTTTTAAATTTAAAAATCGTTTGCTTTTATTATCATTCTGTGATTTTATGAATGAGTTTCTTTATTGGCAACATCCACATACATGTACATTATTCTTTTTGCATGGGAAAAACCATATATATTATTTCTAAAAGTTTTTTTTTTTTTTTTTTTTTAGTTTTATCCCTTTTTCTCCCTTCATACTTAACTAAAATCGATAAATGAGGTACCTTTTTAAAGATTAAGTTCTTCACCTCTGATGAATTGTTAATTCAGAATGGCACATTGTATTGTTTGTTTAAAAATCAAAGTGAAAAATTGATTTCGGGTCCTAAAGTTCTTTCCCTGGATGCGTCAAAATGGCACAGTCAAATATTGTGCAAAAAGAGGGTTTGTAATGTAATTATCACATTTTCCATGAGTTTGTGTCATATTTAACTTTTAATATTGTCTACAAAGGTGTTTTGACATGTACATATCTCATGTTTCCCTGTTTAGTCTTATGCTTCACCTCCCATATTGTGGTGAAATGTGTTTTGTTTATTGGTTTTGTATTATCCTTACACACCATTGTTATTTGCCAAATAAACAATTGTTACAAATCAACCGGTTCTTCTTTCATCCTACTACAAACCACCAACCTTGCTTTGAAATTTATCATATTTTAAACTCGTGCAAAAAGGTCGCACGGGCCACCTAGTATTGCTCTAAAAATGTATTATCTTGTCGATTACTAAAATATAAATTTCCTTAAAAGGCTGCTCAAAAACCTTATTTCTTGTTCCAAAACCATATTTTCTGATCCGAAAATGCCAATAGTGAATGATATAAAAAGTTATATGAAAGCTATAGGCACAGTGCTCTGATCCCTGTATATGAAGTACATTTTTAAGCATCTTTATTTTTTAACCTTTGACCTTTTTTTTCTTTATAGGAGAGTCTACCATTCTGTATTAATCCTGGTGATAAAATTTCTACAATGCAAGGCTGTATTCAAGATTTAAACAAATATAAAGTTCTTGGTATTTTAGGGAAAGTGTTGCTGGTTCTTGATATATCAGATAATAATACATATGTTGTTAAGGTAATTGTTTTTAAACATTTATTTTGAAATAAGATTTAGAATATTAATTATACTATATTCAATTGTTTCATATCTTATTTTTACTCTTATGCTGCTGTCCATGTCTATGTAGAAAAAGGGGGTGGACAAGTAGGGCATTGCTGTGTAGTTCCTTAATTGTATAGTGTAATAAAATTCTTATGATTAATTTATCATCTAAAAGAGGGAAAAATTCAGACTGTTAAATCTTGATCTTAATCATTGACTTTTGTGTTCAATTTGTGATAAAAATATTGCAAAAGAATCTGTCTGATTCTTGATCTGGAACAGTATAACATTAAAGCTGTTTTTTGTTGTAGTTATGAAGCAAGGTTTAATCTAAGGTTCATGATTGAAATTTCTGTTTCTGACTAGTGATCTGAAAAAAAAAATGACATTAGATGATGACATTAAAAATGGTATTGAATTAAAATTGGTACTAATAAACAAATATCAAGGGAAGTTCTGAAAAAAACATAATTATATTCTACACATCACTTAATTTCTAGCCGCATAATATAGGCTACATTGTTATTGTTCATATGAGTGGTATGATTTTATGCTTGATTAAAAATTTATTTTAGTCTCTGAGTAGCAAATCTTTGCATAGATGTGTGAAGTTTATATACTGATCATTTTGCTAACGTTATATTCTGATAATCCATTGCAATGTAGAGGTCTTAATAATCTAGGGTAATGCTTCCAATTTTTTCTAGCACACTTTAAAATTAGTCAGATTTTCACAGTATACCATAATTGTAGGATGAAAAATTCTGTTTGATATTTCCCAGAATCATTCATTGTCTTAAGAGATGTAATATACATTTATGTATGCTTGATATTTCTCTTTCATTGAACTATGTTAGTTCCACATACCTTTCCCTTGCACATCATTATTCTCTCCTGTAGAGGGCTACTACTCTAACTTCAACTTTGTCATCAATAAGAGTTCTTTTCTGGCTTTTCTAACTTGTTAAAATCCTAATGAATTTGAAACATATAGATAAAATGTGATCACGCCTGCCATGAAATGAAAATCAAAATTGATAATTGGGCCCAAAAAAAAAAAAAACATTTAAATGCTGATTTCATTTCATACTTGAGTAACAATCAAAAAGGAACAAAATTAATTATTAATGCATGTGAAAACAGTTTATTAATTTGTTTGGGAAAGGGGAAAATGCTCCAAATGTACAGATAACTTGATTCACTTTAGAACCTTTGTTAAATTTTTAGTATTAAATTTTTCTTTCGGATAATTTACTGTTAACACTAATAATGTTAACTTAAGTACATATGACCTGTTTAAACACATTATTTTAGTATTACACCGAAATGAAGGCCTATTTTGAGATGATTTAATAAAATATTTTGATCTATTTGTACAATCCCCCATGATGTCAGTCCTGGGGTGTGCTTGGTCACACTTGTGGTGGCACCTAGCCACGTCAGACTCTGACCCTTGTAGTGTTATTATAAACCAGAGCTGTACTACTCAGCCCACAAGCCTGTATGGACCTGGTTAGGAACTTCTGGCCAGGGGACATTAGGAAAAACAACAACAATCAATTTGTGCTATTCATTATGCATTGATCAGATTTTATTTTTTTCTCATTATTTTGAAAATTAGCTTCTATGTACTCAATGAAATATCCTTTTGAGGCTAGTATTATTTGTTTATTTGGCCTCTTTTGAAAAGATTTGAATAAATTGCTTTTTTTTCCCTAGGTTAAATTTTCGGAAAAATAAAGCAGTTTAGCTGCATACAAAAAATTTTTCTTTTTGCCCACAGATGGCAGCATTAAACTTTGAAATGTCATCTAAATATACGGATGAAATGTATCTATTTATCAATAACATGTAGTCCTCTTTTTTTCCAAAACTTATAGTTGTAATAATGATAAATAATTTTATTTATTACTGCTAAATATTCAACTTTAATATTTCTCTAAAAATAAAGGTGCATTATTGTTATAAATTGTATTTAAACAGTGGATATGTTTTGAAAAAATGAAATAGACAAAAAAGAGCAGAAAAATTACTTTTAATAAGTATATACATACAAGGCATGTTGAAAAAAAGACAGAACTTTTTAAATAGTGTGCCAGCTAGTGTGGAGAGCCCATTATGGCTACTGGATATACCTAGCAGTAGGTTTTGATAACAAACGCTATGGTCATTTGTTGTCGACCTGCACCTACTGAACTGAGCATGTGCACAAGCTGTTCTTCAAATTTGCAACAAAGTTAGGATTAAAGAGCTTGAAGAATAATGTGTATGTGTGAAATTTTGCTGAAAACTTAGTAAAAATTTTACAGAGACATTTCGATTGATTAACCAAATGTACGGGAAGAACTCTGTGAGTGGTTTAGGCATTTTGAAGAGGACAGAACATCAGTTGCTGAAGATTCTAGGCCTGGACAGTACTTTGCATCAACAGACCAGGACAGTGTTGAGAGAAGTCATGTTGTAATTCAGGAAAATAGCTGTTTAACTGTCCAAGTTGCTGACACACTGGGAACTCGCCATTCAGTTCTAACTAAAGAACTTTAGATATGTCACATCATAGCAAAGTTTGTGCTATGTTTCTTGAGTGATAATTAGAAAGAGAACTGTGTTGAAATCAGTCAGTAACTGCTTGCTAATGCAAATGGTATTACAATCTTTCCTGAGAACATCATACCTGGAGATGAGACATGAGATTATGACTGATACTTTTTCCTGTCTCCCAAACTTAAAAATAAATTAAAAGAGCATTGTTTTGAAACCATAGAAAAGATTCGGGAAAATTCAATAAGGGAAATGTACAGCATCATAGAAAGTTCATTCTTAAAAGCATTCCAAGAATGGAATAAACATTGGAAACAGTGTATCACTAGTAGAGAGGATTTCTTTGAAGGTGACAATGCTTAAAAATTTTTCAAATGAGCAGTAAAGCCTTTATAGCAAAAGTTTGGTAATTTTTGAACACTTGTATGTTATACAAGAGCTATTCATAGGATTATGAGTACAAAAGTTAGCTACAACTTACATTCATTTACAGTCTCCATCGTCAACATTTGCTCTAGAGAATTTCTACCTCTCACATATTTTTAATAATATTTATGGTACATTTTCTATCTTTTGATCACTTAAATGTTAAATTCCCTTTAAAGAATGCTTCTTTAGTATAATGAGTGTTCCTTGTTAGATTATAAATCTAAATTTGATAATTTATGGCCCTTAATAATTTTACATTGATTTGAAATATTTTTGCTTCTGAATTTTTTCTAATAATTAAAATATTCTAATGTTAATCAAAAAAAAGTTCCAGAAATTTCTTATCAAAGTTAAAATATATTGTTCACATTTGAATTTTTACCTAAATGGGTTATTAAAAGGATGCTAATCAAGATCCATGGGCTGTGTAATTTTTAACCACACTATAAAAAATTTGAACTGTTAGTTTTGTTCATTATATTTATTATCTGTTTTCTTTCATATATATTAGTTGCCCTGTAGTATAATTTTTTTTTCAAACCTTTATTTCTTGAATCTGTTATATTTTTATATAAAAAAATATTGAAAAATATGTGAATAATTTAGTGATAAATTTGCATGTATTATAACTTAATTTTTTATTCCCTTTATTGATGAGAAGCATATTAATATTGTATGTATACAATGTGTTACTTCTCTTCATTATTTATTGTATATTAATAATATTCATTCCTTTTCCAGACTCTCTACAAAAGTTCCATCCCTAAAACTTTTGATGTACCTCATATAGTACCTCAGAATTTACCATACATGGTTAAATTGTACCATATTTATGAAACAAGTTATGCTATATTCCTCATTTTAGAACATGCATCTGGTGGACGATTATGGGACTATGTGAGTTCGTATTTGCAGCGCAGCCCTCTCTCACCTTGTAATGAGGGCAATTTTTTATACCTTGAGCCGAAAACTAAAGCTGATTTTTCTCATACAAATGTTTATTCTGGTAAGAAAGTATCGGGGATTGATAAGTCAAATAATACTCTTACCAGTAATTCAGCAGACTCTGATCTAACTCCTTCTGCAAATTGCCCTCCTAGCTATGTTGCTTTATTTAAACGATATGCTGCATCAGTAAATAAGGAAGATAATGTTGCTCTTGCGAAGTATAACAAGTTTACAAATGTGCCTTATGTGGATAATGGAAGAAATACAAATGATGAAAATGATTTGTCTCTTTCTCAAATTGAAGATTCTGTTTCAACACTTCCATCTACATGTGACAAAGACAAAGTAAGTTTGATTTCCATTACTTTATTCAGTTTCTAAATCTATTCAAAAAATATATATATAGATTGCTGAAATATTAAGATTTTCAACAGTTTTAAATAATGTTTTTAAATGCTTTTAAAAAACTCTTCATGGTATATTTAACTGTATTTTGGGGGGCCTCATTTATAATTTTTGCCTCTTTTTAAGATGCCCTCTAATTAAATTCATTTAGTTTTTATAAATTGTTGTGTTGATAAATATATAATAGTAATGAATGAATAGTCCAATAATATTTGTTAATCTCATTTTTTTAATTTATTTAATAACTTTAAGTAAAGGAATGCTTTGTTTGAGATAAAATTTATGAAGCCTCTACTAAATATATCTTCTGATTAAGCTTGTGATGATTGAATATTCAGTATTTGATTAATGTCATCAGATTTGGAGAAGCGTGCACAAGTTTCTCGAAATACTTTTACATTATAAAGAATTTATTGGAGGTAGATCATCACATGTTTTATTTTATTGTTAATATTTTGATAAATTATTAATTTAAAATTTGTAAGGTGGCTGGTATTTATTTTGGCTAGTGAAATTTTGGTTTTTATTAATGAATACAAGATTAAATCTTTAATTTTTAGTGTGTTTGTTTTAAGCCTGTTTTTTTAAATGTCAAGCTTTCTCTTGAGATGATTCCCCCTTTGCTGGTTGCTTGTAACCTGAAACTTCCTGAGTTGGCCACTTTTCTACAATTCACCCCTAAAAACCAGCTATGGAATGTTAATGTCTCTAGCTGAGAGAGGGGATGCTGGGCACTCCCTACATGGTTGAATACAATGATGAGAATAGTGGCGTCTCGAGGATGAATCAATACACCAACAATGATGATATGGTGAAAGAGGATAAAAACATCAATGATGAGATAGAGAAAAGGTTCCATCAGCAAATTCCAAAATTTAATGTTTTCCTTGTCCAAGATTGATGACGTACGAGGGACTATTTACATCCAAGCAACAAATTGGAGAGGTAAAGCGATCAACTCCGATGCTGGAGGAGCGGGAAAATTCAGACAGTCCTCAAGCTAGCCAAGAAACAACATCCTTTTTCTCTGTTGGAAGGAGACAAGATCTTCAAAGATGGCTGGACATGAGTGCTGGTTGCAACGATTCCTGATCCTGATGAGGTCACATGGAAAGAAGAAAAAATGGCAAAACTAGAGCTCCCCTTAGGATTTAAATTTTAGTTAGTATGCTGCAGCATTTTGAATGGTAGTATAAATTTTAATTCCCCCCATTTTTTTTATTATTGAGTTCTTATGGAGGTTTTCTTTTATTTATTTTTTATCACTTTTCATTTATATTTGTTATTTTACCAGCTACTAGTTTTAATGACATGTTGTTTTTAATTGGGTTTTTGCTATATAAAGGTTAAGAGGCTTATGTGATCTCATCTTATAGAATCATCATGAAATAGTTAAATTTTGGATAATGTGTTTTGAACGACATAAGTTAGTGAAATCTTGTAAGATCTTGTAAAGATAACACTGATCTGCAATTTTTCAACTTTTTTCTGTTGTTTTGAAATGAATATGTGTATCTGAATGGATTTTTTGCGCAGATTCCGAAAATGACCTTCAAAATTCCGTATCATGTCAGTTTTTGTCATAAATGATGAAAATGGGAAAATAAAAATAAAAGATATTTTTAATGACGTTGCTACATGACAACGTTTGTAACGTGTGAAAATGTTCTATGGAGAGGCGGAATGATTGATTAAGGAACAGATAAACATCAATACATATTCAAAAGCAAATATACCTAACATTGACCACTGGGCTCCCCTTCAAACTTTTTTTTTTTTTGCATTGTCTTCGGTGTACGTTCGTACAGTCTCTGTTCAACATCCAACAATAGTCAGCCATCATATGTACAGTCCACTTTCCTTGGTATCTCTTTTCCACCACTTTAATATCCTGATGGAAGCGCTCACCCTGTACTTCCGAAAAATCACCAAGATTGTTAGGAGAGTAATTGAGATGAGCATGAAGAAAGTGAACATAGATGCTCATTTTGCAACCAAGCAGTTTATAAGATTCCAGCAGCTCCTCAACTAAAGTAGTGTAATTTGAAGCCTTCGTGTTCCCCAAAAAGTTATGCACCACATTTCTGAATGCAGTCCATGCTCACAATTCGCACTCACACATGGTTTCCTTGAATTTGTTGTCTGCCATTAATTTTCGTATTTGAGGGCCTACAAAACTGCCAGCTGTAATTTTTTCAGTCGTGATTGATGCATACTTACCATCCAGATACTGCAAGATTTACTGTCCCTGCATAAAGCTGCCACGAATTGCTTCATTAAGCCAAGTTTTATGTGTAAAGGTGGCAACAGTATTTTTGAGGGATCAACCAGTGGAAATGAAACAATATTTTTTTTTCCGCCAGGTGTGAATGTACTTCTGACTGGCCACTGCTGCCGAACCCAATGTTCTGTCCTTGCTCTGGAGTCCCATTCAGACAAAAAGCAAGGAAATTTTGTGTAGCCTCCTTGTTGGCCGAGCAATATTCTAATCACCTTGAAATCCCCGCACAAAGACCATTTATGAAATTTGTACTGCACACTTTCCAGCAGTAATTTAAGGTTCTCATATGTATCTTTCAAAGTCCCAGAATGTGCTACTGGAATGGATGGATGGATGTTAGTATTGTGTAATAAAACACCTTTTAAACTGGATTTTCTGGCATCTATGAGCAACCTCCACTGTCATGAATTGTAATTGATGTTGAAGTATTTCATGACTGCCAGAATGTCTCGACAATACCAAATTGCCTTCCTCGGCAAAAAACGAAACCAATTCTGCTTCTCGGTGTCTGTACCAGGAGAATCTCATATTATGGCACAGTAAATTCTTTTCATGAAGTCGTGATTCTAAAACCTCTGCTGCGTCTTTAGGTAAATTCAGATCACAAACCAAATCATTCAGTTCATGCTGTGTAAATAGAACTGGGGTTTCATCCTCCATGTTGTCTGGTTTCTACATCTCCTCACTTGTAACATCGTCTGAATCAGTGTCTGTTGGGGGCTTGATATTTGACGGGGATGGCACAAGGATATTGCCGTGCCAATACTCTCATGTTCCGCCTTTGTGAGTGCCACAAATCATGACATCATACAGGTAAAACAGTTGCATTTTCATTATCAGCTAGATATTGATGTTTATCTATTCCTTAATCAATCATTCCACCCCTGCAGAGAACATTTTCACGCATTACGAACAATGCCCTATAACGATGTCATTACAAAATACCATTTTTTTATTTTCTCATTTCTGTCATTTGTGAAAAAACGTGACATGATACGGATATTTGAAGGTCATTCTCGGAATCTGCGCAAAAAATCCATTCAGATACACCTATTCATTTCAAAACAACAAAACCTTGCATATTAGTGAATCAACGTAAATATATTCTGTTAGTTTCTGTAAATGTGAGTCATGTCATTTCTTGCCTATCTTGATTTTACATTTTATTTTTCAGCAAGTTTTCAATTAGGTTAAACTTTTATTTTAACAGGTTTGATTTCTTGGAGAATTTTCTTTTTTAGATGATTTTTAGGTGTGCTTAAATATTAGGAAAGCAATTTTCTTTGATTTAATTTATTTTTTCTTCATGGCTCATAACCATCACAGTGGTGCAACAGTGAACAAATGAGTGTTAATTTAAATTTTTTTGTCGGTTATTGTACAAAAAACACGCATTTACCATCCACTTAAATGTACTAACTACTAGTTATATTTCTAATGATAGGCTTCAGTAGTAAATGAACTTTGTATATGAACTAAAGGGTATTAAGAGTAAATGCTTGAAATGAATTTTGATTTACTAACGATTTAAAAGATTTTGAGGAATTAACGATAACATTCTATCTTAAGTTTAATTATTGACAATCTTGATCTTAATATTAATTTTAAATTACCCATCTCAATTTTTAGATACAACAAAATTAAATTATGAAAAAGGTTTAGGATTTTAGATCAAGATTTTATATATGTTTAATTTAGATGTAGTGTATGAACATATGTGCACTTATAAAAATTGAAGCAGCTAATATTGCATATCAAATAAAATAAAACTAAAAAGGGCTAATAGTAAAAATAATTTTTTGAAAATTGTTATACATAGTTGTTTGTATGCATAGAGTTGAAAATTTATCCATATATTTATTTATTCAATGTTTAGATTGTTGTCAAACAGATTTTTGTTTTTACATTATAGGTTTAAATTTTCATATTTTTTCCTTTTATCCTACCTACGTCATGTTTGACAGTAAATTTATCAATTTATAATTAATGAAGGATGACATTTATAATTAGCTTGTTAGTAGTCACCTTCTTACTTTAACTGGGGATATTTTTGTCAAGATTTTTTTCCATGGATCAAATTTCTGTTGCTAATTCTAAAAAAAAAAAGCTCAAGGTACATATTACTTTAGTAGAGTTAAAAGAGATGAGATATATCAAAAAGAAAAATAATTTATCTGCCATTGATATTATCTTTGGAAAAAAGGACAATTTTACTTAAAAATAAAAATTGAATCTTTTTTTTTAAAAAAATTAAAATTACTGATGTTTTTAGAAAAATAAATAAATGTTTAATAACTATCTATAAAAATGTTTATTCAGTTAACCCTCCTATAACATGGTAAATAGGTTCCTAGAAACTGCCGTGTTGTGTGAAGCCGTGTTATATGAGACCCAGAGACAGTTCAAAAATGGGGGCTATGTTCTTAAAACTTATTAAAAACCAACTTTTTTTTTAAAATTCCATATAAGCAACTTAATTTTTATTAAAAATATAAATGTATGTATAACATGTCAAGAAACAAAAAAAATATTTTCATTTAATACGACCTTAATTTAATAAATTTCTTCATCATCACTGCTCAGTACAATCAAACGAGAACGTTTTTTTTTATTCAATAATATCACCTTCAGTTTCAGAACCTTTTTCTTCATTTAGATTTTTTGTACCTTCTATCCTCTTTAAAAAATCTGTAATTTTGGTTTATTTGCTGGTTCTTGCAAGGTCATTGTAGATTTCACGGTATGGAGATACACAATTTTACAACTCCCTGTTGAATTTTCGGCTTCTTTCAGCAGAATGGTCTGCATTCAGGAAAAATGATTCAAGATTTTCAGCTAAGCTTAGGCCTTCTTGTAATTTTATAGAGTTATAAATGAAAAATTATAATTTGTTTATACATTTCTATGTAAAGCCACTATAGTTCATTATTCCTTCCCATCATTATTTTAAGGTAATGTAGTTTTTAAATGTGTTAAACAAAAATCATATTATCTAGTGCTATAGAAGTACAGTGTTGTACAAAAAAAATTTTTGCAATTTTTTTATCGTGTTAGACTGAAATCGTATTACAGGTTGCAACGTTATACGAGGGTTCCTGCAATTTATCCTATTGTGTTAGAGCGAAACCGTGTTGTAAGATGCCGTACTGTAAGAGGGCTACCTGTACATAATTCTTTTATCTGTTTTGTAACCTATAAGGCTATTTTGTATGCTTTTTGAATTAATCAGCCATTTATTTTTCTAACCTAAGATCTGGTTCCATAGAGGCTGGTTTATTCGGAATAAATAAGAGTCTATTGTATATGTGTTCACATTAAATTCATGAGATAACACATTTGTGATGCCAGGATCTGATACTGAGTATATTTTTTTAGAGCTGACTTTCTATTGAAAAAGAAATATTTTAATTTCTTATCAAAATATATTTGATTCATTAAATACTTATGTATTACTTATACAGAAAAATTAAAGACTATTTTATTTTGTAGGATGAAGGTTCTAAAAGCATAAAGAGTCAGCATAAAAACTCAAGGAATCGTTTATCATCATCCATGGGAAGTTTAGAAACTGCTATATCTCAAAAAACCTGCCTTCTTGATGCCTTTAATGCAATGGATGAAGCTGTAAACTCATCTTCAAGACCAACACATTTACCTGAATCATGTGTGTATCAATGGGCTGCTGAAATTGTTGTGGCTTTGGAATCATTACATAATTTAGGAATTACTTGGATGTTAGTATAGAATTCCTCTCATGTACTTCTGTTGTTGAAACAAAACTTTCTGTATTGTTAATAAATTTCTTGCGAATAAATTTATATATTTTTACTACAAGGTGCAGCCATTAATTTCCAGGACTAATCTAATAACTCCAGAAAATATTACATGAAATACATACCCATTTAATATGTTTCGAAGTAACTCCCAACTGCCATAATGCACTTCTGTGCTCGGCTGTATAAGTATCGGAAACAACTTTTAAGTCCTCTTTCGGAATGCTCTTTAATGTGGACGTCACTGTTTTCTTGATGGCTTCAACATCCTCAAACCTTGTTTCCTTCAGCAAATCTTTCAGTTTTGGAAGCAAGAAAAAGTCTGCCGGTGCTAAGATCAGAGAGTATGGAGGATGCTACATCTCCATGATCTCATGCTGAGCCAATTTGCTGAAGGGAACAAGATTTGATGTCGAAGCCATCCAGAAAATGGTGACATCCACATTAAAGAGCATTCTGAAAGAGGACTTTAAAAGTTGTTTCCGAAACTTATACAACCGACCACAGAAGTGCATTATGGCAGGTGGGAGAGTTCGAAACATTTTAAATGGGTATGTATTTCATGTAATATTTTCTGGAGTTATTAGATCAGTCCTGGAAATTAATGGCCACACCTTGTATTTTGTAACATTTAGGTTAAAGGAGATTTACTATTATTCTTAGGTTGATATTTAAGATGATTTAAAAAAACAAAAATTAAGTGAAATCTATCAACATTAAATTATTCAAATGGACACTGCAATATAATTCATTGTTTTGTTAAATAATTTTCCCCATAATGTTTACATGATAAAACTTCTAAAAATGTACATAGTGTAAAACATTTCTTTCTCATTATTTTCCATTTCTGTATGTTCTGTTTTAGTTGTTATTAAGTCTGATTAATATTGTTTCAATACAACTTGCAGTTATTTTTTCAAAAAAGGGCAAAACTCTGATTTTATTGTTATTTTAGGGGGGAATGGGTTACATCCACCAGATATTTAACTTTTAAATTAATGAATGCTGCTGTACTTCTACCTGAAATCATGATCATTACCTATCATAAATCCATTTTCATGAATACAGTTGAATCTGTTTAATTGGACCAATGGTTAATCAGACCAGCCGCTTATTCGGACCGAATCCTAAAGAACTGAAACAAATCCTATTGCATAACCCTAATAGGGCATGTTCGTGTAATCGGATCAGCCAGTTATTAGGACCAAAATGATCGCATCCCAATGTGGTCCAATTAACTGGAATCGACTGTATTGAATTTTTAGCTATGTCTTTTAAATTGCTGAATCTCCTTTTTTTTTCAGGTAAGTCTCATATTAGTGGTCCAAAATTGTTAAACATCAAATTTTGATTATTTAATAATTTTTCTTTTGATTAGTAGATATGCTTGATATGATTTAGTGAACATAAGATCAAAGTTTAACAGTACTTCTGTTCTTACTCTGCTGGACTAAGGCTTAATGGCTAGGGTGCTGGCATTTGGTACCAGAGTCTGTGGGTTTGAGTCCCACTGTTGGCATGGATGTTTCTAGCCATTCGGGATCAGCTTTAAGCAGTTGGTCCCAGTCTAATTAGCCCTTGTGTAGCAAAAAATTACCGTTGCACTCTCAACCAAACCAATCAGTTCTTATCCTAAATATTTGTTCTTAGTACAAATATGTCATGGAACAAGATTTTAATATCATGAGAAATTCTTTATCATTTAAATTTAAAAACATTTGACTATTTTTCTAGGGTTTTTTGGTGTTTAGTCCCAAGCTGGAGTAAATAGTGACAATGATATCAAAAAGAATTCAGTATTATTTCTTTTTAAGTTTACTAGGGGCTTTGCCCCTAGGCTCGCTACGCTCGCTCCTCTGTTATGGCTAATAGCAAGATACATAGGGGTGATTCTCGGGCAATGTAACAGCTTCCATCCATTTGCTGTTGTGACCCTGAATGCAAAGGGCTTTTCATCACTGTTGAATTATCAGCTTTAAAATTCAATAAAAAATCAAAAATTTAAGATGTAGACTTAAAATGAGGTTTATATGAATAAGAAAGCTTTCAGCTTCCAGATGATGTAAATATTTTCTTAATAAGATAAAAACTCGAGGAGCATCAATATTACATTCACATAGGGGACGATATTTCTTGAAAAACTGTGTTTCATTTTTTGATGAAAATATTAGTCTGTTTTAAAATATTTTTAAACAAATGAGGTCTAGTTTGAAAGAGAAATGTCTGTAGTCTTAGATTGTTAAAAGATCAAAACTCTACGATCATTTTTTGGTGAGTTATCGTAATCTAAAGATGAAAAAGTCAATATTTTCCCACAAAACATAAAATTTTAAAAAAAACTTAAAAGTCCAAAGAAGATGAGACATGTCTTACTTTGGTCCCCCTCTCATTTTCCTGCATCCATTGATATCGCTCTCGATCCCCATACCCCCAGCGGTTTCGGAAGAGATAGCGTGACAGGCTTTTGACAGCGGCAGCGGGAGTTACTTTTTTTAGAATAGAGAGAAACATACATAACTAGAAAAGGGAACTACAGCGGAGAGAAGATTATAATGCATTCCTTCTAATAAATTAGTAATCTTTTATAATGGAGGATTAAAACTAGTTTTGTACTTGCCTTTAAGGTGTAATTTTTGTCTTTATGCCTTGCGATAACAAAATGCATGTTTAAAAATAGAATTCTTGCTAATGAAACACATAGAAGCTGTAATACATTGTGACTGATTTTTGCTCTGAGTTTAAATGTATTTCTGTTAAAAATCTAAAGAAGATTTTGAATTTCGTTTTAAAATTGGGGTTTTATTCTGATATTTGTTTCTAGAATTATGTTTCATGGATGGATGATAGTTTTTTGTCCTTGTGAATATATACTTATTTGTCTGTTGGTATAACTTTATTTATATTGTATTCTCTATGGATTAGTACTTATTGTCTATTATTATTGTGATTTGTATAACATATTTTAAAATTATTAAACTGAAATTTTTTCTAATATCGTATTCTGAAAGGCAATTATTCCATTTTAGGGATTTCCATCCTGATAACATTTTACTGGGAGCAGAAGGTAGGCCAATAATAATTTTGTTGTATTTTATTTTGGTCATGCATGAATTATTTTCTATAAAGGATGTATAAGCTTTAAAAAAAAAAGAATTTGTTTTTCTAGCCTTAACATATTTTTTTCTCCTGAAATGTATTAAAGGATTTTATTTTTGAATCTTGAATGTGTTATATTTCATGCAGGTTGTTAATACTATCATCAATGCCTTGGGATGGAAACAAAAAAAAAATTCACTATTTAAATTTCCAAGAATAAAGCTTTATAATATATCTGTTTTGTTTATAAAACTAATAATTATTTATTTTGAGTATACAGTCAAACCCCGTTATAACGAACTTCAAGGGACCAAAGGTTTTGTTTGCTTTATCCAGTGGTTCGCTATATCCAAACCATTAAGAAAAATGCTAGAGTTGACAAAATGTATAACTCATTAGTTGCAATGTATAAAGAGATACATATAAAAAATCTGAAAAATAGTAAAAATAGCTTTAGAGTCACAGAGACCAGTCAGTGATAAAGACATTGATATTTAAGATATAAATTTTATTAATGATAACATAGCCGCTGCATAGTTTGAAATATTAAAATTGGTTCATGGATATTGAAAAATATACCCTATCATTCTTCCTTTAAGCTATTGATGTTGTAGTTAACTCAAAAATTTAATTTATTTCCAGGCCATATTTTGTTAACTTACCAAAGTAAATGGAGTAATGTTGATTTTTTTGTGAAAGACACTGCTAAAGAAGATTTTTTCTGTGCGCCAGGTAAAATATTTAGATTATAAATATAGTCTAAAATATATTTGTCCTTTTGTCTTGTAATTACATTAAAATTAAGTGTTAAACACAAATACTTCTAATTGTTATGATAATTCATTTATTTTGATTTAGTTTCTCTTTCAGATATTTATATTTATTTATCTATATTACCATAATTTTGGAGAGATAAGCTGCACCATCATATAATCTAAAATAGTGGAAATGCAAAATCTCTTGTGTAATGTATTGGAGTTTTGACACTTGTTTTCTTCTTTGTCGTACATAATCAATTTTTTTTTAAATTGGGAAAATGGCAATACAATATATGAATGAGAAAATGCACTTGAATCAGTCATTTCCAATCATATTCTAGTTGCATTATCTCTTCTTTCAGTAGATGTTATTGGATGTGGTTTTAGTCTGTTGTGTGTCTTATTATACCAGAAGTCTGCCATTCATTTAGAACAGGGATTCTCAAAAGGTGCCCAAGCTTTTATGTGTGGCCCAAAGTACTCACACTCATTAAAAAGTAGATGCTTTTATAAACATAATTTTGGAAATTTGGGCCTGAAAAATATAAAAATGTGCCCACCTACTGCTCACATTGTTCTTATCAACGTATCTTTGCGAAATACCTATTCCAAAATGGAACATATACCGTTGAATCCGGTTAATTGGACCACCAGTTAATCAGATCAGCTGCTTATTCGGACCGAATCCTAAAGAACCGATACAAATCCTATTGCATAAGCCTAATAGGGCATGTTTGTGTAATCAGACCAGCCGGTTATTAGGACCAAAATGATCACATCCCGATGTGGTTTGATTGAATGGAATCGACTATAGAGAAATCGACTTGCTGATTCTTATCTTGATGACATATTGAGAGTAGCATGTAACAAGGGTAAACCTGATTTGTCTGAAATAGTCAAAAGTTTGTCTCAACATCAAAAATCATACTCATTTTTAAATAAATGCTTGAATACATTTAGGTTTTGAGTTTTATTTTTTGCACTATTATATTATGAAGTATAGTGTACTATATGCAGCCTGTGTAGCATAGCAAACATATGCATGTGGCCTAAGAGATAATAATGTTAAGTATGGCTGATTTAGAACATTTGAAGAAAAAACAGGCTCATTCGAAAAGAGATATAGAGAAGAGTTAATAATGATTTCTTAAGTAATGCTAATTGTAAATAATTCAAATATTATTGTAGAGTCAATTGACATTTTCAAGTAGAGAAACTAAGAATTTTATCTATGTAAACATTGCACTTGCATATATGTTGCCAATAAAAATAAGCAATTTAACTTTTTAAACCATACTGTGGCTTATCTACCCAAAACTACTGTACATAATGTACATAACTACTAACTTGACTACTGAAATTTGTTTCTGTAAATATATATTTTATAATAATTATTAATGTACTGTAATATTTAATTCATGCAGTTTCATTTAAATTACATAATACATTATAGTTTTCATTGTAAATGTAGTACAATTTATATAGTTTGTTGTCTCCTAGTTGTGACAACATAATAAGAACTTACTCTTTAATGATGTTTAACTAAAAAAAAACTAATAATACAACTTATCAACACCAAACCATTTTATTCTTCAACTCAACTGGATTCTAAAGAAAACTGTGCATATAACTGTTGTCAAAAAATTATTTTTAACAATAATTGCAAAGTAACATTTAAAATTATAAAAATATTTGGAGTTAATTTTAAATTATTTACATTTTATGCCATTACATTTACTCCCTTACCAGTAACGAACAATATGCTAGAAAGGTTGAAAACAAATAATGGTGTTTATCATCAAAATAATAATATAAAATATCAGTGTTTGAATCTCAATGGTATCTTAAGAATTCTACCAATTCGGGATTGTCCTAAAGCTGATTTGATTTTGGGTTGAATCACAGTTGCTCTGGTTTGAATCTTAGCTGGCATAGGCGTATTGTTCACGCAATTTGGAGTTGTAGGTTTCTCTTGTTCAGGAATTTGTTGTGGTACAATATATGCTGGCTTCAATCTGTCTATTGATACATTTACTTCTTTATTCTTTATCCATCTGGAAAAAATTTATGGTGTGATACTTCAACACAGCATATTAGACCTTATATACCTAAGAATTATCGTTTGAAAATATTTCATCAATTTCATGGATTATCCCATCCTGGAATTAGATCAACAATAAAATTAATTTCTTCAAAATTTATTTGGCTGAATATTAAGAAAGATGTCCAGCATGGGACGAAATCTTGTATTCCATGTCAAAAACTGAAAATATCTCGTCATACAAAATCAATATTAGGAGACTATCAAAAGCCATCAGAAAGATTTCGAGAAGTACATATTGATCTTGTTGGTCTATTACCACCATCAAATGGCAACACCTATTGTCTGACATGTATAGATAGATACACATAAATGTAACGGCATAAAATGAAAATAATTAATTCAAAATTAACTCTAAAATATTTTTATAATTTTAAATGTTACTTTCTAATTATTGCTATATGTAGTTTTCTTAAGAATCCAGTTGAGATTCTTAAGAAAACTACATATATAGTAATAAAATGGTTTGGTGTTGATAAGTTGTATTAATAGTTTCTTTAGTTAAACACCATTAAAGAGTAAGTTCTTATTACGTTGTCACAACTAGTAGAAAACAACTGATGACCTGGATGTAACGCCCCCCCCCCCTCCACCTTTCATAATTGCAAAGTAACATTTAAAATTATAAAAATATTTGAGAGTTAATTTTAAATTGATTATTTACATTTTATGCCATTACAAGTTCAATGGAATGTTAATAAAACTTAATCAGTTTTTATCCAAGTAAAGCTTACATATTTTGAAAGTCATTCCTGATTGTATATATATATCCAAGAGATTCGATCATAAATATAATTAAGAATGAGTAGAATGTACATATTTTTTGAAAATAAGATGCTGTTGCTATTTCAGAGGTAGGTAACATCTTTCCTGTGACAGTAGACTGTGATTGGTGGAGTTTGGGAGTTATTCTTTTTGAGCTTTTGACAGGAAAAGTAAGTGATTTTGTGGGGGTTTTTTTCACATTATAACATTATTAATTAATGGCTTTTAACTGAATCAATTTCTTCTAGTCCCTTGTATCTTGTCATCCTACTGGGATTACAAGGCATACAGTTTTGAATTTTCCATCAGACATTAGTGGAGAGGCCAAAGATTTTATATCTAAAGTAAGTTCTTATATTATTAACACCAAAATAACTTTGTTCATTGTAAGAAAGTTAAAAGTAGCTTAAAATTGTTATTTTTTTACCCTCTTAATCATTTTTACTTTTATTAATCACTTTATATAAGATATTAAATAAGTCAAAATTAATATCATTTAAAAGTTTTTATTCCCACTTAAAGTCTCCAAGTATACCACCGAACTTAATAACAAGCACACACACATAAAAAATAAGGGGGGTTTAGTGTTTATATTATGTTTGGTGTGTATTAGAGGACTTATAATTAGATCTTGCAAAAAAGTTCAGATATTTCTTATATGTTATATGATACTTACACAATATTGAATATTGCTGATTTCTACATTTATTTTCCAGAAAAGTATGCTAGTTTATATTTAAATAAAACTATGCCTGTATTGTAATGCTTAAATTTCAAATATTTATAAGACTGCTTTTATCAGGAGAATGAGACCATTTTTTTTTTCAAAATAAGAGTTTTACTGCTATATAATATTAATTATCATAATTATTAGTTGTATATTTGGAAGCAAGTGCCTTAACAAATAGTGATAAAGTCAAAATTTTAGTTACATTCATCAAAAGCTATTTGCATATAAATGTACTATTTAAGGCTTGTGTTGCTACCATTACATGCTTATGAATTAAATTTTTTAAATATATTTCCATTAATGAAATTTTTGTTATTCTTTAATATTTACTATTGCTATTTTTGAAAGTTCTGGCATATTGACTGAACAGTTGATACTAATCTCAATAGGGTTCTAACAGTTACAGTTTCATCGTGTGTCATATGTGTTTTGTGATTTTGACGAGTTACATGCTTGATGGATATGAGTGCTAAATTGTCTGTGTAGTTATTTTAGGGCAAAGGCCTATTTATGTGAGAATCATAATTTCATATTTTGTCATAAATATAAAATTTATCCTTTAATAATCGAACTATTAGGAAAGAACACAACAAAATCCAGTTCAGATGTCATGTATTAATATAAACAAGAATTTTAGGCCTAAAACAAAACCATTGTTTAATATACTATTAGACTTTTTATTGTGACTTTATTTTATTAGTTATTTTAGTTAATTGTGACTGTTAGTATATTTATTAAAAATTTTGACATTTATTTATCTGGCAAATATTTTTTTTATTTATAATGGTGTATAACCAACAAATGCTTTTAAAATTCTTAGCTTTTGTAAAGATTTTCAAAGAGTAAGTTTCTTGAATCCTTTGTTCGCCTTTACTTGTTTGATGTAACTGAAGTAAAAGTGGACAGTTTTTATGGTGTTACACAGCTGGTGTAAATGAATTATGGTTGTTTTACTTTTATCTTATTTCTTCCACTAATAAATTCGTTGGTTGATAGGAAATGCTGTGGTGACCTTTTGTAAAGTGAGCATTCATACCATGAACCCAATAAAAAGTCAAATTACATAAACAAAAAGAAGACAATAACAGTTGAAAAGACCTTGGGATGTTTTTTTTACTTGACCTACATCCTATCAGAAAGCTTCCCCTTGAGTTGGCTGACTCAGTTAGGCCTCCTGATGAAGAGACCGGTCAATAGCCTCGTTATTTTGGGGGTTTTTTGGTTTTTGATTTTTATGTATTGATTTCTATTATTCATACCATGAATTAGTTCAATAGTCGCTTTGTAAGGCATTCATGTTTACAAAATTTCACACTTTAAAAACTCTTAGTCTAGTGAAATAAATGTTAAAATATCAACTTATCAATAAGTTTGCTGAAAAGGGGGGGGGGGGAGAATCTCCAAAGTAAAGGAAATACGTTAAGCTACAGGACTTTTCTAAATTTAAAAATAAAATTATTCATTTTTAGAATTTGTTTTAGAGGGCCTTAATTCTCTCTTACAGCATTATAAACACCAAATTAAAAAATAGATTTTCATCCTTTTTTTTTTTTTTTTTTTCAGTATGGAAGTCTATGTTGAAATCAGTTGGTCAGAAATGTTATGAATGTGCAAAACTAGGACACCTTTGCAGATATTATTTTTTGTTTCAGGAAATGATATATGTATATCTTTTACCTTGCATAAACTAAAACTAACTAAACTCATGGCACAATGGTCCGCTGTGGACCAAGGCCAGTGGTGCCCATCTCCACTTTCTTGACTGCGGGCTTGGGATGCCACACAGCATTAGTCTCAGTCAGGTGGTCAACCTGACGTAGGACCCCCAGAGTTTAGTTCCCAAGCATGCTTGGTCCTCATTTTACAGTAAACTTGTGACGGATTTTAAGTTTTTTTCCTATGCCAGCCGATCGGTTTTAAAAGCAGCCCAAAATGAACAATCGCACATTGGTACATTAAAAACATTGGTACATCCTTTCCTTATGTAATAATATATTTTGCTAACCCAAATCTTTAATTACCATAGAGAAATTAAAGCTGTTGTCCTGTTGAGTAGAGCTACTTTGTGACATCTGTGTTTTCGCCTTGAAATCCAAGAGGAAAAATTACTTGACACAAAGTTAGACAGTAAAACGCTTATCAAAAGCTTCATACGCAATTATATATGCCTGTTACAAATGTTAGATAGCTTTATCTTTATCATTGACATCAAAGAGACCTCGTTTGCCCCGGGGCAGCCATCAGTTCTTTGAAAAGATGAGGAAATTCGTCTTTCAGCACATTCTGCTCCTTCGGGTAGTTTTTTTCTAGATAGTCAATACTTCTTTCACTCCAGTGGTATTTTAGAGGACGGAAAAAAGGCAACATCGAGTGGCTGGAGGAAGTGGGTCGACTTTGTGGGTTATTTTGTGACAGTGTCGATGTGTCACAAAGTAACCCCATCACCTTTCGATATTTAGGTTAGGTTCTCATATCATTTGGAAATATCACTACACAAAAGTTATATTGCCCCACAATCTAACCACCATATTGACAATAAAAAATAATTACCTGTGGTAGTTCCTTGTATAAGGTGTTAGCCTTCAGCACTCAAAGTTTCCAAAGTTCAATACAATAGCTTGACAACAGGTTTGAACAATACACTGGCCAGAGAAGACGAATGGTGCACAGAAGCTTTGGACACTGGCCACTAGGTGTCTCTGTATGTCAAACAAGCTATTGGCACTGTTCTTTGCCTGCCGGGTATCACGGGTGTGATGCAAGATCCGAAATATGAAAAAAATACCATGTGTTACAAAGTTACCCCTCCAGTCACAAAGTAACCCCACTTTATGGTATATGTTATCATATATCATACAATTTATATAGAATTCCATTTGGTTACAAAATTACTTTTTGTTTGTTTGTTTTATATATGTAATTTCTTAGTTGTAATTATTTTACATTGAATATTTAGAGTAAGAAAGATTAATCATTTGATATTGCACAAATATTTCTGTATTTCTATTTATAGTATCTTTTTTTATTAATTTTTTTTTAATAGTTATTGCAGTACAACCCATCTGAAAGACTAGGCTCAGGAATATATGGTGTTGAAGAATTGAAATCTCATCCATTTTTTCGCTCCATAGACTGGGATCAATTATACTGATTTCATCAGTTTAATTAGAAGTACAAAAATGTCACATTTGTAAATATTTTTAAGTCAAGGTCAATTATAATGTAATAACTTTTTGTCTGTTCATGGAACGTATTACCACAAAAAAATGGAAAGCATGGACAATATCAAAACTAACACAGTTGATAGTAAAACTGAATGAAACTTATTTTTAAATCTTATAATTTTTTGTATTGATTATGCCTCCATGTGTGTGAATTTTCTGTATGTTGTGTGTTGCATTTATGCAAATCGAGTAAAAGATATGCTCAATTAGTGATCCTTAAAAAATTTTAAACTCTGTCAATATATGTCAATTTTAATTTATTTTCTTTTTAAAAATATTTATTTCAATTTCCAAGACATTTTACTAATCTAAATTGTTCACCTTTAGAAAAACTTCCCTCAGTCAGTACAGTTTTTCATATGTTTTAATCTTGGGCAATACTAAATTATACATCATAAGCACACACTGGGAAGTATAGATCCCTTAAAATGTGTAAAAAGAGAGAGAGAGAGATATGAAAATCAGTGCAGCAAATTTTTAAAGTATTTAAAAATTACTTATGGACTTTACTTAAAAATTATTTTTAGATTAACTTTTTTCCCTTGTGGTAAGGTGGTAATTATCATTTAACTATAGACACTGCAATTATCAGCACATTTCCAATGTACCCAGGCTGTTATAATATGTATCACAATGGAAACTTATACATAGGCAGTGTGATGATCTCAGTATTCTGAAATATTCTTGCATTAAGAATGCTTTCTTTAAAGTGTACCTGTCACTGTATTTGCCACAAAAATATGTCTCAACTTTTTTCACTCTTGTTTTTAAGTTTAGTTAGAAACATTTTTGTACTTAGCTAGGTAACAAATAGCTTTTTTATTATTTTTTGTTGTTGTTCTACTCATGAAATGATTAATTCTGCTAAATTCTTTGAACTGTAAGTTGTGCATAGTATTTTAAAAGCAGAAATTTTTCTATTTATATGATGATATCACATTTCTGAAGATAACCATATTGTCATTCCACTTTGATATTTTAGAATTTTTCAGAAAACAATACATTAAAGTAATGTATAACATTACAGTAAGTTCTTTATACATTCCATTTAATTTCTCATGATGTTCTCCTTTTTACCCAAAGAAATGGTTTTAGTAACATAACAGTTATTTTGATGGATTTACACTGTTTTCAATAGAGAGAGGGTTTAAGATATTGAGCTGCCATTTTCAGTTTTTTCTCCTTACATTGGAAAAAATTGTTATGGTGTATTAATTGACTTTATAACTATGGAGAACAAATTACATTTCTGTATGAGCTAACATGCATTTTTACTTGCTAAAATATTAACATTTCTGATACTGATATTTCTGTTTGAGGTTTCTTTCTGCAGTGTCCGATTAGATAAAAATAATTTTGTTTGAAATTGTTTTCAAAATCAATTACTTGCTTTGAGATTAATTTTAAAAAGGAAAAGGTTATAGGCCAGAGATTTTTGTTCCAAGTTTTCTGTAATGAGACTATTAATGTATCAGATTATACTGGTTATGAAATGTGCAGTAAACATCCTTTAAACTTAATTATTCTTTAGCTGGTTCTTAAAGAAATACATCATCTGGTTACAAGCTAGTATTAGTAAAGTAGATTTATCATAATGCTGTTAAATCAGACTGTTTTACAATTCCAATTTCATCTTTTGACTAGGTAATTGATCCTAAATTTATTATGGATACAATTAATTTTGGTGCTATATAAAACTAGAAAAGTACAGGGGTGTTTGATAAGTTGATGCAAAATCTGAGAGATGGTGCCATGGCATCGATATTGTTAGCGTTCTCACATTTAGCATGCTTCCAAGGTGTGCATGTCAAATTGTATTTATTTTTTTTTTTTCAATGCGGAGGCACTTGACGTCAAACATTCGCCTACACTACGCCACAATTTTACTGCCCATTTTATTATGGAGGCACCATATAAGCGGACAGCATTACTCCCTATGAAGGGACGACACGAAAGGAGGCATTTTTCTTGGCATGATGCCAGGATTCGATCCAAACACCCTCAGCACCAAAAACCAGCGTGCTGTACCACTGGGCGGCCATAAGCCCTCAAATTATAAATGGAATAGTCTGTGATGGACTATTATGTACATACTTTCATCAGAATTTGTTCATAATATTTTACCTTAATATTTGGCTATGAGAAAGCTATTGGCAAGATAGATGGCACATTTGCTATCAATCAAAAATGTGAATGGTTTGGTTTGGTTTCGAACACTACGGTCAACTTTTTGCTACACAAGGGCTAATTAGACCGGGGCCTACAGTTTAAAGCTGATTCCGAACGGCTACAAACATCCATGCCAACAGTGGGACTTGAACCCACATGATCTGAACCAAATGCTAGAACCCTAGCCATTCGGCCATCACCTGGCAGCCAAAAAAAAAAAAAGTGAATGGCAACACTTTGTAGCACAATTTGAACCTGTTTCATAGATATCCAGTTGAGTTTTTGTTGTTGTTTCATAACAGTTGATGAAACATTGATATATCACTACCAACCAGAAATGAAAGAGTAGTTAAAACAGAAGGTTGAAGCAGGTGAATCTACACCAAAGAGAATGAGACAGCTCCATCACCAAGAAAGGTTATGGGCATTATCCTTTGGGAGTTTCATGATATAATCTTTTTTTAAGAAATTGAAAAAGGCAAAGTAATCACTGGAAACTACTATGCATTTTTACTTTATTTAAGGCAATTAGCGGAGAAAAAAAGGGTTCTTCATCATCATGACAATGCTGTGGCTCATTCATCTGCAATTGCAGTGACAGAATGATCAGAATTATACTACAAAATCGTTCCCCATCCTGATATTTTTTAGATTTGGCCTCCTCAGATTACTACTTCGTAAATGTGAAAAAAATTCTTGCAGGGCAGAAATTTGCGTCAGACACCAAAGTAATTAGTGAAACAAATGTTTATTTTGCAGAGTAGGATAGCTCTTACTTTGAAGAGAGGATTAAAAAAGCTTCAAAATCATTGGATCAAATGTATCGACCTTTTGGGAGATTATGTAGCAGAATAAAAACTTTTTCAGCAAAAAATGATTATTTTTGCACAGACTTATCAAACAACCTTCATATTTTTAACAAATTTACTAACATTTACATTAAAAATGCATTATGTATTTTTTTCAATAAAATCAGCAAAGCTGGAATAGTTAAAATTCCGCTTTATTTTTGTAACATTTTCATTCATCTCCCAATATTGCATGTGATTCAAAATTTTGATTCAAGCTATTTTATCTAGTTTTATAGATAAATGAAATAACCTATTTAAGAAGGTTATATTCATATGGTTAGAGAAATCTTTCTATATCTTCCTTGAAGTATTTTAAGCTATGTTATTTAGCTTCTCTCTATGTAAGTCAATGTTGACTTAGTCACAGAAAATAAAAGCCTCGAAACTAGTGAAGAGTGAGATCTGAGAAGTTCACTAAGAGCAGATAAAAAGGAGTAACTGTATTTGAATTTTAATGCTGTTTAATTAAAAAATATATATATTTCAAGTAGTCTCTTCTAACGAAACTACCGCGGGTATTAATGCAGGATTACTTATTGTTATTTACCTTTTTTTTGTTATTGTTTGTTTGTTTTTTTTAAAACTGATTTTGGTACTTTTCTGTTTAACTGTTTTACTGCTACTGGGTTTGGCACGCTGCCAAAATTATAACTCACGACAAAGCTGAAATTTTCCTTTTTGGAGGACTGTTATTGAGGAACGTAATCCTACGTTAAAATATATTTCCTCACAAAGAAGGTTGCTTTTAAAATTTACATATTCTAATATTCTTTAAAATATTTTTTATTCATTGTCTGGTTGGTTAGTTAATTATAGAATGTAAATTAAAGATAGGCTGTCAGTTATAAATTTTAAAACAAGAACATAAAATTTCTTTATTCTGACTTTTGAAGTTTTTAAAACAATGAACACACTCACCTGTGCTTTAATGTCTTTTTTTTAATTATTATATACTATATATATACAAGTACAATATTACTTGGTGAACAATAAAAACAATAAATACTGTTTGTGATATTATAGAATCTAGCTGTTAAAATGCATCTGAGGAATTATCTTCTACAAGCTCTTTGTGTGTATGTATGTGTGTGTACATATATATATATATCTATATATATATATAGTTTTGTTATTTACACAGCATTTGTGAATAAATAATAGTCATATAGTCATTCTGAATAACTCCAAAATGTCATAAAAGTATGAAATGTGTATACGTAAAAATGCATTTGCATGAATTTTTCCAATCATTTTAGGAAAATTTCTTCTATTCCTTTTTATTAATAACATTTCATTGTACTTTATAACCATACATGTCATATATATCTCATTCTCTTAAGACTTCATCATTTATTTTTGATAATATGTTATACATGAGAATGTACTATATATCTTTTATGCATGAGATGAACTATAAATTGTTTTTAATGTTATGTTAATATGTTATGTTTTTGTTATCAATGTATTTTGTTTTGAATTAATTTTATGTCAATGCAGATATATTTACATATTTTATTAAAAATCATCATCTATTTATATTATTTATTATTTTCATAATTTTTTTTTAAGAATTCTGAGGATTAATTTTTACTTCTGAAACTGAAATAAAGCATTTAAATTTTATTAACAGTACTATAAGTTCCACATTTTTGGAATATCACTTTCTTAATACATTTATGGAATTAATCATCTTTCTTAAAACTCTATTTAACTTAAAATATTCTGTATAATAAAATACAAAATCACACATAATCTAAGTCATATTTACTTTTAAAACTGCATCATGACCCATTAAAAACAACAAAATTTCTCTATGTATCATGACAGAAACTGTAATTGCCTATCTATTTTATTGGCATGTTAACTTGTTTCTTAGTGATACTTGAGCAAATTCAAATGATAAAATTCATTTCTTTAAGAAATCACTTTAATTTTTTTTTATTATTTGGTGTTTGTTGCGTACTTAACATCATCATTTAAAATTATACTAACGAAATTTTTTTGTTTCCTACCCCTGTAATATAGTGTATATTGTGTGATTTATCACCTTAGGAGTCAATACATTTATAGAGAATGGTTTTAATTTCAAACTGTAATGACATTTAACTTCTGTAAAGAATGCAGATCATGTATATCAATAAAAATGTTATGTTATTCCTTTTACTGTGTATTACCAAATTATGGATGGAGTCCAACAGCTTTATTGTTGCTTACAAATAATATTAATCTGTCAGCTTATTTTGAGATAAAGTAGCTTACAAATATCTTAACAATGAATCCTATATTACAGTAAAGTGCCTGCAATCTGAACTAAATATGACAAGAAATTTGTTGTTGTTGATGCTAATGCCCCCTGGTTGGAGGTTCCATTCACCAGGTCCTAATAGGCTATTGGGCTGAAAGAGGTGGCTCCTGTTTTGAATTAATACCACAAAGGGTCAGAGTCCAACTTTGCTAAATGACCGGTCCCATAATTTTAAGCCGAGTCAAGTGACAAGACCAGAACACTTGACCCCACACCTCCAGAGGTAAATTTGAGAACTTGGAGGACATTGCAGCCATGAACTATTTTACGTGCCCCAGCCACCATTAGTGAAACAGCGGTGAATTTGCAGCGACAAACATTGAACCAGATATGTTCAGGTCACTGGCCTGCTGCTGTTTCCAACTGGGCCACCGTGCCCACGAGAAATTTAGTATTACAAATGTAAAACAATTTTCTTATTTATCCTTTAAAAGAAAATAAGTGACATAAATTATGAACAAGTATAAGTGTATTGTTAGGTCATTTAAGTATCATCTCATTCACTTTTATTTTTCTGTCTTTTTTCATTATAATTATCCAATATCTTTATTTCATCCGTTGACTGACAGCAATTTTTAAATAATTATTTTCTTTTTTTATATATCTTATTTATATGTTTCTCATAAAATTTGAATGCATTAATACTAAATTCTGTTTAAAATTTATTTGAATAACAAAAATTAAAATTTATTTTCCATAATGTACACAAATTCTTAGTTTCTACAGTAAAATAAGTTCCTTTTGTTCCTCTACCCATTGCCCACACAGTAAATTTCTCCATACACATAGTATACTTCTGTAAACAACATTGATAATTACTTATGCAACCATAGAACTCCGAATCTAACAATCCGATTTGAATGAAAATTGATATTTTGGAAAGAACAGATCCCCATTTAATTAGAAAATCAAGTCGCTAGAGGATCGGTGCCTTAGTTCTGGAATTATAAGCGAACTCTAATTCAATTGACAGAGCTCGGCATTTCCAGCACTTTGGTACATTTAAAATTTCAGGAGTGTGTAACTCCAGTTCTAATGATCCAATTTGAATGAAACTGCATAATTTGGTGTGTACAGATCCCGAATAGACATAAAAATCAAATTTCTAGAGGATCAGTGTCTTGGAACCAGACATAATTTTCCCCATAGGATAACATGACGGAATATCCGGGAGTGTGTAACTCCGGTTCTAATGCACCAATTTGAATGAAACTGGATGCATTCACAAAAGGAGATCATCACAGCTTACACCATAAAGCACCTAGAGGATCAGGCCTTAGAACCTGACTTATGACCAGACACATTTCCCCATAGGCTAACATGGCGGAATATCCAGAAGTGTGTAACTCCAGATCTAATGATCTGATTTGAATGAAACTTGATATTTTGGAAAGAACAGATCCCCATTTGACTAGAAAATCAAGTTGCTAGAGGATCAGTACCTTAGTTATGAAGTTATAAGCAAACTCATATTCAATCGACAGATCTCGATGTTTCCAGCACTTAAAAGTCTATCAAATTTTTGCATTTAAAAGTCTATCAAATTTTTAGAAACCTATAAATACAGAAAAGGGAAGGGTGATAAGTATACACCTAATCCTTTTTGTACAAAGAGTATGTGTTCCAGACTGCGTCATGTAAAAAGAGACATAGGGTATATGGTAAAATGATGGGTATATTTGACGACTTGTTTTTATTTATGAAATACATATAAAAAATTTTAAAAATTCATAAATAATTGAAAAATTAAATAAAATTTATTTCCATATTCATGGAAATTGTATGCATTAAACATAAAGAAAATCATATTCTTAACAATCTTAAAAAACAAAAAATTGCAAGTCTCTTGAAATTCAAACGAATCAAAGCTATATTTTAAACTTTTAAAAAATCACAAATTCAGGAACAAAACTAAAAGAAAAAGAAATATGCAGTTGGATACTTTATTAATCAAATTCACTTTCTAGAACAAATTGCATCCTTATGTGTTGCAGAATCGCTTTTGTCCAATGAAATTTGTAGAGTAGCTTCATAAGCTTTTGCATTTTCAGGCAAAACTTTTGATGACTGATGCTGGATTCTTTTAGTCATAAATTCTGCAATTTGGTGCAGGTGTTATGAAAAAAAAGCAAAAATAATGACTTTTTTTATTGTGTAAAATAAAAAGATCATGTAAAAACAGGATTAGAAAATTTTTTCGACTGTTATTTCAAAATCATGTAAAAAAAGGAATTAGGTATATTTTTCTTAAAGCAAATATTCTAAAAATGAGTTTTAAAATACAGAAATACTATACAAAAACACTACACGTTTTTCCCTCTATGATCAAGTAATCGCAAATATCACACATTAATTTTTTTTAAATGGTACAAAGTTTAATATCACAATTAATTATATATACAGATTTATACAGATTTATCTTCTTTATGTTTTTCAATAGCTATTAAATTCCTCAATCTTTGTAATAAATGCTCCTTGTTCAAATCCAGTATGTATGCATAAAAAGGGCCATCTAGAAAAAGTTTAAAAGAAAGTATAACAATTTTAAAATCAGTAGACACTAATTTAACTTTCATAAATACATAATAGAAACATGCTGAAATACATGCCTATGAGACAACTGATAATAAATAAAATTGAATAAGCTGTATATCTGATTGACATTTCTGACTAGGGAGAGGGGCATTGAAGAATGTGGTTTATAGACCTAACATATCAGGGGAATCAATCACTATAGGAAGAGGAATTTCACATCTTAATTTTCTGATACTCTAATAATTCTCATTTAAAATAAATCATCACTGAAATGTGTTATCTTTAATGAACTGCTATAATTTATAGTGTTAAACCCTCTGACTAAAATATTCATCACAATCACTAGATTTTAACTATTTGAGACATGTATTAGGCATCTAAATATAACATATGTACACACTCAGGTAGCATTTAAGTATCAACTAAAAGCACATGATATTTCCTATTATATTGCATTTGTTTATAATAATATGAATAGTTTAAAATGAATTCGATAATAAACTCTTAATTTTCATGAATTAAAAGAAACCAAAAATCCGTGTTTTCAAAACATAAATGATTATCCTTTAAAGTAGTCCTCCCTTTTTATTGTAAAAACTAACACCTAAAAATAAGTCATACTCAGAAACTTAGAGTATGGTTTTTTAAATTGTTGAATAATCAATATTTTTATATTTACCACATAGAGATACAACAGGAACTATCTCAAGAATTTCATCTTCATCTGATAAGTTAAGCTCAGTAATACTCTTTAAGTGCTGAATTACATTATTTGCCCAGGTGTTTGCTTGATAATTATTAAAAATCCAAATTTGACCAAAACTTGCTGGTGCAGAATCTTCAGGAAGTATAGTAGTGAACTAAACAACAAACAAAAAAATATTTTTGAAAAAAAAAAGGGGGGTGAAAATCGTGTAAAGAACTGAAACTTAATAAGCGTATTGTTACTAATATATAGCAATAAACAGAATTGCAAAGAGATTGATACAGAATTCATGCTCAATTAAGAAAAAAATTTCCCCATTTTTATCAGTCAATTCAGTATAAAATTCCAGTTCAACATTATAAAACGAATTAAACTTTTAAATTATTATATTTTATTAAATTTCATGTATTTTTAAAAATAAAATTTAATGAAAACATATAAATCTAAAATTTTATATTCATTTAGAATTATTTTTAATCAAACTTTAAAAAAATTAAATCAGAAAGCTTCCTTTCAAATATTTGAAGAGAGTAGTCATGCTAAAGTGATTTATGCCTCATATAAAATATTTTGTCATACAACTGATAAAATGTTATCATTAGAGTTAATAAATGAATGAATATAGCACACATGTAATGCAGTATACTAATACATACCTACTAATGATTAGCAATGGGATAGTGCAAACAAATGTGAAGGTAGGATGTTAAACAATAATACATCATTAGGAATTCATTTTATTTATATTCTAGGAAACAAAAATCAATGAACTAGTCAATTATGTACTATATGCGAAAAATTACAGTTGAAGAAGTTTCAACAAAGATGTCTGTTAACTAGCATGCCATTATTCATAATTCTCCAGATATGTATTTTCTAAACAGAAAATTATCATAAAATCAGGCCTTGTACACTAATTTCTCTTAAGCAATCTAAATTTGGAACTACAGTTCATGATAAATGATAGTTCTCCCCTTTCTGGGTTGTAAGACTGCATTTCATCAGTTACAAGCAAAAATTCTGAAAAATTATGCATTTGGAATTCTTTTTCTCCTATGTATTATCAGCTATACCTTGCTGAAAGCCCAACATGGGAAAAACATAGGTCCAAGGCTGCTGGGTGCACTGGAGAGGTGTATATATTTGCAATTGTGGTTCCTTCCCACAGAAAACAATTAAAAGTAAAGACATAATAGTATTTTAGCATAAAGACTACAATGCATGGAATTTTCATTCTTGTAAAGTTACCTTATTCTGAACATAAATTTCTCCTTCCAAAATGATGACAACTATACAAGTTTTAACATTTAGGTAAAAATTACAAAATATTTCTTTCAAGTTTAAAATAAATTAAACGAGGATGAGAGAGAAAATAAATTAAATATATCACTGTATAGGTAAAAGAAAATTATTTATGTTGAATTCTTTCAAAAATTATTGAAAGCATATTTCTCTATTTCTCAATTATATCCAATATAAAAAGAGGTGACATAGACAAATATTTGATACCCCAAAAGTTTAATGTATGTCCGCCAGATTTAAAAATCATAAATATTCTGATTTGCAGATTCTAAATGCTATTCCTCACATTCTTTCCACTCTATTTTAGGCCAATAAACAAGATGTTAGCTTGTACATATTTATTTATTTAATGATGTAGAACTTTTTGTCATAAGTTCACTAATGGTCCATTTACAGTTTTTCTAATGGCCAAAAAACACTGACCATCAGAACAAGGAATAGAGTGATCCTAACCTTGAAGCAAACATTCTCTTACCAGAGATATCCTACACTTGTGAAGAGGACTTATTTTTAATGACTTTTCTCACAATAGCATTAAATGTTGTAATCTAATTGGGATTTTTTATGAATTAAAATGCACACAGGATAAAATTTTGGTAGTAATAAAGATACTTTAAAGTGATGTAAAAAATACTAATTTATATTCCTATCCAGAGTCATGCAGCTGCACATAGAGATACTACAATAAAATTTCCTGTCACAATATCCTTTGTACTGAACTTTTTATATAAACAGACTAGCTAATTAAAAAGAACTTAACACTCTTCTACTGGAGAAATGTTCTTTTTATGTAAAAAAAAAAAGTTTAATTCATCACATACATAAATATTTCTGAATGATTTTCTTGACATATAATTTATATCATAAAAATTATAAATACTTTGCATATCAGGTTGAATATATAACAGATGAAACATGGTACTTTACCTTATCAAAAAGAGAGATGACCAAAAATATTAGCCCTACAGTATATCTTGTTAAAAGACTTTGAATGCACAGTAGTAATGTATCACCTCTTTCAAAACTCTGAAGGGAAGGAATAAACATGTTTAACAACAATATAAAATTTTCAAGATAAAAAATTCAAACTTCTCCCAAATGTGTATGGCTTATAAAGAACTACAATAGAAATTATAATTATACATAACTATTTATATGTATATGACATAATATATAAATTTTATATGTTTTATACTTAATATGTTCTGGAAAATGTATAACTTGAAAAAAGCATCTTCTAATTATATATAACTATAATAAGAAATTTTAAATACACTACTGACTTAGTATACTTGGTGTCATATTTAGCAAAATTTAGCCTTCAGTTCAGTCACAAATTTAAAAGATTGGGTAAATTCCTAAATTTAATTTTTATTAGCATATGTAGCATTTTCACTTTTTTGTAACAAGTTAATATTACATAAAATTATAAATCTAGGGAAAAATAACTGGAATTGAGTTACAATGATAATCTGCAAGAGCTTCCTTAGTTTTTTGAAGTCTTTTTGTGTGTATGCCATGTTTTACACTGTTTAGAATTCTAGAAGATTTAAATTTAACTACTAACATAAAACAAATGCTGGAATTCATTTGTGATACCTTAAAGTCCTAAAAAACTGTCATAATTTCATGTAATGGGCTTAGTTTCTTTTTATTTAGTAAAAAATGCCTTTTTTTATTTCTAATGGCAGGCAACATAAACATACAAAAAAGATAAACGTAAACATAAAACAGAAGAAAAAGAATACATATGTTTAACCCATAAGGGCCCTAGTCTCCCAGTACTGCCCATGCACACTAGAAGAAACAAGTGTGGGGCAGTGGAGATAAGTCCATATCTTCCCCCAGATTGCAGAGCTTGCATTTGGGGCTTTCAGTCATTCCTATTTGGAAAAGGTGTTTGGCCAGAGAGTCATGTCCCATCAAAAGTCTGAAAAATGCCACCATTTTAAACCTGGGCTGATCAGGGATATTGAAGATAAAGTTATACCAGGTTTTAGATATATTGCTCTCACGGAGACTGTCTTTTAGATTGTTCTGGAAAAGGTCAAAACCATTAGTTTCAACAAGTGAAAAGAGATGGCTTCACATGAAATTTGAGTAACTGTTGTTCCCCTCTTAGCCAGTGAATCTGCCTTCTTGTTACCCAGGATTCCACAGTGGCCTGGTATCCACTGCAGAACGATGTTTTTTTCCCTTTGAGGCCAGCTCCTCGAGGCAAGAGATACATTTTCTGATAGAGGAGGACTGTAGAGCAAAAAGGGAATTGATAGCCATAAGTGCTGCTTTTGAGTCTGATAGTGTTATGCCTGTTCTTATTCAGACATTAGAAAAAGTTTAACTTAATTTATCATGATATATATTAATTCAATTACTTAAGTTTAATTAGAGTTTAAGTATTAGGGAGTAAATTTAATAGTATTTAAGATGAGGCGCATTGTGATTACCTCAAAAGTTAAGAGTTTAAAATATTACCGCAATAACCTACAACAGATTCAATAAGGGAAAAATGACAGCTGAAAGAGAAACTGAACTCTACTCTGAAAAGGAAAATTTAAACAAAATAAAAGTCATTAAGCTTACGCTTTTAAAGAAAGGACGAGACACAAATTTTAGGGGTAATAATTACAAAAGTTTATTTATATTTTAACATAAATTAAGTTTTCTACATATCTAACCAGCTGTCATACAAGGCACAATTCCATGAAAAAAAAAATTAATCACATAAAACAAATTCTCGTATTACACATCACAATAAAAATAGACTGAAATTAAATTTGATTTAGGTGGCTAATGAACCCATTAAGATCTTATAAAAAAAAAAATTCTTTAGTTAACTCAAAAATAAAAGGAAAACGAAAATCATAATTAAAATTGTACTTTACCGAAATGACTGCAGTCTAAAAAAAAAGAAGTAGAAATCTAGAAACAAAGGCATAATAGGAAAGTCGAAAGATTTAGAATTCGGGAATAGGACATGCCCAAAGAAGGGGGGAGAACTTATCGGCGAATGTTGCTCTTCATAGCTGCCGCTGAATTGAAACAGGATTCTCAGACCTCCGCTGGGACCCTCAAGATGGAATCTTCATCCTCTGTCTCCTCTCTTCGAATCCCCCTCCTAACTTTTTTGTTCGTTCGCATCTTATCCGCCACTTTGCCTCTTTTGTTGTTCCGCATGAAAAATAGACCTTCTCTTCCTGACTTCTCATTGGTTGATTTCGCGATATCTTTCCGCCGCGAGACATCAACAAACTCACGGGGAAAAATTCTCGGAAAAGGTCTGGGTGGTAATTACGGTGTGTGGGGTAGACTTTCTGAGAAACAATGATAAAATTGCGATGTTTGGGGAGTCATAAAGATGTCAATATCTGTTTTCCATCCCAGGGTTGATGACATTTGCTTCTTGAACGAAATGGCGCAACTATTTTGTATCGTATTACCGTGGGATACCAGAATGAAGAAGAGAAATAAGATTGCTTAGAAAATGGAAAAGTTTTAAACAAAGGTATTAGATTTTATTATTAAAAAAATTAAAGGTCCATCAGCCAATAAAGAAAATACTAAGCCACCTATATTATTATAATTATTAATAATATACAATTAAACATCTCACACATATATTTAAATTTGCTGGAGTGTTATGTTGGATTGGAATCTGTTCAGGAATCTAAATATCATGACACTCCAGCAAATTTAAATATATGTGTGAGATGTTTAATTGTATATTATTAATAATTATAATAATATAGGTGGCTTAGTATTTTCTTTATTGGCTGATGGACCTTTAATTTTTTTAATAATAAAATCTAATACCTTTGTTTAAAACTTTTCCATTTTCTAAGCAATCTTATTTTTCTTCTTCATTCTGAATCATGAAGATGAATATTGGTAAAAGGACTTGACTAGAGTGGGAGCCGTGATACAGTGAAGGCCAAAGCGGTTCGCCATGAGAGTCCTTGTGTCCTTGTTGAAAGGTTTTGTGAAGGATCCATGATATGGCAGCCACAAGGATTCTCCCTCGTAATATGTAGCTTTGCACCAACGAAATGTTACAAATATTTATAAAAAAAAATAGCATATATATATATAAACAAACAAAAATTTCATATATGGAAATGTAAATTAACAACACATTGTACTCATAATATGAAGCGTAATTATCAAACAGCAAAAAAAAATATTCTACACATACAAGGTATAATCGATAAAAAAAACACATTTTCATTTTTTGCTAATTTTCTTCACGAACCCATTACTGTCCCTGGGCCTTAAGTTGTAGTAGTATTTGGCAGTGGACTTCGTCTTTTTACTGCGTGTCACAATTTGGGAGTTTGTTGAATGATTATCTCTCGAGTTAACATTAGACTGCACGTTATCATTTACACTAGTATCCTGAACCACTGAAAAATTACTAAAATCACTATTATTGTCTAGAAAGCTGACATCAGATATTTCAATATCATCTAGAGCATAGGGAGAAGCTGGTCCATTATAATCATTACTAATAACATTGTTTTGGGTTAGATTATTGGTTGTAGAAAAGTTTGGCATAAGATATTGATAATTTGGTCTACGTCTAAGGGGAGGGAAAAAAGGCAAAGTTTCTTGATCATCTACATAATTAGACTGAGATTCATCTTGACTTTTAACATTTACTTTCGGAGAGGGAGGGGAAGTTGTTACATCTGGGATTGTTAATGAAGGAAAAATTATTCTATCTGGAATTAAAGTTAATCTATCTACATGTACTGTCTGTTCATCATTGGGAGCAGTAATATTAACAATTTTAAAATTAACAGGACCAGTTTGTTCCTTTACTCTATATGTGCCCCTATTGAATTTAGTAAACTTTTTTGATTGTCCAACCTTAGTGGCTGGGGTGAACAACATAACTAAATCGCCTACTTTGATATTTTTATTCTTACAATTTTCAAACGGTAACTTTCCTGTCTCTCGGCTGCTATAATTAAATTCTCTTTCACTGTTTTAAAAGCTTCTTGCATTCTTAAAGTTAAATCTTCAGCTAAATCTCTTTGATCTGCATATGATCTAGCAGATGGAGAAGTGAGAAGGGTTAATGGCAAAGTAAGATCCCTACCATACACCAGATGTGCAGGTGTATCTTTTATGGCTGAATGAAAAGCCGTCCTGTGAGCGAGAACTGCAAAATGCAGATATCTATCCCACTCATTTACAGTGGAGTCTACTAGATGTTTAAGGGAGTTAATGATGGTAGCATTAACCCTTTCCACAACACCATCAGTGCTAGGATGATAACTCGTAGAACAATGTTTGTTTATCCCTAACTTTTCATATACTTTTTGAATGCTATGTGCTAAAAACGAAGACCCCCTATCTGTTATCATGTGTTCAGGTATACCATGCGTGCAAATAAATTTTTCTAATATAGATGTTACTGTCTCAGTCTTAATGTCAGTTACTGGGTAAGCCTCAACCCATCTAGTAAAATAGTCGCTAATGACCAGAATGTATTTGTTCCCTGCTTCAGTGATTGGTAGAGGACCAACAGCATCCATACCTATTCTTTCAAAAGGTCTACTAGTTATTTGAATTCTTTGTAATGGAGCTTTTTGTTTGGTTTTAAAACCTCTCCTTTCAAGACACGATACACAGGATAAAACATAATTACTGATATGTGCATACATCCCTGGCCAATAATAATTTTGTCTCACTCGATATAACGTTCTCTTAAGACCTGGATGTGCTGAAGTTATGGAATTGTGGGCAAGAGCAAGTACCTCTGATATTAAAGTTTTTGGAACAAATAATTTTTCAATGTTAAATTTAGACTTATATTTTTGAATGCAATATAAAATATCATCTCTTAAAAAGTAAGTATTACCCTTAATATTTAATTCTGAGACAGTCTTTAATTGATCAATTAAGTTTTTACATTTACCATCTGTCTGCTGCATTAATTTAAGTCTATTATGAGGAAAAGGGTTAATTTTGGTGTCAACTTCTTGAACTGTAGCTACGTTAACTAACCGCGACAAAACATCAGCTGGTACATTGCTCTTCCCTGGTACATGTTCAATATCAAAATCATAATTCTGAAGAGCTAACACCCATCTAGCAACACGACCGCTGTCTTTGAGTTTGAGTGCATAAGAGAGAGCTTTTTGATCACAAAACAATTTAAATTTTCTGCCATATAAGTACTGTCTGAAATAATTAATAGCCCAAACTACTGCTAACGTTTCCCTCTCAAATACACTATACCTTGTTTCAGCATCATTAAGTCGTCTACTCGCATAAGCCACTGGGTGATTCATACCATCCTCTCCCTTTTGACTAAGAACAGCACCAATCGCATAACCCGAAGCATCAGTATTCAAAATAAAATTGTCTTTTACATTTGGTAACATTAAACAAGGATAAGATACTAAATTTTCTTTAAGTTCATTAAATGCTACATCAGCTACATCTCCCCATTCAAACGTGACTTTCTGTTTAGTTAAATTTGTTAATGGTATGGCAATATGAGCAAAATTTTTGATAAATTTTCGATAGAAGTTGCAAAGACCTAAAAATGATCTAACATGTTTTTTATTCTTGGGTATAGGAAAATTCCTCACAGCCTCCACATTACGTGAATCTGGGAGAACTTTGCCATCTACTACCTGGAAACCTAAATATACAATTTTATCCCTGACTAATTGACATTTTGCTGGATTAACTTTTAAATTATGTTTACTTAGACGTTTAAAAACCATATCTAATTTCTCTAAATGTTCGTCAAAAGTTTCTGAAGCTATTATTAAATCATCCAAATAAGTATTAATATTCCACTCTTTTAAACCTGCTAAAACCATTTCTAGTAATCTTTGGAAAGAGGAGGCAGCATTCTTTAACCCTTGTGGTAACCTATTCCACTGATATAAACCAAAGTCAGTGCAGAAAGCAGTCTTGTGTCTGTCTGCAGGATTTAAGTTCATCTGCCAATAGCCTGAACACAAATCGAGAGATGAATAAAATTTAGCCCCATGTAATGAATGTAATAAATCAGTAATTAATGGCAAGGGAAATGGAAGAGGTTGGGTTTTCACATTTAACTTTCTATAATCACAAACTAACCGGTAAGAATTGTTTTTCTTTTTGACTAAAATAATTGGAGAAGCATAGGGTGAATCACTGACAGAAATTATCCCTGAATCTAATAATTGATTGATTTGAGTCTTTAATTCATCTTTCAATGCATGAGGAGTCCTGTATGGTTTTTGCCTAATTGGTACTTCATCAGATAAATAAATTCTATGGGAAACAGTGTTGCAGCCAGTCAATTTCTGCACTGAATCTGCAAATACATCCGAATGTTTATGTAAAAGAGCTAACAGCTTAGATTTCTGCTCCTCATCTTGTATATGTGCCAAATCAAATTGTCCTCCAAATAATTCAAGATCTTCATCTATTGATTTTTCTCCTATCATATTAACTTCTGCATTTTCTACTTTAGTCACTACGATTGGCTCTACACTTACTAATCTTGTATTTTTGTTTACATGTAAATCCTCATCTGAAAAATTTGCTACTTTAACTAAATATTTATTCCCATTATTATTATCATTCACTGAATTGGAAACTACCCATGGATTGGCTAGAGAGTGTTTTGATGGTTGAATTAAGACAGTATTTGAATCTAACATTTTGTTGCCTGTATGCAACCATACTAAAAGTTCTGACCTAGGAGATATAATATGCTTAATTAATGTTCGCCCTATCACACTATTATCATGAAACTGCATGTGATCATACTGAATATTATTCATATCCTTACCTATAACATTATTCTTAGGTACATTAGTTACATTAATATCACTAGAAGTGTTACAATTACTTTTATCTGTATTTTGATGTCTATTATCATTATTATTACCAGATTTATCTGTAATTTCTACAATTTTAAGATCTTTATTTATGGTTTGTACTTCTGGATTGTTCTCAATATGACTTTTCTTTAGTTTGGGTTGTTTTTTACAGGGAGAATTAGTAACAGTTAAATTGTGACTATCTGAATTATGATTGTTTACATTTTGGTTAAGTTGAGTAGCATTGGTATCTCTGCGATTACTTTTATAAGGCTTAGATTTGGTTTGGTTGTTATTTCTCTGGAAGTTAGTGTTAGATGCATGATGTTGACTGTTAGAATTACCTTGAAATTTATTCACTTTTTGCTTAGTACTATCATTAATCAAATTGCATTCATAATTATCATTTACATTTACTCTGCTTCTATCTTTTTCATTTAACCAATCTATATGGAATTTATTATTTTGGATATTCATTTGTTTACAATCAATTTTCACATTATTCTGAATAAAAAATTGTAACCCTAAAATAGCATCATAATCTAATTTAGAGTTGTTGGTGTCTACATAAAACTGAACATTAATTTTCTCTCTCTGAAACGTTAGGGTGAGATTAACCTTTTTGGTAATAATTAATTGATCGTTGGTAATCCCTAAAACTCTCAAAGCACAATCTGACTGTTTAGTATCGTAACCTTTCTTTGCACATTTATCTATAACCATATTGTTTATCAAATTCACAGATGCCCCAGTATCTATTAAACACTTAACTCTGATATCATGAATATAAACTACAATAATAGGAAGTGAATTATTAACATTAAATACAGAATCTATCCTTACACACTCAAGGGGTTTACTCAAAGTCAGTGGTGTTTGCCTGCTCTGCCCCTGAATTAGTTTAAATTACCCTGATTGTTAAATCTCTGGCTTGGGAAACCATGATAGTTTGGACCTGGATTAAAACGTCTTGGCTGCCTGCAAAGTCTGCTTATATGGCCCCTTATCCCACAATTAAAACAAACCACATCTCTATAATTTGGGCACCTATCGTATGTTGGTGGAGTAGGACATGTGTGATTTTCCCCTCTTAACTTTTTTACTTCATCCGAGAGTTTGCCTCTTTTGTTGTTCCGCGTGAAAAATAGACCTTCTCTTCCTGGCTTCTCATTGGTTGATTTCGCGATATCTTTCCACCGCGAGACATCAACAAACTCACGGGGAAAAATTCTCGGAAAAGGTCTGGGTGGTAATTACGGTGTGTGGGGTAGACTTTCTGAGAAACAATGATAAAATTGCGATGTTTGGGGAGTCATAAAGATGTCAATATCTGTTTTCCATCCCTGGGTTGATGACATTTGCTTCTTGAACGAAATGGCGCAACTATTTTGTATCGTATTACCGTGGGATACCAGAATGAAGAAGAGAAATAAGATTGCTTAGAAAATGGAAAAGTTTTAAACAAAGGTATTAGATTTTATTATTAAAAAAATTAAAGGTCCATCAGCCAATAAAGAAAATACTAAGCCACCTATATTATTATAATTATTAATAATATACAATTAAACATCTCACACATATATTTAAATTTGCTGGAGTGTCATGTTGGATTGGAATCTGTTCAGGAATCTAAATATCAGCACAACAATAGAATGTCTGCGCTAGAGAATGGTTGAGTCTCTGGCATTGCAACTGGGATATGGCGATTCATAATGCCTCGACCTCTCCATCATAAGCAGATGCAAAACAGCCAGCAGGGGCATAGTCAGAGAACAGGTCGCAGAAAACCCCTGGTGGTCCAGCATTAACTCGTTGAGCTACATGGGAGCCATCAGCAAAAATTCTCAACCACTCTGGCTCCTGATAAAGCTCATTAATAGTTGCATAGCAAATACTCCTTAGAATGTTGCAGCTTGTTTCTGTCTTTCAAACTTAATAAAAAGGTAACAAAAGTGACATAAAAAATATCAAAACTATTTCAATTTTATCTTACTTCCTTACATATGGTAAGTTTTTTTGCTTGTTTTTTTTTTTTTAAGCAATATAAAATAAGTTTAATAACTTCATAAGGTTAAGCAAATAATATGTATGTTTCATCAAGATATTGTTGCTTTAATATTCTCAGTTTAAAAACATTAATGTTAAAATTTTGTACAGGTTCCCTTTATTGTTCAGCCCATCAGATAGAACAATAAATAAAATAGTAAAATATTCATAAATAAATCTAAATGTCTATATTTCTTATGCATTTATAGATCTCTATTTTAGATATATGTTTAAATAAGTCAACAAGCAATTTTTGGAAAATATCTGATTAATGTATATAAAAACAGTATTTCAGTAACAAGACTCTCAAGAAAACTCTGCTTTTAGAGAATAAGATAAATAAAACTGTCTAAATTGTATTAGCAATGTATTCAAATATAATTACCTTTAATGCAAGAAAAATTGCTTCTGTTATGGTCTTCTTAATCAAGCATTCATTATTTAATGAGGTTACCCACACAGTAGTGTTGATATATACAGTCTTAGTTTTTAGTGATTTATCTATTCCTGAATCAACATCCATATTTAAGCAACAGCTCTGCAAATGACATTATTAACAATAAGAATTAATTATTCAAACCGAAAATAAAATCAAAGTATTAACTTTATAATTCAAGAATTAATAAAATAAGTATTGTAGTTCAGGAGAATTCTTTTTATCATGGTAAAGAGAGACAAGTGTTTAACAAAAATTGAAAATATACAGGGTGTTTCAAAAAGAATCACCTGATTTGAAATGAGTATATTATGAAAAATATTGAACATAGAACTTAAAATTAGTTTTATATTACATGGGTAATCATAAAGCTTTTTTACAAACCGTATTTAAGGTGCTCAATATGCCATGTGCTCCAATGCTGTCAGGGAAGTATTTATTGACATATTTATAAGACCTATGAGATTTTTTTTAGTATTTCTCACAGGGTAACTGAGTTAAAAATTTTAGTCACATTCCCACAGGTGAGTGTAGTTAAACTACTGTGATTGAAACATCACAGGGATTTGTTGGATAAACATTAAAAATAATCTTCTTTATACAAACCAGAACCATAATAGAGATTAGGGGAATATAACCCACATTTATTTGCCCCTTTGATTCAGATATTGAAAAATCCAGCATAACATAAGCTTACATTATTTTTACTAGTGAGTCTGACTAACTTAGGTATTTTGTCTACGATGAAAACAAACACCTGAACTGTTTGATTTAGTTAATTTAGACTTCTACACATAATAATATTAAGTTATAAAATGTACTCATGCAAAAATTCTGTTTAAATTAACTTACTAATTCTTTCATCTATATCAGGGGTGGGTAAACAGTGGCCTGCGGGCCACATGCGGCCCGCTACAGATTTTTTGTGGCCTGCCAAGACACCCAGAAAAATTTGAAAATCCAGTAAAACTGCCAAAGACAGCTATTCCTCCAAACTAAGTAATGTCGAGCCAAGACGCACAAAAGGGTCGGCTATCAGACCTTTATTAACACATAATAACAGAGGATTTCATCCTAACGGCACAGAGCCAGAAAACAACGTAATTACTTTCAAACCAGTAGTATCGTCAAGAACATTTTACAAAACATAAAGACAGCGGTATCATGCTGCCATCTACAGAACAAAACAATCATAATACATTAATCAAATGAATGAAAAGACATAAACAACAGCCAAAAACTCCAACACAGCCAGAAAAACTGCCAATATTTTATTTTATTTATATTTATTCATTTTTATGATACAATTTATGCCATTTCTGAAATGTAAAGTTACCTAATAAATATAATAATTTTAAAAGGTGTGGAGTTCCACTAACCTCTGCATACACAAAGTGACCCCCCGTGCCAAAACAATTGCCTTCCCCTGATCTATATCATTAAACTTATTCATGATAAAGCTATAAACAAACATCAAACACATAGTCATAAAATTTAAAATCTAATAAGAATATTCAAGAAGTGTGAATTACAGCATTTTAATACATATTAATTAAACTATTGAAAAGTTAGAGAATTAATTTTATTGTGTTACAGGAATATAAGTATATAACTGCAATAATCTATTAGAATAGATTCAATAAAGAAAAGCTCTAAATTCAATACTGAGACTATCTACTTTTTGGAGTATTATTAAAGAAACAAATGTAAAAAGTTACCATAAAAGTCAAAAAGATCATTAAAATTAATAACAAGAATTATTTTAATTATAAAACACCAACATTGAAACTTGTTTAGTTTCCATTCACTCTTTCAATAAAATGAAAATCTTATTTTTATTCAATGTAAGGCTCACATTTAGTTCTTTAAATAAATTCTCACACACCTCTAAGAAAAATTTAAAACTTCAGAAATTTAAATTTAGAACAATTATTCTAAAGGTACATTTTAAAATATTTCAGACATACACTTAAACTTTAAGTGTTGATTGGAAATCACTATAAAAATATTGCATTTGCATTGAAATATTATCCCAATAACAAGAATTATTTTTAGTTATCTTTTGTTTCTCTAAGGCAAAAATATCCATCTTAGAACTAGTATGTTTGATTAGATAAATATTCAATAAGATTAACTATTAAAAATTGACAGTCAAAAACTATTCAAAGAGTAAAGTTTATAGTTTAAGCACAGTACAAGCTTGATCTATCGTTTTTCAAGGGACCGATTGAAATGAACAATAAATGCGGGAAAACGATAGATACGGAAACACAACAAAGCAATATGATCATTGGGACTGGATATAATGAACGACACATACGGAAACACAACAAAGCAATATGATCATTGGGACTGGATAAAATGAACGACACATACGGAAAAACGATGGATCCGAAAACGATCGATCGAGATTCCACTGTATATACAATTCAAAATATTGTACATACAATTCAAAATTTATCTAAGATGTAACATAATATTTTATTCATACAGTAAAGATGTGATCTATATCATTAAGTTAGGAGTTAACATATTTAGATAAAATACAAAATTTCAGTGAATAAATACTCACTTACAAACGATTGTTATTTAGTTATTAACAACAATTAGATTATAATAAATATTTCAGAAACTTTATTTTATGCAAAATGGTTCATTCATACTGATTAAATCTCATTGAGAACAAAATATTAAAAACATACCTTTATTTTCAATAAATTATAAGAAATGTTATTACAGTGAAATTATGCTAGCAGATAAACTGTAAAAGATATTTGCTATTAAATTCAGAGTCTAATATGAATATTTTAACGGTGAAAAAATTTTTGAGGCTTGTCACAGCTGTGAAATTTTATTATTTAAAAAGTATAATAGTAATTTTAAGATTCAGTTTTGAGAAAAAATTAGACTTAATTTATGCCAACACTAAGAAGATATTTGTATTAACAAACTACATACCACTTTGAAGTCAAAGTTTTGCTCCAAATATAACAGAAATGAGTCATTTTCCAAGCAGCTTTGAGCTGGAGACATAATCACAATATTTTGATCTATGGGTGATTCATCTTTAAAAATATTTTGCAAAAGATCATAGTTCCAACAGTGTTTAGCTTTTAAGTGAGACTGCACTTGTATCTATTTAAAATGGAAATTTTTTTCAAAAATCACTATTCAAAATGCACAAAATAAATTCTATTCAACATTACAAAAGATAAATTAATACCTAACAATTTAGGGGTTTAAAGATGAGAAGACACATCCCTTTATATAAAGTGTGTTTCAGGTAAAAATTTGAATTCTCTTTTCATCTACTATATTTTTCTTGTTCTATTAATTATTCTTTCCAATTAATATATATCTACTTTTTTTGATCAAATACTTTAATAGTGTTTCACAAAAGATAGTCTTTCTGAACTTGTGTGTTAGTCCTGTATTTTTAACTCCTCCCCATTCAATCACTTCCTGCAAAGAATTTCATTTGCAGGAACATTTCTCTGCATACTACTCTTATTATCACTTTATGGGGTCATGTAGAGTAAATATGGGGTATAAATAAACAAATAAATTTCTCTAGACTTACAATTTTGGCTCCTCCATGAATATGGATTTAGAACTGATATTTAAATTTAGCAACTAATGGTTAATCTAACACACACACAGATATATATATATATATATATATATATATATATATATATATATATATATATATATATATATATATATATATATATATATATATATATAAAATGAGGTAAGAGGTGTAAGTCACATTTTCAACTTTTTTTAATTTGAGGGCAAAAATGTAATATCCATGTTCAATTTATAGTGGAATTGCACATAATTATTATTTGCACCTAAATATTATAATAATAATTATTATTAATTATAATTTGTTCAATTTATAGTGGAATTTTTTGTAGTTTTTTCAGTAAAATGCTTTGGACTTACACCACTTGACTTACTGACTTGCACTTCTTTGCCTTTCACCGCCTCATATATATATATATATATATATATATATATATATATATAACAGTTCCATAACTGACTGACTGACTGACATATAATGCACAGACCAAACCGCTGGACCTAAAGGGCTGAAATTTTGTATGGCGATTCTTCTTATAGTGTAGGGGTGCACTAAGAAAGATTTTTGAAAAATTCTTCTTAGATTTTTTTAAATTAAATTTTTAAGCTGTTTTAGTAAATTTTTTTTCCGTTTGCATTTAAAATAATAATCTGAGGGTTATAAAATTTATATCACAAGAAAGATCATAAAAATTCCTTTAAAATTAAATCTTTTGCGAATCTTTACCTCTATTTTCTGATTTGTGAATTTTTAAAGATTAATTTTTAGAATTTAATTTATTAAATGCTGATCATGTGGTTTCTTTTCTTTTTGTGATACTTTAAACTAATTTTGCGTCATGTGCATAACACCGATATAGACGACAAAAAAAAAAAAATGTCTTGCTAAATGTGGCAGATGGACATTATCCAAAAAAAATATTAAAATACAGTAAAAGATATGTTCCTCAAACTGTACTATATTCTTTAGTATGTTCTATTAGATTTAATTTGAATATTTTCTTCTACATTATTTTGTCTATTAAAATATCCCTTATGATTTTTTTATAAATATGTTTTTTGTTTGTTTTTACATCAATTGCATACATTGGTTGTTGTATTTATTATAGATATATATATATATATGTATATATATTTTTGTCATTAATTGCATACATTGACCGTTGTATTTAATTTGAATGTACTCTGTAACAAAGTACGGGTTTTCATCTAGTATATATATATGCATGCTTACATTTGCAAGTTAAAGACTGAAAAAGATAATTAGAATATTTTTTCTGTGAGACCAGGTATGTGATTTCTGCACATTTCCTGAAAAATATATCACAAGTTTGATACTGATCCTCTCAAGTCAAATCCCCAGTGTAAGATATAAAAATATGAATGTGTGTGTACTTAAATGTATAATGTGAGAGAAAGAGACATGGCACAGATGAACAGATGAATCGTAATATATGTTAAGGTATACAAAAGTAAAGATTGTAATTTTTCCTTGTAATTAAACATAGCCAACAGATTATCCAATTTCTCAGGTAATTTTGAAATCATAAAATAAACACTATGCAATTAAACATAATGCATGCTGTTAAAAAAAAAGAGAGGAATTTTTTTAAAAAAATTAATCAGAATTTAACAAGATCAGTTTTCTCATTCGATAAATAATATGATAATTGTATAATGATATGTTTATGCATACCAGAGACTATTTATTATCAGTGCTCTATGACAGTCATTTTCAACCAGATACACAGTACCACTGGCAGTATGTGTACTTAAAATCCTAAATCATATTCCTTCATTCACAAACTACTAGGAAATATGTAGGTACAACTTATTATACTGGCTATATAAAATATCAAAGAAATTCAGTTAGTACCCATTGTTGCTACCTTATAGCTTGCATTCTGCTGAAAGAGCATTCTACAAGTATTCATAACAGCTGAATTTCTTTCATTTTTCTAAGAAATCATTAGTCATTAAATGATAAAGCATACAGCATTCTAATTTTGATTTTGTAGCCTGGCTAGCAGAAGGAATCCTAAATTTTTTTGCAACATTACATCTGAACCTGCATATAATACCTTAGATTATATAAAATGTTAATCAGTTTTTCATACGGCCCATTTAGCAATAATATGCTAATAATTGAAATCTTATTCTCAATAACTTGACATGGCTTTTTTTACATTATTTATCACACAAAATTCAAGTATAAAAATTTTAATTTTTCCATCTGCTTTAGTTTGTGTGAAGCTTACATATTAACATGTATTTTTACAAATTTAACCCAGATTTTATTCAGAACTATTCTATTAGTAAGGATGGTTATATTTTACTGATGGATAAAGAACATTACGGACACAAAAAGTAATATAAAAAGTACAGTTGCAGGACATCTGAAAGTTATTGAACAATGACTTGGTTTATGGCTACTTAAGATTCATTTTTTTATCTTTTCATTTTTAGCACGAATGGGAAAGTTAGCAAGGAAAGTCATTATGCACAAAAAGAGTGTCTTAAGCAAAATAAAAAAAAACCTATAGGTTAGAACTAGAAATAGTTTCTACTATCCTCAAACATTAAATTACGACATACAAAAAATTATGTCCAGTACAATGAAATGATGCTTGATCTACATACTTGAATGAATAAAAACCTAGAAGCTTTATAGGTGATTTAAGCACAATTACTAAATTTAATGATTTCTAATTATGCCATTTAGTTTAAAGCAATATAGAAAGATATGCATGATACACGTACAGAGAAATTAAAAAATAAAATCAGTCCATGGGGATATATATGGAAACAATAATAATAATAATAAATAATTTCAATTATATGAACAATAACTACAATATTTAGATCCATACAATGTCTATTATTTAAAAATACATAAATTTCAGAAAAATGCAGCCTTTTTTTATATGACATAAGATATAAATACATTAATATTTACTAATATACTTATTTACCTATGAAAGCTTATAAATTTACCAATAAACCATTTTAAGAGCTTCTAATTACCTTTTCATCAAGGGAAATTCTGTTCCATAAATGAAGAAGAGCAGGAGAGCAAAACTTAGAATTGTGAACACAAGAAACTTTTTTCCCTGTTGTAATCCAGTTTTTAAAGCTCTTGCTTCTAATCTTTTGTCTTATTTCCTATCATATAAAACAAAAATCAAGCAAAAAATAATTAAAGACATAAAGTTGAAAAAAAATAAGAAAATACCTTCCATGGATACTGCCATTCACTTGTTTTCAAAGATCTTTTTCTATTCACAGGGAAACAAATATTAATTCTTTTTTCAACATCCAAAAGTTTATCATACCAGGACATAGATGTTGATTTCATTATATTGTTAAATGTATCCCCAACAGCTTGAAAATATACAGTCTTTTGATTCCTAGAAGTTTCATCAGAGAAACTAGCCAATACCTACAAGAATGAAAACATTAATTCTATACCACATCAAAATAAGTATTGAGTGCAATAAAAATTATTCAACCTCTCAAGTATTGATAATTGTACTATTAGTTTGCAAATATTTTTATAAGTTAATTATAATAAAAAGATTGCACAATATGTCAAGATCTGTAATTTTTATAAAGCCTCTTCTGATTAAATTGTAAACAAGTAATTAAAGAGTGAGTTCAAGGTAAAAAGAAATAAAATATTTTTAAGGAAATCAAACTGAAATTCACAACATATGTTTGAAACAAAATACTTGTTACATTAAATTTTAACACAAAATATCTTTATAGATTTCAAATTTATTTCATACTTCATAAAATAATATTTTGTACTAACATAATGGAAAGATAGTAATATTGGGCCAATATTTTACTCACTATATTCTGGATAACTGAATATTTATCCAGAAAGTTACTAATGGAAAGTTACTATGGACTAAATATTGAGTTCAATATTTAGTTCAATTATTTAAAGTTATGAATAAAATGCACTAAATGTCCATTTCTGGTCAGATTCACCACTGATAGAGAAAGGAGTTGCACTAATAATCAAACATATAACAAGTTGTTTTAATTAGTAAATGTCACTTATTTTCATGAATTTGTCTGAGAAGACAATATTCAGTATCTATTACTTCAATTATCATAAAATCCTCAACACATTTTAAATATCCTTTTTCTTAATATATAAATTTACAATTTTTAACTGAAAGTTAACATGTCTTCTATAACAAGTCTTCTGAATAGAATTAAGATAGTAATAACAAATGTAAACTAATAGAATTGATAGTTTTGCTTCATCTGCTAGAACAGGGGTGGGCATTAAGTCGATCGTGATCGACCGGTGGACCACCAAGACATTTTGGGGTGACCGCCTTTACTAAGACCTAAGACGGGCATACTAAAAGAAACATATTTATGGAGACTAAGTATGCAGACTAAGTCTTCTACTAACTATAACTATGAGAACTAACTTTAGATGAAAATGATTTATTTTTTAATGTATTTTGAATTGTTTGATAATAAATACATCATTTGATATTATTATATTTGTGGCTATTATTATTATGTTTGTATCTTGCATTTTGCTTTAAACACGGTTTTAAAAGAGTAAATTTTTTTTTATTGTAGTTATGTAGATAAGTACATATTCCGTATTTATTATTAAGTTATAATAAATATTGTAGACCTCTTTTTTTTAGCTCACCACACCTACGTCACTGGGTGGACCGCAACACCTTGAAAAAATTAGAAGTAGCCCGTACTCTGGAAAAGTCTGCCCACCCCTGTGCTAGAGCCATTTAATTGTGAAGAATGCTCATCACATAATTGAAGTCCTTGGAAAAAAAAATTTCCCAATATCCTCAGCCATATCATGCATTCAGTATGAAACTGCATTATTTGAGGAAGAAATTATTTGAATTAATAGACAAAAACACATACCTAACAACTTTGAAATATATTTTGATGAAGGTTTGGTTTTAGAAATTAATTGCACTTGTCAGTTAGCATTAGATGGCAGATAATTTCAAAATTTGACGTATTTGCTCTTACATTCAAATGACTTATTTCAAAATGTCAGTTATATTTAACCTGAGCTATGGAAAATTTTCATTAGCATTATGTTTATTAGATAAAAAACATAATGCATCAGAGACTCCACTCTTTCCTGTGATCATGAATCTGAATAAAAGATAGCTCAAGACATACCTATATTTTTTTTTAACTTAGCATTGCTTAAGTATTGATAAGTTATCATTTTTGATAGTTTACTTCCCTATGTGTGGTATTTTCAATTGAATATTCATATAAAAGGTTAAAAAAAAATTCTTTGTTATACATCATGAAGAGACAAACTAAAATGTAATCTTAATTTTGATTTTTTTCCCCATAAGAAGAAATAATTCTCGAAGATCCATAAAACTTCAGATTTAAAACATCAGCAATGTATAATTGCTTTTAACTTGATTTATCTGCTAGAAAGTAATGCTATTGCTATGATTTGTAAATGTATAAGTAACTGCTTTATGAGTCCTTTATCAATAAAAATGTTGCTACCTTTTTTACAAACTTGTTTTCTCAACTGAAAATCTAATAGATTCTAATTTTGGGTACATATAATATTTCAAATTCATATGATCATTTTTAATTTTAGAATAAAAGTACATAAGTAAACAAAATTACTGCAGAACAAAACACCACAACTTCACATCCAGCATATCAACTTGCACACATTACAACTGCATGATACTTGACTTAAACAGAAGAGAAAGAAAAGTATTTGAGTCAATCATCTAACATTATACTAAATTAATTTTATTTTCCATAAATGCAAGCTGCACAGAGTCTGTGCACAACATTACTCTTTCTATGGAATATTAAAAATACTGAAACTTTATTTAAATAAATTTTTATAAATACTTTATGCAATTAACTAAAGCTCAGAAATTATTGCTCAACCCTAAACTTAATCAACATAATTATTTGGCACCAAACATCACAAGTTGAGAACCCCTGCACTAGACATATGAATAATGTTTACCCTACATTGATATAAAGCAACACTTGAAAGTGGAAAATCCAAATTGAAGAAAATAGTTTAAAAGAATTAAATAACAATTAGAATGTGTATTACAAATCTCATAGAAGTATTATAAATTTTAACAATTTTTATAGAATCAGCACTATACAATCAGTAGTGTACATTAAATACATGGGTGTAATATAATCTAATTTGGCATCAAGGATACTCATTTTTGCCTTTATTAGGCATGTCACCTTAAAAAACTTATTTATAAATTCAGAATATAATAAAATTATTTTCTTTTTTATCTCTGTAAGTATTAAAAATCAAAGACATTCTCTATCACACTCTCTCTCTCTCTCTCTGCTGAAGTTAGATTTCAACTAAGAACATAGAAACTATATTCAGTTTCAAGCAATTTCTTTCTATGGTCATTTTATCAACATCGTACTTACATTTCAAAAGATAGCTAAAGTATCTCTTTGAAAGTTTTAAGCCAATATTTTCAAAGGACAAAGAAAAAATTGTTCGGATTACATGTTTTACTGTTTACTGAACTACATGCGGTATTTTTAATTCAATATTTATATACAAGACAAATAGATTTCTCTGTTATATATCATGAAGACACAACACGTGTATCTATAGTTTTTATTTTTTCAGATTTATAAAAAAAAAAAAAAATTGCTGAAGCTCCATAAAACTTCAGATTTAAAATAGCAGCAATATATAAAAATTTTCAACCTAAAAAATAAATTTACTATTCAGAATTTCCAGCTATTAAATAACTTCATATAAAAGCTCCTAATGTAACTTCTATGATGAAATATTTTAGTGAAACAATTCTATTTAAAATGTTAATAAATTTAAATAACTATGTAGGTACTTTAAGAAATTTTAGAAAGAAGAAGTACTAATACCCTATAAACCTAGACATTACTTCTATACTTATTTTTAAATTAACTATTTTAAAATTACATTTGAAAAATAAAAATTATTCAGTTTTTAAAAAAAATTTCTTAAAAAGTTCAAAATTTAGGCGATTAATAGCAAAAAAACCTTCTTATATATATATATAAATTGTCTTTTTTTTAATGTAAGAAATCAGATAAAAATAAATACAAACCCTTTTTCTGGGAAAATATAGTTTATGAGAAGAGTAAAATGAATTGGAGCGAACAGAATACTTTTCCACAAATATATCAGCACAGTTTTTTTTCAAATCATTCAGTTTTTCAACCAAAAAATCATTTTGAATAGGATAAAGCTTAAGGTTTTCTTTTATTGATTTAATCTGCAAATTAGTAAAAAATTTCATACAATCTGTAAGTTGTTCAATGAAAGATTCTGGAATTGATGACTTGGAGAAAACTGCTACAGCATTTTTTGTACCTAATTAAAAGAATTCAGAAAATATAAATTTACTTTAAAAAAGAACCTTGATGAAGTTTTATTCTAAGAATTTCATAGCAACTAATAAATGTCAAGGCAACCTCATAAAAAGCAAAAACTTAAAAAAGGGTAAGAGAATGTTAAAATATAAAGCTTGACTTGAATTTCATACAACTTCTAAATATTCTGTAACATAAAATAATTAGAGGATAAATACTTACAATAAATATCTTTGAACTGCTCTAGGATATTTGATAAACTTTTAGAGCCTTGAAATCCAATACAGATCACATATACTTCTGAATTGCTAGGTCTACTTGTAAAAGGTTTAAAAACATGAACCTGGAATGATATAAAGCAGTATGGAACTAATTAATTCATAAATACAATAATAAATTAAGACTTTATACATAAAAAAAGTTACTTTTAAAATAATTTACAGCAAAGTTGCAAAATATAAAATTTTTAATCAGCAAAAGTAAAATCAATAACAATCAAGATTTACTGCATATTTAAGCCATTGTCTGCTGCTCCATGCTATCAACAAAATTCAGATATGATTCATATCACAACCCTATTTCATAACATTAATGAAGTGCTAAACACTACTCATCTTTAACAATGTTAAGTTTTACAAAACATCTTGCATTTAAAAGTTCCATAAAAAGGGGTTTCTTCATTAAAAATCTTGTTTTATTAAGTTATATGCTGTTAACTTATAACTGCTTTTAACTATATTAAACAAAATTCAGTCTGACATTTTGTATGGGTTTATAATTATAAGAAAGGTAACGCCTGACTTTGCTATATTTAAATCATACTGCCTTGTCACACAGTTATACTTCTGTTATAAAAAAGTACAACAAATCACAAAAGATTTGAAACATCACTTCAAAATGAGAGAGCATAACAGTGCTTCAAAAACATCCACTAACCAAAGTTAATACAACCACACTAAAGACATCAAGAAAGTTTCTGACAACTATGCTACAACCAATGAATTCTGTAAGCACACTTCACACTTTCACCAAAGGTGCTGAGAATTTTAAAATCAAGATTTTTAAAAATTTCATTTCAATTAAATGCCACAGTATGCTGTGTTTACAAAAATAAGTTCTACATGATCCTGTAACTTAATATTCTGAATTTGTTTTAAATCTATTTACTTGTATTAAATGCAAAAAGGTTTTTGCCTTTTGATGTAAATGTATACAAAATTTGCATTTAGATTATGAAGTTTTTAACTAGTATCTTGGAAAATTTTCATGTTTTAACTATTCTATTATAAAATTATTTTAATATGTTTTAATGTTAATTTATGTTCAAAATTTATAATTAATAAATAAAATTTACTGTTACAGGGGAAAAGTTAGATTTTTTTAAATTTCAAATTTACATAAAAAAATTGAATAACCACTGTTACCAAGTAATTTCATTTTGCTGCACAGGTTTTATATATTTATACAAGAATTTTTAGCATGTGTAAGTTTTGTAACACAGATGAATACTATTTGCTTGCTTATAGAGAATAACAAATTAACATTCACAATATTAAATGTATGGTAAACACATAGAGAAAATGAAAATGCATAATGAATTAATAAAATTATTACCTTTTCAAAAACACAATTTAATAGATAGAGTTGGGAAACAGTACTACATTCGAAGAACGTAAATTTTTTTAGAACAAAACATCCTTGGGGTGCTAAGCAGTTTAAAGCAATAAGAACTTCGGCAAAGTGTAATTTTTCAACAATTAATTCTTGCTCACCAGGGTTATCTAAACAGTCAACACTCCCATCAGCAGTGATCTAACAAAGAATTTAAAATATTCAAACATAGCTCATGTAAAAATGATAAAATAACTGCAATACAGAACTCACCAAAAAATTCTTATTATTAATAAAATAGTTAGATTACAGTTTGTTATAGAGTAAGAATTGGTACTCAACAAATAATTCAAAATTTCAAGTCATTTGTTTGAGAGCAAAATATACCAAAATTAAATATATTAAGATTTTAAATTATATTTTTTAAAAAAGCAGGAAGGATCACAGTATTTTATTCATAATATGAAAAGCATGGCCACTACATGGGTGAAATAAATAATAATAATTTTTAAAAAAACAGTAAAAAATGCTTCCAAAAGAGAACAATAATCAAAATAAAGTAAAACCTTGTTCATCCGGACTAACTGGGACCATAGGTAATCCAGGTAATATGGGTAATAAGCAAAACAAAATCCTTAACTAAGCAGACATTATTTCAACCATTTATTATGATAAAAAATGATGTTTTGTAACAAAATTACATGGTATTATTTACAAGACATTAAAAAATATAACTTTTCACATCATTTTTTAACAAAGAAATGGTAAGTCTAGTAAAGTTTTCTTAAACTCAACAAAAAGCATTTTATTACCATAATTTATTGTACAATTTATGCAGGAACTGTACATTGAATCAAACTAGAAAGTGAATATTTGGAATACGTGTAGTTACATTCTTGCTATCATAGTTAAAAATTATTATTTAATGTGAACATCAAATAAAAATGTCTACAAATCTGATCCGGATTATCCAGAGATCTGGATAAACAAGGTTTTACTGTACCAAAATATCCATTCCAAAACACCTAAAAATATATACAGATTTACAAGTCAAATAAGCTTGACAGGATAAGCCCCTTTGCATACACTTCAGACCTAATGTCCCCCTCCCCTTTTGGCCTAAAGAACATTAGTAACACTAGTAAAATATATTTTACACATTTTTTTCTAACCATCCATGTCCCCCTCCCTGAATATCACTCATGCCTTCCAAGGGAAGTGTGCCCCCCAGGTTGAGAACCACTGCTATATAGTCATAGTATCTATAGCATTAAATCTAGCTTGATTTTGTGGTATTGTCATCTGGTATACCAGTTTGAAATTATAAAGGAATTAAGTAACTTTAAAAGTACAGTTACTTTATTGCTTTAAAATGAATATTTCTGTTATATCCATCTTTTTTCAGAAAAACTGCATAGTTTGTAGAAATAAAACAAAATAATTTGGTTCAGCTAAGGTACCATTTTTTGTTTATTTTTTTGAGTGACAGTACGATACTCTCTACATTTTTCAAAGATTAGACAGCTTGAAAATCTGTTCCATAGTTGCACTTCCTTTTCTAAAGCCACTCTGGTAATCCCTAATTTCAGTTTCTAAAAAAGGTGATAATCTGTCAAAAGGGAATTTGAGAATATCTTATAGGTGAAGTAATTTGATATTCTAACAAATTATTCAATTAACCATGGTTATTATTATGTTAACAGTAGCATAATAACCATGACCAGATAAGTAAACTATTAAAAATTAAGTAAATATTCAATTTAATGAATTATAAACATAAACAGGTAGTTTATTCAGTAATGAAAGCAAAATCAATCATATTTAGCCAAAGATCAATGCTGGCATTGTATTACACAGGGCTGCACAAAAAAAAAAATTCTGTGCCTAGGATTTTAGAACTGATTTTAGCTATATTTGGGGTGCTGAATCTAAATATGAAATTAGTTTTTTTCTATCAGCTCTACTTTTTTTAGACTGGATAAACGAGGTTTACAGTAAAACCTCGTTTATCCAGACTTACTGGAACCATAAGCAATCTGGACAATCGAAAATCTGGATAATCTGGGTAATAAATAATACAAAATCCTTAACTAAGAAGACTTACTTTGTTTTGTAACAAAATTACATAGTATTGTTTGCAAAACATTAAAAAATAAAATATTTTCACATCATTTCTTAACAAAGCATTGGTAAGTCTAGTGAAGTTTTCTTAAACTCAACAAAAAGAATTTTATTACCATAATTTATTGTACAATCTATGCAGGAACTGTACATTGAATCAAACTAAAAAGAGAATATTTGGTGTACTTGTAGTGACGTTCTTGCTATCATAGTGAAAAATTATTATCTAATGTGAACATTAAATAAAAATATTTATAAATCTGATCTGGATTATCTAGAGATCCAGATCAACGATAGCCGAATAAACGAGGTTTTACTGTACATCCACTTATCTATCAATATTTTTTTCTATTCAATACATTCAAGTATGGGTAATTTGTCCTCCTGGGAAACTAGACTCCTGGAAAAAATGGGTCTTCCTGAATGTTTTCCAGATGATTAGTGCCTATTTATTGGCAGCTCAAAGTGTAGTTTGAAATGTGTCCTTCTACACAATGGTAACCAATATGGTTCAATACCAATTGCTCACTCAACAAAAATGAAAGAAAAATATGATACCATAGCGGGTCTTGAAGAAGATAAAGTATCATGAACATCAATGGGTGATTTGTGTGGACTCAAAAATGGTGAATTTTCTCCTTGGAGAGCAAAGTGGCTATATCAAATATCTTGCATCATGTGCCTCTGGGACAGCAGAGACAAAACACACCACTGGGTTAGAAAAGAGTGGCCTAAGAGAGAAAACATGGACGTTGGGGAAAAGAATATCATTAACGACCCCTTAGTTCGACGAAAGAAAATCAACTTTCCACCACTGCATATCAATCTGGGCCTAATGAAGCAGTTTGTAAAGTCTCTTGATAAGAACGGATTAAGCTTTGCATATAAAAAGTAAAAAATGCCTAAGTTGAGTACGGAAAAAATTAAAATAGTAATATTTGATGGCCCACAAATAAGACAACTTATTAAGGATCCTGCCTTCGTAAATTCCATGAATGAGGCTGAGCAAAAAGCCTGGACTTCAATTGTTGCAGTTGTCGGAAATTTTCAGGGCAAATGCAAAACTGAAAACTATGTTGAACTGGTAAATGAGATGCTAAATAGTATCAGATCCCTTTGGGGGTAACATCAGCATTAAGGTGCGCTATTTACATAGCCACTTGGACAATTTTCCTGAAAATTTAGGAAACACCAGTGAGGAACAAGGTGAAAGATTTCACCAGGATATTAAAACTATGGAGGACCACTACCAAGGAAGATGGGATACGCACATGATGGCAGATTACTGCTGGAGTTTAAAAAGAGACTGTTCCAAAATACATTCAATAATGTCACGGAAAAGAAGTCTCCAAAGTGTTCAGTGACTAGTTGGTTTCATCAATGACTCTTTCCTCTTCCTTGCTCTTTGTAATTAGATAAGTAAGTCTTTGTAATTAGATAATACTGCAATATTCTCTATGATTTTTATGTTCCTTTAACATTTTAAAAAATATATAATAATAATAATAAATACCGTGTTTAGTTTTTTAATTTTATCCATGGATTTAACTTTAAATAGTGTAACGTATATTTCACTAAAATGTTATATCTTAGAAATTTGAGCTCCTAGGCAAAAACTAACGCCATATTTAAATTCAGGACATCAAATTCATATGAAATCAGCTCCAAATACCCTGGCACCAAAACCACTGTTGCCCTGTGATCCCACAGCATAACAGAAAAAAGCACTCCACATAATATTTATATTTTAGACAAAGAATTCTCAACCTAGAGATTTTATGGAGCAAGTTTTTAAAATCTATTTTACAAAATTGAGTGTACCTAATAAATAATATTCAATGGAATTACACACATGAACCTTAGTTTTACATCTCTTTCAAACTAATGAACAGTATAATGCTTAAAAAGTATAATTTTGAGTCATAGTGGTCTATTCACACCAAGTGAACAAATGAAAGTTATATCATTATTCTTATTTTATAAAAATTTGATAGCACTAAATTATTAAAATCCTGTAGATAAATAGATGTCAAACTCAGAGAAAACTGGAGAAACTTCCTTCATTAGAAAATTTATAGCTAGAGAGAAGTGCTCTTTCTTCAAAGAACAAACCAGCTTTTCTAGTCCGTATGATATGCTACTTTAAAACAACACTAAAATATATAAAAATATCTGAAAATGTGAGTTTTGATTTACTTTATGCTTTTATTTTAATTAATTAAATGTAACAAGTAACAAGTTTTGCTTATGAAAACTAGATCTCTTATCTCACAATCACTATTTTAGCTATTTACACTAATTTTCCTATAATTACAGGTGGTTGACTCAGAAATAACTAAAATTTCTTTAACTAATTAAAGAGGTTGAAAACTAAAAAGAGTGAATTTATTTTAAATATTATTTCAATTAAGAGATGAAAATATGAAGATTTCAGGAAAAATGAGATTTAAAAGGCTTCCTACTTTTATAAATTACCCATACAACCACACAGAGCGAATGGTCATCAATTAGAGCTTGAAATTCATCCATGACATCCAGGACATACTATAGAACTCTATAAGATGGAAAAATAGATTTCTAATAGTCGTACTTCATTTTGACGTCAATTAGAGATCTAAGGCGTATTATATACATCTATAAGTCCTCTAAGTTTCGATCTCTAATAGATGAAGTCTCTATGGTCGACGTCTATAAAAGATACTGATATAGACATCTTATGGAGCTCTTTTAGACCAGCTCCGTCCAAAAGCGCCATCTATATAGCCTGATAAACAAACTACACTGCTGCTGTGTTATTTATTACCGAGTGCACCTGAATTCTTCATTTGGATCTATAATCACAGCGGAATAATGCGGATATCCTTGCTCAACAAGTTTATATCGACTTCCTTTATTTGTTTTAAGGTAAGTGTTGATTCTTAAATAATTTATGCTTAAGGTATAAGGACACCTTTGAAACGTCAATTTCTGTCAAAATATCGATTTTTTATTTTTGCTATTTTATGAATGCCCAATCTTTTACTTTCAAAATCTGTTTGAATTTTGTTTCTAGCTAGTCTAGAACCCAAGTTTTAGATATTTTAATATTGCTTGGCTGTGAAATTTTACAACTGAAAGTACGTTTCTGCAAACCGGAAGTAAGCAAAAATGTTTGTTTACATTGCTGTTTTTCATGATTTTGTTAGGAAAACTGATTATATACGCACATAAAAACACAAAAATAGTTTTTAAGCAATATTAAGAATTACATCTGGAAATGTTATTTACCGAATTTTGTTTTAGAAATTGGCATTAAACTGTGCATTCCAAATCATTGTTTATGCATGAGTTTGCATTTGATCTAATCATTTGAAAGTCACTAAATCCATTTATTTTTCTTGATATTTTTAGTATTTTTTCAACGAAAATGCCAAAAAGTACTTCTAGAAAATGCAAACATAAGTTTTATGGTAATAAATTTATAAATAAATAATAGTCCTGTTGAAAGTGAAATGCATAATGCTGCATCTGTTGGTGATAAAAGTTTTTCTGCCAGTTTTTCAAAGCTACAGACGGCTAATTCTATATCAACAAATGAAAACTGTGGTTCAATGAGTGGTTTTAGAATTTTAGATATTGGAATTCTTTTAAATATAATATCCGAACTCTGCTGTCCAAGCTGTTTTGCAGATAAACAAACATGTGAGGAATCAAGATATGGGCTGTGCTTACATTTTTATAGTCAGTGTAAAAACTGTGACTTCCATAAAGGTTTTGCATCTTCAAAAAAAAAAAATGTAAATTCTTCTGAAATAAATACCAGACTAGTGTATGGCATGTACCAGATTGGTAAAGGTTTTGCTGCAGCATATAAATTATGTTCAACGTTGAATTTACATGCACTGACTAAAACAGCTTACAAATCTTTGGAAGTGAAACTTTCAAAAGTTGTTGCAGATGTTGCAGAACATATGATGAAAAAAGGCTGCAAATGATCTTGCGCAGAAACAAAATCATGAATCTGGAATGCTGGAATGTGGGGTTTCTGTGGATGGCACAGGGGAACACAGAGGCTACATGTCTCTGAATGGGTGTGTTGCTGCTATTTCCATTGATACCGGTAAAGTTCTGGACATAGAAATTTTATCTTCCTACTGTCCAACATGTAAATAATTGGAAAGACTACCTAAAAATTTAGAGTTTGAAACATTAAAAGCTGACCATATATGTCAATATCATTTTCAAGGCTCTGCTTCAAAGATGGAAAATGTGGGTGCATCACGAATATTTGGTCGCTCAAAGGAAAAATACAAATTACTATACACAGGATATTATGGGGACGGTGACTCGAAGAGTTTTTTTAATGTGAAAGATATGTATGGAGACAATAGCATAACTAAAATGGAATGTATTGGACATGCCCAGAAAAGAGTTGGCTCACGTCTAAGAAAATAAAAAACGAAAACTAAAGGTTTTTCAGGAAAAGGAAAAGTGAGCGATACATTCATTGATCGCCTACAGAATTACTATGGTACAAAGTACTGTAGGAAATTTAAAGGGAATGCAACAAAATGTCATAGCTGCACTTTTTCACTGTGCTTCAAGCATGAATAACCCGAACGAATAGCACGAATAATATAATTTGAAAGGCTATAAAAATTTGGATAGTCTTAGAATTCATAACTCAATACTTCAGAGTCAAATGAAATAGCGCAGGAAATTCCTGAGAGCAGCTAGAAAGACAAAAAATTACTGTTTTGGAAAGTAAAGAAGGGGAATTTTACAAAACGGGAGCATTTTAATGTGTAATTTGTTGTTTATAATGCAAAAAAGTAAGGTAAAAGTTATTTTTGCAGTTTTCTCAAAATATAAATTCCTCTTATTTTACCATACACGAAACACTATATAACAAACTATAATGTTAAATTAAGAAATTGTTAAGAAAAGCTGATAAATCTTTACCACAGCTAGTAAATAGAGTATTTGAATTGAGAAATAGAGTATTTGATCAGTGAAATTGTATATCAGCAATATTTTCCTCCTATTAGAGTTCATAGAAAAATTTTATGGTATAGAAGTAACATTAATTGTTCATTTTAATAGACAAGTGTTTGAATGTTACAAAATATATTCTAGTAAATATATTGTGTTAGTGGCAGGTCCTTGTTGTATAATTTATATTTTAGTTTACTAATTATCATTATATTTTCAATTATATTAATGCATTATTCATGATTTGTTTGCTTTAATTTAGACTCTACAAACTGTTTTATCTCTGGAAGAAGCTCTAAAAATCGTTCCAAGACTTTTCCCTTACTAAGCCACCTTATTTCACAATGTAACATTAAAGTATTAATTGAAGTGGAAGATTAATTTTTGTAATATGATTTTTAATAGCTTGGTATATATCGTACCCACGTGTATTCCCTTTTAATGGCAAAACTGACAGTATATCTTCCTTTGCTGAGCAATCTTTGAAAACTATCCTTATAAAAATATTTATTTGTGCTACATTACAGATATCTGTTGATTCATCACCTGTAAACTTAGAAAAACACATTTTTGTAAATCATCTTTTAATTGTTCTCTGATATTCACAGATATTGCTTCTATTCTACAAGTTACTGAATTTCTGGATAATTGAACTTCCTGGATAGCTAACATAATTTCATTCTTATTTTTAAATTCTTGAAATAATATCTCTGATGCAGCAAGCATTAATTCTTTAATTATGTTACCATCCTTAAAAGGTTTTTTGTGCATTGCAAGTATATGTGTGCAATCTTAAACGGCGCAATAGTAGCAGCATTTGATTTATTCACGGGCCTGGTAAACAAAGATTGTTGGGAAATTAATGCGGTTTTCATTTCTTTTAATTTACATTTTCTTAAATTGCTGTTAGGAGGATATTCAGTATCATATTTTTTATGAACTGTTGTGAAATGTCGTTCTATGTTGCATTTTTTCCCAACAGTAACTGTTGAACCACAAATCAGACAAATAAATTTCTTCTTAAAATGTATAAAAAAATATTTCTTTTCCCATTCTTCATGAAAATTATAGTTGTATACACGTTTTTTCTTTGGTTCCTGTGCTGACATGATTAGGGTAACTACAAAGTAATTGCTAATATATAATAATGACTAACATAACTAGAACAATATTTTTATACCTGGATGAAACCACTTGTTAGTTCATGCACAACTTCTAATAAATAAAAGTTCTGTATATAAACGTATTCTAAACTCAACAAATCTATCTCACTGCCCTCTCCGTAGCTTATGACCAATGTCACGCAATAACAAGCCGGCATCGGCACATTACAATGAGCGCTTCAGGTGATGCCGTTATGAAGAGAAAATATTCCTGGTCAGTGGCGTAACAATTAGATAAAACCGAAAACTATACAAATAATCAACCAAATTAATACCTACAGTTAATGTATTTTCTGTATATACATATAACTATTAAACTAAAGAAATGTTTGAACAATTGCGGCCCTTAACAGTGGTATTGTATTTTATAGATTAGAAGAAATAATTTTTTAGACATTTCATGCTCGAGTCCTCACCCAACAGATAAAGATAGACCACTATTCTTTTTAATAAATTCTGTGCATAATTTTAAAAATATTATAAATAACTGGTTGAATAAAACAAAAATCAGACAACTATTAGAGTGTGAAAAAAAACTAAGGTTACAGTCTTGTATTAAATTAGAATTACTGTTAGTTCTAGAGTGGTTCCACTTACACATTTTGATGGTGAAAGCCTTGATATTGGGTCTTATTTTAAAGAGAAGGATGATGGTTACAAGGCATTACCCTAGATAGACATTAATGAAGCTAAAATGGCTAAAGAGGCGATAAAACTGCCTCTTCAAATGATGGAGGTTTGAATTGATCTGGTTTGGAGCACTACAGTCAACTTTTTGCTACACGAGGGCTAATTAGACTGGGACCTACAGTTTAAAGCTGATTCCAAACGGCTACAAACATCCATGCCAACAGTGGGACTCGAACCCACAGGATCTGAACCGAATCAAATACAAATAATCAACCAAACAACATTTCACAACAGTTCATAAAAAATATGATACTGAATATCCTCCTAACAGCAATTTAAGAAAATGTAAATTGAAAGAAATGAAAACCGCATTAATTGCCCAAAAATCTGAACCGGATCAAACGATGGAGTATCTTTCAAAGCTTGAGCACGAGCTACACAATAATGACACCAAAGAACTGCTGGATAGTATATTATTTTATTATTACTCTTTAGTAAGATAAATATTTTATAGCAGACACACAAAAAATACACACTCACAAAATTAAAAGATTGCCTGAAGAGAAATTTACTGAAATAATAGTGAAATTGTAGATCAGCAATATTTTCCTATTCGAGTTCATAGAAAAAGTTTATGGTATAGAATTAACATTAATTGTTCATTTTAATAGACAAGTTTTGAATGTTATGAAATATATTCTAGTAAATATATTGTGTATGTTTTTGAATTCATATTTATATTCTAAGTTGAATTTTTTTTTTTTTTAGTATGAAGTAATTACTCAGACTAGTGGCAAGTCTGGGAAACAAGGTACAGCGGATGCTGTCAAAAATACTGACGAATGAATTAGCAACAAAATTTAGCTGGTTGGGAGCAAAAGAAAAAGCGTTCTGCAACTTAAAAATTTCTCCTCTTATATTTAGTAAGCAATTATTCTAATTTTTTCTTTATTATTTCATTAATATGTCTATTTAGAATTTAAATTGTTTTCATCCTTTGAGTTTAGCTATTTTTATTTATACCTAAAATTATGTTTCATTTTTAGATTAATATTATATATATATATAAATATATATATAGAATATTTTAGTTATATTAAATGTGTGCATATTATGAGTATGCATTAAGTTAAAACCCATCTCACAAAATGTGAATGATATTAAGGTAAACCTAGTGATATTTTCTAACGAATTAAAAATTTATTTATTGTACTTCTAGGTGCAGCTAGGAGAAATCCATTGTACAAGCAGGTGACTGACTCAGAAATTGAAACCATCGTCAAAGACTGGTTAAGGCATGCAAATGCTAGGAGTTCAAAACAAAAAGAAATTGTGTGGGGGAAATTTTATGATTTTGTATTCAATAAAGCCCTTTATTAAAAAAAATTTTCTCTCTTTCTTTCTTGCAGTATTAAAAATATATTTATGTTAAAGAATGTGAACACAAACAATTCTGGATTAATTATTGAAGAAGATATTTTTACTGAAAATCCAACTGAAGCAGAAAAGTTTTTATAAAAATAAATTATGATTTTCATAGATATACTTTTTGAAACTTAATTTATTATGTCCTACTAAAGTTACTTTTATAAGTAATGATGGCCGAAAAAAGAAAGAGATATGTAATATCATTATATTCAACCAGTATACTGTTGCAGGGTTGGGTTTTTGACATTCAAGCATCAAAAACTGGTTTAAACTGTCAAAAACCTATGACGAATAAATAAGTCTTAATCACAATAGCTATTAAAAAGGAAGAAACTTGTCTTCAAACAAATTTAAACGGTAATTCAATATTCAAATTATGTTTTAATTGTGAAATGTACATTTATTAATTAGAACAATTACATTAAAAAAATTATATATGCACTTATAATAGTTCAGTTTTTCAATTGAAAAATTAGCATTTTGGTTTTTTTTTTCTTTTTTTCTTAAATTTCAGAATGCATTAATACCAAGTTTTAATGTAAAAATATTAGTTTTATTATTATAATATTTAATAATATAATTATTTTTAAATATTTTTACATTAAACATTAGTAATAATATTATTATTTAAGTAATAATATATATCGCTTTTTTGGCAGTTATAATGTATGATAATTGTCTTCGTAATAACATCAAAAGTAGTGGTAAATATTAATATTTACATTGTATTTTGGACCTAGATTTCTTAATAAATTTAGAAAAATTAATTGAGCTTAATATATTTCGAACAATTTGCATTCTAATAGGACATTTTCATGCAAAAATAATTGCTACACAGATTCTAAAACTAAAAGTAAATTTATGGAAGTATAACAAAAGAGTATAAAAATAATAGTGGTAAATGTATTATTACTTATTAAGTAATAATTACTTAATAAGTAATAATGCATTAAGCTTAATTTATTATAATACATTAAGCTTAATTTATTTTGAACATTTGCATTCTAATAGGACATTTTTATGCAAAAATAATTGCTACAGAGATTCTAAACTAAAAGTAAATTTATGGAAGTATAACAAAGAGTATAAAAATAATAGACACTATTATTTTTATACTCTTTGCTATACTTCCATAAATTTACTTTTAGTTTTAGAAATCTCTGTAGCAATTATTTTTGCATAAAATGTCCTATTAGAATGCAAATTGTTCAAAATAAATTAAGCTTAATTTATTATTAAGAAATTAAGATCCAAAATACAATATTTTGGAGGGGAATAGTACGTCCTTTAGAGGTCTAAAATATCTAAATCGCGTACCCTCCACATCAAAATTTTCGCTCTTATAGACGTCCTACAGAGCGCCGCTTAGATATCGTAGACGTTTTATGGATCTCAAAGAGAGCACACCTCGGAGCTGCTATAGAGCTCCATTCCATGTGATGTAGATATTTTTTGATGTCTTATAGAGGTACGCGTTTTTATGAGGTGAGGTTTCCTAAATCTTCTCTACCCTTCAGCTTAACAGCAGAAATACACTAATTAGCATACTTCCGCTGCTAATTACAATTGCATAAACTTTTTTTGCCCCCCCCTTAATAAAAAAGTATCTGAAATGCTAAAAACCTTTTAGGAGAACCATCTTAGAGGACTGAATTTTTACTTCTGTAATATTTTTATGCAAAAATATTCAACACAACTCCATGAAACCTTGAAATTTTACTTTTAAGAAATCATTAATAGGATTCTTATATCTCTAAGTTGGAAAAAAAGTTTTAAATTATGATCTCACTTTTTTTATTAACTAACAGGAAAAATGGTATTTTAATGGCTGACATACAATGAAATCATCAGGACATACATAAGAATATATTTGAAACCTATTTATGTGTGTCATAAAAAGGTTTCAAAACATTTACCTTCTCCCTTTTACTTCCATAGCCATTTATAATGCTATTGATTCCATAGCCATTACAATTTTTCCTTGTGAAATCAAATTAAAAATAAAAATGTATAAATACAGATCAAAGGCTCAAAAACATTATAAAAATTTGTATGACTCTGTTTCCACTCTGTCTCTAAAAGTTATCATTTGGGGGGGGGGGATGTGGTGTCTGGTGGCAAAATTATCATCATATTCTCATAATTTTAGTTATAATTATTCTACTTGTTGCTCCACACATTTAAAAAATAGAAAACTTTAGTATTGTTCTATTGGATTTTTAATAAATAATAATAAATAATAAGCAGTACAAATATATGCATCTCCAATATACCCATTAAGTGTTAAACCTAAGATCCACCCATGTTATGGGTTTCTTCGCTAAGCATATTCCATAATTAAGCTGGAGGGTAAAGAATTCTGCATGTGGACTTTCTCTATTTTTAATGATGACTAATGCAGACATCCAGCCCCATATCAGAAAGAACCATAGTCTATCACAAATTATAGCGCAAAATTTAGAACGCTTAAAGATGACAAAATACAAGGTAAATGCCTCTAATTGCAAACATATATACACCTCCAGTGTACCCAAAAGCTTTGGACCTAGGATTCACTATCATAATTAAATTTATGATTCCCAATAGTTCTTTCTGATGCAGGATGGATAACTGTACTTTGTCAGTCTCCAGTAAAAATTGAGATAAATTCCCTATTTACAAGTCTTTTCAAGATGTAAGATCTTAAGAATTTTGAGTAGTGTTTCCACATGAATACAGTTAATGTTAGAAAAGGATCTATGAACTGCTTGTAAGCATATTTTCTAAGATTGAAATTTTCGATATATAGTCATAGGTATGAGAAAATATACATAGCTATTCCCAAAATAACAGTAAAAAATAATATTTTCAGAGTCTATTAAATCGAATTAATTTAAAAACACACATTAAAAAAGTATGTCCACTTAATACAAACTACTATATCAATACTTATTAATTCTATAGCATCATCCTTAAAAATACCCACCTTTTTGGTGTAATGTTCAGGGTGTCCAAAAAAACCTTGCCACATTTTAAAAATTTATACAAAAAAAGGTTCACAAGGTAGGAACTAGAAATTCACATGTGTTACCTTATATTTAGAGTATTTTTTAGTATAGTCAATGAATTTCAATATTTGCACCTTTTATGGCACAGAGAACATCTATTTGGTAATCAAACTCAGCCTATTTGTATTCCAAAATGGACTCCACAACACATGAAATTGCAGCAATTATGCATCTTTTATGTTCACTGTCACTTTTTGTTGAATGAACTTTGACAAATCCCGAAAGAAAAAGTCAAGAGGTGTAATATCTGGAGATTGAGATGCCATTGGATGGGACCATACTGTTTCAATCCACCTGTTTGGAAATTCCTCCTTTAAAAAGTCTCCTACAATAATACCCCAATGAGGCAGTGCATAGCCTTGTTGGCAAATGATTTTAGGATGGAAATAGGAATTTGTGAGACAACAAAAATTTGAATCATGTCTAAGTAAATTTCTTTTGTTACTGTTTGTAGAAGAAGAATGGTCCAATCACACAATCTGCCATTAATCTGCAATTCCTTCGATGTCGTCTTTGGACATGCTTGGTCTCCCACACTTTTGGCAATTATCAGGAACACTTCCCGTTTCCAGAAACTTTTTATGCCAAGCTAAGATGCTGTTACAACTTGGAGGATCATTTCCAAATTTCAAGCAAAAGTTTCATTGCACTTTCGTAACAGATTCTATTCTGAATTTCAGCCAACACATATTACTTTCTCTGAATGAGTAGCCATTTTACAACTTTCGTTCTCACAGAACAACTAGCGCCATATGTCGAAACTTTTTTTACACAGAAAAACTCTAATATATACAGTAATACATCTGTGAATTTTCAGTTCCTACCATTGTATACTTTTTTTAATAAATTTTTAAAATGTGTCAAGGTTTTTTCGGACACCCTGTATTTATGGCAGAACTGACCAAATACAGAATATACGTATAGTCCCTTTCTCAACATAACACAAGTATAGCCTCCATCTCAATAGGCAGCATTATGAGTCTGTTTAAAAAATAATACAACCAAATATACAGAAAAATTATCTTACTTCCTGATTTAGTGAATAAAAGCAGTTCAGTTATGTCAGAATCATAGTGTTAGATGCACAGAGATTCTGACAGAACTAAATTTAGTAAAAAATGCTTTACTGCACAAACAAAATGTTGTTTAATGCAGGAGAAATTTATATTTTGACAGGCCTCTGTTAAAGTCTGCTTCCTCTTATTTCTTTTGTATTTCAACAGACTTCATATGAAGATCAAGAAGGGCTTTTGATCGAACCAGATAGCAGTCAAAAGCATTAATCACTTTCTGATTAACAAGTCCTCAAATAATTTTAAAAATGCAACTATAAAGTTTATTAAGATTGTGAAATCAAGCATACAACCATGAGGATCTGGAATTTCACAATGATATATTAAGCAAACAGGCTTTATTTAATTTTTTGGAAAATATTTAAATGCTTCTAAATTTCTATTTAACTTACTCCACAGAAAATAAATAAATAAAGGAACAATCTTCTATATGACCTTTTATATTGCATTTTAACATATTTTTCTTAAGAAAATAATACTAAAATTTCATCTTAATATCAATTTCAACATGAAATAATATCAGTTTTTAATACAGCACAATTTACTATACAAATATATATATATATAAATATATATATATATATATATATATATATATATATATATATATATATATATATATATATGTGTGTGTGTGTGTATATATATATATATAGCTATATATAGCTATATATGATATATATATATAGCTATATATATATCATATATAGCTACTTTTGCCCCAACACATAACGATCCCAAATAAAATGAGAACATGAGTTGTGCATTGTAATGACATGTAATGAATAGCTGAAAGTATATATATATTTATGACATACCAAATCTAACAGACTGGATTTACCAACTTCATTGCACAGATCTTGAATATAGTTTGGGTCAGTAACATCTCCAGTATTGTCTTCTCCAAAGTACCAATATTTTAATGTAGGAAATAGAAGTCTATCATCAACTACAACATTCCTGATATTATGTCCTTCATAATAAGGATTTAAACTGTTTGCCATCCATTCCCACTAAAAATATCAAAGAGATTATTGAAAGATTTGTCAGCAGATCATTTAAAACTTTGTATAGAGCAGACTAATAATACTAAGCAATAACTACACAGTAAATTTGAAAAAAAAAATTAATCATATGCATAATAATTATTTGTATGATAGTTTGCTTTCTTTAGGATGAATTTAAATATACATGACTTTTAACAAAGTCAGAAAATTTTTCATGTCTATAGTATAAATAATTTTAAGGTATTCACCTGATCAAAACTGTCAGTTACTTTTCACAAACTGACTGGCTATTGTATTTGTAGAAGTTTGATTATTTTAGAGTGAAATTCTACTATAAAAGCCAAATTCGATCTACCGAACTTGGTTTTCATATAGATTTCTGTCCATATACCATTGAAGCTACAGCTTCAATCATATATGGACAAAAATCTGACCCATGCAAGGCAGAATCCAAAAATATTAGCCTACAGAGAAAGTATGCTGACCCTCGAGCCATCAGAGCTTTGATATGTGTTCATCTATATAATAAGGAACTTTTATTTATTTATAACATACAAAAATGGTAGATCATTATATTTAAAACTAAACTAAACTCATGGCACAACAGTCCAATGTGGACCAAGGTCAGTGGTGCCCATCTCCGCTTTCTTGACTGTGGGCTTGGGATGCCATACAGCATATCTCTTGGTCAGGTGGTCAACCTGATGTGGGACCACCAGAGTTATTTCCCAAGCATGCTTAGTCCTCATTTTATCGACCCACTCAAGGAATGAAAGGCTGAGTCGACCTTGCCCAGTCCTAGGATCGAACCCTGGACTTGTGGTGTGGCAGCTTGAAGCTTTTAACCACTATGTCACTGGGCGTCAGATCATTATATTTAGTGCCCTGAATTTTTAAGCATTTTAGTAGAATGGTATTTTTTGAGTTTCGGAAGAGTTATAAAACAATAGTTGATTGAGCTATCTAAAATGTGAGATTTTTTTAAAAAATTTGAATAAAAATCCATGATATTTCTTTTAAATCAGAAAAACACTGGAAAACAAGAAAAAATCTGGTTATACAGAAAAAAAGAAGCAAAATTGGTTATAAATTTTTTTTTTCAAATTAAGCATAACATCAATTTTTATTTTATTTTTTAATCTGAACGTTAACTTTAGAATGTTAGATTATCAAAAAAACAAATACCCATGCTAAATATCTTTCTTCTTAAAAATAAGACACTAAAGTGAAAAAAAAATTTTAAATGGAAAGAATATAGAATTGGTCCATAATGCAGGAGGAGTTAGAAGTGTTTTAGAAGGTTATGAGAAAATCTGAGATGCAAGACTGTTAGGCAAAAAATATCCCATAACTAGAGAACACAAATAGTAAAAGACATCATGGGAAAAAAACTTATTGAGTCTATTAAATTGTTGATTGATGGACATTAATATTTAAAAAACAAAAATTATGTGAAATATATGATCTTTCATTCCAAAAAAAGCTTTTTGTATAAGTAAATCCAGTTAGTACCCTCTCTCCCTTTACACAATGCAAAATGAGTTTGTAAGGCTGTTACAAACAGTGGGCTACCAGAGAGAAATATTGGTACGTTTAAGTTTAGCAGGGCTCCAAGCAAAACCTACCAAATCTTAGTGATAGCTCCCTCTAACTTAAAGATTTTTTCTTCTTCATGTTCATGACAATTGAAAATTGTTTCATTCATATGAAATTCCTTAAAATATTTTGACTTTTAGCTTACTTTTTAAAAGCAAAGGCTAAGATGGACTTTATAATTTGGCAATTACCTAATGATGAAGAGACATTTATCAAATTGTTTCAGAGAATGAAATCATCCACAAAGAAATACTTTGTTCCAACAATCCTCCGATGAAGTTATACTTGAGTTCTAATTCAACACCAAAATGGCAATGCAGACTACAATCATGCTGAGAAAACTAAGGATTGCAAACATAAACATGGTTTGATGGATCCTGTATCCCTTTACTTTTACAGCTTTATGATTTATATACTTGTAGTGCCAAGAGTTGACAACAATTGAATTTAGTGAACTCAAGCTCCAATTAAACCACAACACAACAGTGGACACAAATAACTATGGGAGGGAAATTTGTGCCAATGCTTTGTTGTTGCAACAAAAATAGAAGATAGGGGGAGGGAAAAAATTGTTGAAATAGACAAAAGTCTTTTCTCACAGAGAAAAAAAATGTCAGGTATGTTCTCCCCCCTCAGTGGGTTTTCGGAGATTTATGTCAGGAAATAAATTTATGTTTTGTTGTTGCCATTAGTGATCGTACAACAAAAACTTTAATAGGCACAATAGAAGAAAACATTACAGATGTAAGCACCCTTTTTTCAGATTGTTTGAAAGGAAACAAAATTTGTGAATTGAAAGATTGGCCTTGAACACTTCACCATAAATCACAGTTATAATTTTGTTGACCCTGTTACTGGATATCACACCCAAGGAATACAGTAGTTGTGGGGCAGCGCAAGAAGGCAGAATAAATGCCAATACAGAACTGCTCGCTAACATTTAGATTCATATCTTATTGAGTTTATGTGACAAAGTTTGCATCCTAAAATGGACATGTTTTCAGAAATACTAAAAGTTATTTACAATTTCCTGCCTGCTGTTTAAATTGATTTTTTATTTCTTTAGTATTTTCTTTAGTTCATTATTTTCTTTTTTCTTTATTCTATTCTTTTATTATGATAATTAGTATGGGATGGAATAAAATAATTGTTTACAAAAGTCGATACAAATGTAGATAATGCAAACAATACCAGGGGCGATTTTTTGTTCAAATCTGGTGGTTGTTTGGCAGTTTTATTTTCTGGCAACCCTATTATGTCTGTCGTGACAATTTTATGCAAATACAAATTTACACCAATATCGCGGCTGGTGTCAGCAAATTGGCAATTTTTGGGTTATTCTTTTTAACCCTGTTTTATTTCTTAGGTTAGTTAGGTTTTTTTTTTGCACCAATTAAACCATTTGCTTATTGGTTTTTGAGTTGAAGGTCGCTCATGCTGGTTCGTAGAATTTTTAAGCCTTTTTTTTTGCCTGTGGATAAAAATATAATATTTATATTACTCATATATACACTTAGATTACTTATATATATATATATATAATATATATATATATATATATATATATATATATATATAGATATATATATATATATTTATATTGCTTTTTTATTATATACATTTTTATTACTTTTTTTCATTGCTTTATTTTATATTACCTCCTTTTTTTTCATTGTTTTATTCTTTTTTGATTTACAATGTCTAAAATGCTGGTGGTTAGTGATGTGGTTAGGAACTATCAGGGGATTATGGGTTCAAAACCTGGGTTCTCTTTTTCGAATGGTAAACCTACAATGGGACGTTCCCGGAATGTGAATAGTTTTTTTGTTTCTGTTTAGAGGACAATCAGGAAACGTTTGTTAATTTTCTTAGGGAAGCGGGACTGTTGAAAGTTAATATGTTATGCAATGGGTGTTCAAAATTAATGAGGTTGTCTGTGAAATTTTCAGTTACGATGGGTATACTTTTTTAGTTATAAAGAATGTTATGGGAAAACCTGCATAAGCACACATCTATTCGGTAGGATCCTGGCTTTCAAATAGTGGAATGAAATTGCAGGAAGTTATCTTTTTGACTTACAAGATTTTAGTTCGGACTAATCAGGCAAAATTTCAGAGCACTTATGGCTTTAATAGTCATACTGTTTACGATTGGAGGCAGTTTGTGAACTAATGCATTTTGGATTTTATTGAGGTATCATCGGAGAAAATTTGGGGGCTTGGCAAAATAGTTGAAACTGATGAATCCAAATTTCGAAAAAGGAAATATAATTGGGGACATGCAGTTGAGGGTCAGTGGGTTTTTGGTGGAGTTGAAAGGGACAGCGAGAAGATTTATTTTTTGGTCGCTGTAGGGGATAGGGGTGCTAAGACGCTAGTGGGTGTGATTAAGGAATGGATTTTGCCAGGTACAACAATTTATTCCAATTGTTAGAAGGCTTATGATAATTTCAGCGAGGAGGGTTACCAGCATTTAAATGTGAATCATAGTGTACAGTTTGTGGATCCTAAAAGTGGATGCTACACAAACACTGTAGAATGCACATGGAGACACGTTAAAAGCAACTTGTCAACATACAACCGACAAGCTGACTTTCAATTTTATTTAGCTATGTACATGTTTAGGCAATTTTGCGAAGAAACAAAGGTTGAACCATTTAATAAGTTTCTGGAAATTGTGGCAGGTATTAACTGAGAGGAATTTAAAACTGAAAAAAATGAAAATGCAATTTTAGGTCTCTACTTGCTTTGTATGGTATTTTTTTTCTAGTCTAGAATTTATCATTTCTGTATTTAGTCCAGATTTTCTTATTATTTATACTAATATAACAGAAAAATATATTTTTAACCAAGATTCTTTATTTATTTTTATTACATTTTTGTGGCGTTATGGCCCCAGATAGATGTTGATAAGTCCGAAAAATTCAATTTTATGTTTAAATTGATATGTCACACTTAAAATTGGTTCTTTAATGTGGCAAAAGCTTATAGTGGAATTATGAAATAATACTAAGTTATTTGTATGTTTGCAAATGCTGTTATGTATAAAAGAGGTAATATTTGGTCCCTAACTGAATATTTTAGTCCCTAATTCAAAATTTTCATTGAAGACCAGCCATATGCTTGAGGTTAAATATGAGTATTAACTAAAGAATATTTTGATTGAAAAATTCAATTGAGTGATTTTATATTTCACAACAAAAGTTAATTTTTGTAATTTGCAAAAAACATGAAAAAATGACATATTAACATCTGACATAATGCCATAGATTTGTATTGTTTTGTATGTGGACTAGGCCTGGGTGATCCGAGGAAACCACTAAAAAAATGAGCTTATGACACATACCTTCTGGGTGGTTTGGAAGAGAGTCAATTATTTTTGGTTTTTAAAATTTGTTCAAAATCATTTAAATTTCATTCCTAAAATTACAAAATTTGGTTTGTTCTGTGTTTTAATTCGGCCGGGTTTTTGCCAGGAATTTCCGATAAAAACATGGGTTTTTTTTTAAATTTTTTTCAAGCTTAGAAGAAGCATTGGCAGAAAAAAAAGTGTTTTTAAGGATTTTTCAAGATGGCTGCCAAATTTAGACCCTGGAGACACACAGGGATTTGGCGACAATTCTGATAAAAACATGTTTTTGTTTTCATTTCAAGCTTAGTTGAAGCATTGGAAAAAAACCTGTTTTTGTGGATTTTCAAGATGGCCACCAAAATTAGACCCCTGGAGACACACAGGGATTTGGTGACAAAAAAAAAGTCACCAAATAAAACACCTGTTGCATATACTACATCTGTTTCCAAAAGTCTTTTAATCTTTTCAATGTTCTTTTTCATGACAACATTTATGATTGGCAGCAACTGGTGCCTGCTAACAGAATAGCCCCAACATTTTAGCTCAGCAATGATAGGGGCCCCGCCAATGGAATAGTACTGAAATATTTATTGATTTCTATGGAATACCAATACAAGTACATTACAATAGTGCACAATTTTTTGTATAACATAAAAAATACAAAATCATAAAACTCAGAAAAATGTATAAAAATTGATTATGAATCAATATAATATGATGTAAATTTAAAGTCTTTCATATTTATACTTACAGCAATGGAAGGATGATTTGCACATAAAAAATAATTTAGAGCACTCACAAACGCTCCTGGTGCTTCACAAAGATGAAATGATCGTAAATGTTCTCTATTTGCAACCAGGTGGAAATTCGATATGATCTCATAAAACTTACACCAAGCTTGTGTTAAAATCTCTGGCTGTATTCTATTTTTAATTGATTGAATGACAAGTGAAGCCTTGTTAATTTTTTCAGTGTGTTCATGCCAATCTTCCCCTTTATTATTTAATAATGATTTTGTAGAATTCAATTCGTGTTTCAGAGCGGTTAATGAATTTATTTGCCAGAATGAATTTTCTTCTCCAATGTCAGAAGGCAAAATCCAATTATTCTCTCTCTCAAACGTGAACTTCTTCTCAAAAAGATCACTGACACTAGAGTTTAGTGTATCGTCGACTTCCATAATATAATGATACCTAAAGAATTTTAACAGGGGTAAGTAACATCAAAAGTATATACAGTTTATACAGACATCCGCGGTCATTGTTTATAAGCAGTAGCAGAACATTTTTTCTTTTTTAATCTCTGGTAACAGTGATTTCCGATCACTCACTGTTTTGTCAAAGTTAAAGTCAAATGCAATTCGAAGGAACCATACGTAAATCATTCTGGTACTTACGTATTATGGCTGAAACTTTGCAATTTAGCGAAAAAACGGCAATAAAGCGCCAATTATTACCATCTTTGTTGATAGTATTGTTTTCGCTATTCATTGCTTTTCGCTATCTGAGCTTCCCCTGTTAAGTTTCGTTTAGAAGATTTTCTTTATTTTTTTAGGTTATGAAAGTTATTTGACAAAGATATTTTATAAAAGACGTTTGACGAGAAATATGACAGTGTAATACCTCAACTTTGATAAAAGTTAACTTTTATAAAAGTTGGGCTCTTCGTCAAAGTTTTATAAAAGATTTCGGTGCCGGGATGTTATAAACAACATTTCGAGCAATAGCATGTTAAAAAAATACAAATGTGTGGAAAATGCGGGAGATAAAGAACAAGATTTCGATTCGAAATAATTTTAGCTCTAATTAAAAATTGCGCACTAATGACAAAAGAGAAATACACGAAAAATATTCAAAATGAGTTGTGAAAAATACGCAAATCTTTCGAAGAAAAAGTCTTAGGATGCTTAAATTTCGTATGGTGGTTCCTCCTAAGCTCTACATGCCCTCTAAGAAATATTTTTAAAAAGTACAAATTTTAAGGGGATTGAAAGTGGCTTAACCCCCTCCCCCTCTGAATAAAAACCATTGTACCTCTGAAACCATAGGACCTAGGAAGCTGAAATTTCGTATGGTGGTTCCTCTTAAGCCCTAGGTGCCCACTAAAAATCTTTTTGAAAAATACAAATTTTAAGGGGGTTAAAAGAGGCTTAAACCCCTTCTAAAAAAACCATAGTATCTCTGGAACCATAAGGCCTAGGAAGCTGAAATTTTGCATGGTGGTTCTCCTTAAGCCCTAGGTACACACCAATAAATCTTTTTTAAGACCTCGAATTTTAAGGGGTTTAGCCCTCTCCCCCCCCCTAAAATATCCCACTGTATCTCTGGAACCATAGAGTCTAGGAAGCTGAAATTTTGTATGGTACTTCCCCTTAAGCCCTAGGTACACACCAATAAATTTTTTAAGAGATCGAATTTTAAGGAATTTAGTCCCCTTAGATAGAAAAAACTTTTATAAAAGATCTTTGTCATAGAACTTTGATAGTGTAATAGTGTTGTGATGATAATTAATAGTTTATAAATAATTAACGTTTATTTTAATCTCGGTTTTTGTAAGTAATTAAATTTTAGTAACGGCTGTGCTTAGTTTTTAATCAATTTATTAAGCCTCTGCTAAATATACTTGATGGTTAAACTTGTGGTGATCAAATATTCATTTATTTGATTAATGTCATCGCATTTGGAGAATAGTGCGCAAATTTCTCGAAATGTTTTGACATCATGAAAAATTAAATTGGGGGAGATCATCATATGTTTGGCTTCATTGTTCCAATTGTTATTAATGAATTAATCTGATTTATAAACCTTGTAAGTAGCTGGTACGTATTTTTTGGCTGGTGAATTTTACTTCAAAGGTTGAAGAAATTTCGATAAATAGTAAAAGTTTTATATATATTCATTGTTTTTCTTTCTTTCCCAAAAACTGAATCTGTGCTTATTGATAAGCTCTTATCGCTACCCTGTGCTGGACGCTGTCTGTAACCCGATACATCCGCTGAGCGCCATTTTCGAACGGGGGAGAACCTGAGAATAACAGGAGAATGGAAGGTGCGCAAGCATACATCATCAAGTGGATGACCAGGGCGCCGTGAATTAAATTTAATCAACAAGAACGAGAGGTGGAGGGTGAATAATAAATTGTATAACGATTTTCAGAGTTCAAGAATGCAACCTGTAGCCTTCCCCCTCATTTTTATTATCTGCAATTCATGGCGCGCCGACGGACTACTTCGTTGGAAGCTGATTTTACGCGAAAGATGTAAGTGGTGACAGGGGCCAACTGAGGAGCGTGGGGAGTTTGAAAAAGGATTCATGCTTGACTGGTAGAGAGGGGGCGTAAGACCCAAGCTTGGAGCCGTCCGGCTCCCGGCCTAGGGACGATGCAAGTTGACGGGTGATATTCTTTCTTTTCCTTTCTTTTCTGTTCTTTAAATTCTATACTTAATTTCTCTCCATTTTGAAAGATGCAGCAGAGTCATTAAGATTCAATTTAAATTTTAAATTATTTAATTATTGTCAATTACACATATTATAATTAATCGTATGATTCACCAGCCACTTCATTTTATTGCATTGATTTTTATATAATTATTTGTATTATGGAGCGTAGAATTGGTTTAAACGGAATTGTATTTTATTCAAGTGAATTTGGTTTGTCGAAGTAATACTGAGAAGAAATTGAATTTATAAGGATGATTGTTAGTAATACTGTTAATAAATTTGTTATTTTAATCTGTAAAGTTGTGTCATGTCGCTCCTTGCCTTTGAGTTAATTTTCTGATTTTCAGCCTTAGGTTTTTATTTCAGCAGATTTGATTTTCTTGAGTTTTCTTTTAGGTGAAGTAATTTTATTTTTAGGTGTACTCCAATGATAGAGAGGTAATTTTATTAGATTTAATTTCATTTTTCTTTCGGCTCATTAATCACCACAGTGATGCAACTGTAAGTCGAACCTAGTGTAAATTTTAATTATTATTATGGGTTATTGCATTAAAATAAAACACAACGCAAACTTTACCATCTAACTTAATCTGCTAACCACTATGGATATTTTTGAAGTAAATTTAATTGAAACGTAGTATTAATTGTAAATTGATATTAAAGATTGTAAAGAGTTATCCTAACCTTAATTAGTAGTAACTATAATTTTAAATTACCCCATCAACACAAATTTTCGTTGCAACAATAGGGGTATTTTGAGGTCATAGCATTTCTTTTATGTATAACTTTTATAAAAGATGCAAATAACTTTTTAAAAATATCTTTGTCAAAGAACTTTGATAGTGAAATATAGGCCAAATGGAAGATGCAGTGTCTTTTTTCCAGATCCGTGGAATTTTGCCCAGTCAGCGTGTATGCCCGAACTTACACAACATGCGTGCCTATTTTAATCGACCAGTAGCTGGAGATCTAATATTAAAGATTGCGGCAAAACAGTCAGAATTCACAAGGAAAATTGGCTCTACGGTTCCCGATTGCCATTCTTAACGTTTTTAAGATTCATAGAAAGCTGGTCGCAGAAGTTAACCTCCATACAATGGTGTAAACAGCAAATGGACATGGCAGATAAAACGACGTTTGACTGGTTCACTTTTATGCGTGAAGTTTGTGTTCATGTTTTAAATTCACGCACTATTATGAAAATTGGCGTACACTCAAAAAATGTGAAAGTAGATGAGAGTCTTTTCACTAAAATAAAAAGTAACGCAGGCCAAATTTTACCACAACAGTGGATTTTCGGAGGTGTGTGCCGTGAGTCGGGAGAGGTTTTTTTGGTATAAGTGTTTAACTGCAACGCTTATGTCGACTATTCGCGACTATGTCGAGGAGAGCAGCACAATATATACAGACTTCTGGAAAGCCTATAAAACGCAAGAACTGAAGAAGGCTGCCTTTAGACATTTTACTGTGAACCACAGATACAACTTCGTCGACCTGATGACCGGTGCACATACTCAAAAAATAGAAAGACTTTGGGGATCTGCCAAGTGGCGAAACAAACAACATAGGGGTATTGCCCACCACCATCTAGATTCTTACTTCTCTGATTCCTGTGGCGTGAACACGTAGCGAGAGCAGACAAATTTTCCAGTATTTTTTCTGCCATTGCAGAATTGTGGCTTCCAGAAAGTGTTATGCATGTTTAATGACAGCTTTTTATTCATATTTACATTTCATATATTTTCCTTTTTACATCCTCATTTAGGATATTTTTGTGTACACTCTTAGACCCAAAAAAAAACGCACCAAGCAGTTATCCGAATGGGACGAAAATCGGTAGATGGGATGAATATGTACAGAAAAACAAATTATTACAATTTGAGAAAAAATGGAGGATTTATTCTAGAGAAAGAGCTTCACAAAGTGAAAAGTCAATAACGCGTTGTTCCACACACCTCTAGCCCTTATGCAAGCAGTTAATCGGCTTGGTATTGATCGATAGAGATGGCGGATGTCCTTCAGCGGGATATCATGCCAAATTCTGTCCAATTGCTGGGTCAGATCGTCAGAATCCCGAGCTGGTTGAAGGGACCTAAGTAGTGTTGGGCAAGTACGAAGACAAGCAGTAGAAACTCTCTCCGTGTGCGGGTGGACATTATCTTGCTGAAATGTAAGCCCAGGATGCCGTGATAGGAAGAGCAACACAACGGGGCGTAGAATATCGTCGACGTACCGTTGTGCTGTAAGGGTGCCGCAGATGACAACCAAAGGGGTCCTGCTATGAAATGCAATGTCACACCAGACAATCACTCCTGGTTGTCAGCCAGTATGGCGGAAGACAGTTAGGTTGGCATCACACCGCTGTCCGGGCGTCTCCAGACACGTATTGGCTGGTTATCGGGGCTCAGTTCGAAGCGGGACTCATCACTGAAGACAATTCTACTCCAGTCACTGACATTTCAGGTCCAATGTGCCCGACACCACGGCAAACGGGCTTGTCGGTGTACAGAGGTCGATGGTAGTCGGCTCAAGGGGCGCCGTGAGATCAGCTCCCCCTTTCTCTGAGCCGCCTATGAAGGGTTCTTGCGGTGATCGAAGCACCAGTTGCACGTACGATCGATGATAATGATGCATGTGGGGCTGTGAGTGCCGCTCTGACGATTGCTGTCTTCACGTTCTTTCGGGTCTCTAGGCCGACCGCTTCCTTCTTGATGCTGTGTTTGGCCATGGTTCACCCATTCCTGCCAACATCGTATAATAGTGGCATCGCTCCTATCCAAATGTCGAGCAATTCGCCGATTTGACTAACCGGCTTTTTTGAGCCCAACTACACGTCCTGCCTCAAATGCTGACATCTGCGCATATTGTTCGCGTCCCTGTATGCGAGGCATAGTTACTGTCTACCCGAGTACATGGAATGAAATTCGCAAAGAATTTATGGCCTGAAATCGAAATTTCTACTCTTTAATATTCTGCCAGCTGCGCAGTTAAGATGCTCTGCAGCGTCACATGCCCCTTCATTGGCCGCCAAACTTTAAATATTTGCATATTCCGTCGAAACCTGTATGCATATCAATTTGTGTCCAATATGCATTACCTCTTCTTGGCGCGTCTCTTTTTTTTGTCGTCTTAGAGTGTATTTCTATTTTGTCTTTAATATGAAATTTTTAATTAGATCTAAAATTATCTATAGCGAAATCTTTTTCTTCGGCTGCCGATTTTTTAAAAACTTTTCCATGTGTTTTCCACATACTTTTTTAAACATGTTACTGCTCAAAATGATATCTGTTTCCTTCTTTGAGATATGACGGAATATGTAAAAAACACGTAAAAACACGTTTAGCCCCCCTAACCCCGTGGGGGCCAAATTTTGAAAAATCCTTAAATTGGTTTTTAGGTATTCATATTCCTTAGATTTTAAAGCAAGAATCTTATGGATATCTGTTTCTTTCTTTGAGATATGAGGTAATATGTAAAAAATACGTTTTGCCCCCTCCCCCCCATGGGGGGACCGAATTTTGAAAATCCTGAAATTGGTTTTAATGTATTCGTGTTCCTTACATTTTAAAGCAAGAATCTTATGGATATCTGTTTCTTTCTTTGAGATATGAAGGAATACGTGAAAAACACGTTAAGCCCCCCTCCCCGTCCCCTGGGGCCAAATTTTAAAAAATCCTGAAATTGGATTTAATGTATTCGTGTTCCTTACATTTTAAAGTAAGAATCTTATGGACATCAATTTCCTTCTTTGAGATACGAAAGAATATGTAAAAAACACGTTTTGCCCCCCTCCCCCCCCTTGGGGGGCGATTTTTGAAAAATCGCTTCTTAAATGACGCCTTCAGCCCAAAAGTAATAAGCTCTTAAAATTTGATATCTGTATCTCCAATAGTTTTTGCTGGGTGTTGATTCCTTTATATATATAGATAAAACACGTAAGAACACGTTTAGCCCCCCCTCTCCCTCTTGGGAGACGAATTTTGAAAAATCCTGAAATTGGTTTTTAGGTATTCATGTTTCTTACATTTTAAAGCAATAATCTTATGGATATCGATTTTCTTCTTTGAGATATAAAGGCATATGTAAAAAACACGTTTTGCCCCCTCCCCCCCTTGGGGGGCGAATTTTGAAAAATCCTGAAATTAGTTTTTAGGTATTTATGTTCCTTACATTTTAAAGCAAGAATCTTATGGATATCTGTGTTCTTCTTCGAGATATGAAGGAAAATGTGATAAAACACGTAAAAACACGTTTTTCCCCCCTCCCCCCCCCCTGGGGGCCTAATTTTGAAAAATCCTGAAATTGGTTTTTAGGTATTCATGTTACTTACATTTTAAAGCAAGAATGTTATGGATATCAATATCCTTCTTTGAGATATGAAGGAATGTGCAAAAAACACGTTTTGCCCCCCCTCCCCCCCTTGGGGGGCGAATTTTGAAAAATCGCTTCTTAAATGACGCCTTCAGCACAAAAGTAATAAGCTCCTAAAATTTGATATCTGTATCTCCAATAGTTTTTGCTGGGCGTTGATACGTGTATGTATATATATATAAGTCAGGACTTCTTCCTTTATAGATATAGATTGTTTACTTTGTGCAGTGTAAGAATTTCAAGATGATTCTTGAATGAATGCGTTATACAATTTTTAAACCTTATTGAAACTGTGGATTGTAATTTATTGTTCTGTTTAAGTGACTTCGTACAATTTATGACTATTATTTTACTAAATTACCAATCTGCAGCGTGTTGTTGTATTCACAGACGTATAATTTAAAAAGTAAGTTATTTGTTTATGAAATATGTTAATTCATGTTGTAACATAAATAATAATAGGTACTACCTAACAGTTACGTATTATAGCTGAAAGTTGGCGGCAAACATTTTCAGCAGCAGCATGTTATAAAATACAAATATGTATTTTTATAACATGCATGTGGTAATTTTTAAAAAATTGGCAGAGGAAGAACGAAATTTCCATTATAAATAATTTTAGATCTAATTAAACATTGCGTGCTAATGACAAAACAGAAATACACCAAAAATATTCAAAAAGAGTGTTAAAAGGAACTCAAATCATTAGAACCGTCCATTAGTCTTAGGATGTTTAAATTTTGCATGGAGGTTGCTATTATGCCCTAGGTGCTCGTTAAGAGATCTTTTTAATAAATTAGAATTTTAAGGGTGCTAAAAGGGGCCTAATCCCCCCTAAAAACAAACAAACACACGCACACTCTGTATTTCTAGAACCATGAGACCTAGAAAGCTGAATTTTTGTATGATAGCTTCTCTTAAACTCTAGGTGCGCACAAAGAAATATTTTTTTAAAATACAAAATTTAAGGGATTAAAAGGAGCTCAATCCCCCCAAAACAACACCAAAAACCTACCTTTGGTACATGTTTTCTAGAAAATTAAAATTTTGTATGGTGTTGCTCTTAGGCCCTAGATGGTCCCTAAGAAATATTTAAAAAAAAAATCTTTAAGGGGTGTAGCGTATTTTACCTGTGACTTTAGAGTTGTATTCAGTACCCCAGGTTGCGCATGTCACAGGATACGTGAAATAAAATTAATAGCCAGACTAGCGATTAATTGAATTAAAATACTCTTTTTTTAAGTGCTCTTATTGGTTAGATACGGGTAATTAACAGTGAATTGACAGTATCACCAATGTACAGGAAGTCAGACAATTTTATGAACAGCTAGAAAAAAATTATGTTTTTTCAGTTCTGTTAGGCGTTGAGAAACAAATCGAACCAACTTAGCAAAAACATTAAAAAGAGTTTGTCCAACACGATTCTCTTCCCGTGTTCAGGCCCTTGATGCCCCACATTCTCGTTACTTTGATGTAATTAAAATACTGACATACACTGTTAGCCCCCCCTCCCCCCCCCCCCCCAAAAAAAAAAAAACGACGCACCAAGGAGTTATCCGAGTGAGACGAAAATCGGTAGATGTGATGTACATGTACAGAAAAACAAATGATTACAATTTGAGAAAAATTGGATGGTTTATTCAAGAGAAAGAGCTTCACGAAATGAAAAAGTCAATAACGCGTTGGTCCACCTCTGGCCCTTGTGCAAGCAGTTATTCGGCTTGGCATTGATTATTAGAGGTGGCGGATGTTCTCCTGCGGGATATCGTGCCAAATTCTGTTCAATTGGTGCGTTAGATCGTCAAAATCCCTAGCTGGTTGGAGGGCCATGGCCATAATGCTCCAAACGTGCTCAATGCGGGAGCGATCCAGCAACCTTGCTGGCCAAGGTAGCGTTGAGCAAGCACGAAGACAAACAGTAGAAACTCTCACCGTGTGCGGGCGGGCCTTATCTTGTTGAAATGTAAGCCCAGGATGGCGTGATATGAAGGGCAACACAACGGGGCGTAGAATATCGTCGACTCCCCGTTGTGTTGCCCGCTGTGCTGTAAGGGTGCCGCGGATGACAACCAAAGGGGTCCTGCTATGAAATGCAATGGCACCCCAGACCATCACTCTTGGTTGTCGGCCCGTATGGTGGAAGACAGTCAGGTTGGTATCCCACCGCTGTCCGGAGCGTCTCCACACACCTATTCGCTGGTCATCGGGTCTCCTTCGAATCGGGACCCAACATTGAAGACAATTCTACTCCAGTGACATTCCGGATTGAATGTACCCGACACCACTGCAAGCGGGCTTGTCGGTGTACAGAGGTCAATGGTAGTCATCGCAAGGGGTGCCGTGAGCTCGGCCACCTTTCTCTGAGCCGCCTATGAATGGTCCTTGCGGTCACTGAAGCACCTGTTGCACGTACGACCGATGATAATGATGAATCTGGGGCTGTGAGTACCGCTCTGGCGATTGCTCTGACCTCACGTTTTGTCGTTTCTCTAGGCCTACCGCTTCTTTCTTGACGCTGTATTCGGGCATGGTTCACCCATTCCTGCCAACATCGTCCTATAGTGGCATCGCTCCTATCCAAATGTCGAGCAATTCGCCGATTAGACCAACCGGCTTCTTTGAGCCCAACTATACATCCTCCCTCAAATTCTGACATCCAGGGTCTGATTTTCTATTAGGCCCGGTAGGCCCGGGCCTAGGAGCCCCCCCCCCCGAAAAGAAATTATTTTAAAAGAAAAAAAAAATTCCAATTAATTTTTTAAAATTATTTTACCTTTTTTAACAGCAATTTTTTTAATATATCCTAAAATTTGATTGATTGGTTCATCATATGTATAGTTAGTTATATGTATAGTTCATCATATGTTATAGTGTATATAAGGGATAAGTTTTTCTGGTTGCATTGTATTGGTGTTTTAATGATGAAGTTAATATGTTGTATTGTTTTTTTGTTATTTGATACTGTTCTAGGCTTCTACGCTTCAAATAGCCAATTCTTGGTAAAATGGTTTTTTCACAATGATTCATGATTTTTTTATGAGTCAATTTTGGAAATTTTATGCCCACATCAGTGTTAGGGGGGCCCCCATCCCGAGTTGTGCCTATAGTCAAGAATTTTCTAAATCGGGCCCTGCTGACATCTGCGCATATTGTTCGCACACCTTTATGCGAGGCATAGTTATTGTCTACCTGAGTACACGGAATGAAATTCGCAAAAAAATTATGACCTGGAATCGAAATTTCTCCTCTTTCATATCCTGCGAGTTGCGTAGTTAAGATGCGTTGCAACGTCACATGTTCATTCATTGGCTGCCAAACTTTAAAATTTTGTATTTTCCGTCGAAACCTGTATGCATATCAATTTGTGTCCAATTTGCATTACCCCTTCTTGGTGCACTTTTTTCTTCTTTTTTTGGTGTGTGTGTGTGTGTGTGTGTGTCTAAGAGTGTATTTATCATTGAATAGAAAAAATTATGACGAGAAACGTGAAGCTAAAAATTTGATATATTATTTTGAACAATTTTCAATAATTATTTTGATAACTGTACAAAGTAAAATACTCGAATTATTAATACAGTCTCGAAAATGCTGCAAGGTACTCATGAAAATATAGAGAAATACGTTGAGATGCTTTCATCACTCCTAACCCAATTCCAGAACTAAAGGACTAATTGGGAGTTTGTTAAAAACGATGCCCTTGAGTTATCAGCTCTATGGAATACTGAATCTTGTTTTCCCCAAAACAGATTGAGTCGTGTGAAAAAATTCTTATACGAATAATGAATTACAAGTAGATGATGAATTACAAGTAGATGAACGTATTGAAAACAGTGAATAATGGGTTCAAAGTCGAGGTGTTTTATAGAGTAATGGATTTAATAATTTATCAATTAACTATTAGATTTAAATCCTTTCCCCAATTATGTACACTTTTTAAATGTCTATCACCCGCATAGCTCGTCCAGTCACCTGATAAAAGTATCTTGGAAGGATCAGAATTGTTACAATCGGCATATCTTTCATTTCACCTAGTTTGGGACCTCAACTGCTTCGATTTAAAATGTGCTTTTATATTCAATTAAAACAAATTGCTTCTATACGCGAAGTTGCTGAACTACTTTTAATTCACACCACAGCCTGAAGTAGCTTGTCTGACAATATTACAGAATGCATGATTTTTTAAACTTTACCGGTGACGACAGCGACATCAGAACGAAGTTTTTCAAAGCTGAAATTAATCAAAACATATTTAAGAAGCAACATGTCAACACCGTCTTAGCCCTTTGGCCACGATATCAATTGAAAGAACAATAGCTTGTCAACTTGATCTGGAGAAAATGATTTAGCGACTTGCAAACGAGAAAACGAGAAAACAACAATTTTGAAGGGGTTTTTATGTGTAAACTAAATCGCTGAAATACATTTTGTGAATAGAGTTTATTAAATATGAAGTAAATATTTGTGGGTACTCCGTACTTAAAGAATTATAATTTGTTTTATTATTATATTCATATATTTATTAAATTGAATTTCTTATTGTTGAAATGTCTTGAATTTCAAATAAATTGTTATTAAGTGAGGTTTTAAATCGAAATAAGAGTAGATAGAAAACTCATTTCGCCAGAATTCTTCCAAGAACAAGTGGGCGCACCGATTTTACTTGCTCCAGGGCGCTGAAAATGTAGCTACGCCACTGCTGCTATAACAGCGTTTTGTATTAACGCATATCTTTGTTCCATGAAATGGGTTTGCAAAGAATCTAGTTTTATATGGCAATGATGAACATTTAACCCTTTTATTTGCAGGTATTTTTGCGCGTCATTAATTTCCAAAAGGACGGGTTCCCAGAAATTGAGATAACATAGAAAAGAAAAAGATTGCAAAGAATTGAGTAATATTCCAGCATCTGATCTCGGTTTACTATTTTCTTCTTCAGATGTCAAATTTTCCAAGGCGCTTAAAATGTGAAAAAAAAAATGTTTTTTTACTATAGTTACTGCTTCTGCTCTAGCGCTCCAGCGTGTTTCTACGCTTCGTTTAACACCTTGTCCAGTGATAGAAAGTAAAACATCCCATCGATGAGTGGAAGAAGAAAAGAATGAAAACAACTGCTCGACAGTTCCAAAAAATGTTATGGAATCGATAGCAGTAGAAGCTGCGTGTAAACATGCTAGGTTTAAAGAATGATTTGTACACGCTACAAATTCTGCATTTGGATTTATTAATTTAATGCGATCTTGAACACCGCTGTGCTTTCCTGCCATGACGGCAGCATTATCGTAAGTCTGTCCTCTGCAGTTTTTTATATCTAAACTGTCATTTTCTAATTTCGTTAAAATCATATTTGTGATTTCCTCAGCATTTTTTCCTTTAGTTTCTAGAAAGTCGATAAACGATTCTACAACTTTAACTTCGCCTCCATCAATAACTACATATCTTATAATTTGACTGGTTTGATCTGTGTGGGAAAAATCTGGAGTGCTGTCAAATATCATACAAAAGTACTTAGCTTGCTTTATTTGATCTAGAATTGTTTTTCTCACTGCGCCTCCCAATAGCTCTATGAATTCATTCTGAATCATCGGCGACAAATAGGAGATACTATATTTATTACCCATCTTAATTTTTACAACATGTTCACGTAATACTGGGTCGTACTTAGCCAACAAGTCAACAAGCTCTAGAAAATTTCCTCTATTTTCCATTGAATTGATGTTGTTCTGATGAACACTTTCACGATGACCTCGAAACGCCAAATTTTGTTTTGCTAAGAATCTAATTATATCAAGTATTCTTGTAAGAATTTCCTTCCATTTTTTTTATTTCCTTATCAATATTCTGTTGTTGTAGTTTATCAAAAGTTGCGCCATGTCCCAGTCTTATTTCTAATTCCTGCCATTGGGAAAATGATCGAATGTGCAGTGGGCTCAACTCGTGTTGACTTATTTTGGGATTAAGTTTCCACCATTTGTTAAAACCATTTTCCGTGTTAAAACTTGATAGATTAAGATCATCAAACAGTTTGCAGCAAAAACAATATATACTTTTCTTCGATGGTGAATACACCATCCACGATCTTAACAGCTTTTCACCATTAGGCAAAATTTGAAAAAACCAGTCGCGATTAAGCTTTCTTGTTTCACCTTTGGCTTTGATTGTATTACCAGGACGTTTTGCTTCTTCACTGAAATCGGCGTCTAAATTTTGAATTGCAAACGGACCTTGACGTACCAGGAATACTCTTCTATTGTCGTCAATCTTGTTAGGCCATAATCCAACATCTTTCATAGAAATAGGCGGAATAGTTTGTGCAGCAAACTCTTCATTAGAACTTGATGAACTTTCTACTTCTTCGCCAGTATGTGAGGCAGGTATTTCCTCTTCAACAACATTGGAAGAAGTTTTTTCGTCTTCGAGGGCTGCTTCTTCGCCAGTACTTGAGGCAACAATATTAAAAGAAGAGAAAGTTGATTCACGAGAGATGTATTTGAGTAATGCTCCAGTGTTTTTATTCTGTATTTCCTCCCTTGCCTTCTTTTTCTTTCGAAATGACGCTCCGCTTTCTTTTATTCGTTTCATCCTACAGATATATTAAAAAATAAATTATAGAAATAAAACGTCTATTTTGTATTTTACAAATATGTCTCTTTCGAAATTAATTGTGCCTCTTGTAACAGTGGCGTAGCTACATATTCAGTGCCCTGGAGCAAGTAAAATCGGTGCGCCCACTTGTTTCTCGGAAGAGTCCTGGCGGAATTTGTTTTCTATCTAATCTTATTTCGATTTAAAACCTTACTTAATAACAATTTATTTGAAATTCAAGACATTTCAATAATAAGAAATTCAATTGAATAAATATAAATATAATAATAAAACAAATTATATTTTTTTAAGTATGGAGTGCCCACTAATATTAACTACATCTAATATATAAAAATGAAAATTTGTCTGTCTGTCTATAATTGTATAGAAATCCACAGTTTAGGAGCAGCGATCGTGAAATTTTACATACAGGCGTCTAAAAACAGCCGAGGGACTTAAGAACTTCCAAAATCGAAATTAATTACCGTTAATTTTTAATTAATAAAAAACCAACACTTTTTTAAACTAAATGTAAGCTGTTACTCTTTGTGGAATCACCCCTCTGAATATGGCGTTCCACGTTAGGGTTAACGTCCACGTTAGGGTTAGCTGGCAAACAGCGAGTGAAAAGATAAAAATAAATAAAATCAAAAAGTTTCAAGTCATATATTAAACCAGAATAATAAATGAAAATAATAATCTTTCAAGTCAGATTTTATACTCTAAAATAAATCGGATCCAACGGCATATTGAAACTCTCACACGCGATGGAAAATTCGAATCAACCACACTAAGTGTCACGAGATCTTTTTTAATCGCTACTGCAATCCCCTCGCTTATGTCTTTGTGTCTATTGAAGAGTTAAAGACTAAGCTTCTATCCTGCTAACTTATTTCTGACTTAAAACTCCTCTTTCTCCATAAATATATGTATATTCACCAACCCATAGCAACTTTCCAGTAATCTATGAACGAATATTTTTCTATTTACTCAATAAAGCAGCATGTCATCGTGGCGCATTCGGTAAAATCGCTCATTTACTACGCTCCACGACTCGGGTTCGAATACAGATCGTACAAATTTTGCTAAACCTGTATTTTCAGCTTTTTTTATGGAGGCTTTTTTATTTCAGCTTTTATTTTATTATTTTTAAAATTATTATTATTATTATTTTTATTTATTTTTTAAAATTATTTTTATTTTATTTTATTATTTTTAAAAATTATTATTTTTATTTTATTTTATTTTTCATATTATTAATGTGTATAACATTTCGTATACTTTTTTTCTATGTTATTTATATTGTGTTTAGTTTTTTAATGGATTTTGGTAAGTTTATTATAAATTTATATATTTTATGTTTTACTTTTCAGGATTTTTTGCTCCAATGATAAAGGCTAAATCTTTTCTATGTTATTTATACTGTGTTTAGTTTTAAAATTGATTTTGAATAACAAACATTCGACAATTTGACATTTTTACTTTCCAGCTTTACTTTTCAAAATTTTTTACTTTCCTAAAGACAATTTGACAATTTTCCTTTTCAGCTTTTAGTGGTTTATTATAAATGTATATATTTTATGTTTTACTTTTCATGGTTTTTTTGCTCGAATGATGAAACGCTAAATCTAGCTTAATTCTGAAGAAATTATTGTAAATTTATGGTTTTTTTATGTTGGGATTTCTTTTTATTCATGCGTATAACATTTCACATGTTTTTTATTCTATGTTATTTATACTGTGTTTAGTTTTTAAATTGATTTTGGTTAACAAACATTCTTAAAATCCCGGGCAACGCCGGATAAATAATCACCTGTGTAGGTTGATAATTTATAAATTTTAAAACTGTTACCACATGTATATTTACAGATCCACAAGAACTTTCCAATATTTTTAATTAATAAATAATTAACAACTTTTGAAGGATGCGACTCTCGATTCACAGACGTTCAGTAGATGGCGACACTATTTTAAACTTTTAGTATTCCAACCATGAAGCTACAGATGCTTCATGATTCCAACCTATTTGAAAACCCACACTTCGCTACGGAATACATTCAAATTAAATACAACGTCAATGTATGCAATTAATGCCAATATATATATATATATAATAAATACGACGATCAATGTATACAAATGATGTAAAAAAACAAAAAAATATAATTTTTAAAAAATCGTAAGGGATATTTTTATAGACAAAATAATGTAGAAGAAAATATTCAAATTAAATCTAATAGAACATACTAAAGAATATAGTTCAGTTTGAGGAACATATCTTTTACTGTATTTTAATATTTTTTTGGATAATGTCCAATCGTCTGCCGCATTAGCAAGAAAAAAAAAATTTTTTTTGTCTATTTCGTTGTTACGTGACGATAAATTTATTTAAAGTACCAGAAAAAGAAATCACATGATCAGCGTTTAATAAATTAAATTGTAAAAATTAATCTTTAAAAATTGACCAAAAATCAGAAAATTGAGGTAAAGATTCGAAGAAAAATTCATTTTAAAGGAATTTTTATGATCTTTTTCGTGATATAAATTTTACAACCCTCAAATTATTATTTTAAATGCAAACTTGAAAAAAGTTACAAAAACAGCTTAAAAATTTTAATTTTAAAAAATCTAAGAAGAATTTTTCAAAAATCTTTCTTAGTGCACCCCTACATTATAAGAATTGCTATGCAAAATTTCAGTCCTTTAGGTTCAGCGGTTTGGTCTGTACTTTGTATGTCAGTCAGTCAATCAGTCAGTCAGTCAGTCACGGAACTGTTTTATATATACTCATGGACAAAAAAATTAGCGCACCAAGAAATAATTGCGGGATCGTAACGAAACTTGCAATGAAGGTACATGTCGGGGAGATATGCAAATGATTAGAAATGCAGCGTGATTGCGCATTACGTATAGCCGGTAGAGGGCGTTGAACATCGTACTCTGTGGAGTATAAACAGGTAACCAAAGCTTGTTTGAGTGTGCTGAATCATTTACAAAGGAAGAGCTGAGATAAACATGCCATTTCGCCGTGTTCGAAGACAATATAAGCAGTTGTCGCAGTTTGAGAGGGGGAGAATCGTCGGGATGATGGGAGCTTGGTGGTCAGCTAGGCGAGTAGCTCGTCAATTAGGTCGCTCTGATTGTGTTGTGAGGAGGTGTTGGAACCAGTGGACCCGAGAGATGTCATGTACACGAAGACCAGGCTCAGGACGCCCTCGACAGACCAGTCGTCGAGAAGACCGCCACATCGTAAGAAATGCACGCGTACAGCCAACTGCTTCATCGGCCGCCATCCAGGCACAGGTAGCACCTTCACTAGGGGCCTCTGTGTCTTCTCTAACCATACGAAGGCGCCTGGCTGAAGGACAGTTGGTATCGCGGCGCCCATTACGTGTGCTGCCCTTGACGCCCACCCATCGACGCCTCCGTTTGGAGTTTTGCCGCGCACGAGGAAACTGGACTGCAGCGGAATGGAACCAGGTCGTCTTTAGCGACGAATCCATATTCAATCTCGCCAGTGATGACAATCGTGTTCGTGTGTGGAGAGCCCGTGGTGAACGCTTCAATCCTGCCTTTGCTGTACAGCGACACATCGCTCCCACAGCTGGTGTGATGGTATGGGGTGCCATTGCCTACAATACACGGTCACCCCTAGTATTGTTCCGTGGCACCATGACAGCCCAGCGGTATGTTCATGAAATCCTGCAACCACATGTGTTGCCACTCATGCAACGGCTCCCAGGAGCCATTTTTTAACAAGACAATGCTCGGCCTCATACGGCAAGGGTGTCACAAGACTGTCTCCGCACTGTTACTACCCTTCCTTGGCCTGCCCGATCCCCAGATTTGTCTCCAATCGAGCATATCTGGGATCATTTGGGACGACGAGTTGGGCATCCCACGAGTTTGAACGAACTAGAGGCAAGGTTACAGCAAATATGGAACGAAATGTCTCAAGACATCATACAGAACTTGTATGACTCAATGCCCGATCGTATCGCATCGTGCATTCGCGCTAGAGGGGGTCCAACGGAGTATTAACTCCTCCGTTCTTTTGACTTTTTCTCTGAAATAAATTATCCTTTTTCTTTGATTTTCTTATCATTTACTTATGTCAAAGTAGTCATTACGTATGTAAAATTTCGTTTCATTTTGACGACTCCTTCTTGGTGCGCTAATTTTTTTGTCCATGAGTGTATATAGATTTTTATTACTATCTTTATATCGTAACGTTAACTTCATGCGCACTCATTATTTTTCTATGCTTTTTTTTATTATCTTTATAATAGCGTAATTTTCATATGATTTTTAACAACAATCGTTTTTAACTGGCATTCAATTGGCTGTTAAAACTTTATATTTACACCCTATTTAAAAGAAGTAGGGTGTAAATTGTAGGGTAGAAAGTTGGTAAAAATCAAAATTTTGTGCAATGTATTTAATTTCTCGATTAAAAGTAGTTTTTATCTAAAAATTAATTTATTTCGCTTGAAAAGCTAAATATTTTATGCACGCGGTTTATATTATTCTTACTCTCTTTATATCGTAACGTTAACTTCATACGCAAGCATTATTTTCTTATGCTTTTTTTATTATTATCTTTATAATAGCTTTATTTTTGCACTGCTGGCCACTGTAAATGCAACACCCTGAAGGAAACATGCAAATAACATGAAATTTACAACATGCATTAGCGGAGGTGAAATATGCAAATGATTAGAATTTCAGCGCAGACGCACATCACGCGCGCCTGTGGCGCCACTTCAAAGCGCTATTTAAGGCTTGGAGATTTCGACGATTTCAAGTTCGGCAATTGTGTTTTTCTTGTGGTTTTTTCAAAAAAAACCGATCAATTATGCCTCTTCGAAAACAGCGATCATCTTTTGATCAAGTATCCGAGTTCGACAGAGGAAGGATAGTGGCCTACCGAGATTGTGGATTATCTTTCAGTGAAATCGATAGTCGTGTTGGACGAAACCAAACAACTATAATGCGGATATGTGATCGTTGGATGCAAGAGGGTACGACGGACCGGCGTGTTCGATCGCATCCACCTCAGCGCACCACTTCACGTGATGACAGGCAAATTGTGCGCATGGCAGTGACGGATCGCTCAGTCACATCACGAACCATAGCACAGCACATGCAGTCTGTAACGCATCATTAAGTGCCTGCGCGTACCATTCGACGCCGTTTACAGCAGAGTGGTCTGTCCGCAAGACGTCCATTGCTTTGTCTACCCTTGACGCAGAACCACAGACGTCTCCGCCGCCAATGGTGCGATGACAGAAGGATGTGGACGGCAGAATGGAATGAAATTGTCTTGACTGACGAGTCACGCTTCTGTCTGCAACACCACGATGGTCGCATTCGAGTCTGGAGACACCGTGAAGAGAGGATGCTGAACAGCTGCGTTATGCACCGCCACACTGGTCCTGTACCGGGTATTATGGTATGGGGCGGTATTGGATATCACTCTCGCACACCTCTAGTACGCATTGCCGGTACTTTAAACAGCCAGCGCTACATCTCCGAGGTGTTGGAGCCAGTTGTCCTTCCTTACCTTCAGGGCTTGCCCACAGCCATATTTCAACAGGATAATGCGCGACCACACGTGGCACGCATTGTCCAACGGTTCTTCGTCAATCGCCAGATTGAATTGCTTCCCTGGCCGCCTCGCTCTCCGGATCTTTCGCCGATAGAAAACATGTGGTCCATGGTTGCTCTACGATTGACCCAGATTCCATCCCCAGCTGCCACAGCAGATCAACTTTGGCAACGTGTGGAAGCTGCTTGGTCTGCTGTACCCCAAGAACTCATCCAAAGTCTCTTTGAATCAATGCCGAGGCGTGTGGCAGCGGTGATCTCCAACAATGGCGGCTACTCTGGCTACTGATTTTGGCAGGAACCACACTTCACAGAAGTCTATAAATTTAATCATTTGATACTTGGTCAACATGTTATCTACAAAATAAATTTTGTTGTGATATCTCTTGTCTTTCTTGGTGTTGCAATTTGGGTGGCCAGCAGTGTATATGGTTTTAAACAACTGTCGTTTTTATTCATATTATGTTGGTTTTTTATTAATTAAAAATTAAGGGTAATTAATTTTGATTCCGGAAGTTCTTATTATCTTTATTTTCATATGCTTTTTCATTTACGAATTATTCAAATGTTGGTTAAAAAACTTTTATTTAATTTATACATTTGTGTGTGTTTAATTATTGAAATTAATAAATTTATATTTCTGGAGAGGATGTTTCAGTTTTTAGTGGTACTATAATGAAAGGCTGAATGTACCAAAATTCTGAGGAGTTTATTATGGAGAGAAAAGGAATTTAATATGTAGAGGATGTTTATAGGAGTTAAATGTGGAGAGGAGTTGAATGGTTTGCAGCCCTCAATCAAACACTTCATTTTTTAAGAGGCAACGCTGCAGTCCTATCATGGTTCTATTGGAAATTTCTGCTGAACCTGTAATTGCAGCTTCTTTTTTTTGCCCCAATGATAAAAGGCTAATTCTAGCTGAATTCTGAGGAGTTTATTATAAATTTATATATTTATAGATTTCACGAGGTTTTTTTTCCATGTTATTTATACTGTGCTTAGTTTTAAATTAATTTTGGTTAACAAACATTAGAGAATTTGACATTTTTACTTTTCAGATTTTAGTACTACAATGATGAAGGCTGAAATTCTGAGACGTGTATAACATTTCACATATATTTTTTCTATGTTATTTATACTGTGTTAATTTTTAAATTGATTTTGGTTAACAAACATTCTTAAAATCCCGGGCATCGCCGGGTACTTCAGCTAGTATTTTATAAACTGTATTGACAAAATGTACTTATGCATGTTCAGTTTTCATATAAAAAAGAGTTTTTACCAGACTCTAGTCGCAGCCTACGGTCGGTTCGGCTCGAAGTATAAAAGTAAAATTTAGACATACTTTCACAAGATTCTGACTGTTTTCTGACTGGTTTGCAGGGTAAAACTAAAAACTGTTATTACAATTTAGTTTAATTTCTATTCATTATGATTACATTTTCAAATCTGGGTGCACGTTGCACCCGAGTAAACACGTAATTGGTTTAGGTGATGTTTAAAGGATTCAACTTCAATGAATTATGATAATTATGCTCAGGGCCCGACTTTGACCCAATGGGGCCCTGGGCAAAGCAGACTTTGGAGGCCCCCTCCAAGGAAAGATCCAGAGGGGGGCACGTGCCCCTCCCAGGACCAGATTTCCACATGAACATGTGGGACACTCACCCAGGTCCCCCATAAATTGGGACAGGAAATTCAAACAATTTTCCACCAACACGTCAAAAATTTGAAAATAATAATAATAATAATAATAAGTGTTAATTTATTAATTTACTTTTTAATGTTAATAAATTAATTCATGAAATTTTTTTTTGAAATTCAAAATAGATCAGTCTGAAGTTATTACCCCCCTCCCCCCCAAAAAAAAAATTAAACCAGAAACACTTATGGATGTAAGTATGCTTTCACTATAGTGGGTACACTGTGCCCCACCCAGGATTTTTTTTTTCTGTATCCGCCACTGCCCTCATTACAGCATTAATCAAAAACCAAATTTTCAAAAATATATACAACTTAATACTAAATAAGGGGCCCCATAATTTGGGGGGCCCTGGGCAAGTGCTCCACTTGCCCATGCAGAAATCTGGGCCTGATTATGCTAATAACAACACAAATGCACAATTACGTCTGTTCATTTGCAATATTAGTGCACCTGATTTGCACTAATATTGCAAGTATAACATTTTTGATTGAAAGTCAATCACAAATGTTATATTTGCTCATATGTTTTTGTACTTTGTCGCTTTTTCAATCATTTTCGGCTAATTCAGGTAAAGTTTAACTAATTATTCATATTATTGAACACTGCTTTGTCTACAAATATTGTTTATAACATTGCGCTTCCGTTTAAACGCAGAATAGTGAAACCGGAAGTACTTTAATCTGTCATAAGCAATACTAGTTTTAATATTGAAAGTTGATTTCTTTCCTAAACAACTTGTTACATTCTGCTTACATTTATCAGTCAGTAGATGTAATTGAAATGGATTCAACTGTGCAAACTGCTCCGAAGTACGGGGAGTTTTTCCAACAAAACAGTTTTGAATGCATGTATACTCCAGGTATTTTGACAAATGAAATAGCAGTGCTGAAATGCGTTTTCCAACGATTCGATGTATGTTCTAATTTCGATTTCAGTCGGATGAGTTATTTGCCCTGGCAAACGCAGTAATCGCCCCTAACATAATGGACCAGAGTGATCTTATGTTATCCCTCACTACTAGTAGACCGGATATAAAAAGTTTATATTTGGGCGCTCGTGGATTCACCGATACATTTAACTTCTTTGCAGTAAAGCACAACTTATAATACGTATAGTAAGTGCCTATGTAGTGCTTTTAAACATTCTAACAATCAATCATCTTTTTATAGGTTTATTAGAGGTCTATAAAGTGTTAAATTTATATGAAATTTTTTTCAATAACGTACCTTAGAACAATTTTCTGAAACTGAAACAGTAATATTGTTCGCATCCTTCCAGATGTGCTGACGCATTTGTCTTGTTTTGTTGTCGTCAGCGATTTTGTTTTGCCTTTGACTCCCCCTTGTGGCGAGAATTAAATCATGTAAGTTGACTTGGAATTTTTTAATGTGTGTACGTGTTTCATGGGGCCGCTGTAAGCGGAATTCTTGAATTTTTGTGTATCTTGAAATAGAAAATATTATCTTGAAAATGCTTGATAGCTTGATAATAAATTTGAATTCTTGAAGTTTTTCGGCAGTATGTTTTTCAGTCGGCATGCTGCTGACTTGTAAGCTCTCCATTTTTTTGACTTTGAAAAGACGAGTAATCGGTGCCATACAAAGATAATTAATATAAATTACTCTTGCCACAGTTACACGATATTGCAGTAAAGAGTGCGTACAGTCGACCGCTTAACTTATGAAAATATACTGGGTATCACGGAGCCTGCGGCATTCCAGCACCAACATAGAACAAAGAACAAAATACTATTCGCGCACGCAGCGAGGGTTGGTTCCTGAGAAACGAAGTGAAGCAGAGACGTACCTCGTGCGTGTAACTTAGCCGCGTCAATCTGCATGGTACGGTGGTTACTAAGCATTCAATAAACATCGAGCACGGAGTAGTACATAGAACTTCTACTCGACGCCGGCACCATTGATGTCCTGTATCCGAGAAAATTTTAGAGATAATTTTTTCAACCCTACATTGACTTGACGATGACGAAAAATATTCGAAATCATATAGTAATTCATAATTTGTAGAAATCGAATAGTAAACATGATTGACACAGTGGTTCTTTTACAACTAATACTAAATGAAAATATTGCGCCCCAAAAGACTGTGCAGCCCGGTGCGGACCGCACCCAACCGCACCCCCACTAGCTTACGCACCATGCTTCACATGGCTGGGTGAGTCTGTCCTCCAATGCAGCATTGTTTGGTCAGCCTACCCGTCCGGACGAAGGGGGGGGGTATTCTATAACATTAAAACCCCATACCATTTAAATTCTAAAATTATTCTAAATTCCCTTGGGCGTACGAGCTACTTTCGCTTTCAATTCTACGTCCTAAAAGGCCTCCGGTGGAAAATATTAAATGGTTCCTTTTTCAAACCTTGCGTGGCGTCATCCAAGATTTCATATAGGCTTTGCGCAGATTACATAAAACCACATGTGACTTTCGACAACAGCAAATCCCTAATACTTATCATGATCACATGAACAAAGTTTATATAGCCGTCTGATCAACAAACCTGTACGCTTTCGGATTTTGTACTGTCTTGGGAAGACGTAGTCTCGACCAAAATAAATGTAATGCCGTAACTTGCCGCGTCGTCTTTGATTCGAGCCACGACTACATCATCATCCCTTGTGATGTGCTGGACACCAGTCTTCTCCTTGGGTTGTCCAGTACATCACACACACACACACACACACACATATATATATATATATATATATATATATATATATATATATATATATATATGTGTGTGTGTGTGTGTGTGTGTGTGTAAGTAAGGAATTATCATGGGGGGGGGGCTAACCGTAAGAAACTTTAAAAGGGGGTTTGCTAGAAAAAATGGGAATTATCAATTAAATTCTACTAATTTACGAAGTATCGGAAAAGAAGCATTGAGGGGAAAATATATAATAGGGTTGGAGTTGATTGACAGCTTCATTTCGCCCTAGCCCCACTTTTGGTGTATACTTAATAGCTGTTGTGGGCATGCGCGGTATTTCTAGAAGCTGGACACAAAGGGTTGAAATCTTCAGAGACAATAGGATGATTGACTAGGTAGGACGTGCCGGTCGGCAGGCACGCGTTTTGGACAGGGATGGGACTAAATTAATTTTATTAATGGAGCTGAGCTTTAGAATTTGATTTAATAAATATATTTTGGAGATTGAATGGTTTGATGTTTGTTGCCAGTCTCCACATTTTACTGCTGGTAGAAGAAGATGGAGGATTTTCGGGAGTTAATTGCTGTTTTATGAAATACTTGATCAACTAGTTAGGATTACAATGGTTGAAATTATGGGCGTGAAGAACAAGTCCGACAAATTCCACCATAAATTGAACATGGATTTACATTTTTGCCCTCAAATAAAAAAAGTTGAAAATGTGACTTACACCTCTTTGCCTTTCACCACCTCATTATATATATATATATATATATATATATATATATATATATATATATATATATATATATATATATATATATATATGTGTGTGTGTGTGTGTGTGTGTGTGTGTGTGTGTGTGTGTGTGTTTGTTTGTTTGTTTGTGTGTGTGTGTATATCTTTTACAAAGGTAGTTGTGTATAAAATGTATAAGACTATCATGCATATTAAGCTGAATTAGTTTGTTTAGAAGGCTGGCATGAGTAATTTTGTCGAAAGCCTTTACAAAATCTAAAAGGAGTGTTCCAGTGGATCTCCGCTCTTGATGTCCACAAGAAGGAAACTCTACGACACAGAGCAACTGGTGTGCAGTGCTGTGGAAATTACGAAAACCAAATTGCTTTGGAATAATAATGTTATTGAGGCTGAGAAAGTTATTAATTCTGTTGAGAATTACCCGCTCGGCTATTTTAGAAAGGACACTGAGTAAACTAATTGGGCGATAACTCTCAGGGAAAGTTAAATTTGAAATCGGCCTGGGAATGAGAGAGACTACAGATAATTTCCAGTTTGGGGGGGGGGGGGCAGTATGAAAATTGTTGGTGGCGTTAACAATTGCAGTGAGATAAATAATATTATTAGGAGGAAAGTTTTGATTGCGTGGCTAGTAATTTTGTCCAAGCCGGGAGACTTACCATTCGGAAAGTTTTTAATAATTTTGATGATTTCGGGAGGGGAAGAATTTTGAATAGTGGCAGCAGCGGGGGGGGGGGGGGACAAGAAGGTGTTGACTGTACCGAGAACCATATGATCATGCTCCTCATCTTCCAAGTTATCGTCAGGGGAAAACTGAGTTTCGTAAGAATCAGCGAGAGCTTCTTCTTTCGAGTGATTGTCAAATGCTATGCCATTAATGCCGTGTATAGGAGGAAAATTTTTATTGTTATTATTTCTAAGACATTTTTATAGTTTCCAAAGAGAATTATTTGGAAAGGTTTAGGTTAGTGATTAACTCAGACCAATTTTCTTGTCGGAATCGGGAGATTTCCTTTTTAACATGTGCCCGGAGAAAATGATAATTCTGCCTGTTCGCACCATCGTGATAAATTTGAAATAGTTTACGTGCTGCGTTGCGTTTATTAATAAGTTTTCTAATACGGGCCGGAAGATTATAAATTTTGGATTTACTGATGCTATGGGAGGATAATTTAGTTGCTTGGACTATGACATCAGTAAGGTTTTTCACAGCACGATCGATATCAGATTGATAACAAATGGATGGATAATATAATATAGAGCAGGCCAGGTAATCCTGAAACTGATGCCAATCAGTGAACAAAAGAGGGTCGGAATTTTGAAAGAAAACGTTAATTCGTTTTCTTCGTTCAATCGTTAAGATTGAGAGTTAGGAGAACAGGCATATGGTCAAATTACGGATTCGACACTACTCTCGGTCATTTTGGGCATCTTATATTCACCCTTTCTTCCCCCAGCCTCCCCCCCAATGTTGAGGGGGCTGAATTCTCACTTTGACGGCATCGGGTGTGTCACTATTAATCGCAGCGACCACGAAAACTATAGATTCGACACTAATACGTATTAGTCGTTTTCGATCATTTTATATGTGCCCCCTGCCGCCCTAGGGGTGCTAGGGGTGTCTTAGCCCTCCCTCCAGTGTTCCCGCGGGAGTGAGAACATCTGTACAAAATTTCATCTCAATCGGATGGACCGTTCGGGAACGCATAAAGGACACACACACAGACATTCTCTTTTATATATATAGATTATGATTTTTTGAAATTGAATAACACTAGAATTGATGTTTGAGTATTAGTATTCAAAAGTTATACAATGAGAAAAATAAATATAATATAAATAAAATGAGAAAAAAATATAGCATCGAATTTTTGTTATGGATCATATCATTGTTAAAAACTATGTTAAGGCTAAAGACATAATCGGAATCTTCAGTTTCACAGTTTCAAAAAGCGGAAAAAAACCCAACTTTTTAAAAAGTTTTCTACAATTTTCCGATTTTAACTGAACTTCTAAAAACGTTTTAATTTATTTCAAGTTAAGTTGGGGGGGGGGGGGGGGGGAGCGACGCTACACCTATGGGTCCAGGACTTCAATTTCCTGAGAGAAAGGAATGTTTTTCAAAAGAGAAAGATCGTTTAGTAGTAGTTGCCGGAAGAATAATAACGGGTAGGGTAAGAGGGGTTCGACAGAATAGTGTCAGGGTGGGAAGTAACAAAGTATAAAAGATTGTTGCCAAAGTATTGTTCCTTCTCATAAAGCTACAGAAGGAGCGTAAGCTTCAATGGGGAATTTTTCGAAAAATGGACCGATTATTGTCACTCACCGGTAGATGGCGCGACATGTAAGTAAAGTGACGATTATACTGGTCCTCCTATGCCAGTAATTGGTTGCACTGAGCAACATAACTTTAATTTAATTCAAAAGGTTATTAACTTTTTTCTGATTATGCGCATGCATTTTATATGCAAACAAGAGAATAAAAATGCCAACTCTGCGCTAATGTTAAAAGATTGAGAAAAGAATCGAAATTATAATTCTGTATTATTAAATTTAAGCTTTCATTTTATATTACTTTTGAATTGAATTATTCTCTTGTCTGAAGTTATTCCCTTGTCAATATCAATGAATAATGTTATCAATATCTGCAAAACCTGTCATGTATAATTTTTTGATCAAATTTATCTATAGTAAATTGTATATCACACTTTTAATTTTTATTTTACAATAATGTATTAATAGTTTATTGTTGTTAACTTTCATTTCTTTTTTATAATTATGAATACTTTCTTCTATTCAATATATTTTGTGGTTATGGCAAATTGAGCTACATGTCTGAACTAAAGCCGTCATTTTTTTTAATTGTGCACAGGAATAAATATTTCCAGTTAACTTTTCTTAATATGGAATTTTATCTCACTATTAAGTTAATTAGTTTCACTATTACGTTTTCATTGGTATGATAAAGAATGTTGTTGGCTATAAATGCTTATGCAAAATCTGTTGAGTATAATTTAAAAAAAAAATTAATATTTCCTATCTTTTTACTGTGAGTACAATGAACCCATACTTTGTGAAAATGCGAAAATATAGCTGATTTGTCCTTATCATGTATTTGGGGTTTTTTCTTTTTAATTTGCAGAAAATATTTGTAATCGATAATTTCCCAACTTGAAGGTAATTCCTGACAATGCCTGGAACCATAATATTGAATTTAATCACTATTAAGTTAGTTAAGTAAATAAGTTTTCATTGTATGATAAGCAATGTTGTTACTATAAATGCTTATGCAAAATCTGCGTACAAAATCTGCTTATGCAATAAAATGCGTACTTTGTGAAAATTCAAAAATATAGCTGATTTGTCCTTGTTAAAGTTATTTGATTTTCTTTTTAATTCGCTGAAAAAATTTGTATTCAGTAATTTACCAACTTGACGATTATACCTCTAGTTTTAAAAAGTGTAATCTGAGATGCTTTGACTGATTTTTTTTCCAAAGGAAGATATTTTAAAGTATTGTCTGATTAAATACTGAATTGACTTCCTATTTTATTAGTCCTGATAAGAATTATTTGTGATTTATAGAAATGTTGCTTTTCTACTATGTGTGTGTGTGTGTTTTGGTTAATCAGTATTATTTCTCACATTTTTTTTCCATAAGAGATTATGAACAATGATAAAAAAATTTCTTCACAATTCTTTTCTGTAATTTTATTTTCTTAATTATTAAATTATTACAAAATTCTGAACTCATTTATTCTGAAACCAATACACAATTATTCTGAAAAAGTATATTTACTCATTTCCTTTAAGAATTTTAATGAATTGTAGCAAAAAAAAGCACTTGAAATAAAGATTTTGAATGAAAATAAGCAATTGTTAAATTGAATAAATAAATTCATATTAAATACGCACTAGAATAAAACAACTTGATTTCGATAGGAAAAATAGGAAAAATTCATATTAAAGCGTAAGGTTGTCCGTGTCTAAGCCGCACGCTATTACATGCGCGCGCCATCTAGTGGCGGCGACAAAATGTGAGACACATTTTTAATACTGAGCTGCTCCTCCTTCTGTAGCTTCAAGTTCCTTCTACAGTTTCAGGTTCTATGGTGAGCATTGAAGTCACCGGCGACAATGTAGTGTGGGTGGTGAGAGTTTTTAAAGGTCGGGGATGGGAATCTGCTACGGTGCCTCAGCTAAATATATAACTTTTCTTCAAACAGCAGGAACTAAAGAGCTCCAATTGAGATTTTAGAGCTGGAAAAAAGAAACAATAATTTCCATGAAGTTTATTTCGAAATCAGGATGAAAATTATCTGGTTCAGGACTCTTTCACGTTTAATCTATGTAAGTTCTGAAATATTAAAGTTTTTACGGTAGCTTCATGTATCGCAAACTCAAAAAACATTGTCATTGCATATCGATGCAATGAAGTAATTTTCCATACAATTATTCCTCCTTGGTTAGTAGCTCCTTAACTCTATAAAATAAGAAATTTAATGGCAACAATATTTTCGCGTAACATTTTATTTTTAGTTGTGTAGATACTTTTGTTTTGGCGGCAAAAGAAATGTGTTTTTTAAGATATTATTTTATTATTCATTTATACCAATTCTTTTGCATTTAAGAAATCGCTTTTCATTTCTGTGTATTTTCTTTGTTTTATGGGAAATAATGTGAGGTATGCTCTCATAAACAAATTTTCTGGTAAATTTTCTTTTGCATTGTGTGTATGAAGGTATTTTATATGTAAGTACTCAAGAACTGTGCATGTGTTTTTGTTTGATCATATATACAAGCTAAAAGCAGTTATGATTAATGTATCTCCTTGTATTTAGGGATGGATTATTGGGGCGATTATATTTTACGTTATCATAATTCAAGGTCTTACTATTTTCTGTCTCTGTAGGTGATGTGTAGACTTATCAGATCTTATGTTGTTACCTTGTTCTCAATTTCCGAATTGAACCGTGCTGTTTTCTTTTTCTTTGGGGGGGGGGGGGGGGGGGGGGGCTAGCTCTTGCTTTCTTACTGAAGTTCTATATGGAAATAGAAATTTAAAATATATCTGATGTTTACGTTTTCTTGAACACCTTCCGATTTTCATTTTTCATTTTATTATTATAGTTAAAGAGAGGAGGAAATTTTGGAGTAAGAGTAAACTTTAACCCGATAGCACGGATGTTTATAAGTGTTATTTATACCATTAAAACATCTGATTTTATGAAATCAAAATGTAAATTTTACAATTGTACATCTGACTTGCTCACGATTTTAGAGATAATACTTGATATTTTAATTATTTACACAAGAATGTGCAATTGAAATTATTAAATAGTTTATAAATGCCTCTACAGTTGTGTTTATAAGTTTGGTATTTTGCATTATAGTTGTGCTTGTCATCATTTGTGTTTTTTTCATTGTAATTTTCTTTTACTTATATACTCAGCTGTTAGTATACAAAATAGTGTTCCTTTTCCAGTTTTGATTATAAATGAGATTTTTTGCTTGTGCTGGTCATCATTTATGTGTTTTGTTTATTTGAATTCTCATTTTTTTTATATCTCAGATATCTTGAAGATCAACTCCCTATAAAACAATGTCATGATGACATGTGCTCCCTATGCTATACTCTTAAACTTCATCCTTCTCAATTTGCCTATTTGTTTTCGACTGTCTTTATACATAGTCTTTTTTTTTTTTTGTGTGTGTGTGTCTGTCTGATTGTACTGCTAAACTTTAAGTGCTATTTGCCTATTTATGTATCATTTGTATCACCTTTATATATCATTGTTTTCTATATTATTCCTTTATATATATATATATATATATTATCACATTTACTCACAATTTTTACAATCTTTTTAATCAATTTTTTTCATGTTTGCACGTCTTTTTATTATTGAAAGCTTTGGTTCGAGCCTGGCAGTTTTATATATACTCTCTTTTTCAGCTCTAGTCTTGCATTTGGCATTTTATGTCCTATTTTGGACCTTGTGCGATAAACCTCCAACCAAACAAACTTTTTACTCTTAAAATTAAGAGTTTAATAGAGTATTATTTAACTGTACAATTAATTAAGTTATTGATGAACTGAATTGCTAAACAACTTCACTGTGAAAATTATCAAGTTACAAAATAAAAAGTAGTGTTCCTGCCAAGGGTACAGCAACCTGCGCATTCCTTAAAGCAGGGGTGGCCAACTTTTGTGTACATAAGATCTACTTTTTATCTTATAAACGTGTTGTGATCGACTTGTTGTTGTAGGCGTAGTCTAAGAGGGGAGGGGGAGGTGTGAAATACATACTATGTGTATACACTATGTTTCAGTACGAGGTAGACTCTCGCGAGCTATGGATATAAAAACAAAACCTAACTAGGGTCCAAAATTAGTGCTCTGTTTATCTTGTAGTCTAATCGGTTTCTAAGTTAAGCGATCGACCAAATTTGTCTTCACGATCGACTTGTTAGCCACCCCTGCCTTAAAGTATCCTGCCTTTTTAAAATCCCGTTAACATATGTCCTAGACCTTTTAAAACACTAACCAATATTCAAGTTATTGACTTAGGCTTTTAGGCATTATTAAAATTAATTATTTTTTATTGTCCTTGGTTAAAAATAGCAATGACCCATTGAATGCTGAAAAGGATTTGGCTCAAAATTCTTATTTTCACTGTGCATGTGGTAAGGAAATTGAAACTTAGGATCAATAAGTCATTGAAAAAAAATATCTTTATCAAAGATTATTTTTTCTGAAAATTTTATAATGCTAGGGAAACAGACACAATTTCCTCAACTTTCTTTTAAAGTTGTGGTATAGTTGGTTTCAGTGTATAATTCTTGAAATGGCAGTCATTTATTATGCATACTTAGTCTTGAGTTTTTGATAAGTAAAATAAAATTTTGAATCTCATTTCTAATTTTTATAAATTTGAAGCCCTCTCTTTCAAAGTAAAGAGATTTTATAAATAAAACTTTTATTCCTTTAATATTTTATAATTTCAGAATTTTATAAATTCAGAATTAAATTCAAAATTTTATAATTTCAGAATTAAATTCAAAATTTTATAATTTCAGAATTTTATAAATTCAGTTGTATTTTATAATTTCAGAAATAGATGTGTTTTATCTATTAAGAATCATAAGATTCTGAATGGGCATTAAATAAGCATTTGTAAAATTTGGTACTATTTATTTGAGCATTTTTTATTATTTTATTGATGCATTTAAAGATATTTGTAAAATTTGGGGTGTTAACTGATATAAAAAATCCATTTTTATGATGGACTTTTCATTGTGTTTATTACCTAGTTCTGGGAACTTCATATTATTACACTAAAATACTGGACTAAAAATGACAGATTTTATAAATATTTTATTAAGATTTCTGAATCATTTTCAAAGATGCAAATTAAAGTTCTTTGAAAAGGAACAATTTTAACAGATGAATTAGCAAACTTTTTCAACGTCTTGAGAAGTGTGTTTGTATGATCTTCTAATTGGTACTGGATGCCTACAATCTTTAACCTTTGGTACATGTGTCTTCAATTTCTTGTTCTATTTGATAACAATAACACAAATCATAAGTTTCAACAGCTGTGATGCCACCATTTTGCCAAAATATATAGTCAGTATGTGCTTCTTTATTTTCAGCAGTAATATAGTTATGTATTGATTATTTTAAATCTTTATGGTAGACTTAAAGATAGATTGCAATGTTATAGCTTTAAGAATTTCTATTATGTCTGTACCATACTATTTTTAAAAAACTTTTGTCGCTTTACTAAGAATGTTTTAGAATAGAATTACATGTAAGGATAATTGGATTCTAATGTTTATAATAAACATGACAGTTTTTAAACAATTTACATTATAATTTACTCGGTTGATACTTTAAGTAGATACTGATAGCTCCTAATTAAAAAAAAGCACTAAATGTTAAATTTGTTTATCAGTCAGCTGACAGATATCAAGTAAATGTAAATTATGGGAGTGCTGGAGGCCAGTTTTCGCCAACTAAGCACCATTATGGTTGTTGTGGTTTTTGTCATAGACAATGTGAATGACAATGAAAGTAACATAATATAATAGTTTAAAGAGACTTGCGATGGAAGCTGAATGAAACTAAAATAAAATTCATCATTTTGGTAAAACACAATTCGGTCCTTTGTCCGGTAAAACAGAATTGGTTCTTCATTTTGTGTTGTGAAAAAGTTAACTATCACAGGGGTGTATCGCATGTTCAAATGCAAGTGCAGTACTGTGCAAAATAAACTTACCTCTGGCTGTATAAGCCTTGTAACCTGAGTTGGCATGTTTGTTAATGTTTACATGGCCGCCTCCATTGCACTATGGCAATAAGTTTACTTCACTTCGATCTGGCTATGCCATGAATCAGTTGGCAATATAATTAGTTAAACAGTATGCAGTATACATTGGCTTTGGCTTTATAAATTTCATTGCCATATTTGCCAATAAATCACATGAAAGCATACAATTCAGCAGTGGCGTAGCGAGCATAACTGGCGCCCGGGGCACGATACCTTTGAGGGGCCCCCCCCCCGAAAAACATATAGTAATATAATATATAGACCCTATATTGGTGCCCTCCCCCCATAAACATATAATAACATAATATATAGACCTTATATTGGCACCCCCCCCCCCCAAAAAAGCATATAGTAACATAATATATAGACCTTATGTTGGTGCCCTCCCCGAAAAACATATAGTAATATAATATATAGAACTTACATTGGCGCCCTCCCCGAAAAACATATAGTAATATAATATACAGACCTTATACTGGTGCCCTCCCCTGAAAAACATATAGTAATATAATATATAGATCTTACATTGGCGCCCCTCTGCGAGTGGCGCCCGGGGCATGATAGACCCCCTTGCCCCCCCTTTGCTACGCCACTGCAATTCAGGGTCAACTAGCATTTTTAACAATATGCTAAGCCTTATACTTATAAAACCACATTATACGTCATTTGCAAACAAAAACTTTTGAAGAGCAAACTAAAAATCGGAGGCAAAAAGAGAGTCTCCGGCAGAAGTTTAAAGTTGTCAGCAAGGCAGACAACTTTAGCAGAAGTTTAAAGTTGTCAGCAAGGCAGACAACTTTAAACTTCTGCTTGTATAATAAATAAATGCCATTTACAGGTGAAATGTGGTTGGCAAAAAAATTAATCAGCAAGACCTGCAGTCCCCTTAATTTATAAATACTGAAAATGTCAAAACTGAATAACAACAAATAAATTTTACTGCCACAAAGTGCTTTTTCTTAATGGTACGATTGTCTTACAACATGTTAATTAAATTTTCTATCATATGCAATTGTAAAATGGCTTTTTATGGAAATCTATTGAAATAATTTGATTCATTGGTATTCCTAGTGAAGTAGACTACATTTTTTTAAACATTTATCTGTTTCTGTGAATTGCTTGTAATGCAAGATATAAATCTTCTCTTTTGTTACTTATTTAAACCAAAATATTTAACTATGTTAAAAAGTTGTGTCTTCAAAGTTCATTTTATTTGATATGTTAAAAGAATAAAATAGATTTTAATTCTATTGATATTCACATGTATTTTATGCAGGTGAAATGTGTAATTTTCCTACTTCTTACTTTGATATTAAATAATATATGGAGGAATTTTATCCATCAGAAATTGCTCGACTTGTTTTAGGTAAGTAAATATTATTATCCCAGGATAATTTTCTTCCCTCAAATTGAGTTTCTATATTTTTGTTTTATAAACTGTTACTAACTGTAGGACATCGATCTAAAAAGGAAAGCAATGAGTTTTCACTTGTTGCTGTTCATCGATGATGGATGAAATGACATTATTCACCATGTATACTTAGTTTTAATCTAAGAACAAGTATTTGAATAGTTTTACAGTTAACTTCTTCCCTTTCCTACATTAAATTACCAGCTGTAAGTTCATTTCACAGGCAAACAAAACAATGATTAGCCATCACACAGACCCACACATAGTTACTAATCTGTAAATCATTCTAATTTCATATCTCTTGTCAATTCTTCACGATAATCCTTAAAATACAGTGTATAAGAGAAGAATTAGAATAGAAAATTCAAAGAGAAACCTGACGCATGGACAGGAGAACTTTTGTACATTCTTAGATTTTATGCCAGAGAAAAATTGAAAGCGTTGCACTAATAAGACGCTATTGCTTAAAATGAGAGTTTGAACATCTGACCTTAACAGTTATACTTTCATTACCTTTTAAGGTTGTCTTAGTGATATCTCGTATCTTAAAATTGGTAAAAAGTATGAAATCGGCTTAGGAACATTTTAAATCTATAGATGTCTTCAACTTTACTGAGTCTAATAATATCAAGAAATATGATAAAATGAAGATGCATGCTTACATTGTAAATTGAGAATTGCCGAATTCTAATTTTATCATTTTTATAATAAAATAGTATTTCCTTTATTTTTAATTGTTTTATGGCCATTTAAATCATGTTTTATTGAATGGTTTTTAGCATTAATCAAATTGAACCTTTGTGAATAATTTGCTTTACTATTTTTACGTATAGAAATTTTGAATAAATTTATTAATTTTTATAGTTATTTAAATTGAACTTTTTGTGATAGCAGTGAAGTTTGTTTTTGAAAAATGTTCTTCATATTCTATTCAGCATATTCAGAAATAATATTTTTGTGTTGAAGGTTACTTAAAAGATGTCAAATGTATTAAGGCCTGGGAGACTTTTTTAGAAGAATGTTCAGATCTAGATGAACATTCTCGTTTATATAAAGAGGGAAAGTTTTGTTCTACTAATGTTAATGGAAAATCACTTGTAGATGTTCTTAAAGAATATTGTGCATTGAAAAGTAAGAATTTATTACTTCATATTTTATACAGCATATACAATTTTTTAAAATTATTATTATTTATTTATTTTTTAAAATCATGATGTGATAGTTGAATATTCTATAAATTTTTTCAGGAGTGCTGTGATTGAAATAATCAAAATAAATTCTCAAAAAATACACTATGATTGAAGTACTTAAACCCTCCAAGTAAAGTAAGCAAAATATATAAATATATTACAAACATGCCTTGTACTTATAAGTGATTTATATAGTTTTTACTAGATGTACCCCGTCCCCGGCGTTGCTCGGTAATGTAATTACAATATTTTTTTAGTAGCCTTAACCCTTGTTAATGGGTGTCGCTGTCATCCTTTTCCTCACCACGATACATTATTTACACCATATAATTAATCCTTTCTGCGACATTTTGGCAAAATTTTTGACATAGGATTACTAATCGAATATCACTGCACTAGTAATCGATTTCCTTGAAGCGAATATATCACATCCTCCACATGCTGAAATTCTTTGAAAATCTTCATAGATTTTTTCCACAAACACACCCACAAATTATATGATATTAACTAAGTGTTGGCCAAAAAATTACGGCATTACTAAATGTGATTTTTTATCTATTATCACTGCAATAGTAATCGATTTCCTTTAACCACCGAATCCCTCATAGAAACCGAACGCCCCAACACATTCACGTGCATGACGTCGAAAACTGGTTTTTCTCCTATTTTACCTTCGTCCGGGATTGAAGAACGAAATCTCCAAAATGAGATATCTCGCAAGAGTTTCCGAATCATAAAATAACTTATTAAAAATAACTACAATTTGTAAATTAATTTTGGTTCTGGCTTTCGAAACTGTGATGTCTAGGGTCTCTGAGATAAAAATTTCGTAAAAATGTAACGACATTTACGTATCGATTCGACAATTTAGAAAAAAGGGTTCACGGACCAAATCGCGTTTTTTTCAGAAAAAACGGGTGCGTACAGGCGATCGAAAAAAAAATCACAATTAATCGATAAATTAAGACAGACAATTTTAATTGTGATTTCCGTATAGTGTCATCTTCCCGTATAGGCTCGTCCGAAAAAAAAAAATTCTTGGACGGATACGTTAGGATTTACGGAGCTTTACTCGTCCGGAGCTCCAAATCGCGACTAAATATTTAATTACGGAAAATCTAATTAAAAATCGAAAAAAAAAAGGGCTTCGAGGTGCATAATGAGACCTCGGGAGGCATCTTCGTGTCGAATCTCAAGGACTGTCCGACCTACCGTCTTTGCGCTGCGCCGCGAGCAGACAAAAACTCGGTCACACACACACAGACTTTGCCTTTTATATATATAAAGATTATTAGGTATAAATAGTAATGTCATAGTACATACCAGTTATCTATTGTAACTGTATAATATAGAAATTTTGGTGTTAGATTCTATGAAAAATATTAAATGTGTACGAATTTTACTCAAAAGTATTTGAATAGAATGTTCTTGGTTTCAGGAAAAAACTAGCAACATATATTAAAACTCAATAATTTAGAATATTAGAAAGGATTTTCTAAAATGAGGCATTGTAAAGAACTTGTATATAAAAACTGTGCTTTGTAATGTTTCTAATGTCTATGTTCTAATTTTTTTCTTTCACAGATTACTTATAGACTGTAAAGTGTTTTTACTTTGATGTTAGGTTGATTAGGTTATATAAACATTACATGTGGACTGGAAAAAGATACAAATCTATTGCATGTTTTTAAGAAAAAGAATAATTAGGTGTTTAGTGACGAAGAGCTTTTTTGATTAAAAGAATATTTATCACTAAATGAAATTTTTTTTTATACATATAACAAAAAAAATGCGAGAGATAAATTAGGACCTATGTAAAAATTTCTTATGACACTTTTTTATATTAGTATTTAAAAGCTCATAGGCACAGGAGTTGTACCTCCTTACCACCCATCCCATCCTAGTGTGAGCCTGTATAGTAGCTGTACTAACATTTTAATTCTCATTTATAAGTAGTCATTCATCTTAGAATATCTGGCTGTAAAAAATAAGTAAAAAAGTTTATTTGACAGGGAATCTAGATATAGGCCAATAATGCATTGTTGGCATTGTTCATGACAATCCAATCAAGGTTTATGAGCAAGTGTGGCAACAGGATTTTAGTTAGGATAATTAGAAGTAAAATTATACTTAACACTAGAATGGCGGCATTTTTCTGTATGCCTAGAACGGCGAGTAGCAGTTATTTTGACCGCTCGGTTTGAAATGATTAAAAAATAAACTTTTTTCATGGTTTGTCTCTGAAACAAGTTTTTTAATATAGTTAGCTTTTAAATTTTACATTTTCATCGCATAAATTTCTCTCTCGGCTCATGCTTTATTTTATAATGTTTATTTTTGTCCATGAGAATACTATATGTTTTTATAAAATCGATTAGTAATAAAATACAATAGGTACAGAATAAAACACACTATACAAAGGGAATTACTTTGTATTGCACAAAATGTTTAAATGTTTATCACATATGATAATTATTTAAAACAAATTTATGCACTTAAAGTATAAATATTACGGACATTACACTTACATTATTCGTTTTTATAGTCTCTGCGAACACTCAATTTTATCACGTTGCTTGTACATGAGCCACAAACTGACTTTTTGCAATCAGATCAAATGTTCATAGTTTTATTGCAGAATCGATTGATTTGGGATTGTTTGCGTTTCCTTTTTGAGATAGTGGATGCTACATCTGTACTTGGACTGAAATTAGAAAGCGGAGAGTCTAAGACGAAACACAAATTTTACAGAGCTCATCATCTAATTGCAAAATATAATCACGAAACTTGACGTTTATACCAGTAGTTTCCTTGTAAATGATCCAAGCATTAATCGCAGTAAGTCGAGAATATTAAAAAAAAACTTGTACAGGGCCACCGTCATGAAGCGGATTTTGTTGAATATTTTTTTGCCATCTGACCAAGCACATCTACACCATATTTAGTAGAGTTGTAAAATTTAATAACCTCAGGGGTCTTCATTTCATTGCCTTCCATTTCGTGCGTAGGATATTGAGTGCTTAACAGTAGAACATTTTTCCTTTTCTTCCTTGATATGCCATCAGAGTGATATTATCATGCTTGAGAATTTTGCTTGAATACAGTTCTCCCTTTCTGAGCTTGAATGATTCAGGTACTTCTTTCTTTGCATGTTTCACAGTGCCTAGGAGGCTAAGCCCTTACTTCTTAAAGTTTTGGATAATTTTAATGCTGTAAAAAAATTGTCAGTTGTAATGTTCCTTCCAGTATTTTGAAATGGTTCTGCCAAACGGCATACCGCATGTTCTCCAACGGTATCTCTCACTTGGGTCTAATTTCATTTTCTCCTAAATATGGAAAGCTATTCAACACGTACTTGAACGAACGATAACTGCTAGCCAAAATTTTATCCCAAATTTATCCGGATTTGTGTGGCACATACTGTGTAAATGGACAGCATGCCTACTTGGGAATAGTTGCTCCTCTACAGTTATATTTGCACCTGCTTTGTAACACGGTAAGCAATTTTCAATAAATGTGTTCCAAATATCTGATACTATAGGAAATGATCTGGTTCAAAGTCTTTTGGATCTTGTTGACATCAGATCAAAGCGCAAATACTCCTGGATTTCTTTGAATCTATCACGGGCTAAGCATGTTTCAAGAAAATTTTTTATCTAAGCATGTTTCAGAAAACGCTTAGGCTCCCAAGTCGTGGACCACAAATTGTCGATTGAAATACCTTAGAAGTAAAAGCTCTACAGGCATGCAGTAAGAAATAAAAGCGTCTAAATCATCTAAAGATACATTCCAATGCAGATCCTGTAAGCTTCTGCTTCCGTGCACTGTTGTATGAGATGCAGTCTCCATGCTCTAGTAAAACGCCCAGGAATTACATGCCTAATGGCAAATGGGATGGGTCCTGACACTTCTCTCAACACATTGTGATGCTGCCGTCTTCCTAAAGAAAGAGTATCAGAAGGAACTGTAGTCCACATTGTTCCATCTTTTGCTACTTCATTTTGGTCATTTATCCATTCCCGTCAATTCAAATCTCCGGCAAATTCCACGTGAATTGAAGGTGTTTCTAATACCCCCTCTCATTCATACCCATTCCCATACAGTCATATTCAAATTCCTACTAAACTAAAGACTAATAATACACGGATAGAAAAAAATAGAATTAGAAAACACAACATACACAGATATGTTGGTTCAGCGGTCAAAATGACCACAGTCAGCCTTTCTAGGTATACCCCTTTATAGTGGCGATAATAATGCGCAGAAAAAAATAATTTTTTTTCCGACGTATTCTTTATGAATATTTAGGAAAAGTCAATGAACAACAAAAAATCGAGAATAAAAACGGGAAATATGAGCATTTGAAATCGTTTGCGGTCAAAATGACCGCTACCGCACTTCTAGTGTTAACATTAGTTCATAAACATATACTCAAATGATGCCATAAAGGGCCCATTTGTGGTGTGCAACCCCTTAACTGCCACGAAATCTTACGTGATGTGCTCCCAAGTACCACCATTTTCCACACAGGGTGCTTAGCAACACAGTGTGTTTGAAGAAAATACAGAGGCACAGTTTTACTCTACATAAGATATAGTGTTACAATGAAAAAGGAAAAATACAATTAAATTAACAGATCATAGTAAAAATTAATAGTTAGTACTTAGCTGTTGTGTGATATATCTTGAACATGGTTGAATATATAACCAACATCACATTCAACACAATGATAGTGGGATTCACAGCGAACTTTCTTTTTGGAGTAGTCATCTAATTCACTGTCAGACATATCTGTATGAGATTATTGAAATAACTGGTATCACACAACGCTATGGCGAAAACAGAGCAAAAGAGAAAAAATTCACACAACCTATTCAAGCACGCTCTCACATGACACTACCACTTTCAAATTTCACCCTCACATGCCCCCTACCTATTTGTAAAACATGAGCATGACCTTGTCAAATGACAATTCAAGGCATCAAAATAGCTTGTATCACACAAAGCTATGCAAAACAGAGCAAAAGAGAAAAAAATCACGCAACATATTCAAGCATGCTCTCACACGAACTACCACTTTCAAATTTCACCCTTCTATGCCCCCTACCTGTTTGTAAAAAATGAGCATGACCCTGTTCAAATGATAATTTGAGGTGTCAAGGTCAATATATCACATTCCAAAGCAGTGGGCGTAGTTATACATCTATAAACAAATTAGTGTCAAGTATTCTGGAAGATGTTATATATAGCAGTTAACACATCGACTGCGCAAGCATGTATATATGCCAATGGCAGGTAAGGGTCAAACATTTGATAAAATATAAAAGAAACATTTTAATTACTTCATAAATAAACTTAAAATAATTAATTAAGTAGCAAGATACAATACATTGTGTAAAAAAAAAATTACCAATATATTAAAAAAAGAACCTGATTCAATAATCTGATGCACCCTATGTGTAGGCTATGAATTTAAAAAAAAAGTCATAACAATTAACAAAATTTACTTCCCTAACAAAGGTAACCTGGAATAAAGCTGAAATAAAAAAGTACCTAACAAGAAAAGCTTGAAAGAAATAAAAACTTAAGAGGCAATGAATGATATGCTGAAAAATATTTAAAAAATCGCATGGTTTAATCACATTTTATAATTAACACTAGCTGAGTGGCAACCCGATGTGTTGCTTTTTTTTATTTAAAATGAAATGGCCTTTATATCTTAAAGATTAAAAAACTGTTATTCCCTTTTAACAGATATTAGATTTTAAAAAAAAATAATTATTTAAAATTTCCTTTTTCAAATTTTTGCATTTAAACAAAAAAGCTCATTCAATTGCAAAAAATTCTAAAGGCTTTACTCTCCTTTCCTAAAACTAAAATTATTTTCTGGTACTTCAAATTTATTTCAATTATGTTCTTGTGGATTTCAATTATGTTCTTCTAATATGTTCTTGCACCGACGGCGGCTGGTTCGAACCCGGGACCTTATGGATTAGACGTCAGGAGCGGGATACCTCTGAGCCACCGCTACTTCGTGTGAACGGAACTTTGAGAAACGGAACGGAGCTGGCCCACCCGGAATGTCAACTTTTTCTGCTGTCCTCTCTATGAGTTCGGCAGTTTTTAATTGACTAATTATAAAAGTTTAAAATTTCTTGAAAGTTGAGGATAGCATCAGTGCACGCGTCCTCGGCCGCTCCCGCGTATATGGTACCCAGTCGCGATATCCTGCTATGCTCGGTTCGCGAGATAGCCGTCCCCGTGTCTGCTAACTAACAAACTAACATTGTTTACCTTCAGCTGTTAATAGTAAGATTTACAATGCCTTTAAAAATTAATGCAACATCTTTAAGTAAGATGATTTGCCTCTTAAAATCATATAAAATCATATAAATGTGTCATTTTGTATAAACACTAGTGGCTGGTTTTGCAAAATGAAAAAATATTTTAAATTAAAGATTTAAATAAAAGAAAGAAAGGAAACATTACTAGTTGCAACTGAAGAAAACATAAAAGGGGGGAAGGGAAGTATGGCCATGCTCTAGAATTCTCGTTTCCGTGGAAGGTTTCGTATCCACTCTTAGCATATCGAGGGATCCTCTTTCCCGAACATCGTAGGATATTGGCTTCGCTGGGGATGCGGGAAACTTGAAGTCAGATCTCGAAGCTCTGCTGGTGCTGTCTGTCTAGGGCCCTTCTCTCCAGTCCGAATGTCTAAAACTCCCTCTCTCACCTCCAACCAAGGGCATTTTACTACTCTGTATCTTAACGCCAGCCACATGTTAAAAGGGAAAATTCCTCAGGAGCTCCTAGAATTTTGGATGTAAAACTTCTAAATTTGAGTGTTGTATCAAGGGTATTCATGTTGGCTGATTATCAAATTTATTTTTCGGCTATTGTGATTCCTTGATTACTATTTCATTTTGGGTGACATCGCCATTTACACGTTATGCATCTCTGACACGTGTACCTCCTACACAGGCAGGTGTTTGTCGGATTTTGCTGGGTGCTTTGTAAAAAACTCTGCAACTTAGATCAATATTCCAGAACTAAGTCCTACATCTTGTGAATGCTATGGGAACCAGTTTACGAATGGGTGACAACAAATCGTCACCTGATTGCAAGAACTAGGTAACTCCATTCTTCAAGTTCCTGGAGATCTCAAATGTTTACTTTTTCCAGTGAGAAAATACTCGTTCTTCTGTTTGTCTAATTATTACAGATGGCATTAGGTTAGCAGCAAAGGGAGTTGTCTATTATTGCATTCATTCTTATGAAATTTAGCTAAAAATAACAGATATCTCAAAAATTATTTTTTGGAGTGACCTAGTTCTTGCTTCAGGTGACGAACTATATTGAATTACTAGTATTGGAAAAGACCAGCTTATACTTTGGGCATGGATAGGGTATAGCGAAATTTTACTTTTATAAGAAAAAAATAAAAACACATGAAAGTTTTATTTTTAAATCGGGTGTCTACTAACATGAAAAAGTAACGAAAAAGTCACGAAATGGGGAAAAACGGAGTCACAAAAAGTAACGAAATTGAAAGGACAGGTCACGAATTTTTTTCAATAAAATTTTTTTATATCGATATAATGGAGAATAGAAAATAGGCCTCGTACACACGATATGGTTTCTGTTTTATGATCGTCTCGGTTGCCGTTCTGTTAACAGTAAGGCAATGTATTTGTTTTGTACATTCCAAACGTTGAGGTCGAAAACCGCGAGGGAAACAATGAATCAGTAGCAGATGTCATTCGATTTTGTCTACCGAAACCAGATAGACGAAACCGACGCCAGGCCGTTTTGGTTGCCATTGGTGTATAGATTTGAGAGGGGGAGTGCACCGATTCGGTTATTTTGAAGGAAACGTACACCAGTGCCAATCTAGCTACTGAAGTGATTTTTTTAGTTGTTTTTTACAGTTTTTTGCAGTGTTTTTTTTTTTTTTTTTTTACACATGGAGAAAATCAAACACAGAAATTTTAATTTCTTTGGTCGAAGAAAGCACCGACCATTTCGGGACAAAACATAAAAATCTTTTACTTTAAACGACGTTTAATCATGTTTATATCTTAATTAGAACAGGAGGTATATTATTATTATATTATTATTATTATTATTATTTGCACTATTCTAATGAGCAGCCAGTCTGGTTAAACCTGTAATACGTCTTCTGCATGATGGGTTTTTTTCACCATTTCTCATCTTTTAAACTTGTTATAAAGCAAGAACTTTAAAGATAAATGGTTAAAACTTGGAAATGTCTTTTATTTTACTTTAATTTTGATTCAACAAATTTGAAAAATATATTTACTTTTGAAAATATGATTTTTTAAAAATAAGTTACATAATTTTTTTTAAATTCTCTAAATATTTAAATTTTTTAAAATTAATATGTTAAAAACCGCTGAATCGAAATTAAAAATTATTTCTGCTTAATAAATGAAAAAAAAATTGAAATTCGACAGATAATATTTCGAGTTATAACAATTTTAAATGGACCCCACTTTATTTTATTTTAAATTAAAAAAAATTTTAAAAACTTATGAGAAGTTTTATGATGTGATGTTGTTTGCAAATTATATGGTTACCATTAAAAAAATTCAAAGTTTTAACTCAATAATGTATGTCTCAGCATTCGGAAGTAGTTGGAAAATTTCGATTAATCTCTTCTTAATTCACATCATAAGCGTTTGAAAAGATCCCAGACAATATCTGTCCCTCAAAATAGGATGTACCCAATACGTCCTATAAATTATTTTAATGTTGCTTCGACGACGACGATACCAGTACATTACAGAAAGGTGTTTACGACCCATCCTGCAAAAGTGAACTACACTGCAATAATTGCAAAGGTGTTCCGTACAGACGGGAAAAACCATATGCGGTTAAAAAAAAAAACGAATCGTGTGAACACAGCTTTCGGTTGACACCGAAACCGTATCATGTCTATGAGGCCTTTCGGTAGACAAAATCGAATGACATCTGCTACTGCTTCGGTTGTTCTCCCGTTTGCGGTTTTCGACCGCAACGTGTGAACAGACAAAACAAAATACACTGTTTACTGCAAACGAAACGACAAAACCGAGACGATCATAAAATCGAAACCGTATCATGTGAACGAAGCCACGGGGAATTGCATGTATTCTTCCCCACTGCGGAGCGAATGTTGGACCACCCCCCCCCCTGGAAATTCTGGAGTTTACTGTATTGCATTTTAACATTGAAATAAAAGTACATTTTTAAAATGTAAAATTTTTTAAAACTGCATACTTATTCAAAATTTAATTGTTAAATAAAAATTCAAATTTAAAAAATTTAATTTACTGTCTTAATTTCAATATTTTGCTCCAAATTGTTTTATACATTTCTGAAACGTATTACACAAGATTGTGCATGGACTCTTAGATTATATAATATAAAATTTTATAATTTTTAATATTATTAAATATTAATATTAAATATTATGTAATTTTAGTAAATTTTATATTATTTTAGTTCAAAAATAGTGAAATATCGGGGAGGCTCAGTCCAGTTTTAACATTAGTATGTACTTCAATGGTCATGAAATTTTATTTTTAAGGTCATGAAAAGTCATGAAATTGACTTTCTCAAAAGTAGTAGACACCCCTGTAAATATATATATTAATTATTCACCAGCTACCGGTATTATATACCAGCCACATTATACAATATTAAAATCAATGGTCACTATTATAGAACATAGTTATTTAAAACAAAAATAAAACTTGTCATGATCCAATAAATTAATGTACCCTTATAATACATTCAGATTTCAAGAAAATTGTGCACTTTTCCCAATTCCTGTTTGCATTAATTAGGCAATCACAAAATCAGATCACAACTAGTTGAATAAAGTTAGAGTAGAGGCTTAAACAGGATATTTCAACAAATCTGTTTTGCAAAGTTAATTAAATAAAAACCCAAATTTTTAATGAATTGTCAGCATGATTAATCATATTACTTATGTTAAATTAATATTTATTTTATCCACACAACAAGGGGGGGGGGGTTAAATAGTAAGAAATTAGAGTAATTTTCCTTCTATGTGCTAGACAAATGACTACCCATTTTGGTCATTGACTTTTCCTCCTAATTATGGAATATACAGGGTTCCTAGAGTCCTTGAAAATGATTTATCTAAAAACATGTTTTTTTTAGGCTTGTAAAAGTATCAAAAAGTTATTGTTTATAAAGTTATGCATTCCTGTATTAGAAAATATATGTAAATGGAAATGATAGTTTATGATATGTATATATGAATGGTTATATGCATATATTTACATATATACATAAATAAGTATAAATACATCTAAGTGTGTAATTTTTCCTTTAGATGTGCTTTAAAAGTGTGGGGGTTTTCTTTAAAGATGGAACTACTTCTTGATTTATATAAATATAAGGTTTGAATTATAATGTATAAATATAAGAGGGGGGGGGGGTGAAACTGGTAAGTAAACGATATTCTGAAACTCCTGAAATTAAATAATTAATTAAACTCCTAAAAGAGCATATATGAAATTAACCTCTCTGCAGCATATCATAATAAAAATAAAGGTTATTGATGTAAAGCAGTGGTCCCCAACCCAGTCCATGGATCAAATGGTACCGGGCCGCCCAAGGAACATTAAATTATTTCCATTTTATTTACTGTGGTGTATTTCTGTTGGGTTTGTGCTAATTTATACCTTTGTAACAGAAGAAATCTTGTAACTAATTTAAATAAGTTTATTGTTTATTAAACATTTCAAAATTATGAATTAAAATTGCAGTCATAGCCCCCATCAGCGGGCCGCAGTAAAATTATCAAACGTTGACCGGTCCGCGGCGATTAAAAGGTTGGGGAGCACTTATGTAAAGTATTCAGTTCTGGAATAGGAGAAATAGAAAAATGAAACTTTTCTGAGATTTTATCCATAGTAAAAATATCTCTTTTTATCCTCTTTTCAGGCTAATGAAAATGCATTTGCTACATTTAGAATCAACCAGAAGTTTCAGTCTCAGTCTGTTGTATCAAGTCATATTCCATGCCCATCTGCAAGAAGTAATTTATTTCGAACACCTCCATCGAGATCTACAAGTCAGACTCCTAGAAGACGGTTAGAATGCCAAGCTACTCCACTTAATTTTGGCCCTGAAGCAGATTGTAGGTTAAAGTTTCATTGTTTATAATTTTCTTCCAATAGTTTGGTGCTAAACTTTTTAACTTCCCGTTTTTATTTTGAAAAAAATCATGTTCTATCTTTATCAAAAGATCAAATTTTTATATTCAAAAGTTTTTAAAAAATTATATAATGATCTTTTTTCTTATAAGTATGAAAACTATATTTAAAAAAAAGGAAGGATGGTACCTGTTAAAGCATAAACTTAATCTCATTTTAGAGACAAATATTTATTAAAATGTATATTTCCACAATAATCCTATATGCAATTAACATGAAGAACATATAACAAGACTCGTAGCAAAATCCTAGAACATTCTACACCATCAAAGCGTGTTGCCATACAGCAATTTAAAATACTTATAACACAAGCTCAATCGTAACTGTGGAGTCACAACATACTCCCACTTTTGATTATATTTCTTATAATCAAACAAAAAAAAGGATACAGAACTTCTTACAAATGTGCTAATTTGAGTAAATATCCCACTAAAATGGCACTTTTTTCTCATATTCAAATTAATTTTAAACAGTGACAACAATATGAACACACTTATAGAAAAATTATGAAATATACAAGCAAAGTTACTAATGTTCATTAAGAAAGTTGTTTTAACTAAAAGCATTAAGTGTCACGATATCTAGCTGGAAGTTTCACAACTCTTCCTCTCTTCGTGGTTTTATCGTTCTCTCTAATATGAAGACACACCTAATCTGAACTGGTATCAACACCTGAAACTTTGTCCCTTTGAGCCTTAGTAGAAGATGATCTGATATCCAATTCATCAGCATGCAACTCTAGAGGGTAGAGACGTTGACACGGTCGAATAACATTGCCTTTAGTTACTCTTAATTTCGCTACTCTCTGAATTCTATCTCTGCCCTTCAAGAATTCTGGAAACTGGCCAGGGAATTCTTTTCAGATTGTCTGAACCGGTCAACACTGTATCTCCCCGTACTAACTTATTCTTTGTAGCTAAATGTGGATTTCAAAGAAGCTCTGTGAGATATTCTTCTTTAAATCATTGTCTCAACCTTTCTGTTAATGATTGTAGATATTGAGCATGTTTTAGCAAATATTTTGAATCAACAATATCCAGTATCCCTATCTCATATATCTTGGATAAAATGAGATGGCGATAAAAGCTTTAACTTGCTCTGGTCATCTGATAGGTATGTTAGAGGATGATTGTTTATTGTACATTCAATGTCACAAAGTAAGGTGACCATCTCTTCATAATTCAGACTAGCTCTCCAAGGTTTCTCCTAAGTAGCTCTTTCATGGATCTGACCACCATTCACCATACCATGGTGCAGCTGGAGGATTGAAATGACATTTGATTTGGAGCAATGCATTTTAATCTCTATTTTCTTCCAGTCAAGTGCTTTGAAACTCAAGCCATCCTTCTAAAATTGGTACCGTTGTTTTTATACATAATTGATGCTCTCCCTCTTTTCGTAAAAACTGCTAAATATTTTTCTGTCAAAAAAAAAAAAAATCTAAAATTCCTTTAATTCTGACTTACATGATACATTTCCTTTGCTTATGATAACTAAGGATTTTTTTCTTGAAGTATTATGTCAGTTTACTCCTTAATTCCCCTGTTAATATTAACAGATATATTGGAACTGAAATGCTTTGAAATTATAAAATTATGTTCTAAAGTACATTTCATATAATAAAAAATTTTTTTTCCCCTACAGCTGTGAACCAAAGCCATTCAAATCATCATGTCATTGAAAATGTAAATACTTCATTACGAACACCAGTGCGCAAGAGAAATTCTATATCTTCTACAAATAATACTTGCTTTTCTGATTCTGTTTTAACTGTAAAGTCAAAAATTCATGACAGAAATGTACAAAATTATGTAAATCCAAATTTTAAAAGTCACCAAACTGTAGACACCAGAAGAAATCAAGCCGAGCATGTACCATCAACTTCTGCTTATCATCCAAAATCTTCTAAAGAAACTAATATTTGGCATACAAATGCTTCAGGACAAAATTCACAAAATGAAGACACTAGCAACAGTAATACTGTTGTTTATTCAACACCTAAAGAAAAAATACAAGAAACTTTTGACTATTCTGATCTCCTACAACTGGATCATTCAATATCAGCTTCTGAAAAGCAGAATCCTCAAACAGAGGAGAACTCTGAAGAAGGGCATTCTTCTGTATTAAATAAAAGTTTTGTTTATCAGTCATCTGAAATTACTGCCAAGGGTCAAAATATAACCATGACTACTTTAGAGAGTTGCTTTACTCCTCAATATTCCATGGATCCACCTCCTTATAACAGAGCTCCTCTTACAAATTCTCCTCGAATTATGTTGTCACATGACAGATCTCTAATTCCCTCGCTCACAACACCAGTAAAGGACACAAGATACTTGACAGATGATGAGTGGTCACCAAGACGAAAAGGGTAATTTTTTAAAAAATTATTATTATTTATTTTGTTATCCATGTTTATAAGTTTTAATTTGTGTCTTGTTATTATTTCTTTATGAAAGTTCATTATTAAAAATTTATTATTTTATTTGTCTGTGCCCATTTTTAAATACTATTGTTGAAATTGTTAACTGGATGTATAAAATCTTGAAAAATAGTGTTAATGTACAATGTATGAAAAGATAGCAATCAACATTTTTTACACTGTCCATTTACTGTGTGAAGTATTTTAGTACATTCTGACATATAATTTATTAATTCAAAAAACTTGAATTGTTAGGAAGTATGAGGGGAATTCTTTTTGTTTAATCTATATATATAAAACAGTTCCGTGGCTGGCTGATTGACCGACTGACTGACAGATAATGCACAGACCAAACCACTGGACCTAAGGGGTTGAAATTTTGCATGGCAATTCTTCTTATAGTGTAGGGATGCATTAAAAAATATTTTTGAAAAATTCTTAAATTTTTTTTAAATTGAATTTTTAAGCTGTTTTTGTAATATTCTTTAAAGTTTGCATTTAAAATAATAATTTGAGGGTTATAAAATTTACATCATGAGAAAGATCATGAAAATTCCTTTAAAGTGTAATGTTTTTTGAACCTTTACCTCCATTTTCCGATTTTGGTGAATTTTTAAAGATTAATTTTTAGAATTTAATTTATTCAATGCTGAGCACAGGGTTTCTTTTCTTTCTGTGATACTTTAAATTAATTTTGCGTTACGTGCATAACAACAAAATAGACAATTTTTAAACTTTTTTTTTCTTTCTTTCTAATGCTGCAGATGATTGGACATTATCCAAAAAAATATTAAAATACAGTTAAAGAAATGTTCTTCAAACTCTACTATATTCTTTAGTAAGTTCTATTAGATTTAATTTGAATATTTTCTTCTACATTATTTTGCCTATGAAAATATCCCTTACGATTTTTTTTATAAATTAATATATATATATTTCTTTTTGGCATTAATTGCATACATTGTAAATGGCAGAACATAGCAGGATTCTTCATTTTTGCATGAAAATTGGCTAAAGTAATCAGCAAAAGTGTGTTTAGGACTGCTCATTTTTTTGAAAGATTTTGAAAATATTTATATGTGTAAAATGCTATTAACTACATTTTTCATTGTTTAAACTTATTTTCTAAACAAAAGAAACATATCATTTATAGTATTTTTAACGTTTATTTTCACTTGAATTACGTGGTGCTAAAACAGTCCTGCAACACACTTAATATTTTCACTGATAGGTAGTAACACTGCAATTTTCCATTGTTTTGAATTAATTATTATATTTTTTCCGTTAATTTTGGTTAGTTTTTCAGCCATTTTAGTATCTGGCACCTTTATTTAGAGACTGTCACTCATACTAAGATACAGAAATAGTTGGTGAACAACAGATGTCTCCCAGGAGCCTTTGTCCTCACAGGACAAAGGAGTTGTATGAAAAGTGTCTCAAGAAATTGCTTTCAAGAAAACTGATTGTACGACATTGTGGGTGGGCTAGATAGAAATTCCAGTGAGACAGGTGTAAACCTTGACGGTTGCAGAAAGCCAAGGCAATGTATTGATAATTGAGATCTGGGAAAGCCAGAATTTTCCATACAGAATAGGAATTTTTTCAAATTGATAATTCTAAATAATTGTTATATATATATATATATATATATATATATATTTTTTTTTATTTATTTATGTGTTTGTGTGTAAGTAATAAATATCAAAAATTTATTTTAAAGCAATTGTTGACGGTATTGTATGTATCTTATTTTCATTGATTTATATTATATACTGCAAAACTATTGTACTATCCGCTATGGTGTAGGGAATGTCTTTGTTGCATCGTGGGACAAATGGTATCCCATCTCCCTCTGTAAAAATAAAAACAGCAGAAATTTTTTGGGGGGCATAAAATATCTATGTAAGTGCATCTGATCCTTTATACATTTTTTTTCAAATTTCAGTTGTATTTTAATATAGTGTGTCACAAAGGATTAAGACAAAAGCAAATTTTATCCTTTCTAAACTAACATTAAAATATTTTAAAGTTGCATGAAAAAATAGTTTTTTGAAGAAATTATTAATAAATGTTTAAAAGTTTTGATACATGAGGATCTGGTATTATATTAATTTATTCATTAAAGTGATCATTTTATGTACTCATTCTGTAATTTTAAAGGAGCTAGACTATCAAAATTAACTTGTTTAAGCGAGTATTTAAATAATTGTAAGTGAATATAATATTCCTTATACTGCTCAATTTCATTTACTAACTCCAGAGTATAAAAGTCTGCTCCGAAACTTTATTTTCTTAATCTACAGACTTTCATGCTTCTATGTACCAGTAATGCTGCTCCGAAATGTTGTATAGCTAAGTCTAGAATTCTCATCCCTGCACAAGTTGTGCCTAGATAAGTTTAATTTTAAAATGTGTTTAAATTTCATAAAATTTTGTTGTTTTTGTCAAATATACTTTGTGTATTGCAATATAAGAAAAGTGCTCCTAAACCCACAAAAATGCTACCAATATTGATTTTACAAAATCATTTAAGGTTTTTTTTTTTTTTTTTTTTTTTCATTTATTTACTTTTGCTCAGATTAGTATGTTTTAAAGTTTACATGTTCATGTTGTGCTTTGTTGTGCTTTTACAGTTGTGTATGCTTTGATGTCAGTACTAGTTGAAAGACTGTTTCAAAACTTTTTTTTTTTTTTCTCTAGTACAATACCAAGACGAAGGTTAATAACAGAATCTCCTTTATCAAAATATATGCAGCAATCTGAAAGTCTTTCATTTGAATCAATGCTAGAGTATATGGTAATAAATAATATTCATTTCATCAAATATCTATTTTGTTGTAACCTTTTTTTTGTGTCTTCATATTCTTTATGTAATTTTACTATATTTTGTTAACATGTCTGGTTGGTTAGTTGAGTTAGGTTTTATGGCACAAGGTCCACTGAGAACATGTCTGGATAACAAGATTTGGGTTGCATTAAAAGTTGTATTTGGTAGGCCAAAAAGTTTGTTCAGTTTTTTCTGTGAAATGGCTTTGTTAGCACTTTGCTTACTTTAACATCATTCAAAAAATTTTTATTAGATTGTTTTGTGAGAGCTGTCATATAAGAGTACATTAAAAAAAAAAAAAAATTATCAAAATCAACGAATTTTTATGCAGCTATTTTCTTATTAAAGATGGTGGGAGGGGAAGCAACATTTTTAGTAAATTGTTTTATTATTACAAGAAAAGTAAAAATACAACTAAATCATACCCCCCCCCCCCCCCAAAAAAAAAAAAAAAAAAAAAAAAAAAAAAAAAAAAAAAAAAAAAAAAAAAGGAATTGTAAAGTGTATGGAGAAAATGCTGCAATTGATAGAATATGTCAAAACTCTTTTGTGAAGTTTCATGTTGGGGATTTCCCACTGGACAATGCTCCAATATCAGGTAGACCAGTTGACGTTGAAAGTGATGAAATTGAGACATTGAGAACAGTAAATGTTATACCACATGGAAGATAGTCGACATACTCAAAATGTCCAAATCAAGCATTAAAAATCATTTGTAACAGCTTGGTTATGTTAATCACTTTCATGTTTGTGTTCCAAATAAGGTAAGTGTAAAAGACATTCTTGATGGTACCTTCGCATGTGATTCTCTACTTAAACATAATGAAAACATTCTGTTTTTAAAACAAATTATGAAGGACAATGAAAAGTGGATACTGTACAATACTGTGGAACAAAAGAGGTCGTGGGGCAAGTGAAATGAACCACATCAATTCCGGTCTTCCTCCAAATAAAGTGATGTTGTGTATATGATGGGATTGGAAGGAAGTACTCTATTTTTGAGCTCCTTCTTGAAAACCAAACGATTAATTCCAACATGTACTGCTCCCAATTAGACCAACTGAAAGCAGCACTTGACAAAAAGCATCCAGAATTAGTCAAAAGGACTGGATAATACGAGACTGTAGCCCTTCTGAGGTAGGACTACTAACCTTGCGGCGATAGCTAGTGGAATATAGGGCTATCATGCCGCTGTGTATTCGTAATGAAATGCAATGATGAATGCAAGCATAAACTGGAAGGAGTTTAATCGTCAGAATAAAAATTATAATTTACACATAAAACAAAAAGAGATCTTTCCCAACTCGGAAAGGAAATAACACAGAAATTCCTGCAGGGAAAAGAGTATGTGTGTGGAGCTGAAAAACAACTGGGTTTTTAAATCTGTTCACATGAAATCAGGCATGCGCAGTAATGCCGATTTTAAATTGCTTCTTTAGGAGAAAGTAGTGAACAATTTTTGTGTCCGAGACCACGGTGACACCACAAGACCATGCTTTTTATTTTATTTATTTATATATTTATTTTTATGACCAGGCCAAAAACTGTTACAGCTTGGGCTGGGAAGGTTTGATTCATCAACTGTATTCGCTAGACATTGCACTTTCGGATTTTCATTTATTTCGGTCTTTACAAAATTCTCTTACTGGAAAGAATTCTAGTTCCATGGAAGACTGCAAAATGTACCAAGAACAGTACTTTGCTCCAAAAGATAATAAAAATTTGGGAGGATTGAATTATAAAGTTGCTTGAAAGATGGCAGTATGTAGTGGAACAAAACAGTGAATACATTGTTCACTAAAGTTATTGGGAAAATGAAAAATGTGACTTCCATTTTTACTTAAAAACTGAATGAATTTTTTGCCATCCTAATATTTATAAATGTACTTAATTACTTTTTAGGTTATTAAAAAGAATTTTTTGCAATTTTATATGTAACCATACAATATATCTTCACTTGTTCCATTTTTCCCATGAGATAGACATAATCACTGTAGCAAAAAAATAAAGCACTAAAACTAGTTAAACAAGTTAGAGATGAAAAAGTTTAAAATATTCACTACTGCTGAGTAAAGAATAAACCATTGGGTAAATTTGAAAGCCAATATGACTTTCTTCTTCAGAAATTGAATAAGAGAACTCTTACACTGTAAGTAAAAACTGGCAAAATAATGCCTAGCCAGTGTTACTAGTCCTTATCCTAGTCCATGCCCAGCCAGTTACTAGTCCATAGATGGAATTACCATATTGAAAAACGGGAAATTGTAGAAACCATAGAGTAATGAAAAAACAAGGAGCTTGGAATAGACATGAAAAATCTAAACAAAATATTAAAAGGAGTGAAATGTTAGTAAGTAGCTTCCTGTGTTGAATTAATATATTGGGCAGAACTGCTGTCACCACCCAAATTTTTAATGTTATGCATTATGAAGAAACTTTTAAAATAATCCAGTTCTGAAAGCAGAATGGGAATTCAAAGGATATATATGCATTTGAAAATATAAATTTATGGCACCAGTCTCAAGAATGGAAGTGGATAGAAGACTTAAATTTATCCATTTTTCCTCTTTAAGCCAGAACATAAGATCTCTTTTATCACTGAACTTGTCTTTGCCAAATGGTATGTATATATGGTTTATTTATTTTCTGTTATTAACCAATATTAATATCTTACTTTTAGTATGGAAATGAAGAAGACCTTACAAATAATCCGCTGGTTCAACTGTTAACAGACAATATTAACAAAGTGAAGCAGAATGAAATCTTGAAGGAACATGATGGTAAAATATCTAATGGGCAGGTAAATTAACTCTATGAACTTCTGTAATTAAATAGAACTTTATAAACAATTGCAGAGGATAGATGGCATGTTAAGAAAGAGAGGGAAGAAACTTTCTCTTTCCTCTCTCTCTCTCTCTCTTTTGATCTCCCCACCACCACACACAACTGGAGTTTTCAGGCTGTTAATGAGTTGCTGAGTTATTTATCTTGTTTAAGTGGAGATTTTATGTTATAAAAAAGATTTTCATTGTTTTATGTAAAAGACCATATGTTAAACTATTCAAAACTTTTATTTCATAAATATGTTTCTTAAAATTGGAATTTATGCAATTTTGTATTCTTTCACAAATTGAAAGTGGATGTTTAAAGGAATTGATCTTGTATATTTAATTTGTCATCATATCCATCAGTCTTTTATGCTAATTTATAAGAAAATATTATCTGAAAGTTTGGCTACAGGAAATTTATAAAATGAATCCTGTTGTAAGGGGCAGAAACGTTCAGGCTATCTTAAAATACCTCTTTTATTGGATTGTCAGCATTTATGTAGCTGTAAATCTTCTTCACAAGCACAAAAGCCCCCTACAGGCCCTGGCTGTCTCAACCATGCGCACCCTCCAGCATCTTCTATCTGCGACGACTCCTTTTGCAATTTTTTACTTTCAAAGTCTTTAAGTCTTTTTAAACATCATTTAACCATCCAGTCGGTGGTCTACCTCTAGCTCAGGATCCCTCGGGTTTTTTAAATGTCAAGATCTTAGTGGGATTATCTTCCGAGCTTCTCCAAACATGGCCAAGCCATCTTAACCTATTCCTACGGATGACTTGTGTTATATGTGATTGCCCATAAAGCCTGTACAGTTCAAAATTATATCTGGTTCTCCAACGTCCCTCTTCCTGCACTGGACCAAAGATAGCCCTGAGGATTTTTCTCTCAAACATGTCCAATGAGCGCTTCGTGTCTATGCTCAAGGTCCATGTTTCACTTGCGTAAAGTGAGACAGGTAGTATTAGTGTCTTATAAATTGTTAATTTAGTTTTGGGACTGATAAGATTATATCTCAATTGTCTTCTCAGCCCAAAGAAGCATTTATTAGCCATTTTGATTCTGTTATCAATTTCTGCTCTTAGTTTATTTTTGTCATTGATTATAGTGCCAAGGTATTTAAATTCATCAATCTTTTCAAAGGTGTAACCCTTAATGCACAGAGGGTTGTCATAGTTTACCATGGAGGGTGAGAATTCCATAAATTTAGTTTTATCCTCGTTGACAGTGAAGCCCATATTTGTATCGGAGGATTCGATAGCTGAAAAAGCCTCTTTTACTGCTCTTTCTGACCTTTCAATGTAGCTGTAAATAGTAGACCAGTTTTCTCTGTAGGTTAACATTGAGGTGAGCGGCTCCAATAGGATTAGAACACAGCAGCCTTAAACTGTAAGAAAAAATAAATTAAATGATATGAAATGAATTGAAATGATGTGCCGACATTCACATCTGATTGTACGTCAGGATACTCTTCATCAGTTTCTCTGCATATTTTTTACGAACCATCCATGTCATAGTTTACAGAATGGGAATTCTTCAAATGTTATGATTTCGGGCCTGCCATACCCATTGTGCAATTAATCTACTTTTTCTAAAGCTGAAAAATTATTTTATTCAATTAAAATACAAAAATAATCATTTTATAGAAAATGAAGATCAGCTATTAAATTTCAAGAACTCAAACGTATGAAGAAATTCCCTGCTTCTCATAGCACACATTTTCCTTTTGTGCTTTTTTTTAAACCATATTTTATAGCACATTTGACTAAAATTGTAATTTCTTATTTAATAAATATGATTTTTAAAAATTTAACTTGGGCTTTTTTGAAGATAAAAAATACTTAAAATTAAAAGGGGGATAACTTCTAAGAAAGTCTTAAAATAAATATTTAAATATGTATATGATAATGAAATTTTAAGTTTTATTGTTGAAGAAAAATTAAAATATTTTTAAATTTCTTGTCTGGAAACTGGGAGACTAAAGTTATTGAAGAATATATTTTGCTTGTTAAGTATTGGGATAATCATCAGAATACAAAGTGAAGGGTTATTAAGGCAATTGTAATGCTATCAAATGGTCAACAGAATACTCTTCTGCAGACTGCTTAGAAGTAAGTATTCAAAAATTATGTGTTTATGAAAATCTGTAAAATTTATGCAGGTTTCCACTGTCCTTAAATATTCTGTAAAGTACTGCGGTCCTTAATTTTTGAGTGAAATTTGAAAGGTCACAATTTTTCATCAACCTCTGTAACCTAACTTAAAAAAAGAAGCAGCCGTTATTTTCGCACAGTAATGAACTAAAACCAGGTAAGCTTTCAGAATGAATAGCTCCTGTGGTGATGAATCAAAGGATTTTTGGTAGAGTTGATACCACCTGAAGAACCTGAAAATAATCTATATTTTCTGAGTGATAGCAGTGGCCATTAATTTGCAATCAGATTTGCAATAAGGACTAGAATACATAAAAATGAGAATTATTCAGATCACCAAAATAGTTCAAATTGTAGAATATCTGACTTGAGATCAGGAAACCCAGGTGAAAATTCCTGTTGTGGCTTATGGTTATAAACTCTCGGGTTTGGGAGGGGGGGGGGTAGAGTTGATACCATCTAAAGAACTTGGAAATAATCGCTATCTTTTCTGAGTGATAGCATTGGCCATTAAATTGCAATCAGATGGTAAGGACTAGAATACATAAAAATGAGAATTATTCAGATCACCAAAATAGTTCAAATTGTAGCATATCTGACTCGAGATCAGGAAACCCAGGAGCAAATTCCTATTGTGGCTTACAGTTATAAACTCTCGGGTTTGGCGGGAGGGGGGTTTATTATGATAAAGTTTAAGTATATAGTAAAGCAAGTGGAAAAGAAAAAAGGAATTTTTTTATTTCTATGTTTTAATGGTGGAAATGATTAATTTGTTTAGAAAACATATATATAAATGTGTATGTGTATATTTTATAATATTTAAGTGTGTTTTGTCTCATTCTCTTACTTTTATTTAAGGATGTTAATGTGGAAAATATAGTGAAAAATGCTACAGAGCTTATAGAAGAGGATCCTGTTTTAGGAAAATATTTTGCTGTTGGTATGTTTAATTATTATTTATCTAGGCATCATGCAAGATAAAATTTCACATTTATTTTGTACTGTCAAAAATTTATTTTTCCTGTATTTATGTGTTTTTGGTTGCATAACATATTAAGCAAAATAAAGAGAGTTTAAAAAAAAAAAAAACATTCATTGGTCAATCACACATTTGAGGAATTCTAAGATTTAATGATTAAAAGTAGACAGTGTAACTTCTTATGGAACTTATCCCTAAAAATTGTTGATCTAAAGTGTCAAAATAACTGGTATCACACAACCTATTCAAGCACGCTCTCACATGAACTATCGCTTTCAAATTTCACCCTCACATGCCCCTACCCGTTTGTAAAAAAATGAACATGGCCCTGTCAAACGATAATTCAAGGTGTCAAGGTCAATATATCACATTTCAAAGCAGTGGGTGTAGTTATATGGCTATAAACAAATTACACTGTCAAGTATTCTGGGAAGATGTATATATATGCCAGAGGCAGTTAACGCAATGACTGCGCAAGGCGTATATATACACCCGTGGCAGGTAAGGAGTTAAGATACTTCCTTTAATCTGGAACCCTGTAAAATAGATGTGTTATATTAGGGTGTAAGATGAAAAAGTTTGGAAACCTATGTATTTGCTGTTTTTAATATAATTTTTTTAAATTTCAATTAATTAATTTTATTTTTAAAAATAGGTTCTAGAGAGGAATCAAATTTTAATTCTGAGCCTTCTGCTTCAAAACTTCCTGAAGCAAATTCTACAGACTGTGAAATGGAAACTTTTTCTGGGAATACAGTTGAAAAAAACAATGATCCTGAGAAGCCCTCAAAGGATGTTCAGAATGATAATACATCTCAAAGTGTTCAGAATGCTGGTGAATCAGACCTTCTTGGGGATGCATTTCGAGAGACATTTGGTGAAATTACTACTTCATCTCAGTTTAGCTCAAGTAATTTGTGCCCTTCTCAAATAAATGAAAATAATCATCTCAACAGCCATGAAACATTTACAGATGTTCATGGGGTTAATGTATGTACAAATACTGATACCACTGTTAATAGTCCAACTATTAATAGTGGATCTGAAAGAAAAAATGGTGTGCCTGATAATGATTGTATTAACACAGTGTCTTGTGATATTTTGACTAATAATTCAATTGAGAATAGATGTAATGAAGATTCTGCCAATAATAAATCAGATTTACTGGTTGAAAGTGAAACTGTTTCTGATTCTGCAACTGTCACATCTATGCAGATTAATACTCCTAATGATTTAAATGTTGCTAAAAACAATTTAGAGATTAATAGTAATGAAAATGTTAAAGAAGCTGATCTAAAAAATGGAATACAATCTAATATTAGTACTGGTGAAATTAATCAAACTTCATTATATAGTACATCTGTTATTACTTCTCAAGCTACAAGTTCTGCAGTGAATTTAGAAACTTCTAGTAATCCATGTGCAACTACAGTTATCACACCTCAAATACCTAGTCAACCTGTAGTAGAATTTCCAATTTCTTTACCTTATTTTGGTATAGTACAGAATGGTGTCTATAGAATTATTATAAACTCACCTCTTATAAACTCACCTCTCATAAACACACCTCTCATAAACACACCTCTTACTTGGAATACCACTCCTGTTGGTGGAATGTGTGCACCTGTATCAACTATTCCTGCTGCAGAAACATCTAGCCCTCTAATATTAAACCCTGCACCTCTAGCTAATGTGCCAAATGTTGAAAATGTACAATTGGTTAATAGTGGAGTTAGTTCTGGAAATATTGGAAACTTTGTGACTTCTACAAGTGAGTATTTTTTCTTTTATTTATTTATATTATTTTTTCCCAGTATACTATTTAAATGTATTTGCCTCCTACATAGTGTAGTGGTTAATATTCTGAGCTGCCACACAGTGGGCTTGGGTTCAAATCCCAAATAAGGCTTGGTCTTTTCTGTGTCATCCCCTTCATAGGAAGCAATGCTAGCTCCCCTATATGGTGCTCCCATAATAAGGTAGCCAGTAAATCATGGTGAATAACAAAAGGCAAATGTCTCCCGACAAAGTGCCACTACATTGAACAACAAACAAGAAATGTATTACGTGACTTGTTAATATTTTATACTTAAAAACAGGTTGTTTATTGAAATTATGAACACATCCAAAAAAAAGGTTAAATTTTTATTTAAACCTAGAATAGCTTAAGAAATTTAGACTAATATTAACTCACAATATCCTGTCAAAAAGAAAATTTTAGAATTTTATTGCTATGCTTTGATATCACATTTTAATTTTGCAGGAATCAATCCCCCCTCAATTTTTTTTTTCCCCCTTTCTCCCCGTAGCCTAAAATTATATAATCGTAGACCTAATATTAAATGAGTTTAGATTTAAAATGAGTTGATGTTTATTTCTGATATATATATATATAAAACCCTAAGAGCTGACATTGCCCTTCTTACTATTTTTTTACAATATGCCCCTTGTTAACAAATGGAAACATTTATTATTTAGAATAAATCTTTAGGAATTTTTAAAAGATTTTGCCTCCTTCCCCCACCTTTCTCAGCATTTTCCCATATCATACACAAGATAAAAATTTGCCCAATTACTTAACTAAATGACTGTTAGTGATACATGTTTTATACTTAATATTTTGCAATAAATTACTAATGCTAGGTTGCTTAATGACCTACCTACCTTTTTGTTTGGTGCTTTGAGCATCATAAACGTGCTCAAAGCACCAACACATCTTAAATGTCCTGACAAGAAAACTACATATCTTGTCTTTTCATGACTTTAGCAACTTTCTATTTTAAAACATATTTTTCTAGCATCATAAACGTGCTAGAAAAATATGTTTTAAAATAGAAAGTTGCTAAAGTCATGAAAAGACAAGGTATGTAGTTTTCTTGTCAGGACATTTAAGATGTGTTGATAATTTCAGAACACGCTAAATTCTGCCGAATGACAAAATGCTGTCTTTTATTAAATTATAATATAAAATTATTGATGCTCCATAGCATGATTTTTTTTCTTCTAAATTGCCTCTCTTGGTTGCATTCTACTTTTTGTATGATGCTATACAAATAGCAGAGACTGCAGTTAGGAAGCTCTTTTATACTGAATCAAATTGTATCCTTTGCAAAAAAAATTTCATTTTATTTAGATTAGGAAATTGCCTTCTGATCCAGTGAACAAATGCTCCAATTAATTTATGTATAACCATTGTATATTTTGTTTTCATAGCTTTAGTTTTTTAGTTATTTTCAGTTGATCTACACTCTACAGCTTTATTACTGTTTGCCAATGCATTTGAATAATTTCAATTCTTGGTTAAAAATTTAAACTTTATAGTTTAAATTTTTAAACTTTATAGTGAAGTAGCAGCTTTGATGAGGTTGTGAAGTTTTTTTTTTTAGCATGCAGTTTACTGCAATCCATTTCCGCTTAGGTAACATCAATGGGTAGTGGCAGAACTGCTGAACAGTGCATAGTTAAAATATGTGATTTATCAAACATTCTTCTATAGCTCAAATTGAGATGTTCATTCTGAAAATTCTAAGAAAGGGGGGCATAAAGAATTGATAAAATCTAAAAATATCAGGACCAATGTTTCAAAGTAAAGAACATTTTTTTTCACACAGTATTGTGTAACATGTTATCTACAAAGTATTTATTTTTAAAATTTTAAAAAGTAGCAAACAAAAATGTGCCTATATACTTTCATGTGATAGGTTAATACATATTTTGCATAAATAAACTTAAGGCATGAATTTGAAACAGTGTTGCTCATTTTTTTTTAGTAGAAATTATTTATTCATTCATTATTAGAATTTTTTTAATTGTTAATGTGGATCATCTGTTATTCTTTTATTGTATTAATTCTAATTTTGAAAGTGTCTGTTTCATTGGTAAAGTATCATCTGTTTTTAAAGCCTTCTGTTCTTTTACAGACACCTCTGTATTTGATTTTTTGAGGTATACTTTTATTATGTGAGTGGAAAAACATAAAACAAAATTCCTGTGTAACAGGATTGAATTGTCATTTATTAATTTAATGGGAAATGTCATTTCAATTTTTTATATTTGGATCCTTAACCCGAGAGTAGTCGCGCCTTTTCTTAGAACGCCAGTAGTCGCGTTCGGTCCATTTGCTGCCCGCTACCAGTTGGTCGAAAACAGAGTTGAAATTTGTCAGTGTTACGAGATGATCGAAACGGAGAACATAGAGAAAAAATTATTGATTGAATTTGGAAAGATAAATATTACAGCAATTACTATACATTTAATTTAAATATATATTCAGTTGACATTTACATAAATATTTTTAATATTTTATTTACAAAATAATTTTAAATAATAAAAATTAATAAATAATTTGACTGAATTTATAAAGATACAGTGAATTACTAATTAGTATAAATTTTCAATTATAAATTTGAAATCGTTCTGAAATAAATCATTTTGATGGACAGAACCGCAGTAAAAGATACAATTTACATCATTCATTCATTTAATTAAAATAAATATTCAATTGTATGTTTGAAAGCATGCTTATTTCAGTTAATGTTTAAGTAATAATATTTCTTAAAACAATAAAAATGGAAAAAATGGAAACAATAAAAAGGATGAAAATTTCTCTGAAATTATAAATATACAGCAACAATTTATTTTGAATGAATTGCCACTTGTAGATCGAAAAGCATTATTTCGGAAAAATATTTTGCAAAACTGAACACAAGCAAAGTTAATTTTGTTATACCCCGGAAACAAACATTCATTGAATTTGTAAAAAAAAGAATTTTCCTGCGGCGTTGTTAAATAAATGTGTATTTTCATTTACAGTAAAAATTTAAAAATAGATAAATTTTAGAAAAATACTTACCCCATTCTTGTAACTATAGTATAAACATTAGTTGTATTATCCAAAAAAGAAAAATATTTTTATTTTCATAACTTCTAATCTACATTAGGAAATTCGCATTGTTTTGCACATTCTACACACAAATTAAACGTATGTTCTTTGCAGATATACAGACTACATTGTTCACAAAATTGTTTTGTCTTTCGATTTTGCTTTGTTGTGCAAAAACTACACCTTTCAGTTTTTGGAGATCGAAGAAATTTTTTGGGGGGTTCACCACAAAATTCTCTGATCTTTCTTTTCAACGGGTTTGGCAATGTTATTATCTGTTTTCTTTCATTTATATGCTCTCTTAATAAATCTAAAGCCAGTTCTTTAAAAAAATAGCGACAAACTACCTTTTTTCCAGTATTTTTCTTGAAAAATAATTTGTGAATTTATTCCCGCAATATTCATCAATGAAAAAAACACAGTAAGCGGCCACCTATTACTTTTCCTTGCGATAGAATAGGAACCTTTCATTTCATCAACTACATCAACGCCTCCTTTTGTAACATTATAATCATTTATAATATCTGGCTTCATTTGCTGTGATTCTTCTATCGCAGTGTCGTGATGCATTGAAGAAATGAGTAATACGGAAGCATTTTTCTTGGGTACATAAGACACTAATGTTATGTCTCCGTAAAATCCAAATGTGCTTGACAGAACTTTTCGACTTTTTGACGGCAGAAATTCTTTGGGGATTTCTTTTTTATTTTTTCTTAATGTGCCAATCATTGTAAGATTGTTATCCTCTAAAAGTGATTTTGCTAAAGGAATTGATGTGAACCAATTGTCCATTGTCACATTTCTTCCGGTGCCTGATATATGCGCAATTAGATGTTTCACAACGTCATATGGAGAATTGCTCAAAAGAAAGGGTCCATTTGGTTGCTGACCAGCATAAATTTCTAATTTGCTAACATAAAAGTTTATAGCATCAACCATTGCATATATTTTGATGCCATATTTAGCTGGTTTCGATTTCATGTATACACGAAATGAACAGCGACCACGAAATTGTTCCAGCATTTCATCAATAGTGACGTATTCACTCAAAGTGAAATGCTTTTCGAAAGCGTCATTTATTTCGGAAAATATTTCCCTGATGGGGGCTAACCTATCTAATGCACGCCTTTCTTTTCTGCTGTTCATATTGTCAAACCGTAAACATTTCAATAAAAATCGAAATCTCCGTAAAGCCATTGTTGATTGGAAAACATCGACACCTGTGCCATCATCGCTCCATAAATCTGTTAAATTTTGATGGGATGACTTCATAACCCCAGCAATATAAAGAAGTCCTAATACTGCTTTTAGTTCTGTTAGGCAGGTTAATTTACAGTCTCTTTCTCTCGAATAATTAGGCTGTTGACATTTTATATAAATATTTGTATAATTAACAATTTTCTCTAAAATGTTATCATTGAAAAATAGTTTCCAGGCATCTAAAACTGTCTTTGCATCTTTTGCACTGTTACGAACTCCTGGTGTTTGAGAAACTATGTTGTGTTGTCTCCGTCGCACATTTGATCTAGGAGAATTCTTTTCCCATTTGGTAAGATTATCTTTACCAATAAAAAATTCGGACGACGATATCACACATCCATTTTCTCCTACTTCATTATCTGATTCTTCAACAACAGTTTCCTCATCCTCGTTTATATCTAAGGAATTTTCTTCCTCTGATGAACTGACTTCATCACTAATAGAATCCTCTTCTAAATTATCAAACAGTTCTAATGCTTCCTGAACCATTAAAAATTTTTTACGAGACATACTAAAAATAGTTAAATGGTCTTTTAGCAAAAGAGCAGAAAGAAAGACAGACTAAAGTCTACTGATCAAACTACGCTTACTGAGAATCCACGATTCAAAGAATCAAACTTCCCTACCAAGGAATTCGCGGAATGGGAAGGGGGGAAAATGAGCGACGCAGCTGCTCGCACCAAGGTCTTTCAGACCGATAAGAAGTTTAGAATGCAGTAAAATTCTGAGAAAACATAGGAATGCCTTGCAATTTTAGGACACAATAGGGCTGACAGTCAAGGTCAGCTACGCGGAGTTTCTCCATTGTACCTTTAAGGGGAGATGGGTTACAGAAAGATAACTGATTTCGGCAGCAAATAGATCGACGCGCGACTACTCCCGGGTTAAAAGTATGTTATTTCATCATTGAAATTGACTACAAACACTGTTTTAGTCTTCAAAACTTAAATTAAACATATGGTGAACCTTTTGAGGTTCATGTTGTGTGTGCTTTGCTATGAGCTTGTTATTAAATCTGTATGTTCCAAATCAGGGACAGTGGAGACCATCTGTAAGAGTAGTTCAGAGCCCTAAAATAAAATGCTGTTTTTATTAACGCAGCACCCTCTACTTATACTCTTCTTACATAACATACACTTCTCATACTCTACCGGACAATGTCCGAATGTTCAGGGTGCTGGCATTCGGTACCAAAATCAGTGGGCTCAAATCCCACTCTTGGCATGGACGTTTGTAGACATTCGGAATCGGCTTTAAGCAGTAGGTTTCGGTCTAATTAGCCCTCCTGTAGCAAAAATTAACCGTAGCACTCCAAACCAAACCAATCTCATACTCTAGCAGCAAGAACTACCAAAAGTTTACCTTAGTGTTGATGACTTCTAGAAAAATCATCTTATTACACACACAATATGTTAAGCATGATTATACATAACTGTAAAAAAAAAATACCCATTTTTCTCATAATACTGAGATTGCATATGCAGATCTGTACCTCAACCTAATGAGATATTACAAGGAGGAAACTTCATTAAGTGTCATGTGTGATAAATATTGGAGGGTATGTAGCTTGTCTTAATTCTCTTTACAGAGGATTCATTTAACTCCTTACTATAGATATTTAATATATCAACTACCATTAACATTCCATATGGCTATCCCTATTTAATTCACTCTGTAATGTGTTGAGAATCCTATCGATGCAGAATATAAGCCCTTATTATAAAATTATGTCCCTATAGGCAAAGCAAAGACTGGTTGTAGCTTATTGTAGTAGCAGTTCTGTTTCATTGACCAGTATGTGGACCGAATATAGGCCACCTGTTGCAGTTTAAATTTAGGCATCCCTTTACTATATGGTATGGATATGTAGAGATTGGTTCGATTTTTAGTTAAACACAAACTTACCAGCTGTCTACTTGTATTTGATTTTAATTTTAGTTACCTTCAGTCTTATGGTACTCCATCTGAATTTTATCTTTTAAGTAATACCTTGCAAATCAAATCTTTAGAACTTAATTTTCACCCTGTAATGCACAATAGTAATTTTCATTGAAAACAAAAAAAAATTAACTTTTTTCATCGGTACACCTCATTGTCATGAAACAATAGTATTTTTCATTATGCATTTAAATATTTAAACTTCTATCTAAAGTAACAAACTAACAAAGCCTACATTTTGATATTATATTTATCACTTTTATAATTTTCTCTGGCAGAATCAACTACAGTGGACGCTCGTTAATTTGAACTCAAAGTTTCTTGGAAAAAAGTTCGAATTATCCGATGTTAAGAGAAAATATATAACTTTAAAAGTGTATCACTGAAGAAGAAAAATCTCCTAGTATGTATAACCCCAGAAAATATATTATACTATGTTATCAAAAATTAAACATATTAAAAAGCAATACAAACTTACCTTAGTCATAAAATGAAGCAGAAGATATGCAGTAGAAAGTAAACTTTAATTAAAAATATGAATTATACTTTGGGGAAAAACTGTAAAATGGATGTTTGGTTTTGTTTATGATGCCTACATTGTTCAGCCAGCTTCTCGATTTGAAGTAAACATTTCAATTCGTTTTCAGAGGAAGGTTACATCTGAATAAATGCTTTCAGAGTTTTAATAGAGTCCATTAAGGCCGCATTAAAAATATCTTTCGGCGGGTAAGTAGAGAAAAGCCCTGGCAGTTTCCGGCCGAAATTAGTGCATACGTCTTCGTTTACATCAGAGCTTTGCCCACATACAGTTTGATAAGAAATATTGTGCCTTGACTTAAATCGAGAGAGCCATCCATCACTGCATTTAAAATCTTCAATACCCATTCGACTTGCCAATTCATCAGCACTAGGGGTCCATTTAGCGAAAAATTTCAAGATCTAACATCCTGGAACCATAGCAGTAGAGCTTTTTCTAGATCTTGGGACGCATTTCTCATGCGTTTCCTTCCTCTAGCAAATTTTGATTTTTCCCATGAATCTAAAATTGACTCCTTGTTTTTCAAATAAGTTGACAAGGTATTTTTTTAAATGCCATAGTCAGCTGCTAACTTTGTTTTACATTCACCATTCTCTACTTTCTTTAAAATTTCTACCTTTGTCTCTAAATTTAGGGTTTTGTTCTTTGCATGTGTAGACATCCTGAATTTTTACACGTTGATACCACACACTGGGGAAGAAAAACTAGATCACATTAACTTGTCTGCAGTGCAGGTATAATTGACGCAGCTTCCTAGAATCTGTAAGCAAGACTGATTTTTCTGAAATTCTAAGAAAATCGCTTTGTCCGTTAAGCACTGATAAGAAGGACACTAGCCATTAACGTTTAGCGGAAATGCAATAGTCTAGGAATGCAGGCATGTGCCTCTTTACACAGAAAAGAAATACAGATGATCTTGACACACAAAATATAAATACAGAATGTATTTTCTCCGTTAAATGAGGAAAAAGAAATTTTTTTGTCGAATTTTTAGTTCGAATTAACTGAAGTGATAAAAATTTAGTTTGAATTAATGAGATATTTTTAACATTAATTCCAATACAAGTTTTTGGGGGCCTTTGGATTAGTTCAAATTAACCGAGTTCGAATTAACGAGCGTCCACTGTATAACAATTATTTCAGTTGCAAAACAGCTAAATAGTATTCAAGTGCATGTGGCTAAGGGTGAACAGAAGGGTAGCTGTAGATCTAAGCCTTCTGAGTGTGTTTAATTTTACTCCCTTACCACTGATCTTGAAACTTGATATTGGTCAAAACAATAAATGGAATTTAACTGGTGACAAGCACGAATATATCATGTAATAATCCCAGTCGATCATTCTCTATTTAAAGAGCCGTCTGCTATCAATGAAAAAAAATATTTTAGAGGCTCATTTTCTGAAATATAAACTTTACACATTGGTCTCCCAAAGTTCCATGGAGTACAAAAGTGGTGACTGCATGATTCATATATATGCAGTATTGAATGAAAGATGTGGTAATGTGTAGCAAAAATTATATGTGGTATAAATTAAATAACTACTATCTAATCTCTTTTTAGTTCTTTGACTTTTCATTATTATTTATCATTCTCTCTTTAACAGAAAAGAAAATAGCAGTATACTTTTTCTTATGGGTAGCAGATTATTCTTAATTTAAAGCAACCTTGGTATTATTACTAATATAGTTTTTTTTCTTTTTTTTCAGTTGCTGGAAACCAAATTTCACCATTTATTAATACACAAATTCAGCAAGATATATCTGTTACTCCTCAAGTTAAAACTCCACCAAAGAAAAGTATGTAAATTTAAAGTCAATCACCATAATCCCTCCTTTCTTCTTCCTCCCTCTTTAATTTTTATTTATTCATTATGTAGTATATTCATTGGAGATTTTTTATCTCATTTATTAGTATATGTATGCTTAATGTGTATTTGTAAAAAAAAATCTTTAGAAACACAGGAAATAGACTACCACTGCTTATACACCAAAACTTCGCTATATGGCATTTCACTATAGCGGCCTTTTTTAATTATGGCACTTTTTCGATTTACGGCCCACAATTTTTCGTTATACGGCCACAACAGCGGAAAGTGATGATGGCAGCATATTATAGCTTAATGATTCTTCATGTTAATGTTCATCATCACATTTAAACAGTTTTTAAACATTTTATTTTACGTTTTTATTATATGTATATATATGCACATATGATTTTTTTTGTTTTTTTATTTATATATTTATTTTTTTAATTTCTGTTTATTATTACATTGTTTTGTACTTTTATTTTTATGTAAGCATTTTTATAGGAAATAAAAGAATGAAAAGCTTTATGAACTTATAACTATATTATTTATTAAAAAAATGGAACAGATCCAATTAAATTTGTATGGGTTTGTATCAAAATAATTGATTTGTTATACAGTTTTTCGCTTTACGGCCAACTTTTCCGGAACGTATCTAGGCCGTAAAGTGAGGTATCGGTGTAATAAGGATGGATTTATTCAACTACAACTTTGTAATTAAAACACACGGGCATATATATGTGTGTGTATATATATATATACATACAGGGTGTTCATATTGAAAGGGACTAAAAGAAAGTATACCTGGGAATGCTGTAATTACTTTATTTTGATAAATCAAATTTACAGTGAAACTATACTTATCCAAGTTTCTGTAGATGTTCTCTGTGTGCTCCTCTGGTGACACGGCAAATATCTATGTGGTATTCCAGTTCCTACCACACTCATGATAGAATATCCTTTGTTAATGATTCGAGCACTTCAGTTGCTGTAAGTCCCAGGGAAATGAAGGCATAAACACTTTGTCTTTAACAAAACCTCATAGAAAAAAATCACAAGGGGTTAGATTTGGGGATCTCGGTGGCCAACAAAGCAATGGCATATCGTTTGACCCAGCATGGCCAATCCAGCGATAGGGTAGACTATCGTTCAGGTACTGACATATGTTTTTATTCCAATGTGTTATAACACTGTCTTGTTGCAGAATGAAGATGGTAACCGTTTCCTCCAACTGGGAGAACAACCACTCTGATAGCATATCTTTGTAAATGCACCCGTTAATAAATTTTTCCACGAAGAAAAAAGGACCAAACACACAATTGTTGAAAATGCTGCAGAAAACGATCATCTTTGGAGAATCACGCTCATGTTCCATTACACCATGTTTATTTTCCGTGCCCCAAAATCGTAAATAATGGGATTAACTTTGCCAGAAACAGGAAAAGTGGCTTCATCCATAAACACAAGTCTGTTTGCGAAATCATTTACCTCCAGCTTATCTTGCAGATCCTGACAGAAAGCTTTACGCAACGGTTTGTTGGACGGTTTTAATGCCTGCACCATCTGAAAGGTGTATGGCCGGAATTTTAGATGTTTCCGTAATACATGCCACACCGTTGTATGAGGCACATTGAGTTCAGAACTTGCACAACGCATTGATTTTGTGGGACTTCGTAAAAATGTTTCATGAATTTTTTCAACCACTTCGGTTTGGGTTGCTGATTGTCCTGGGCTGGTTTTCTTACACAAGCAGCTTGTGTATTGAAACTGCTTCACCCTCCGTTTGATGTGGTGGTTCTTTACCAAATTTTGTGCGAAAATGTCTTTGAACGACGATAAACGATGATGTTTTGGCATATTCCAAACCACAGTAAGCTTTCTCCTGCATGGAAGGTGCCATTTTGATTAACAGTGCCTCTAGCGGCAATTTTGTAACCGGAAGATTTTTCGCTGTTGACAGATAAAGCTTGTATAGTTGTAGTTTTAAAATTAATTTGTTTCGGCTAAATAAATCAATTACAGAATTTGTACTATGCTATTCTTTTTGTCCCATTCGATATGAAACACCCTGTATATATATATATATATATATATATATATATATATATATATATATATATATATATATATGACTATATATACAACTGTGTGTGTGTGTTTGTTCGTTCGTTCGTTCTGTAGCAATTCAGTTCTCAGATTTGATACCTAATAATCAATCACAAGTTCAACTCCTCAGAAAATGCATGTCAGTAATCAAATGATACTTATTTGCTGGTTCACATAATTGTTGAAACCAAGTCAAATTTGTGTAGAATCGCAGAGAGATAAAATTTTTGTTTACTAGATAGCAATTAAAGGAGAAATTCAATCAATATTGGATGCATTTTGACCTCAGAAACTTCTAGAACATTCTTATATGCCCTATAGAATTACATTAAAAATTCAATGGTAACAAGTTCTAAGTTGAAAATGATCTTGCAAGGAGTTGTTAAATTGCAGGACATTCATTTTAATGGGTACATGCAAAGTTCCATTGGAGAATCTTCTTGAAATGTGTAATTAAAGGGAAAATGTAACAATTTAAAGGAGTAAATAGTAGGATAGGGTAAAGATAATTAAAAATTATTTATGTATGTAAGATAGCATGTATATATCACACACCGGCAAGAAAAGTGACACAACTGAAAAATGCAGCATTTGAGAAAAATCAACTTTCAGAAAACTATAAAGCTTGACTAGCATTACAATAAAACTGATACAGGTACCCTCGGGTGGACAAATTATGAGATAGAGATGTGTCACTTTTCGTTCATAGTGGGACACTTCATGCATATTTTTCAATGACATAACCTCAAAATTGCCATTTTTTGACTTGTGTCACTTTTCTTGCAGGGGTGCAATAAGTGTGTATATATTAGGTAAAATAATTAAAACATATTTTAAATATTTTACCTAATATATATATATATATATATATATATATATATATATATATATACACACATATATACATACTCTCTTCTTTTATCATATACAAATAATTTAAATTTTTTTATTTTAACTTTTACAAAATACCATGATTATTTCTTCTTATCTTTTTCTTGCTTCATTTGAGGGGTTTAGATTTTTCCATTGTTATGAAAATTTCTTCCAGACTTCTCCACCCCTTTCATTTTTTATTTTATGTAAATTTTCCAAATTTATTTTTAGATCAGAGAAATGCAAAAAGGAAAAATATTGAGAAGGGGGATTCTCCACAGAATAAAAGATCTAACAAAGAAGGCCCTAGTTCATCTACTAAAAGATGTAAAAAACCTCCGAAAAAGCGAAATCCCAAAAGAAAACCTCTATGTTTGTTTCCATCATCACCAAAAGCAAAGAGTAATGAGAAAACACCTAATAAAAATAATGATACTGTTCCAGTTCTTTCTATTCCTGACACTCCTTCACTTTCTGGCCAGTCATCTGCTTTTAAATTATTGTCCCAAATTACTGGACAATTTGAAAGAGAAGAACGAAGTCCTGTTTTGAAGATGTTAATGTCAAATGCTGCCACATTGTCCCAAAAAGGCAGTCGACTTAATTCTTCTCATGTTCGTTGCTTGGATTTTGAATCAAAGGCAAAGGATCAGTGTGAAAACAATGAACTTCAAACAAACAATAAGAAAGGTAAATCCAAAGATAAAGATACAGAGAAGTCTCCTGTGCAAAACAGAAGATCCCTTCGGATTCAGCAGTCAAAAGAAAAGCAAAATCAATCTAATTGCCAGGAACAAAATAAAAATGATTCAAGTTCTGTTTATGCCCAAACTAATAAAAGAAAAAGAAGTTTGCCCAAGAAAAGGTTACAGTCAAATAATGAAAATTCAACTATTGATATGACTGCTGTTATACTTAGCAGCATGGAAGAAGCTAGACAGCATGCAATTAACGCTAAAGAAAGAAATTCTGAATATGTGCTAAATAAAGCATCCACCAGTGCATTACCATCCAGTCAAACTTTTCTAAATAATTCAAGTGATATTATGGATGAAGAAGTCATTAAATTGATTGATTTGGATAAAGAGGTTTTAAATATTAAAGAAAAAGATTATAACTTGACCACATGTGTAACAGTAAAAGATAAATCAATTGCTGATTCAAAAGTTAATGATTCCCCCTCTCAGACTGATCTGATGTTAAAACAGATTGTTGATTGCTCCTCTAAAGAAAAAATTGAAAATTTAGGATGTGAAAATTCTGTTCATAGTGTTGAAAATGTTGTACAAGAAGAAACAGCCCTGCTGCATAACAATACAAAGTCTAGTACTATTGATCATTCCAATAAAGACGATTCCTCTGAAAATATAGCTATTTCTGAACCTTTATTAGTAGAACCTAGTCATTCACAAACTGAAACAAAAAATGTTGATTGTAATGAGTCTCTTAAAATTAATACCACATCTAGTAAAAAGGAAGATACCCGAGTAGAAAGAACAAAAAAGGTTACAAATGAGCAAAAGTTGAAAGATAGAGAATTGTCAAACTATTTATTTGGATCTGATGTTTCAAGCGATGAAAGTAATGTAGAAGAAAGTTCAAATAATTTTCACCAAAAGCCTGCTTCAGATACTAATGTTACTGACAAGGGAAATGCAATAAATCAATATTCAGAGACAAAAGAAAGCTGTAGGGGGGAAACGGATAACATACTTGAAACTGAAAAAAGTGCCAACGTTTCTTCCATTGGAGGGAAGTATCCTGTGATAAATAAAGAAAATTCTATTGTTTCTAATGTGTTAAGCAATCAAAAATCATCATTTTTAAAGGAAAAAACATGTGATCAGTTTGAAGAAAAAAGTAAACTTTGCTTTAATGATGAAGAAATGGAAAATGCTTTAGTAGAAAAAAGGGAAAAGGGGTTGCAGAATTCAACAGGCATTTTCAATTCAAAGAGACAGATCATAGCAGGCAACTCTCTTAGCACAGAACAAAATGCTACAACTGAATTGATAAATACTGCAGATAACATAATTGTGAAACCTAATGTTGAAATATCTGATAGCTCTAATACGGGAAAAGGTTTTGTTCATAATAAATCATTTTGTACTAGTACTAGTGAGGCCAGGAAAAAATACAAAAAGAGCAAATTTCTATCAGAAAATGATAATTGTGAAGATATAGAATCTGATGATCTACCTAATCTTTCCAGTGTATCTGATGTTGTGAAGCCAATTAATGCTAGTGAAGGAAATTCCAATATTGTATCTCTGCCCTCTAACTGTTCATTATCAGCAGATAATAACAATGAACACATGACAAATAAATATGATGCAAATCAATCTTTGGTATCAGATCAATTTAGTAATATTAAAGGAAAATATATTGCAAATATATCAGATTCTTCTATTTCTAAACAATCTCCAAAGAATCAGAAAAATGAGGTGACCTATTTTAAAAAGTCTCAGGATTTGCTAAAAAAAGCAAGAAATAAAGAATTTAGTAATTCTAGAGCTTCCTTGGAACAAAACCAAAAAAAGCGGAAAAGACAATCACGTGCTTTACAAAAAATTATTGTGTACGGAAGACCATCAACAAGTGACCTTATTAGCGTAGAAAAGCAAAAGACCAAATATACTTCTTCATCCTCTCCCCATAATGTGAATTTAGGCATGTATTCAAACATTAAAGCATCTCGATCTAAACATTCTCCAGAAGCTGGTGGAAAGAACCTTGATCAAACTTCTTGTCAAACTGATACTTATAAAAATAAGAAAAATTTTGACAAGAACAAATCTCCAAAAAATTTCAGTGGTCATAAAATTATAAATCCTTGTAATCTTGTTAACAGATCTAATCCTGTTAGTATGATTGATGCTACCAAAGAAAATTCCAGTCTAGCTTCTAAGCATTCTAAATACTCTGCTGATGATGATATGGACATTGTGAGTAAATGTATTGAGGTGAATGACTCCTTAGTACCTGTGGGAGATATTAATGAAAGAGGAAAAAGCATTTGTACTACAGAACCCACCACTCAGAAAATCCTCAAAGATTCTTCGAAAAATCAAGAAGATGCATTGACCCATTTTGAAAAACCAAAAAATTTCCAACAAGAAGACAAAGATCACAGTAAAATAAATGAAAGTTCTAAGGCTTCAGATTTGTTGCTTGAATCTGTAGATTTAACTGAAACAGTGTCGGATGATTTAGAACAAAATGTTGAAATTATATCACATGATGACAAAAAAATTGTTTCATCTGAAAAGGGTAATCAGAGTGGATCAGGTTTAGGTAATGCTGACAAACAAGCAAGATCTGCAAGAGTAGAAAATCAAATGATATCATCTCCCTCATCATCCACTGGACATAACAAAAATGTGTATTCAAACATCAAAGCCCCTTTATCTAAACATTCTCCTAAAAGTAGAAGAGACAGCCCTGATCACACTATTTCCTTTCAGTCTAATGTTTCAAAGGAAAAAAGGGAGAAATTCCTTAAGAGTAAATCTCCTAAAAATTCCAATCATGAAATTTTGAAAAACCAGGATCTCTCCAGTTTTACATCTGAGTTTGAGACTGTTAGTGTTGTTGATGGCTCCAGAGGAAATTCTAGTTTAATTTCTCAACATCATTCTGGTTCAGCAGGGCCCTCAAGAAATGTGAATGATGTGTTGACATATTCTGAGAAATCTAAAAATCAATTGCAAAGGGTTAATAAAGCAAATGAGAGCTCCAAAGCTTTAGGTTTGCTGCCTAATAAAGATTTAGATGATTTAAAACAAAATAAGGAAAAATCATTGCACACTAATGATAAGAAAGAATTATCTGAGCAGAGTAAAAAAATTGGATCTCAGGAGTCAGCAGTACTTCTGAACTCAGAAAATCAAGATAAGGCTGGCAATAGCATGAGGTTAGGGAAAGTGGGGATGAGATCAATATCATCGTCAGGGCATAACAGGGATGCAGTTTCTTCTGTACAAACAACTATACCTAGATATTTAAAACAAACTACCAGTAAAAGCCTCAGTGTAAGACCATTTCATTCAAAAGGTTTTGAGGATAAGAAAAATAAATTTCATGGCAAATCTCGGAGATATTCTGATAGTTATGAAATTTCGAAAGCCTTTGATCGTTCTAGGTATGACAATGATTGTTCTAGAACAATTCGATCTTTTAAAGGAAATTCTAATTCCATTTCAAAACACTGTGCAACAGAGGATTTAAACATTAGAGATACATATAAAAAAAAAGATAGATGTAAATTTGTGTCAGATCTTCAAAATTCAGAAAAACACATAAGAACTGGTAGTTTTACCAGGGATGAAAAAGAAGCACCCTCATCTGCATCATCACAAACTACCCATAAAGTGTATATGAATTCTGAAAAATCAACATCTAAACATTCTTCAGCTGAAAGAAAGAAAACTGATCAGCGTAGGTATTGTTCAACGGGGAATGTGAACATTAGAGATACATATCATAAAAAAAGTGGTTGTAAAAATGTGTCAGATCTTCGAAATTCGGAAAAATGCATAAGAACTGGTAGTTTTACTAGGGACGAAAAAGAAGTAGCCTTGTCTGTATCATCACAAACTACCTGTAAAATGAATATGGATTCTGAAATATCTGCATCTAGACATTCTTTAACTGAAAGAAAGAGAACTGATCAACATAGGTCATTTAATTCTAAAAAGTCTGCAATCTCTCCAAAGACTCAGAATCATGTTTCAACTGCTGAAAAATCAGAAAATCTAAAAGTAAAGGAAAAGGAAGTAAGGAATAATTTCAAGACTTCAAATTTGTTGTCTGACAACTTGGAGTTAGTCGAAGGAACTAAAATAACCTCTGACAGAGAAACAGTATTATTACACAATGAAGTAAAAAATATTTCATATCAAAATAACAAAACAACCATATCTCAAGATTCTTTAGATTTTGTGAATGCACAAGCACAAGTCACATCTAATGTCAATATGAACTCAGATAAGCAATCTGACTCTGTTTCAACTGTACAAAATGTTGTTCCTAACCTAAAATCATGTACAGTATCTGAGGGAACAATTTATTCTCAAAGTGATGATAGTTTGTCAAGTATATCTTCCAAAGAAGCATATCATGAAGCTAATAGGGTTCGTCCTCCATTTAAAAAACGTATAAGGCCAATTCCAGTTAAATCCCCTGTTAAAACTCCTACTCCTTTTTCTCCATTTTGGTCTGGTCAAGAAATTGCCGCAACAGATCCTGGAACTGACTTAAATTTAGAAAATTCAATTAAAAGAGGATCATTTGAAAAGGATGCACCAAGTTCAACTAAAAAAAGAGTCAGTGAAAATACACTAAAAGAATTCAACGTAGCAGTTACGATTTCAAATCCTGAAATTGAATCGCTTAATAGTAGTACGATGATTGGATCTCCTGATTCTAATTCTATACTAAAATCTAGTCTTCCAAATCCTTCACCTGTACCTTCCTTATTAGTGACTCCTATAAAAGAGACACGTCCAATATTTGCAACTCCTGTAAAAGTGGTAAATACTCTTCCTATGTTTCAAAGTCCTATTTCTAAAAGTCAGATATCAAATCCTACAACTCCAAGTCCAAAAATTAAATCTGCATTCCGTAGCCCTTATCCACAATCAGGAAAACCTAAATCTATGGAATATTTCTACAGAACAGCTTTTCCGGATAAAAAAAGTGACTTACCAATTAGTCCTCTTTCTTTTTCTAATTCATCCTGTACTGCTGATGCTTTTTCTGCAAGGAGACAGTTGCTTGAGGATGAATCCTGTTCACAATCAACTAATGCTATGCATGTTGAGATCATAGATAAGGCTAAAGATGTGGTAAGTGAAAATAGTAAAAATGCAGCTGAAAATCAATATTTAGATGGATGTAATAATGAAGATTTTGATAAGAATGAAACAGAAAAAGAAAATCACCAGCAAGAACTTTCCAGTGAGCTTAATGAGAATCATCTCAGAATGAGAGAAGAACAAGAAATATCTGAGAGTATAACTATTGTTTGTAAAGATGGAAAAGGAAAAGAGGATTTGCTTTCTTGTACTGTGGGTAGGAAAAGAAAGATATCAGAATCATTATATTCTGACACATGTTCAACGGTTGTTGATTGCTCAGATCTTGAACTAATGACACCTGAAAAGAATGACTGGTTGAATAAGCCCTTGTTTTCTAAAGAACATTCTCCTGTGACATCAAAGAAGAAAAAACTTTGTGAATTATCTTCCAGTTCTGATGTAACACCAACTAGTTCGCCAGAAAAGGGGGAAATTTTCAAAAGTCCGCATATTCAGAGTTCTTCTCATTTGTTTCCAGAGAAAAGTCCATGCAAAACACCTGCTACAGATATGTTATTTAATTCCAGTACAATGCAAAAAATACATATGGAAAATGTAGCAGAAAATTTTGCCATACAAAAATCAATAATTGATGAAAAAAAATTGCTGCAGTCTGTAAAGACTATTTCAAATACCAACACAGCTAGTCACAAATCTCCTTTGAGTAAAGATACTGATCAGAGAGCAACTGAAGGAGAAAATGAAAGCCCATCTGGAGTGGTATGTATAGTAATTTTTGATTGCATGTGTTACAACTCTGAATCTACACTCTATCTCATTTTTTTCTACAAATCTACTTATTTCATTATGGGATGTAAGGTTTCTATGCATGTAACCTTTTTTAAAATAGAATTTTTTCCATTTTCCTGTTTAAAGCTTCTCAATTCATAAATATTACATAAAGGTTTTTTTTTCTTTTAATGTTATTAATTATGAATTACTTAATGTGACTTAACTCTTTTGAAGTATTATTTAGCAACATATTTTCTCTCGTATAAATTAAAATGGTTTCTTTGCTATAAACATATTTAAATGAACAGAAGATTGGATTTTAAGTTATTAGGAGAAAGTGATTTATGTTGTTTAGGAAAATATTGAATTTCTCTCTAATATTAGAGAGAAATTGATAAGCTAATTATTTTTTCCTATTGCATTTAATTGCTGTTTGTTTTTCAGGTCACTCAAGACTCAAAATTAAATGTAAGTAGCATTTTGCTTTAAAATATATTTAAAATATTTCATTGCTAAAAACCTATACTTCTTTTTTATTCTAAAAAACTTTTTGAATGAATCTAACTCTTATTTCTCAAACAAAATGTGAAACTTTTAATTTTTTTTATTTTTGCGTCATATTTCCATCAATAACTTATTCTGCATTTACATTAATTGCTCTGATATCAACAACTCAAAAATGATGACAAACAAATCTTTTATATTTTTCCAGTAGTATGCATGCATTACAAATAAAAAAAAATTACTCATTAGTAAGCAGAAATGATTTATTCTATTCTCTCTGTGGAAGTTATTTGATACTGAGTACCTCTATATTTTGTGAATTTAATTTGGTATCTGAAGAAGTTAGTTGTAGGGTTTTTGTTGTGTTGGTATTGCAGACACAACTGGATATACCATTAGTGTTCTATTTTGTGCATACATATTTTTGTATAAAATTACTTTTTATTATGGAGCATTATTGTGTACATACTAAGAAATAAGAAAATTGCTCAAATTTAGTTTAGCAAACTCATTATTCTTATCCTGACCAGATTAATTACCTCAGCATTGTTTGCTTTAGCAGCATTGTTTCATCAGCATGGCTTGAAATAGCTTGTGATGTCTTTTATTCATCATAATTTGTAGAAATTAGTCTTCACTTGAGATTTTTACTGCTTAGAGCAGGGACTCTCAAGTTTTTTGTCACCATGAAAGTAAATAAATGAACAATGGGTAGTTTCATTTGTTTAGACCCTTTCAGGACAGGGACCCTTTCATTCTGATGTAACTGATCAGAACAAAACCTACTTTGTTTTTACCACTACCATTCACAGCCCTGTAGTGTACACGATTTAAACTTAGAGAAGCTATGAATTAACAGACCAAAACACCTTCTGTTTCTCTGTCTGTCAAAATTATTTTATGGATCTAACTGTTTTATTAATTTGTTTAAAAAATGGGATGAAAGGTAATTTTAATCTATAAACCTTAACCTAATAACAACAGAAATTAGTACATTTTACATACACTTAAGAAAATTCAGAATGACCCATGATTGCTGTATTGGCAAAAATCCTGGTCTTTGCTCACTCTGTGGATTAGATAATGGTTGAAATGAATTCTGTGGCTAGTAAAAATATAATATGCATATTTCATTACTTCTTCACTGGTATGTTCAGCAACTATGTTGTATTGAAGACTTCATTAATCTATATATATAAAACAGTTCTGTAACTGACTCACTGACTGACATACAATTCACAGACCAAACCGCTGGACCTAAAGGGCTGAAATTTTGCATGGCGATTCTTCTTCTGGTGTAGGGGTGCACTAAGAGAGATTTTTGAAAAATTCTTCTTAGATTTTTTTTTAAATTAAATTTTTAAGCTGTTTTAGTAACTTTTTTTAAGTTTGCATTTAAGATAATAATTTGAGGGTTATAAAATTTATATCACGAGAAAGATCATAAAAATTCCTTTAAAATGAGATCTTTTTCGAATGTTTACCTCCATTTTCTGATTTTTGGTGAATTTTTAAAGATTAATTTTTAGAATTTAATTTATGAAATGCTGATCACAGGATTTCTTTTTCTGGTACTTTAAATAAATTTATCGTCATGTGCATAACAACTAAATAGACAAAAAAATTTTTTTTTTCTTGCTAATGCGGCAGACGATTGGACATTATTTTGTCTATAAAAATATCCCTTAAGATTTTTTTATAAATATATATATTTTTTTCTACATCAATTGTATATATTGATCATCGTATTTACTATAAATATATATATATATATATATTATTTTTTTTGGCATTAATTGCATACATTGACTGTTGTATTTAATTTGAATGTACTCCGTAGCGAAGTGCGGGTTTTCAGCTAGTAAATGCATATTTTTTGAGAATTCACAGAATGAACTTAAAATTACAGACAAAAATAACCAGGCATAATTAATTATTTTTTAACTCTTTATTGAAGGGAAATTTCCCATAAGGTGGTTGGAAATTTTTAGGATATACGTTTAAAAATTGCCATTATAAATTTAACACCTTCATTAGTTTTGGAGTCTTATTCCTGTATGTATGGTGTAAAGCAGTTCAGGGGAAAAAAAGTAAGTGTATATATATATATATATATATATATATATATACACACAAAGGTAGCATATTTATGGTTTCTTTTATAATATATGTTGTATATTATATTGGTTTTGGAAAGGTATGATAAGAAATTGTTGGAAAGGGACTTTGGGTTTTAGCACTCATCCATATGTAGAAAAGATTAGATCATGAAGTCAACAATGCAGATTAGATGTATAAAAAAGAAACATCATAACGAAAAAATTGCTAAGAGAGATTTTACAAACCAATTTGCCTAGAGTATGATTTTGAAACCAAAGATATCAAAAAAGAATTAATTTGAAGGGGCTATGATTAAATTAAGTGTTATAAGATATCTCATTCACATATATATATATATATGGGGGGTATTAATTTTTTTCTATTTTAGTTTAAATTCTTATTGTTTTATACTTCATATATCTATACATATTTCTCTTCCTTTTCAGCTTCTACTTAGCAAAATACAGATATATGGACTGGACAATATTTTGGACAGGTTAAAAGACAAATGAAGGTTTTACCCTAAAGAAACCATGCTTTTAAAACTTAAAAGTATTGTTTTCTTTTGTATTTAAACAACAAATTGTTATTTTATGTCTTCCTAATTTAAGTTTGTTTTAAATGTATTATTAAAGTTTATTTTTTATTACTTGTAAGATATGTTCATAGTATCATTCGTGTACATATATATCATACATTCACTGTCTTCTGTATTATTTGATGTGTGTATATATATTTTTATAAATTTTTCTTTTATGAGAAAAACATGCTATTCATATTTTGCCAAATATTCTGTTTTTATTATCAGTTCATGTTAATTTTTTAAAATTTTCTTTCATGAAATATTTGAAACACTGATAAATTTTAGTCATATCATAATAGCAATTTTATGATTCAGTTATCACATTTATATTAGATTAATGACCTTTTTCTTCAACAACACAAAATGTAGTGTTATTACTTCAAGGCAGTGATTTAAAAATGCATCTTCATATGAGAAATATGTGTGTGTGTTTTTCCCTCTAGCAGTGTGGGGCTGTTTAAATTATTCAGAATATTTTTGTAACATACACTCTTGAAAAGAGTATTTGGTGTTTATTGTCCAAGTTTCAATAAAACTTACAAATTGAAAACTTTTTCAGAAATTTTTTTCTCTTTGTTTGTCTAAAATCTTTCCTTTATTCTTTCTATAATTTTCAATTGCTGATGAACCTGTTTATAAAGGTTATAAGAATGTTCAATTAAAAGATGCCTCAGTGTATCAACTTAAAGTAAATAGGTTTAGACACTCAAGAACCTCATCTGCTATTGCTTAAGTTGTTTTAAAAAATCTTTTAAAAAAATAAAGTTTCAACTGAGCAGTGGCAACACATACTTATTTCATTTTAAGGAGAAATAGAGAATAATTTATGTTGATATTTGGAGCAATACTTTTGTTATGTAAAGCAAAAGCTAAACTGACCAGGAGCTACTGCTTAAAACCAGTTTCAAACATCTACAACTACCACAGTATTTAAACACAGACTCTGGTTTGGAAGCCTAATGGTTATAGAATAAGTTAGAAGCAAGTTTGCAAAAATGAGATAACTGCTGATATTTCAGCTGGAAGAATGCAAGCTGGAAATGTTTCAGGATATTTTAAATGAATATGAATTTGAAAATATTTACAAATTACATTAAGCTACGATTTTATGTGAACTATTTTTGATTGTAAAAGGATTAAAAGTGGTAAATATATTTAAACTTTAGTAACATTTACAAAGTCTTTGTTCTTTAAAACTGTTGCATCTATCATTTATACTATAGCATATCTTAGAAAACTTATTCTATAACTTCAGAACTGTTAAAGTATCTGATAACAAATAGAGAAAATAAAGCAATGTTGAATTATTGATGAATATCTGCTCTGGGCAGTTGAGGAAGGTTCAGCAATGGAAACCAAATACAGACCACTCGACTGTACATCCAACCACTTGACCAAGGAGTCATTTAAAAAAAATATTTTATTTCAGTTGTTTTGTGTAGGGCTTATTAAGAAAACTCTATAAATTTATGAAGGTGGATTCTATGGGGGGATGGGGAATGATGCTTGGCACTTTCACTTGTAGGAAGCATAGGCATAGCGTGCTTCTAACTTTTTTTTTGGGGGGGGGGCATGAATTGAATTCAGTTAGGGCCCTCCTCCACACATTGACTGCCGGGTGGTCCTTAAAATATGAAATATTCGGATTTTTTAAAAATTTAATAACAATAGAATTGTTATACAAGTTATACAGAGGCTGTTCACACATTTTTAGACGATGTATATTGTATTCACAAAGCTAAATTACATAAAATTCTTGTGTTTTAAATGTTCTATTTGACATCCCTTATTCTGAACTATCTTTCGACACCGCAATTTTCAGGATAATAATGCCTTTTGAAGTGTCAGAAGAGGTATTCTATCCCATTCCTCCTGAACAGCTTTCCAGAGTCCTGTAAGTGTTTTGGGACGACGTTTGGATAATGCAGATTTTAAAAGTCCGAAAGCACAAAAATCCATAGGTGATACATCGGGAGATTTAGTAGGGATATCAGTGAAGGGTGTGACCTTGATACCAGTTTTTTGTTCCATTTCTTTTAGGAAATTTACAGTGGATTTTGATGTGTGACTGCTAGCTTTGTCCCGATAGAGTCTCACAGATTGATGGCACTGTGGGTAAAGCGATGGTATTTCATTCAGAAAAATTGGTGATAAAATATGTTCCTGATAGTATTTGGAGTTAATCTTGACATTTTTTTCCACTCTTTATTTTTAACTTGCCATTATAAGAAAAACCAGCAACAATCATGAATCCCTTAGAAAAACTTTCTTTCGATTCTTTGAACCATGTACTTAAATTTTTTTCTCCCCTTTTATGATAATAAATGGCTCTTTTTTTGTTGCAATCATTTAAATACACCCATGATTCATATATTGTGACAATTGTTTTCCATTTTTCTTTGGATAAGTGTTTCTCATATAGAATTCTGCAGCGTGTCCTGCGTTCAGCGATATGATTTGGAAGAAGACGATGCACATTACGTTTTTTCGCTTTCTTAAGATTTAAATCAACGTTTTTATCATTTTGTTTACAGTGGAACCGAGCATTTTAATGATTTTTCAACTGTCCTTTGACTAGGGGGATTTTCTTTTAACATTAAACAACGTACCTTTGCAATAGTCGAAGATGTCCGTTTTTTCCTTGGATACTTGTTTGGAATTTTTGTCCCACCTGAGGCTCCAATTTGACGTTTTTTTCCTTTCTTGTTGACGATATTACCTATCGACGCTTTAGATATCACAAAACCATGACTCTCACATCATTTTTGGATAACGGAGTATGCATATTTCTCTTCAGAAAGAGCATAAATGTAGCCTTCGAACCACTGCTTTGTTAAAAACGCCCTTTTTGAATAAAAACAAAACTTTCAAGCCGTAGACGATAATTTTGACTTTTAAAAACATAGTACAATTGCAATTATTTCTTTTGTAGCAAACGATTTTTTATTACCGCTTACCAAAATCGTCTAAAAAATGTGTGAACAGCCTCTGTATAATGAGAAAAATAAATATAATATAAATAAAATGAGAAAAAAATATAGCATCGAATTTTTGCTATGGATCATAGCATTGTTAAAAACTATGTTAAGGCTAAAGACAATTGGAATCTTCAGTTTCGCTTTTTGAAAAAGTGGGAAGAAAACAATATTCTTAAAAGTTTTCTACAATTTTCCAATTTTAACTGAACTTCTATTAACGTTTTAATTTATTTCAAGTTAAGTTGGGAAGCATGTCCTCCCCTGCCTATTATAGAAGTTTCTCTTCAATAATAGAAGTAAAATTGATCTTATGTAAGTCACAGGTATGATAATTGCTTCTTTGAATAATATATTATATACTGAGGTACAAAATTACATTGATGAATTTCCTCCAAATGTGTGGGTGAAAACATCTTGGGCATATTATTTTATATACAGTGATTTCCGCTTATAAGAATCACGTTTGTTAATACTGTTTTTGATTCTTATAGCCCAAATTTTGGTTTTCGGACAGGCACACACACCTGTATATACATATATTAGACAATTTACCATAAAATACTCTTTAATTTACGTTAATTATCATTTATTAAAATTATTTTTTATAATTTAAAAAATACGACTTAATTTTTAGACTTGGAAGTAGATACACATGATTATAGTAAGAGAAGAAAATATTTGTTCCAATATTTGTTACAACATATCTGTTTAACAGTTTTAACATTTCACTACAGGAAGGGAGCAAGAAAAAGTTTTCTATGGTAGTTTGAGGTCATGAAGTTTTCAGGAGGCTGTTTATATCTCTTTCAATACCAATAGTCTCAGACGAAGATTAACCTTCTAGCTTACGTTTCACGGTTTGATAACGAGCTGAATCTACTAATGTCACGTTCGCCTAAGTGACAGTGGACACTTCACCGGAAATTTTATGTGTTTCAGGGTCCAGGAAGCCGCAACCAGGATGTGGGAGGTGGGGAAAACAAGAGTCCCTGTCTTTGTTTGTCAGTGTAGAAAAGTGAAGTCGGACCCAAACGGGTAAAGATGCCCCCGGGTCAAGTTAATAGGGCAGTGTTGTGCTAAAACGTTTTAGGGGAAACTATTATTTTATGTCTAACAAAGAAAGGGATGTATTTTACGACTGTATTCCATCACATCTTATCACTCTTTCTTTAAAAAAAAAAGAAACAAAGAACTTCGTACCTTTTGAGGGTTTAAGTGGCTTTTTTGTTAAAATGAAAGGAAAGCGAAGAGTGTAAGCTGATTCTTAAAACCGGTGGATTGATTTTTTAAAGCGAAAATTTTAACATGGAAATAATACTTTTGTTTTTGCAATATTGATTCTTATAAACGGTTGATTCTTATAACCACTGATCACTATAAGCGGTGGTTACTGTATTAGAGAGAGTGCAATGAATCTGACTATAAGCTGAGCCTTTAGCTTGATAAACTGTGGAAACAGCATAAAGTATAATTCAATATCTTCCATCTTGTTAGAAAATAAGGTGTGGATACCTTGTGATGAAGCGCTTTCGATTTTAAAGAAAAATTAAAATTTTTAGAGAGATAAAGTGATCGAAGGCTGTTTTCATCACATTTTGGTTAGAATGCTAGGAAGCCGCCTTTGATTAGAGGACGGAACAGTCGTCTTTTACGCCTTATATAGCCAATTTAAAAGCGGCGGTGCGCGGTAGGGGGTAGGTGATTGCAGACGCAGATAAGGAGATGGCACCAGGGTTTGACATTAAAGTAAAATACCCTATTGTAAACAAATTTATTGGGTCTGTTTGGGAGGTAGACCGCAAAACACGTGACTGGACTTTGGGTGGTCTGTTTTATGACGCAAGGAAGGCGTGCATGGGTTATGGGATTATCCAATCAAAGAAATGAAAATTGATGCTAAGTGGTGGATTTTTGAAAGCTTTCCTGAATGGATTAGGAGTCACGAGAAGGCGTGGGCATGGTTGTAAAAAAAATAAATAAATAGAAGACTTAGAGTTTTTTTCGAGAATTCACTTATGCATGCAAGGCCGGGTTCCCTCTTCCCGGTGCTTAGCATCGCAGGTGATTAAGTGTTGTTATTTTAACTGTCGAGGAACAGTTGAGCTTGCCCGGGAGTTTCCCGAAGAAATATGTATTTTAGCGGAGCAGAGATCCGGTTGATGTATCCCGGTATGAGAGCCTCCTGATCGAGAGTTTGTTTTGCTGAGGATGAGAATCTGGTTGCTGCCTTCACCAATAAATAATTGAGAGTAGGTGTGGAGAGAATTGCGCCTTCACATTGGAGTTCCTATTGAGTCGTCCCGGAGAAAAGTTTTTGATTGAGAGAGCTTGAGGACATCAAGTGCCTGACAACTACCCCCATCTTTTGAAAAGCGCGGAAGAAACATACGATAGATGCCCACGACAGAGCTCAGAAGCCCACGACAGCCGAAAGATGTTGAATGCCTGCTACCCGAGAAAGAAGAAAGGAGACCCCATGCCCGATGATAGCATCGACACCCGTGTTCCAGTGCGGTTAGCATCCAATTGAGTGAGTGTTAATCATTTTGTCTTGTTCAGACCCAACATCGAAAATTTGAATGATTTAGTGCGGGATCAATGTTTGTTTGTTTTTTAAAAATATAGATTTGGAGAGAGAGTAGTTCTTTGCCGTAGGTAAAATAAATAAATTTATGCTCCCTGAATCCAAAAGGTGCAGGTTTAATTAAATACATGTCATTCGATATGAATCGAGGAGAAAATGCTAAAGGATTAGTAAAATGTGTAAACTGTGTACTAAGATTTGGTGATTCGGTTTTTGAGTTAAATTGTAAATAGACAAGGTTGTAAATAAATCAATTTTATTTTGTTACATTGGAGTCAGTCATCTTTGTTTTGTGTAGTTGATCTAAAGGAAGGTTTTAGAAGAAAAGTTTGTTTGACCTGTTCGGTTGCAAATCTGTCTTGAGCTTTGGGTTGTATTTAACCAAATAAATCTTAAAAACACAACGCACCCAAATACCTATTACTTATAAATAATTTGTACTAACCCAAATAATTTACGAATCACGCCCCAAAAATAAATAATTTAAAGACAGGCAACACGACATACCTATAACCCTTGAACATGTCATGATCCATCTTAGTTATTGCAGCTAGGTCAGTTGCAGCTTTGAAAATAGAGAGGCACTTATCAAAATAAATACCATTATCAAGTGAAGTATATAGAGAGTCCTATGCACCAAATGGGACATGCCGTGGCAACAGTTAAGGCCTTCTGAGTTTGGATCCCCACCGTTGACTATAGACCGCTGCTGGCAGCTTCCTCCCCTCCCCCCGACCTGTACCCAGGCCCACAGAAACAGTAGATAACAGAGCATGTATCACTCAAATCAGCAGGCTGAAATACCATTTAAGATTGAGATTTTTGAAGTATTGAGCCGAAAATGGATGCTCAAGAGGCTAGAAAAGAACCCAGTGATGCGCGGTTAATGAGGGTGGCCCGAAAACAAGAGAGTTAAATTTATGGTATCGTTGCTACGACTATCTAGGAACCAACTTAGCCGGAACAGGTATCTGGTAAATTTTGGAAGCGACAGACCCTGGGCGCGTTATCTCTCATCCCAAATCAGATCGGCTTCACGAGTCGTGGCCCTCCCTGTAGTTCAGCATATAGAGAGTCATCCTGAACCCTAGAATCAACTACAGTGATTTTAAGGTTTATACCTTGAGCTGGGAATTATGCTTCTAGATATAAACTACTAGTTTTCCAATTTCTCCACCTATTGACATTATCCATAGGTGGATCCAGGCCCTGATTTTCCATTATGCCCGGGCCTAGGGGCCCCTCAAAATTTTTATTTTTTTAATTTTGCCTTTTTTGATAGCAATTCTTTTTAGATATCCTTTCAAATTTTTCTAAACATGTTGCAAATCTGCCCGATGACACACAAAAGAGTGCATATAGTCTTCCAGACCAATCAAATATCACGTTTAAAGTTTGCAAATGAAAGAAGTCATCTGATTGGTTGCAGTTAGATGCTATGCTTATACACTGATAAGGTTCGGCGAGATATCTGAATCACAGAAGAAAAAAACTCATAATCAAGGATCTTATAGTTTATATTCCTTATTAATTTCTCACCAATGCAAATATCTTTATAGTTTTGTCTCATATTTATATTTAATATTTGCTTTAACAAGTAGTAGGGAAGTGAATTTATCTAATCGAATGAAAACAATTCATTTGTTTACAAGTGTACCGCATGGTTTGTTGGTTAACGTGAACTTATTAAGTTGTAAGTTATTTTTATTTGCGACTAGATGTATTACCCGGCTTCGAACGGGATTCAGTTTCTGTTATTATTTTTGGAACAGATGTAGTATACGCATCGGGCCTATTTTTGGCGACTTTTTTTGTCGCCAAATCCCCGTGTCTTCGGGGTTCTAAGTTTGGCGGCCATCTTGAAAATCCGTAAAAACACGGTTTTTTCCAATTCTTCAACTAAGCTTGAAATTAAAAAAAAACCATGTTTTTATCGGACGTTTCGCTAGATCCCCGTGTGTCTCCGGGGTTCTAAGTTTGGCCGCCATCTTGAAAATCCTCAAAAACACGTTTGTTTCCCCCCCTAATGCTTCTACAATGCTTGAAATTTTAAAAAAACATGTTTTATCGGAAATTCCCGGCCGAAATAAAACACGGAACAAACCAAATTTTTTTTTAATTTTAGGAATCAAATTTTAATGATTTTGAACAAATTTTAAAAACCAAAAAAAAAAAATTGACACTCTTCCAAACCACCTAGGAGGTACGTGGCATAGGCTCGTTTTTTTAGTGGTTTCCCCAGATAAACTGGGCCTAGTCCACAGACAAAACAACAAAAATCTGTGGCATTAGGCCAGATATTGATATGTCATTTTTTTTTATGTTTTTGGCAAAGTACAAAAATTAACTTTTGTTGTGAAATATAAAATCGCTCAATTGAGTTTTTCAATCCAAATATTCTCTAGTTAATACTCATATTCAACCCCCAGCATATGGCTGGTCTTCAATGAAAATTTTGAATTTGGGACTAAAATATTCTATTAGGGATCAGGTATTACCTCTTTTATACATAACAGCATTTGCAAACAATACGAATAACTTAGTATTATTTCATAATTCCACTATCAGCTTTTTGCCACATTAGACATATCAACTTAAAACATAAAATTGAATTTTTCGGACATATCAACATCTACTGGAGCCATAACGCCACAGAAATATAATAAAAATAAATAAATAATCTTGGTTAAAAATATTTTTTGTTATAATAATAAAATCTTGACTAGAATAAAAATAAATAAATAATCTTGGTTAAAAATATTTTTTTGTTATAATAATAAAATCTTGACTAGAATAAAAATAAATAAATAATCTTGGTTAAAAATATTTTTTTCTGTTATAATAAGAAAATCTGGATTACATATAGACATGATAAATTCTAGACTAGGAAAAAAAATACCATACAAAGCAAGTGGAGACTTTTTCTTTTCATTGCATGGATTTTCTTTTCTTTGCAGTTACAGTTTTAAATTCCTCCCAGTTAATATCCGCCACAATTTCCAGAAACTTATTAAATGGATCAACGTTTGTTTCTTCGCACATTTGCCTAAACATATACATTGCTAAGTAAAATTGAAAGTCAGCTTGTCGGTTGTATGCCGGCAAGCTGCTTTTAACGTGTCTCCATGTGCTTTCTATAGTATTTGTGTGGCATCCACTTTTAGGATCCACAAAATGTACACTGTGATTTACAGTTAAATGCTGGTATCCCTCCTCGCCCAAACTATCATAAGCCTTCCAACAATCTGAATAAATAGTTGTACCTGGCAAAATCCATTCATTAATTACACCCAGTAGCGTATTAGCACTCCTATCACCTACAGCAACCAAAAAAAGCTTCCCGCTGCCCCTCTCAACTCCACCAAAAACCCATTGACCCTCAACTGCATGTCCCCGATGATATTTTCTCTTCCCAAATTTAGACTCGTCAATTTCAACTATTTTGCCAGGACCCCCAATTTTCTCCGAGGATACCTCTATATAATCTAAAATGCACTCGTTGACAAACTGCCTCCAGTCGCAAACAGTATGACTATTAAAGCCACACTCCTTCCAAATTTTGCCCGACTTACTCCCATCCAAAATCTCATAAGTCAAAAAAATAACTTCCTGCAATTTTAATGGACTATTTGAAAACCAGGATCCTACCCTAATAGAAGTATGCTGATTGCAGGTCTTCCCGTTAACATTCCTACGGCAAGAATACGTATACCCATCTGAAATTGATGATTTAACAGATAACTTCATTAATCCCGAACACCCCTTGCATAACACATTAACTTTCAACAGTCCCACTTCCCTAAGAAAATTTACAAGCAGCTCCTGATTGTCCGCTAAATAGATCAAAAAAAAAGTTATTCGCAATTCCTGGAGGTCCCATTGTATGTCTACCATTCGAAAAAGAGAACCCAGATTTTGAACCCACAATTCCCTGATATTTCCTAACATCACTAACACCCAGCATTTTAGACATTGTAAATCAAAAAAGAATAAAGCAATTAATATTTTAGAAAAGAATTACTATGAATGTAATAGTAAAAAGAACAAAAAATTTAATATAAATTTAAAGCAATGAGAACAAAAAATTAATAATTAAGTAATTTAAAGTAAAGTAATATAAAGTAATTTAAAGTAATATAAACAAAAAAGTTATATAAAAGGAAAATTTTAACCACGTGCAAAAAAAATAGGCTTAAAAATACGAACCACGACCTCCGACCTTCAACCTGTGAACTCAAGACGCAAATGATGTTATTGGCGTCAAAAAAAACTTAACTAACCTTAAAAACAAAGGGATGGCACAAAAATTTGGCTTGATTCCATATTTGGCGTAAAATCGCGCGCAATTTGGCGTGATTTTGTATTTGGCGAAAAATCGACATTGCCAAACCCAATACGTTTGCCAGAAAAAAAAAAAACCCCGGCAAAGAACTACCAGATTTGGCGAAAAATCGACCCTTGGCGTTCGTTGCGTATACTACATCTGTACCTTATTTTTTTCAATAATTAGCCTCATGTTATGATGTTCTACAGTTTTCGCTAAAATTCTTTTGTGGTAGCAAATAGCATTAGTTTGTTGTCGGTTCATTGCTTTCCTCTACTTTCGATGTTGAAGCTCGAAGACAATCGTATGTTCGACGCGTTAAAAGTTTCTTCATCAGTCTCACTGCTTCGGATCACTACAATTTGAATTCTGTTACCTTCAAGCTCTTCTTGGGAATGTTTTTTCTTCAGATTCTTGTGTGCGTCTAACTGAAATTCGAATTCTGTTTTTTTTTCATAACATTGCTCATTTCTCAACAATCTTTGACATTTTGCCCTTACTTCTGCAGAATTAAAAGTTGCTCTCCTCTTTTTGGGCATTTTAAAGCATTAATTTACAGCTAGTCAATAACGTTTGAATGGATTTATTATTATAGAAAAATAATCAATAATGTTTGAATGGGTTGAGATCACATTCAATATTAAAACACAGCAAATCTGATAATTATTATAGAAAAAGTATATACACGTATTTCATGCTCGGAATTCTTTCTCAAAACTAAATCGTCTGCTACATTTCAATGCCACTTTCAGACTTTCTTAATTATAATATACATGTATTTCATGATTGTAATTCTTTCTCAAAACTAATTCATCTGCTATGTTTCAATGTCACTCCAGTTATATAAATCATCGCGTCAAGGCTAAACGGACGTGTTTCCAGCTAAGTGAACGTATCCTTCAGTATATTTGAGTTTGAACAGTAGCTTGGGATAGATTCAATAAGGCGAAACGTCGCAATGTCACTGGCTACGTCAGTTTTCGTCTACTATAGATCACGTGATTATCGGGTGGCAGAAAACAGAAGCCGTTCATATGCGTTTGCATGTGTGTTTGGACGATACCTTCATTTTGAGTTAAATAATTTAAGTTTATTTATAAAATTCCTCATATTAGTTGTATGTAACAGGTATTTTAACATTTTCTTTTTAAATATTTCGCAAGGTTTAAGAGAATATAATCATTCTTTCGTTGAGAATCATTATTATTATGTTCAGATATGTATAGATATCAGGATAAGTTACTTCAGGCCAGCGTCTTGTATCGTAACTCCAGTCTTCCTCTGTCAATAAATACGGGTCACATACTGAATAAACCTTTCTTGGCTGTACCTGAATGTTTAATTTAGTGATATACCTTTGTTTAGATACCGTATCTAAAGACTTTGCGTAATCTGAGAGCATTTTATTCAACAAGCTATAAGAATGTTCATTGAACGCCATGTTAAATTATGCAATGTTTTGCCACTCCTCGCCAAACAAGAAGTAAAATCTGCAAGAGTTGAGATGTGACACGCTGCGAGACACTGCCCTATTCATGAAATGGATAGATAACATATTCATTGAAAATGAATGACTTTCCATCCTTATATTTTCATTTTTAAAAAGAAATATTCCGGCGTTGCCACGTATATGAAAATAATATATCAAATTCATTGTTGCATGCGCCAATATATGAATAAATCACGTTTTTAATTCATGTGTATTTATTTTTACAGAAATGTTATAATTTAATTGGCAACAATGAAATGTTACAGTGGCTTTGAACAAAAATATGTGGGGAAATTTGGCAATTTTCAATATCCGTTGATACTTCTAACATAATTCAGCAATGGAACGTCGTAGCGGAATGAAAATAGTCTATAACCATTGCGCAAGTTCAAGCAATAAGTTGACCAAGTTTCATCGCAATCGGATGAACGGTACGGCAGCGCATAAAATACGAACAAACAAACATTTTTATATATAGAGATTAATAGCTATGCCTAGTAAAAAATATCGTTTAGGCTGTTTAAAAAGAAAAAGAAAAGCTGAAAAATTATTAGAAGCAGGAGGCAAAAAAGAAGCTAAGAATTTTGTATTAGACAATTTTTTAGTTTGTGTTTAAATAGATGATGTTGAAAATGAAAATCCTAATACTGTTGGTGTTACCCAGACCTTGGAATCTTCAGATTATGTTGAAACCGAAAAAAACACTGGCGAAATCATCCTGGATACTATAGATGAATGTGAAATTGGGAATATTTCTAATGATTGTAAACAGATTGATGAATCTGATCATTCGTTTCAGACAGCTGACAACAGCAATATCATACATGCGGCTAAATCAGCCAGTGAAATTACTATATCATATGACAGTGTTCCAGCTTTGTGGCCTAAAACAACTCAAAGACTGAGAGATTATTTTGCACAGAACAAACCTGATCAAAATATTAAGTTTTTAAAGAACTCGGGGAACAGATGTATTAGACGCACCTCCCTTGGCGACAAATTTTTTTTGACGCCAAATACTCGTCAAAAACATTTTGTCGCCAACTTTTCGCCAAAACAGGCCTACGCGGGCATTTTACACTTAAAATAACAAATATACACAAAATATCAATAACAACTCAAATATAAAAATAAATTCAAAACAAACTTACCAATGGCAATAATAAACTTTCAAAAACATGTCACAAAACCACAACAGCTACTTTAAAACATACACGAATATATCTAAAAACGGCTGTATTAAAATTCAAAATCTAAACAGAAATGCTCAACCGCTACTTTAAAACACGCAAAAATATCTAAAAACAGCTGTATTAAACTTCAAAACCTCAGCAGAAATACTCAACCACTTATTTAAAACATACGCAAATATATCTAAAAACGGCTATATTAAAATTCAAAACCTAAACAGAAATGCTCAACCGCTACTTTAAAACATACGCAAATATATCAAAAAACGAAGACATTAAACTTCCAAAAACATTACACATATCCGCAACATCTATTTAAAACATACGCAGATATATCAAAAAACGAAGACATTAAACTTCCAAAAACATTACAGAAATCCTAAACCGCTACTATGAAACGCCAACAAAAATATCTAACACCGGTATATTAAACTTCCAAAAACACTACACAATACCACAACACCTATTCAGGGTTGCAACAAAAAACAAACATCACGCCAAATCGCATGGCTGCCAGACCAAACAAAAAAATCGCCAAATTGAAAAAGGTGCGTGAAACACATCTGTACCGAACTGGGGGGGACGAATGTTTTGTAACAAAATGCGTAGATGCAATGAAAGTAATTTTTTTCGCAAGAAGAAAAATGGGGAATTAGTAGAAAGAAATGGTTGATTTATTCAACAAGTACAAATGCCCTGTTCTGCTACGTTTGCAAGCTTTTTAGTAGCAGTAGTGATGCACTTTGTACTTCTGGTCTCACAGATTGGCAAAATTTAACTAAGCGATTGTCTTCCCATGAGACTTCAAAAACACACCAGCAAGCAGTTAACTGTCTATCCCAGCTTTTATGTACTTCTAAACAAGTAGATAGCATATTTGTGAAAAAAAATGAAAGTGAACGAGTGTATTGGAGGAATGTTTTGGGAAGAGTTGTTGAAGTTATTAAATATTTATCACAAAGAGGGCTTTCATTTTTTGGAGATAACGAAACTTTTGGTTCCAATCAAAATGGTAACTTTTTGGGAATATTAGAGCTTTTAAGTACCTTTGATCCCTTTTTGGATGAACATATTCAATATCATGGAAATAAAGGACAGGGTCGTGTAAATTATTTGTCGTCCAGCACAGTAGATGACCTCATTCAAATTATGTCAAATAGAGCTTTAAAAAAAATTGTTGCTGAAATTCAAGAAGCTAAGTATTTTGGAATCATTGTTGATTCTACACCAGATGTAACACATATAAACCACTTGTATATTGTACTCCGTTATGTTGATTGTCAAAATGGGCCTGTAGAACGCTTTATAACTTTTGTACCAATTCATAGTCATGCTGCCATGCACTTATATGAAACTATAACTGCCTTCTTTAAAGAACGTGGCATTGATATGAAGTATTGTCGTGGGCAGTCCTACGACAATGCAAGCAACATGGCTGGTAAATACAGTGGCTTACAAACACGATTAAAGTTGGACTGTCCTCTAGCTGAGTTTATGCCTTGCTCTGGTCATTCTCTTAATTTAGTACGAGTGAGTGCAGTTGAATCGTGCCAATCTGCTGTCTCCTATTTTGGATTTGTGCAAGCTTTGTATACTTTTTTTTTCTGGATCTTCGCATAGATGGGAAGCACTTACATGCGAGCTGAAGAAAGTTGGTTGTTTTACCCTCAAATGTTCATCTTGCACTAGGTGGTCTGCTAATGCTGATGCAATTCGAGCCTTAAGAAAAGGCTACAATATTGTTTCTAACACATTATTAGAAATGAGTAAAAATGAAAATGCAGCAACTAAGTATGAAGCAAAATGCTTGTACAATAAAATTCAAACATTTGAAAATGCACTCTTAACGATAATTTGGGACACTTTGTTACAAAGGATAAATTTAACCAGCAAAAGTCTTCAGTCATATACATGTGGTATAGAAGCCATAGTCCCCCTCTATGAATCTTTAGAAAGTTTTGTCAACAATATCAGAGGTTCATTTGATGGGTTAGAAGAAGAAGCATCTATATTAGTTGGAGGGATTTCATACACGAAATCCAGAAAAAGACGAATTCCAAAAGCTCTGGACGATAGCATGACTGCAGATGTAATTACTAATTTATCTGAACAAGATAAATTCATTTTTCAAACGCACTATGTTATATGTGACAGTCTGATTTCCAACTTAAACAAAAGAAAGAGGGACTATCATATATTACAAAACAGATTTGGTTTTTTATTAAATAGAGGTAATTTACCTAAAACTCAGCTTTGTGAAGCTGTTAAAAAGTTTCAAGAAGTTTACTCTGATGATATTGATGAAGAATTTATAGAGCAATACCTGCAGTTTAGTGAGTTTATGCCTAGTGTTTCAAATGCTACAGAGATGTTACAGATGATCTTTGCTTATCGAGCATACGTATCCTAATGTGGAAGTCACACTAAGGATATTTTTGTGTATTCCTGTATCAAACTGCTCTGGGGAACGATCATTTTCAGCAATGAAACACATAAAGAAGAGACTAAGAGCCTGTATGTCTAATGAGAGACTCTTTGGGTTAGCTCTTCTTACTATGGAGAACGATATAACTAAAGGTCTTCTGTTTGAAGATATTTTAAATGATTTTTTAAGCAATAAATCCAGAAAAAAATTGATGTAAAATATTTGCAGGTGTACATAATGTATATATATATATATATATATGTGTGTGGGATGCCATCCATACAGCCCCATGCATGCCACTCTCATATGGAGTGCGCCCCTGTAACCCCGACCAGCGCCACCTAGCGGGCGCCGCGAAGAACAGAAGAGAGAGACGATGTTTTGCTTCAGACGAGCGTGCACGTGTGTGTGCCGCGTTGCTTGTTTTTCCCCCCTTTTAGACGTTAGTTCCCCCTGTACATAATGCCCCTCTTTAAATAAATGTTACTTATGTTAACACTGTTTGTGATTATTCCCCCCAAAACCCCACAGATGGGGGCTCTGGCCTCCTTTTACCCTTTAATCCCCTAGATCACCCATGCCTGCCGTATCAACTCTCCATTTGACGTGATAGTTTCAAAGACGTTTACAGCTGATATTTACCGACTTTACCTCAGAGTATAATTCGAGACGGTTTGAACGAAGTATTTTGCTGATGTGACTTTTCCACGGATTAGTTATCAATTTTTCATGACGTGCCGAGGACTGAGTTGAGTGAGATATACAAATTGTTGGATTATTCTGTTTAGAAGTCTGCATTCAGTGAGTACCATTTTTTTTTGTTGTGTCAATATGTGTTCAGTTTCACTAAACGATATTGTGCCAATCGCACAAGCACTCAGCTGTGCACCAACTAAAAGTATTAAATTATTGTTTTCGATTTGTTTTGATGATACATTTGATCGCTCATCCCGATCTAAATTACGCAGTTTTCAGAATTTCCATGTTACTTTCGATTTGAATTCGCGAAAGAAATTCATCCTTAAAACATATTCATTAAATGATTTTATCTGTGTTGCTAATATTTTGCATATTGATTCCGACTGTTCTAAAGACAAACTATGTGATTCCATTTTTGACGCACTTTCGAATTTAACTTCTTTTCAACCGATAATTGACTTTGATGAGAATGACGAAGTAGCGCCAAGTTCTTTCGCGCAGACACAACAATCAGAGACGGCTGATGCTCTTGCCACAGTCGAAAACGCTTATACGAATTCTTTTTCGCCTAAACAACAATCCGAAATTGACACTCCCGTTCCTTATTCTAATTTATGGCTTGTTTTGAGAGATGTTTCCTGTTCTATGCGAAAATTTACTGGTAGCAATGCGTATACTATTCAAAGTTTTTTGCGCGACGTAGAGGATAATTTATCTCTTTTACCAGAATTAACAGATCAGCATAAAGTGATTTTTGTCAAAACTAATCTTTCTGGATCCGCTAAATTATTTATTCAGAGCCAACGTAATCTAAACACTTTTAGTTCTTTAAAAGAAGCTTTAATTGAGGAGTTTGGTTCGAAAATTACGAGCGCTGAGTTACATCGACAGTTGCGAAATCGAAAGTTAAAACCAAATGAATCTCTTACAGAATATTTAATTGCTCTTCGCGAGTTAGCTTCGCAAGCCCTTGACTTTGCCGTGGACGACGCTAGTATAATTGAGTATTGCATAAATAATATTCCAGACGCTCCGTGTAATAAATTAATTTTGTATGGTTGTACTAACTTTACGGAATTCAAACAGAAACTCAAAATTTATGAAAAGATTTTTGACAGAAATAGATGTAAATCCTCAACTGACCATTTCGGTTCTAACTACATTCGTAAACGTGATGACGTGTATCATAAAATTTCAAACCCAAGACATGAGATGAAATCAGAAGCATTTCGTCCTCATGCTCAAAGTAAACAAATGTGCTATAATTGTTTTAATTTTAACCATTTATCTAAATTTTGTCCAGACAAACATCGCGGTCCAAAATGTATTTCTTGTGGAAATTTTGGCCACATCGCCGCAAATTGTTCAAAATCAACTGATTTACACACACAGAGAGAAACTAATGTTAATACGCTGAATTCAACTACTTCAAATTTAATGTACAAGGATGTTACACTTAACCATGTCTCTTTCAACGCGTTAATTGACACAGGTTCGATGGCTACGATTATGTTAAAGCGAGCGTATACTAAAATTGGATCCCCTGTTCTTAATAACTCTAGTACATTGCTTACGGCTTTTGGCAATGGGAAAATTAAGCCGGTTGGTTCTTTCAAATCCCAAATTGTTATTGATGGTCAATTGTTTACCGCTGATATTTGTGTTGTTGACGATAATACTATGCCAGTAGATTTGATAATTGGTATGAATGTACTTGCACAGGCTGAATTCACTATCACTAAAGACGGACTTTCGATTCATAAACCTTTAGATTTTGACGCTATAGACGAAGACGTTACTCTTATTAGTAATATATTGGTAATAGATGATTCTAGCCCTGACATAGGCCCTAGTGCTACTAAACAACAGAGAAATACCATTCAACACCTCGTGACCAATTATAAACCCCATAAAATCAAAACTACTAATATTGAAATGCATATACAAGTTGATACTTCGACTCCCATCTGCTACAGACCCCGACGTTTACCATTTACTGAGAGAGATATTGTAGATAAGCAAGTTAATACTTGGATTCAGGACGGCATAATAGAACCCTGTTCATCAGACTACTCGAGTCAGGTTGTTCTTGTTAAAAAGAAAGACGGAACCCCACGACTTTGCATTGACTATAGACAATTAAATAAACATATAGTTAAAGATCGATACCCTTTACCTCTCATTGACGACTTACTCGATAAACTTCAGAATGCTCGTGTTTTCAGTACTCTAGACCTTAAAAATGGATTTTTCCATGTTAATGTTCATAAAGACAGTCGATGTTATACTTCCTTCGTGACACATTCAGGTCAGTTTCAGTTTCTTAAAGTTCCCTTTGGTCTTTGTACATCACCTTCCGTATTTCAGCGATTTGTTAATACAGTCTTTAAAGATCTCATTTTATCAGGTCAGATATTGTTGTATATGGATGACTTAATCATTCCTGCTAAAGATGAAGAGGAAAATATTGAAAAAATAAAATCAGTCTTTTCTGTCGCTTCTGACTACGGTCTTGAGATAAACTTTCGAAAATGTAAATTCCTTCATACACAAATTGAGTTCCTTGGCCATATTATTCAAAACGGACAGTTATTTCCCTCCCCTCTTAAAACAGCCGCCGTTCTAAATTATCCGGAACCAAAAAATCAAAAAGACGTCCAACGTTTCCTTGGTTTGGCTGGTTATTTCCGTAAATTTATCCAAAACTTTTCAGTTATCGCTAATCCTCTATCTAACCTTCTAAAAAAATCTACTATTTTCCATTTTGGTGTAAACGAGAAAAATGCTTTTTATCAATTGAAGCAATGTTTGGCTAATAAACCCGTTCTTAATATTTATAATCAGAAAAGCGAAACTGAATTACATACTGACGCTTCTATCCATGGTTTTGGATGCATTCTTCTTCAGAAGTCCACTGATGATAACTATTTTCACCCTGTATATTTTGCAAGCAAATCTACATCAGACGCTGAGAAAAATTACTCAAGTTATGAACTCGAGATGTTAGCCGTAATTCATGGATTGCAAACATTTAGAGTGTATCTACTTGGTAAAAAATTTACCATAGTAACAGACTGTAACGCCTTCAAACTCACTATGAGCAAGCGCGATCTCAGTGCTAAAATTGCTCGATGGGCACTATTATTAGAAGATTACAATTATACAATTCAACATCGAACTGGAGCGAAGATGGCTCATGTTGATGCGCTAAGCCGCTATCCGACGATGCTCATTACCACCGATTCACTGACTTTCGAAATACAAAATGCTCAGTCACACGACCCTAACATTCAAGCAATTAAAGAAATTCTTAAAACTAAACATTATAACGATTATTTTATCAAAGCAAATGTTCTCTACAAGTTAGTTGACGGTTACGAAGTTCTAGTCGTTCCAGACTCTATGCAAGACGGCATTATCAGAGACGCACACGAGAATGGACATTTTGCTACGAAGAAAATTGAGGAGCAGCTCAAACAACAGTTTTACATACCTAATTTAAAAGAAAAAATTGCCAAGTGTATTGCCAACTGTGTTCCATGCATCTTGACGAACCGCAAGTGTGGTAAACAAGAAGGACTCCTACACCCTTTACCAAAAGAGGACACCCCACTCCATACATATCATGTCGATCACTTAGGTCCTCTCGCTACTACTTCTAAACGCTATAAATATATATTCGCCGTTATCGATAGTTTCACCAAATTTGTATGGCTTTACCCGACGAAATCAACTGACGCTGCAGAAGTACTCTCTAAATTAGAAATACAGAAACAAGTGTTTGGAAATCCCGTCCGTATTATTTCCGATCGAGGATCTGCCTTTTTATCTAATGCCTTTAAAGACTTTTGCGACCATGAGAACATCCAACATTTGACTATAACCACTGGTCTTCCTCGCGCAAATGGACAGATTGAACGTCTCAATTCTATAATCATTTCTGTTTTATCCAAATTGTCCATCCAAGATCCTACGAAGTGGTATACTCATGTGGCTGACGTCCAGCAAATTATTAACTCAACTTTCCAACGCAGCATTAAGACGACTCCTTTTGAACTTCTTTTCGGTACAAAAATGCGTGTCCGCAACAATCTCCAAATCACAGACTTGTTGAATGCCGAAATACAAACTGAGTTTATAAATTCACGCGACGACCTCCGCAAAGACGCCAAACAACAGATTTTGAGAGTGCAAGACGAAAACCGTAAAACCTACAATCTACGACGAAAGTTACCTCCGAAGTTCAAGTTGCACGATCTTGTCGCCATAAAACGCACCCAATTCGGACCTCGTTTAAAACTCCATCCAAAGTTCCTCGGACCCTACAAGATCATCAAACTTAAGCCCAACGACACCTACGATGTTCAAAAGTGTGGACATTTCGACGGACCCATGCATACCAGTACATGCATCGAGTTCATGAAACCGTGGACTCATAACTTTACATAACATACTTTGATTTTTGAACTATGTTTTCATTATTATTTTTTCTTTTTCAGGAATACTTCATTAGCCAGGATTGTTTTGCTGTTTAGATATTACTACAATTAGTGTTATATTTTTCATTTTCTTTTCCAGCTCATTTTGCTAGTATTATAACCTATGTGTATTTCTTATAACTTTTATACTTTTTTTTCATTTCGTCATAATAAATTGTCACCTGTATTTGTTTGTGCCCCTACCAGCATCTGGGGGCAGATGCTTTTTGTCGGATGGCCGATGTGGGATGCCATGCATACAGCCCCATGCATGCCACTCTCATATGGAGTGAGCCCCTGTAACCCCGGCCAGCGCCACCTAGCGGGCGCCGCGAAGAACAGAAGAGAGAGACGATGTTTTGCTTCAGGCGAGCGTGCACGTGTGTGTGCCGCGTTGCTTGTTTTTCCCCCTTTTAGACGTTAGTTCCCCCTGTACATAATGCCCCTCTTTAAATAAATGTTCCTTATGTTAACACTGTTTGTGATTATTCCCCCCAAAACCCCACATATATATATACACTGCTGGCCACTGTAAATGCAACACCCTGAAGGAAACATGCAAATAACATGAAATTTACAACATGCATTAGCGGAGGTGAGATATGCAAATGATTAGAATTTCAGCGCAGACGCACATCACGCGCACCTGTGGCGCCACTTCAAAGCGCTATTTAAGGCTTGGAGATTTCGACGATTTCAAGTTCGGCAATTGTGTTTTTCTTGTGGTTTTTCAAAAAACGATCAATTATGCCTCATCGAAAACAGCGATCATCTTTTGATAAAGTATCCGAGTTCGACAGAGGAAGGATAGTGGCCTACCGAGATTGTGGATTATCTTTCAGGGAAATCGGTAGTCGTGTTGGACGAAACCAAACAACTGTAATGCGGATATGTGATCTTTGGATGCAGGAGGGTACGACGCACCGGCGTGTTCGATCGCATCCACCTCAGCGCACCACTTCACGTGATGACAGGTAAATTGTGCGCATGGCAGTGACGGATCGCTCAGTCACATCACGAACCATAGCACAGCACATGCAGTCTGTAACGCATCATCCAATGTCTGCGCGTACCATTCGACGCCGTTTACAGCAGAGTGGTCTCTCCGCAAGACGTCCATTGCTTTGTCTACCCTTGATGCAGAACCACAGACGTCTCCGCCGCCAGTGGTGCGGTGACAGAGGGATGTGGACTGCAGAATGGAATGAAATTGTCTTGACTGACGAGTCACGCTTCTGTCTGCAACACCACGATGGTCGCATTCGAGTCTGGAGACACCGTGAAGAGAGGATGCTGAACAGCTGCGTTATGCACCGCCACACTGGTCCTGCACCGGGTATTATGGTATGGGGCGGTATTGGATATCACTCTCGCACACCTCTAGTACGCATTGCCGGTACTTTAAACAGCCAGCGCTACATCTCCGAGGTGTTGGAGCCAGTTGTCCTTCCTTACCTTCAGGGCTTGCCTACAGCCATATTTCAACAGGATAATGCGCGACCACACGTGGCACGCATTGTCCAACGGTTCTTCGTCAATCGCCAGATTGAATTGCTTCCCTGGCCGCCTCGCTCTCCGGATCTTTCGCCGATAGAAAACATGTGGTCCATGGTTGCTCTACGATTGACCCAGATTCCATCCCCAGCTGCCATAGCAGATCAACTTTGGCAACGTGTGGAAGCTGCTTCGTCTGCTGTACCCCAAGAACTCATCCAAAGTCTCTTTGAATCAATGCCGAGGCGTGTGGCAGCTGTGATCTCCAACAATGGCGGCTACTCTGGCTACTGATTTTGGCAGGAACCACACTTCACAGAAGTCTATAAATTTAATCATTTGATACTTGGTCAACATGTTATCTACAAAATAAATTTTGTTGTGATATCTCTTGTCTTTCTTGGTGTTGCAATTTGGGTGGCCAGCAGTGTATATATAAAATTTTGCTTATAATGATTACAAATAAATATAAAATAAAGAAGCTTTTAATGATTAGTTTTGTCTATTCATCAGATTTACATAAAAGGTAAGGGCGCTTGATTTTATTTATTTTCTAATTTGTGAAAAGTGAATTATGAGGTTAAAGGATTATTGATTAATATTATTAACGGTTTGACTACTATTGATTGGTTCATCATATGTATGGTATAGTGTACATAAGGGATTAATAAGGTTTTCTGGTTGCATTGTATTTGTGTTTTAATGGTGAAGTTAATATGGTGTACTGCTTTTTGTTATTTGATAATGTTCTAGGCTTCTACGCTTCAAATAGCCAATTCTTGGTAAAATGGTACTCTCACAATGATTAATAATTTTTTTTTGTGCGTCAATTTTGGAAATGTTACGTCCACGTCAGTGTTAGGGGGGCCCCCATCCCGAGTTGTGCCTATAGTCAAGAATTTTCTAAATCGGGCCCTGGGTGGATCACTGATAATTCAAATGGAAAGTGTGTCCGAAAGTAATAAATCTGGAGTTTTAGAGAAAGAATGGACTGTGAAGATTTTATGAGCAAAGACCATTCTAACACTTATCTGTCCAATCTAACATATCTAACTTTCTCTAAGAAATATTTTAAAGTTTGAATGCATTTGAATAATAATTTTCCCAAGCCCAATTAATCTTTTCATTTCCAGTGAATTAAAATATTTCTTCCAAATATAAAAAAAATGTGCTTAATTCTTGTATACTCTTAAAAAAAACAACGACCCACCAAGGAGTTATACGAATGGGGCGAAAACCGGTAGATGTGATGTACATGTACAGAAAAACAAATTATTACAATTTGAGAAAAATTGGATGATTTATTCATGAGAAAGATCTTTACAAATTCAATATCGCGTTGGTCCACGTCTGGCCCTTATGCAAGCAGTTATACGGCTTGGCATTGATTGATAGAGGTGGTGGATGTCCTCCTGCGGGATATCGTGCCAAATTTTGTCCAATTGACGCGTTAGATAGTCAAAATCCCCAGCTGGTTGGCGGGCCCTGCCAATAATTCTCCGAACGTTCTCAATGGGGGAGAGATCCGACGACCTTCTTGGCCAAGTTAGCGTTGGGCAAGCACGAAGACGAGCAGTAGAAACTGTCGCCGTGTGCGGGTGTGCATTATCTTGCTGAAATGTAAGCCCAGGATGGCCTGATATGAAGGGCAGCACAACGGGGAGTAGAATATCGTCGACGTACCTCTGTGCTGTAAGGGTGCCACGGATGACAACCAAAGGGGTCCTGCTATGAAATGAAATGTCACCCCAGACCATAACTCCTGGTTTTTGGCCCGTATGGCGGAAAACAGTCAGGTTGGTATCCCACCGCTGTCCGGGGTGTCTCCAGACACGTATTCGCTGGTCATCGGTGTTTAATTCGAAGCGGAAATCATCACTGAAGACAGTTCTACTCCAGTCACTGACATTCCAGGTCGAATGTGCCCAACACCTGCAAACGGGCTTGTCGGTGTACAGAGGTCAATGGTAGTCAGCGCAAGGGGCGCCGTGAGCTCAGCCCCCTTCTGAGCCGCCTATGAATGGTCTTGCGGTCACTGAAGCACCAGTTGCTCGTGCGATCGATGATAATGATGAATCTGGGGCTCTGACGATTGCTCGGTCCTCACGTTCTGTCGTTTCTCTAGGCCGACCGCTTCCTTAACGCTGTGTTCGGCCATGGTTCACCTATTACTATCAACATCGTCTAATAGTGTCATCGCTCCTATCCAAATGTCGAGTGATTTTCCGATTAGACTAACCGGCTTTGAACCCAACTACACGTCCTCTCTCAAATGCTGACATCTGCGCATATTTTTCGCGCACCTGTATGTGAAGCATAGTTACTGTCTACCTGAGTACACGGAATGAAATTCGCAAAGAATTTATTGTTGGAAGAATACTTACAAACTTTTCTTTTTTACGTTTAAAAAAAAAACTTAAACAGGTTGCAAACGGCTTTCTAAATTTTAGCAGTATTTTAAATTGTAAACATGTGCGTCCCATCGGCAGAGTTTAGATGTTTAGACTCGTGCTAAACGAGGCAATATTAGCCGATTGGTCGACGCCATATGACGCAACCGAAGGGATGAGTGGCCAAGATTTAAGGTAAAAGATCTCTAAAATCCGAGTGGCAACTTCACCTGTAGGCTGTTATGCAAAACAGCAGTGCTATAAATACGCGCTCCGAATTAGTACGAGGCAGTGTCACTCGAACGATAGTTCACATTGAACGCTATAGGGGAATGAAAGGTCCCAGTCAATGTCATAATTGTCAGGGATTCTTTCATTCGAGTAACGCCTGTCGTTTGGCCCCTCGATGTGTTAAATGCGGTGGCCCTCATAAGACCAACTCCGAGCTTTGCAAAAAGCTTCCGGAAGAAAACTGTATTTGCGCCAATTGTGGGGGTCCCCACACGGCGAACTATAGGAAATGTCCTAAATTCCCTGTCGGGAAAAAAAACCAGACGCCCTGTATCTAATCCGATCCTGAGTGGCACGGTTAACGTTGATGCCACTAATTTAAATCCTCCCCAGATAAGGAATAAGGTCGACTCCCAGAGCCTGACTAAGGCAGGGGCATACGGGGCAGTTGCCCCGGGCCCCCACTTCAGAGGGGGCCCCCAAATCAAATACAAAGTTTATTTTACGTTTCCTTCTTTAATGAACTTTTTTTAAACAAAATGTCAGTACAGTGTAAAATCCGTCAGTTTTATGTTAGCTTCTTCATTAATCTATCGTATGAACACAAAATATCTATATTTCGTAAATCCATGGCTTTCTAGGGCGAAATTTAGCTGAATTCCGCCCTAATGTCAGGAAGGATATGAATTTTTCGCAGCTAGATAGCAAAGTTAACAATCTGAAAACTGCATTTCGGAAACTTGGGAAAAGTTCACAAACTGCAGCGATATGATTGTTAACTAGGTCATCTTAATCGCAAGTGCGAAAAATTCAGTTGCATCGTGTTCAGTGGATTCTGTTGGATTTTCGCAACACTGAGAAATCACATTAATCAATTATAAGTCGTATTCTCTCAAAATTCTCACAAATGTCAAATATTCTTTTGATTAATTAATTTCATAATATCTTTGGGGGGGGGACTTTATAGCTATTTTAGGTTCTAGTCAGTTTTCTTGTTATATATCTATAATGAGGTGAAAAATTTAAATACCTCCATAAAGTTCGGTTCTTCATTACTAAAGTAGTGAAGCAGAGGGGGCCACCAAAGAAGTTTTTGCCCTGGGCCCCAATTAGGCTTAGTCGGGCCCTGTCGACTCCTCTATCTCCTTCGCTAAAATCGTTGCAGGGAATAAAGAACCTGTTACACCTAATTTCCCTTCAAATTCTTGCCCGGAATTTTCTGACACCGATTTCATTAATAACATTATGGCATTTGAAGCCAACTATGATAGAAAATTCATTCTAGCTGCGTTCAGGGAAGCTCTGCCTTCAATACATGATGTCCAGGATCCGATTGATAGAGTTTTTCACCTCTACGAGAGCATTTGTTTGCTGTCAGCCGCTCAGGAATAATTTTTCTTATCCTTTTCCAAATTTCGTTATTTGACTTTTGTCAAATCTCCTAATCAGGTTTATTTTAATCTTTAACTCCATGAATTTTCCTCCTGTTCTTCCATTTTGGACTCGTGTTTTGCCGACCTTCCTCCTTATCTCGCCAGACTCTATTTTATTTATTATAATTTAATATATTAACTCCTTTTCCGTTGTTCTGAATTACGCTCTTCCTGGGAACTCGTTTTTGTTTCTCCTCTCCGCCAATAGATGGCGCCTGTGAACAAGTGTTCCCCAATCCCTTTTCGAGCGTTCGCTCCCTCTTAAACACTTAAATTTAACCCGTTTTCGAAGCTTTTGCTTCCTATTTTTATCACTTGTCATCGTCAAGGTTTAATTCTTATTGAACAACTCGTTTTTACTCTTTTCCACCATCATTTTGGTGTTTTTTCTTTAGGTTTTGTCCTTATTTTCGTTGCTACGGCTCCTTAAGATCGAAAATATTTTAAATTATGATTTTATTTCTTTTTGTCCGTTAAGAGTTTAAAGCGACGCTGTCGCGTCGCTAGGTGCTCTGCGTTAACATGCACCTTGACCTTGAGTACGAGGCAGTGGGCGATAAGGCGCGTTTAGAGTTTGCTCGCAGTTGGCAGAGTCGCCTTTTTTTTAAGGCCCGAGAATGACGACGTTATAAGCGGTAGGAGTGTAGCCGACTTGGCAAAGATGTCGCTTTCTACTTAAAGTATATTTTACCCTTTTTCGTAAACTTTTATTGTCACTAATATTTCTCGAGGCAAAGCTGTGCGCGTACTACGAAGGGATATATTTTCAGTAATGCAACTTCAAGTATTCTGTAATTGTTTTTAAAGTGTCAGAGATTGACGCCGAATAAATATAAGATGTTTTTAAAGAAGCCTTCGATTTTTATTTTATTCCCCAAGAACTTTTATTAGCACAGCATTCCTGAAGACAGGCATTTCACGTTTCTACTGTAGCATTTTAAGAAGAGTTTTTAGGCACTATCAAGTTATGCCACGCTCAACTGCTATCCATCGAACAAAATTTTTTAATATCTTAACCATCCAAACATTTATGACCTGGAATCGAAATTTCTCTTTAATATCCTACCAGTTGCGCAGTTTAGATGCGCTGCAGCGTCACATGTTCATTCATTGGCTGCCAAACTTTAAAATTTTGCATTTTTCGTCGAAATCTGTATGCATATCAATTTATGTTCAATTTACGTTACCCCTTCTTGAAGCGTCTTCCCCCCCCCCCCCCCCGTCTAAGAGTGTATTTCATGAGTTGTACAAAACTGATAAAGAATATGGAACTGAAAGGTATTTATTGAGCTAAAAAGGTGGGTTAGAGAGTTATTTTTAGCACTAAATAAGATAAATAATTTGAAAATTTTTCTTATAAAGTTTATCATAACTTGGTCATAATTTTCATTAAAAGACAAGTACAGGATTTTAAAAAAAGCTAGGTTATTCACTTTAACCTCTATAAATTTGCTCACGATCTCTTAACTTTGATGCATAAGGCCAGAAAATCGCGATTTCTGTCCATCACGAAAGGTTGTCATTTTAGTGCCCAAACACTAGAATCCATGAATGTATGGTTCCAAAGTGAGATGGTATGGGTCATGTATAAATAAATCGGGAAACTTTGCCCACTGAGAGCATAAACTGGTGGGCAAAACATAAGGACGGATGTTTAGGTAAACGATGGCAGGCACAGAATCGAGCGCAGCAGCTTGTGGAGCTTTGCATAAAGGCGTGATGCAATGCGAATCAAGGTGGATGGCGATGCAAATTTTTGACTACCGCATGTGTAGGTCACGTGACGGCGTACAGTTCAGTTTGCAGGAATTCGGCGCGTGCTGCCAGTGAGTGTTGGACATTCTATTTGAACAGGAGGAACGTTGCGTTTTGGAAAGTGAGGTCACGTGTAGCAGACATCATTTAGATGATTTTACGTTCGGACGGATAACTGGAAAGCTGGAAGAAGGGCGACAAATTTCAGATGTTGCTAGGGAATTCGACATCGTCCACGGTGTTGTTTCCAGGCTTTGGGCAGCGTGTCAAACAAGTGGACAGTGTAGCAGGCGCAAGCTAGGAGGTCGTCCTCGCAGTAAGACGGCCGAAGACAATCGGTACACGGGTCTAACGGCAAAAAGAAGCCGGCGCAGTACAGCAAGTCAAATGGCAAGTCAATTCTATGCAGCCACAGGAACTCAGATATCTCGGAAAACTGTTGCAAGACGTTTGCAACAGACAGGACTATACACCCGAAGAACTGTTGTGTGAGTCCTACTTGAAAGAGTTCACCGTAGCGCCCATTTGCAATGCTGCTGCCTGTATCGTCATTGGACTGGAGACGACTGGGCCAATATCCTCTTCACATATGAGAGCCGATTCAGTCTTTCTTCTGATAGTAGACGGCAGCTGATATGGCCTGAAGTTGGTAGTGCATCCAGGAAATAAACCGGTATGGTATTTGTACATCGTGGTATGGGCAGACATGATGAATGACCGAGCGGCACTATATGTGCTTGAAACAGGGACCAACGGAAACTGACGGAAAATGCATATCGGTGGAATACCGAACGAACAATATTGAGAAGCAAAGTTAGGGCCTTAAGAAGAAGGTAGCAAAAAGAAAGTAGAGGAAACTCTTGTACCTAGGGCCATCGTGTACCTAGGGCCACTATGCTTTATTTAAATAATTATTATTTTACAGCATTTTTACTCATTGGAGTGAGTGACAACACTGTTTCAAATCATAACAGCCATATTTAATGAAAGCAAGAAGAAGCTATAGTTAAATAAATAAGGAAGTCTTGATTTGATGATCAAAACTAAATTTTTTCACTTCAATTTGAAGTCTTATTTTGTGAAAGTGCGTGCAAACTTATGTTTTAATGTATAGCAGATAATTTTTGTAATCATTAAAGGAAAAAATGATATAAAAACATAGTTTGGTTTCTGCAGGTCTTTGGCTATGGAAGCCATTTTGCCAAAAACAACAACATCTTGTACCTAGGGCCATGGCGTCTGGTAGAAAAGAGGTGGACGAAAACTTGGCAAGTGTAGAATTCTCACTGATACCCCCGAGAAAAATGAAATTAAAGTTCAAATATTGAAAAAAGTAACTGTTAAAAAAAGTTACGAAATCTGTGTTTGAAACAGAAAATTTATGTGGGATCATTAAGAAGACAATGGAAAAAAACATACATTAGAAAGTGGTGAAATAATAAACATTTCTTCCTTTAAGACATGGCCTACAATTGACATTTCTTCCTTACGAAGATTTTAGAAGTTGTGCATGAAAGAAATAATGCATACAAATTGGTTTTTTTTAATTGTAAACAACAATTTCAGTTTTTGGAAATAACTGGCCCTAGGTACAATAGTGTTATTGTACCTAGGGCCATTTGTAATTTTTTTTAAATTTTCAATATCATTTACAAAAATTTTTTTTCTACACTTGATGTGATTTTTATTTAAAGAGAATAAAGCACGTAATGTATACAAACCATTTTTATTATTGTAAGTTAGTTATAAGTAAAGATACTGCCATTTGAAAACAGCCGGCCCTAGGTACAAGAGTTTCCCCTAATCAAGATAAACGTATAGAACCACAAATTAAATTTAAATCGGAAAGAGCAAAATACAGAGAGGAGATACGGAAGGCGGAGAGAATCAAATTTAAAGAATTCATCGAAAAAGTGTCTGTCAAGGATTTGTTCGGAGGTATATACACGATTATAAGAGATAAAAGTAAAAAATTAATTACAGCTGAAGGTTTGAATTAAACTAATATTAGCAACTCAAAATTTCCAGAAACAAGACTATAATTTAGAAATCAATTATGGGGATGTAACACATGGGCAAGGGATAAGGAATATTGAAGTTATGAAAATTATTCAAACAATGAAGGCGGACAAGGCTCCGGGTTTTGATGGTCTAATGCTAAGTGTTATACAGGAGCTGACTGTCGCTGATGGGCAATATTTAGTTGATTTAGTCTGAAGGGCAATTTCCGGAGTTGTGGAAGCGAACTTTGGTGGTTTACTTTCACAAAGAGGGGAAGGACCCTACAAGGGCGGAATCATACAGATCTATATGCTTGTTGCCTGTTATTGGGAAGATATTAGATAGGATTATAGCGAATAGGATAATTGAAATATAGAAAACGAGGGCAAATTATCGGAGTATCAATTTGGCTTCAGAAGAAATAGGAGTCGCAGAAGTGTTAAGTAGAGTAATTACTAGTATAAAAGACAACATAGAAAACAAATACCATACATGTATTATAACTTTGGACATTAAAAGTGCGTTTAATACGGTTACGATGGATAGTATTAGGGAAAAGCTAAACGAAATAGGTATAGAGAATAATCTAAAGAGGATAACGCTAAGTTACTTAAAAGATTGAACGGTTATGTTGAGCGAAGAGAATGACTGGTTTGCAAGAATCATTGCACTAGGCCACTTTTACACAAACACATAACATTTTTTTTCTATTTACAACGACGAACATTATTAGGTTTCTCCAACCTTCAAAACGGTGGTTCAGCTCGTATCATTACATCAATCTAACTATAGAACACCAGTTCAAAAACACTTGAGATGCGCACATAGCGCCCTTTGTAACTCATTTCGCTTCACTCCCCACTTGAACTCATTAGAGTTCAATCACATACTAGGCATAAAAATTTTTAAACTATTCAGAAAACAAATTTGAAACAATAAAAGCAGTTAGTAATGCAAGTGACAATTTAAAAGCACATAAACACACTTTCACAGAAATAAATCTAACCAAAACACAATATACAAAATGATATCTAAATTAAAGTAATATAAATGAACAAATAGAGCATTATCTAAATTAATCAACAATGTAAAGATTATTAAAGAAACATGCAAATTCAATGAAATAAAAATTATCAGTCACTAGAATCATTAAGTTCTAAAGGATATATAAGCTGCACTGGTCTTTTGAACAGTCCTTTGGCTGTTTTAACCAAACAGGATCGAACATGACCATTGCGTCCTAGGAGAACATCACTTATAACTCCTAAGTTCCATAAAAACTTTGACTTTCCAGTTCCTTCAAGCAAAACAACATCATTCACTTTCAGGTCTTTCTGAGTTACCGGAGTAACAAAGTGGTGGGCAGTTCTAAGATCCAGTAAATATTGATCTTTCCACTTTAGCCAAATTTGCTTTAACACGTTTGACTGGTACTGCTTTCTTTTAGTCAAAGACTCCTTTGAGGAAGTTTTTTGCAGTAATTCAGCAAAATTACACGGGTATTCTATGTCCTGACGTCCAAAATAGAGAAAATGAAATGGAGTAAGAGGCTCAGGTTCGCAAGAATCGTTATAAACGTAGGTGAGAGGTCTTTGGTTCAGCACAACCTCTATCTCCGTCAGAACAGTCGTAAGTTCTTCAAATGTTAACAGCGCTCGTCCAAGGATTTTCTTGAGAGGATCTTTAATGCTTCTCATTAGACGCTCGTAAAATCCTCCCCACCATGGGGCACGTTCAACTATAAATTCCCAAGTAATTCCCTCTGATGATATGAAATTCTTGAATTCCTCATCTCTGATAATATTGAAGAAATACATCAAATCCTTGTTCGCACTCTTAAAGGATTTTTTACATTATCAGAGTACACTATACGACAATTTCCTCTCCTGGATACGAATCGTCGGAAAGCTAACATAAATTTCTTGGTCGTCATGTCGGATACCAACTCGAGGTGTACCGGCCGAGTGACAGCACAAGTAAATAGACTAATATGATTTTGTTACCTCTTTTCCAGTCTTAACCATGACAGGTCCAGTAAAATCGATACCAGAAATACTGAAGGGTGGTGTTTCAGCAATTCTGTCCCGTGGAATTTGCGCATTCACCTGATTGGCTGGTTTCACTGCATACTTCTGGCACATAAGACACTTTCCAATTATTTTCTTTACCAGCTGTCTGCCCTTGGAGATCCAATACTTCCTCCTAATTTTCGACAAGGTTGCAGCAACTCCACTATGCAAAGTCTTATTATGCTCATGTTGTATCAGTAAAACAGTGAATTTAGAACTTCGAGGGAGAATTATTGGGTGTTTTTCATCTAAAGTGTATTCACTTTCTTCTAATCTCCCCTTAATCCTAAGAATCTCTTTATCATCAAGGAATGGCGCTAAACTGTACAGACAAGATTCTGCCGGAATCGTCTGGTTCTTCTGTAATGCACGAATTTCAGAATGATATATTTCTTTCTGTTCATTCCATATCCAAAATTCTTCAGCATTCTGAAGTTCAGCAGCAGTGAGGGGGCCATTTTCAACGGGTAACTTCTTAGCTCTTGAGATGAAAGTTTGATCCATGCAGTGATTCTCAAGACTCGTAAAAGGCTAGAATATCTTGATACGTCAATACGTTTCTCAACGACTTGATTCGTTTCTCAACGACTTTAACTACGCATTCGTTGATACGTACACCGCTACGATACTCTAAGTCTTCTTTATTTAAAGACCTCACTTGTTGAGTGGGTAGTTTTCAGCAGCAAGCTGCAGCCACTCTGGTCCATGCCACCATAACAAACTTTTGCAAACCGTGGAGGCATCTAAACCTCGCGTTAATAAGTCCGCGGGATTGTCCTTTGAGCGGCAGTGTTTCCAACAGTCTGGGTCAGTGAGTAGCTGAATTTCGGCTATACGGTTACACACAAATGGTTTCCATTCTTTAGAGATTTCTTTTATCCAATGAATTACTATCGATGAATCAGTCCAAAGATTAATTTTAGACCACATATCAGGAAATATCTGTTTCAAGTGCTCAGCCATTCGAGCTGCAACGACAGCGCCCATGAGCTCCAGTCGAGGCAGAGTCAAAGGTTTCAGTGGGGCTACTCTACTTTTAGACATAACAAAACTAGTGCAAAATTCATTCTTCTTATTCAGGTATCTAACAAACGCAACTGCACCGTACGCTTTGGGACTTGCATCGGAAAATACATGTAAAGTGACTTCATTTCTTTCCAATTGTTTACAATAGAAGTATTTTCTCTCAATCGAAAAGTCATTCAGTTTAATTATCTCCGAACACCAGTTTGTTCATTTTGATATAAGATCATTCGGAAGCTGATCATCCCAATCTAATCCTTTTAACCAAATCTCTTGAAGCAGAAGTTTTACTCTGACAACGAACGGTGATATGAAGCCTACAGGATCGTAGATTTTGGCTACAGTTTGAAGAGCACCTCTCTTAGTGTCCTTTTTTGTTTAAAGATTCTACAAGATCTGTAGTATCCAGTTTAAGAACGTCATTTTCAGGATTCCACAGCATACCTAACACCTTTTGGTAACTACGTGAATCATCTAAATTATCTGCAATTCCATTGTTAACCCATAATGCATTTAGTTCTCTCGAATTAGACTTTAATTTTTTCAAATTCATCCCTGCATCTTTTAAAATGTTAAACGCATCAGATGACAAACGGTATGCATCTTCTAAATTATCTGCTCCATAAAATAAATCATCAACATATAATGACGAATTTAACATTTCATAACTATCCCGCTTTTCGTTTTTATATTTCTTTCGTTTTGTATTTATGTGATACTTTATCGTAGCCGATAAAATAAAAGGATTAAAGGTCACGCCAAAGGGTACGCGTGTCATCCGCATAATTTTGAAGTATTTGTCCTCATCATTCTGAAACCAAAGAAATTTCAAATAATTTCTGTTTTCTTCCACAATTCCTATCATTAAAAATGCCTTTTTTATATCGCCGCAGAATACGATCTCATACTGACGAAATTTAAGTATTACATACAAAACATTTGGGTTCAAATTAGGACCGGATTCTAGACAATCATTAAGAGATTTTCCTTTTTAGAAGAAGCATCAAAAACTATTCTATGAAGTTCCTTTATCGGACCTAATGACAGCTCTATGTGGCATGTAATATTCAGAATTTTGAACCTCATTTGAGCACTCCTCAACGATACCTTTTCTATGCTGATCCTCAATAATCTATATATATAAAAGAGCTTGTCTGTTTGTTTGTCCGCTATAGAATCATAGACTATTTCACCCACCGGGACCAAATTCGGCACAGTTAATGTTTTGGACATGAGAAACTTAAATCAGGAAAAACGAAATTTGGGGCTCAATTAGTTTTTTTTAATTAATTTTTTAATGTTTTTTGTGCCCGATAGAGGTGCGTCTACCCCCTGTGGATTCCCCTCGACCAGCTGCGTTAAGAGGGGTGGTTTGAGGATGACGGAGGGGGGGGGGAATTCCAATGTGCGGGAGAAAGAGGGTTGGGAATGACCTTAAAATCAGACGAAGGTCCGCAGGCTCAAAGTTTCTTTCTTTCTTATTGTTTGTATATTATTTCAGTAGAAACGTGCTAAGCGCATTCTGTCTGGCCAGATAAACATGAAGAGCGGGAGTGCAGCCCAGTATTTTTTTGATGGAATGCATGAAATATTTTATATCTATATATCTACCCGGGCAATAATGCTAGTTTCCTTATAATCTTGGAACATAATTGCGTCTTTATTTAAACGGTTGCGCAACAATTCAAAACGTCTTTTTGCTACTTCAAAATTATTATCTACTTTATCCGCACTAGATTTCCATATTAATTTCGACTCATATCTGCCGTTTTTAAATTGCATTTCACTCTCAAACTGATTAATTAAAGCATTATCTTTATCCGATAATTTATTACTTTCACAACTAATACCCATTGAATCATTCATAATATTCGCGTTCATTACTGCTATATTCTGAGAACATCTGCTGTTTTCCTCACACAGAAATCCAGTTAAAACCCATCCAAAAAGAGTATCAATAGCATTCAAGTTTTTGTTCATGGGAATCTTCTCTCGAGCATAAACGACATCCCAAAACACATCTGCTCCGATTAGTACTTCTATGTTCAATAAATCGTCTCCTAAGTATGAGTCAGCGATCTCCAATTCGCGCCTCTACATCAAATGCTGAATGTTTACATTAGGAGCAAATATTGGCACCGCGGATATTTTGTCTTTCACAAGAGCTTCAAAGTTTATTTTGACATGCGAATCGTTTCTCTTTCTCAACTCAATTAGAACTACTGGGTACACTTTTTTTGGAGCATTTTTAACACCAAACGCATAAACAGAGAGCGTTTCACTTCTAATCGGTTTTAATTTTAGAGCATTTGCTAATTCCCTATTCACGAAACTTCTTTGACTCCCATTATCCAACAGAATTCGTGTTAGTTTGGCGTTACTATCAGAAGACGCCAAAACAGTACATGTTTGCAACATAACGTTCTTGGGACTGAAAATGCACTGCGAAACGGATGTAATCACTCCCGAACTAGAAGAATTTGTCCCATTCACATTTGGTACTTCATTAATATTTGATCCCAAATTTTGAAAATCTCTTTCATTTTCCTGTAAATTTTGGCCATCTTTATTTCTTATGGGCCCTGCCCTATATCGACTATTATTTTTCAAGCAAATCAATTCATGATGGTTTCTACCTTTACATTTATCACATGGTTTGTTATTAAAGCAATTTCGACTTACGTGAAATTTCTTACAACAAGAAAAACACCTATTATCAGATTTCAGTTTGGTTATTTTATCATTAGGCGAACTTTTACATTTTAAAGAATCATGAGACCCTGATCAGAAGATGCATATCGAACTTATCTGAGCATTAAATCAAGCAGTCGTTGGTGTATTCTTTACAAATCTTTTATTTTCAAATTTCGGTTGATAATTACTACGCGAAACCGAAACATTCTTTCTCTCATTCAAAATTAATGACGAAGTTTCTCTACATTCGATTTCCCTTTTCAAAAAATCTACTAATTCTGAAACATTTACATCACTTTTAGAATTCCTTTGCCTGTTAAATTCCAAAACTAAATCGTCTGGCATCGACTTTAACAATATCGGTATCAATAAATGTCCATAAGAACCGGATGTAACATTCATCGCATTCAAATTTCGAATACAAACTCGTAACTAATCATACAGCCTACGAAGAGCTCGAATATTCGATGAATATTTGACAGCTTCTAAATTCAAAATTTTGCTCATAAACGAATTAATTAAAACATTCTTTCTACCATACCTTTCCTTAAGAGCTGTTACACAATTCTCATAATTTTCACTAGTAAGTTCTAAACCGCATACAAAGTTATACGCTGGTCCAGTTAAATATGACTTCAAGTACGAAAATCGTTGTACATTAGTAAGCGATTCGTTTTGATGAATCGTGCTTTCAAAACTATTCCAAAATTCTGTATAACATTTTGGATCGCCAGAAAATTCAATTGTCAATTTTGGAAGTTTCACCGATTTAGGAATGAATAAAGGGACACTATAGCTATAATTTTGAGAGGGACCTGGAACATCTAAGTTTTGTTCCGATCTCTGTATATTAGTAACTCTTTTTCCTTCTAAAAATCGCGCCATTTTTTTGAACATTTTAAACATTTTTCGTTATATTCTTCGCTAGCAATGACCTCTTCTTCAATCGAATCCAGATTAATTAATGACTCAATTTCTTTATCAAAACTTTTCAAATTATCAGATTATTCAATTAAAAGGTTATAATTTTCCTGCAATTCAACAATATCAATTTCCGAATCAGAATTTAAAATACTTTCGATTTTGTTTATCAATTTAGTCGTTAGCGTTCTCACAACAGATCGCTTCGTTTTCAATATTTCCAAACGTTCGTGATTGAACATTTTAATATTTAAAATTACTTATACAATTCCTCACAATCAAACGATAATCTAAATACACCCAAGACTGCAAATAAAACAAAACTCATACCTTAAAAATCCCCGAAAACGAAAGTGCTTCGCTCATTTAAATTGGGCTTCCATTTTCTTCAGGCAAATACAGTTCATAGTTCATAGTTCATTAACTTTTCCAAATTCCAGGGTATTTTCGGCCTCTTGCACCAAAGTTTGCAAGAATCATTGCACTAGGCCACTTTTACACAAACACATAACATTTATTTTCTTTTTACAACGACAAACATTATTAGGTTTCGCCAACCTTCAAAACGGTGGTTCATCTCGTATCATTACATCAATCTACACCAGTTCAAAAACACTTGAGATGCGCACATAGCGCCCTCTATAACTCATTTCGCTTCAACTGGTATTACAACATTGGTGTTCCCGAGGGTTCGTCTATAGGGCCTATACTTTGGTTACTGATAATAAATGAATTATTGGAACAAGATTTAGAATAGGGCAATAAAATCCAGGCTTTTGCCGACGATATTGTGATAATACTAAGAAGTAGAGTTTTATATAAGTTTGCTGATATTTCAAAGGAAATATTGGAAAGATGTGTTAATTGGGCAAACGAGCACAAATTGGAATTCAGTGTGGAAAAGTTAAAATACCTAATTGTACCATTTAAAGGAAAAGTGACGAGAAGGCCAATGATTACGATCAATAATGAAAATTTAAAATATAACAAGAATATAAAATATTTGGGGGTATACCTGGACGAAGAATTCAATTTTAATTATCATCTGGTTAGTACTTGGGACAATGCCCTAAAAATACTATATGGGCTAAATAGAGTCTGTAAAAAATTATGGGGCATAAAGCCTGAGAATATAAAAGAGCTTTATTTGAGAGTTATCGAGAAAATTTTATTACATGAAGTCCAAGCGAGATATAATGGAAAGGGGCCTTGAATCGCAAGTTAAGATAAATACAACGCCCGTTTTTTTATAATGCTTACAAAAAGCTATTGTACGGTCTCCACTGAGGTGCTTAATGTACTAGCCGGATGCACGTCGCTAGATATTAGGGCGAAGATAGAGAAGAATATATACAGGATATATAATGAAGGAAATGAAGTTGTACTAGGGAATGTGAAGAACAAAACCATCAAGATATTAAGAAACATGAGGAGTTACGAATGGAATTGTATTTTAAAGCCTAAAACAAATTATAGATATTTTACTGATGGGTCAAAGATCAATAATAAAGTTGGGGCAGCGTGTATAAGATACAGACATAGTGTAAAAGAAGAAACCAGTCGTATTAGGTTACCCGACAACGCTTTCTCGTATACACGGAAGTAGAAGCTATAGGACTTGCGGTTAAAGATGTAAATAGATTATACAAATAAATGGGTACGATATTTACAGTGACTCAATGAGTACAATACAGGCTATTTGTGCTATGAGTCTGCGGCGACTTGCCAACAGGCAGATTTCTGGCGGAACAGGAAGCCGGCGAACAGGTTTTCCCGGCGCTGCAGTAGCGGTTCTCGCCAAAGTGGCAACCCCACTCGCTGCTCGCTACAGAACTCTGTTCTCCCACACAGCTCCAGTGTTCGACGATAATTTCTTAACGACTCGCTGAGACTTGAGTTATGTTACCTCGTGCGTTCACGCTCCATGTAATTGTTAAGTTATGTGTATATATTAAATATTTAAAGACAAACGAGGTGTCTCATTTCACCCTATAAACGAGCTGCAGTGGTGACCCTTCTGAGGAATAAGTCTTCTGATGCAAATGGATACTTTTATCTTCTTCAACGAGCACGTGGTCGGCAAACAAGATAAGCCTTCATGGTCTCTCTCTATGTTTGAGTCAGGAGAATTGGGGAAAAATAAGCAACTTAAATTCATTTTCCTAATTATTTGTTAATTTTCATATTTTATATTTCATAATTTTTATATTGCCGGTTCTGTTTTATATTTTGTAAAAATGACGGAAGATACTAAAGCTCAACAGCACGTTTCACGTGTCGCTCTCAAACTTCCACCGCTATGGAAGAATAACATAAAATTTTGGTTTTTGCAAATCGAAACGAGTTTTGATCTTTCTGGTATCACGAGCGATCTCACTAAATATCATAATGTTATTGCTGCAATTGACTCTGAAACTATGGTGATGGTTTCCGATATACTATTTTCCCCACCCCAAACTGATAAGTTCACCACGCTAAAGAACAGGCTCATTCAGGAATTTTCGGATTCTGAAAATCGACAGATTCGAAAGTTGTTGTCTGAATTACAATTGGGAGATGACAAACCGTCACATCTTCTACGGAAAATGAAAGAACTAGCAGGCACCGCTCTTAGCGACGATTTTTTGCAAACTTTGTAGCTTCAGCGACTCCCTGCGGAAATACAAACAATCCTTTCCGTCAGTACCGAAAAATTAGAAAATCTCGCAAAATTGGCAGATAAGATTGCTGAGGTTCGCGCTGACCCCTTTAGCTCAAATGTATATGCAGTTGCGAGTTCCCACAATCAACCAACCAACCACTATAACTCTCCGTTGAATGACACGATTGCACTTCAAGCTGAAATCGCCGCTCTTAGCAAACAAGTAGAACGATTGTCCAGGGACCATTCACGGAATCGTTCGCGACGGATGTATAGTAAATCCCCTTACAGGAGCAAGACCCCCTCGCGGAGAGAGGAAAACAGTTTTAACAATGCATTTTGTTATTATCACAACGGCTTGGCGTACAAGCTAGGAAATGCAGACAGCCTTGTACCTTTTCCCAGGTTTCGGAAAACTAAATAAAGCTATCGACGCCAATGTTTCGGCGGCAGACGTCTCGATAGCCTCCCAATCCAGCCGTCTTCATATTTACGACCGAAAAACCAATCTAAAATTTGTAATAGATTTCGGATCTGATGTTTCGTGTCTCCCGGTTCCCAAAACACGCGGAAAATTAACCCCTGAACCTATAGAATTAACAGCAGCTAATAATTCAAAGATATATACTTATGGATTCAAATTACTAGATATCGATCTGGGTTTGCGCAGATGGTTTAAATGCCAATTCATTCTAGCGGCCGTTCCCTTTCCAATTATAGGCGCTGATTTTTTAAAACATTTCGATCTAATTATTGATTTAAAATGACGACGACTTATCGATACAATTACAAACTTATCTCGCTATGGAAAAATCCCTACCAGTTTAAATACCGCTTCGATAAAGTTAAGCTCAGGAAATACGATATATCATACAATTTTAGCAGAATTTCCTGACCTAACAACGCTTACTTCTAACGTTAAGAAAGTTCAGCATAATACGATTTATTATATTGAAACAACTGGTCCACCAGTTCACAGCAAACCTATACGGTTAAATCCAAAATTGTATGATATCGCAAAAAAAGAATTTCAATTGCAGAAATTCCAAGTCACCCTGGTCTTCTGCTCTTCATGTAGTTCCCAAAACCTCTGGCAGCATTCGCCCAGTGGGTGATTATCGCAAATTAAATGCATCCACAACTCCAGATAGGTACCCCATACCCCATATACAAGATTTCTCTAACGCACTTTACGGTTGTAAAATTTTTTCGAAAATCGATATAGTACGCGCATATCTTCCCATACCAGTCCACCCCGATCATATCCAAAAGACAGCCGTGTGTACGCCATTTGGCCTCTACGAATTCCCATACTTAAATTTTGGCCTTTGCGGGGCAGCCCAAACTTTCAAAGGTTTATGAATGAAATTCTAGGAGAACTCAAATTCTGTTTTGTCTATTTGGACGACATTCTGATTTTTAGCAAAAGCGAAGATATAAGACGCACATCTGTGCGGTGTTTCAAAGGCTCAATCATTACGGGTTAACAATTAACACTTCCAAATGCGTTTTCGGAGTGTCAGAAATTTCCTTTTTAGGACATCTTATATCGCAGCAGGGAACAAAACCATTACCTGATAAAGTAGAACCAATATTAAATTACCCAAAGCCTACAACAGTAAAGGAACTTCAAAGGTTTCTTGGAATTTTGAATTTTTTCCGACGGTTTTTGCCTAACATAGCACGACACCAGATCACTCTGAGTAATTTTTTAAAGGGCACAAAGAAAAATGATAATAGAGCAATTCAGTGGACTACACAAGCGGAACAAGATTTTTGTACTTGCAAAAAATTAATCGCTGATGCAACGCTTTTAGCACATCCTAAACCAGACGCAGAATTGATACTGCAGGTAGACGGATCCGATTTCACGATCGGAGGTGCATTATTTCAACTAATTGATAATCAACCCCAACCTCTCGCGTTTTTTCCAGAAAATTATCCCAAGCAGAAAAAAATTATAGTGCGTATGATCGCGAATTACTGGCTTCATATGCTTCTATTAAACATTTCATTCACATGCTTGAAGCTAGGGATTTCAAATTATTCACCGATCATAAGCCACTGACTCATGCGTTTAAACAGCGTTTAGATAAATGCTCACCGCGACAGGCCCGACAACTGGATTTTATTTCCCAATTCACAACAAATATTTACTATCTCCCAGGCACCGAAAGCGTAACGGCGGATAGCCTCTCTAGAATAGTTTCCATCGAAATGCCAAATCCTATAAATTATGACGAAATTTCGAAATTGCAAAAATCAGATTTAGAGCTTCAAAACTTAATTAATAATCCTCAAGGATTGCAGTTAAAGAAAATAACTATGCCAAATTCTAACACCTTTTTATTTTGTGACTTGTCTACTGGCACCGCTAGACCTTTTATCCCAAAGGAATACCGTCAGCAGATTTTCAGTCAATTGCACAATATGTCTCATCCCGGTATTAGGGCTACTACAAAATTAATTCGCGCTATATTCATTTGGCCATCAATGAACAAAGATTGTTCTATTTGGTCTAAACATTGCATACCATGTCATAAAGCAAAAGTAAGTAGGCACACTAAAACCCCATTAGGCTCTTTTCCTGACCAAACACGGAGATTTGACCATGTGCACCTTGATATTGTCGGACCATTCCCACTATCAGCTGGACATTATTATTGCCTAACCATGATAGACCGTTTTACACGGTGGCCAGAAGCCATTCCAATAGCTGATATAACTGCGGAAACAGTAGCAAGAACTTTCTACACTCATTGGATAACCCGCTTTGGTTGCGCATCACGAATCACAACGGATCAAGGACGGCAATTCGAGAGTTCGCTTTTTAAAGCACTGGCATGTCTGCTAGGAGCTGAAAAAAATTCGAACGACCCCGTATCATCCGCAGTCTAACGGATTCATAGAGGAATTTCATCGTCCATTCAAAGCCGCTCTGAAAGCGTACAACACCGCACAGTGGGTGTCCGCCTTACCTACAATTTTGTTTGGCTTTCGTACTGCTTTCAGGGAAACTCTTTAAGCAACAACAGCTGAATTGGTAATACGGTACCACCCTCCGACTCCCAGGTGAATTTTTTAATCCCACGCCTTCGGACATCCTGCCCAAACAACTACTGGAGGACTTAAAAGCGCATTTTTCGAACGTCCGACCAAAACCTACTTCCAATCACGGAACTAAAGCAGTTTTCGTCCATCCGGAGCTGAAAACGGCATCACATGTATTTGTTCGAAACGATGGCGTGAAAAAACCACTTCAAGCTCCGCATGATGGGCCTTTTAATGTGTTGCGGCTTGCCGATAAAGTATACGACGTGGACATTAACGGTCGTACATCATCAGTTTCAATGGACAGATTAAAACCTGCATTCATCGCCAAAAATAGTGACTTTCTCGTTTCGGACTTGACGTACACTACTGAAGAACTGTATAAAACAAAAATTACACGTTCCGGACGGACTGTTCGATTTCTCGAACGTTTCGCATCTTAAAAGACTTTAAAGATAATACGGGGGGAGTGTGCGGCGACTCGCCAACAGGCAGATTTCTGGCGGAACAGGAAGCCGGCGAACAGGTTTTCCCGGCGCTGCAGTAGCGGTGCTCGCCAAAGTGGCAACCCCACTCGCTGCCCGCTACAGAACTCTGTTCTCCCACACAGCTCCAGTGTTCGACGCTAATTTCTTAATGACTCGCTGTGACTTGAGTTATGTTACCTCGTGCTTTCACGCTCCATGTAATTGTTAAGTTATGCGTATATATTAAATATTTAAAGACAAACGATGTGTCTCATTTCACCCTATAAACGAGCTGCAAGTCATAAAGGGAACAACATAGAAGACCTATAGTATTTAATTGAGGGAAACAATCATGGAATACATCTTCATTGAGTCAAAGCGCACTGCGGAATAGAGGAAAATGAAGCTGTTGACGCGGCTGCTAAAGAAGCCAAGACTTTGGAATAAATTATGGGAACATACAAATATACGGAAGAGCAGATGAGCAGAATAGTAAAATATTATGAAGAGGAATGGCAAAAGAATTGGGAAGAGTGCAATGTAGGTAGAGCAGTTTATAATATTTACCTTAGAGTGTCTACAAAAAGATTATCAGCTGATCAGGCCATAACTGAACATGGTTGTGTAGGCGAGTATCAGCATAGAGTCTTCGGAAAGTCTGGCATTTGCGAGTGTGGTGAGGAGCAGACTATCAGTCACTATCTATATACGTGCGTTAAATGGAGTAATTTACCATTGGGTTTTGAAAGCTGGTCTCCCATGAAAATTTTCACGGATTTTTATTGTAAAAAGTACAATAAACAGGTTATACAAGATCTTCTGAATATCCACTTCCCATTAATGGGGGTTACCTGATATTGTTTTTGTCGTGAAGCGTATTTTGCTCATTAAAATAAAATAGTTGTTTATAAAGTTAAATATGTATATAATAATAGTTGAAACTTATCTGTTGAAATTTTAGTATTGTAAATATTGTAATGTAAAGGTTATGTAATTAAGATAATGGAGTGTAGATTTGTAAGTCTAAGGTTGTAAATGTAGTGCAACGCAATGTAAATGTGATGTAAATAATATAATGTAAATACAGTGTAAATAATACAAATATAATGTAAATTGTTGATATGTATTTAAATGCTACAAAGTGTTTTTAACTTTTCACACCAGATGGCTCTAAGTGTCTGTATTTGTCCTTTTTTGTATGTAAATGTATTTTTCTGTAAATAAACTCTTAGTTGGAATCAGTGTTGCCAACTTGGGGGTTTTCCCCCTAAAATTGGGGGTAAGTTAGACGAAAAGGGGTGTTTTTAGGGGGCCCCATTTTTTTAGGGGCATTTTGTGGGGGGGGGAACATTTTTTAATATTTTGTACAATCGAGACGCGTTTTTTTATTAGATTATAAGTTCCATACATATATCAAATGTAAATAAACCTCCATTTCATTATGTAAGTGTGTATTTTCTATTTATTTCAATTTATCTCTCAAACAGGATGCCTATTTGGAACTAGAATTTCTTTTAGGAAGGACTAGAGTGATCTCAAGTTGGTGTTCTCAAGTGGGGGGAAACAGGGGGATTTCGAGATGGCGCTAGGGGGAGGCGCTTCGTAGAGGTTGGCAACACTGGTTGGAATGCAGTCCTTGAACGAGTAAGTTACAACATTTGGCAGCAGTTCGTGGTTGATTTCTCCTCGAAGAGCGTGACACATCGATATCCGGTCGCCGATAAATTAAAAATGCAGCTGTGAGATATCCTAAAGCGAAAGTTAAAAGATAGCAAAAGAAGAAAATGGATAAAAATATGCAAAGCATTCCGTTGTTCAATAGTGGTAATTATTTATTCTGGTCTATGAAAATCAAGGCGATTTTAACATTGAAGAGATTAATAGATGTTATCTATGAAGATAGGCCACAGAATTTAAAACTACAAGAAGATTGTAATATAAAGAATACTGACGCAGTAGCCTATATTTTGCTATCACTTTCTGATGAACAGAGCCTCCAATTTGCGGAAGAAACCAATGCCAAAAATTTATAAGAAAAAATAAAGAGGGTTTTCACAGTAAAAAATGAAGATCGGAAGATAGATGCTGGAAATGAGCTAAAGAATATAGAAATGCAAGAAAACGAAAACGTATCTGACTACATAGCCAGAGCAAGGGAACTTTCTATGAAGTGTAGCGCACTTGGGTTAAACATTTCTGAACGTGATCTGGTTTACTGCACTGTTCGAGGACTTAAAAATAAATTCGGGAAAATAAGAGAAATATTGAAAACGCAAAGAGAAAATGAAATGGATGAAATACTGGAAATTTTGCGTGAAGAAGAAAACACCCTTTTAAAACAGAACTCAAATTCCACATCCAGAAAAGGAGAAGCTTTCCATGTTAAAAACAATAATAGAAACATAAAACTTTGCTGGATCTGCAATAAATCCAATCACATCGCCAGAAATGGTTTTTTCAGAAACCAAATGGGAAACAGGAGTGGAAATGCACGGACAGCGCGATAAGAACATTACCTAACGACAAAACCGAAAGCAAGCAAAAAAGGAGATTCGCGAACGCCGCATTTGAAAACGAAAACGAAACACAGAACTTTGTCCTTATGACAGACCCAGAACATTCCAACTCTACTTGTGAAGATATCTGAATATAAGATTCCGGAAGCAGCTCCCATATGTGCAATGACCTTAAATTTTTTCAAAAATTTAATTCCGATAAAGGTCATATAAATTTAGCAGGTAACAATTCTGTTTTAAAATCTATTGGCGAAGGAATAGTTAAAGCTAAGACATTTGCAAATAATATTGAAAATACACTAACTATTGATAATGTGATTTATGTACCTAATTTAAGATGTAATTTGTTATCTATGACTAAATTAATGGAAAGAGGTTATAGTATTTAATCATATGATAATTATGTTTTGGTATTAAGCAAAACTGGTCAAATTGTTTTAAAAGCTGAGAAAGTAAATAATCACTTAGAAATCATAATGAAGCCTTGTATTAATAATATTTCATCTGAATTATTAGAGAGTAACTTTGATAAAAATGTAGAAAATTATGAATTATGGCATAAAAGACTTTGTCACTTGAATCCTCAATATATGTCTAATATGAAAGATATAATCGATATAAATGTTAAAGAATCTGAAATTTTAAATTGGGAATCATGTAATATCAGTAAATTAATTCGTAAAAAACACTGCAAAATTAATATTTATCAAAGTAATTCTGTTTTGGAAGTAATTCATGCTGACTTAGCTGGTCCTATAAAGATTGATTCATTGGGTGGTTCTAAATATTTTTTAGTGCTTGTAGATGATTATTCTGGTATGTATTTTCTTAATTTATGAAACATAAGTATTTGATGTGTTTACAAATTTTAAAGAAAGGTATGAAAACCTAACAAGCTGAAAAATCAAACGCTTAAGAACAGATAATGGATTAGAATTTGTGAATAATGAAATGACTAAATTCTTACTGAAATTCGGCATATCTCATGAAAAAACAGTGCCATACAATTCAGAAGCTAACAAAAAAGCGGAAAGGGCTATAGGAGCTTTAGTAGAACGCACGAGAACCTTATTATATGAGAGTAAACTACCCCAAAAATTTTGGCCGGAAGCCATATCCTTCAGTACTCATGTATCGAATATTACACCTCGCAAATATAAAAATAAACTTCCGATGGAAATATGGACAGATAAAGAACCAAAAAAAGTTACTTAAAAAGTTTTGACTGTGTAGCTTATTATCATATTCCTAAACAATTTCGCAATAAGTTTGATGTTCCAGGGAAATGCGGAATTTTTGTCGGTTATTCCAGAGATAGAATCGCATATAGGATTTATGACATCACAAAAAATACAGTGATTGAGGAACAATCAGTTAAATTTCATGAAAAATTAAAAGGCAGCGAATTCATAACGAAAAATTCGGAATCCTATTTATGGAATGTTGAAAATTTGAGTCAGTTCAATTTTTCAGATTTAGAAGCAGAAACAGATTAACACGCGTGAAGATAATCAAAGTGAAATTAATGATACAAAATCATTACAAAATGAAACCGCAAACGATCAAAGAGTGGAAAACTGAAATCATGAGTTATCACCTAAATTTAGGCGTTCCGAACGCATAAAAAATAAGTGAGCGGTGAATTTGGTATAGAGTAACTTTACTCAGGAGGAAAATAATTCAATCCCTGAAAATTATGAGCAAGCAATGAATAGCATTAAACATAATCAGTGGAAAATCTCGATGAATACGGATGATGTTTTTGAAATGATTGAAAGACCTAAAAATGTAAAAATAATCAAAAGTAAATGGATTTATTCAGTTAAAACAATTAATGATGAGGAAATTTATAAAGCAAGACTCGTAGCGGCAGGTTTTAATTTAATTAAAAATAAAGATTATTCAGAGTCTTTATCCCCTGTTGTGAATAGTGAATCTTTTAGATTATTTATATCATTAGCTGCAAAATTAAATTTATCTGTGTAACTGTCATTACTGTAATTACTGGTGTTAAACCAAAAGTAATCAAGAAAATCTCGGGGTAAAGTTTAGAACATATTTAATTACTCTAGAAATCACAGTTACAAGGGACGGATTACATTAGACATTACAAAACAATTGAAAAACATTTAGAGAATAAAACAGTAAGTTGACTTAACATAGTCCAAAACTGGACATCATACCGACAGGTCTTTACGCTACGAAATCCTGGCTTTCTCTGGCTAAAAGAAAAACAGTACAACGGAAGTTGCACGCTAAGTCTATCCGTATGGTGGCGACATCTATATTTTAGGCTTGAAAGTATTATAACGTGTGTTACAGACTCCCCCTCTGGTTCTGATGCCGTCCCGGCAAGGAACCAGGAGGTAATTTTTTGGGACGTCCTCTTTTCCTTAGAGGAGCCACATGTCCAGTGTCTCTTTCTACTACAGGATCATGATAGTCCTTTAGGGCAGAAATATGATAAGTTCCAAGGATTTGGTCTGGGTTGGCCGGGTCGGCAATCTCATATGTTGTTGGTGATCTCAAGGTGAGAATTAGGTAAGGACCTTCTCTCTTTGGCATAAATTTCTTGCTTCTGTTGTTCCGACTTATGGGATGAATGGTCACCCAAACTTTGTCGCCAGGTTTGAAGTATTTTTGTCTTCTTCGTCGATCGGAGTTTCCCTTCTGACGATCCTGTTTCTGTTTAACTCTATCTTTGACATCTAAGAGTGAGTTGGCAAGTCTCTTCGGATATGGGGTGATTTCTGGTACGAAGTTATCATTGTCGATCACTTGTCGAATATCATGCCTGATATCGTCTGTCGTTCTCAACTGTCTTCCAAATTGTAAGTAGGCAGTGGTGTGACCGGTGGTGTCGCACACTGAGGTATTCATTGCGAAACGAATTAGAGATAACTTGTCTTCCCCCACCAGAATTGCCAGTCGAGGCTTGAAGTCACGATTTTTACGTTCCGAGGGATTGGCTTACGGGTGGTAGACGGGGATGAGGTCTTGTGTAATCTCTAGCAAGTCACAAGTCAATTGCATGACAGTACTTACAAACTGTGGCCCGTTATCACTTCGCGGAAATCCATATGATAGGAATACTTCTTCGATGAGTATTTTGGCACAGTTTGCCGTAGTGGCTTCAGCAAGAGCAAATAGTTTTACCCATTTAGTGCTTGTATCTTCAACAATAAAGATCCATTTCTTGCCAGTGGAGGTTTCCGGAAGAGGGTCAAAAAGATCAATGGCCAGAGTTTCAAACCTTTGTGCATAAGCGGGTGTTCTCAAGAGTCCTGCTGGTTTTTGGGTTGTTGCCTTATAATGATTGCATTCAGGACAAGTCTTGATGTACTCTGAGATGAACTTTTTCATACCTCGAAAGTAGTATCTGGATACAATCTTCTTGTAGGTGTTCTCTACGCCATAATAACCAGCTGTCGGGGCATCGTGGTACTCTTGAAGGATTCTTTCTCGCTCTTGTATAGGAACTACGAGTTGAGCTTCTTCTTCTTCATTTTCAAGTGAATACCTATATAGGATACCTTGGTTCATTAAGTATCCACGACTGGTGTAGTTAGCAAAGTTCTCATCCCTGTCCATGCTTTCAAAGCAGTCAATGATTTTCTTAAATTGTTCGTCTTCCAGCTGTCCTTTCCGAATATCACTGGACTTCCTGGATGGCATGTCCACAGTGATTGCACACACATCATAGGTTGTGCCTTCAGCGTACAACGGTCTTGACAGCATGTCGGCTACTACATTGGCTTTCCCTGGGGTATAATCAATCTTCAGGTTGAAGGACTGAATTTTTAAAGCCCATCTTGCCAGACGGCCAGAAGGTGACTTTATACTTAACAGCCATTTGAGAGGTTGATGATCTGATGCGATGAAGATTTGTTGATTTTCTACGTAACCTCGAAACTTCTCTAAGGCCCACACTACCGCCAAGGCTTCCCGCTCGGTTGTGGAGTAGTTTCGCTCTGCTGGGATCAACAGACGACTTGCATATTCGATGACATGTTCATCGGGGCCACTTCCCTGGAGAAGGACTGCTCCAAAGGCATAATTACTTGCGTCTGTACGGATGGTGAAAGGTTTTGATCCGTCAGCTTCCCTCAATATAGGATAAGTCATCAAGCGCATCTTCAACGTCTCAAAGGATTCTTGTTGTTCAGGACCCCAGTGCCAATACACTTTCTTCTTAGTGAGGTTACTAAGTGGGCGTGCTATTTCAGCAAAGTTGGGGACATATCTACGAAACCAAGAGCAGGTTTGTAGAAAAGGCTGGACTTCTTTCACATAGGTAGGGACTGGAGTTTTTTGAATAGATGATATTTTCTCCTGGTCAGCTTCAATGCCATCTTTTGTTATCCAGAATCCCAGATATTTCACACGGTCACAGGCAAAGCGACATTTATCTCGGTTTGCATGTAGTTTGAAGATAGACAGTCTTTCGAAAACCTTTTCGAGATCTTCCAGATGTTTGTCAAAAGTTTCTGAGAGGACGATGATGTCATCTAGGTAAGACAGTGCGAAAACATCTTTCAGGCCACTTCGAAATTTGTCAATTAATCTTTGAAAGGTAGCAGGAGCATTTCGTAGGTCGAAGGGCATGAGTAAGTAACGGTACGTTCCAAAAGGACAAATGAAGGCAGTTTTGTCCTGGTCAGCATCAGCAACCTTTACCTGATGATAGCCTGATTGCAAATCAATTGTTGACATGTAGGATGTTGGTGTTGCTTCATTCAATAGATCGTCCATTCGTGGTAAGGGGTAGGTGTCCACTTTCGTAACAGAGTTCAACTTTCTGTAGTCGATACAGAGGCATACTTTCCCATTTGGCTTAGGAACAAGTACCACAGGTGCAGCGTAGGGGGACTTGCACTCTTCGATTATATTCTGCTTTAGCAGTTCTTCAATCTGTTTCTTCAAAATCTCTTTCCTTGTAGGATTCATCCTATAGGGTGACGTTGCTACTGGGGGGGGGTGATCACCTGTGTTCAATAAACGGCGTCGGTTCTCCCCCTGGTTGGAAACATGTCTCATTTTTGTCCAGAAGTGTGTTAAGTTTTCTCATCTGTTCTGGAGGTAGGTGTTTACCCTCATCTTCTCGAAGTTCGAATGCGCTGATGGTTATATCTTCTACGGTCTTCTTGAAGAACGTGTACTGTTTTTGAGGATTTTCAGAAAAATGCCATTTTCCGCTTTGGACATCAAGGACAATTCCAGCTGCATTGAGAAAGTCCATTCCTAACAGAGTTTTATTTTCTTTTGCTTCAGACAATACTAGAAATTCTGTTTGGATAACTTTGCCTTCAATGTACAGGTTGACGACAGTACTCAGAGCAGTAATGGTCTGTCGAATTCCATCAGCCATCATAAATGAAATTATCTTGTTCACGAAGGTGACGTTGTGCTCTTGTAGGAATTTAAACAGCTTTTCACCTGCGATGGTATGGGAAGCACCGGTATCAGCACAGACAGCAATCTTTTCTCCAAAAATTTTGAGGATAATCAAACTTGAGGGATACGAGTTTGAATCCAAGTTGAATAACGTCATGCAGTTCACTGATGTTTCCACTTCATTAGCCCTCGTGCAGGAAGGACACTTTGACTTGATGACTCCAGGAGTTCCGCATCCGTAACACTGGATGGGTTTTTTTCCTTCAGTTCTGAAACTTGGGAATCTAGGTTCTGTTCTAGAAGGTTCTGGTGGGTGGTCATCATGGAATCTTCCAACGGGTTGACTTTTCTTTACTGGAAAGGGTTTCCTGAATTCTTTCTTCTTGAAAGTCTGATTTGGATTGTTTTTCATCCCAGGCCGTAGGCTATCGTAGGCGTCCAGTTTCTCGGCCAATTCCAAAGGATTGTTCCAATCCGCCCAAATATCCAGGAAGTGTTCCCTGATATTTGCAGGAGTTTTTCTTTTTATCTGATCAGCGATCATTAGGCTTTTAAGTTGATCAAAAGTGGTAATCTTCAATTCTTTGATCCAACCTTCGAGATAAGAATTCAATTCGAAACAGAAGTCTCGCCACGTCGAATCCAGGTTTTTCTTCTGTTGGGAAAAATACTGCCTAAACCTGTCTCCTGTAACTCTAAATCTTTTGAGAAGCATTTCTTTTACCTTTACATAATTTTCAGCATCATCTTCATCCTCTCTTGCGATGAGTTGAGCTATATCAGGTGGCAATGAGCCAATCAGGTATGCTGTCCAAGTACTTTCCGGAATGTTCATGAACTTCACTTGACGTTCAAAAATAGTCAGGTATAGACCGATTTCGTCTTCCTTCGAGTTGAACTTCGGAATAATTCTATTCAATTCAAATTTCGGGTTTTCTAGCTGTTGGCTTACAACAGGTGTTCGTGACAGTTTCTCCATTTCAAGTTGCATCCTCAATTTTTCCAATTCGAACTCCCTTTCTCGTTGCTGAGCCACTTCCACAACTTTCTGTTCTTCTGCTTTTATACATTCTTCCATAATGAAGCTGAGAATCTCCTTGACTAATTCCTCATCATACTTTTCACTTTCGGTTATGAGATCCTTTAGATCGTTTATTTTGAGATTGTCCGACGGATCCAGACAGAATTCTGTAGCCAAAATCCTCAAATCCTCTTTTCTAGATCTTCCCAAAAATGCCATTTTTCGTGTGTTTAGTCTATTTCAAGTAATTTTATAAAGTTCAAAAAGCAATTTGCAAATGGGAGGGAGAAACAAAATTCCCACAATTACATTAATTTTATGAACTCAATAGCACTTCAACTGATATTCAAATATGTTTAAATATAAAATGCACAAATGAAGAAAAATCTTCTTTAAATAACACTGTTAAAGTTAAAAGCACTGATAAAGTTAAAAGCACCGATAAATGATATTAGAATATACTAAATTAGAAATACCATTCATAAATTATTTCATTTACTTTGAAGTTATAAATATGGTAAACTTGTTTGCACTTAGTAGAAATAATTAAAATTATTTTCAATCAGAAACTATCTGTACCTTTAACAACATCAATTAAATTAAGTTTGTAATAATGTTACGATTTGATCAATCACTGTTCAAATTTCCAAGTGACACATTCAAAATTAGATAACTTAAAACGAACGAATATACTGTCCGACCACGGAAGCAAGGTCCCTGGAAGCTGTTACGCATGCGCGAGAAAAGCTAATCTACTTAGAAAATAGGGGAAAACATCATATTTTCGGATGTGTTTGTTTATGAAATACAGAATGTATTTCAGACTGCTTTTTGTCCGCAATTTTAAAGTTATTTTTTAAAACTTTATTTTTGATCGAATATGTGAATAATAATTTCAAAATAATAAAAAGAATGAAGCAAATCTGTTTAAAAATAGGAGTTTTATAGGAGGGGATATTTTCGGATTACATCACAATCAAAATTATCTAAAGCTACGTTTTCGGTGGTTCTTTTTTTCTGACGTTTCCTCGGAGATTCAAATTTTGGAGTTTCTTCACCCTTTGCTTCTCTGCGTATTCTTTTTACTCTGGACATTGATATCCCGGTCATTTCACTAGCTCTCTTTAGGGATTGCGAAAGTGGAACAATAACATTTCCTTCTAGTGCTTCTTTATCACACAATTTAATTACATTGTGTATTATACGTTTACAATCACTACGGAACGTCTTATTCCGAGCAGTTGTGTTGGGTAAAGGATCCATTAATTTTAATATAATAATCAAAATAACAGACGAGGAAAAAGCAAGCAAGCGCAGTTAGTAACCAATTCTAAAGAATGTCGAGAGAATACGAGACTTTTCCTCCTCCTTCCTCAGCAGCCTTACCTACAGCGCGAATAGAATCGTCTTGGCACTATGCCAACCGTGGTTCTTCGTACTGTGGTCGGACAGTACTGACAATAAAACAAGTAATCTATCCTCAGCTTAAATTCTTCTTTACCTTTTTCATAAAGCACAGAACATATATATAAATCGAAAACAAAAAGTAAAACATTCAAGTTTCGCTTTCAACCGTCACTTTAGAATAGTTTGAAACCGAAAGCATTTTCAATAGGGGAAACAGAAATGAATATCAACTCAAAATTCAACTATACTGCAATACTGTAACATACAAGACTAGCAATAATCAATTATGTTAAATTGTTACTTTGCAATTCCAGATGGAATACTAACACCATTTAATTCATATGATTTGAAACCAGAAATAAACAAATGAGAAAAATCATTACAATTTTATGCAAAATAGAAGATCATGATTTACGTAAAATGAACAACACTTATCTCTAATCACATTCGCAGGGTGCGAAATTTTCTTGTCATTCGCAGGATGCGAAATTTTCCTCTTCTCATTCGCAGGATGCAAAAATTTCCTCTTGTTGTCGGGGCGACAACCACTTCAGGAACCTAAGCCTGTGAAAAAAAACGCGAGAGAGAGCCGGGATATCTTACTTCGGGTCAAACGTTGGGGAGCCAATTTGTAACTGTCATTACTGTAATTACTGGTGTTAAACCAAAAGTAATGAAGAAAATCTCGGGGTAAAGTTTAGAACATATTTAATTACTCTAGAAATCACAGTTACAAGGGACGGATTACATTACACATTACAAAACAATTGAAAAACATTTATAGAATAAAACAGTAAGATGACTTAACATAGTCCAAAACTGGACATCAGACCAACAAGTCTTTACGCTACGAAATCCTGGCTTTCTCTAGCTAAAAGAAAAACACTACAACGGAAGTTGCACGCTAAGTCTATTCATATGGTGGCGACATCTACATTTTAGGCTTGAAAGTATTATAACGTGCGTTACATCTGTAACATTTTTTGATGTCAAGACAGCTTACTTGTATGGAGATATTGAAGAAACTGTTTACATGGAAATCCCTACAGGTTATGACGAACAATTTGGTAAGAACAATGTATGTAAATTAAAGCGTAGCTTATATGGTTTACCACAATCTGGTAGAAATTGGCATATTAAACTTAAAAACGAACTGAAAAGGATTGGCCTCAACCGGCTTCCATCTGACAATTGTGTTTCTATTACAAGTAATGAAACTGTTTTTTTTCGCAGTTTGTATTTATGTAGATGATTTGACAATATTTTCAAATAATTCTAAATTATGTGAGGAGATAATATTTAAGCTTAGAGAAACTTTTGAATGAAATGAAACTACAGAAAATTCCAAATTCTTAGGCATAGAAGTTCTACGAAATTAAAATGGTATTGGTTTATCACAAACTCATTACATTGAATCTCTGATAAATAAATATGGATTGGAAAACTGTAAGAAAACTAATACACCAATAACTAAAGGTGAGGATAGATGTTTTAATCCCACGGATGATTTAGTCAATCAGACTGAGTATCAGGAAATTATAGGTGAGATTTTATATTTGGCTAATAGAACTCGCCCAAATCTCGCTTTTGTCACTAGCTATTTACCACAATTTAATAAAAGACCAAAAAAAAGGCATTATACATTAGCTAAAAGAGTTTTGAAGTACTTAAACACAACAAAAAATAAAGTTTTGTTTTATGACAGAGAAAATGGATTTTTAAATTGTTGTACAGATGCCAGTTGGGGAAATGGTGAGGGAGGCCAATCATTTTCAGGCTGTGTTATAATGATTGGTAATTCACTTCTTACGTGGAAAAGTAGGAAACAAAAATGTGTTGGACTATCCACATGTGAAGCAGAACTGCTAGCTATCGCCGATGTTGCAAGAGAATTAACTTGGACTCTAAACATGTTAACTGAATTAAAATGTGAAAATTTTGTTAGGAGACCTGTAGTCTTATATAGTGATAGTCAATCAGCTATCGGTTGGTTAAATAGTGGTAAGTCATCAAATAAAACTAGACATGTGAATCTGAAATTCCCTTTTGTTAAAGATCTGATTGAAAATAATACTATAAAGACTAAATATATAAATACTAACCAGATGATTTCTGATTTTTTAACCAAGGCTAATTGTTATTTTCATTGAAGAATATATGTTTAATGTAAATGTGCTGTTAATGTTCAGAAAAGATAAAAAAAAACCTTTTCGCAGGGGGAGAGTGTTGATATGTATTTAAATGCTACAAAGTGTTTTTAACTTTTCACACCAGATGGCGCTAAGTGTCTTTATTTGTCCTTTTTGTATGTAAATGTATTTTTCTGTAAATAAACTCTTAGTTGGAATGTAGTCCTTGAACGATTAAGTTACAACATAAATAAGTTAATGCAAACACGTAACGCAACGTAAATATGTAATGCAATATCATGCAAACGTAATGTAATGTAATGCAAATGTGATATAAATGCTGTAATGTATTGTAAAAGTATTGTAATGATTTGAACATGTGTGGCAACCCAACTCGCAGACACCTCCTACGTCGCGTTCTGCGCATCTGGTTCGCGCAGGATTAGAGAATTGCCGCGGACTTTGGAACACCGATCTACAGTCCGACCACAGAAGCGAGGTCCCTGGAAGCTATTACGCATGCGCGAGAAAAGCTAGTCTACTTAGAAAATAGGGGAAAACGTCATATTTTCGGATGTGTTTGTTTATGAAATACGGAATGTATTTCAGACTGCTTTTTGTCCGCAATTTTAAAGTTATTTTTAAAACTTTATTTTTGATCGAATATGTGAATAATACTTTCAAAATAATAAAAAGAAAGAAGCAAATCTATTTAAAAAATAGGAGTTTTATAGGAGTGGATATTTTCGGGTGTGTTTGTTTAAGAACTGCGAAAGAATGTTTTCAACCAACTTTCTTTTTCAGAATTTTTCTTTTGATTGAATGTATAAATAAAAACCGAAAAACATATTAAAATGAGGGTTTGAAAAATTCCATTTTTAAGTGATATATTGTAATAATATAAATATATATATATATATATAATGCAATAAAAATAATATATTTGATTCACAGTTTTACAATTTGCAGAAATAATTAGGATATACAACTCAAAAATTTCAATCTTTTGTGATTAGCAATAAAAAATTTAAAATGAATTTAAGATCTTTCTCATAATTTTATAAATAATCGAAGTGTGAATATGAGATGCAAATTTATAATTTCAGTCTTGTATGATAATTAAAAATCTTGATTTAAAAAATGCATTTTATTGTAAATGAAATTAATTTAAAAAATGGTATATTTACATTCACTGTGATATTTATAAGAGCTGCAGAAAAAATACATCAGTGATCGGTAAAAAATTTTTTTTTTTAATTTTTGTATCAAAAACTATCAAATAAAATGAATGAAAAATCTAATATTCATCTGATGAAATATCCGAATCACTGTCCGTGTCTGAAATATCTATTTGCAGAGGATCAACCAAATCTTCAATCACACCATCCCTTTTCCAATACATATTTTCTAATGAAACAACATGAGAGCTATTGTTGATACTATTGAATTGTTGGTACTATTTTATGGACAGCATAAAATTCATGAATTGTTCTTCGAATTACATCGCAATCAAAATTATCTAAAGCTACGTTTTCGGTGGTTCTTTTTTCCTGACGTTTCCTCGGAGATTCAAATTTTGGAGTTTCTTCACCCTTTTCTTCTCTGCGTATTCTTTTTACACTGGACATTGATATCTCGGTCATTTCACATTTCCTTCTAGTGTTTCTTTATCACACAATTTAATTACATTGTGTATTATGCGTTTACAATCACTACGGAACGGCTTATTCCTAGCAGTTGTGTTGGGTAAAGGATCCATTAATTTTAATATAATAATCAAAATAACAGACGAGGAAAAAGCAAGCAAATGCAGTTAGTAACCAATTCTAAAGAATGTCGAGAGAATACGAGACTTTTCCCCCTCCTTCCTCAGCAGCCTTACCTACAAGGTGAATAGAATCGTCTTGGCACTATGCCAACCGTGGTTCTTCGTTCTGTGGTCGGACAGTAGACTACTTCACTTTTCCGTACTAGCGTGGTACGTACGCTTCTCCGCTCCGAATTCACTGCGATGAAGTACGAGCCGGGTTTCGTAACTGTAAATCTATGTTATGTGTCTACTTTTAAATAAAAGAACATGTTATGTTTATAATTGCTGCTTACCTTCTGATGTCCGTAATATGGGAATAATAGTTCCCATACATGTATTGAATATGCAATATGATATAATGTAATGTAATGTAATGCAAATGTCGTGTAAATAATGTAATATAAATGATGAAATGTATTGTAAAAGTATTGTAATGTACAACGTACATAATTTAAATCTGCAAATTTAATGTATGTAATGCAATATAATGTAAAATAAATGGGATGAAAGTAAAATAATGCATATATGTTATGTAGTGTGGATATGCAAATACTAAATACAAATATGTAAAGGCAATATGATGCAAATACAGGTAACTGAATGCAAATTTAACGTAAATAATGTAAATAAAATGAGATTTAAATAATGTAATGTAACGTAAAAGTAATGAAAACATCTAATGTAAAACTGCAAAGGTAAAGTATGCAAATGTGATATAATATAGTGTAAATGTTTTGAATTCAAAGTTGTAAATGTCATGTAAATAATGTAAATGTAATGGAAATAATGTAGTTAATGTAATGTAAAAATGTAATGTAATGTTGATAAGCAAATGCAATTTAGAGCATATCAATGTAATGTAAAATAAGCTGAGAACAAAAACGTGCAGCAGGAAAGGGACTGGAATGAACGCAGGGTACGAGTAGTTGCTGCTTTCTGACCGACTAACGTAGCAAGAGAGAGACAATGTATAACAATGGACTGGTGTGTGCAAGATAAAAGCCACAGATCACATATGAAGCACTTGATGCTGGAACCCAGCTGAGAAAGCTAGACAATCCTTTGATTAAACCATAAAATTTTAAACTTTTATCAAATTTTATGGAAAAATCTGATTCCTCCTACACAAAATCATGATATGAATAAGTGAAATAATTAGGTAAAAGGAGGACCGAAATTGGAAGATAAGCTAGTGAAACTATATACACATAAGCTAGCGAAACCGAAGTATCCACCGAAAGCTACGAAGCAACTTACAACGAAAAGGATAAAATTTTCATCCGAAACTTTAAAAAGGAATGCTAGTTTCGGAACGGCTTCTAAATACTAATGTTAATGGAAGAGGAGCAACGTCTACCGATAAATGTGGCACTACTAACGGTTTTAATGAAACGGATGACCTTTTCACAGAACCAGTAAAAGAAGTTGCTCAACGAAACTCTCCGCTAAAAAAGTCTATCGCTAACATTAAACATGATTACCCAATTGACTATTTTCAGGCTCTATCGGGAACTAATAAAAAGTCTAATACTACTACTGTTGTGTAGATAAATTAATCTTTAAATTAATGTAAGCAATGTTAAATAATCATTTTAGTAACTGGTTTTAATTTCGGGTTTCATTGAAGTAACTATTAAGTATAACAGCTTCGTTTTTAATTTTAAGTCTCTGCTATATTTTGGTTAAACTAGTGGTGATCGAATATTTAATTGCCTAGATAATGTGAACGGGATTTAGGAAAGGTGCTCAATTTTCCTGAATCTCCAGTACATTGTGAAGGGTAAAATTAGATATTTGATCATGACACGTTTTATATTTTATGTTTTAATATTGGGTAAAATATTAAGTCTTTGTTTGAAATTTATGTAAGTGGCTGGTACAAAGTAGTTTTTGTTGACTGGGGAATTTTTGGCTTCAAATTAACTAAGGCAAAAGTAAATATTTTTAACGTAGGATTACGTTCCTCCATAACGTTTCTTCGGAAAGCAAAATTTCAGACGCTAAAACCGTCCGTCCATCCGTCCTCACGAGTTATAATTTTGGCAGCGTGCCAAACCCAGTCTGCATCGCTTCGGCAAGCAGTAAACAGTTAAGGTAACCGTACACCTTCGGAGGTGATTTTTTAAATTTTGTCTTTTTATCTATTTTTTATAATGACATTTAAGTTAAAACTTGAAAAATTATATAAAAAATTTAGCTGTTACATTAAAATAATTTTTTCAGGGGAAAAAACTGGAAAAAATTGGTCAAAATTTGACATTCCGCATTGCATGGCAACTCAAAAACAAACAAATATATTACCATTTTATAAATTGCAGAATGAAGATAATAACATTCTGTGGGGAATAGACTATTCTCAAGATCAAACTATGTGTATCTCAGAGTTTAAAGCACTTAAAGTACTGATGTTCATAAAAATCACTTAAAATTCATTGTCACTTGCAATTTATACCAATGTAATTTATACCAATGTCACTTGCAATTTATACCAATGTACCAATGTACCAATGTAACCAATGTAAACAAAAAACTAATCAATCTGCAATCATGAGCATACACTATTCCCTTTATATATATATATAGATAAAATATGCAAAATTTTAAGGCATTTTACGCGTAACTTTTTATAATAGGATGTATGTATTGCGTTAAGAGAAACGATGAAAAAATTCATTTTGAGAAAACGCTAAAAATAACTTTATAACACATTTCTTACTTTAAAAATAGTTATTTTCGTATTAAAATCCACCAGATTTATAAACTTCTCCCTCTTGGCTTTTTGCAACACTGATTTTCTTTTCCCTAAGGGCTCTGAGAATTGTCCTGCGTCTCTTTGATGTAGGAACAAAATGACGTATTGAATCATTCTTTCTAACGTTGTCTAAATGCTTGTAGGCTTGCAACGTAAAAAATCCTGGATAACTAATATCCAACTTGTTAAAAACATTCAGACAACCTTCATATCCATCATTAAATTGTAATACTGAATCATACGTTCCAAGTTTCATCATTTTCAAACAAACAAATACCTCTTTTGGTAATCGTTGCCATATTATGCCATTCAGGCTTTCGTTTGCATTTTGAGTTTTACCATGGAGACACTTACTCAAGAGTTCTCTTGAGCACAAATCTAAGTATACTGGTTTTACAGCATTCAATACCTCTTTTGGTAGACCAGCATACTTTTCTTTAACTGATGTTCCGCATGCCAGTGCTCGCTGAAAGAAGCACCAGCTGTCTTTGCCCAGAGGACACTGTCCATGCATACGTTTTCATGAACTGGATGCACAATGGAATAATGCAGCAATGACATTTTGCTGCATTGTGTTTAGATTACCAGTATTGCTACGTATAGCAATACCATAGTAGTTCTGAAGTCTGTCTATAAATGTATCGGTCAGTTTCCCTTTTCCAGACAGAACCTTGGTTTTTGAGTTTAATTTTCGAAAAGTACCTTTACAGAAAAGTACCAAAATGCGTTAAAATTTTGACATTCATATAATATGTATACAGGGTGGTCATAAAAAAAAAACTTTGCCGATTATGGACCTCTAACGGCTATTCCTTTCAAATGATCGAGATGAGATTTCAGATATAGTTATTCAGAGGTATAAGCTCGGGATTCTGTGAACGGCAACAAAATAGCGCTCACGGTTACGGCTATAGGTACAGAAACTCAAAATTTTCGAATAGCAACGCCCACTTTTTCCCGTCGCAAAATGCTCAGCGCATGCGAAAACCCTAAAGATCGTTGGAACGGTAGAAAAAAACTGACGCGTTATGCATGCACAAAAAGCAGCTCTCCGAATGGCCAACAAAAACAAGATCGGGGCTCACGGAGGAAATTTGCATATGACAGAGGCAAGACACCAATCACTGATGCAGAGCTAACATACTAATTTATCTGTCTTGCCTAATTAATTCTCTACTTAATCACTTTCCTGGATGCTGGAAATCTGTCATTGTCATGCCGGTTCCAAATTCCGGATCAGATCTTACTAACCCTTCCAACTATCGACCGATTAGTCTTTTATCTGGGCTTTCAAAGGTCTACGAATTCGTATTGGCCCATGACGTCCTCCGACAGGAGCAGTTCGGCTTTCGTAGCCGGCACTCCACACAACATCAGCTCTGGAGAGTTGTAGAGCTCATTCAAGGTAAAAAGACAATCTACCTGTGTGATTTTCGTGGACATATGCAAGGCGTTTGACAAAATATGGTATGAAGGACTCTTCTATAAACTTATTAACCTTAATCTTTCTTCCCAACTGATTAAAATCTTTCATAGCTATCTCTCGGATCGTACTTTCACGGTACGAGTCAATACTAATATGTCTCTCCCCCCGGCGAATTATTTCTGGTGTACCCCAAGGCAGTTTGCTAGGCCCTAAATTGTTTAATCTATATATAAATCATATTCCGCCTTCTTCCGAAATTAAGTTAGCTTTATATGCTGATGACACGGCTATCATTGTTCGATACACTCACTCAAACCGTCTGTTTTGTACGATTCGAAATTATCTCAAAATCTATGAACATTGGCTTACCTGTTGCCGTATTAAAGTTAACACCTCTAAAAGTGCTGCAGTACTCTTCCATACTAAGAACTCTTTTACCACCCGAAACAATAACTTTCTACTCAATGGCTTACCCATACCCTGGGAAACTTCTTACAAATACCTAGGTGTTATCCTAGATTCCAAACTAAATTAGATTCCTCATTTCGACAGTATTGTCCGTAAATCGAAGAATGCAATTGGCGCCCTTAAACCCCTTCTTTCATATTACAGTCGCCTGTCGCCAAAATTGAAACTGTTGCTGTATAAGAATTATGTATGTCCCATTTTAACATATTGTTCTGCTGTATGGGGGACTCCATCCATCCACCAATTACGGAGACTTCAAGTTATCCAAAATTATATGCTCAAACATTATATAACTAAAGCTCCTATTTTTATCAGATTTGACGTGATTCATCGGGATCGAGGCGTTAAACCTATTCTTCCAGCAATTAAAAGACTGGCTTTTAAATTTTACAATAGTTTCTCTCGTATAACTAATCCTATTCTTCACAGCATTCCTCCTTACTATCTAGGGATCCTAGCTCGGCCATAAGGCCAAAAGTTTTATTACGCTGTCCACATATCTGCCTCCCACAATCTAAGAAGCGTAGGAGACTGTGAATGCTTATGATTAGACCAAGCCTACTTTTTGTTTCTTCAGCTTCTTAATCCAAAATTTTAATTTCCCTTTCACGTCATACTACAAAGATCCGTGAAATTGAGCCCGCGTTGGTCGACCCTTCTTACGAAGCTAGGCTCCACATCTATCAAGTTTAAATCCTTAATTCCTTCTTTTATCTTAACATAATTGCTTTGATACTGCAAAAATCTCCCTTTAAGGAAAGCGATTTTGGTTCCCTGCCTTGCTTCTAAATGGAGTTAGTGGTCCAATAGTCAATATCATGACTGGAAGCGGTCATTCCGTTTCATTTTAGCAAAATTCATCGTTAAGGTATCTGCTCTTTAGCACACAGTTATCAGTTTACCCTTGCTCTATGGGGAAACCGAATTTTCTTCGCAGGCCAAAGCTAGGACCAGGATTCCCCCTCCTGCCTCGGTAGAGAGAGGAGGTGCGTTTTTATGCTCTTAGTTAGGCCTGCTTCATGGGTTAGGCTTCGTGGTTTCCTACGTGTTTGTGCTCTACTTCTTTCTTTTTTTCGGTCCTAATACTGGTCTGTGACCTTACGGGGAATTTTCATTCTTACGTATGTGTGACGGGCCTGTGCTAGCAACAGCCGTGGATTACACTGATTCTACGAAAGAATATACTTCTGATTCAAACATCGATATGGCTTCGACTTCGACTATAGATACACATGAGACTGAGAGGTCAGAGAACTGTTTTGAAAAATACGACCCAGATGCGCTTGGTGAACTCGTCAGAATTCTACAAGGCAAAAGAGACACATCGGGATATGCTTCTCATGTAGATATGGTAACAAGGATCTGCCAGTTTCTTACGGATTTCGTCTTTCATCCTTCGGAAAACGATACATACCAACATCAGATCCTTTTTTGAACCTGTATGTACATCCATAAGCAACATAACCCACTGCCATTATGATAATTTAAAATAATAAATAATAAGATAATGGTAAATAGCAGCTTTGCTAACAAGTAAACGATGCTGAATACGCCATTGGAGTGCAACGCTATTTTCAGCTTTGGAGACCAGAACTAATTGTTCCCGTGTTAACGTCTATGGAGGAAAATTTCGACGATTTTTTGCTTCAAAGCCAATATTTTTAAACTCGTGAAACCTCTTGAAATGTATACCGAAGTACGAACTTTATTTTAAAATACAATTAACCTTGTTCCAAACGCAATATTTAAAGAAAATTGAAAGGTTTCTTTGGAAATCGGCTGTTTTACGCTTTGTGCGCAAACATTTGGCACAAAGTTGGCTGTTTGTCGCCAAGTGCGAATGCTTTCGTACGTCTCAAATTTATCTCTGTATTGGCGATCAATATCTCGCATATTATTATTCATTTGATGTATTATTTAATAAAATGTTTCTGTAGGTCTAACGGCCTAATTTCATATATGATGTTTGATAAATAGAGTATCTGAAATATCTTTTTTGCATTCATTTTATCAACTTGACCAAGAAAATTCAAAGTAATTTTAAACATGTTGGTAAGTTTTAAAGCAAAACATGAAGCAATACAAACTAAATTACAATCACCCCCATTTTTGTATCTGTATCTTAAAGTATAAGAAAACACATGTTTAAAATTACCCATGTTATTGGGGTGATTGTAAATTGTATTTTAAAGCTCGTTAATATTGATATTTTATTATTTTTTATATACAACATAATGAAAAAGGTTAAAATAACTATTATTGACAGCTATTCTAACATTAAAGCCAAATAATATTTTTTTATAAATTTAAATGTTTTCAGCATTCATATACTGTTTACAATTTCCCCACTTGACCCTATACCTGCTTGCTATAACAATTGTTTTATTTTAATACTTAAATCTGAAGTTAGAAGGATTTATCTTAATTTGATTTTCTTGTATCTGCTGCAAGTTTTGTTTTATATAAATTCAGGGCTAGATTTGAGGCGGAACGCGCCAGGACGGCGTTCCGGTACCTCTCTTTAGGAAAAAAAATACGATAGTTAAAAACATTTATTTAATCACAAATTACTCTGTTGTTAGTGAGTGAGCCTGACCTACTACTCTTTACACTTCACGTAAAAGAACCATTCGCAGGTCGTAACGATCGATTATGATGTGAGGCTAGGGTAGTTTGTTGAGCGTTACTATTGAGTACAGCGAACTGCGACTATTTCACTGAAGCGGGTGGTAATGTCGTTTGATCTTGGCTGGCTGACAGGACGGTAGTCTGACTCATTTTTGCGGTCTGCACTGACTTTTCGCGGGTTTGCAAATGAGGTATTTATCAGCCCCGACTCCTTATTTCGAGAATCGACCTCCCCGAGGCAGCTACCCTTCTTCCATGCTGTGTTGTTGAGGTTAGTTGCGTTTGAGCAAGTCTGTGTGAGTGCGATAGATTGTAAAGTAAATGAGCAAAAAACTAACCGATTTTTTCTCACTTTCGGGTGGCAGTAAAAGACTCAAGCACAGCATTAGTTGTGACGATACCAGTGATGGCAAAGTGGTTAATGACGATGACGGCGAAATGAACAGCCTAAGTTCGCAACCGTCCTCTAACACTGCAAGTGAAACAATGGCTTCACAAAAGCTTAACTGCAATGTAGAATACCCTAAAGAAAAAAATACACCCTTGAGTGCGACAATGTCTTGCCAGATTGCTGGACTAACTCGCAAAAAAACGAGTTTTGCCAAAAATATGACTGGTTGTTTGTTAAAAATGGAACGTTACGATGCAGTGCTTGTGAAAAGTTTGGGGTTTTATCTGTCCATAAGAAAACAGGTATGAAAATTTCAAAAGCGTGGGCAAGTGGTGAGATAAGTAGCTACGGCGACACTAAAGAAAAAAAGCAAACTTCGTTAAGGAAAAAAATGTATGAACACAAAGAAAGTGCTGGTCATAGAGCAGATGTCAAAATTTTACGTGAAGGTAAAAATGAAGTATTGGAGAAAGTTGTTTTGAAGCAACGTGGTCACGAAAAACAAGCTACTGAAAATATATTTCGTACTGCATATAAGATTGTTAAAGAAAATCAGTCCTTTTACAATTTTGAAACAGAAATTAATTTGCACGAACTTATTGGGGTTGACACAAGTCGCATTTTACATTCATACAAAACCTGTACTAACATTGCTTTGCACATAAGTAAAGAAATGAAGAAAATATTTTTTAATAAAATAATGAAGAATGACAAGAAAATTGGCCTGATAATTGATGAGTCAACTTCCCTTAGTAACAAGTCAAGTTTGGTTGTTTACGTTCGTTGTTCTTTGTCTAAAACTGGTATGTGTGGTTCTACCAACGTATTTTTAGATTTAGTAGAACTTGATGGTTTTACTGATAAGGCGGTATTTGACTCTTTGATTAACTGTCTTCACTCTAATGGAATAACTGACACGTTTTTAAATAAACACTTAACAAGCTTAACATGTGACGGCGCTGCTACTATGATTGGTAAAAACAAAGGTGTTGGAGCATTATTTTGTGTAAAATTCCCTTCTGTTATTATTTGGCACTGTACTAACCAAAACGTACGCTTGAGCTTTCAGTGTCTGATGTAGTTCAGTCAGTTTCAGGAATTGATAGGTTTAAATCTTTCACCGACAAACTGTATGTTGTGTATCATGCTTCACCAAAAAACAGAAGGGAACTGCGAACGTGTGCAAGTTTACTAGAGACAGAACTTTTAAAAATCGGAAGAGTTTTGAACACACGTTGGGTTGTGTCTAGTTTCAGATCTGTGTCAGCCGTTTGGTGGTCTTATGAAGCACTAGTCTATCACTTTAAAGAAGCTTCAAATGACCCAACCAGAGACAGCAAAGAAAAAAGTACGTTTGAAGGCCTCCTCAAAAAGATTACTGAAACTAATTTCATTTTAGACCTGGGCTTGATGGCTGATGCATTGCAAGAGCTCTCAGAGTTAAGTGAAGCTTTGCAACATCGCAACGTTGATCTAAGCTATGCTAACAAAAGGTTAAAAATTACACCTTCTTTGTTTGAGGAAAGAAAATCAGTTCCAGGATTTTACTCGTCGATGGCTCAAGAAACACTAAACAACGTGTCGTTTTTCGGAGTTCCTCTCCACGAAAAAGGAGGTAGGAAAAACAACCAGCCTTTGAACTCCGAAAAGTTTTACGAGGCACTTAAAAAGTCTATTGAAACAAGACTGCTCAGTGAAAAAGACTTTGAGCTTGCTGACATAATCAAAGTAATGGATGAAAAAACTGGTCACAAAATGTCCCAATAACGTTTGGAGAAAATGAAATACGGAAACTTGCCTCCAAGTTCAAACTTAATAAAAGGCAACTAATTACAGAATTCCAAGAGTATCTCCACTTCAGAGTGTTCCCGTAAAGTCTCAACCCGTTGAAACAGTCAATCAATTCGATAGCCATATCGTTGAGTGAATGTGAAAGAGGTTTCTCTCAGATGAACCTCATTATCACACCATTGAGATCATCAATGAATATTGCAACAGTTTCTGGCCTGTTGTTTGTAAAGATCAATGGACCCCCCCTCTTCGGCTCTTTATCCCAACTAAGTATGTTGACTCTTGTCTTGTGTCTGGACACCATTCAGCATTAGCCGTCAAGAGTAAGGAGAGGTCAAGAGACAAGAAGTATGATGAAAACATGTTGAAGTTTAGGACAATCTTTTAGGATGGGCACAAAACTTAAACAATCATGAAACTGTGCTTTTTTTACTGCTTTTATTACTTTTCTACAACACATTTTTGTACTTGTCTTCTTCTTCTTCACAAGCACAAGCACAACAGCCGCTTACAGGCCCTGGCTGCCTCAACCACGCGCTCCTTCCAGCGTCTTCTATCTTTGACGACTGCTCTCCGATTTTTACTTTTCAGAGTTTTAAGTCTTTTTCAAAGTCATTTAACCATTAGTCGGTGATCTACCTCTAGTTCGGGATCCCTCAGGTTTCTTAAATGTCAAGATCTTAGAGGGATTATCTTCCGAGCTTCTCCAAACATAGCCAAGCCATCTTAATCTGTTACTACGGAAGACTTTTTTTTTCTTGTTTTTTTTTTCACTTGTTTTTTTTTCTTGTTTTTTTTTTGTCTTTTTTAGTATAATTTTTTATCTATATCTGTTGGATTATTTATACGGAAGACTTGTGTTATTTGTGATTGCCTATAAAGCCTATACAGTTCAAAATTATATCTGGTTCTCCAACGTCCTTCTTCTTGCACTGGGCCAAAGATAGCCCTGAGGATTTTTCTCTCAAACATGTCCAGTGAGCGCTGCGTGTCTTAGCTCAAGGTCCATGTCTCACTTCTGTAAAGTAAGACATGTAGTATTAGTATCTTATAAATTCTTAATTTAGTTTTGCGTGATTAGATCTCAATTGTCTTCTCAGCCCAAAGAAACATTTATTAGCCATTTTGTTTGTGTTATCAATTTCTGTTCTTAGTTTATTTTTGTCATTAATTATAGTGCCAAGGTATTTAAATTCATCAACTTTTTTTGTACTTGTCTTGAAAAATAAAATTTGGAATTAAATAAAATGTTCAAGTTTTTGTATAACCAAAGATATTTTTTTTCAGGCCAATAATTTGGAATTCGTGAGTGGGAGAATTTAAAATTCTTCAAATCAAAAAAGTCAAATTTATAAATATCTCTAAATACTTACTGAACTCAAGTAGAACATGTTGAGTTTTTAAAAATGCAAACCAAGATTTGAGAAAAAAGAATCAGCAACAAAATTAAACACAATATCGTAAGTTTTAATTTTTCATTGATGCATAAACACAAGCATGTATTAATCCAGATAAGTCGTAATAGAACGTCTATAAATAAGAAGGCTTAAGAGCATCTTAATCCTCTCGTTTGATTAAGTTTATATTTTCGCACAAAAAAAATACCAATATCTTAAGTAGTAGACACACAACTCGTCACTCTCACAAGAAAACGAACTTTTCTAACAATCTCAAAATGATTTGGCATCTTTGATACGCTAATGGTGGTAGGTGAGCTGTAGACGTGGCGGTCGGTTGCGTTTCTTGTAGCTCTATTCTATCTTGTTTTTCACTGCTTTTTGGTAGGCGTTCTACGTGTACCGTTTGTGTGTGAACTTCTGTGTTGCGTTGTGCTTCTAGTTGCTGCTTTTCGTGTTGCTTAGGGTTTTTTCCTCGGTTTGTTTGTGGTATCAGTTCTGCTGCTGCCGGTGACGGAGTATGCGGTAAGTGGTTTCTGAACTTTTCTTTTCTGGTATGGAGGAGTCGCCGGCTGACGACAACTTCTTCTGGTCTGCTAATTACCAGCCGCATGAGTTTTTGAACGAAGCTTTGGGCCAAGGTGTGGGGACTTTAACAATATTTCTTGAAAGTCCTGCAGGGGCTATCCCTGTTTCACACCCCAAAAAACTGAAGGATGAGCTTGTCAGTCGCGTGGTTTAGGTTAAGTTTAAGTTTTTTAAAGGCCACACGTAACGGAAAAATCGTTTGTGTCACGGAAGATAACAATACTGCCATCCAATTGTTAAAAATTAACGAAATATTGTCGGTACCTATCGTGACCAGATTGAATCCGGATACACTTACGTCAAAGTTCTTACTTTATGATATACCGCTAAATGTCACCTGCAATGAAGTTGCGGAAGAACTGTTAGAGAACGGCATTCCGGTTTTTGAAGTCCGTCGTTTTCAGAAGCTGACGGTAGGTAATCGTGTTCCGCTTAAAACCATGCTGGTAACAAAAATTGGGCAACAACTCCCTGACAAGATTCACTTGAGGTTCGAAGAAATACGCATACGGCCTTTTATCGATAGACCCCGGCAGTGTAATAATTGTTTCCAATTCTCACATTCGACTAGGGCATGTAAAAACGCTGTGGTATGATATAAGTGTGGAGAAGAACATGCTACTCAATCGTGCCAGGTTGATAAAGTGAAATGTAGCAACTGTGGCGAGGGCCATGAAGCAATCAGCAAAAGTTGCAGCGCATACATCCGAGAAGCGGAAATAAATAAATTCAAATGCCTTAACCATTTAACGATCACAGAAACTCGGCGTCGTTATGGACAGAACAATAACATTAGGAAGGCACCTTCCTATGCGGGGGTTGCGGCTCCCAGCTATAGGGAGGAAAAGATTAACCTACAGGAGGTAACCACGAGCTTTGAAAAGATCATGGAAAGATTCGAGGCTAAGTTTGAGGAAACCCTCCAGAATTTTTTAAATACTCAAGTCGAAACTTTCAACAGAGTCATTGAAATAATGACATCATCCTTTAGGAACATGTTACAAAAATTTCTCCCCCCGACGCTGTCGGGTGCTCCGCAAACTAGAGAGAAGATAAAGAAAAACAGAGACTGTCACAAGCTAATTCGCCATCGCCCCTGTCCTCTATTGCTGGGGACTTCGGTTCGATGGATTTCTCCGGGACCACCGATCTTGATAATCCCGATCCTCCGCCTGCGCCACCCCTGTTTTTTGAGGGGGCCTTTCCTGACTCCCCTCCCCTCTAGGGGGGTGGGCTGTCTGGCGGCCTTCTTTTGGTTTGTCCGTGTTCTTTTTTGTTTTTTGGTCTGGCTTCTTTTTCTGTTGTGTCGTGGAACGTTCGTGGTGTTCGGGCCAGGGCCGCTTGGCTCCGGTGTCCGGTTTTTGCTTCTGTTCCTGTTTTGCTTACTCAAGAAACCTTCCTTACTCCGGCTCTTTCTTTCGCTGTCAATAAGAAAGTCCTGTATCGTAGAGATAGGCCTGGAGGCGGTGGGGGTGGCGTCCTCACCGCGATCCAGCGTAATGTTACTTCCATCGACCTTTCTCTCCCCATTCAACATCCTTTCATCGAGTATGTGGCTGTTAAATTATGGGTCAATAATACTCCTCTCACCATTGTAAATATCTACAATCCCAGATGCAGTTTTGACCTTGGCTTTTTCGTTTCTCTGCTTGATGATATTGAACCACCTTTTATTATCATGGGGGACCTAAATTTAAATTTACTAAAACGGGGTAGTCAAGGCCTGGCCCCGGTGAATCAGTTTCTCGACTGGGTTGCTAGAAATGATCTTTACATTGTTAACAGAGACATTCCTACCCGTTTCATGGCTAACAATCCACCTTCTGTACTCGATCTTGCTATTATTTCTCCAGACTTATTCCCTATTGTAAAATTTTATATCCACCCTGATAGTTTTGACTCGGATCATTGTCGAATGTTCTTACAGCTTTATGGCCCTTACACTCAGGGTGTTACTACTACCTTTCCACTTCGGACCAGTTGGACTAGGGCTGGCCGAGATTTAAATAATAGCATGAATTGCCATAACACTCTTTCCTTCTCGGATCTTATGTGTTCAAGTAAACAAGCTATCTCAGATAATAATCACTCTCAAAGAATTACTGGGACGTCCTACCCACAGTGGTGGAACTCGAGGTGCTCCTGGATCTTGGGGCAGAAAAGGAAGTATCTTCGGCTGGCTAAACGGACTTTTTCGCGTGATTACTGGTTACAGTATAAAAAATTTTCAAGTCTTTTACTGCGTCATATAAAATGCAGAATTCGTAGCTTTTGGAACAAGCTCTGTAATAGTCAAAACAGTATGCAGACCATCTATCGCATTCTTAAGAAGCAATCTACCCTACAGGCTTCTGGGGGGACTTTGCTTTATCGGGGTGTTTGTATCAATTGCCCCTATCGTCAAGCTATCCTTTTCGGCCAGAACCTTTACCCTACTTCACACCACCCTCCCCTTCCGTACGCTCTTACCAATGTAATGGGGGATTTTAACAACCCTATTTCTTCTCTGGAGCTCCAGCTTGCGATCAAGGCTACTAGACCCACCACTCCCGGGGAAGACGGCATCTCGGCAAATCTAATCAAGCACATTGATCCTAATAACCTCTGCAAGATTGGTGGCATTTTTAATAATCTCCTTGATACGGCCAGTGTCCCGAGTCAGTGGCGCTCTGCCATAATTCTTCCCATTCTGAAACCCAAGAAGCCCAGTACCCTAATTTCTTCGTATCGCCCGACTGCTCTTACTTCGGTTTGGAGTAAAATTTTTGAACGCATTATTCTCCATCGTCTCACTCGCTGGTCTATTAGCCACAATGTTTTTCCTCCCGGCCTCGGTGGCTGTCTCCCCAATCGGAACAACCAATCTGTCTTGGCCAAGCTGTACCTTGATATCTAGGAAGCTCGCCTGAACAAAAATATATTCTCCTTGTTAACCTATACATTGAAAAGGCGTACGATTCCGTTTGGATTGATGGGTTGATTTACAAGCTGGCTTCCGTTGGTGTTGGTGGAAACGTTTTATTATGGATTTCTAAGTGGCTACAGGATAGGAACATTAAGGTGAAATGGCACAATCACATTTCCCCCCCTCAAAAGGTTACGTCTGGAATTCCTCAGGGTAGCGTTCTGTCCCCATTTCTTTTCTCTATGTATATGCTTGATATTTTTGAAACGACCCCGTCCAGGGTTACTGTGCTGACTTACGTTGATGACATTTTTGTATATGCTATTGGTGATGATCCTGCTACCACTTGCAATGATTTGCAAACAGCTCTTGATAACATTCTGAAGTGATGTAATTGTTGGAAGTTTTCTCTCTCCCCATCGGAGAGCACGGCTATAAATTTTTCAAGGGGTAGATTTCCCTGCCCTGAAAGCCGTATCGCTGGCCATCCTATTCCGTGGAGTAAAAATATCAAAATTCTGGGTTGCGTCCTGTCAACCATGTCCATCGCGCCTCAGGTTCAGTATCTGCGTGAAAAAACTCACCGTCGGCTAAACATGCTAAAAGGTTTGGTGTATAAAACTCGTGGCGCCACTAGCCGGACTCTTATCCCAATCGTCAATGCGGTTATCCGCAGTGTTTTTGACTATTGTGGTTTCCTGTATTCCCAGATTTCAAAGAGTGACGCTAATACCATGGAGGTTGATCACGTTTTAATTGCCTCTGACAGCCTTTCCGTTCTCTCGGAGCTACATATGGCTCATTCGAAGTCCCCAGCGGTCATCCTTTTGCTGCATAGTAAAATTACTAATGCTCTTGAGAGAATCAATTCCATTCGGCTGGTCTGGACCCCTGGTCATCGGGGCATCTATCCAAATGAGGTGGCCGATGAGATGTGTAGACATGGCCCTTTCACTACTGACCAACTTAATGTGGTTAGCCCGGAAGACATCATAAGAAAGATCAAAAGTGACATGTACGCTGCCGGGGAGGATGAATGGAATAGAAGCATTTATCGTCAGCGGTATGGCGCAATTAACCTCAAGAATCAAACGCATCGTAGGTGGATTTACCATCGCCAGATTGATGTTCTGGTCGCCCGCTGGCGTACCAAAACGATTCAGTGCAACCATCTTTGGCATTAGGTGAATATGGCTCGTTCCCCTCTGTGCGACACGTGTAATGAAAATGATATGCCAGATCACATTCTGCTCAGCTGCTCTAAGTTCCGGGTGCAGCCTTGTGCTTTATTTAATTCTCTTGGGATTAGCGATAACCCTTCTTATGATTCTGTTATTAATTCGGCTACGAGTTCGTGGCATGGGCTGGTTGCCCTGGCGTGTTTTACGTTTCGCTCCCTAGGTTGGGGGTGATCTCTGTTTTTGTTCGTGTGTCTGTTGTTTGTCGTTGGTTTGCGGTGTCTGCGTGGTTCTTCTTCACCGTGGTTTGTTTTTGTGGTCCCGGGTGGGGCTTCTCGCCGCTTTCCTTCTCCCATGCTCGAAGTTTATGTTTCAAAGTTTCTCCGTGCTAGTTGGTCTAGCGTCTGTCCGTCCATGTTTTTCCTTTTCGGGTCGCTATGTAGAGACAAAGCCGGCCGCCTGGCTGTAGCATAAGTCTCACAAATTTTCAATTCAATTCAATTCAATTCAATTTGGCATCTTTTTCGTTCAGTTTTGATATACAAGGTTACCATACAAGGTTTATCATAATATTCTATTTGAATACGGATATCGCCTTCTTGGCAGCTTTTGGCATAGCAACATTCGAAACTGAATAATATTTATTGTTTTTCTCATTAAAAACGACATTTCCATGCGTAATCTTTTCAAAAATCATAGATCTTCAATATTCAAAGGTTTACATAGTAGGAATTCTGCCAAGTATGAATAGATTTAGAAGTCTCCGCAAAATAGTGGTCATGTTAATCTTCATAGGGTTTCATAGTTTTGTTCTCCAAAATGGCCTCCTCACTCCGATGGCGTATTCCGAATGTTTTGCCAGCCAGAGGGTGGTCCTTAAGCATGACGCACTTCATGACGTTCCCAGTAGAAAGCCATATCATAAGCTTTGCTCACACCAGCAAAGCATAATCCATGTGAATGTGAAACTTTTTTTAAGGTAAGGCGAATGGCAACATTATAGATTATTATCATTGTGTTGAAACTATGTTTTGGCGGTAAAAATATATGTTCCATGTAAAGTTTTTAGCATTGTTTTATGGGTTGTTTTGCTTTCAAAATATTTTTTACGACCCAAAATTATTTTTTTATTCAAAGGTCTAATTTATTTAGTATTTTAGTTCGCATTTACATCGTTTCGTATGAATTCTGAATACCTTTTCCACGTGAGTTTTCTAATAAACATTCAATTGCTTTATCTTGAGGGAGTAAAAAAGAATGTTATGTGTATTTGATATGAATGATCAAAATATAGGGAAAGTTGAAATTTATTTATAATTTATTCTGACTAGGGCTCACATTCCGAATATTTTTTCAAGGTCTTAAGTTTGACGTTGTTGTCCGATTTTGTGTTTTAGTGTCATTATCTCGGAAGTGGGAACGTGAAAAATCCTGACGTCAGTGGGAACGTTGGGTCAAATTGACCCAATAAAACGTGTAAATAAATGTCCTTTCTAAAATAAATCACATGATGTTTCCCAGTTTTATGTTTTTTAAATATTTTTGAATGAAAGAAAGAGTGGAATCAGCAAAAAATATTATAAAAAAAGCATAATTATTTTAATCGGTACAATATTGACAAAATATGTCTGCATGACTCAAACAAATATAACCAAAGCATTTCTTGCAATAATGTTTTGATTTATTGTCTCTGCAATCAATGCAGTGGCCTCTTTTTTGGGGTTCGGTTCCTCTCTCTTTGGAGGCTCGTACTTGGCCAATTTTTGAGCTAGTAGCCATATCTCCTTATCTAGATACCATGGTGGCTCTAACCATCAAGTTTACTTGGATAAACATTTTACCTAAAATTGTAATTTACAGAATGTATATGTGTGGGGTGCTTTTATAATTTTTACATATCAAATTAAAGCGCTTACCTAATTCTTTCAGGAAGATTCGCCTATCTTTGTTGATATTATTGTTTTCAATATATATATTAAGAGAATTGATTCCTGCTATATTTAGGATCTGGTAGAAAACGGTTAGTGGCCATCTCATAGAATTATGGGCCACATTAAAATGTGCTGACATTCCATCAACATCAACTGCAGCTTTAGTAGCATTGTAAAATGTTACTATTTCTGGCTTTTTTGATTCCCCAGTACTTTAATCAATTTGTCCACTGCAAATTGCATTGTAGCAATGCATTGTAGACATCAGAATCACTGCCTTTTTTTATTATTTGGTATGCATGACAATAAAGTCATGTTTTTCTGAAAGGTAAATAAGCTGCTAAATGTCTCTATTTTTTCCAAATACATCATCACTAGATAAACAATCATTATTTTCTAAAAGCTGGCGTATTAATTCAATGTCTTTTGAGTCTGATAAAACTAAACTTTTTAGATGAGCCTGCCATTTTCCTGAAAGTCATGATAGTGGGAACGTTGGGTCAGATTGACCCATCAACAACTTTGAGGAGGAATAGAGCATCACTCTCCTATGATAACAACAAACTAATGAATGTCAGCTGTTCAATAGAGTTTAGTTTGAAGGTAGGCTGGATAAGTAATTAACTAATTTCATTTTGTTATTAGAGGCCTCCATACATGTCTCTGGGTCAGATTGACCCAACTTTCCCACTGCCGGGTTATGGGAGCCTAATATAGTAATTGCTGTGAAAGAGATTTTTAAAATCCTCTAGATTTATTATGCAGAAATTTTTGTTTCGGGCCAATTCAGATAACTGAAATAATGGTGAAGAAGGATGCTTGAGGAAGAGAAATTATCAATTGTTAGTTTTCAATTACTGCTGTTATCAGTTTCATCCTGTGCTTCTATGATAAATCAAAACTTATCCCAAATATTTCTGTTTATTATCTGAAGGTATAAGGCAAAATAATTCTTTTTGCAGTTATTCAGTTTTCTGATACATATATATATATATAAATAAATAATATGAGCTAGTTCAAAATATTTTATATTTGAAATATAATAAGTTATAGAAATAATGAGCACTTTATTTAAGTTTAGTATAAATTGCGGGAATTTAGTTTTTTATTCAAATTTAACTGTAGTAAACTAAATTATTTTTCTTTGATTCAGTTCTGTTTATTGAAGCATTTTTTCAATTTACAAAATTTAGATGTAAGATCAGGTTTTACAGTTTTTGTTTTTGTAAATTGATCTCTAAAATGGGAGGTTTTTTTACCTACTCCCTACCTGCTTAAACAGTCATTATAGGAGATGAGTGAAAAGTTTGGCTAATTGCTTTCTTATGGACTCTGGTATATGTGAAGGAGAATTTCCATATAACTGACCCTTTGTTTAGTAAGCAATCAAATTGCAGATTTGACAAAATGGAGTTTTCCATATTTTGTTTGGTAATAGTGTGCCTATTTGTAAAACTTTTATAGATGAGTGTATTTTAATGGTGGAAAGTTTTCAGATCAATTTTTAATAGAGATTGAATTTGAATTTTATAATAATCATAGAATATTTATAAAAATAAGATAAAATAAAGAAAATTTGTTAAAGTTTAGAAAGAATATATATTTCTGAATTTTGTACATGCTTACATACAAAAAGTCAATAAGCTTTGCATTTTTAAGTGGTTGGAAGATGTATTCTAAGTGGATAAGGCTTATATTTATATGCAACTTATATTTATTCAAAAGGGTCTGAGGTAGCCTAGTGGTAGCACATTAGGCTTCGGACAGAGGGTGCTAAGTTTGAATCTCAACGAACACCATTAAATGCAATCTCGATCAGATTTTTTATGTTCCCGTATCTATCGTTTTCCCGCATTTATCGTTCAGTTCAGTCTGTCCCTTGAAAAATGATAGATCGAGATTCCACTGTACATATGTATCTAGGCTGGATATAGACATGTTAGATCTGTAGACTGGAAAGTCTACTGATGAAGTCTAAGATAATATGTATCAAACCTTAGATGTATCAATTTTATTCATTGTTGTATAATATATTTGATACTTGTGTTTTTATTATATATATATATATATATATATATATATATATATATTTAATCATTTTTATATTTATAATTTTGTTATGTTTAGGTCCCTGTAATCCTATAATCATTTATGGAGGAGTATTATCCATCTGAAATAGCTCGCCTTGTTTTAGGTAAGAAGTTGAATCTTATCTTTTTCCTTATATACATAAAATATATATAATTTAGATTTTCATATGTGCAAACATAATTCATATGTGCAAACTTTTGGGTAGCAGACATTCATTGTTATCATTAGACATCAAGAGTTAGTGGAAGAGTGGGCAAAGGGAGGAAGGGGGCTAAGATCCCTCTATTAATCTCTCAATCCTACCCTAAGGTAGTTCAGTATACAGAATTGATTAATGAAATAAATGAAAAAAAATTTCATTAACTTTTAATTAATTGATTTTGTTTAGTAAGTCCCTTGACAGTTTTTTTTTTTAAATCACTAGGGGCTTAGCCCCTAGGCTCGCTATGCTCGCTCCTCTGTTAGGACTAATAGCGAGATACATAGAGGTGATTCTCAGGCAATGTAACAGCTTCCATCCATTTACTGTTGTCATCCTTATGCAAGGGGCTTTCCATCAATGTTGAATTATCAGCTTTAAAATTCAATTTGAAAAATCTAAATTTTAAGATAGAGACTTGAAATGAGGTTTATATGAATAAGAAAGCTTTCAGCTTCTAGATGATGTAAATATTTTCATTATAAGATAAAAACTTGAGCATCGATATTAAATCCACATATGGGACGATATTTCTTGAAAGACTGTGTTTCATTTTTTGGTGAAAATATTAGTCTGTTTTAAAATATTTTTAAACAAATGAGGTCTAGTTTGAAAGAGAAATGTCTGTAGTCTTAGACTGTAAAAAGATCAAAATTCTACGATCATTTTTTGGCGAGTTATCATAATCTGAAGATGAAAAAGTCAATATTTTCCCACAAAACATTAAAAAGAAAATTAAAAGTCCGACGAAGATGAGACATATCTTACTTTGGTCCCCCCCCCCATTTTTCTGCATCCATTGGTATCGCTCTCGACCCCATACCCCCAGTGGTTTCGGAGGAGATAGCATGACAAGCTTTTGACAGCGGCAGCGGGAGTTACTTTTTTTAAAATAGAGAGACACCCACTTCTTAATTGAAGATTGTTATTTCTTATTAGTGAGTTTCTTTTTTAAGTGGAACTAAACTAAAATATCTTTAAGTTGAAATTTGCATTATTTAATTACTTGTATATGACTTAATTATGATGTAAGGTTCAATGCAAAAGCTTAATTCATGCTTAGATTTTATCACATTGTCTATCAAAATTTTTCTTAGTAAAATTTTCAAGCTTGAGAACTACATATTAACTATGTTTAGCAGTAATAGAATTTTGAATTGTTGTGAAAAAACTGACCCCTAACACATTAATAATGTTTCGTATTAATAATACCCCATTAATATTAACATTCATATATGAGATAAAATTACTTAGTAGAAAATTTTCTATCATTGAAATTTCTTTATATTAATTACTCATAAATTCCCTTGTTAAATCTTTATAAATAACTGCTGTCTATCAGATTTTATTATTTTGGGGGGAGGGTGGGAGTAATTATAAGAGGGAAATACACCATAAATAATATATTATTTCTTGCGTGTACCAATTTTTATAACTAATGTTTGTAAAATGTGTATGTATATATATATATATATATATATATATATATATATATATATATATATATATATATATATATATATATATATATATATATATATATATATATATATATATATATATATATATTAAATTATACTCTCAAGTATTGTGATTATTTATGATACGCATTCTTATATTTTGAAGGTTACTTAAAAGAAGCTGAATGTCCTCACTCTTGGACAACATTTGTACAAGAAAGCTTTGACCTCAGAGAATATTATAGTTTGTACAAACGAGGAAAAATTTATTCTACAAATGTGAATGGAAAATCTTTATTAGAAACTCTTAGAGAATATTGTGCATATAAAAGTAAGTTCTTATAAAATTTTTCCAGTTGTTATAGTTCTATTATTATTGTTATAAAAACTATTTCTTAATATTTAATGATTTCCAGATAAAGCTGTCAACAAAGATATTCAGAGCAAGTGTTCTAATAATAATTATCACAATTATGAAGATGGTAAAACTCCCCCCAACCAAGTAAGTAAAACTTATACATAGTTTTAACTAATAATAACCTTTTCCTTACAAGCTGAAACAAGCATCTATCCTAGTGAAGAAAATCTCTGTAAAAAAATATGTGCCAAGGATAGCTGTCATTTCAAGAATTTCTACTTTTATTTTGTCACCAATGCAGAATGTTAAAACAATGAGGGGTCTTTTTATGCTGAGGCAATAATGGTTTTGCCTGGCGAAAAATACAGTATTTACAAGCAATAAATAGGCAAAATAAACATCTGCTAATTACTGAAGGGAAATCCTGTGAAACACAATATTAGTTGATTTGCTCTGTAATCTATAGAGATTAAATTTTGCTCTCATATTTATTTTCGTAGTCAATTTTTTATTTACTAATAAATAAATGTCTATTTTTTATTCAGTTATCTAAAAATATGCCAGCGAAAACAAATGAATGATTAGATATTTGACAGAGGATGTATTGAGTTTTAAAGCAAAATTTAAATGAAAAAATAAGATCCTGAATCTGGTGCCAGCAGTGATGTTGGTGTAAATGAAATTGGCAATTTTCTTTCTCTATGCACCATAGGTTTGATTTATGAGTTGTCTTTACTAGATCACTTTTGAATTCAAGACTTTCCCTAAGGTCTACAGTGTCTGTCGAAAAGAAACACAAAGAAATTGCTATACCCTAAACCATAGCAAATCCTTAGTAGGAAAATTTGTTCAGGAAAAACTAGAACTTGTCACATCAGAAAATCAGGAAGGAAAGAGTCTGCATATATTCTGCATCATAGACTTAATTAACTGGAAATGAAGAAATTCATAGGTGATTTCATAGAATCATGGATATTAAGGAAAATAATGCCTCATGTCAGACACTTAACAATATTAAAACATTGATTTTTCTATTGTAATTGTTTGTCTTAGGACAAAAATTATCTAAATTAAGGTTGACCCAGGGAAATGTGGAGAATTTTCAATGGGCTGAAAGAAATTTGTAAAGGAGGGGTGAAAATTAACTACTAATATATCTTTATTAATTTTGTAGCTGCTGTTATCCATCTTTTCTTCAAGTCATTTAAAAGAATATTGATTTTAATCAAAATAATTAGGATTTTTTTTCCTAACCCTGTACAAGTTAATAAATTTGGGTGAGCAAAACTATAAAAGATTGTTTTAACAAAACAATATATCATTTTGGCTTGGAGTGAGCATCAGAAATTATAAATAATTACTAGGTGAAATGTAAGACTGCATATTTATGTTTAGATGTAAATGGATTATATTATTGTATTCCTCTCATTTTAATGTATTTCCCTTTTCACATGTACAGAAGTTAGTATGTATATTTTAAATACACATGCACATAAGGTAAATCTTTTCATTAGTTTTTCGTTTTTATATTACCAAACTTTATCAAAGGCAAGAATAAAGTGCTTTGTGTTTGTATCTATGTCTAAAGTTTTTTTGTTTTTTTTCCACTTGTTTTAGGTTGGGGAAAATGCTAAAGTTACTCTCGACCAAATGGTTCAGACATCTGCTTCAAGCTCTGTTTGCCAAACTCCCAAAAGAAAATCAAAATGTAGAGTCACCCAGCTGAATTTTGACCATGACAGTGAACGTAAGTTATAATTAAAAAATTATATCCATTGAAATTATTAATAAACAATTACTTGTTTAAAATATATTTTTCAGAGCTTATTTATTCAAATTTAATATGATTTTAGAATCACTGAAGTTACATATTTAAGAGTTTATTTTATAATATTGTGCAAAGTTAAATCACTATTCACACACAAAAATATCAAAAGGCTCAAACTTGTTAACACTAGAAAGATGGCTGCCATCATTTTGACAGTTTCAGGCATACTATTGAGCACTATGTCTGTATTTATCAGACTTCTGTAATTTTATGACTTTTTTCTAATTTTGCATGAAATATGCACACACATTTACAAAATTATATTTGATAGTAAAGAGGGGGAAGAAATGTGTTGCATACCTACTAAGACTGAAAGCCTTCGATTTGACGGCAATATAGAAAACAGGCAGAAATCTTTAAAATAATACCAGGAAAATGTTAGTTACTTTTTGTCTCTTCCCCTTTTTGCAAATAACAGAAATATTGGCTCTTCAGTCTGGTTTCATCTGGTGCGCTATGGTCAATTTTTTGCTACACAAGGTCTAATTAGACCGGAACCTACTACTTAAAGCCAGTTCCGAACGTCCATGCTAAGAGTGGGATTCGAACTCACAGACTCTGGTACCGAAGGCCAGCACCCTAGCCATCATCCGGCTGGCTTTTCGGAAATATTGGTGTTGAAAAATAAGGACTGCACAAACCATGCATATATTTTTCTGGATAAACCATACCAGGTTGTCAGCTTGCGCATACCTGCATAAATATATCTAAATATATACTAATTTATTATATATTGGTATGAAATAGTTCAAAACTTAAAGTATTTAACCATTTTTTTTTTTTTTAAACTTTAAAGATTTTAAAATCTTTATTTTATTTTTAACCGTCAAAATGACAGCTTTCAGTCTTTTTAGTAAGAAAAACATTCCCATCTTTCTAGTTTTAAGAAGTCAGATCATAGCAATTCTATTTTTAATGTAGGTATCAATATATATATATATATATATAGAGAGAGAGAGAGAGAGAGAGAGAGAGATACAAGCTTTTTTATCAAGTAATGTCATACACTTTGACAGTAGAATGTTAAAATGATTTTTCTTGTATTTAATTTCTCAATTTTTCTTGTGTGTTTATTTAATTAGTGTTTTTATCTATGCAGTTACCTTATTTAGGGTTTAAAATAATTTTTCACTCATGTATTGGTTTTTTTTTTTTTTTTTTTTTTTTTTTTTTTTTTTTTTTTTTTGAGTAGTTATTTAAGTTGGTATAATTATCATAACATCTTGATTTCAACATTCCTTCTTTCCTTTTCCCTCTCTTTGCAGTTGTAAATGAAAGCATTCCACATGACAATATTAATGAGGATGAACTTAGTCCCTGTAACCCTGTGCCAAATTCTGCATTTAATAAAAATGCCTTGGTTTCAAGTAATAGTCATTCTAAATCTGTCATGACTATACAACTTAAATTTCGTGATACGAGTGTGCAGACAGATTCAAATTACAAAGATCAAAACATTTGCAGCACAGGTATTCAAACAGAAAACTTGTGTCTCTGTCCACCTAGTCTTTCAAATAGTTCTCAAGAAATTTTGCAATCAAACACAGAACAAATCTGTAGTAATTCCATTTCTTCTATAATACCAAGTGAAGTACATAACTCATCCAATCCTGAGTCAGCTGAAATAGATGATTGCTTAATACATAATAAGCATAATTCAGAAACTGCCAAGATATGTGACAAAGTTCCCGAAGGATCATCTTCAGTGCCTAATAATAAATCCATCTCCAAAACTATTGACTGTGGAAAAAATTATGTTGCATCTGAAACCATATTATCTGATGACAGATCCCAAGCTCCACCATTAGCAGAACTGCATAGTAATAGAAATGACTCTAGAGAAGAAAGATCACCAAAAAGAATAAGGTAGCTTTGTTCGTCATGGGTTTTGTACATTTTTTTCTAATTTTTTAAAAAATATTTCTTTGTCATTTACATACCCATTTAAAGTCAAGTAATGTATATATATATATATATATATATATATATATATATATATATATATATATATATATATATATATATATATATAATGACTATAATGCACTAACAAACTCCTAAAGAGATTTTATGACTTTTTTTTTTTTTTTTTTTTTTTTTTTTCGTATTTGAGAACTGATAATATACAGAGGTTGTTCGCACACTTTTTAGACGATTTTGGTAAGCGGTAATAAAAAATCGTTTGCTGCAAAAGAAATAATTATAATTGTACTATGTTTTTAAAAGTCAAAATTATCGTCATAATCGTTTAAAAGTCAAAATTGCGGCTTGAAAGTTTTGTTTTTATTCAAAATGGCGTTTTTAACAAAGCAGTGGTTCGAAGGCTACATTTATGCTCTTTCCGAAGAGAAATATGCATACTCCGTTATCCAAAAATGATGTGAGAGTCATGGTTTTGTGATATCTAAATCGTCGATAGGTAATATCGTCAACAAGAAAGGAAAAAAACGTCAAATTGGAGCCTCAAGTGGGAGAAAAATTCCAAACAAGTATCCAAGAAAAAAACGGACATCTTCGACTATTGCAAAGGTACGTTGTTTAATGTTAAAAGAAAATCCCCCTAGTCAAAGGACAGTTGCAAAATCATTAAAATGCTCGGTGTCCACTGTAAACAAAATGATAAACATTGATTTAAATCTTAAGAAAGCAAAAAATGCAATGTGTATCGTCTTCTTCCAAATCATATCGCTGAACACAGGACACGCTGCAGAATTCTATATCAGAAACACTTATCCAAAGTAAAATGGAAAAGAATTGTCACAATAGATGAATAATAGGTGTATTTAAATGATTGCAACAAAAAAAGAGCCATTTATTATCATAAAAGGGGAGAAAAAAATTTAAGTACATGGTTCAAAGAATCAAAAGAAAGTTTTTCTAAGGGATTCATGATTGTTGCTGGTTTTTCTTATAATGGCAAGTTAAAAATAAAGAGAGTGGAAAAAATGTCAAGATTAACTCCAAATGCTATCAGGAACATATTTTATTGCCAATTTTTCTGAATGAAATACCATCGCTTTACCCACAGTGCCATCAATCTGTGAGACTCCATCAGGACAAAGCTAGCAGTCACACATCAAAATCCACTGTAAATTTCCTAAAAGAAATGGAACAAAAAACTGGTATCAAGGCCATACCCTTCACTGATATCCCTACTAAATCTCCCGATGTATCACCTATGGATTTTTGTGCTTTCGGACTTTTAAAATCTGTATTATCCAAACGTCGTCCCAAAACCCTTACAGGACTCTGGAAATCTGTTCAGGAGGAATAGGATAGAATACCTCTTCTGACACTTCAAAAGGCATTATTATCCTGGAAATTGCGGTGTCGAAAGATAGTTCAGAATAAGGGATGTCAAATAGAACATTTAAAACACAAGAATTTTATGTAATTTAGTTTTGTGAATACAATATACATCGTCTAAAAAATGTGTGAACAGCCTCTGTACAGCCCTGAATAATAAACCAATCTCAGCTAGATACCTAGGATTTCCTCCTAAATTATAAATTGTTTCTAGAAAGAAATGTACTGAAATACTCCACTTTCATAGTAAGATTTTTAACTACATGTATTTTTTTTCCTTCTAAAGGTATTGAGCCCTTAAATTTAATTCTATTGAAAAGGTTTTTCAACAAAACTACCCTTTCAAAAATGTAACAAGTCATTTGCCCTTAATTGTTGGCCTTCCTTCTAAATTATGTCTCTGCCATTTGTTCTAATAAGGCAATATTTGTACCTGCAGAGATGTTAAAGGGCAGTTACTTAATATATTGCCTGCAAAAAATTTTATTATTTGTTATTTAGAAATTGTTATCTTTAGCGAAATGGTTGAGGAGTTTTATAAGATGTCAGGTGATATATCATTTCAAAATTTTATTTGAGAGCTTTTATAGTATTGTTTACTTCAGAAATGGGAACTTTATTAAAAATAGTAAATTTTATCAAGGAAATGTTTAGAGAGGTTTTAATATATTATTGTAACTTTTTAAAAATGTTATTAATTAATGTAATTTTCTTTTTTTCTTTTATAAATATAAATGTATATTATTGTACTATTTTTATTAATTTTTAAGTTTTTGCACTGCTGTATTATTTCATAATATACTGTAAGATGGGGTTAATTTGTGTCTGATTTTAAGTTTAATCCTGTGCCAGCTGATCAGTTTTAAAAGCAGCCCAAAACAAACAATTGCAAAATATTGGTACATCCTTCCCTTATGTAGTAATATATTGTGCTAACCCGGATCTTTAATTACCATTGAGAAATTAAAGCTAAAATGTGTCACAAAGTTGTCCCTCCAAGTGGGGCTACTTTGGGACATCTGTGTTTTCGCCTTGAAATCCGAGAGAAAAAATTACTTGACACAAAGTTAGACAATAAAATGCTTATTAAAAGCTTGATGCACAATTATATACCTATTACAAATATTGGCTAGCTTTATCTATATCTTTGACATCAAAGAGATCTCGTGTGCCCAGGGCAGTCATCAGTTCTTTGAGAAGATGAGGATATTTGTCTTTCGGCACATTCTGCTCCTTCGGGAATTTTTCCAGATAGTCAATACTTCTTTCTCTCCAGTGGTATTTTAGAGGATGGAAAAATGCAACATCGAGTGGCTGGAGGAGGTGGAACGACTTTGCGGATTATTTTGTAACAGTGTCAATGTGTCACAAAGTAACCCCGTCACCTTTCCATATTTAGGTTCTCATATCTCTCGAAAATATCACTACACAAAAGTTATATTGCTCCACAATCTAACCAACATATTGACAATAAAAAATAATTACCTGTGGTAGTTGGCTGTATAGGGTGTTAGCCTTCAGCACACAAAGTTTTCGAAGTTTGAGTCAATAGCTCGACAACAGGTTCGAACAATACACTGGTCAGAGAAGACAAATGGCGCACAGAAGCTTTGGACACTGGCCATTAGGTGTCTCTGTATGTCAGACAAGCTGTTGGTGCTGTTCTTTGACTTCCCGGTATCATGGGCGCAGCGCAAGATTCAAAATACGAAAAAATTATGTGTCATAAAGTAACCCCGTTTTACGATAAATGAATTAAATGTATTTGCAAAATGGTACATTTGTTAACAGAAAACTAGAAATTTTACTATAGGATTCTAATTTAGGAAATTTCTCTTTTCACAATTGAATGGCATTATAAATTTTGTACTACTAGTTCTACAAGTTAATATCTTTAAGGAATTATTTGCTTATACTTACTCTTGTTTGTAGAATGTGAGATGAAATTTCTTTAGCTGTTTTTTATACATTAAGATATATGAGTTGACTTTTAATTACTCAAAGCATATTAAAAGAAAATTATTCAGCAACATGGCTATTTATGTGTTTACATATTAAGTAAATATTTTAAATACCTGCATGCTATTTTTTTTTATTATAGATATGCCCCTTCTAAATCTCCAGTGTTGTATTGCATACAGCAAACTAAAGCAGATATGGTGGATACATTAGAGAATATGGTAACGAATTTTACTTCATTAAAATGGTTTTTATTATTTCACAAGTAAATATATTTTCTTTTGAATATTTGTTGTTAATTCGCCAGTAGTACTGATACTATTAAAAAGTCTTACATGTTGCTTAGATTGTTTTATTAACACCTTATCAAGTCTTTCAGTTTTGAATTATAAAAGTAGAAACTATGTTGGCTAGAAATTAATTTTCTTGGCTTTTTTTTCTGTGGATTATTTTCTTAATGGAATTATTCTTATAATTTTAGGATGTCGCTAATAATGAGACTTCAAAAGACAGCTTACCTTTACCTGTAGAAGACAGAGCTTTTGAGAAAAAATGTAAGCTAAATGGAATGTGTGTGTGTCAGTTGTGAAATACAATATTTAACTTAATAATAAATATTTTATTCTTGATAGCTTTATTTTAATCACATGCTAAGTTTTATCAAAAAGTTTTAAATTAATGCAAACTGCTACAATACAATTAAAAAACTATAAAATATGTATATACAATTTAGTTTTTTATACTAGCTGATTCTCGACTCAGCCCACTCTGCAATATTATGCACATACATGACTGGGGAGCAACTTTTCAGTTTCCCCTCTCTACTTGAAATTTGCTCTGGTGATGACTTTGGGGTCTCCCCCTTTCTGGAGCCACCTCCCTGTTGTATTAGACTGCAAGGTGCCTTATGTCTGAGAAGACAATGGTGGGCATAATTTAAAAAAAAAAAAAAAAATTTCTTAGTCTGATTTTAAACCATCTTTGGTGCCTTTCTTTCTTGCTGGTAATGCATTTTAGCCTTCAAGAATGTGTTCTCTCCGTTTAAAAAAAAAAGTTTATATGTTATAGTAATGAATTTTCCTGCATTGTGAGGTTTGTTTCTGAATGGAAATCCATTGCTCAGTGAAATTCACATTGATCAAGAAGCATTTCTAATAACAGGGTTTATACAGTCCATAAATATCATCCATAACAGTACGAACTTTACATTGAAGTTTATAATGCATACTAATAAACCAAACTTGATATGATATTTTATTAAATTTATTCATCAAATGTAAAATCTTAATATTAAAAAAATTAAGTTCAATTAAATTTAAAGAGAAAAACTTAGAGGATGCTGCTTTAGATGGTCATTTCTAACACAGTAAAAATGCTTGATAAACCTGATTGAAATCATTCTTTTGTGCACAAAATTTGTTGATTTGACTCTATGGACAGAAAAGGTGTTTTTTCTTTCTTTTAATATAGTTTCTTCTGTAAAACTTGTAATTTTAAAATGAGAAATTAAAGCAGATGACTTCAAATTGAAGAATTCTGAATCAAAATACAGTAGTTTCCTGGACAAATTAATGTAAAAGTGGCAGTTTTAATGCATATATCAAAACTGATAGGGAGATACGTAAAATATAGTTAGATATTACCTTTAGCTTATTTAATAAAAAAGTTTCAGTGTGTGAAGTTTTTTCGTAAAGGGAGTTGAGTGGGAACAATGAAACTATGATGCTTGTATTGCTGTTTGTTGCATTTTTATTAAAACATTTTTCTTTCTTATTTAGCTAATAATTCAGAACTGGAGAGTGCAAAGTTTACAGCCAGTGAAAGTGTTTCCTCTGTTGGAAATGATACTGAGGAAAACAAAGTACTTAATGACAACTCTAGTGATATTCAGAATCAAAATATTTCTAATACGTGCCAACCGGATGTTGAATTAAATGTAGATAATGAGGCCTCTGAACTCCATAAAGAAACTTCTGATTCAGCAGAGATGGAGATGTCACATCCTGTGAGCTTGAATCTTGACAATAGTGTAAACTGTTGTGAAATAACATCTGAAAATCAAGAATCTACTCATTGTAAGCCTAAGCTTAATATCCCAGCTATTAGCACTGCAGATGTGGCTTGTGATGATTTGACAAGTTATTCTGGATCATTTAGAGATTGCTCCCAAGATTTGAATGCTGAGTATAAATCTAGTGTGCCCAAAGAATGCCAGTCTAATGTAGACTTTTTAAAATCTAACATTCAAAATGCCTTTAATAATGTTCCTACACTTGCAGATGAAGCTTGTGCTGAATTAACTGGTGATACAAGAGCCTTAAAAGGATGTAACCAAGATTCAAACTTTATAAATTGTGAAAGTAAGACAAATAATCAGTGCATATCTGATTTAAACCCTGTAAAATCTAAAATTCAAAGTGATACTATAGCACCAGCAGATTTGATCAGTTCAAATAATAATAATAGTGAAACAAATAGTGAAGTAACCAAGCTTGATCCAAAAAATAAAGCCCAGTTGGATAATGTTACTAACCCAGAAATTAGTCAGTCAGTGTTAAACAATAACACCCATATTTCTCTTACTAAAGTGGACAATACAGAAAAAAATGTGATGTCTGTAAATGCTCAGACAAAAGCTGCAGTTGTGCCTTCTCTGTCTCCTAATAAACCTATTTCTAGTTTAGCAGTAACCAATCCTATTATGCCAACATCTCAAAGTGTTAATAATGGCCAATATCAATATTTTATGTTTTTGCCTATACAAACAGTTCCTGCTCTAAATGTGATACCTCCTCCTGTAACTGTGGTACCAGCTCCTCCTGTAAATGTGATACCTCCTGCTCCTGTAACTGTGGTACCAGCTCCTCCTGTAAATATGGTACCATCTCCTCCTGTGAATGTGGTACCACCTGCTCCTGTAAATGTGATACCTCCTGCTCCTGTAAATGTGATACCTCCTCCTGTAAATGTGACACCATCTCCTGTGAATGTGGTACCACCTGCTCCTGTAAATGTGATACCTCCTCCTGTGACAAGTGTGGAAATTTTAAATGTGGCATGTAAAGAAAATATTGCTGTTACTTCAAGAAGTAAGTTAATAATTTAATATATTATATGTAAACTTTGTGTAAATATTTCAGTTACTTGTATCTTACCTTTCAGAATGTGTTGTGTCTTTAATACAACATATAATGGTATTGGAATTTTAATTCATACAGTTTAGTTCTCTCTTTGATAATCTGGTAGTACTTACTTTTTTCATCATAATTTGTAATGACTTTCCTTTCGTATCTGTGACTATTAATTAATTAATTTGGGAATTTTCTATGAAATTAGAAATCATCCATGTGTTTGAGAAAAAGAATTCAAACAAATAACAAAAATGTTTTCCATTCTGATAGTTTATTTATTTATTGTGTGTGTAATATCTATTCAAATTCTCCTCTTAGGTACTGGAAAAATTTCTCCTATCAAGTCTCCATCTAAGCAAGATCAGGCTGTATTTTCTCCAGTCAGACCCTGTTCTAAAAGTAATCATTATTGTCTGTTACATTTCTGATACAGTGGAATCTCGATCTATCGTTTTTGAAGGGACTGACTGAACTAAACAATGTATGCAGGAAAACGATATATGCGGGTACAAACAAAAAAGTATTAACATACCTTAAGTTTGATATCCCTAAAATTTATTTACTCACATACATAAATGTATACATACCTGTAGTGTAAATGAAGATAAAATAACAAAGTTGTACTTAAATCCAAGATAATAATAATAATCTTATAAAAATTCTCCCTCTCACTCAATTCAAAGCTGTCTGTCTGGTGGACGGATGGCCTGAGCATAGCTGGCCGAAGCCTAAGCATAGCCGGGTGAAGCCCGGCTAGTGTTGAATAGTTGGAGAATTTGGAATGAATTTCCAAATATAGAATACTCCAGGGGCTAAAGAATTAAGGAACACCAACGATGAACAAATAATGGGAGTGGTATGATAACGCGAAACCAGGCTAAACAGGAGAGAACAAAAATACAAGACTGGGCATCTCAAATGTTCTGCTCATTGTTTAATAAGAACGTCATTCTAGCTCAATCCAGACATTTGTATTTCAGGTTCAATTATGAAAAAACAATTGATCCGATAAATTAATATAAAACTGCGATATTCTGAACAAATATTGCGGGGAAACGATTGATCGAGGAACGATCCATACGGTCTGGTTTTGCATGTTTTCTATGGAATTTGTTCGGGACTGGGTGAAATAAACGATACATATGGGAAAACGATCGATCGAACGAGATTCCACTGTATATCTATATATATAAAATAGTTCCGTCACTGACTGACTGACTGATAGATAATGCACAGACCAAACCACTGGACCTAAAGGGTGAAATTTTGTATGGCGATTCTTATAGTGTAGGGGTGCACTAAGAAAGATTTTTTTAAAATTAAATTTTTAACCTGTTTTTGTAACATTATTTTGTCTATAAAAATATCCATTGCGATTTTCTTATATGTATATATCTATATTGGCATTAATTGCATACATTGACTGTTGTATTTAATGTGAATGTATGTACTCCATAGCGAAGCACGGATATTCAGCTAATATTATATAAGTGTCGGAAGCTATCTTAGCTGATCAAGTGTTTCTTTAATAAGAAGCTTACAAACTCTGTATACAGACAAATGTTCTCAGGATACACTTCCCCCCCCCCCCTTAAAATATAAAAGTTTCTTAAAATGTTTTATTTCCCTTTTTACATTTTGTATTTGATTTACTTGATGTCGGGGAACAGAATTCATGTTTTTCTCATTTAAATAATTATCTGTGAAGTGCTAAGTGTATTTGAAATGACTGACACTATTTTTATTATACTCTGAGACAGTTTATTCTGACTGTCTCATAATTTCTAATTTGTATTTAAAACTTTACTTTCTATACAGTGTATTACATATTTAATTAACTATTGCTTTGAATCTTGGTTTATCATAATTTATTTTTAAAATGGAAAGAATGTCTGTTTCTTAAGTTTTGAGGTATATTTTTTCTGCAATATAAATATATTATTATAATATATTTATGTATAGTTATACTGTTGTATTATAGCAGATGTACTTTATCATGCAAGAAATTTCTGAATTATTTTCATATATTCTTTAAAAGTCACAATGATGCAGTTTGTTTTTTAACTGGGTGGATTTCTTTTATTTAATTATTTATTATACTAGGATGATTATGAGCTATATAATTGAGCAGGAAAAGGGTAACATTCCTATGCAGCTATTGATATTTTAACTATAGGAGTGGAGTATACCCTTCACTGAAAGGATTTGAGAGATTTATTAATAGCAACCAAATCCATTAATAGTTTGAGTATATATTAGTTGTTTATAGGCCATATAAGAAGAGTTAGTGGTACTGCACTCTATGATATTCATATTTATTGTGATTCATTGTGTTGATAGTAATATCTCCATGATTAGTTTCCAAAATCATGGAATCATGTTTTCTCTGTAGCCGATATTTGGCGGCAAGAGCATTGACACATTCCTGTTTTCTTCTTCATTTTACTTTATTTTCTTTCTCGTTGTCTGTTTTCTTCTGCCTTTTTTTCTTGTTTTTGTTTATTGCTTGCCATTTGGAGGGGGGGGGGGGGGGGAACCGAAATTCTTTTGAATTCTGTCCTTATGCTGTTACAAAAGGTTTAACCCTTATGTAGGCTCATCAGTCTAGGAGACCGCTGTTGCACCTGTTCTGAAGGGTGTGGTGAGGTGGGGGTGATCAGACTGTTGAGGGTTTGTGAGTTCTTCAGTCAGGTCCTGCCCTTCAAGTACAACACATCAGAGATTTTTCGCCCGCTCGTATTTTGTCGGTAAATTTAATCTTCTAGTCGTTTTTTTTTGGACTGATGAGCCTTGAACTGATTTAAATTTTTGCCAGTCTGTATGACCGATAAGCCTTGAACCGTATTAATTATCTGTCAGTCTGCATGCATTCTATTTCTAAGATCTTTGTTTTATTGTTGTAGCTAGCATGGGTGGAAGAATTCCTCCTGTTTCACAACAAACCAGTCATTTTGTCTCTCGCACTATCACAAATTGAGGAATCGGATTCTGAAATTTTTGTTGAATAATCTATTTTTTATTTACCCTTTTCAAGAATGAGGGGTGGCAGTAGTTTTGCATAAATGACTTATAACTGCAAAAAACTTATAAATGTAGGAAAATATTCTAATTTTATATTGTGGCTTTCTGTGAGACTGATGAGCTGTGGAAGAGTATAAAGACAGATGAGCCAACGTAAGGGTTAACACAGGGGTGTCTATGCTGGTTATAAAGAAATGATTAGTCACAATTTTTTTCAAATGAAGTCCCTATCCTGTCACAATTTTTTATAGTGTGCATATGAAGTAATTTCCCTTAAAATTTTATGATGAAATATGTGTGTTTTCTGGAACAGAAAAAAATACTTTAAATGAAGTCTTAAATCTTAATTGCTACTGAAGCTCTTTGAATTTTTGTGTAGAGCTTGCAATCTTTTAACTGTCCTAAAAATAACCCCTGCTATAAAATTAGCTATTCCGGTGATTGTCTATTAAGTTATGGTAATCTTGGTGGTGCACATAGGAAGAATACATGAAGATGTTAACTGTATAATTGTGCTTATCAATGGCTTATCTGATTGTCATAAATAGTCTTCTTAAAGCTTGTCCTATTATCATCTTAATGTATGGTGGGGGGGAAAAGGGTAAATTTAAATCTGTGTATTCTATAAGTGTAGTGATTATATTTTATCGGGGGATAAAAACTTTATTTATTCTTTTATGTTTTAGAAAATAGAAAACATACTACTGCATCATTTATCACATCCTCTCCTATACAAGATAAAAAGGAATCTTCTGGAATTCACACTGTATCAAAGAAAAGTAAGTAAATCACTTAATGTATGGTGTGCATATCAAGTAATTTTTTAGTATAGTTTAGTATGTTTATTTTTTAGTATAGTTTAGTATGTATAATTTTTTAGTATGTTTTAGTATAAATTTTATTGTTTATTTGTTAAAAATGGTGTTTCATAATCCAATAAAGTTGTATTATCAGACTGCATAAAATAATCTAAAATGTTTGAAATATTCTAATGGGTTAATGTGACATGATATGTATGTTACTGGAAAATTTGGTATAATGAAATTTGGGAGCAGAGGAACTCGATTTTCCCATTGGATCTGAAAATTACAGGGAATTTCTTACTGTATTCACATAGCTTCATGGCAAAGTTTTTTCTTTTTTGATTTCCTTTTATTCTAATTTTGATGTACTTTATTTACAGCACCATTGTGTCTCGGGACAAGTAGCTAAAAATAAGAGCGGCTTAAAAATTGGCAGAAATATGGCATTCAAAAATTTTGGCATATGTTCTTCTATCATAATTTGCTGGGGGAACCTCCCCACCCTTCTCTACTTGCCTTTTTATTTTCTACCCATTTTATAAACAGTATTTGCTTTTCTCATTGATTTTATTGTTAAAATTGTTGCGCCTTTTTAATCTTTTTCTATATAACCATTCATATGATCGAATCATTTTATCAATTTTATATATCATTATTTTCATCACCTTTATACATTTTTAACTTATATATATATATTTGTATCATGTTTACACTGCATTTTTATCCTTTTTTATACCAGTTTTACACTCTTGCATGTATTTTATTATGCAAAGGTGTTGGTGTTTCATTCTGCAATCTCTGTGATTGGTTTGACCATGGCACCTTTATACTTACTATATTTTGGCTTTCGTCTTGTATTTGGCACTTTATGTCCTATTTTGGACCTTGCACCATAAAACCCCAACAAACCAACCAACCAATCTTCTATCATAAATTATGGAACATCATAAATGCATTAAATGAAACTGAAATTTAGAATTTAAATATAAATAAAGTAGGGAGAAATGGGGGGGGGGGGCAATTTATACTTTTCCATAATAAATGCATGTTTATTGCATAGTAACCAAGAAAGAATAATTAGAAATAATATTGAGTGGATAAAATCATTGTCAAAAAAGTATAACAAAGAAATATGTGGGATCAGTATCCTGTGTTAAAGGCCAGAGGTCATAGTTATGATTACTCATCCTTAATCAAAACTGCTACCTAAAATACAAGGTCTAGGAGCATAATTGCACATTCATTGAGTAGCTTTCACATACTATAAAATTTGAGCCTGTGTATTTTATCAAATTTTTCATAAAATGCAGTCAAATTTAATGGATAAACTTATAATTTATATATTTATTTAATTATTGTTGATCTGAATTATTATGTAAGATATTCTAGAAAATTTGAAAAAAAAAATCTACTGTGTGAGTTTAAAACCTGTGTAAATGGGACATTATTTGTTGCCAGTAATAATAACACTATTGAAGTCATAAAATCTTTAATTGAAATTTCTTGCAATCTACAGTTGTACAGATCTTAATTGTTGAATTTTAAGAGGCATAGAACATATTGCTTGTTAATTTTTCAGATTTTATTGTTCATTATTCAGCATTTAGTAATTCACTCTTGTGGAATATATGTTACAAGTCTTGCTTCCCAGTTTAAAAAATAAAATACAAACTTAAATAAAAATATTGTATTTATCTTATTGTTATTAATATCCTTTTTAGAAATGAAAGGACAGTCTGCATCATCTACCAGCCCTCCCTTGAAGCAAAATAGAACTGATTCTTCTGAAATTCAAAGTCCTAAGAAAAGGGGTAAGTAAATGCAGATATGTGTGTAAAATTCATAAGTAAATTTAGATTATGCCTATTGTTTTAAAAGAATTTCTTTTGTATAACCAATGCCTCAGCTCGCTCGCTCTCTCTCTCTCTCTCTCTCTCTCTCTCTCTCTCTCTCTATATATATATATATATATATATATATATATATATATATATATATATATATATATATATATATAGCTGTAAGTGTGTAGTTCAAGATTAATTGCAAATTTAAATATATATCTATGATTACCTGTAAATATTGTAATGACCAACTGAATAATATAATTTTTTATGGTGTGTATTTTAAATTATTATGGGATGTTAGATTGTATTTAGAATTTTATAGTATACTAGCAGGAGTATCCGGCGATGCCCGGGATTGTAAGAAGGTTTGTTTACCAAAATCAGTTTAAAAACTAAACAGCATCAGTAACATAGTATAAGAAAACACAAGTAATGTTATACACATCATTAAAATGAAAACTCAACATAAAAATATATACATTTATAATAAACTCCTCAGAATTCAGCTAGATTCAGCCTTTCATCATTGTACCACTAAAAGCTGAAAAGGAAAAATATCAAAGTGTCTTTTGGCCTTGTGAACTCTGCATGAAAAATTAAACACAGTTTAGAAGAGAAGAAACATTGGGTCCTCAAGAGTCTTTGACTTTTGAAGAGTTAGCTGAATACTTATGTCAATATGATCCTTGACATATGTAATATCACATAACCATTTATTTGGGTATAAAATATTTTTTCATTATTTTGTTCTAGTAATCAATTACCTTTGATTTCCTGCATAATTTTTAATGTGATAATTTTTGGAATAATGAAAACCTCAATGCTACAGCTACCATGGCAATCAAAATAATTGGTTTTTAACATTTTTAGAAATGGTATATCTCGATAGTTGTTAGTTATAGTGTTAATGTCATTAAACTGAAATTTTTATGACTTTATTCCTCTACATCATTTTAGATATAATTATTCTAAGACATGAATTTAAATGTGTAGTTCTTTGCATCATTTACTTTTATTTATTGCTAGAATTTATATAATATCTATTCAGTAAAATAAAAGTTCTTATGAAGTGTATTTTTGTTCTTATGTTAGCAAACAATATCTCACATTTTCATATCTTATCTTGAAATGAAAATTACTTTGCTACATTGTTTGAAACCACTGAAAATACCAACACACTATATAAAGTATATTTATCGTTTGGTTTATATAGAATGTTTTATTACTTCATTTAATACAAGGGGAGAAAAGCCACATTGCCATGAGCTTTGTTTCCTTCTCTATTACCTTTCCTGTTTCTGATGTAAAAAATATTATATTCAAATATTTATTTCAAATTGGAGGGGGGGGGGGGGATTTGAGATAAATGTGGGAACTTGATTATATAACATTACTTACATTTATTTTGAAGAAAAGAATTTATACAAATTACAAAGGGAACTTTTTATGATTTTATATATATATATATATATATATATATATATATATATATATATAAAACAGTTCTGTAACTGACTGACTGACAGATAATGCACAGACCAAACCGCTGGACCTAAAGGGCTGAAATTTTGCATGCAATTCTTCTTATAGTGTAGGGGTGCACTAAGAAAGATTTTTTAAAATTCTTAGATTCTTTTAAATTGAATTTTTAAGCTGTTTTTGTAACATTTTTTAAAGTTTGCATTTAAAATAATAATTTAAGGGTCATAAAATTTATATCACAAGAAAGATCATAAAAATTCCTTTAAAATGAAATAGTTTTCGATTCTTTACCTCCATTTTCTGATTTTTGGGGAATTTTTTAAAGATTAATTTTTAGAATTTAATTTGTTAAATGCTGATCACATGGTTCCTTTTCTTTTTGTGATACTTTAAATTAATTTTGTGTCACGTACATAACAACAAAATAAATTGACCCCAAAAAAATAAAATATTAAAATAGGGTGAAAGATAAAATTTAACCACTAGACTAATTGATATGGAAGTTTTTTAAGAATTTAATTCAGATTAGTATCTTTTATGGATATTAAACATACAAATTAATTGTATACATTGACCGTTGTATTTAATTTGAATATTTTCTTCTACATTATTTTGTCTATAAAAATATCCCTTATGATTTTTTTATAAATATATATATATATTTATTTATTTTGCATTAATTGCATACATGACCGTTTTATTTAATTTGAATGTACTCGAAGCACGTGTATTCAGCTAGTATATATATATATTAAAGATGCTGTAATAAAACTATCAAAATCATATTAATAACGTTGCTCAAAATCGATGTGTTAAAATATACCAGAAATCTTCGTGTATTTGTGGGGTCTTTTGGTACTTAACATAAAAGTAATTAAGGTGAATATATGTTCCATATTTCACTTTTTTGTGCAGGAAAAGGACATATAGATGTTAAAAAAGAATTTGAAATATTTTATTAAGTGTCTTCTAAAAATTCATTGCATGAATACTATTATTCATACTGTGGCAAAGCTTAAAAGAAAAAGAAAGATACTTATAAAATCTGGTCCTCAGTATTTCTGCTAAAAATATGATTTTTCTTTAGAATGGGAGTGACTGAAAATCATTTTATATGTTAAGTATGTTTTATTTAATAATTAACCTTTGTTTTAAAGTCCTTTTATAGCTTTTTCGAAGTTGTTTTACAATTTATTTTAAATTTTAGATGAAAAAGCCTCTAAGAAAAAGAAAACTCGACAGAAAGGTTTGACTAAGCCAGAGAAACGAGATGAAAAGAAGTCTGTATTATCTGGTAAATCAAGTAAACGAAATAAGAACATTTCTGAGAAGAAAATCCTTTCTTCATCTATGCCCTCTTCCTCACTGATAACTGAAAAAACATCAGTAACCAAAAATTTGGACTCCTCTTCTAGTGCAGTTCTTCCCAGTTCTAAATCACCCAGCCAATCAAACCAATGTATTGTTTCTAAGGCTACATCTCATATTATAGATCAGGAAGACATGGAAAAGAGTTTGAAGTCTCGTGTTTTGAAGGTCTTAGTATCAGATGTGCTTAAATCATCTCATATACAAGACTTAGATTTTAATATAGATACTACTGGCTATAAGGAAAAAAAGAATGAGCAAAATGAAAATCATCTGAAGGAGTCATGTTTGCAAAATAAAACATCACATCCAGTCATGTATTCAGAAGAAGAAAATAATAAGATTCCTTGTGAATCCAATAACAGAGATCTTAATTATGTTCATAAAAAGAAAAAAGGAGCAAAAAATAATCCTGCCAATATTTCATCGTCTAGAAGTAAGAAAAGAATTGTTTCCTTTGACAAGGAAATGGATAATTTTGAATCTCTATCTACTTGTAAGACAGCTGCTAATTCTAATAATTCAGGAGAAAAAGCAGAATTTTCCATTACTGCTGAAAAATATTGTTCAGACTTGCCTAATATAGAAGAATTTAATTCTGAAAGTATAAATTCTACAGATGCCTTAGTTACAAAAATTACCACTGCATTAGAAAACTATATTGATGATGTGCCTGAGAACATAGAAGTTGTTGTATTGAGTGATACTGAAGAAGGAGAAATTACTAACTCAAGTCAATGTATCTCAGCAGACAAGGAACCTCTTGCTTATAGTCAAGAAACAAAGCCACTGAAAAGGAAACAAAGAAAGCCCATTAGATACTGTTCAGAAAAAGAGAAACAGTCTACTAATGACCATATTAATACTATGAACAGGGAAAATAAAGCTATGGATAAGATTGCTGACAATGAAAACACAGTTTTAGCTACTGGTGATTTGGATTGCGTGCAACTAAAGTCATCTGAAGATGTCCTTGATTCGGGTAATTTAGGACAAAATGCTATAACTTTTCCTCTTAATGGAACAGAGATGGATATTTCAAGTAAAAGTGGTATTAAAGATTGTGAACTGAATTCGGTTGGCAATGTAAATATCAAAAAGCAGCCTGTAGATACGTATTTTGAAGTTCTAGCAGCTATGTCAAATGAATTTGGCTCTGAAAGAGATGATCTTGATAGTAGTAGATCATTAATGATTAATACCTCTCCTTTTTCTGAGGAACTAAATGTGGAAACTGGGGAAAATTTGTGCATGTCCTCAGATAGTGATAGTGAAGACAAAGGAAATGTATGTATTCCTGTGAACAGATCTGAATGTTGCAGTAATTTCAGCACTGAAGAAAATTCTAATGACATCTTTCCACCATCTAACAGCAGTATGACCAGAGTTTCGTTAGATAATGAAAAACAAGATAATATACCTACTAGCATGAATGAAAAAATTGTAATAGCAGATTCATCCTACAGTTATAATAATGTAAAACATACAATGCCATTTAATTCACCGTCCTCTCCACAAAGCTCTAATATGAACTCTAATGTTGAATCATCTGCTCCTGATGAGAAATATAAACATTTTCAATTGAGTAACTGTTCAGTAAGGAAAACTAATCTTCATTTACCACAAGGTATTATTGATAGTGTACAATACTTTGATTCACAATCTAAACTTTCAAAAATGAGAAGAAATTTGAATGTTAAGAAATCTACAAATGAAGATTTTGGTTCTGTTGTTAAAGAAACTTCAAGACACAAAGACTCATATGCATTAAACTTGACTTTGAATTCTCCACAAACCACTGATAGATGTGAATCTGTTGCTTACAGGGAAAATTTAAACCCCTCAACAAATGGTGAAACGGTGAGTAAGGAAAATTCCAGAACTTCAAGAGGGTCAACTCAGCACTTTGATTTATCTACTGAAATTGACAAAAGCCTAAATAAAGATAGTGTATCATATACTGATATGAAAAAAACTGTTCCGTCATCTGACTTCAGTAAAGAAACAAGAATATTTTCATCAACAGGATCTCTCAATGCAAAAAAGTCTGTGACAGGCAGTAATTCACCACATTTATCTTTTAATGAAATCAGTTGTAATTCTGTTAGTGCTTCAACTCCATTTAAGAATCGAATACGTCATTGTTCTTTTGATTCTTCTTTAAATCGCAATAAAGCTGAACATATACTGTCAATTCAAAGTACAATAAAATCCAAAAATACTAAAAGTTTAGAAAATGTAGCTAAAGAAGAATTATATGTTGAAACCAATATTTCTGGGAAGTATGCCAGTACTGATGCAGTTAAAAAACCTGTTGAATCTGCTAGTGTATTAATGTCAAATCCTGCACCTGGATGTTCAAATGTTAATAGTGGATTGAGAAAATCTTTAAATATTCATCATAAAACCACATATCCTGATTCATCGTCATCACATTCCCTTTCATCGTCTCCATTAAAGGGAAATACTGATGCTTCTGTTAATTCTGTGCTAAGAGTCTTACTTCGGGAAGATTCAGGCTCGGAGAAAGTTTCAGACTTAATCGAAGCTTGTTCAGATGTTAATAGTGAATTGGAAACATCTTTGAATATTCAGCATAAAACCACACATTCTGATTCTTTATCGTCACATTCCCTTCCATTGTCTCCTTTAAAGCAAAATACTGATGGTTGTCTTAAAAATTCTTTAAATTCTGCATCCGATGCTTGCAAACATTCAGAAGTTATTTTATTGGAGAATTCACAATCACCGGTAGAAGTTCAACAAGCTAGTTCTTGTAAATTTTCTGCTAAAAGATTCTTACTTGAAGATTCAGGTTCAGAAGAAGATTCAGACCTAACCAAAGCATGTTCAGATGTTAATAGTAAATTGAAAACATCTTTAAATATTCAACATAAAACCACATACTCTGATTCTTCATCACATTCCCTTCCATTGTCTCCTTTGCAGCAAAATAATGATGCTAGTCTTAAAAATTCTGTAAATTCTGCATCTGATGCTTGCAAACATTCAGAAGTTATTTTATTGAAGAATTCACAATCATCAGTAGAAGTGCAACAAACTAGTCCTTGTAAATTTTCTGCTAAAAGATTTTTACTTGAAGAAGATTCAGATGTAACCAAAGCTTGTTCAGATGTTAATAGTGAATTGAAAACATCTTTATCAGCACATTCCCTTCCAAAGTCTCCTTTACAGCAAAATATTGATACTCATCTTAAAAATTCTATAAATTCTGCATCTGAAGCTTGCAAAGATTCAGAAGTTTGTTTACTGGAGGAGAATTCACAATCGTCAGTAGAAATTCAACAAACTATTTCTCGTAAATTTGCCGCTAAAAGGTTCTTACTTCAAGAAGATTCAGACTCGGATGAAGATTTAGGCTTAATCAAAGATAATGAAACTAATGCTGACAAATTTTCCAATAAAAGGCGGTTGCTTGAAAAGGATGTGCAGATTGAGGACAAAGTTAAACAGAGTGACAGACGTTCTTCCCAAAGTCAAATGCTTGATGAAGATTCACAGTCTCTTATTCCTCAAGTTCAACATACTAATCCTACAGTTATTAAAAAAATTAAAATGCCAGAAGAAGAGCAGAATCAAAGCATATGTGAAACCTCAAGTATTAAAAATATTCCCAAAGGCGATAAACTTATTCAGTCCATTGAAAAAAATAAATCAAAGGATTTTAAGCAAAAACTTTGTAAAGAATCTAATGTACCTCCTGAAATTAGAGAAACTCAGAATATTTCTAAAATTGTTTCTGTGGAAAATTCTGCAAATAAACATAAGGAGTTGTCTTGCAGCAGTGTTGGTCATAAAAGGAAATCAAGTGAATCTCTTTTAATAGAGGAATGTCCAGCAGTTGATTATTCTGATGGTAGAGTAACAATTCCAGGGAAAGATCGCTGTTTAGATAATAACGGGTTTTATACAAATGATTGTACAATGGTTAAAAGACAAAAGCTGGGTCTAATACCTTCTAGTTCACCAGAGAAAGATAATTTTAGTCCCACATTTGAACAAGATCCTTCACATATATCTTCAACTGAATGTCCTGCACATGATATTCAGGATGAATCATTACTTTTACAGAGTCCTAATCCTATAAGTAATCATCTTGTGAAAAGTATAAAAAGCAATGTCACTGCTAAAGATTCACCTGTTAGGTATGTTTCAAACACAAGAAAGGCTATCTATAAATCTGCTTTGAGGAAAAGAATTGAGAAGGATCCTAACATTCCAGCTGGGGTTAAAATACCGTCTAGGTGGAACACATCAAAAATTATAAATTACTCCGATGCAATTGGCCATTCTATCTGTGATAATAATTTATACTCAAAAAAAGGTAATATAGCTAAGAAGAAAGTAAGACAAAGTAGGCCTACCCTTAAAATTGCTACTATGCACTCACCAAGTAAAGAAATATCAAATGATAAAAATAATTTATCCCAAAAATTGTGCCTTTCAGAAGGCCCAGTTTGCAGAAACACTCTATGTAACTGGGTATCAAAAGAGAAAATAAAAAAATCATCTCAAAGGCCTGTCAAAAAATCTGCAAAAATCCATTGTCAAAAAAGTATCAAATTGGATCGTAAGAAAACTAGAACAGTTTCACAGAGCACTGATGAAAGTATTGTGGCTTCAACTTCTAAAGTATCCTTGAAAGCACCTAGTCAAGTTTCTGATGAAAAAATGTTGGTTGAGGATATGTCATTGAATAATAATGTTATTAATCATTGTGAAACTACACAAGATATTGTTGAAGCAGACATTGGAAGATCAGATGAAGACGGAAGTGAATTGGCCAATGCAATAGCCGGTGTTGAAAGGGAATTGCTTGGTTTATCACCAAATAGTATCCCAGAATCTCCAGAAGACACAGAATATATAATGAGCACAAGTGTTAAGCCAGGTGCCATTTCTGATAACTGTGAACAGGAGGGAACTAATGTTGGAATTTTCCCTGATTTTGTAAGTATATAAAATTGTTGTGTTTTGTTGCATATAAATATTTTAATTTATGTTCACATTTGGGAGTTATTTAAACTTCACAAAAAATTAAACTTGAAATCACATTTTGTGGTATATCTTGCAAAACCCATTAATTTGCCATCCTTCATTCTTGACATTGGAACTGTGCAAAAGAATCAACATTAAATTTTAGAATTCAGCAATATTTACTCATGTACACCTCAAATTAAAATATTATCAGATTAAATTCAATTTTTGGCAACATATATACAGATTTATTTTAAATCTATTTCTCTAGTTCCTATTATAAAATTTAAGTTGCAATATCAAGGACTTCAGGGTGCATGATTCAATTTTAAAAGAAATGTAATGATTTATAAGAATTTTCTAGTGTGCAACAGATGTTAAATTTTAAAACTGAAAGTTTTTTTAATGAAATTTATTTTCAACCCTTCATAATAAATCTCCAAAAGATGCAGTGCCGTAGAATCTGATCCCTTGAATTTTTAAGTGTTATGCATTTTATATAGAAGATAAATTGCATACCAAAGTAGTAATGACTTATCACTTTTTAAATTTAAGTTTTTTTTTTTTTACAATATTACTTTTTTCTTTTTCAGATATCTCAAAATTCAAAGTTCAGCGTAAGTATTATTCAATTTACTCTCCATGATATTTTATCTATATGCTCAATGTCATTGTTTGTACAATACTATTGTAATAATACCTATCTATAGTTTTTTTAATCCTTCATTAAATCTTTTGATTATGATTTGTTACTTAGATGACAGATGGTTCAAAATTACTACTTTTAGCTACCAGAGTACTAAAATCAAATTATTTTACACCTAAACTTTTGTAGTTTGACTTTTTTAAATTATCAAAATTTTATCCATTATTAAGTTTACGAAATATTTTTTAAACCTTAATAATTTTAATTTTTTTTAAATTTATTTATTTTTTATTTATTTATTTATTTTATTTTATTTATTTATTTTTTTTTTTAAACACTTTTATGGATTCTCGAGGATAGCTGAATGGCATGGTCTATAACATTTGGGATTAGAATCTGAGGACTCCAGTGCCATATTGGGCATCAGTGTTATGTACATACAAAATCCACTTGAAAATGTAGGTCCCAGTCTGATTAAGCCCTTGGGTAGCAAAAGATAACTGAGCACTCAAAACTAATCAGTAGTGTCTCCTTGCTTGATTTTGAGTGCTTGGTTATCTTTCATGACTGAGTGTCTACCAGTTATAAAAGTATCAAAATTAGAAAATGTCATGAAATAAGAGATCAAGAACAAGGGCTAGAAGAAAGCCTTCAATATTTTCCGTATATGATTTCTGAGTAACACTTTTTTTTTTGTGTGTTTGTTTGTTTGTTTGTTTGTTTGTATTTTCTGTTCTTCCTTCAGGCATGTTATTTTTTGAATGCAAAAGAACTTTCGGAAAGTTAAGTTGTAAACTGTATGTATGTATTTTAGAACTAGAATTTGCAAAATCAGGTCGCTTTTCACCCATCTCATATACTTAAAATTACAACCCAATTCCATCCAATTCTCAGATGTACACAAGTTGTATTATTTCAATTGAATTCTTACATGATAGTTGAGGATCTTGTTTTTACAATAGCATCGGAAAATTTTACCAATTACTTGAAAGAAAATCAAAGGGAAGGGATTAAAGTTTGTACTTACTGAGGGCTAAGATCTATCCGGAACTAGTATGATTCTTCTTCTCTCTCTCTCTCCTCCCCCCCCCCCTCCGGAAGTCCCAAAATAAGCATTTTTTTATACTGTTCAATCACAGAAAAGCACAAAAAACACATAAATACAAAAAATAAAAAGAAATTTGTTAAGTGGGGGGGATAGCTAGCCCCACCTAACAAATTCAAAAACCAGCAGCACTATAAACCAAAACAAAGGGTGCCAGATTTGGCGAGAAATCTCTTGGGGAGGAGATATCATACTTGTACTATCTATCCATCTGTACTTGAGTACCAGTTCACTTATAGTTTCCAAGAGAGTTTGTCAATACTTTGACCATGCCCTTTAAACGTTAACATATAAGCTATATGGCAGAATTTAAGCTTCAAGTTATTGCTGAATCAGATGATGTAGGCAAGTGATGATGATAAGTTTCACTGCACTTTTAAAAATGCATGTGCACCTGTACTTAACACACTTTATATATCTTTCTATAAAACAGCATTTATAGAGCCTGCTTATTTCATATGAGCTTTTTTATTATTTATTGTAGATTCTTTTAGACAAGATACGAAGCATTGGTGTCGATAAAGTTTTGGAAAAAATTGACATGTTAGAAGACAGAAAGCAGTTAATAAATCCCAATAATCCTTAAAGCCCTGGTGTTTACAAAGTGTTACAGTTGAATTTCCCATGTGTAATAAATTGTGAATTGCCATTCAGTGAAATTGATGATGAACATGTTAGCTAAACAATGTACTATTATTTTTTTTAACAAACAATTGAATTTATTTTTTTGGTTTTGAAGTCTATCAACCTCTACCTCTGATTTTTCTATCATTATTTATGTCTGTGTATACAAATATTCATGTGATGTCGTTAGATAAGTACTTTGCTGCCAAAAGTGTATATGTAGTAGGAAATATAGCACCAAAACTGGTAGAACACGTTAGGGATTAGAAAAGCCTTAAAATATTTGCTATAAATAACTGAAAATTAAATTTGGTTGATTTCAAAAGCAAACTCAGCTTTCTCCTTGTGAGCAGAATTGGAGAATGCCTACACATGAAGCCAGGGAGACCTTATTGTTGGTATTTCCCTGCTTTGCTCCTGCTGAAGATAACTTACAGTTTATTTTTTAGAATTTTTATAGTGGATTTTTTAAAGTTGTTTTTATCACTAAGTGTATATTTATTTCACATACCTCTCCTAATCACCCATTTTTACTGGTGCCTTAAATTTCTGTCTGTGTTTTATATTTCATCCATATTTTCTAAACTGTGATGTGGAGTCCAAAATTGTGTGAGAAAAAAGTTTTGGTGTAAACTTAGTGAATAAAAGTTTAATATATATATCATAATCTTTCATATGAAAACATTTTTTTTTTAATTTTTCTTATGTATGCAGTATGCAAGGTTAAGTTGTTTCTGGTAATTATTTTTTTCTGTTGAACTTAATAAAATAATGGGGGTTTTATTTCTCAGTCATGAAGTAAATGTTACAAGAGATTATAATTTAAAAATAATTTTAATTTTTTCATATGCTGCATTTTAGATGAAGAATTTATGAATGCCAAGATATAGTCTGGTATAAATTTTAAAAAAATTCTAGCATAAGAATAACTTGTGCTTTAAATGTTTGTTTTTTCAATTGAACAAAGTGCTTTTGCAAGGCATGAATTTTTTAAAGGTTTTCATGTCATTTTGTATGTACAGTTCATACATATATTTATATACTGTGTAAAAAATTATAGAGTATTCAAATTGTATTATTTCATTTTGTAAATATATGTATACAGTGTTATTTTTATCATCATTAAATATTGTTTAAACAAAATTAATTATCGTGGTTATTTTTTTTTTATGTAGTTTCTTTTCATTATATCAGTGTTTACATAGCGTGCATTAAATTTTACATTTGTAATCTGGCTTTACAAGCCTTCATTATTTTCTGCTGATGCTTTTACCAGCATTATGAAAGTGCAGTTTAGATGTAATTAAGAAAGAATTATTTATATAATATGCACACTTGTTAAATAGACAGATATCTGAACAAATTCTAAAGAATACACATAAAATTAAAGGTTTGCCCTTCAGAAACAAGAAAAATTCCTTAAAAGTCATTATGTTTTCCGTTTTCTTTTCTTTTTTTTTTTTTTTTAATGAGTGTATGAATAACGGTTGGAGAATTTTACCTTACGATGAATAAAAATTTGTTTTAAGTTATGCCAGGAGCAAAAGGAAATCAAAACGACTAAATCTAGTTTTTGTGTTCTGTTCGTTTTTTTTAAAGAAAATTAAAGAAAGTTGGCATTTTAGTTTAAAATCTTTTACAAAGTTTGGTTTTTTTTCCCCTCAAATCAATAAACCATTGAGTTCAGTTTCGGAAACATCTTAATAATTCCACTTTCTTCCCCTCATACCCCTTCTGGGGTGGCAGCGAAATGACTGGAACACTAAGTGAAATAGGTGACTGTGGAGCAGGGGGGGGGGGGGGAATGCAGCTTCAATCTATCTACATTGAGTTTGACGATTGTGAATCTGGAAAATAAAATATTTTGGTGCAAGTAAAGACCGTAAAATGTCCATCATATACTAGTGAAAGAGACATTTCAGAGCATGTTTTCCTAGAAACACGTAGATAAGTCTCGGGTACAGTTGGCACAAAATCTATTGGCGGTATGTGCGTTAAAGTTGGAGTTGGTGATAATTCTTGCATGATTCTTCAAAGATGTTGTAAAAAGGATCATCTGTTGACGAAGACGATGCTTGAAATAAGATGCAAAATGATGCCATTAAAAGATGAGCGGAATCCTAGTAAGACAATAGGTAGTGACTCCATCGAACATTATTAAGGCTTCTTTCAAGATTCGATCAAAACGTTTTACAAAGCCGTTGGATATAGGATGGTAGGGAATTGTGTGTACATATATGCTTAGCATCGAACTCAAATGTGCAAAGAGATGCGATTTAAATTTCCAACCTTTATCTTTAAATGTAATAGAAGTCACACCAAATTGTGCACTCCACTGTGAAATGAATGCACGAGCGACAGTATTTTTTGAATTGCTTTGAAGCAGAACCACTACTAGCTACCTTGAGAATCTGTCAAGAAATATTATCACGTTGGAGAGACCTTTGGTTGGCAGGAATGTACTTGCAATATCTAAATGTATATGTTCAAATTGTTGTGAAGAAATTGTTGAATTTCTGAAGAGGACTGTGACGAGAGATTTTAGAATGTTGACAGCGAACGCGTTCATTGCAGAACGTCCTTGTTCTTTGAAGTCCATAAAATCCTTGTATTAAAATTCGTGTTGTTCGAATACCTGGATGTGATAAGACTTGGTGCTGAAAATTTAAGATACATATATACAAATTCTATAATTATTTATATCGCATAAAATTTTAAGAGATGAGACTTCATTGATTTCAACTTCATTAAGAGAGATGAAGTTCTTCACAATGGTTGAAGGTAAATTGATATTGAAAGCAATGCTTTTAGTTTATCTTTTGCCTGGGCTATTGCAATTTCTGAAAAGTTTGGGAGTACAAAGGCAAACATTGTTGATTCTGAAAATGTATCTGCTACGATACTATCGGAACCCAAACTGTGGTGTATCCGTGCTGCACTTGAAGCAAAATTGAAGTGGTGAGATTGGCAAAGAATGCAGTGGTCTGCAAAAGATAGCAAATTGATGCCCTTCAGAGATACCGCCGTTATGTCTCTTTTCGGAGTATCTGGCCCAAAGGCTAACTCCAATGATGATTGTGATTCATTTGAATACGGGTGCTCGTAAGAATGGTTAGTAGAGGTTTTAAGGTAAAGTTAAATGCACTATTAATTAGTAGTTAATTAAAAGTTAGAAAACACAGAAAATATTTTAATATTTTTTTTCCAATTCTATATTTGTATTTTTTATAAATTTAATCTTTATTTTCATTTTATTTTTTTAATAAATATTTTATTCGTTTTGATTAAATAAAAAGACATACACACACATGAAAGAAAAGTGTCTTTAGGAGGCGATCCATAAAGAACAGTTGTCCTAACGAGTGAGAAACCAACAGAAAAACGCGAGAGGAGAGAATTAGTCTAGCGCTGGCTCAAGTTGAGCAGCGTAGGGACGCTTAAGGAAAGCACTGTCCAGATAATCATAATCGGGGAATTTAATAATTATCTCTTTAGGAATCTTGTCGATATTATAGAAGTTGAGCGAGCCTACGTAAAGTTCGGATATCGAATTCCCACCTAATGACCGCACTAGAGAGGTACCTGAAAGTCTTTCTAATTTTCCTCAGAGTTCTTTTGGAATAGTTCAATGATATCGATGTTAGATTTGGCAACTTGGGTCCTCCAGACATGGACAGTGATGCCCTTCAAGATTGTGGCAGAAATGCCTGGATAAACAGCTAACAACTCTCGCTCGTGTTATGTTTAATTTCAGTTGATGTCAATTTGCAAGTGAGAAATGCCATCGGTTGGGGCCTTCCGTTGTCTGCGATTGAATCGCTACATCGGAAGTACACTCATGTCCATAAATTAAGGATAATGCCAGCTCCGGTAAATAAAGGTTCAGAAACAAAACAAACGTGACTTATTCAAAAAGCCCATTTATTAAACAAAAGATAAAGAACAAAAGACTCCAGGCTAATCGCTGCCGACAGTGAGTTACCGTGAGCGAAACACATCTGAAAGGCCTGCGAGCATATAGATCAATATTTCCGAAACGTCTGTGCACGGTTTGCCTTGAAACTGTGGTACCCGTGGCTTCAGATAGCTGACGAGACAGGTTGGATGCTGTGCTCCGTCTGCTTCTTTTGGCAGTTACTACCAAATACGGGTCTTCATTCGGCGTTGCAAGTCGGGGGCGACCTGTACTGTAACGTTTACTGACATTTCCATCATCTTGGAATCATTGCCAAAGCCTAGAGATGACACTTTGGGCAATTCCAACTTCCTCGAATACTTCTATCTGAGTACGCCCACATTCCAGGCGGCCGATAATTCTACCACGTAAAAAATCATTCACATGCGTCCGCTGTGTCATAACTTTTCGGTTATGGCACTGCGCGGCTTACAGAACGCTTGTGAACAATTTTACTGCTTTGCCACCATTCCTTATATACCCCTCTCTTACACTCTCGTCATTGTGACGTACGATCGCCGTCACCTGGTGGCTTCCTGTAATTTGCATATTATTCTTGAAAATGTGTATGATAATTCTACAGGTGAAATTTTTACTTTAAAGTTCGATTTCCGTGTGATTCTGAATTATCCTTAATTTATGGACATGAGTGTATTAACCATTAGTGAAAACTGGGTATTTGGGTCGTGATATGCAAGGAATGTCGTATTTGCACTTATTAAAGGCAGTTATCTCTAGTCGTTTTTCATGTTTCCCGAAGTCTTAGAAATTCATGAAATGGAGCTTGAGTATTTTCTGCCCTCCAGAGAAAACGCCGATAAAAATTTAGATACCCGAGGAACGGAACGGTTTTCTTATCCATTACGCATTTAGAAGGATTTAATTTAAGAAAGTGGTCATGAAGAAATCAGACTCCTGATCAGAGGGTTGCATGTTGAAATCATTGTGACGTCACGCATGTATCGTGTGGATTCTCACGACCTGTGAAGAGCCCTTCCACATCTGCAGGATTAAAAACACCTCCATGCGTTCCCACTGCATTCTAAAATTCTGTGGGGGTTAAAAGGTTATCACATACGATTTCACTGCCGAAGTCTAACATTCCTGGTTTCTGCGGGCTAATCCCTCAAGTTTCATCTTTACCGACAGATCTGGGATCAGTTGCATTTCTCTCATAAAGATGTCCCTTCAGGGTCGTCAGTCAACATGCTGACATTATAGAAGCGATATGTTCCCATAAAAATACCACCAGGATCCAAGACTGCCATCGTGCACTAAATTCCTCGATTTCCCCCTCTGGGAATCCTACAATTTCTAAAAAGACGGCCGCCACCGGCGAAGACTTCAAGCAGAATATATATGCGAGACTGTTATTTTTCAGGAGAGCCCCTGTAACATCTGGGCTGTGCAGATTTCTGCTCCCCGAAAGACTGAGTTTGCCGCTATTAAAATCTTTTGCACTAGTCTGGTGATGCTGTAACCTGCTCGAACCAACCTCTTACTTGTTACGTTTTGTTAATAAACACTTGTTCAGTTTGTTATATCTGGCCTGCTATTTTTAGACCACTCGGATACCACGCCAATTGGACACGTTTCTATATCAGTACGCCACATTATGTCCGGGTCATGAATGTTGGAAGACGTAAATGCATTTACAAGTCCAACTTTTTAAAAAATTTAATCACATTAAATTCAAATAACGCCAAGAACAAAAAGAGAAACAACTATATCCAACATTTTTATTCTCCATCTGCTTTTTAAAGAAAATTAAAGGATGTTGCCATTGTTGAAGGTTGAACGGCGTTGCCGTTCTAAGGCTAGTTGTGTTTGTTTTAATCCCAAATATTTTGCTAAAATTTGAAAAACTGGCTCAAGCTGTCTCCCTTGATCTACGGTAAGTTGTGCAGGAATTCCAAATAGAGAAATCCATGTAGGAATTGAAGCTTTTGCTGCAGTTTCAGCTGTCTGACCTTGTAACAGAGCAGCTTCTACCTAGCGTGTAAACCTGTCTATTACAGTAAGGAGATAACGGTATCCTTGGTATAATGGCATGGTCCCACAATATCAATGTTTACATGGTTGAATCCTTTATTAGGTACGAAAAGTTCGCGTAATGCAGACGTGTGTGCCTGTGGACTTCCAACCGTTTACATGGAAAACATGCACGAGTCCATACTTGGCAATCTTTGTTGATGTTTGACCAAATGTATTTATCCGTTACCAATCTTGTTGCTCTAATGCCAGGATATGAAAGCTGGTGACAAGTTTTAAATGCTGCTTTTTGGAAATCCAAAGGAATGTAATGTCGGATTTTTCGGGTAGATATGCCATAGGATACTTCCTTCGAAGAATTCAATAGCTTAAGTTTTTAAAATTTTCAAATTTGGATTTTCTTGAATTTTAAGATCATCGTCCAGTTATACCCCAAGCCAGAAAGTCTTGGTTTAAAGGTGACGGGTAATTGTCTTGATTCTAGATAAAGTATCTGCTACTATGTTGTCATTACCAGCAATGAATTATATATTTGTCGTAAATTGCGCAGTGTAATTTAGATGACAATTCTTATCTCAAATCTTTCTTGAAAGTGAATGTTAGCGGTTTGTGACCAGTGAAAATTGTAAAAGAATAACCTTCTAGAATGTATATAAAGTACTTGACTGCTAAATAGAAGGTAAAATGTTCTCAATCACATGCACTGTACTTGATTTGAGATTTCGTTAGTGACCGAGAAAAAAAACTAAGAGATTGTTTAATTCAACTCATTTCTTTCCAGACTCCACCACTGTATCGTCTGCATCAGTTGCCAGTAAGTTTGCAACAGGAATTAGAGACCACTTCATAAGCTGATATTTTTTTTAAAAATTCGTTTGATATAATAATGATACAATTCTTTTTTATTTTTTTTTGTTTACTTGGCATAAGTCAGGGCTACATTTACTGTACACTGTTTTTCAAAACCCACATTATGACTAATTTCATGTAGATTCTAAATTCGGTAAGAGTGCATCCACCATAAAAGTTCAGGTTCGAGAAATATTTTTGACAAAATAAATAAATTGTGCATTACCTTTCACGGCAACATTTCATCATGACATTCAATCATACGACATCATGACATTCAATGGTACAGATGAGTTTTTGAACATCATCTGTATGATTTTAGCACAGGGCTCGATGTGTGTATATTTGTTACTCTGTTCGTCACCAAGTGGGAACGGTATGCCGTGCAGTCTCTTACTACAAAAATCGTTCGATTTTAGACTAGTTGCCGTGTACTGTTTGCCTGTCTAGGGCACTTGTCAATCAAGACGTTCGGTCATAATCCGCAAGAATGGTTGGTTACTTTCAATGGGAGTACCGTATAGGTGAACCTACACCACCCCCTGGTGCCACCTCAATTTTGCTCGAGTACCCCCCATGGGCGACATCTGGGGGATCGTACCTTCCGTACTCACTGACCTCAAAAAAGGACTTTCCGGTCTACGGCTTTATCGTGCCCATATCCGGCCTAAACACGAATGTATATAACGTCGCTTGTCGGGATTCAATCCGAACACCCTCAGTACTGAAAGCCTAGGCACTACCACTAAGCTACATCTGTCCTTTACCGTGTACTGTAACTTATCTAGTTTGGCAGCAAAAAATCGACGTGCAGAGTATGTGTATTTTCAAACGAGCAGGTCTCGTTGACAGGTACAAATCAATCACTCAATGAGATGAATTCCTGAACGTAGATGATGACATCGGGGAATTCCATCGTGACCATCTGCCAATGAACGTAACATACCTACAGTTATGTTATCTTTATACCGATGTCATTTTTTAGATTATGCCGACCATGTTGTATAGTGGTTAGCGACGCCAGCTATCACCGCATAGGTCTAGGTTTGAACCTCGGATAAGGTATGTTTCTGTATGGTATCCTTATAGGGAATAACATAGGTGTACCCATTAGGTGTTCTCCTAATGAAGTAGCCAACAGTCGCGCAGTGTTTATGGGCTATACAGTATGCCCACTAAAGTCCCATCCCACCCTCTTAACTTCTGAACGGCTGCTGCTATATTCATAAAAGTGGTGTCTAGGTATAGAAAAGTAGCCACGCGCTACTGCACGAAACCACCTACCGCGCCACCTGGTGGAAAACTGCGGAGTTACCATTCCTATCTCGAAAACGGAACAAGATAGGGGCAAAAAGTGATTTACAAAGTTGTAGAACATCATCGATTTAGTACGGAAAGATACCTTGTGGACATTAATTAGAAGACTACAACGGTTAAAACACGCATTTGTTTTTTCATGATTTCTTACACTGTGACGTTCCAAAAGGATCTGAGAAAGAAAAAAAACTAATTTTAACAATATACCTTTATTTGAGATGTTCAAACTTCTCACCGTCAGCTGCAATACACATTTGGATCCTCGTTTGAATCTCACGTTGCACACGTTGGCACAAGCGTCCGTAATGCATTGTTTAAGGTCCTGCAATGTTTGTGGAAGGGTCGCATACACCTGCTGTTTCAGGTATCCCCACATGAAAAGGTCCAGTGGAGTCAGATCAGGTGAACCTGGAGGCCACTCTTCGAAACCGCCATACCCAATTATTTGGTCCCCGAATTCCTTGACGAGGTATTGCTTCACTGGAGATCTCAGCTTTGGAATACTCAGCCATGACCACGAGCATCAACATACTACAACCCTAAGAAGATGTCTCTTTTATAGCTGTCTCAGGTGAACATGCTTGACGTTTCTTACGTATTTGCATACTGCAAAAATTTCGAACACCAAACGCAAGTTGCGTTGAGTTGATGGACACTATTTTACACGATCTACGTATTGTCTACTCTGTTTATAAAGACAATCAGTACAAGGATGAAACCCTCGAGGTTTGAACCGCGGTCCTTTTGATTATGGATCAAAAGCGATATACCACTGTGCACATTGCGGTGTCGTGTTTTGCCAGAAAGATAATCATTTCTTCTTTCGTTCAAGTTTCGTGACGTCACAGTGTAGGAAATCACGAAAAAACAAATGCGCGTTTTAACCGTTCTATTCTTTGCATTAATGTCCACAAGGTATCTTTTCGTACTAAATCGATGATTTTCTACAACTTTGTAAATCACTTTTTTTCCCTATCGCGTACCGTTTTCGAGATAGGCATGCTAACTCCGCAGTTTTCCACCAGGTGGCGCGGTAGGTGGTTTCATTCAGTGGCGCATGGCTACTTTACTATACCTAGACACCACTTTTATGAATATAGCAGCAGCCGTTCTGAAGTTAAGAGGGTGGGAAGGGACTTTAGTGGGCATACTATATATACACTATCTACCAATAAGTATTTGGACACCAATGCAAATGACGATATCTGCGGTCCTGATGTACGTCACGGCCTCCGCCGTTAAATATCGTGTCGGAAACAACATTGGCATTAGTCGCATGCAAGATGCCATGAAGTGTAGAGTTATCTGATTTCGAGAAACGTGTAATCGCCGGGTATCGCAGAAATGGCTGATTCTTAGGGCCTGTTTACATGGGAGTCCGTTGCGTTGCGTTAAGGAAAAGATGACGTTGAGACGAAAATAAACCAATCATATGCCTCCAAACGATTAGCAATGAAATTTTTAACGCCTATGATTGGTTTATTTTCGTCTCAGCGTCATCTTTTCCTTAACGCAACGCAACGGACTCCTATGTGAACAGGCCCTTAAGGGACATATCTAGCGAGCTGAAATACCCAAAATTAAGAGTGGCCTATGCATTCAGAAGTGGAAGGTGAGCGGTGATTGTCGAAATGTGTCCCGAGTCGGCAGACCCACGAAACTGGGTGATAGAGACCGACGGTTGCTGTCCAGAGAAATTCTGAAGAACCGCACCCAGCCGATGGCCAACATACTCCAAGAGTTTCAACAGGCATCCGGGAGCATTGTTTCGATTAACACCATCCGTAAAGAAGCACATCTGCTTGGTTTTCATAGTCGTGCGGCAGCCCATAAACCTTTGATCACAAAGTCCAACCGCGCTGCTCGGTTAATGTGGTTCAAAGCACATAGAAAGTGGACCGTAGATCAGTGGAAACGTGTTCTCTGGAGCGACGAATCAAGGTTCACCCTCTACCGTTCGAATGGCAGGGTCTGGATCTGGCATCTGCCTGGAGAACGCCTCCTGCCAGAATGCATTGTGCCCACAGTAAAATTTGGTGGAGGTGGAATTATGGTCTGGGAGTGTTTCCCTGGTATGGACTCTTGGTCCTAATTCATGGTAAGCTCAACGCTGACGCCTACTGCACTAATTTGGCGTCAGTATTTATGCAGTAGGCGTCTTTGTGGCAGTTTTACGGGCTGGACCAAAGTTACTTCAAGGACGACAACGACAGCTATCATGTTGCGAGGTCCACCTTGGATTGATATGGCGACAGTGGGGTTAACCGAATGGACTGGCCTGCTCAGATTCCAGACCTGAACCCTATCGAGAATCTCTGGGACGAGTTGGATCGCCGAATTAAGGGGTGCAACAACCGTCCAAAATCGGTGAAGGAACTTGCATTTTTCTCCAAGCCGAGTGGAAGAAAATACCACTAGCCGTCATACAAGGACTTGTAGAAAGCATGTGCCGGAGGGTTGAGGCTGTAATTGCCTCTCGTGGAGGCTCTACCAACTATTGAATGCGAACAAATTTAGTTTTTCTTTTATATCATAGGTGTCCAAATACCTATTGGTAGATAGTGTATAGCCTACCACCTACTGAAAAAATTATCGGAATCGTGGTGGATATTAATTTTAATATGGACTCAGAATCCAACTAAGTAAAATCCATCACGGGGAAGGAAGAGTGTTTACTTTCTTTAGATATAATAGATAAAAACTTACTTATAACACCTTGTGACCATCTATTCCATGAAAAGTGTCTCACGAAAGGGATTCGTCGGAAAAACACGACCTCATTGTAGAACTGTATTATGGCGTGTGTTTATGTGTATACATACATGCTATTATGTAGTCTTTATATGTTTTGTACACATAATAAAGTAAAAAGGAAGAATATTTGTCCAACAGAAGAATTTCTTCTCTTGGACAAATTCCAACCTTGGGGAAGGCGACAGGAGGGCTCTTATTTCATGATGAATATCACGACGACCGTTCCCAAACGCTGTCAATAAACGAAATTTTAATTTTTTTTTAAAAATTTTTTCGTCCTGCCACTTGTAGAGCACATGTTTCATATTTTTTTATTCTGAGAACCCTCCGTGACTCCAACCCCTCTTTTTTGAATCGGATTTTAAACTATAACTTTAAGCCCCCGGATTTTAAACTATACAAATTGGGTCGTTTTGTTATTATTATTATTCCCGACGATGCAGAAGCAGGCAAGAAACTCCAAGACGTGTTTCCTCCCATAGTATTGGAAAGACCGAAACAGTGGATTCCCCTTCACAGGATTCCGTCTTCGACGTTCCTAAATTTATTCACAGAGAAGCATACGGCGTTCATCCCCTTAATGCCTGAAAATTCAAACAGACTCGCATACCAGCCCATGGATACAGCTTCGAGGTTCCGAAAATATTTACATTGCATGTTCAATCCTGCGACGACCTACAACAAATACATCAGAGAAGCACTGTGCGTGCCCCCCCCCCCCCTCCCAAAAAAAAGAGAAAAAAACTGTGACTGACTTCGAAAGAAGACAGTTTGAAAATAAATGCGGATGTCCGAATGGTGTTTCAGCATAAAAACTAATATATCTTGAACGTCTTCTCCCGTTTTGGTGCCAGAAAACCGGAAAAGGGTGAGGTGCGCGTCATTCCGACCACCCATCCAAAAAGTGTGGACAAAATGCAGCAGCCAATCTTCCCTTGTGGTTTGAAATAGGCCTTCTGTGAAGAGTTCGTGAACACACAGGATGACATACAGGATGGATATGACATACCAACGCCTTTTGTTTTTTAATGCAGTCTGAAGAAGAAAGATAAGAAAATTGTGAAAATGATGAATGTATTTAAACACCCCAAGATCTCTGCGTTTGAAATACCAAAAAATTACAACTTATACTAAGAGAAAATGATTATCTCGTCGGGAAGTGCCTTCGATCTGAATGCTGAAAAGAGACTCTTTGGATAATTTTTTTTACATATATGAGAAAATATAAATCTTTTAAAGTTTCAACGAAAATGAAAGTCATGAGATTTTAATTCATTATGTTTAGCCAAAATATTATCTTTAAAAAAAGGTATGTTAAATGTTTATCAGATTTCATGTGTGCAGTGATATATAGTAATAACATAAAACAATAAGTAAAATAATATGTTACTTAAGTTTTTGTTTTCCTTAAATAAATTAAATCCTTTACATTAGTCTGTTTTCTTGCAAAAAGTACCATTGCAGTCCTGATATTTCAATTAAATTTGCTTTTGTTTCTGTGAAAGTATTACAACTTATGACGCAAAACTGTAGTAAATTTTCTGGTATGTTTTTGTTTCTCTCTATGAACATCAGGGCCCGATTTAGAAAATTCTTGACTATACGCACAACTCGGGATGGGGCCCCCCTAACACTGATGTGGGAGTAAAATTTCCAAAACTGACACAAAAAAATAATTATGAATCATTGAGAAAGTACCATTTTACCAAGAGTTGGCTATGTTAGAGCAAACCAAGATTTCACCGAAATCTCTGTTAAAATATATACTTGAATTTAACGTTATAAAGGAAAAAATAGTAAAGTTGATTTTTTAAAAACGTTATCTCTAGAGTATTTCACCTACTTCTGAGCCCCAGGCTCACCAGAAAGCAGTTTCTACAAATAATAACGCCATTTCTAGCAAAAAATTCACCTTTATTTCATCACTAGCTGAAAACCCGCGCTTCGCTACGGAGTACATTCAAATTAAATACAACGGTCAACGTATGCAATTTATGCCAAAAAATAAATATATATATTTATAATAACTGCGATGATCAATGTATACAATTGATGCAAAATATATATCGATCTATCTATATATATATTTATAAAAAAATTGTAAGGGATATGCATTTTTTGGGGATAATATCCAATCGTCTGCTGCATTAGAAAGAAAAAAAAGTATTTTTTTGTCTATTTAGTTGTTACGCACGTGACGATAAATTTATTGAAAGTACCAGAAAAAGAAATCACGTGATCGGCATTTAATAAATTAAATTCTAAAAATTAATCTTTAAAAATTTACCAAAAATCAGAAAATGGAGGTAAAAATTCGAAAAAAATTTCATTTGGAAGGAATTTTTATGATCTTTCTCGTGATATAAATTTTATAACCCTCAATGTACTATTTTAAATGCAAAAGTAAAAAAAGTTTAAAAAACAGCTTAAAAATTTAATTTAAATAAATCTAAGAAGAATTTTTGAAAAATCTTTCTTAGTGCACCCCTACACTATTAGAAGAATCGCCATGCAAAATTTCAGCCCTTTAGGTCCAGCGGTTTGGTCTATGCGTTGTATGTCAGTCAGTCAGTCAGTCAGTCAGTGAATGAATGAGTCAGTTACGGAACTGTTTTATATATATAGATAGATGATCAGATATACATAATATATATAGCCTATGTCCATCTGGAATAATGTACCTTTCAAACAGTGAAAGAATTTTTCAAATAGGTGCAGTGGTTCTGGAGATTACCCTCCACGTACAAAATCTCTCTCTCTCTCTTTATATATAAGTATAGATTTTACAAAACGCAACTCACGATCAAGCGAGAGTGATGCCAAGTTCAAAGTTTTTAAAATAAAAATAACAATACACCGCGCGCCTGCATTGCTGCCAATCTTTTGAACCTAACATCCTCCCACCTTTTGATTATGCATTATGATCAAAACGTTACACAAAATACATAGTCGAGAATAAATGGCATACACATAAATAATGCAGAATATAAAGAAACAAAAATAAGAGTAAATAAATAATACCAAAGTTATTTTTTTTTTTTACAGATCTAATTTCTCTGGAACTTTTATCTCTCTTCATGATCTAGATATCTTCCTTTTAGAGGTGGAAATACTTTCATTTCCATTTTTTACAATAGTGCAATCTTCTTTAAATGGGGTTGGAAACTCACAAGTAGAAGAAATCTCTAAAGGGTATACACGTTGAATTGGACGGAGTAATTTCGAATGCGAAGTTTGTAGTTTAACAAGTCGAACACATCCATCCTTTCCAGGTATAAGATCCGTTATTCGACCCAGTGGCTAGTTGATTCTTTTGAGATTGTCTGCTCCAATTAGTACAATATCTCCAACCGCGATCTTACGAATATCTTTACGTTTTGTTCTTTGTACGAGAAGTCCCAAGTATTCACTTCTGAATCGGTTCCGCAAGTCTTTTTGTAGATTTTGTCTGTACTTGATTCTTCTGTTCAGACTCTGATGATCAACAGCATCAATATCTGGTGTAGTCCATTCCTTGATGTCTTGCAGGAATGACGAAAGAGATATAGGGACTAACTGTTCCTTTTCAGACTGATAGATGAGAGGTCGAGAATTCATCAATGCTTCACAGTCACATAAAATGGTCACCATTTCTTCATAAAGTAACTGTGCTCGACCTAAGACCCTTTTTAAGAGGTCCTTCATTATTCGAATCAATCGCTCCCACCAACCTCCCCACCATGAGGCTGTTGGTGGATTAAATTTCTAATCAATAGCGTTGATAGCACCAAACTTAACAATTTTATTCCAATCTAAACCACGGAGTAGGTTGGCAGAACCAATAAAATTGGTGCCATTGTCGCAATAAATAGTTGAGCATCTTCCCCGACTGGCGACAAATCTACGAAATGCCAACAAAAATGCTTCAGTAGATAAACTGGTGACAAGTTCCAGATGTACTGCTTTGTAAATGACACAGGTGAAGAGCAGGACCCAAGCTTTCTGATCTCCTCTAAGGAATAATTGTCCGGCTGCATCCACTCTTGTGATCTGGAAAACAGCAGCATCTCGAACTCGATTCTCTGGTAAAGGTCCAGAATCAACTTCTAGTTTCTTTGAAGTGAATCGTTTACAAGTTACAGACTTTGATATGATTTTCCATATGACTTTCCTCCCGTTTAAGATCCAAAATTTTTCTCGTAACAAATTTTGTAAAATTTGAAGACCACAATGTAAATTGTTCTTATGATAATGGTCTATTAGCTTCAGTACGACTTCATGATTTGAGGGTAAAAGCATTGGTTTTCGAAAATCTTCTTCATCCTTTCGATTTATGATTTGCGTCTTTACTCGTAAGATTTTATCTCCATCTACAAAAATAGCCAAACCCTTAAATCTTTTGTCCTCTTCTCCATCGAAAGATTCTTGCTGAATTATATTCACTAATTTCAACTCTGCTTTTTGAAATTCAGAAAAAGTGAGGTCTCCTTGAGTCCTTTTTTCTTTTCTACACAAACAATTATTTCTAAATCTTAAAATCCAACCTACTAAACGTATTATTTGTTGGTATTTGAAGAAATAAGAGTATATCCTATCGAATTGGATAATATTTTCAGTGTTAGTCATCGATTTTGTCGATTTTAACTTTTCCTTTAGTATCTCTTCTTCATTAATGTCTTCACTTAAAATGTCTCCATGATGCCAAAATTCAGGAGGTTCAGTCAACCATTGTGGACCCTCCCACCATCTAAGTGACACAAGTTGTGTTTCTGTACAGCCTCTTGATGGTAAGTCTGCGGGATTCAATTCACTAGATACATGATTCCATGATAAATGAGAAGTCAGTTTTCTTATCTCTTGTATTCTATTTCGGACAAATATTGACCAATTTTCTTCTCGAAGTATCCATGCTAGTACAGTAGTTAAATCGCTCCAGTAGAAACATTTTACTTCTTTCCAGTTCAATGCTTCCACAACGGAATTTGTTAATCTTGCTCCCACCAACGCAGCTAAAAGTTCCATACGTGGTATTGTACCACCTCTTAGGGGAGCTATTCTGGATTTAGCAGCTAGAAGAGACAGTCTTAATGTTCTCAATCCTAATAAAAAGAACTTAACTACGTGTTGGATCAGTGTGGTGAAAAATTATAAGTCTTTTAAAGTACGAAAAAAGAACATTTTATTTTAAATTTAAATAAGGACAAAAATAAAACAAAGATTTACAAAAATACAGGATGTTAAATAAACATAAAGCTTACTGTCCTAGAAACCTAACAGCATAGGGGAAAAGCATCCGCCTGAAAAGTGAGTTACAATAAACGGCGTGAAGACTGAATAACAAGGTCCTTTAAATACATCTCTTGGTAGCAAAGCGTGGTTAAAAATTTGCATAAAGTAAAACAAAACATCCAATGAAAAAATTACCAACTTTGAGACACTCCCTCATGAATAATGACGTACGATCGACGAAATGAACGACTCGTTCATTTTGCCGCGTTACATTAACATAAGCTGTTTACGATTCACGAGAGCGGGAGAATAAAAACAGGGAAGAAAATTTATAAGTAAAATAACCTAAAGGTAATTACCATCTAAAAAACAAGTAACATATCAAAACAGATAATTTCCTAACAATGATCCCCCTTCTCCCGTTCTCATACAAAAATCTTATATAACAAACAGTATGTCATTTCAAAATAAGTTGTTGGATGTAAAGTTCTTTAAACAATCATGAATTCAGTCACAAAAATGTTACAAAACTATTCATATATCTAAAATGCACAAAATTCACAAATTCTTATAATTGTATACACATATCTTACAAAAACTTAATAATTCAACTCTATTAAAAATGCTTGCTACTTTCAATACTATTTGTAGTATAAATATATGAAACATATATGTTTCATAAGTTTGTATATGTGCATAATGTAACATATATGTGCATAAGTTTGAATGCACATGTTTATACTATAGTATAAACATGTGCACCTCTTAAAAAAATGATTCAAAATACATTTACACTTGAACAATTTAAAATACAGAATGTAGAAACAAGTGTATAATAGTCCCGGTAAGGTGAATCGACGATGTTGTAATTCGTCGTGCCTCTATAGAACTAGACACAAAGCAGAGACTCCATCAGAAGGCTTTTTTAAACACATTTATTCGGACAACACATTTCAGTAAGCCGCTCGGCATAGCGCGTCCGACCTGCGAGAGATATTTCTCCTCGACTCTCACGTGACGGCGCGCATCTCCCCAAAGAAGGGGGAAAGAAGTGATGTCACGTGGTTCGCCTCTCGCAGATTGGAGCGGGAACACTACAGAGTATGCCCCCAGTGACGTAGTCACGATTACAGAAATATGGTAATTAATACATAGGTACATAGTGAGAATTATACAAACAGTTTGGAGTACAATTGAAAATTCGTATGATGCCTAGAGGGAAATTGGCATGATGTACAAGAGAGATAAACAAGGTTACATATGCATTACATGAAATAAAAGGAGAGGTAGATTATGTACAATTGATATTACAAAATTTTTTTACACAATATATTCAGAAACAAGGTGTTGTGGAAAGCGAACTTTGCGACCAGATCTGGTAGTGGTCTGTTCAACAGGAGTTGTTTGAGCATTCATGGGCTGAGTTGGCTTGTGAGGTCCATAAGGTTCAAGAGAATCTGAAAGTTGATATACAGGTTTGATACGATCAATAGAGACTGTATTCTGCTTTCCGTTTAATTCCAAAACAAAAGTTTTGTCATTTCTGTCGACCACTAGATGTGGTCCCGTGTAAGAAGGTGATAAGGGAGGATTGATTTTATCTGATCTTAAAAATACATGTGAACAGGTTTTCAATGAGAGATTGACATAAATTTTGGGATTGCCGTGTACGGCAGTGGCAATAGGATTTAAGGTTCTCATTGTTTTAATTAACTCGGACACATAGGTAAGGGTAATGGGTTGTTTGACAGTATCACTGGTAATGAGATCGGAAGGTAGTCTGAGATTGGTGCCATAAACAAGCTGGGCACAGGTGGCTTTTATGTCACTTTTGAGAGCAGTGCGCAATCCTAGTAAGACTATGGGAAGGATCTCGGTCCATTTAGGTTGATTGTGCGCTTTAAGAGAGCTCTTGAGATGACGATGAAACCTTTCAATGATACCGTTCGACTGTGGATGGTAAGCAGATGCTCGGATTCTGTGGCATCCTAACATGTTAGTAAATTCTTTGAAGAGAGTAGATTCAAAATTTCTACCCTGATCAGTAGTTACAGTAACAGGGGATCCAAATCTGGAGATCCAACCGTGTACTAATGCTCGAGCAGTTGTTTCCGCAGTCATATCGGGTGTAGGGATAACTTCAGGCCATCTCGTGAACCTATCGATGATGGTCATACAATATTGATTGCCATCTGAGGGTGGGAGCGGTCCAATAAAGTCTATATGTATGTGGGCGAAACGAGCATCAGGATCAGAGAAAGTGCCAATTGGTGATTTGGTATGTTGAAAGATTTTAGCTTTTTGACATTTAGTACAACTGCGAACCATAGATTTTATGTCTTTACGCATGCCAGGCCAAACGAATCGTTTAGAGATTAAATCTAATGAGGCTGATATACCTGGATGGGAGAAAAAATGCAAGGTTTGAAAAACAGATTGTCGCATACTTTTGGGAACAAAAGGTCGAGGGTGTGTCTGTGACATATCGCAGTATAAATATATATCTTCGAGAGGAAAATAGTGTTTTTCCAATCTTAAAGATGAGGTGTCAGATTCGATAAGCTGTTTCAGCTCGTCATCAACGGTCTGAGCAGTGGTGAACTCTTTAAAGTTCAGCACATTAGGAGAAATTGAGTCTATCTCAATGCGAGATAGTGCGTCAGCCACGCTGTTATCAGAACCTTTGGTGTACCGAACATCGGTAGAAAACTGCGAAATATAATCTAAATGGCGCAGCTGCCTAGGGCTACATTTATTAGGGTTTTGTTGGAAGGCAAATATAAGGGGTTTTTGGTCTGTATAAATAACAAAATAGCGACCTTCTAGCATGTGCCTGAATTTTTTTATGCAAGAGTAAATAGCAAATAATTCACGATCGTAAGTTGACCAATTTCTCTGAGCCTTATTTAGTTTACAAGAATAGAACGCTATGGGTTCCCACTGATCTTCTGAGAGCTGCATTAAGGATCCACCAATCGCGACATTACTAGCATCAACCCATAAACTTATCTGGGCACCAGGTACAGGATTGTCTTAATAGTGTAGCTTGAGCTATAGCTTCTTTTGAAGCAGTGAAGGAGAGAGTTGCTTCGTCGTTCCATTGTAATTGCTCAGTGTTGCTAGCACTGGAACGGGGATGTTTTTTCTTATTTTTCTGTCCTTCAAGGAATTTAACAATAGGGGCTAAAATGTCGGCAGCTTTGGGAATGCATCGCCGATAAAAATTGAAAAGACCTAAATAACGCCGTAGTTGAGTTAAGGGAAATTCCAGGATGCATGAAACGCGATCAGGAAGGGGTTCAATTCCTTCTGCTGAAAGCTTGAATCCTAAGAATTCAATAGTGGTTTGCCCAAATTGACATTTATCAACATTAATGCATAGTCCATACTCTTTAAGTTTGGAAAACAACAACTGAAGGTGTTGCATATGTTCTTTTTCATTATCTGAGGCAACAAGCAAATCATCAACAAATGCATAAACAAATCCTAAGTCACGAGTTACTTCATCTATAAAGCGTTGAAAGGTAGAAGACGCATTGCAAAGGCCAAACTGCATGCGCGTGCTTTCAAAAAGGCCAAAGGGAGTACAAATCGCAGTTTTATGTACATCATCAGGATTGATGGGAATTTGGTGGTATGCTTTTATCAGGTCAATGTGACTGAAGATTTGTTTACCATGTAATTCAGCAATGAAATCTGCAATACAGGGAATAGGATACTTCTCTTTAATAGTTTGTGCATTTAGAGTACGATAATCACCAACAGGTCTCCAATCGACAGATCCTTTCTTCGGCACCATGTGCAAAGTCGAAGAGTAGTTACTTTTGGAGGGTCTCATGTGACCAAGCTGTAGCATCTGCTGAAATTCAGCTTTAGCGAGTTTTAGCCGATCTGGAGCTAGCCGTCTAGGCTTAGCCGCGACTGGAGGACCCTTGGTGTTTATGTAATGCACAGTATTGTGCTTTACCGGTTGGTTAGGATCCGGTAATTTTGTAATTTCAGGAAATTGTAGCAATAGTTTACCATATACATTATTAACACAATTAGGTTTTACAGAGAAAATATTGCAAACACTTAATTTAGCAGGAGTGTTTAAATGAGTGATGGAATCGATAAGACGGTGATTCCGTAAATCAAGCTTTAAATTAAAATAATGCAGGAAATCAGCTCCTAAAATAGCACATGAAACATCACAAATGTAAAAAGAAAAAGTAAACGACCGGCGTAAACCTAAACTAAGAGTAATACTCTTTCGACCATAAACATTAATTTTTGTGCCATTAGCGGCACGAAATGTTTGGAGAACTGGTCGTGATTTATCTTGTTTGGTAGCAGATATCAGACTGGCGTCAGATCCAGAGTCAACAAGAAAACACATACCCGTATTCCTGTCTCTCACGAAAAGGCGACGAGACGTAGCGGGAGAGAGGTACGTCGCTTCTACTCTTCCCGCGTCCGGTTTCCCGCAAATGAACAGGGCGGATTGCATTTGTTTGCTTTTTGTTGGAATTTTGCATGATACCAACAAATTGTTGAATCCTTACCGCGTGACTTAGAGCGGTATCGAGGATGATTGTATTTTCTAGAAACACTTCTAGAATGTCGAAGTTCGACGACTTCTTTTCTTAACTCTTGAATTTCTTTCAACAACATCTCTGTGGACGCTGGCGTCTGAGCGGCGGCAGGTGTAGGTGTGGGAATCGAAACTGCGGCGATGTTCGACGGTGTTAAATCCAAGATACGATCGGCAATCTCTGCCGCTTTATCGGGAGTGATGGGGTCGAGTGATGCGAAAATAGTCTGCACAGGGGTCGGCATTTGCTGGGTAAATAATTCCAAAAGAAGTGCGTCGCTGATATTGTGGTTTTCTGCTCTTCTCTTCATTAAACGCAGCAATTCGGTGGGTTTCCTATCACCGAGGCTTTCACCGGCTAGTAGCTTACGTATTTCCAATGTTCGGCTTTCTCCGCATCTTTCTATGATTTTAGTTTTTAGGTCCTCGTATGGATGTGTAGTATCCGGCTTCATTATAACGTCGCGCACCATAGTAGCAGGTGCAGGAGGAAGGTGGGCGACAACATAGTTGAATTTTGTTTTCGATTCAGATATAGCTTTGGGAGTTGCTAACGCGAAAGTACTTTCCAGCATGTGGAACCATAAAGCGGGGTCCACCGATATATACGGAGGTATTACGACTGCAGAGGCTTCTGTTGTTGATCCAGGGGAGAGAGACATGGTTGCTGGCGAAAACGAAAGCGGAAGTCCAATGACGCAGTACGAAGGCGCAGGCTGTGTTCGATGGCCGGTCATCAATATAATAGTCCCGGTAAGGTGAATCGACGAGGTTGTAATTCGTCGTGCCTCTATAGAACTAGACACAAAGCAGAGACTCCATCAGAAGGCTTTTTTAAACACATTTATTCGGACAACACATTTCAGTAAGCCGCTCGGCATAGCGCGTCCGACCTGCGAGAGATATTTCTCCTCGACTCTCACGTGACGGCGCGCATCTCCCCAAAGAAGGGGGAAAGAAGTGATGTCACGTGGTTCGCCTCTCGCAGATTGGAGCGGGAACACTACAAGTGTATAAGTTTAAATAGTTTGAAATTTCATAAATAACATTATAATATCCTGATATATACTTATAAGACTGATATTTAAGATTTTACAAACACATTATCTGAAAACTTTTTTAAACCCTCTTTTGTTAGAGGTTTTGTAAATATATCTGCAAGGTTTTGTTTGCTATTTATATAATTTAAATCAAACAGTTTCTCATAGATAAGGTTTCTTAAAAAATGATATCTTATATGTATGTGTTTAGTTCGGGAGTTTTCTATGGGAGAGTTTGAAAAGTCTATTGCCGCTACGTTGTCACATAACAGTTTCTTTGAAAAAGAGCTAGTTGAAATTAAATGTGCCTTGTTACATTCATCTAGGATCCTGATCACCCAGAGTAGTTCTTTGGCAGCTTCTGTTAGAGTGACATATTCTGCTTCCATTGTTGATAAGCTCACGCACCGTTGTTTAAAGGTCCTCCAAAGTATTGGGACCTCATCAATGAACAGGATGATTCCACCCATTGAAATGCGGTCATCTCTGTTGTTTGCGAAGTCGGAATCACTGAAACAGCGTACATTCAAGTTATTTATACGGGATAGATCCAGTTTCAGGTCTCTAGTGTGGTACACATAACCAAGTAATTTCAGCAAGCAATTCCAGTGAACCAGTCCGGGGAACTCCTGAAATTGAGAAAGGATATTCACAGCGTAGCTGATATCCGGTCTGGTCCTTCCAGAAAGATAGGCTAGGCAACCTATGATGTTTCTGTAAGGTAGCGACTCCATTTCCTTCACCTCTGGATCGGTTTTAGGGCACTGGTCCTTGGAAAGCACTATGCCTTTGGCAATAGGTAGTGAGACAATGGGAAAGCGATATTCTTGGTACAATTGGCCTATCTTCTCGATGTATTCCTTTTGGTTTAAAAGAATTTTGTTGTTTTCTTCCTCAAGTTCAACACCTAGTAAAAACTTTGTGGGTCCTAATATTTTTAAATCAAATTTCTTCTGTAAAAGAGAAACAACATTATTAATATGTTCTTGGGTCTTCCCAAATAAAATAATATCGTCGACGTACAAGAGTAGAACGACTTCTGTTTTTAGAAAGAACACTCCATTGTACCAATTTATCTTTCTGAACTTTAACTGTTCTAACACTTTTGATATTTCAAAGTACCATTCCCTTCCACTTTGTTTCAGCCCACAGATGGCTTTATTCAAAGCACAAACATGGTTGGATTTGTTTGGATCTTCAAAGCCTTTTGGTTGTGACATGTAAATTTTCTCTTTTAAATTTGCATATAAGTATGCACACTTTATGTCTACTTGTGTATGCTTCCATTTCTTGAAACATACTAAAACGGCAAAGAATAATCTTACAACTGAAAAATTAACTACGGGACTAAATACTTCATCGTAAGTTTCTCCCTTCCTCTGCCGAAATCCTTGTGCAACCAGGCGAGCCTTATAACGAACGATTTCCCCCTTGTCATTCTTCTTAATTGCAAACACCCATCTGCATCCCAACACTTTGATGCCTTCAGGCCTCGGAACCAAAGTCCAAACTTTCCGTTCGGTCATTACGGCGAATTCTTCATTCATGGCAATTTGCCAAGATTTCTGTTGGGGCGAACGTATTGCTTCTGTGAAGTGTTCGGGGATCTTGAAATCGGCTAGTCTTGCCTTTTGTTGGTTACTTGTACCGCTTCCTTCGTCATCTTTAACAATACCCGAGTAATTATCATCCCCAGAGAAATTAAAAAGAGTAGGATTATATTTTAGACTATTTTCCAGGCAGTATTTTTCCACATCATTATTTGAGCGGAGCCTGATATTTTTCCCTTGTATCCCGTAATAGATATCAGTTCGGGACTTGTCACGCCGGGGAACTGCCTTTCTCACCCAAGTTATTTCTCGGTCAGATTCTACTCGCGTTGATGTTAAAGGGGTTTCTTCTCCGTTTTCAGATTCTGTGTCTGTTAAAGGGGTTTCTTCATTTTCAGATTCTGTGTCTGTTTCAGAGTCATTTTGACGAACTATGTAAGGTGCAACAGGGTCCAGTACGACTTCGCTGAGAGTTTCATTATATTTTGGGCTAGTTTCGTCAAATGAGACATTTATGGTTTCGATCACCTTTTTTTCTTGGGGTAACCAAATTCTATAACCCTTGGTTTTCTGGGCGTATCACACCATAACACCTTTCTTGGCTCTCATGTCAAATTTTCTCCTTAGTTGTTTCGGGACGCCGACATAAGCTGTGGTACCAAAAGCTTTTAAGTGGGTCACAGATGGTTTTCGACCACCAAAAAGTTCAAAGGGGGTTTTGGATTGCTTATGATGGCATATTCTGTTCCATGTATAAGTGAAACAAAGCAGGGCTTCTGCCCAGAAACCTTCACTAAGTCCGCTTTGTTTGAGGAGGGCTTTAATTGCATCTAAAGCGGTGTAATTATACCTCTCACTAATACCATTTTGTTCATGTCGTGGCCGACTGTTGTGTGTGTGTTAAGCAATGCTCTTTATCAGTTTTCTCACACATTTAATCAAATTCTATGGTACATCTATATACAACACGACACTGACAAGACACATAGTTACAGAGTGAAAGCGAAACTTTTCGCGCCTCCTATTCCGCGTACTCTCTCGGTCACAGTTAAACTGTCCATGGACGTTAGCAGTTAGAGTTAATACACTACAGTTCAGGCGTATAAGCGTTTGTTCTTTCCGCTTGAATACCTTGTTCGTCGAGGAACTGTGCAAATGCAGTATGTGTGAATTCCATTCCGTTATCTGTTCTAACATTTATGATTTTAGAATTTAAAAATCTTTCCGCCCTCTTCTGAAATCGCGTAAAGCAACTAAAAACTTCGTCCTTTTTCTTTATTGGATATACTACTACTTTCTTAGAGTAGTCGTCGGTTATAGTAAGGAAATACTTATGACCTTGAATTGATGTAGTGGGAAGGGGACCACAAACATCCATATGGACAAGTTCTAAAGGCTTAGAGGACCTAATTTTAGATATGGGTTTGAAAGATTTCCTTCTAGATTTGGCGATGATACAATCTTTGCACTTAAAATTTTTTAGATTTTAGGGAAGGTAAACCACGTACGCAATTTTGTTGACTGGTCTTTATAATATACTTAGAGTTAATATGGCAATATCTTTTATGCCAGTCACGAATGTTAGACTTAAAACTTGAATTTAAAGCTGAAATTTCGCAACATTCAATCTTCTTTCTAATGGTTTTAGGATATGTCGGAAAACAATAATATAACCCGTTACGCTGTTTGGCCACTAAAATTTTTCTTCCAGACTTGTTTAGGACTTCTATTTTACCCCCTTTTCCAATAAAAGTTGCTCCACCTTTATCAAGTCTTGAACCTGCTATTAAATGTCTTCTGATTTTCGGCGAGTACATTACATTTTTTAATTCAATTTCTTCGTGTCTGCCGTCAACGACAACAGTCATGTTTACGATACCAATCCCTTCAATTGGACATGAAACCCCGTCAATTGCTACAGCCATATCAGTATTTGATACAGGGGTAAAATCGGAAAAAAAGGTTTTTGTTTCCACAAAAAATGGGATGAAGCCGCTGTGTCAAATACCCATGCATCTTGTGCATACATCTTTTCGTTCACGCAAGTTTCAAAGAATCTAGGCTACATAGCTATTTTCAATAGGATTAGCTTTACCGGGGGTTCTTTTATTACTTCTGCTTCTGCAGTTGTTTTTGTAATGTCCTGTCTTGCCGCACTTAAAACAAGTTGGCACAAACGGCTTTTTCCGTTCACGTTTAGGGGGAGTTGAATATTTAGATTTTGATACTGAAGTTCTTAATGCTACTTGCTCCAGGTCCCCTTTACGTATAAGTCGGGCTTCTTCGGCTATCAACTCTTTAAGGACGTTATCAAATTTAAAATTTAAAATTTGATTATCTGGCCACCTGTAAATGTTTTGAACGATTCCGGAAAAATCAAGAGGTAAGTATCTAATTAGCTGAAACGCTTGATAAGTATCCTCAACAGGATGACCACAGTCCTTTAATTGGTTAACTATTTTTCTCTATTTTGCCCCGTAAAGTCCTATTCCTTCATTTTTGGCCATTCGGCAATTGAAAAATTCATCTAGTAACCCAATAGTACGAGCTCTAGAGTCCGGCCTAAAGTATTCTTTTAAACAGTTCCATGCTGTTTTGCCGTCCTCAGTATCCGCAATTAAAGTTCTTAAATCTCTAGACACATTTAAATAAATAGTAGAATAGGCTCTTTCTTTTCTAAGTTTAAAGTCCCGTTTTTCTTTATCATCTGAAGGGGATACCTCAGTACCTAGTACTATATGCCAGCAATTACGGTCAATTAATACCGCCTTAATATCTTCGCGCCAAGTACCATAATTATCGGCCGTTAAGGCAGGAATCTTGTCCCCTATCATAAGTTCCATTGCTACAATACTCTGATACCAAGCTTCTTAAAAAAATACTTTAAAAGAAATTTAAATTCACACTGATCCACTAAAGGCCCATAACCTTAATGTTCTCAATCCTAATAAAAAGAACTTAACTACGTGTTGAATCAGTGTGGTGAAAAATTATAAGTCTTTTAAAGTACAAAAAAAGAACATTTTATTTTAAATTTAAATAAGGACAAAAATAAAACAAAGATTTACAAAAATACAAGATGTTAAAGAAACATAAAGCTTACTGTCCTAGAAACCTAACAGCATAGGGGAAAAGCATCCGCCTGAAAAGTGAGTTACAATAAACGGCGTGAAGACTGAATAACAAGGTCCTTTAAATACATCTCTTGGTAGTAAAGCGTGGTTAAAAATTTGCATAAAGTAAAACAAAACATCCAATGAAAAAATTACCAACTTTGAGGACACTCCCTCATGAATAATGACGAACGATTGGCGAAATGAACTACTCGTTCATTTTGCCGCGTTACATTAACGTAAGCTGTTTACGATTCATGAGAGCGGGAGAATAAAAACAGGGAAGAAAATTTATAAGTAAAATAACCTAAAGGTAATTACCATCTAAAAACAAGCAACATATCAAAACAGATAATTTTCTAACAGAATCGCTCCAGTAGAAACATCTTACTTCTTTCCAGTTCAATGCTTCCACAACGGAATTTGTTAATCTTGCTCCCACCAAAGCAGCTAAAAGTTCCATACGTGGTATTGTACCACCTCTTAGGGGAGCTATTCTGGATTTAGCACCTAGAAGAGACAGTCTAACAGAGCCTTCTTCTTCTAATCTCAAAAATACTACAGCAGCATATGCGTCTTTGCTGGCATCGCAAAAGGTGTGAATTGTGCAATGTTTCAAATTTTCTTCTGTAACATGTATCCATCTAGAGATATTGATTTCCTCGAGATTCTTTAGTTCCTTAAACCACTGTAAGAACTCTTTTCTCAGATTACCAGTGATTTCCATATCCCAACTTATATCCATCTTCCAAGCCTTTTGCAACATTAACTTGGGGCAAAGCATAACTGGGATGGTATATCCAATGGGATCAAACACTTTATGAGCCACTGACAGTATAACTCGCTTTGTTATTTTCTCAAGGCTTAATTCATTCATCCAGTTCATATTAACTTTCAGAGAATCTAGCTGACGATTCCATTTCAAGGGGTTTCCCAATCATTTTCAGCTTTGCATCCTCCTGTGTATTCCCAGTCTCTCAGATAAAAACCTCCTTGTGACATTAATTGACTGGATTTGGAAATAAAGTTGTTTAGATTCTTGTAACTGTCAAAACTAGCTAAAACATTGTCAACATAGAAGCTTTGTTGTAATATCTTCCTAAATTCACAGTCAAAACCTTTGCTAACTTCAATATGGTATTCTAGCACTGAAGCGAGTAGAAAAGGGCTGCTCTTAATTCCAAAAACAACTCTTGCATGGCGAAATACTCTAAGTTTCTTTTCTTCTAAATTCTTCCACCAAAGAAAACGTAGGTAGTTTCTATCCTCTTTAGAAACGCGTATCTGTGAAAAGGCTTTTCTAATATCTACGGTGACGCCAAATTTCTTTTCCCTGAATCGTACCAGAATGTCCGGGATGAGTTCAATAAGATTTGGCCCACATTGTAAGCACTGGTTTAAAGAGGGGTAGTTTTGTAATCTTGCTGATGCATCAAAAACTGGTCGAATTGGTGTAGTGCTACTACTTTCTTTTATTACAGGTCGATGAGGTAAGTAATTCCCATGCAAGGTTACTTCATTTGGAGGAACTTCCTCAATGATTCCTTCATCAAGCCATGCCTGAAAAACCTTATCATATTTGTCATATGAGAGACAAGAGCTTTTCAGTTGTCACTTCAAGCCTTTTCTTGGCGAGGCTGAAGTTGTCAGGTAGGGAAGAACTATCATCAGACCATGGCAAACAAACTTCGTAACGTTTATCCTCATTGATAGTCACTGTTTCTCTAAAGTGTTCTTTAGTTTTTAGATCTTGCTGAAGTTTCGACATTTTCTCCATGGGATCTTTGATTCCAATAACATCTAGTTTCCAGAGGTCAGCAATTTCAGCCTCCTGTACAAACAATGATGTTACAGACATAGCTCTCTGTGTTTGTTTGTGGGACTTTGCCCATTAATGTCCATCCGAGATGGGTTTCTACTGCAACTAAACCCGATGACAATATTTTTCTTCTGCCTGTCAGAAGTCTACCTATAATATCTGCTCCAATGAGGACTTGTATAGATGCACAAAAGGCGTTTGTATCAGTTAAAACAACACCCAAATATTTTAACTCATCCAACCAAGGTCCGTCATTTACAGGTAGTATACTTTCACATATAACAGTCTGATCCAATACTTCAAAATTGCAGGAGAAGTTCCCATTTAATTGTTTCAACTTTATTTTATAACAGTTATGTTTATATTCCTTGGTAGAAACACCGCCAAACAAGGAGTGTATAATAGTCTCTTGGCGACTAATGGGATACTTCATCTCCTCTGCAATATTCTTCAAAATGTATGACCTTTGTGAACCAGTATCACACAGCACGCGAACTGTTTTCTCTTTATCATCGAAAAGAAGCTTTGCTTTAAAAGTTTGAAGAAATACCTTTGGCTTTGAACTTAAATTTGACAAGTTCACATCATTTCCTGGAGAATTTTCTTCCTCTTCTTTATTCTGGCTTGTCTCGTTGAAAGTGTAAAGTTGATCACACATTAAAGGAACATGTTTTTTGCTACAAATCAGACATTTTAAAAATATTCGACATTTTCTAACTAAATGGCCAGGAAGAAGGCATGCGAAACAACAGTTCTTGTTCCTTACTATCTTCTGTTTTTCTTCCAGCGTCAGTTTTTGAGCATTGAAACAATCAGGACTAGCATGCTTGCCATCACAAAATATGCATCTGATTTTCTTTGTTTCAGGTACCCCAATGGAAGTCAGTAACATGGATGCAGTTGGAACTTTGCCCCTTTGAGATTCTAAGTTATACTTCTTTTTCCTGTGCATCTTCATATCTTCACTTTTTGTTAAACCAAAACCAGACATAGCCAAGGATATCCTCTCTTCTCCTTCTACCTCTCCCTTGAGGAATAACATCAAATTATCCAACCGTTGCTTTGGATCTTTTGCAGAACTTGAGGCAGGACTTCTATTCCAAGCTTTTAGAAATTCTTCATCAAAGCATGATTCTACCATAGGATAGAGAATGGAGGCGCATTTATCTGTTGTTACTCCCAATGTTTCGAGAGCTCTTAAATATGATTCAAGCTTATCATAGAGGGAATGTTGGCGATAATTTTTGGTTAGATTGAACGGATGTTATTAATTTTAACAACTCCCGTACATAAACTTCCACCAAAATATCTGCTCTTCCAAAACGGGTTTTTAAGCTATCTACAGCTTTTGAATAATTTTCCCCTGTAGGTGGAAAACTTTCCACGACAGCGACCTCTCTTGCTCTGGAACCGATGACAGTGGCTTGCACTAAGTATTGAAATTTATTTTCAGGAGCAATATCATCATCTTTGTCAATATGTTCAAACTGGCTCCAGAAAGGCAGCCAGTCTTTCAAATCATCGCCAAACTGTCTGAATTGTAATTTAGGCAAAGTGAATATTTTCTTTGAGTTACTAGTTTCTGGAATTTGCTGATAAACCACACTTGCGTTTGTGCATGAATTCTAGCCAACTCCAATTGATTATTCAATTTCACCTTTTCTAATTCCAATTCATGTTCTTGCTTCTTATTTAGTTTTATCAACTCCAATTCCTGTTCTTCTTCTTGAGTTTTGATTCTTTCCGCTGCAGTATTTTCCAAAACTCCTTTAACAAAGTATGGATCACTTTTGTACTCGCTACTATTTAAAATTATTTCTTTCAACTCGGAGATTCTTGCCGTTGGCGGCACATTTTCGCCAATTTCTTCAGCAACGAGTTTTAAATCTTCTTTCTTGAAGGATTTCACAGATAAAAACATCTTGAAAATTAAGGGCCTGTTTACATAGGAGTCCGTTGAGTAGCGTTAAGGAAAAGATGACGTTATGACGAAAATAAACCAATCATAGGCGTTAAAAATTTCATTGCTAATCGTTTGGAGGCCTATGATTGGTTTATTTTCGTCTCAACGTCATCTTTTCCTTAACGCAACGCAACGGACTCCTATGTGAACAGGCCCTTAGACTTAACAGTCCTGTCGCGGACTCCAAATGTTAGAGCAAACCAAGATTTCACCGAAATCTCCATATATACTTGAATTTAACGTTATACAGGAAAAAATAGTAAAGTTGATTTTTTAAAAAACGTTATCTCTAGAGTATTTCACCTACTTCTGAGCCCCAGGCTCACCAGAAAGCAGTTTCTACAAATAATAACGCCATTTCTAACAAAAAATTCATCTTTATTTCATCATTTTATAAAACACAACTCACGAACAAGCGAGAGTGATGCCAAGTTCAAAGTTTTTAAAATAAAAATAACAATACATCTCGCCTGCATTGCTGCCAATCTTTTGAATCTAACAGGCTATTTGAAGTGTAGAAGCCTAGAACATTATCAAATAATAAAAAGCAATACAACATATTAACTTCATCATTAAAACACCAATACAATGCAACCAGAAAAACTTATTAATCCCTTATATACACTGTAACATATATATGATGAACTGTACATATGAAGAACCAATCAATCAAATTTGAAAGGATATATATATATATACACTCATGGACAAAAAAATTAGCGCACCAAGAAGGAGTCGTCAAAATGAAACGAAATTTTACATACATAATGACTACTTTGATATAAGTAAATGATAAGAAAATCAAAGAAAAAGGATAATTTATTTCAGAGAAAAGGGCAAAAGAACGGAGGAGTTAATACTCCGTTGGACCCCCCTCTAGCTCGAATGCACGATGCGATACGATCGGGCATTGAGTCATACAAGTTCTGTATGATGTCTTGAGACATTTCGTTCCATATTTGCTGTAACCTTGCCTCTAGTTCGTTCAAACTCGTGGGATGCCCAACTCGTCGTCCCAAATGATCCCAGATATGCTCGATTGGAGAAAAATCTGGGGATCGGGCAGGCCAAGGAAGGGTAGTAACAGTGCGGAGACAGTCTTGTGACACCCTTGCCGTATGAGGCCGAGCATTGTCTTGTTGAAAAATGGCTCCTGGGAGCCGTTGCATGAGTGGCAACACATGTGGTTGCAGGATTTCATGAACATACCGCTGGGCTGTCATGGTGCCACGGAACAATACTAGGGGTGACCGTGTATTGTAGGCAATGGCACCCCATACCATCACACCAGCTGTGGGAGCGATGTGTCGCTGTACAGCAAAGGCAGGATTGAAGCGTTCACCACGGGCTCTCCACACACGAACACGATTGTCATCACTGCCGAGATTGAATCTGGATTCGTCGCTAAAGACGATCTGGTTCCATTCCGCTGCAGTCCAGTTTCCTCGTGCGCGGCAAAACTCCAAACGGAGGCGTCGATGGGTGGGCGTCAAGGGCAGCACACGTAATGGGCGCCGCGATACCAACTGTCCTTCAGCCAGGCGCCTTCGTATGGTTAGAGAAGACACAGAGGCCCCTAGTGAAGGTGCTACCTGTGCCTGGATGGCGGCCGATGAAGCAGTTGGCTGTACGCGTGCATTTCTTACGATGTGGCGGTCTTCTCGACGACTGATCTGTCGAGGGCGTCCTGAGCCTGGTCTTAGTGTACATGACATCTCTCGGGTCCACTGGTCCCAACACCTCCTCACAACACAATCAGAGCGGCCTAATTGACGAGCTACTCGCCTAGCTGACCACCCAGCTTCCATCATCCCGACGATTCGCCCCCTCTCAAACTGCGACAACTGCTTATATTGTCTTCTAACACGGCGTAATGGCATGTCTATCTCAGCTCTTCCTTTGTAAATGATTCAGCACACTCAAACAAGCTTTTATTACCTGTTTTATACTCCACAGAGTACGATGTTCAACGCCCTCTACCGGCTATACGTAATGCGCAATCACGCTGCATTTTTAATCATTTGCATATCTCCCCGACATGTACAGTCGGCCGCAAAAATATATAAGCACCGGTACCCCTTTGAAATTTTACAAGATCCATGGTTTGCCAATTTTTTTGGGGAAAGGAAAGGAATAACAATGTATTATGCTTTAGAATAATCCTGAGGATTATTCTAAAGCATAATACATCGTTGAAAACAGATTGTTGACTGAGAACACTTTGTAAGTATCACTGGAGTTGCGGTTGAATCTTTTTTTTTTTCTGATAATATAGTTGATATTACAGGAGGTACAATTCTTAAAATAAGCTTATATTTTTAACTCTCAAGCATTTTGTGATTAAAGGTGTTTGGATTTTTTAGGATAGGAATTCTTTCTAATGCCATTCCGTATCACTAGAGTTGCAATATGTTTTGGATTTTTTAGGATGGGAATTCTTTCTAATGTCATTCCGTATCACTAGAGTTGCAATATGTTTTAATTTAGGATGGGAATTCTTTCTAATGCCATTCCGTATCACTGAAGTTGCAATATGTTTTAATTTAGGATGGGAATTGTTGTGTTTTTTTAGGAAGAACAAACAACAGATTAATATATAAAAATAAATCTTTTATTTTGTTTGTTGTTATTAAAAGGACGTTACATAGGTTTCTAAATTTTTAAAGAGTTCGTCAAAGTCTTCCGACATGTTTAAAAAGTTTGGAGTTTGAGGTTCTTCCAAACAAGTCTGCATGATCAATTCCTCCGAATTGATTTTTTCAATGTCCATTTGGCTCGTCGACAAGTCCATATCGATTTGTTCCAAATCCGTGTTCTTTGTCGACAAGTCCATAGGTTCAGGGACATAGTCTAATGTCTGGACATAATCAAGCGGAATCGGGGGTCCCAATTCCCGATTTCGAATGTCATTGTACATGTCGGCGAATTGGGGTATCAGATACAAGACTGTCTGAGGCGGATGAAAAGAAGGTATTTCAAGTTGATTCGTCTGTGATTCGGCATCCATGACGACTGACGGTTCCGGATCCATGACGACTGACGACGACGGTTCCGGTTCCGGATCCATTTGGGGAGGTTCGAACGAGTGATACACATTACGAACCGGAGGTGGCGGAGGTACCATCAGCAATTCGTCAAGTCTGTCCAATGCCGGAGTTTGGGGAACATTGTCGTAAATGTTCCTCTTCCGTTTTAATTTGGTAGTCTCCCTCCAATTCCTGCACTCGAAGGGCAATTCTAGGTCGACTCTCACGACGTCCACAGAAAAGAGAGTCTTTTGGGCAGTCACCAGTACGTAGCACGTTCCCTCCGTCACCCGGTACTTGGATTCGGGTTCCAGGACGAAAAATTTGTAAGCGAACTGGTCGGCGGCTCGGAATCCCCTTTTTCTGCGGACGACATCGAAAGATCTGGTCTTTTTTTCAGGCAACACGTAGAAGAAGAGGGGTACCGTCGTAGTCTGGTAAATGTGACAGGTCCCAGGTTCCACCACACGTTGTCCAAAAGTAAAATATTGTTTTACCACGAACGTGTTGTCGTACCTGACGAAGAAAGAATGAAAGAAAAAAAATATGGAATGAGCTGCAATATATAGATATATATATATTTTTTTAAAAAAAAAAATAGGTCGTATTCAAATCCCCATTCGAAATGGTACTTACCGAAAACTCACTCGAACGTCCGTGTTTTTTTTCCTGACACGTCGATCCAATTTCAGACGAGCGGCCACGGCGTCCCAGCTGACAGAATCGTAGTCATCCCAGCGGGTAAAAGATTCTCTGCCAGTCCTGTAGAAATTGGCGATTAAATTTTCACTTCTGTCTTCGAGGGGGGCAAAAAATACCTTGTCGTCCTCCAAATAGGCCGTGGAAATCATAAGTTTACGCGAATCAAAAATATTCCGAAATCCTCTCTTTGTTTCGGGGTGCTGCAGCAATCGGACGGTAGTCGATAGCTTGGAAGGGAAAGCGTCAGCCATATCGTTCACGAGCGAGCGAGTCGAATGAGAGAATTGCAAATCGGTGTCGTCCTTTTATACGATCCGGAACCCGTTATCTGATAAGATATGACTTTTTATTTTTGTTTTTGTTTTTGTTTTTAGTTGTCCAATGTTGTGAAATTGTTTTTCATATCAAACAATTTTTTTTTTCCAAGTTTGTTCTCATATTGATTTTTAATAATTGTTAAAAAAAGGTTTCATTTAGGATTGGAATGCTTTATAATACCATTACTGGAGTTGAATCCTCTGATAATATAGTTGATATTACATGTGATACCTTCAAGCATTTGCGATTTTTAATAATTGTTTAAAAAAAAGGTTTCATTTAGGATTGGAATGCTTTCTAATACCATTATTGGAGTTGAATCCTCTGATAATATAGTTGATATTACATGTGATCATTTCTAATACCATCCTTTTCTAACACAATTAGCTAAAAATGTATTATAATGGACATTTATTCCATGATTTTAGGGGTCATTTGTTAATTATTATAAGGTCGTCCTGTCTATGTTTCACATCTAGCTAACATTCATAAAGTTCTAGATTAAGAGTCCATATAATTTCGTTAAGATTGTAAGTGCTTGTGGATTAAGATTACAGTAAATGAATTTGGATCCCCTTTGGATAAAAAAAAATATAGTTGATATTACAGGACCATATAATTTCGTTAAGACTGTAAGTGCTTGGAGGTATTAGATTATTTATTTTAGTATAATTATAAAAGGCATGCCAAGAAAGTATGAGTCAGAACAGATACATGAATATATGTACCTTACACAACAATCGAATTTTTTACCACTACTGGTAAATACATTAAGGATATATTTAACACATTAGGATTTTTTTTTTTGAAAAAGCTGAACAAGGAAAGGGACTGTTTTACAATAAATAGATTATTTATTTTGTTAACAAATACGGATTTACAATTACTAGCAGATACACTCATGGACAAAAAAATTAGCGCACCAAGAAATAATTGCGGGATCGTAACGAAACTTGCAATGAAGGTACATGTCGGGGAGATATGCAAATGATTAGAAATGCAGCGTGATTGCGCATTACGTATAGCCGGTAGAGGGCGTTGAACATCGTACTCTGTGGAGTATAAAACAGGTAACCAAAGCTTGTTTGAGTGTGCTGAATCATTTACAAAGGAAGAGCTGAGATAGACATGCCATTACGCCGTGTTCGAAGACAATATAAGCAGTTGTCGCAGTTTGAGAGGGGGAGAATCGTCGGGATGATGGAAGCTGGGTGGTCAGCTAGGCGAGTAGCTCGTCAATTAGGCCGCTCTGATTGTGTTGTAAGGAGGTGTTGGGACCAGTGGACCCGAGAGATGTCATGTACACGAAGACCAGGCTCAGGACGCCCTCGACAAACCAGTCGTCGAGAAGACCTCCACATCGTAAGAAATGCACGCGTACAGCCAACTGCTTCATCGGCCGCCATCCAGGCACAGGTATCACCTTCACTAGGGGCCTCTGTGTCTTCTCGAACCATACGAAGGAGCCTGGCTGAAGGACAGTTGATATAGCGGCGCCCATTACGTGTGCTGCCCTTGACGCCCACCCATCGACGCCTCCGTTTGGAGTTTTACCGCGCACGAGGAAACTGGACTGCAGCGGAATGGAACCAGATCGTCTTTAGCGACGAATCCAGATTCAATCTCGGCAGTGATGACAATCGTGTTCGTGTGTGGAGAGCCCGTGGTGAACGCTTCAATCCTGCCTTTGCTGTACAGCGACACATCGCTCCCACAGCTGGTGTGATGGTATGGGGTGCCATTGCCTACAATACACGGTCACTCCTAGTATTGTTCCGTGGTACCATGACAGCCCAGCGGTACGTTCATGAAATCCTGCAACCACATGTGTTGCCACTCATGCAACGGCTCCCAGGAGCCATTTTTCAACAAGACAATGCTCGGCCTCATACGGCAAGGGTGTCACAAGACTGTCTCCGCACTGTTACTACCCTTCCTTGGCCTGCCCGATCCCCAGATTTGTCTCCAATCGAGCATATCTGGGATTGTTTGGGACGACGAGTTGGGCATCCCACGAGTTTGAACGAACTAGAGGCAAGGTTACAGCAAATATGGAACGAAATGTCTCAAGACATCATACAGAACTTGTATGACTCAATGCCCGATCGTATCGCATCGTGCATTCGCGCTAGAGGGGGTCCAACGGAGTATTAACTCCTCCGTCCTTTTGCCTTTTTCTCTGAAATAAATTATCCTTTTTCCTTGATTTTCTTATCATTTACTTATATCAAAGTAGTCATTGCGTATGTAAAATTTCGTTTCATTTTGACGACTCCTTCTTGGTGCGCTAATTTTTTTGTCCATGAGTGTACATTGAGGATATTGTTTTGTTTTTCAAAGTACCACCATTGGGTGTTTGTATATCAATAGACTATTGAAAAAAAAAAAGAATTGAAAGAATATTTTTTTCAAAAAACAAAATGCCATCATCGGGTGACTGATTGGAGGAAAGAAATATTGTTACTATTGAAAACATATTTCTACAAATGAAACAAAGTCTTTTTTATTATTATTTTTCCAAAGTTGGTAATCATTTTGACGCAAAAAAATGGCCAGAGAACGTCTTTTTTCAAGACGTTCTCTGGCCATTTTTTTACCCCCTTTTTTTTTCGAAATAAAAAGGAGATTAAAAAACAAATACAGTGTTTTTTTTTTTTTTAGTTCAGGAATTTGGGATTCACATCGGACCAAGGCGGCATGTTTGATAATCTTTCTAAATCTTTGCTGCTGGGATCGTAACAGTCGGGACAATCCCAATATAAGGATTTTCGGCGAGCACAATATACGTGGCAAATGTGCCTACATGAAAACATGAAGGCACAATGCGGCGGCACCGGCGTCTGGCATCCCCAACAGTTGAGTACCGGCAGAGCGGCATAGTGAAGAGCTACTGAACTCATTGTGATAAGCGGTCGAATGATTCCGAAGCCCAGACGGGTCGCCCTTTTTATACGATTTTCAAACCGGATGTTAAGCACCGGAAGTCAGGTCAAAGTTTGTTCCACAAACTTTTTTTTTATATATATATATACATATATATACAATGTTGGAATTTTTTTTTCTTCTTCTTCCTCTGCTGTAGCAATCAATATAGTAAAATCCAAAATTGGTTTTTTAAAATAATCTTTTTTTCTGGAAACATCCTCATATCATCTAAAAAAGTAGTAGAGCAAAGCGTGCGACAAGTCCTTATACCAACGTTGTCAGCCCTTTGACCATAAAAAAAATGGGGGCCAAAAAGATGCTTAACTAAGCATCTTTTTGGCCCCCATTTTTTTTACCCCCTGTGAGAAAAAACAACAAATGAAATCATCCGAGAGACATTTGTTTCAAGAAACAGAGGTTGAAATAACATTCATCGGAACAGGTGTGATGTTCTCTGACAAATCCTCTCAGATGGACGAATAGAGTACGATCCTTTCGAGCCTCCTCCAAAAAAAACAGGGCAAAGCTGTTGGGATCCCATTCAGGATACCTGTGCAGATCCGGAAGAGGTTTCGAGTCTGTAAAAGTCCGAATTGTCATGCATCCCCCGGGGCAGAATCTCCCGCGATCCAATCTTTCCTGAATAATTTCGTGCACTCGCCTCAGAAATTTGCGGTTCCGACTTTTCAGAGGCTCCCTTTCCATGTACATCATAAGGGTCTGGTAGTTGTACAAACTACCCAATTTTTCAAACCAAAATGTCTGATATTCTTTGTAGTCGGCCCGACATACAGGGCATTGACGTATACCTCCCTTCACGTATGCTGCTGACAGGCAAACGTCGTGCATCCTATGATGTGTCGCACACTCTATCATGACAAAAAATATGCTGGATTCCAGCACGGGCTCGTGGCAAATAGCACACACGTCCTCCATCTCGAGAGTCAGAATACAAAATGAAATGAATTTTTCTCCGAAGCGGATTTTTATTGACGCGTCAGGAGGTTGCTGATTGGCTATGTGACGTCATGTCAAGAGGTTTCTGATTGGTCAGATCTTTAAACAATTTGAGAATCCAACTTTGGAAACAACAAAAAAAAAAGAAAACAATTTCTGATAGCTGTTGATTAAGAATACAATTTTGGAAACAAATATTAATAAAAGAGGAAATCAACACGCAATTCAAGTCTTATGCAAAAAAAAAAGTCTTATTACCAAGGTTGTCAAGCATTTCTGTGCAAAAAAATGGCCGGAACGTCCTTTTTTTTTCAGGACGTTCCGGCCATTTTTTTACTCTCCCAACGAGGATGTTGGGGGGAACCAAAAAAATTTAAAGTTCTTTTGGCACTTTGGGAATTTTGAAAGTCCCCCATTTTATCGGGGGTAATTTCAGAATCTTTCTAATAGCATTTTCCTCCTTCATTAGCTCTTCTCGCGATAACTTTCGGGCATCAGGACACTGGAGGACAATTGGATTTGCAAGTTTAGCGGGGCTTTCTTCTGGAATGTCGTCGATGACCGACGCCAATTTCTTACACGCCTCGACCAACAAAGGATTCTCTGGAACTGTTATTGAAAAGTCCAATTTCTTTCGACACCTGTCGGTATTCCAAAACACGCGGCGAACGGCCGGTTTCTTCGGAGCTCTGGGACAACTCGGAGCCATGACGTGTGAGATATGCAGACTGGAGCGCGAGTAATCCTTTATATACCCAAACTGATATCGCCAAGTAGCCAACAAGTAGCGCCAAATACTAAACGATTATACAATATCTTTAAACCAATATGGGTAGAACAAGAAATGGCTGGGACTGGAAGATTGTCGAAGGTTAAAAATCCAAGTTTGACTCTGAATCAATATTGCTTGAGACTATAGGAGATTGAAGATGTATAAGATACAAAGTTTTGTGGGGGTAGTATAAATCCAAGTATGACTCTGAATAAATATTGCTTGAGACTATAGGAGGTTGACTATGTATAAGATACAAAGATTTGTGGGGGTAGTATAAATCCAAGTATGACTCTGAATAAATATTGCTTGAGACTATAGGAGATTGAAGATGTCCAAACAATGTCAAAAGAATTTGCAATAATGTTTCTTATTTAGGATGTCCAAACAATACTCCAAGAGTTGATACAATATCTTTACTACAAACTAGCTTGATGAACCAATATCGGCAGAATAAATGACTGCAATCCAACCGCTCTATATATACTCAGAGAATAGGTAGAGAAAAAAAAAAAAAAAATTTTTTTTTTTTTTTTTTTTTTTTTTTCTTTAATTTCATAGTGTTTTATCAATCTAATTTTACCGTGTATTTTTAATTTAATTTCGTGGTTTTCAATCAAATTTCGTGGTTTTCAATCAAATTTCGTGGTTTTCAATCAAATTTTATCCATCACCATTATCCATCACCAAGGGCGGTATCGGTGTCTCAACAGCGTTATTCGCGAAAAACAAATTTTCTCATTTCGGCTCGGAGCTCTCAGCCGAAAATTTTTTTCCGAGATTCCAAAATCAAGTCAATTTAAAAAAAATGGCGTCATACAAATTTACCAGAATCATTCGTAAGATCTCCCGTACTATGGAACCAATAAGGGCTGGGGGAATTCATACGGACAACGGAACTTTTGTATGTAGCATGGATTTGGCTCCAAAATTTCCTTGACCTGCTTCATTGAGAATTCAAATGTTGCGCAAAAACAATAGGGGTTGGGGGTAAATTTCTGAGACAAAATGTTGAACAATGGCAGAATATCTACTCGATCGACTTGATCATCAGTATGGTAGAACAACAATGACTCCAGACCAAACGGGACCACCATATATACTCCAGGAGTGACGTGACATTTAGATTGGACTCGATTTGGAAAGCTCAAAAAATATTTTTCAGCCGAGATCTCTCAGCCAAAATCAGAAATTAAAATTTGGAAGAAAAAAAAAAAAAAATTTTTTTTTTTTAAATTTTCATTTCTGATTTTGGCTGAGAGTTCTCGGCTGAAAAATATTTTCTGAGATTTCCAAATCGAGTCCTATCTTAAAATGACTTCATATAATATAAAACATTCAATGGCGGATCGGATCAGTCGGAAACTTAATGATCCTGGATATGCCTCCGACGATAGCCTTCCATCTGTGGCAATCCTCCTCTCTGCAATCACAACAACGTCCAACATCGAAAGGTGTCATCAGCTTAAATCGTATGTTGTCAAAATAAATTTGAAACGATCGGGCCATCTGTTCGCATCTCCTCATGGTGTACGGGTCCACGACATGGATCATGTTCACTTTGAACCTGTCAATACATTTGGTGACAGAAGTGTTGTTCTGAAATCCGTCCATGGATATGCTGAATTTCCCATCGCTTATCGTAAATCCTCCATTTTTCGCGATACTCAATACGGCCGTGGAAAAATGGCGCGTCACTTGTTTCAGGATAGGTTTGCGGTCGTGCCAGATGGGAGGGACGATGGCGAAAGGAATGATTCTGGCAATCCCACAGATGGTCGCTTTCCACCTGTGGCAATTGAGTCGACGACAATACCTGCAGGGCGTCACGTCCGTTTCTAGAATCTGTTCTGGAAGCATTTTTGGGAAACGCGAACTCTTATGTCGCATCCACACATCCATGGCACACTAGTCGAGGAGAAAAAGTTGTTTCACAACCATGTCGAAAACGTCCTGGTCCAAATGATGAAAAGAGTCGTCGTCTCGCGAGATGGATATTCTTCCGTTCGTGAGGGTGTATCCGTCCTCCTCGATAGCCAGAACGGCCACGACATTTTTGTGACGAGTCACTTGAAACTGTTTTGTTGGACAATATTTCTTGGAGTAGTAGTATGGTTTCGAGTCGATAGGACGCTTGAAAGATCTGACGGAACGAAATTCTCGTGCAGCAGCGGATCTCCGAATAAGGGGCCTTCTCGAGTCAGGTGTCTCAGCAGGGGGCCGTCTCGATTCCTTAGCAGCAGGGGGGTTCCTTGATTCAGGTCTCTCAGCAGGGGGCCTTCTCGATTCAGGTCTCTCAGCAGGGGGCCTTCTCGATTCAGGTCTCTCAGCAGGGGGCCTTCTCGATTCAGGTCTCTCAGCAGGGGATTTTCTCGATTCAGGTCTCAAAATATTTTTAAATATTTTTCAAAATATTTTTTGAGCTTTCCAAATCGAGTCCAATCTAAATGTCACGTCACTCCTGGAGTATATATGGTGGTCCCGTTTGGTCTGGAGTCATTGTTGTTCTACCATACTGATGATCAAGTCGATCGAGTAGATATTCTGCCATTGTTCAACATTTTGTCTCAGAAATTTACCCCCAACCCCTATTGTTTTTGCGCAACATTTGAATTCTCAATGAAGCAGGTCAAGGAAATTTTGGAGCCAAATCCATGCTACATACAAAAGTTCCGTTGTCCGTATGAATTCCCCCAGCCCTTATTGGTTCCATAGTACGGGAGATCTTACGAATAATTCTGGTAAATTTGTATGACGCCATTTTTTTTAAATTGACTTGATTTTGGAATCTCGGAAAAAAATTTTCGGCTGAGAGCTCCGAGCCGAAATGAGAAAATTTGTTTTTCGCGAATAACGCTGTTGAGACACCGATACCGCCCTTGGTGATGGATAATGGTGATGGATAAAATTTGATTGAAAACCACGAAATTTGATTGAAAACCACGAAATTTGATTGAAAACCACGAAATTAAATTAAAAATACACGGTAAAATTAGATTGATAAAACACTATGAAATTAAAAAAAAAAAAAAAAAAAAAAAAAAAAAAATTTTTTTTTTTTTCTCTACCTATTCTCTGAGTATATATAGAGCGGTTGGATTGCAGTCATTTATTCTGCCGATATTGGTTCATCAAGCTAGTTTGTAGTAAAGATATTGTATCAACTCTTGGAGTATTGTTTGGACATCCTAAATAAGAAACATTATTGCAAATTCTTTTGACATTGTTTGGACATCTTCAATCTCCTATAGTCTCAAGCAATATTTATTCAGAGTCATACTTGGATTTATACTACCCCCACAAATCTTTGTATCTTATACATAGTCAACCTCCTATAGTCTCAAGCAATATTTATTCAGAGTCATACTTGGATTTATACTACCCCCACAAAACTTTGTATCTTATACATCTTCAATCTCCTATAGTCTCAAGCAATATTGATTCAGAGTCAAACTTGGATTTTTAACCTTCGACAATCTTCCAGTCCCAGCCATTTCTTGTTCTACCCATATTGGTTTAAAGATATTGTATAATCGTTTAGTATTTGGCGCTACTTGTTGGCTACTTGGCGATATCAGTTTGGGTATATAAAGGATTACTCGCGCTCCAGTCTGCATATCTCACACGTCATGGCTCCGAGTTGTCCCAGAGCTCCGAAGAAACCGGCCGTTCGCCGCGTGTTTTGGAATACCGACAGGTGTCGAAAGAAATTGGACTTTTCAATAACAGTTCCAGAGAATCCTTTGTTGGTCGAGGCGTGTAAGAAATTGGCGTCGGTCATCGACGACATTCCAGAAGAAAGCCCCGCTAAACTTGCAAATCCAATTGTCCTCCAGTGTCCTGATGCCCGAAAGTTATCGCGAGAAGAGCTAATGAAGGAGGAAAATGCTATTAGAAAGATTCTGAAATTACCCCCGATAAAATGGGGGACTTTCAAAATTCCCAAAGTGCCAAAAGAACTTTAAATTTTTTTGGTTCCCCCCAACATCCTCGTTGGGAGAGTAAAAAAATGGCCGGAACGTCCTGAAAAAAAAAGGACGTTCCGGCCATTTTTTTGCACAGAAATGCTTGACAACCTTGGTAATAAGACTTTTTTTTTTGCATAAGACTTGAATTGCGTGTTGATTTCCTCTTTTATTAATATTTGTTTCCAAAATTGTATTCTTAATCAACAGCTATCAGAAATTGTTTTCTTTTTTTTTTTGTTGTTTCCAAAGTTGGATTCTCAAATTGTTTAAAGATCTGACCAATCAGAAACCTCTTGACATGACGTCACATAGCCAATCAGCAACCTCCTGACGCGTCAATAAAAATCCGCTTCGGAGAAAAATTCATTTCATTTTGTATTCTGACTCTCGAGATGGAGGACGTGTGTGCTATTTGCCACGAGCCCGTGCTGGAATCCAGCATATTTTTTGTCATGATAGAGTGTGCGACACATCATAGGATGCACGACGTTTGCCTGTCAGCAGCATACGTGAAGGGAGGTATACGTCAATGCCCTGTATGTCGGGCCGACTACAAAGAATATCAGACATTTTGGTTTGAAAAATTGGGTAGTTTGTACAACTACCAGACCCTTATGATGTACATGGAAAGGGAGCCTCTGAAAAGTCGGAACCGCAAATTTCTGAGGCGAGTGCACGAAATTATTCAGGAAAGATTGGATCGCGGGAGATTCTGCCCCGGGGGATGCATGACAATTCGGACTTTTACAGACTCGAAACCTCTTCCGGATCTGCACAGGTATCCTGAATGGGATCCCAACAGCTTTGCCCTGTTTTTTTTGGAGGAGGCTCGAAAGGATCGTACTCTATTCGTCCATCTGAGAGGATTTGTCAGAGAACATCACACCTGTTCCGATGAATGTTATTTCAACCTTTGTTTCTTGAAACAAATGTCTCTCGGATGATTTCATTTGTTGTTTTTTCTCACAGGGGGTAAAAAAAATGGGGGCCAAAAAGATGCTTAGTTAAGCATCTTTTTGGCCCCCATTTTTTTTATGGTCAAAGGGCTGACAACGTTGGTATAAGGACTTGTCGCACGCTTTGCTCTACTACTTTTTTAGATGATATGAGGATGTTTCCAGAAAAAAAGATTATTTTAAAAAACCAATTTTGGATTTTACTATATTGATTGCTACAGCAGAGGAAGAAGAAGAAAAAAAAATTCCAACATTGTATATATATGTATATATATATATAAAAAAAAAGTTTGTGGAACAAACTTTGACCTGACTTCCGGTGCTTAACATCCGGTTTGAAAATCGTATAAAAAGGGCGACCCGTCTGGGCTTCGGAATCATTCGACCGCTTATCACAATGAGTTCAGTAGCTCTTCACTATGCCGCTCTGCCGGTACTCAACTGTTGGGGATGCCAGACGCCGGTGCCGCCGCATTGTGCCTTCATGTTTTCATGTAGGCACATTTGCCACGTATATTGTGCTCGCCGAAAATCCTTATATTTGGATTGTCCCGACTGTTACGATCCCAGCAGCAAAGATTTAGAAAGATTATCAAACATGCCGCCTTGGTCCGATGTGAATCCCAAATTCCTGAACTAAAAAAAAAAACAAACACTGTATTTGTTTTTTAATCTCCTTTTTATTTCGAAAAAAAAAGGGGGTAAAAAAATGGCCAGAGAACGTCTTGAAAAAAGACGTTCTCTGGCCATTTTTTTGCGTCAAAATGATTACCAACTTTGGAAAAATAATAATAAAAAAGACTTTGTTTCATTTGTAGAAATATGTTTTCAATAGTAACAATATTTCTTTCCTCCAATCAGTCACCCGATGATGGCATTTTGTTTTTTGAAAAAAATATTCTTTCAATTCTTTTTTTTTTCAATAGTCTATTGATATACAAACACCCGATGGTGGTACTTTGAAAAACAAAACAATATCCTCAATGTATCTGCTAGTAATTGTAAATCCGTATTTGTTAACAAAATAAATAATCTATTTATTGTAAAACAGTCCCTTTCCTTGTTCAGCTTTTTCAAAAAAAAAAAAATCCCAATGTGTTAAATATATCCTTAATGTATTTACCAGTAGTGGTAAAAAATTCGATTGTTGTGTAAGGTACATATATTCATGTATCTGTTCTGACTCATACTTTCTTGGCATGCCTTTTATAATTATACTAAAATAAATAATCTAATACCTCCAAGCACTTACAGTCTTAACGAAATTATATGGTCCTGTAATATCAACTATATTTTTTTTTTATCCAAAGGGGATCCAAATTCATTTACTGTAATCTTAATCCACAAGCACTTACAATCTTAACGAAATTATATGGACTCTTAATCTAGAACTTTATGAATGTTAGCTAGATGTGAAACATAGACAGGACGACCTTATAATAATTAACAAATGACCCCTAAAATCATGGAATAAATGTCCATTATAATACATTTTTAGCTAATTGTGTTAGAAAAGGATGGTATTAGAAATGATCACATGTAATATCAACTATATTATCAGAGGATTCAACTCCAATAATGGTATTAGAAAGCATTCCAATCCTAAATGAAACCTTTTTTTTTAACAATTATTAAAAATCGCAAATGCTTGAAGGTATCACATGTAATATCAACTATATTATCAGAGGATTCAACTCCAGTAATGGTATTAGAAAGCATTCCAATCCTAAATGAAACCTTTTTTTAACAATTATTAAAAATCAATATGAGAACAAACTTGGAAAAAAAAAATTGTTTGATATGAAAAACAATTTCACAACATTGGACAACTAAAAACAAAAACAAAAACAAAAATAAAAAGTCATATCTTATCAGATAACGGGTTCCGGCTCGTATAAAAGGACGACACCGATTTGCAATTCTCTCATTCGACTCGCTCGCTCGTGAACGATATGGCTGACGCTTTCCCTTCCAAGCTATCGACTACCGTCCGATTGCTGCAGCACCCCGAAACAAAGAGAGGATTTCGGAATATTTTTGATTCGCGTAAACTTTTGATTTCCACGGCCTATTTGGAGGACGACAAGGTATTTTTTGCCCCCCTCGAAGACAGAAGTGAAAATTTAATCGCCAATTTCTACAGGACTGGCAGAGAATCTTTTACCCGCTGGGATGACTACGATTCTGTCAGCTGGGACGCCGTGGCCGCTCGTCTGAAATTGGATCGACGTGTCAGGAAAAAAAACACGGACGTTCGAGTGAGTTTTCGGTAAGTACCATTTCGAATGGGGATTTGAATACGACCTATTTTTTTTTTTTTTTTAAATATATATATATATCTATATATTGCAGCTCATTCCATATTTTTTTTCTTTCATTCTTTCTTCGTCAGGTACGACAACACGTTCGTGGTAAAACAATATTTTACTTTTGGACAACGTGTGGTGGAACCTGGGACCTGTCACATTTACCAGACTACGACGGTACCCCTCTTCTTCTACGTGTTGCCTGAAAAAAAGACCAGATCTTTCGATGTCGTCCGCAGAAAAAGGGGATTCCGAGCCGCCGACCAGTTCGCTTACAAATTTTTCGTCCTGGAACCCGAATCCAAGTACCGGGTGACGGAGGGAACGTGCTACGTACTGGTGACTGCCCAAAAGACTCTCTTTTCTGTGGACGTCGTGAGAGTCGACCTAGAATTGCCCTTCGAGTGCAGGAATTGGAGGGAGACTACCAAATTAAAACGGAAGAGGAACATTTACGACAATGTTCCCCAAACTCCGGCATTGGACAGACTTGACGAATTGCTGATGGTACCTCCGCCACCTCCGGTTCGTAATGTGTATCACTCGTTCGAACCTCCCCAAATGGATCCGGAACCGGAACCGTCGTCGTCAGTCGTCATGGATCCGGAACCGTCAGTCGTCATGGATGCCGAATCACAGACGAATCAACTTGAAATACCTTCTTTTCATCCGCCTCAGACAGTCTTGTATCTGATACCCCAATTCGCCGACATGTACAATGACATTCGAAATCGGGAATTGGGACCCCCGATTCCGCTTGATTATGTCCAGACATTAGACTATGTCCCTGAACCTATGGACTTGTCGACAAAGAACACGGATTTGGAACAAATCGATATGGACTTGTCGACGAGCCAAATGGACATTGAAAAAATCAATTCGGAGGAATTGATCATGCAGACTTGTTTGGAAGAACCTCAAACTCCAAACTTTTTAAACATGTCGGAAGACTTTGACGAACTCTTTAAAAATTTAGAAACCTATGTAACGTCCTTTTAATAACAACAAACAAAATAAAAGATTTATTTTTATATATTAATCTGTTGTTTGTTCTTCCTAAAAAAACACAACAATTCCCATCCTAAATTAAAACATATTGCAACTTCAGTGATACGGAATGGCATTAGAAAGAATTCCCATCCTAAATTAAAACATATTGCAACTCTAGTGATACGGAATGACATTAGAAAGAATTCCCATCCTAAAAAATCCAAAACATATTGCAACTCTAGTGATACGGAATGGCATTAGAAAGAATTCCTATCCTAAAAAATCCAAACACCTTTAATCACAAAATGCTTGAGAGTTAAAAATATAAGCTTATTTTAAGAATTGTACCTCCTGTAATATCAACTATATTATCAGAAAAAAAAAAAGATTCAACCGCAACTCCAGTGATACTTACAAAGTGTTCTCAGTCAACAATCTGTTTTCAACGATGTATTATGCTTTAGAATAATCCTCAGGATTATTCTAAAGCATAATACATTGTTATTCCTTTCCTTTCCCCAAAAAAATTGGCAAACCATGGATCTTGTAAAATTTCAAAGGGGTACCGGTGCTTATATATTTTTGCGGCCGACTGTACCTTCATTGCAAGTTTCGTTACGATCCCGCAATTATTTCTTGGTGCGCTAATTTTTTTGTCCATGAGTGTATATATATATATATATATATATAAATTGCTATTAAAAAAGGTAAAATAGAAAAAAATTTTGAATTGGGAATTTTTTTTCTTTTAAAATAAAAAATTTTGGGGGGCCCCTAGGCTCGGGCCTATCGAGCCTAATGGAAAATCAGGGCCTGATTAACATACAAATTATTATGTATTTCCTCATCTCTTAGAAAGTCAGAGTCTGACCTTCACATTCTGAGAGTCCGCTGCCATCATCGCCGGAATAATCAATCCATTGAAGTATAAAATTGCTGAGAGTAGTAACCGATGGATATATAACTTATAGTTATTGCATATAACTCTAGTTCTTATTTCTAGAGGATTTCGCCTAATTTAAAATATTGTAAAATGATTTCCACTAATTTTAGTTTAAAAGAAAAATGGAAAATTCTACTCCATTTTAACTGATTTATTTCTTTTTATTTATTTGGTATACAAACTGTGAAAAATGTAGAAAAAAAAGCTCTAAATGAAGATTATTATTCAGCTTTCAAGAAGAAAAAAAAGACAGAGGTGCATTATTTGTCCGAAAAAATATGGCCTGTATTGCTGTGAAAACATATTCCAGGTCGAACTACTACAAATGACGTGACATATAAGCATCTAATCATCTAGAACAGGGATGTCAAACTCAAAGGCTAACTTGGGCCATAGCCATAGGAAGATTGGTCTAACTACACTGCCTGGGCCACGCGCTCAAGTGCAGGCTTTCAGAAAGTAAGCAGCGGGGAGCCATGATTGGACAGAAAGAGCCAACTTGGGCCAAACAAACAAGGTTTAAATATAGGTGGGCCGCTTTTTTTTTTTTTTTTTTTTTTGCGGCTCACCTATATTTAAACCTTGGCTAACTTGGGCTAAACAAACAAGGTTTAAATATAGGTGGGCCGCAAAAAAAATCAATATTAATAGAATCGTATGTTTATTTACCTAATTACAGTATATTCAGCATAAATATACACATTTTGTTTAATAATAACAAAAAAAGAGTATAATTTAGAAAACATTTAGTGAATTCTTCCTATCTTATTATAATTCTGCGTCAGTATTTTATTATCTATTATTGTGTGCCAATATATTGGCCGGGCCGCAAAAATGTTCGTCGCGGGCCGCGAGTTTGACCGGGGCCATCGTGATCACGATGGCCCCGGTTTGACACCCCTGATCTAGAAGATGTTGACTCCTAGCTGTTGTAATTTGTTCCAAGAGATGGCAACAAATGTTTTTCTCTTACAGGTTTTTGCGGGAAATGGGGATTTAATTATTTTATATTTGACTGATGAATTAGGTGTTTAAAACTTTTCATGCGACTGTTAATTAAGAGTTTTCTTGTGGTAAGATCTGTTAGTTTTAAAGTGTTTTATTTAGAATCACTGTACCACTTGAAAGGTAGATATCTGAAAAGGAGTTCGCTTGATCAATGTTATTTTTTATTTTATGCTGTTTAAATTTACTGTGTAATTCCTGAATACTAGTTAAGTTTGGCATTCAATTATCGATTTATAATACATAATTTTTAAGTAGTAATATTTATTATGTTGCTAATATGGCTAAATGAGGAGAAAATAATTCAGCTTGGCGTCCTATTTGTTATGCTTTCATAAGAGCGCGCCACAAGACGAAAAAATAATTTTACAATGGAGAAGAAACTCACACACAGGGGAAAAACCAAGAAATCTTATTGATTCCTAAATTTTATTCTTAATACAAACGGAAGTATTTCGGTGCTGTTTCTCAACGACTTGGCGACTTTCCGACATGATCGCCAAAATGTGAAATACTTACATTGCTTGGAACAGCTTTGGTGTAGGACTCCATTGGCGATATTTTGTATTAGCGACTTTTTTGTCGCCTAACCAAACATCGCATCGTTAATATCGTATGAATTACACAGAAATTTAATTTGGTACAGCTTTTTCAGACGCTGCATAATATAAATAAAAAAAAATACAATTAAGAAAATAGCATGAACTTCGTAGATCCAGAAATTATAAATTTACTCGGAAATTTTGAATTCTGTCCAATTTACATCCTGTATAGTTTCTAGAAATTTGTTGAAACAATCAACATTTTGCTTCTTGCAAGATTTTGTGAGTAGGTAATAAGCCAAATAGAAAATAATCTGCCGATTATGTGATGGCAAGGAACTTTTCACATGCCTCCACGTACTTTCTATAGTGTTCGTGTGACATCCAGTGTCTGAATTGACAAAATTCATGCTGTGATTAACTTTTGAAATGTTCGAAGCCCTCCCTACCTAAGCAATTGTAAATTTTCCATCCCTCAGAATAAATGTTAGTTCCTTGCTCAATCTACTCCTTAATAATTCCAACAATGTGTCCTCAGTCCTATCATGAACTGCTTCTAAAAAAAGCTTGTCCGATACCCCTCCCCCCCCAGAAAAAAACTGACCTTCAACTGGATGCCCCTTATGGTATCCCAAATTTACTTTCATCTATCTCCACTATCTGACCAGTACCACCTATTTTCTTCGAAGATGACTCTATATCATGTAAGATAGTTTTGTGTACAAATTGCTTCCAGTCTACTAATGTACTTGAAGACAAAAAGTATTCCTCTTGAATATCCCCAGTTTTTGTTCCTTTGACCAACTCATATATTAAGAAAAAGACTTTCCCATCCTCAATTTACTACTGGAGAACCATGAACCACGCCAAATTGACTTTTGAGTCCCTCATTCCTCCCAGCCGTAATTTCACTTAATACAGAAGACATGATTAATTCCAAATCCGAAATAAATAAGAAAAAAGTGGTTACCAGATGCACCAAATGTAAAAAGTCTCCAATACAAAATATTGCCAATGGGGTCCTATATTGAAGCTGTATTCATTGCTTATGTTTTTGTATAGGTTCTACTGTCATATTGCTGCTATAAGGACTTTCAGTGCGTGAAAAATATACAAAAAGGATTAAACAATTATAGCATCGCATAGCAGTATTGATGTGATCACTTCCAAAAACTGCCAACAAAAGCGAATTTTCTTGCTGACAGTAAAAATAAAAACTTTTGCATTATTTATTAGGTAAATCACTTGTATCAAAGAACAATACTGTTAATAATTTATTATAAGTTTTACATATTGTTTTTTTAAGGGGGAATGGATATAACCCCAAGCATCTATCCTTCCTGTGTTATTGCTGAACCGATTCCCCATTCCCCCTCCAAAAAATGGCAATAAGCCTTTTTAAGAGCAGCATCATTATTCATATGGGTGTCTTCTGAGGTTGTAATCTTTATAAAAGTTGTGATTTTTCTATTTTAAATGCTATTCTAATTGTAATTGTGACTGAGCTAGAAGTAACCTTGTTGAATACATAAATATAATTATTAATTTTCTTAGAAATAGCTGTTAAGTTATTGTAAAATGAAATATATAATGTTTATCTGGATACCAAGTCTATATATTTTTATTTCCCTACATCAAACTTAATGATTGGCATGTGAACAAATCAAAACTGAAATTTTGGTATCATAGAACAAGATATTTACTTATACTATATGAACTGAATCATGCATATTTTTAAAAAATTTTGACACATCTTTAATATAAAGCAATTTACTGTATGTGTATTACTTTTCAAATGCTTTTTATACTTACTGACTTCTAACTATCTATTGGTATTATTTGCGAAACTGATAAATTAATGCAGCAGAAGTTTGATAGTTTTATTTTATGAATAGGTATATATTTTCCATAAGAATCTGTTGAAAGACTCTTGTGGAAAATTCTCTGTAGATTTCAGTCTATATACAATAACATTAATAATATACTTAACTGCTGATAACATTACTGAGAGAAAACTTTTGTGACTTTTACTCTGGCGATAACAAGTCTGGAAGATTGATTGATTATGAAACTGTTCTACTTAAGAGTTATGGTCACAAAATAACAAAATTATTACAGAACTGATATAAATTTCAAAGACATGTTCAAGCTTTAATTGTGTATAGCGGTCCTATAATAAATATGTCATTGCCATCATCATCATAGGTATGACAGCCCCGAATGGGCCCTGATCTTCCACTGAAGATGCTGCCTGCCATTTCTATTTCTAGCAGCAACATACCAGTTTCTTACCTTAATTGCCTGGATATCCTTCTCCTATGAGTCTTCCTAGTGAAATCTGTCATTCATGCTTTTGCTTTCCTTAAAGATTTTATCAACAGGATTTGAATCATCCTCTTATTAGATGAGCAGCCCAGTTAACACATTCGCTGTCATCATAGAGTCCTTAAGTGTTTTCTCAAGGGCTATGCAGAAATAATGGATTTTGATTATTGTAAATAGTTTATTGCACTCAGAAAATTAATGTCTTTTCATTAAACAAGCCACACATAAAAACACTACATATGTTGCACGTTGTTTGCACCTTCTTTGCTGTTTTTATGTCCTTTTCTCTTCCATTTTCCTTTTTTATGTTTTCATAACACCATATACATGGCTCTTTTCTTTCAATTCTGAGACATTCTTTCTTGGATTTCTATCAATGTATGCTTTTCTTTGACCACTTCATTTTCTTTTTTATGGGTAAGTGTGTTTAATAATGACCAGTTCATGATGTTGATGCTTTAGCGACTTTTTGACATAACACCTTTGGTGCCATGGGACACATCAGTGATGCATGCAGCACACAATTAAAAATTAAATGTGCATCACCAGTGTGTCACAATGCTGTGAAGGTGTTAAAATAATAAAGCTTAATAAATTTTATTTCATCTGGGTCTTTAAAGAATCAATATAGGGTGAAGTGGGTAAGTGAGAACGTGGGCTTTAAAACCCTAAAAAATTTAAGTTTAAAAAAAATTCAAGTGTTCTTCGTAGGAAAATTCTTGCTCTACTGTTATGTTTAGTTTTTATTTACAGAAAAAAATTTTAAATTGGAAAATTTTTCTCTTCAAATTGCCACTTCAAGAGAAAGAAAGACCTCTTTAAGTGCATTGGTGGTTCTAACAATCAAATCAATAACATCTGCATTGGCAAAAGTTTGATTTGATTTAGAAATTAAATTTCCTTCTGTATTAATCTCTTATAACTTTCTCAAGGCAGATGCTAAAAAGTAAAAACAACAAGGAGCCCCCCTGATGAACTCTATTTCTTACATAGATTTTGTGATATCTCATAGTATAAACTATAAAATCATCTTGACATAAGTAAAATAAAAGTTGTAAATCTACAAGTAAAAATTGTTGATTTATGTATTATAAATCTGCATTAGACTAATAATCTTGTTGTTTTAAGATCTATCTTAATTACTTTTGTATAATGTAGGTGCAATGAATATGCTCTCCTTCTTTGGATCCTTTTAATATGGAGACGTTTTTTCCATCAGAAGTTGCACGATTAGTGCTAGGCAAGTATAAAAATTTAATTTGCATGTGCACAGTTTAAAAAAAAAATAAGAGATCTAGATGTGAGTATTTTTTAGTTGTGTATTTATTTTTCCCTTTGAAGAATTGATTAAAAGTAGGGATGAAACACATGTTCATTTTTGTATGCTATTATTCTAATAAATAATTTTTGCATTGCTTTTTATATCTTGTACCTTATATTTTAGCAGCTTATAAAATTCCAAAATTACAAAAGCTGTTATTAGGGTTTGAAAAAATCAGGATTTTCCTAAATTGGAAAAATTTATTATAATTAATTTTTATATGCGTAAATTAAAAAAAAATTAAATTGCATTTTTTTTTCAGTGATGAAACAGTTTAAATGTTTTGTGATGGTAGAGATAACTGTAGTTATTTAAATAAGTTTATGAATGTATGCATACCTGTAAAGATTATATCATGTTATTCATTGAAAATACTTTTGAGTTTCTTTTTTTAAGATTTTGAAGTTAAAAGTTCCCAAGAACATTCTTTGCATGTTGGTATTCAGGAATATATCATCTTATAGTTGCTGAATACAAAGTTTTTGATCATTTGTAATGCTATCAAATGGATTGTGAAATAATTTTGCAGACTAAATAGAAATAAACATTATGAAGCTCTGTGATATTTGTAATTAGAATATTGATTTTGTTGTACAGCAGAGGTATCTAACATTGCTTCAAAACTATTAGCTGAAGAGATGGTAGCTGTTCTGAAACCACAATTATTAGCTTTAGCTAAAAAGCAAAGCACCAAGTGTATCTTTGTCATGTTCATCATTTATAGGGATAGAATTGTAAGATAATGTTTAAAAAATGCTCCTGAATAGACTGAAAGATAAAAATTTTGGAGAGATGTTAGTAAGCACATTTTCCTTTGCATGTTTTGAAGGTTTGGTAGATCTTACCTAGAGAAAACATAAATTTAGAGATAGGGAGGAACAACTTGTTATTTTCTGAATAAGAATGTCAAGAAATAGGATTTCTTTAGCTGCTCATTTAATTTCAAGCTAAAGCAAGCCTATTTTTGTGGGTTATGTTTTCTTAAAAGTATTAAGAGAAAGTGATGTAGTGGTAGGAATTCACTGTCTTAGGAGTCAAGATGAAGAGATTGCTTTGAAAATTATGAACTGTCTTGAACGTGAATGAATAATTCTTGACTGCTCCTCCTCCATCAGCTAAAAGAAGTTTTCGCATTTTTTTTATATCAAACAAAGAAAGTTATTAAGGGAGGGGAAAATGCAGATCAGTTTGTTTTTGTTTGCACACTTATTCAGGAGCTGATTCCAATATATCTTAATTATAAAAAGAGTCTGTCTGATTTCAAGTTCTTTAAAGTTAGTTATTTGGACTTCTACATGTTATAGTGAAAGTATTCAATTTTCTGAATATTCTAACAGTATTAAATTCCTGAGAAACTCCTTATTTTCATGGTTTTTAAAAAGTACTTATTTTTGCATTCAAGGTCCTTATCTTTTTTAATTTACTTTCTTGTTGTTTAAAAGAGAATCTGTAAAGAAATTTTAAAGGTATGGACAAAAGTATCTTATTGAATAGAGGAAGGATATTGCTTTAGTAATTATATATATATACTAGCTGAAAACCCGCGCTTCGCTACGGAGTACATTCAAATTAAATACAACGGTCAATGTATGCAATTAATGCCAAAAAATATATATATATATATTTATTTATAATAAATGCGACGATCAATGTATACAATTGATGTAATTATATATATATATATATATATATATATATTTGTAAAAAAATCGTAAGGGATATTTATTTTTTTTTTGGATAATATCCAATTGTCTGCTGCATTAGAAAGAAAAATATTTTTTTTGTCTATTTAGTTGTTATGCATGCGACGATAAATTTATTTAAGTACCAGAAAGAGAAATCACGTGATCAGCATTTAATAAATTAAATTCTAAAAATTAATCTTTAAAAATTCACTAAAATTCAGAAAATCGAGGTAAAGGTTCGAAAAAGATTTCATTTTAAAGGAATTTTTATGATCTTTCTCGTGATATAAATTTTATAAACCTCAAATTATTATTTTAAATGCAAACTTAAAAGAATTTTCAAAAACAGCTTAAAAATTTAATTTAAAAAAATCTAAAAAGAATTTTTCAAAAATCTTTCTTAGTGCACCCCTACACTATAAGAAGAATCGCCATGCAAAATTTCAGCCCTGTAGGTCCAGCGGTTTGGTCTGTGTGTTGTATGTCAGTCAGTGAGTCAGTTATGGAACTGTTATATATATATATATAAAATATAGAATTCATACATATACTCAACCTTTCTTTAATAGAGGTAGTTTTATTATTTTCTGTATTCTTGTTACATACTAAAAGTTACGTAATATTTCTAAAATGTAATTTCAACTGAATATTGCATTGAGCCTATACACTAATGTATCTTTCATGTTAAAAAATGTGTGTAAACTGAGTGCATGTCTATTTCACAATTCAATGATTTTCAGTAGGAAAATTTTATTTATTTATTTATTTATTTTATTTATTTATTTATTTTTTTTTTTTTGGGGGGGGGGGGGACTGTAGTCAAATGCATTAGTTTCATGTGTAAAACAAAAAATCAAATGTGCTGCAAAAATTATAGTAAGGAAAATGGAAAATTTATTGACATTGTGTGCAAAAGAAAATTTCACAACATTAAAAGAAATGTGCAAAAAATTAGTGAATATGCATTTTGCATTAATCTTACAAAGGAGATTAATAATGAATTTTTATCAGTAATTATCATCTGCTAAAGTATGTAGTGTATTTATTTGGTTGACAAAAGGAATATGAGTAATTTTTTACATATAAAACTATAAGTGACCATCAATAAATCATAAAAATATTCATATAGGTTACATACATATTCAAAAGAAAATCTAAATCTGTAAACTCTCTTCATGTTTGTTAGGAAGCTGAGCACATTTCTATCTAGAATTGAAATGCAGTCTCCTTTAGTCTATATTTCCTTTTTTTATTAATAACTTATACCACTTTGCATATGCCAAATTAATAACTCTGAGTGCTTTAATTTACGCCATTATTTGTACTTATATTGGAATTCAGTTTTTGTTAGAACTATCAAAAAATGCATGAAAACAAGCATACAGCAGCAATGTTTTTCTTTGCAGCAGATATGCTTGATTTTCATACAATAGTTGAACATTGGTTTTGTTTTCCTCAGTGGTATCTTCAATACAACATAGTATTTCATACCATATAAATAAGCTATTGGAAATACATGTGTAGAGTTACTTAATCTACTGGTAAGGGAATTGTCATAGTATATGCTTGATGATAAGATGGAAGTTCTTGAATAGTTCTTTGGGAAATAATAAGACTGGTTTAAATTTCATATCATGTAAATTCCTGAAGTAAACCTTGCACAGGAAGTAGTTACTTTTTAGGTTAATTCAATAACCTTGAATGGAAGAGCTAAGTGGTGCAAGTGAAATCAACCCATGACTGATTTGTGAATATGATAGAAATATATTGCATAAGAAATTTTAGCTGTATTTTAAATTTTAGATTTAAAAAAAATTATCTGAATTTTATTTTATTTTTCTTTTTGCTTGTATATATATATATATATATATATATATATATATATATATATATATATATATATATATATATATATTTCTCATTTCATGATATAAACTATCCATATTTATTGATTTACATTTTGTTTCCATTTGTATTTTCTTTGTGAAGGTTATCTGAAAGAGGAGAAATGTCTCAAATCTTGGCAAGCTTTTTTAGAGGAAAGTTCAAATCTGGAAGAATATTTTTGTTTGTACAAAAAAGGAAGAGTTTATTCTACAAATGTCAATGGAAATTCACTTTTGGAAATTCTTAATGAGTATTGTGTTTTAAAATGTAAGTTTTTTGAACAGATATTGAACTTGATTAAATTATATTGTAGTTTCATCATTATAACTTTTTTTTTTTTTGTTGTAATTTTTAGCTGAAGCTGAAAGCAATAGGGATAGTAAAATTGAATCTCCTGAAAAAGCATACTGCATTTCTGAATCTGAATTTTTTGAAACAATTAGAAAAGTAAGTTAAACCCTTCCTTGGTATAATATAATTCAACAGCACATTTTATCCGTAGAATGGAATCTTCTATATAAAGTAACAGAGGACTTTGTCGAGTCACGTGAGCCTAACACAATCGGCCGATAATCGGTGTATTTCTTTTCTCATGAAAGTACATAAATGTTACATATTTGGAAATAGCTTTGAAAAATGATAATTTTTTCTGCGTACACTTATTCTGTTAATTCAATAGTTTTAGAGATATTTTAATTCTAAAATCACTCACTGCTGAGAAATCAAATCATCTGGTTTATACAACTATATATTAAAAATATGCTTTATTTTCTTTTCTGAAGAGTTTCATATAATTTATTATAGAACTTAGTGTTCAGACGTAATTGACTATTAGGTGTTTAACCCAAAAGGACCCGTAAATTTTCACTTTAGTTCCAAGGAGGCCGATGTAATACTACAAGCTACATTTTGTTAAAGAAACAAACTCTGCAGTTTAAGATTGCCCATACTAGATGGTTTAATATGTGCTTTATGACCACTGTACGTATTATATAATTTTTTCTAAGTTAACCCTTTTTTTTTTTTTTTTGTATGCCAACATTAAAATGTCATATGAAATTTAAAAAAAAAAATGTCTTCCAATTTAATATGAAATGACCTATTTTATAATGTGTTTTTATTATATTGTGCCATTTGTAAAGTGCTGAAGTTAACTTCTTCTCAAACATGCCTGTTGGTGAATTAATAATTTGCTTTAATGAATTTTTAAACTGTTAATTGGGAAATAAAGAGATTTATTTTTCTTTCTCTTTTGGGAAGTGCAATGGAAAGTTTAATTAAATCATAGTAATCCTTAACCTCTTCAGACCTGAACCAAAAATATCTTTAAAAAAAATTTTTTTTGGACTTGTTTGAGTTAGTTATAGGTCAAAATGCTCACCATAAAAAAATTGCATTTCTGTGCACAATAATTAATTAATTAATTAAGGTACACATATGTGTACCTCAGGTCTTAAACTGGATAAAACACAGTTACCAAAGCTTACAATAGCTATAATGTATTTTAGGAAAGATAAGGTTTTATGAGTTGTTTTATGATGTTTATACAGAAATACAATACAAAATTGATTGAATATAAAAAAATTATGAAAAAATACAGAAATTAATTAATATTAGCAATTAATTAATGGATTAATCTTAAAACTCATGGATATAAAAAGTACAAAATGTTGACTACACGTGTAAGAAATTATTATCTATATATTATGATATTTCTCAAAACAATTGTTCTTCAGTATGCACAAATAAACATTGCATTTCTTACAAATAACTCGACTTCTTCATTTGCAATTTGGATGACGGCATTTCGATGCATTCTTATCTTCCATATATCTGGGAAAATGTCCCACATTGTCCAGCCTGACTTCTTTTGCTGGTTGTTCTACAACTTTTCTTCGTTTTATTTTAGATGTACATGGGGTATTTTCATTTGGTTCGGCTAACACCTTTCGAGGCCTTCCAACTGTTTTTGGACTCCCTTCATACCTCAAAAGGGCATGAGCTATATGTAGGCGGTATTGTAGAAGGGACATATATTTTTTCAAATTTTTGGCTTTGTTGTCCCGGACATAGTATACCCAAAAGTTGGAAATTATCAAGTCTATAAAATGATTGAAAAGTCTGACAGGCCATTTCTTTGTTCTGATAGAACAGTGATAGTAAGCAATATACCGATCACACAGATCTGTGCCGCCCATAGATATGTTATAATCTTTTACTATGGCTGGTTGTGGAACATCAATTCTCTTTTTTTCTTCTTTGACCACCCCTGGCAAGTGTTGTTGGGTTCGCTTCCTACACAAGTGGACATAAATGTAACGGCTTTATTGTCCTTCCATTTTATGATACAAATTTTGTCATCATTTCTAACTATTTCATGCCATTCACCTCTTTTCAAGTCGCTATCTTTTTTCAATATGCCTGTTGCATCTCCAGCTCTGTTTGACATTAAAGTACCTGTTATAAAAATATTATTTTCTAACAGATATTCTGCACATCTAATACCTGTAAAATATCTATCAGTGTAAATTATGTGACTTGAGTATTGAGGTACACTAGTAGCCAATAATTTCACTATCCCCCCACCTAGGCCATTAAAATTATTTTAATAGAACATCAGTAAATAACATAGTATTAAATATTTTTATTTTGCAACAATAAATATTGAGAGAAAAAAAGATCTTCATTGGTCTCTCAATGCAAAATTCCAAAGATAGTATCTACGCCCGAATCAGCCATTAGGACGAAGGTACACATACGTGGACCTTTGTAAAGCAATCCATAATAACTGGTAATAGTAAAAAAACTTGAAACACTATACTATTTTGCAACAATAAGAACATTGATTTCATGAAACTAAATTTATTATTCTAAAATTTTGATTATAAAACTGTTAAAAATATTTACGTTTTCTAGAGCATTGCATTTTCAAAACTTCAACAATATGCCATCTTTAAGCGCCAATATCCAAATATAGATGTACTGGATCTGCCATCTATCGGGTGCTTAAGAAAGCATAGTTATCCTAGTATGTGAATCTGCTGTCGCAATTGATTTTAACTTGAAAAATTATTAATTGAAACCGGTAAGACTGAGGTCCACATATGTGGACCTCTGGAACGAAGAGGTTAAAAAGGGTAGAAAGTAGTTAAAAGTGGTGGAAATTTTCTATATTCATCAACTGATGCTTATAAGTTTTCAAAATTTTAATGAAGTTGCAGTTAAAAATATATAAACATTTAAAAGATGGGAAAATTTAACGGGAAAGAATTAGATCTGTCAAATAAAATATAAAAGCTGTTTTGCAACATACAGTTTTTAAAATATCAGGCAGATAAAATTTTAGAAAATTGCAGCTGGATAGTTCTTAAAAAATGGCAAAAGATGAGAAATAATTTAAAAATATGAAAAATTGGTACACATATGTCATGCATAGAAATTTTCCTAAAATCTGAATGAAATAATATAACTAAAACTGTTGTTTAGTCTAGCTGTTTGCTGATGTAATGGCCATCAAAATTCCGTATAAACTCTAAAAAATATCTGTAAAAACTTAAGAAGTTTTATAGCAGTTTGCATGCTAAGTTTATTTATATTTTTTAATGTATAGTTTAGATTAGATTTTTTTAAATGCACTAACAAGAAATAGTTAAAACACTTTAATAATTTTTTTTCCCAAAATATGCCAGTGCCTATCCGATGCCCATTCAGAATCGTATGATTTTCAAAACATGAAGTGTTGGAACGGAAAAAGGAGATTGGTACATTTTTTAAGAAATTAAGTTGATGAAATTAAGTTGAGGCACGTTGTGAAAACCTCAAAAAAAAGAATTTAATTTTAACCGCAATAACCCAATAACATATAATTTTAACTTTATACCAGGTTCTTTTTTTTGTCTACTCCACTGTAGTGGATATGAGCAAGGATAAAAAAATAAATTAAATTAAAAGCATTAGAAAATTAAAGAAAACTACTTCCCTATTCTAGAAGCACACCTAATACAAAATCTACTTCTCCTAAAAGAAAAACCTATCTCACATCTGCTGAAATAAAAAATAATCTTCAATAATGCTGAAATAAAAATAATTTAAACTCAACACTGGTAAAAACGACAAACGACTGATAACATTTAACTTAACATTTTATTTGGACAGTTGATTCACACATAACATACTTGTACAATTTTAATAATCCTTCCTATACATTCATTCTTTTAAATATTAATCCGACGTAACAAATTTTAGTTAACACAACACTATTTCGATAAACTCAATTCTAATACTGATTACACACTAATAATAGAACAAAAATCAATAACATAAGAAGATTAATAAGATTTGTGGCTGGCGAATTAATAATAAAAACCCTGTTTCAACTTTGATCTTAATTGCTAGCATTATTAATAAGTTAAAATAAAAATAGAATAAAATAAAAAGTCTTAGGGATTCGCTATAGCTTTCAAAATAAAGAGAAATTAAGGATAGAAACTAAAAGAATGGAAAGGAAAAAAATTTGGGTTTCACCTGAATAAAGGTGGTTCTCCGGGATCAGGCTGCATCTTCCTGGGAGCGTCAAGACCAAAGTCTTTAGCCGCCAACTTCCACGTTCAGAATCTCCCGCTTCCATTTTCCCTCTCAGGTCCGCCGCTGCACCCCATGTGTTCGTGCGCTTCTCCCCATCAAGTCCAATCTCGCGCCGTCGATTCCGAACATCAACCTCCAGGAAAAAGGGATGAAGGCCGCAAAATTCATCTTTTGGATCTTCATAACAATTTTATTTCTTCTTTTGAACTTGCTTTCATACTCTATTCAAATTTCCTCCGCACCACCGCTGTCACGTCAAAAATGTAACCTTGCGCGTCGGTCTCCATCGCTCTGAGCCGGGGATCGGTTGATGTCTGTTGACCCCCTTCACATTCCTGAGGCCTGCGAAATCCATCTTCAAGTCTGGGTTCTCGAGAGGTTTCCCACGAAAATGGCAAAAACCGTGGTTTCATATTACCAGGCCGAAACCCATAAGAAATCAGGATAGGATAGACGCTTACAAAGAGAAAACTTTTAAGTACAATTCACCAGCTCACAAAGAATAATTAGAATAATTTCAACCAGGCCACTTTACAAACTTATTTAACACGTTAAATCATTTTTAAATCAGTAGAGACTTAAACATTCTTTATTTAAACCTTTTATTTAGCGTTACTATATTAAAAAATCGCGGTAGTAACCGTTAATAAAATTAATAATTATTCTTCCAATAATATCAACACAACAGAAGTCTGACCATGCATATTCCTAATGAAAACATACAAACTTCAGAACTATAGCTAGAAGGATGAAGCTTTGTTTGAAACATTTCTTTGCTTTAAATGAAGTTGTTTGAAAAATAAATAAATATACTTTTGGATATTTTTATACATTAATGAGGAATAATGTCAGAAAATTATTATCCATGGTAAATGATTAATGATTTTGGGATATTTAAAATGCAGTCTACATTAAAAAGTTGCCAAAATTTTGCAACAAAACTTATGGAATGCAATAAATTTTTGACTGTTTCAAAGATTTTGAAAAAATATCACTGATGGGTGGGTATTCAGTTTCATTTTTCTTGGTAATGCATGGTTTTTTGAAGCATATGAACTCTGGATGGTCCTCCATAATTTTTATGGAGGATGTTGAGAGAACTATTGATTTAACCCTCTCAGGGGCAGCAATCTCCGTTTGCACGGTGCAGATATTTTTCTCGATTTTTTTTAACTTAAAATATCTTGAAAATTTTTCCAATTAAAGGTTGCAAAATGTTTTTACTTCTTTTAAACGAACAACAGGTAGCAGCACCAGCCATTTTTCTGCTCATTTAACTTTAAAACATTGAATGTAAGTGAAAAGAAGACTAGGTTTAGGCATTTGCACTGTGCAAACGGCACCCCTGAAAGGGTTAAAAATGATAGTGAAGCTGTAACCACTTAACTGATATGTCCAAACTCACCTCAGGCAAATGGTTAGGTAAAGCATGCTTTTAAATTTCCAGAGCTATGTTGCATTGTTAGAATTTTCATTATATAACTTTATTTTAGCTTCTTTGTGATAGATGGCTACAAAACACAAGTCACCTGAACTTCTATTTGTATTTAGATATTTTGGCTCCTATTTTATATCTGATATCAGGTTCTTGTTAATTTTGCTTGCAATCTTTTGTGAATAAAATGGTATGATCAATCTTATGTTTATTTTATTTGTTTTTTTCTATTATAGAAATAGATGGCTAAATTACAAATAAATAATATTACTTTTAATTCAATTTCATTTTTAATTTGCTCTTTTCATTATATTTGCTTGTTATTTTGTGAATGGACTGCAGGGAGGACATTTTTTCTTATATAGGAATATTTTCTCACCTTAATATCTTATATACAATTAATGGTAGAATTTTTTTTGCCATCTTTCTGTTATGATGTGAAAAAGAGAATGTATAGGAATAATTTAGCTTTTAGTCTTCAAAATTTAATTTATCTAATTTGTTAATTTTATAAAGAAAGTAGTAAACTACTTTAATTCAAATTACACTTGCATATAAAAATGAAAAAGTAAATAAGTTAATTAAAAAAAAACAGTATTTTTTTCCCATATTTTCAAAAAAACCTAGCAGTTAAGTGGTTAAGATAGTGACTTAAATAAACATTTCACTCTGATTGAAGGGTTAAAAAAATACAATCCTATGGAGTTATTTTTTAAAAAAACTGACTCACTATAATTATATTACAAATGTTGATGAGATCTCAATTTTTAATATTTGAGTGAAAATTCATTTTATCTCCTAAACACTGTAGTGAATGTTAATTTTTTTTTCTATTTCAAAGAATAAATTTTAAAGTATAATGACATATTAGGTTTAAAGCGTATAGTTTGTTATAATATAACAGAAATTTTGGATATTATTTTGTAAAATGGGAATAATTATTCATTAGATTTATTTATTTATTTATAATTTTTTTTTTTTTTTTGGGGGGGGGGGGGGGGGGGGGGGGACAAAAAAATGTCAAAAAGTATCTTTTTTTTCTTTTTTTTTTTTCTTTTTTTTTTTCCCTTTTGGGAATAAAATTTCTTTCAGGGAAATATTGTACATTATTATTTTGTAATATCATGTATTACAATTATTGATAAATTTCAAAACAACTTTGCAAAGCAAAATTAATCCAAAAATTTCAATTCATAGATACTTTTCTCTAAGCATAAACTTGTTTTGCAATTAAAAGCAGCATTATCAACAATAAATTATCCTGATAGCTTGTGTTTTTGACTGCTTTTGTTTTACTAATTAGTGCTTTAATTTTTAATTTTAATTTTTTCTTAAATTATTTCTTAAGTTTTGTTTATTCTGGTTAGATAGTGTTCTATACTTCCATTGTGTCATTGAATTGAAGTTTTATTTAAACTTAATTTATATATATATATATGTTTTATTTTTTTTCAGGATGTTTTTTCAGAGACTACAAAAAATGCAGTTGATCTTGTTTTCCAAAAGTATCTTTCTTCTTCAGTCTTATGTAAGTATATATAATTTATATTGTATTTCAGCCTGAGTTATATTTAATAATGTTCACAGTTATTGAAAAGCATAGAAAATACAAAATAATATATTGTGTTCAGTATATTATGAGAAATTTAAAAGAAGTAGCATCCATGTGAGATAATTTCTTTAGTGGTATAATTCTTTTAGTGGTAAGAATATAAAATTTATGAACAGAAACCTTACTGTAAATTACATAATTTTATTTCCATTAAAAGGAAAAATCTTTGGTATTTTAGATGAATAGAACTAGTAAGTTGATACAGAATTTAAAATTTAGCATGCTTTTAAGCAAATGTTCTTCACTTATATACTTTGTATTATTATAAAGTATTTATATGAAATCATTAAAATATCATTTTCACAAACTTTTGGTAGTACTTTTTAAGTGAATTCAAGACCATTATTTTGGTAAATGTTATGGACTAGAGCAGCCGTACTCAACCTTTTTTTCTTTCGGGCCACATGCATATGTTTGTTATGTTATGCGGGTCACAACATAGTATGCTATACTTCAAAAATAATATCAAACTTAAAAACTAAAAATACATTCAAACATTTATTTAAAAATGAGTGTTTTTTTTTTTTATTGAGCCAAACTTTTGACTAATTTAGACAAATCAGGTTTATACTTGCTACATGCTACTATCAATGCATCTGTAAGATATTTTGTCTCAGTCTTATTTATATAGTATAGATCAGAGGTCAGCAACGTGGTGCCCACGAAACAATTTTAAAGTGCCCGCCATTCAAATATCTAAATCTTTGATATTTTAACAACAAATGCTTGTAGTTGTAATGAAATTGGCACTCTGGAAACCACATATGGAGAAATATAATTTATCACATTTCCCAAATTTAAAATGGTGATAGAAAATTATTGCGATGGAAATGCTACCCCCTATCATTTTGCCAAACATTTTGATTCCTTAGTGGAAGAATTTAATACCAGATTTGAAAAATTCTACGAATTGGAGGCATTCTTGACATTTTTTACTAATCCTTTCTCTTATACAGAGGATGATGTAACTAATAAAATCGCAATGTTTTTTTATATTTCCAATATGGAGGACTTATAATAGGAAATTATAAATATAAGAAATGACATTGAATTAAAATCATGCCATAACGAAGAAAAATTCTGGTATTTAGTGAATTGAAATATTCCCATTAAAGAGAAAATGTGGTCTGAAATTGAACTCTCTTTGAGCGTCAGCATATGCTTGTGAATCTTTGTTTTCCAATATGAAATACTTAAGGGGACTCGTCACCTTTGCACAAGTTGAAAAAACGGAATTTTTGCTGTTTGTTAGAACTTCTACAATTTTTTTTTTTGTTATTGTCCATTATATATGAAATTTTCAGTGTTAGTTCTCTAAACGTTATAGATTACGTTCCCTGAATTAATTTTATTACAGGTAAATAAGAATTTTGTTTATGAAGTAAGAAGTGAGTGTATTTTTTAAAAATTTCAAATTTATACTGATACACTGCGCGCAAACTTACAACAATACTCACTAAGCTTCAATAATAATTTTTACATTTTTGTGATGTTAAAACATTAGGAATATTTCTGCACCTATTTAAAATTTAAAACACCCAAAAATATTTACTCCAGGGCAATCAGATTTAAAAAATCTGAAAAAGCCCATAAAATTTGCAAGTCAGATGCTATAAATTCGTAGTAAAATAATTTTTTAAAGTAAAAATTAGGTGCATATTTTTGGTAGCATCATTATACACCTATCCTGAAAATATGAAAGCAATATCTGCAGTAGTTTCCTTTATACAGTGCGCGCAACCATGAAAATGATCATTTCGAGAAAAAGGCTTCTAAAGTTCCCACACTGGTAATGTTTCCATTGGAACAGCTTCTTTCATGTCATAGTTTTTAATGTTCTATTTGGAATATTGTAACGCGGTTTGTTTTAAATGATTCAGAAATGTTCAAATATTCTAAAAATGCAAAAAAGTAAAATTTGATTTTTTGAAGGTGCGAAGGTGATGAGTCCCCTTAAAACCAAACTACCGATCAAGCCTCACTGACACTCATTTGGATAAATGCCTGAGAAATGGGAATTCGATTTATGTGACACATTACGAGTTGGCCGCAGAAGTTGCAATGTCAAATATCGCATTAATTATCAATTTTAAGATTGCTTTGTTTAAATTAAAATTTTAATTTATATAATAAAAATTTATGTTGCATTAATATTTTCATACTTAAATAATAACCCTCCGCCCTCCCCTCCTCCTCTTCATCCAGTGGTGCCTGCCGAACTCCTACATTTCTGAAATATGCCCTCCTAGTAAAAAAAGTTCCCGATCCCTGGTATAGATCTTGCACCAGTATTGCTTGTGTGCTGACTGATGTATGTCCCCCTGGTTCTGTTGAGTGTTATCCCTATTGTGTTTTGTTCTGGTCTACATATAAATTGCTGTTACTGTGCCGTTTCGTCTGTAAATAAAGTTAGTGTCTTAAATCTCTATCAGTGTTATTTGGTGATGAAGTTATTTAAGACACAGGACACAGATAATAAAGGAAATAATTCAGTAGGCCAGATAAATATTCTACATCATCAAGGTAAGAGTCAGTAGGCCGATTTTTATATTCGTTCTTCACATATTTATTTTGGAATTGGATGATTCACAAAGATACATTGATGCAAACAATGTGAGCAGCAGGTGGCACATTTTGTATAGTTTTGTATTTTTCAGGCACTCATTTCTAAAATTATGTTTACAAAAGCACCTGCAACCTCGGGCTGCACATAAAAGCTTGATGGGTCGCAGTTTGAGTATTCCTGGACTAGAGTGATTAAGTGCTCCTCTGATTTGTATAAAGATTTAAATAATTTATATAGGTTGTATAATATGAAAATTGAAATTGCATGTTTGGCAATTATACAAGGGATGGAACTTTAACCCTTTCAGGGGCACTAAATCAAAATATTTTTGGGGGAGGACAAAACTTTATATTTGAAGAAATATTACCATTAGGAACATATTCTGTAAAAAATAAAAAAAAATGTAGCTTTAGTTTAGTCAGGGGGGGGGGGGGTCATTTTTGAACCACCATGCACCTAGAGCACTGTATATAAGAATGTCTGTTCTTACTGGCTAATCCATTATAACCCTATGAAATTAATAATTATATAGTGAAAAGATATAAAAATATGTCCATTGCAATCAGTTTACAATAAATATATATATATACATATATAGGCAGTCATTTATTTATATTTATATACAATATTTATCAAAAATAATTATCTATTTAAAAATAATTATACAGTAGAAAGTATATAATGAAAATTATATAATGAAAGTAAAAAGTATATAAAGGAGTATAAAAAGTGTGTAAAAGTATATAAATCAAAAATTTCAAGTGCCCCAGAAACAGTAAGATTTTTTTCTAGTCATCCTGACGTAGTACAAAATCAAAGGAAAGTAAAGATTTCTCTCACAGTCATACTCCATGTATAAGAAAGGGCAAATAAACTAACCAAAACAAAGTTTCACGAATCAGAATCAGCAGGACCCAGGAAAGCAGCTTACACGACATATACTTCACATACTTGCCTTACCTCAGAGCAAATGTGCCACAAACATCACATGCCTGCACAGTGACAGGATGAACACAGCCATGTTTTAGTTACCGGTCTATTGTACGAAATAATTTGTTGCATGTTACTGATGGAAGAAAAATGCTTGTGTGCACACTGTGACTGATGTGTTTGGGGCTGGGAAGTGCTCTACTATCTATCATGTTCGCTGTGACTTTGATTTCATCCCTAAGATGAAGGAACTGCTTCGTGGATATCACCAGAGATTCTGCAGGCTGTAGACTGCTCCATTCGAAGGATCAACATATCAGGTACTGCTTACGGCATCCTATACCTTCCAGGACGTTAGCATTGGGTGCCAAACAATGCTGGTTACTACTTTGAAGGGCTATAAAAGTTTCACCCCTGTATCTCTTCTGTGTACTTTGTACATACCTAGTTGCCACTATTAAAGTTCCATCCTATCTGTTGAAAAGACTTATGTACATAGTCTTTTCAACAGATTTTTAAAAAGTGATGTTTATGTATCGAAGTCTGTGATTTTAATTTATACAGCATGCACTTATTATTGTAAAATTGTTTGACTCCTTTCCTTTCATAAAAAGTGCATTTATGTGTCTTATCTTACCTGTAATGCTGTAAAATATTATAGGTGTCATTTAATGGTTTTCTATTTTTGTCTAATTTTCTCTTCACCTTTTTTCCCCTTCCTCGTAGCTAACAAGAATAATAGCTCATCCAATTCATCTCTAGAAGTTTGTCTGTCTGAATCAAGTAATAGCAGTTTTAGAAATAAACAAAATCAAAATTTTTGCAATACAGATATAATTGAAGAATCAAATGCTGATAGATATGGTGACAAGCAAAAAAAGGTGCCTGTTGTTACAGATGAAATCAAGAATAAAATAAATGATAAAAATAAAAATAATATATGTATTCAGGATACAATCCAAGGTAATTTGAACAATAATAAATTAGTTACTGGGTTGAATATTGCAGAGAAAAACAACAATAATGGTTTGAAACAATTAAAAGTTTCAAAAAATAATTACCTGCAAAGTAATAGCACTATAACTGATATTAAGTTAAAAAATGGTGCTGGCACGTCTGACTTTATTTCAAAGAAAATTAAATATTCTGCAAGTGGGACTATTGATCCAGCTATCAATGATCGATGTAACAAGGATTTAAATTGTACTAAGAACCAATCAATTGTAGTTTTGGAAAACCCATCCACTACAAACTCTGAATGTACAGATAAAGTGAATGCTGTTTCATTAACAGAATCAGCTCAAGATGATGATGCGGATGTAGAAATAGTAAAAGAAATAAAAAAGGGCAATTTAATAAGTAATGCAAACTGTCAAATTGACCTTGTTACAAGTAACAGTCTTACACAAAACAATAACCCTATCATAAATGAATCTGCAAATAATTCTAACAATGTTTCAATTAATCAAGCTGCAGTCTGTAGTATTCAGAGTACAGTTACACAAGTTAATAATTCAAAACAGAAAGTAAATTCATCAGAGGGCAATCCTGTTATGAATACACTGACAAATAGTAGTAGTGCTGTTGAAATGAAGCAAACTGTATTGTGTAATGTTCAGAATAAAGTTAACCAAATTAATAATCTAGAACAAAATTTGAATTCTTCAAATGACCAAGCTATTTATGACATTGTTAAAAGTCCATGTTTAAATCAATCTACAATAGTCAATAAATTGCCTTTAACTTCTACAAGATATATTTTACCAAACTATTCTTCAAATGGTTCATTAACAAATAATAATGCACAGTTTTATTTTGTTTTAAATACTCCTCTAGCATCAAATGTTAGTGGAACATTAGTGACTGTTCCAAGGCTTCAGACAAATACACTAAATTCTGTGGTGCCTGCTGCTGGTATTACAAATAACTCTGTAGCAACCCCTGTCAGTATTGCTCCAAATCCTACTCAGAAAGTAGCCATTACTTCAGATACTAGTGGAGTCTCTTTAGCACCGTCTAAAACTAATTCAATAAATGCTCATGAAAATTTCCTGACAGCATCAAATGTGTCAAGACCAAAAACTACAGATGAAGCTTGCAGAAAATCTCAGACTGTGCCCAGAGTTCTTAAGAGAGTTTCATATGCTGAGTTTTCAAATAGTGATACAGAACCAGAGGAATCAGATTGTGAGTGTTAAAAACATATTGGTTACATTAGTAATGTTTTTCTGTTAAAAGGTAATATAATGAAAGTTTGTTTTTTAAAGAATCTGTATTTTTCCAGAATTAATGCCTAGTATATTAACTGCCAAAAATTTTAATGAAAGGTTAGAATCCATAACATTTTTGGATTTTATCCATTATGAATATTTTTTGCAACATAGACATGTTATTAGAAATTTAAAAAATAGAATTCTTAAAAAAATTTAGAAATTTTAAAGTTAAAAAATTTAATTATTTAAAACTCTTAATTTTTATAAATTCCTATTTTTTTCAAGTGCTTTCTGTGAAAAGGAAAGTTTTCCCAATTTTTTATGATTCCTAAAATTTTGACAAATCATAGGACCTATAATTGAAATCTGTTACCTGTTTTAATAAATGAATTAATCTTTTTGATTAAAATAATGATTGATAGATTTTTGACCCTGGATTATTATAATATTATGTATAATGTATTGGATGTAATAAATTAACATGTTAACCACCCCCAAATTATCCAAAACATGAACTTGCTCTGAAGTGTTTGTGTCATTGCAATTTATTTTGGATTATTTAAAAAACTGGCCATGACTGAGAACCATGTTCATTAGTTGTTGCATCTCTTGTTTATGAATTGCTCAGTAAATGTATATTTATTAATTTTTATTTTTCATGTAAAGTATACTTTTAATAACTCATATATTTGTAGTTTTTGTGTACATGTGTGAATATACTTTTGTATTTTAATATGTAAATATGAGAAAAAAAACCTACAGTTCTCCTGAAGCAGTTTTTTTCAAGTTATTTGTTTTGATAAAAGAATTAATCTTTTTGATTTAAAATGGATTTTTGAATGGAAGGATTTTTGACCCTGGATTATTATAATATATATAAATGTATTGGTTGTGTTATAATTGTATGAACTAAGCAAAAGCTATTTGCACTTAGATTGCTGTGTGCAAGCCATTTAAGTAGCATTTTGCATTTCTGTTAGAGAGCCTTTTGAGTTGCAGTTTTGTGATGGTATAAAATATAGCATTGCTCTCTTTGAAATGAACAGAGGTCTGCAAGGGCCAAAGATTCTAAGTTTAAGCCCTGCAGATATCCTTGTCATCTGTAAGCCAAATATTTTTGTCATTTAAGGTGCAGTACAGCTCCTAGTGTGTCATATAGAAACTGATTTTAGTGCTATCTTTCAATAATTCAAGAATTTCTATTAAATTACATGTTTATTACTATTTTTGTGATACTAGTAATACATTTTCTGTAAATTAGATTGTTAGAACAGTTTTTAATTGGAACCAGTTAAAAAAAAATGAAAGCACCAGAATGTGTAAAATTGAGTTAGAAGAAAAATAAGCTGTTCAAGCTGTAAAACAAAATCTACAGGTTTTTAAATAAAATCCGCATGGTAAACAGTCATAAAAAGAACTTATAAAGGATGGTATTCAGAGTTTGAAAGTCTGCAGGTTTGATTCTGTCTACTGATTGTAACTCAGGTGCTTGACTGTAGGAAGAGCGGTTGTAGAATGCTAAGAAGTAAGTACACGCAATGCTCACTGGACATGTTTGAAAGAAAAATCCTCAGGGCGATCTTTGGCCCAGTGCAGGAGGAGAGACGTTGGAGAACCAGATATAATTTTGAACTGTATAGGCTTTATGGGCAATCACATATAACACAAGTCATCCATAGTAATAGATTGAGATGGCTTGGCCATGTTTGGAGGAGCTTGGAAGATGATCCCACTGAGATCTTCACATTTAAAAAACCTGAGGGATCCCGAGCTAGAGGTAGATCACCGACTAGATGGTTAATCACCGACTAGATGGTTAAATGATGTTGAAAAGGACATTGAAAGTTAAAAATTGGAAAGGAGTTGTCGCAGATAGAAGATGCTGAAAGGAGCGCATGGTTGAGACAGCCAGGGCCTGTAGGGGGCTGTTGTGCTTGTGAAGAAGGAGGAAGTAAATATCTAAAATATTAGTACATAGGTAGGCTGAAAAGTAATGCACACATGCTTGTAGAGCACGAACGAAATGACCTTCAAAACAGCACCAAGTGGCATTTGGAAGTTCCATCCCTCCTCAATACGCATGCACAGGTTTGAAATCATTGTGTTCATCCTGTGTATTTTGAAAAGCGGTAGTATGAAGACATGTTCTAGTGCTATGTCAACAGCGAGTTATACAGCGCGCTGTTATCGAATTTTTAACAGCTGTAAATGTGAGTCCTACTGAGATTCATCATTGTTTAAAGGCTGTTTAAGGTGACGATGCTGTTGATAGAGGGGTACTGTAAATCGATGGGTAATAAAATTTCGTGGTTTCGAGCCTGGAAAAGCCATAATTGTTGATGAAACACGCAACGGATGTCCGATCACTGCCACAGACGATGAACATCGCAAACTCGTCGAAGATTTGATTCAAAATGACCGGCGAATCACTCAAAAGCATATCGCAAACCATAATGGAGTATCCAAGGAATGTGTCTGCTTCATTATAGAACAATTGGGATACCGTAAAATCTGTGCTCAATGGGTACCATGCCGTCTCACAGGCGAGAACAGCGTCTGACTGGTGAGGCTCTGAGAAACCTGAAGTTTGAACTGATTCCACACCCTCCTTATTCCCCCGATCTTGCACCTTGCAATTTTTATTTTTTTTCCTCTACTCAAGAGAGACCTAAAGGGTAATCATTTCACCTCGGATGATGTGGTGAAGGCAGCTGTCAAGTCGTGGATTCGAGAAAAGTCGGAAGAATTTTTCAGTGTCGGATTGAGAAAACTTGTTACACGTTGGGAGAAATGTGTTAGCCTTAACGGTGACTATGTTGAAAAATAAATATATGATTTTGAAGCTTAAGAATTGTACTTTAAGGTTCTTTTTGCCTGATCTCGCTATTTCTTTTTGTTCGCGCTCTACAAGCATGTGTGCATTACTTTTCAGCCTACCCTCGTTGTTGAAAAAAAATGCATAATTTTATGCAGCCAACATCCTGTATTATTAGAGTAAAAAGCCTAACATCCTCTTTGTTGACCTTAAAAAGAAAGTAGACAAGAATAAATGTATGAGTCCCTTAAATGACTGGAATCATCTAGTGCTTAGGGCACTTCTCTATAAATTCCAGAGGTTATGGATATGATTCCCTTTCTAGGCAGTTACTGCAAATCACAGACTGAAAAATCAAATCAGTTTATATGTCCATTTAATGGTCAAAATTTTAAATTTACTTTTTTAATCTTTAAATAATTTGTGATTTTCTTGCTTACTTTTTTCTTTAACTTTGGGAATATTCTCAATAGTTCAAATGCTCTGCAGATGTGGTTTTTTGTGAGTTGTATTGCATAAAAAAATTCTGAGTGATTCCACTCTATTTAATGCAGTAGAAAAAAAAAGGTTTAGGAATCTACATTAGCCAAATTGTCATGATGAACATCATTCCTTGAAAATTCCATTAACCGTTTAGATGCCGAATTATGAAGTAGATCGAACTTGTACTTAAATTTGCTGTACGCTTATAGATCCCTTATAAATAATCAACAAAAACATTTCAAGAAAAAAAAATTATATGGATTTTTTAGATGTTCCCAAATGGGAACATTGGCATTTGATGAGTACTTTTCTTATAGATTTTTCTTTTTACAAAATTCAAATGAGCAAAAACATTTAAGTAAAAGATTATGAAAATATTTAACAATTTTAAAAAAAAATTGCATTAAATTTGTTTACCTTTTTATGTTTTACAGCTTTTTATCCATTTTATTTGCCATGATATGAGGGAAAACATGCTTTAAGCAACCTCTTGTCACACTCAACACACATGTTGCGGCAGTTTTTTTCGCAAAAAGCACAGCATACTTGTGATGCGGATTTCTGAAAATGATTATCAGTTTTTCTAAGTTCAGTTGGAACATGCATTTTTGGTCCAGGTTTAGAGATAAGTTTTAATGCGATAAACTTTAATCTTATACTAAATAAACCATCTTTGCACTCAATTATACCTTGCTCTCATGCAGAAAATACCTGTGAAAATTCTTTCAAATCGGTTAATTGCATTGAGTTGAAACATAGAAAAAGTTCATAGCAAAGCCAATGTTCCCATTTGGGAACACCGAAATATCTCTCTTTATAATTACTGAACTATACCCTTTAATGTGATTTAATTGTATTCAACACATTGTTTTAAGCTTACTATTTCATAACTCATCCGAATTTAAAATTAATTTATATTCTATTTACTCTTTATAAAATTCACACTCTCTCAATATGAAATATGTCAAAATTTGCAACTTTGAACATTTTTTTTTTCGATATAAAAAAAACTAAATATACCATTTTCAAACATTTCAAAAAATCAATCCTACTTTTAAGTTTAGAAAATAAAAATTGCATAAAGATATCTTTAAAATAAAACTTTTGGCGATTTTTTGAAATTGATGTTCGAAAATAGGCACATTGGCGTCTAAATGATTAAATCAGAGTTCATTTGTATCCTAAGGTGGTTGTATTGCTATGTAATCTTTCAGGGAAAACTGAAAAGTTTTTGAAATCTTTTCTGTTGGAAATGATTTGTCTGTTTGAACATTGCATCATGAAATTTTCTGAACTATTTGATTAAGGTTTTTTCTAATTTATCAAACTTTTATTTATTTATTTTTTAACAATATTGTCCATCGCTTTGAATTAATCTACACTGTGACTTAAGGCTTCAAAACTTCCTGTGGGGCTATAAAATTGCTAAACCAAGAGACTTCGGCTTCTTTGACTTTAGGGCTGTTGGTGCTGACAAATTCAATAAAGCCTGCTTGAAACATGAAACCTGTAGTTATGATTTAACACCTGTTCATAACAAGACTTTTCCCTTGCTGTTTTCCAAGAAATCTTGTATGAAAGATAACTAGAGGAAAAGAAGAGGAGTCAGTTCAAAATACCAGTATTTGAGAAAAGAATTTGTGGTGCTATGGTCTTAAATGTATGAGTTTCTTAGAAAATTGGTAACATTTGGTACAGGAAAATTGCATGGTTTGAGACATGTGCCATGCAGGAATGAAACATGTTATTGGAATAGAATAGTTTTAGAGACTGAAGAAAAAGATGCACTAAGTAGAAAAACACAAGATTGGGGTTTAATTATTAAACAAATACTAAACAAATTACAAACTATTAAAAGAAATTAATTTTGTTACTGCACCCAGGTTGCTGAGCATTTGTTTGCTATTAAAACACCCCTTTCTCGTCTCTCTAAAAGAAAAAAAGACTAGATATTAAATTTCATGTCTTTTTTCCCCTTTTAGAGTAAGGGAAAGGAGAGTTTTCATAACACTTACACACTTATACAACATACTTCATAATGCAAGAATTTGAGTACATTGAACTGAATACATTGTTGTTTTCTGATCGTAAATATTTTCAGGCCATTTTATTAAATTTTTAAATATTCAGTGACTTAATTAATATATTGTGCTAAAAATCACAGTTTTTAATAGATTATAATTTGTAATTATTTAAAAAAAAAAAACTGATTATTTTAAAACTTAGTGAATACTGTATTATTTTGTCACATTTTTAATTTTATTTATGATTGTTGTCACAAAAAGTTCAGTGGTATTATCAGTATTCGTTAGTTCCATTTCTACTAGGAAATATGTAAAACTTTTAACTATGTATTTACTACTTCCCCAAAATTTCTTATGTCATATTTCTGCGAGGAATAAAATAAACTCTTTTGACTGCATATTTTCAAATTATTTTATTTTGTTAAATTAACCCTTCTTTATATTTTTCAGTTTGGTAGCTCAAAACTCTGCAAAATATTAAAGTCCTTGTAACTGAAACGTTTTGATAATGTAAAATTATTCTGTTACCTTTGTATTTTTTTTTTAGCTCCAAAAGCCAAGAGAAAGAAAACACAATGGAAAAGTTCACCCAGGAAAAAAACAAGCAAAAAAGACTTAGTATCCTCAGCTGATCAACCTGGTCAAGTTCAGAAAGTCTCCATGAGCAAAGAGCATGGTTCTGATGAAAAGGATTTTTTAATGTTAACAGTTAAAGAGTCACACAATGTTCGGAGAGCACCTAAGAAAAATTACTTGATAAAGAAAACTACAAACAATAAGAAAAAAGGTAAGGTCTTGGACAAAGTATCATCAGCTGAAGTGCATGTGGTCAAGAAAAATAAACAGGGAGCTACATACAGTCGATTTGAAAATTATTTTAAGCAACATTCTAAAAAAGAACATTTATTGCGTCCATCAGATCCTGCAGTAAAAACTCTAAAAGTGGCAACTGTTAATCAAGGTATTGACCATGGTATTCCAGTATCTTCAATTTCAAATTCTCGTAATACTTCTCAATCTATCTTTTCTAAAACAGTGTCAGAAAGTACAAGTAATTCAGCCATATTGAATGAAAATCGTGTTTTAAAAGTTGTACTTTCAGATGTGTTTTTAGAACCTAATCTGAAACCTGATGCTTCATGTAATCAATGTACAGATTCTCATTCCATTTTAATCAGATGTAATGAGGACAAAGAAGATCAAATTAGTCATTCAGAAAAACAGGATAAGAGATCTACGAAAATATCTAAAAAGGATGCTGAGCAATCCAGTGAATCTAAAAGTGTAGATACTATGAGTTTACAACAGAAAATGAAAATACCCAAATCTGCTAATCACCCACTATCAACCAATATTAGAAAAGTGGATCCATCTGATGGAAAAAGTGAGTCAACAAAGAATTCTTCCTCTTTTGATGCGACAACAGCTGTCCTTAACAGTATGGAAGAAGCTAGACAGCTTATAATTGATTCCAATAAACATTCTAAATCTTCTGGCAAGTCAGAATTAAATTTACAAAATTCATTAAAAAACATATCAGCAAATGTTCAGCAACCAACACCGGCATTTCAAAGAGTAATTCGTGATATATGTGAGAATACTGAATGTATTGAATTAGAGGGAAATGGGGAGATGATTGATGAGGATAAAGTTGGGAAAAATATAAATTTCTCTACAGCAAAAAATAATGCTTTGCTCAGTTCTCTTGATGTAGAGAAGAATATTAAGTCTTCAACTAATGAAAGTAGAGAAAATAGTGAAAACCCAATGAATTTTAGATGCCACAAGGATAATGAAAATGTGGTATCAGAAGAGGTAATAGTTCTGTGTGAAAACATTACTTCAGCTTTAGGAAATTCTGATTTTGAGAAATGTATTTTGGCTAAAAAATTCTTGGAACAAAATAATAATACAGAGAAAATTATTTCAATGAAAATCAGCAAGAAAGATTCATTGGATACTGTTAATGCAGATAAACAAGTGGCAATCACTGACTGTATTGAAGAGAAAAAAAGGTTACTAACAAATTCACTCTCTAGTTTACATCATGTGAATGTAAATACAAGATTGAGTGCATGTGTCACTAGAAAATTAAATTTTGGAGAAAAATGTCTTGATTTTAATTCAAGGCCTCCAATGAATGAATCTGTGTTCAATGCTAAAAATAATACAAAGGATAAAGAAGATTCTAGAAATTTCTCCCATTGTGAAATATTTAATTCTGAATCTGATTCTTTTCAATCTGTAAATATTAAAGATGGTAGTTCTGATTTCATCTGTCAGACATCAGAAACCAGTGTGTTTTCAGTTTTGACCAGTATTTCAGCAAATACTGAAATTTTGGACATAACAGAAAAGCATATTGAAAGAAAGCCACATTCTGATATTTTTGGAGTCTCCAGTTTAGAGGGAAAGAATGCTAAAACTGTAATTCTGCCTTCTACCTGAAAACAGTCCTTAGAGTCTCAGAAATGTGTTTTATAACCATCTCAAAAACCTGTTGACTACACTGGATAAAGTAATCACACAAACTTGTACAGTAGACGAAAAAAAAAATTACATCTACAGTCTTATTGTCATCTTTTTATTTTTAGATAATCCTTTTGTTAATTAAAATGTGACTTAATTCCTACTGAAAACTCACTCAAATATTAAAAAATGTGAATAGTGAACTGATAATTCCAAAAATTTTAAATGCATTTTCATAAAATGCAGACTTTCCTGTTTTAAATGGAAATATTATGATCATTTTAGGGCAAAAATGAAGTTTGATTACACAGTCATTAAGGGGAAAATATCATCTTAGATTTGTAAGGAACCTAATAAAAAAATTTTCATGTATCATTGGTAATTTTGATAAAAACTTGTGCTCGTCTGTGATGCCTTTAACACAGGAAACTAAATTGAGCCATGTGCTTAATTAATTTCTAGGTACAGCATAAATGAAAATATCCTTCTTTATGCTGTTGAAATGTACATATTGTAATGAGTATTTTGAGAGTAATGCTGTAGATTAGAATAGAAACAAGTTTAGACATACATGAAAACTCAATTGTATTAAATTGAAAAATTGGTATATTCTGTAATTGTACATCATTTTGTTCAGTTATTCATCTCTTCACACATTGTTGTGTGTTTGCATTTTCATCCATCATTGTCTATGTTGATAAATTTGTGCCTGAGTCTATGATGTTCTGGGGACATGAAAATATTTTCAAACATTTGAATCATTATATGTATAATATAAATACAAAACTGTAGATTTTTGTTTTCTTTTTGTTTGTGTGTGTGATGTGAGACAGTTTAAAAACTAGCAAAATGTCTGGGTCATAGTGTCTTTTGAGGGTAACAAGACTTTTTAGAAGAATACATTAAAAACTGTAAACTTTATTATAGACAAAAATTACAAAACTAGTCATTTTTGAAACATGTTGAGTAAATCTGATTTGTAGGAGAAACAAATGCTATGGTATTCTTTTTTTATAATCTTTGCCAAACCTTTTTTATAGCTCTGAATTCAATTTCTACTGATATCTACAATTTGCACATAGTTAAATAAATGAAACCTTTATTATTAATACTTGTGCAATATTTAAAGAAGATATGTGTGAATTTGTGTGATATAAAAATGCTCAGTGTATTGTATCAATGTTTTTCCAAGTTTTAACAAACCTCATAATTAAGGTTGCTTGTCAACTTGCTTTAGTTAATGATTTTTCATATTATTTATAAATATTTTGATGGTAAAAGTTATTAATAATAAGAATTATATCTTTCAAAATCTTGACTGAATCGCAGCTTAGACATAATTGTTTTGAATGAAATATTTAAAAACACACCAAAAGGAAAACTGCTATAACATAAAATAAATTGACATGGTAAATAAAGCTTTTTAACTTTTAGCGTATTAAACTTATACAGGTAACCCTCCTATAACACGGTAGATAGGTTCCTAGAAAATACCGTGTTGTGTGAAACTGTGTTATGTGAGACCCAGAGACAGTTCAAAAAGGGGGGTTACGTTCTGAAAACTTACTAAAAACAAACTTTTTTTAAAAAAATTCAATATAAGCAACTTAATTTTTATTAAAAATATAAATGTATGTATAACACAAAATGAAAAGAAACAAAAAATATTTTCATTTAATGCAACCTTAATTTAATAAATTTCTTCCTCATCACTGCTCAGTACAATCAAACGAGAATGTTTTTTCAGTTTAACAATATCAGCTATATTTTCAGAACCTTTTTCTTCAATTAGATTTTTTTGCCTCTTTTATCCTCTTTAAAAAAATTTGTAAATTTGGTTTATTTGCTGGTTCTTACCAAGGTCATTGTAGATTCTCGGTATGGAGATAAGACAATTTTGCAGCTCCCTTTTGAATTTTCAGCTTCTTTCGGCGGAAGGGTCTGCATTCAGAAAAAATGATTCAAGATTTTCGGCTAAACTTAAGCCTTCTTGTAATTTTATAGAGTTATAAATGAATAAATTACAATTTTTTTTATCCATTTTCATGTAAAGCCACTATAGTTGATTACTCCTTCCCGTCATTATTTTAAGGTAATTTAGATTTAAATGTGTTAAACAAAAATCATGTTATGTAGTGCTATAGAAGTACAGTGTTGTACAAAGTTTTTCGCAAATTTTTTATCGTGTTAGAGCGAAACCGTGTTGTAAGAAGCCATGCTGTAGGAGGGCTACCTGTATCTCATAAATCTTCATACATTCTAAATGCTTCAGTGGTAAGGCAATACCAATCGCATGCAATATGCTTAACAAATAGATCAATTTTGATGTAAGCATGCAGCAGAAACTTGCTAAGATGACAATAGTCCGACAATAAACTTTGACTTGAAAATGCACATTTTAATTTAATTTTATTTTTAAACTTAGACTTCTAAAAGAGCAATTTTTAAACTATACTTTCCTTTTGAAATCTTGTGTATTACAGGATAATGCTAAAAATGATTGAATTTCAAAAGTAAAACTAATTTATATATATATATATATATATATATATATATATATAGCGAAAATTTAAGTTTTTCCTTGTGAGAGTAGGGAATATTGATACTAAAAATTACTCAAGCTTCTGTCATGTATAGCAGGAGTCGGCAACACGGTGGTCGTGGACACCAGGGTGCCTGCGAAACAATTTTAAAGTGCCCGCCATTTAAATATCTAAATTTTGTGCCCCCCCCCCCCCCCCCCCCCCTCTTCATCCAGCTGTGCCTGCCGAACTCCCTGAAATATGCCCTCCTAGTAAAAATGGTTGCCGACCTCTGATGTATAGAATTTATTTGTTTGTTCTTATTAGACACATTTGCATAATTTCTTGCATTGTATTTTGACAATTATACTATTGCTCAAGGCACCAGCTCAAGAGTATATTAGTATTTTAGACATAATTACATTTAAGTATTGATGGATAATGTATGTTTTAAATTCAGTTTATTGAATTGAATTATCTCAAATGGGAGTGTGACATAGGTATGTGAGAGTCAAAGTTAATAATACACATTCCCTTTAGAAGACAAATTTAAGTACTTAAAAACTGAATTAAGTATTTGGTCTTTAATAAATTGAAATTACCAGTACTCCCTCCATTTGTAAAAACAGGTAGGAAAGAAATATTTCTGACGTTAATGTAACAAGAAATTTTCTAAAATGTGAACCCTCATCTCCAACTTACCTAAAAGGTAGTCCTGGCTGTACCTGTGATATGTTAATTGGGTTGTGTTTCCATCAAGGTTGTATCAGCTCAGTCAGGAAGCACAGTTCAATATTTACACAGTAAGCAGAGCACTAGTAAAGTTGTACGAGATTTTCTGGTCATATTGCTTATTATTGTGGTGGCATATTATTATTTGGGAATGACCATCCTAGCTGCCAAAAGGCTTCTCGGAATTTTTAACCAGACTACCAATAGCATGCTTGGTATAGAAATCTTTCATTTCCTTGGATAAGCAATATGAACAACTATCTGAGTCACTAAATGTGTCTTGCCCCATTTTGGTTTAAAAAAAATTACGCTGCCCCATTTTTCTAACTGATTCTGTTTTGGCTGAGAATTTTGCTGTTTGAACATATTTAAGCTTATATAAATAAAACTAAGTTTATAAAGCCCTTTTTATTTAAAAAAAACTAGTTTCTTATTTCAAAATATGCATGAATAACATTCAATTCACCTAATATCAATTGACCTAAAATCATATCTAAATTTAATGATTAAAGCAATAATCATCTCAAAATTTAAAAATGTCCTTTTCATCAAAAACAACAAATCCCTTGATCAGCTACTGGGCCCTACCCTTTTCTTGTTCTGGGTAATACATTAATATAATTCAAGTGTTTTTAATTTAAATTTATTTCGTTATTAAATTAAGTAACAAAATGTAATTTAATGAAAGAACAATTTAAAATAGTTTGAAACCTAATTTTATTTTCTTTCAAGAAACACCATTCCTTAACATTAATCTTTTTTATATTTATATACTAAAGTAACTGAATGGGAATTCCATAAATTTTAAAAAAAAATTTAACCATCTGTGCAATGTCATATTTTTATACAACTACGTATTCTTGCTGTTTTCAACTACCATAAAAAAAAAATTTATTAAAGTCTCTTGAATAACATGTTAAGTTATTTGTAATAATGTTGAAATAAATGAATATATATATATGTATGTATGTATGTTACAGTTGTAAATTTATCTGTAGTTTAACCTTTAAAGGTGTGTTTTGTAAATGACTTGATGAATAATTTGAGCTATTACATATACCAGGGGTTCCCAAACTTATTTGACCTACTGCCCCCTTTTCAAAGAAAAAATTATTCATCGCCCCCCTGGAAATTTTCAGTTCTATGCGAGTAAACAGAGATACAATGACAAATTTTCGCCCTTTTATGTATCTGTTTTTCTACCTATATAGAACATAGCAAAGAAATATGTTGTTGTAAATAAGACACATTGAAGCTTGAAACTATAAAATTAGTCCTTAAAATCAACAATAGTTACATTCGTATTACACACCAAAAATTAAGATGGCGAAGGACAATAACCATTTGATAAAAATTACAAATAACAGTAATATGAAGGTTTGTGCATAGAAATCAATTTATTTATATTCGGCTCTATTTTAGTCAGAAGCATTCTTAAATGACCTCGATTAATAATTTGCAGTCTGTTTCAGTTTTTAGTTCAAAGATTTGTGACCGCACTGAACCCACATTCCACTAAATATGATGAAGGAAACGCTATTAAGAATTTTTGTAGACTACAGATCATAATCCAGGTGAAGTGTTAGTATCTCTTTTTGCAGCCAGAACTGTTGATAGCTATGTTTAAATTTAAATTTTGATTCTTCATTTTTTAATACTTCTATTAGTTCTTCTTGTAATTTTACAGATTCCTCTGAGTTTGATCCTGAAAAAGGATCCAAAACCCAATCGGGTATGTTCATTTTAATGATATCTTCAAATCGTTGGTTGAAGTCAGAATGGAGAGCCTCCAAGTGCTGATAATAGATAAGCATGTCTTCATCATGTTTTTCTATTGTTGATAAATGTGGAAATTGGCTGAATTCCCCTCTTCCTAAAACTGTTTTGTACAGTAGAAGTTTTGCCACAAAAGCGGAAATCACAGTTTTTTATTTTATTAAATTCAGCTCATCGCCTTGGAGTTTTTGATTTGCGTCATTGAATTTACTAAACAAGTCTGTCAAATTGGCTATGTCATTTTTGGAATCGATAAGTTGATTCGTAAATTATCATCTTTGTTTTCTAAGAACTCTAGCAGAGTCAAATAGTTTATAAAATCGATCCAAACAGGCACGTTTTGACAGCCAACGAACTTCTGTATGAAGCAGCAAGCGATTGAATTCTTCATAGTTTTCAATGCAAAGTTGTCCAAACAAACTGTCATTCAATGCATTGCATCTGATTCTGTTGACTGCTTGAACTACATTCTGCAATGACCTATAAAGGCGTTCATTCAGATTTTTGGTAACTAAATGTTGCCGATGAATGACGCAATGCACAGCAAATACATTCGGAACCACTCTTTTTAAATATGCAAGAAAACCCCTGTAGCATCCTATCACCGCTGGAGCAACATCAGCAGCAACTGATAAGATATTTCTGAGGGGGATTTCTTTTTCTTTGAAAAACTCTTCCAATGCATGAAATATTGATTCCCCCTTGGTATCAGTTTGCAAATTTTTTTAAAATAATAATTCTTAGCATATTTTTTTCTTGTATGAATTGCACGTATGCTAAAATTAAGGCCTCATTTACTGGCAAAGTTGACTCATCAAGCTGAATAGAGTACTTGGATGTTTTTAAATGCTCACATGAGTCTTCAACATCTTGAGCCATTTCATCAATTCTTCTTTGGACTGTATTACTGCTCAATCGAATTTTCTTTTTAATTTCAGAAGCTAGCTTGTGTAGCATAGTGCGTATTACTTCAGTTATAGATGGTAGAATTAGTTCTTCCCCAATAGTATGCGGTTTTCCCAATTTAAAAATCATTACAGAAATATTATATGAAGTACGCAACCCATCGTTAAAACCTTTGGATTCTACTAAGAAGAGTTTTGCTAATGTCGGCTTTCTCAAAAAATTTTAATTCATTGCTTTAAAATATAAGATAAGGTTTTATCTTTCTTATCAGAATGTACTTTTTCAGATTCTACTAATTTTGATGGCGTCATCGCTAAAATATAAAACTACATTTTCAAGCGATTAATTAATTTAAAAAGAGTTCATAGTCTTAATTAAATTTTCCCTTATTTAAAGAATTATTCCTTATTAACGCACAACTTAGTTTACAATTAGCACAGATGATTTGATAGATATAAATAGAATAGCGTAACTATAAATTTTCGGCATTTGCACGAAATGTCAGTATTCTCCACTTCTAACTCTTAGATATAGAAAAAAATAACAAAAAGGAAAAATAAAATTAAAAACAAATAATTCGAAATTATTACGGTGACCACGGCTCTCGCCTATACGCCCTGTCAAACTGAAGACCAGTCACTACGTAGCAAAACCTGTATATGCAGTCGAAGGTTGATTTCCCAAGTTCGGAGCAGCTCATTTTTATAGGCCTGGGCGCCGGACGGACAGTACAGATCTGCCGACCAATTGGGGCAACCCTGGGCCCTTTAAAAACAAATTAAGAAAATCCACAAAAACTTAATTGGAGACTAGTTTATATGTGAGCCATACAAAAAATACTCTGAGAAAAAGAACTTTATGATTTCACTTGCCTCTCCTTCGATATCGGTAAAGGATTATACATCTATCTATCTGTATATATATATATATATATATATATATATATATATATATATATATATATATATATATATATATATACACACACACACACACACTATCTACCATGATTTGGACGCCTGTAATAGGAAAGAAAAGCAAAATTTATTCTTATTCAATAGTTGGTAGAGCCTCCGCGAGAGGCAATTGCAGCCTCAACCCTCCGGGGCATGCTTTCCACAAGTCCTTGAGGACGAGTAGTGGTATTTTCTTCCACTCGGTTTGGAGAATCACATGCAAGTTCCTTCACCGATTTTGGACGGTTATTGCACCCCTCAATTCGGCGATCCAACTCGTCCCACTGGTTCTCGATAGGGCTCAAGTCTGGGCTGTGGGCAGGCCAGACCATTCAGTTCACCCCATTGTCACCATACTAATCCATGGTGGACCTCGCAACACGACAGCTGGCGTTGTCGTCTTGAAGTAACATGGGTCCAACCCGTAAAACTGCCACAACGTAGGAAGCCCACTGTCATCCAAGATAGTGCAGTAGGCATCGGCGTTGAACTTACCATGAATTGGACCAAGGGTCCCAGTCCATACCAGGAGAAACAACCCCAGACCATAATTCCACCTCCGCCGAACTTTACTGTGGGCACAATGCATTCTGGCAGGAAGCGTTCTCCAGGCAGACGCCAAACCCAGACCCTGCCATCCGAACGGTAGAGGGTGAACCTTGATTAGTCGCTCCAGAGAACCCGTTTCCACTGATCTACGATCCACTTTCGACGTGCTTTGCACCACATTAACCTAATATCACGATTGGACTTTGTGATCAAAGGCTTATGGACGGCAACACGACCATGAAAGTTACGCAGGTGTGTTTCCTTATGGATGCTATTTATCAAAACAACACTCCCGGATTCCTTTCGACACCCCTGGAGTATGTGGGCAATCGGTTCGGTGCTGTTCTTCCGAATTTCTCTGGACAGCATCTGTCTATCTCCCAGTTTTGTGGGTCTGCCGACTCGGGGCACATTCTGACAATCACCGCACACCTTCCACTTCTGAATCAAATAGGCCACTGTCGATTTTGGGTAATTCAGTTCGCTATATATGTCCCATAACTAACTACCAATGGCACAATCCATAGATATGACCCTTAAGGATCGCCCATTTCTATGATACCCGACGGTTACACCTTTTTCGAAATCAGATAGTTCTGCACTTAGTGGCATCTTGCAAGTGACTAATGCTAATGTTGTTTCCTACACGATATTTAATGGCGGAGGGCGTGACTTATATCAGGACCGCAGATATCGTCATTTATATGGTCGTCCAAATACTTATTGATAGATAGTATATATATATATATATATATATATATATATATATATATATATATATATATATATATATATACTAGCTGTACCCGTCCCGGCGTTGCTCGGGTAATGTAATTACCAATTTTTTAGTAGCCTTAACCCTTTGTTAATGGGCGTCGCTGTCATCCTTTTCCTCACCACGATACATTATTTTACCCATATAAATTTAATCCTTTCTGGCACATTTTGGCAAAATTTTTGACATAGGATTACTAATCGAATATCAGTGCAATAGTAATCGATTTCCTTGAAAGCGAATATATCACATCCTCCACATGCTGAAATTCTTTGAAATCTTCATAGATTTTTTCCACAAATACACCACAAATTATGATATTAACTAAGTGTTGGCCAAATAAATTACGGCATTACTAAATGTGATTTTTTAATCGATTATCACTGCAATAGTAATCGATTTTTTTTAACCACCCAACCCCTCATAGAAAACAAACGCCCCAACACATCACGTGCATGACGTCGAAAAAGACACGCCTATTTTCACCCGCTTTACCTTCGTCCGGAAATGAACGAAATCTCCAAAATGAGATTTCTCGCAAGAGTTTCCGAATCATAAAATAAATTATCAAAAAATAACTACAATTTGTAAATTAATTTTGGTTCTGGCTTTCGAAACTGTGATGTCTAGGGTCTCTGAGATAAAAATTTCGTAAAAATGTAACGACATTTACGTATCGATTCGACAATTTGGAAAAAAGGGTCACGGACAAAATCGCGTTTTTTTCCGAAAAACGGGTGCGTACAGGCGATCGAAAAAAAATCACAATTAATCGATAAATTAAGACAGACAATTTTAATTGTGATTTCCGTATAGTGTCATCTTTCCCGTATAGGCTCGTCCGAAAAAAAAAAATTCTTGGACGGATACGTTAGGATTTACGGAGCTTTTACTCGTCCGGGAGCTCCAAATCGCGACTAAATATTTAATTACGGTAAATCTAATTAAAAAATCGAAAAAAGGGCTTCGAGGTGCATAATGAGACCTCGGGAGGCATCTTCGTGTCGAATCTCAAGACTGTCCGACCTACCGTCTTTGCGCTGCGCCGCGAGCAGACAAAAACTCGGTCACACACACACAGACTTTGCCTTTTATATATAAAGATATATAATTTGCTTTTTATCCGGCGTTACCCGGGTATTTATTTATCCCAATTATTTTATTACACAGGAAAAGTAATGAATTTTACTTGTAGTGTAAAATCTAAGCAATTTTATTTACTGGCATTTAAAATTATATATACAGTATATAAATTATAAAGTAAAATTACAAATTCGTTATAATATTAATTTAACCTAAAGCCTGATTAAAATCAACATTTTTAGTTTTCCCTCCAGGAGCAGGAATAAATTAATTCTTGGGTTAATCCATCCTTGAGCAAGCGTAAGTTGTCCGTGGGAGAATTTTGGCGATCTCAAATCCATTCTGCAGCACTTAATAGACTGCTCCTGTGACTTATTGTTAGTGATCTACAACGCAAGTCTCACTGGAAATTGCAATTAAAGTTAAAAGGGAGATCCATCGGAATGTGTGGTATCCGTGGGATAAAAAATGTTTCACCCTCTCCCTTTCCTGTTAAGATTGTCGCTTCAATAATATTGTCCAGCATCTTTTTTACACACAGCCTTGTGACGTTGCAAAATTTTGGCGGGTCGAGGTTCCGTAGTAAAATAATTGGAGATCCCAATTTAAGTAAAAGACGATGTGGTGGCAACTCAACCGGTTCAAATGTGTTTAGGATCCCTGTTGGGAAATCGACAACCTCATCGGCATATACTACGGTATCGATAGATTTGTATTCAGTGACTATGCCTGGTAACATGGAAAATATTTGATTGTTTATTTCTTATACATCTTCATTTTTAGCAGCAAGAATGGCCCTCTTTCGCAACCACTTCATATTGAGATAGTTTTGGAAAACAGCCGGATAATCTGCATTCTGTATCTATATGCTTTATAATTATGTCATCAACCCCCTAGCTAAATTATGTTTTCAGAGCCTCTTTCTATTTTTAATATGTAGTTGTATTTAGGTATCCCAAAATTGGGAAGTATTTTTTAATTCATGCCCTAATAAAAACAACATATTGTAGGAAATGATAAAAGTTTTGGTATAGGTTTTAGGTTAAAAATTTCAAGAAAAAATATTAATTAGTTAAGGGGATATCTTGCGCAGCTTACAGCAACTTGGGCACAATAAAATGAAATAAACATATGAAATATAAAACAAATAATTATGCCAACATAAATAAATATTAAACATTTTTCATATATTTAATTAAATTGTATGTTATATGTAGTATTAGAACAAAACAACTTTTTCAGTTTTAACAGGAAAATTTTGTAAAAAGAATATTATTTACCTACGTTTTGTTGATACGAGCACGCTGTAAGAGTAGGAACTCAGAGTTGAAACTAACTATTCTCTATTACTTTGCGTTCAAATAAATCCTGCGAAAATAAGCAATTCAGCGTTTGGTTTGGTCTCCCGCTTCCGGTAATAAAACTCACCCCTGTAGCAAAGTGCATATATCTCTAATTATATTTAACAACCTCTCAATGTCCTTGGCCCCACCTTGAATAGTTTCCCAAACTGTGTAAATGTGTGCCTGATTATTTTTTATTTTTGCATCAGCGGTACTCAAGCCCATATGGTCCGGATATAGTTAAGGCGGTCCAGTTTAAACTTTAAAGAAGATTTATTAGGCGGTATCATCAGTGACCGGAAGAGGTTAAACTCTGTGGAATGGGAGGCCTCTTCGTGCAAAAAATAGATTGAGGGGTACTGCCCAAGATGCTCAGGGCTGTAAATAAGACCAAATATAGAAACTAAGTCACTAGACACTTAACAAGTCTCACAATACATGATTGTTTCTCACCTAGGTCTTCCCCGTACACTCTGTGTCCAGTGTCCTCGGAATGTTCCAGTGTCACTCGGAATGTGTCCAGTGTCCTCGGAATTGTCTTGTCTTATTTCTTTATGCTTTCACCGTCCCCCTTTTTTCGTTCATCGCCCCCCCAAATGTCACCAGGGACGCTACCGCCCCCCTGGATCGTTCCAGCGCCCCCCAGGGGGCGATATCGCCCACTTTGGGAACCCCTGACATATACTGTATGTTTCATTTCCTGTTTGTAAATATGTGTTTTGAAACTTTGCTACTGCTGAAAAATGTTTATATATTTTGGTTTGGCTATTTTCCAGTGTTCACGGTCATAAAAAATATAAATAAAGTGACTGAAAAGTAGTACTCTTTCGCTAACTTAAAGCTCTCTTGACCTTACTCACCGTTATAGTATATCAATAATTAAAAGTTTATTTTCGTTATTAATGTACAAGGTATGACCTATAAATAAGGTGACTGATCACAGAAATATTACAATATTATATATTTGGGGGGGGGGGACCTTATTGTATTTCGAAGTACTCCCCGCTGGATGTAATGCATTTCTGACAACGTTCATACAAGTGTTGGAAACTTTTAGTGGGGCCTTGCTGCCATGTCGGACCCGCCGTGTGCGTTTTGGAAGTGTTGGAAACTTTTGGAATACAGGGTGGCTAATAAATACTGTGACAAATATCGAATCATTTAATTACACACAGATGAAATAGAAAATGGAAAATACAACAATATTATGAACATTATACATGAAAGTTTACCATGAAATAATTTTACTCGAATCGACCGCCATCTTTATCGATTACTAAAGATAATCTCTTACGCCACTGTCCTATTGCGGAACGAATCATTTTATGAGGTAATTTGTCCCATTCACTAAGTATGGAAGCTTTGAGGGAGTCCAAACTTCTGTGCTGCTTAGCATTTACTTTAGACTCTAAAATCCCCCAAATGCAATAGTCTAAAGGATTTAGATCTGGTGAAGAAGGTGGCCAATCTTCTTGCTTGATAAACTTCGGGCAATTGGCATGGAGCCATTCCTGTGTTGTTATCGGTGGGACGGTGCAGAATCTTGCTGAAATATCCAATTCTTTTTGGGATACAATCTGTTAGCATGTGGTAATAAACGTGTAGCCAATACTTCCTGTTTGTAATATTCAGCATTGATTTTTACCCCTTTATCGATGAATTTCAGAGGCAGTTTTCCATTGTGTGACACTGCAGCCCAAACCATAACAGAATTCTTGTTCTGAAAGCGTTTAACAGTTCGAAGATTTCCAGGTATATCCTCGAAGGTTGCTGAATATACAACATCATTTTTAGCATTATAACTTTGTTCTGTACAAAACAGCTTCTCATCAGAGAAAATTATTTTTTCAACACTTTTGCTACCGTGCCGGTTCAGCAATTTCTTACATCTTTGTAACCTTTTTACTATTTGTGCAGTAGTCAAACCTTGAACTTTTCTTTTGCGATAAGGGCGAAAACGCAGGTCTTCATTTATGATAAGTTGCATAGTTCTGCGACTGATGTTCTCTTCTGCAGCCATTTTATTTGCAGAACGTTGTGGATTTCTTCGTATCTTTTCACGAATTCTTTTGATACGTTCTTTTATACGAACAGTGCGTGGACGACCGGACCTTGGTCGATCTTTACAGCTATTGGTATCCAATAATCGATTTATAGTCGTATATATAAACGTCGTATTAAAACCAAGGCATTTTAATTGCTTAAATATTTTACCTGCAGAAAATCCGCGATCAAAAAGCTGTTTAACCATTAACCTTTTGGCTTCCATCTTTAAAAATATTCTACATGTTTTACTTTAAACAAAAATCGTCTGCGTTTACAAAAAGTTGCCAATCACACAAATAGATAGATAAATTGTTTTTCCAAACGATTAAAATTAACTCTTATTTTTTGGAGTGTTACAGTATTTATTAGCCATCCTGTAGTTTTCCTTCGCTACTGCTTTAAGTACCCTGGTAACAGAACCTTGGATATCTGAAATGTTTGCAAATCTGTGTCCTTTCAATGCTGATTTCAGTCTTGGAAACAGGAAAAAGTCTGGTTGCGAAAGATCAGAGGACTATGGAGGATGGGACAACTCAATAATCTAATTGTGGGCAGTTAATAGTTTCACACAGATAGCAATATGAGGTCGTGCAATGGGTACCACTTGCATGATCCCGAAGCAGAGAATTACGGCCTCACACGACGAATACGCACCAAAAGGAGGAGTTTTTGTTCATCGCTTAGGTGATGAGGGACGAACGTCGCACAAAGTTTGCTTTTACCCAAGTCCTCGGTCTCAGTAATTCGGACGATTCAATTAGTCCGCCATTATTCGAACGAACAAACGGCGATCTCGTAACAATAACTGCCGAACTCTGTTAACATTTGTCTGATCTCGTTCTACTCTTCACCGGTCTTCCACAACGATGCTCACCCTCCACGCTTTCACGACCTTCACGAGAGCGTTTGAACCACTGAAATACTTACTGCCTTGCGAGAAACAGTTTCATCATCGTACATTTCTTGGATTTCCGTTACACTTTTACCCAATCTGAAACAAAATTTCAAATTGACTCTGCTCCTTGACGCAATGCACTAACAACTGTTACGTTATAGCTACCGCATGAACAAACACCTACCTAGAAATTTTGAAAACGAAGTGCAAAATTTACGTAAGACAGGGAAGAACGCAATGTGCATGTGTCAGCGCGTAGAACTGTTTTTAATTTTCGAAAGTTGAGGGATTCACCTTACTTATCTGTCTCACCTTGTATTATTATGCTCCAGAACGTTTTCTCTTTGAAATAATTTCATTTAAGTTTTATCTTGGACTTATTTCAGTTGAGACTGCATATGAGAATATTTTTTTTTCCCAATGTGGGACACTTGTCTGAAGATATTCGTTTATACACCACAAGGATTTGTTATATTCTAAACATCTATTCACACTGTGGTATTTTTTTATCGACTGGCTCTCGTCGATTCGTTGTCAGATTTAATCTGTTCTCATTCTGAGCGACTTTAACCTGCATCATCTTTTGTAGAGTTCTTCGATGAGCTCTCCTTCGAAGACGATAATTGACTGACATACAAATAACATTGCTACCAGCATTAACTTCACCTCTTCTACTCACATTTCTGATTCTGATAGGGGCAATTGTCCCTCCCAAAAAAGCCCGGCCTTTTTTTTTTCATAGCCTAAAATTATATAATCGTAGACCGAATACTAAATGAGTTTAAATTTAAAATGAGACGATGATTATTTCTTTTATATATATATATATATATGTGTGTGTGTGTGTGTATAAATATATTGCACCCCCCCCCCCCCAAAAAAAAACAAACTGGGCTGGAGACGCCCCTGCTGAAGGTATTGGGTCGAGAGCGATACCAATGGATGCAGAAAAATAGGGGGACCAAAGTAAAACATGTCTCATCTTCGTCGGGCGCGGTTTTTTTTTTTTGCATTCATTCATCTTCAGATTACGATAACTCGCCAAAAAATGATCGTAGAACTGATCTCTTTACAATCTAAGACTACAGACATTTCTCTTTCAAACTAGACCTCATTTGTTTAAAAATATTTTAAAACGGACTAATATTTTCATCAAAAAATGAAACTCAGTTTTTCAAGAAATATCGTCACATGTGTGGATGTAATATCGATGAACCTCGAGTTTTTATTGTACAAAGAAGATATTTACGTCATCTGGAAGCTGAAAGCTTTCTTATTCATATAAACCTCATTTCAAGTCTCTATCTTAAAATTTCGATTTTTAATTGAATTTTAAAGCTGATAATTCAACAGTGATGGAAAGCCCTTCGCATAAGGATGACAACAGTAAATGGATGGAAGCTGTTACATTGCCCGAGAATCACCCCTATGTATCTCGCTATTAGCCGTAACAGAGGAGCTAGCCTAGGGGCAAAGCCCCTAGTTTATTTTTAAAAAGTACTTAAATTGTTTTTAAAAAGGGGATTTTCATAGAACATGAAAAAATACGTAATCTTTCCAGATTTCACAGAGATAAAAATAATCTAAAAACAAAGATTTAAAAAATTGATAAACAAAATAAGGAGAATTTTTAAATTGTCTTTGGTAGGCAACAACTGTTGAAGTTTAACCCTCAAATTCAGATGATAAAACAGCCCCAATGATTAGTACCCTCCCCCCCCCCCTAAAAAAAAAATAATAAATAAATAAATAAATAAATAAAAATATTTCGGTGTTTTTAATGAAAAGAAATAAGGTCTAAAATAGAAGAAAACTCATATTTAATGGACAGTAATTGAAGAATCACTTGTGCTAAATAAAATCCCATTTTATTTCTTTTTTGATCGCCCCCAAAAGGCACGTTTTTTTCCCTTTCTTTTTTTCTATCTGTGCGTGTACGTCTTTTTTTTAATTAGAAACAAAAATTTAAATTTAAATTCGCTTAACTCAGCAATAATTATAGCTTAAAAACCTCTACTGACCAATATCACGAGCACTCTTACTCAAATTAATCATTGTCATCATTGGATAAGTCTTTCGCCCAGGTACTTCGAAAAGAGCCATAATGACGATAGTGAGTTTAAAACTTTTTAATCATGTTTTATAGTATCAAAACTTCAATTTTTCACACTAAAATAAACTATCATTTTCTACTTCGAAAGCCAACAGGAAAATTATTCAGAAGTAATCATAAGTGTAGGAATTTGATATGTTTCAGTTATAAAAAGTCAAATTTATAAGTGAAATACCAGATAAATACTAGTCAATCAGAAGAGCATATATTTTTTTAAATAGGCAAAAGAAGATTTGAGAAAAATAAAACACACACACACAAATTAAACTTACTTCATCGTCGTAAGTTTTATTTTTCATTGATGCATGAACACATACATGCACGTATAATCCCACACGGGTCGTAATAAAACGACTCTAAGTGGGAAGACTTCAAAGCATCTTGCCCTTGTTTTATTAAATTTAAATTCCCTCTGAAAAAAGAACAAATATCGTAAGTTGTCATTATACACGGCTAACAGACACCGGAAATGAATTAATCTTAACAATCCCAAAATGATTTGGCATCTTTGATTTAGAAGGTTACCATACAAGGGTTATCATAATTTTCTATTTCAATACGCTTATCGCCTACTAGGCAGTGTTTGGCAAAGTGAAATTCGAAAGTGAATAATATTTATTGTTTTTCTTGTTAAAAACAGCGTGTCCAGGCGTAATTTTTATGAAAAATCGCAGATTTTAAATAAACTAAGGTTTACATAGTAAGAATTTCTTTAAGTATGGATAGGTTTCGAGCAAGAGTCCGCAAAAAGGAGGCAATGTTAATCTCCATAGGGTTTCCCAGTTTTGTTCTCCAAAGGTCTCCAAGATGACCGTTGAGGCGCAAGAGCAATTTGGAAAGTTCTTTACTCCCCTATAAAAAGTCCTTGTATGCCACTTCTCAGTCTTGCTAGAGCAGTCAGGTGCAGTCATGGACCACTAAACTCTAAACAGAAAAACGCAAGTTCTTAAATTCCACTTTGTAGTTTAAGGGGTGGCAACTTCAACTTCATTGTGGAATTTAAGAAGTTTTATTTTCCTGTTTGCGTTTTCTACACGTTTCCTGTAACTCTAAACTGTAATGACAGTTCTGAGGAGGTTGCAGAATTCCAAGGATATAAGGGACTTTTTTTTCTTAACTCTATATCGAGTAAATAAATTTTCGTGGCTCCGAGTTCTGTCTGTTATAGGGTGATCTTACAACTCTCCTTTGGAAACGGTATCCAGTGCAAATAGTGCTCATGTGCGCCAGTTCAGACATGAGGTAAATACGAGGGGTGTTCCGAAAGTAAGTTTCGTCATTTTTTTCACACGGAAACTTTATTGCCAAAACAAATACACCATGGCATCATGAACTATACACCTTGCAGTATTTTCGACATAGTCGTCACCGACATTGAGACATTTGTCTTAGCGTGCAATCACTTTGAAGAAACTACTCTGGTAAAACTTGGTGCCCTGCGATGCAAGGAATTGTCGCACAGCCTGCTCCACCTCCGCATTGTTTTGAAAGTGACGCCCTGAGAGTGCAGCTTTCAATCGCGGCAGGGAACAGATGAAAGTCCGATGGGGCAATATCGGGACTGTAGGCCGAGTGATCCAATCTCTCCCATCCGATGCAACGAATCTGATCTTGTGTGAGCCTTGCTGTGTGTGGTTTTGCGTTGTCGTCCAAGAGCACAACACCTTCACTCAAGAGCCTTGGTCTCTTTCGTCGAATCCCAGACCTGAGTTTGGTGAAGGTGTCGCAGTAGTGACTGTCTGCCATCGTGATTTGTACTGGAATAACCTCGGGCACACCGGTCTGCTGCTACTCTCTCTTCTTCGACGCTCTGTGCATGCGTTATTCCTCCTCCGCTGACGCTCCTTCCGTGGCTGCACCAGCAACGAATGTGGATACTTATGGCGATTTGTTTCACTTGGTGTACCATCTTCTCTTTTAAAAAAATGACGAAACTTACGTTCGGAACATCCCTCGTAATATCTCATCTAGTTTTGTCCGTAATATGAGCAAGATTTAAGGTTCTCTATAGAACTTTTGTAATCAGTCATAATCCAAATATGCTCTCTCCTCGAGGACAGCGCATCTCGCATGGCAAAAAACTTCTCCAACGGACTTAAAGAAGTCTCACGCGGAAAAAGGTGGAGATCCGCAAAGAATTTTTGTAGAGATCCCGAGTTATAGGAGTTTCCTGTGACTAAGCTGTCGATCCAAACCGAGCTTGAACGATGACATGATGAAATGTTTGTCTATCTTAACGCGGGAAATGTCATTCACAACATTCCGTCTGAAATAAACTTCTTTTCAAAATACTAACCCTTTTTCGTATAGTACATTCTCTTTCACATGCAAAATCTCTATACAAAATAATAAATCATATCAGTTGGTTAAGTTTCAAGCTACTGGAATAACCCTCCGTGGTGGTCTCTTTCATTGTTCCTTCCTGCTTGATCGAAAGAGAAAATCCCTCAGTCTCCCTAGCCGGGCGATGGCCGAATGGCTAGGGTGCTGGCATTTGGTGCCAGTCTGTGGGTTCGAGTTTTACTGTTGGCAGGGATGTTTGTAGACGTTCGGTATCGACTTTAAGCAGTAGGTCCCGGTCGAATTAGCCGTGTAACAAAAAATAACCGTAGCGCTCTCAATCAACTAACCTCCAGTCTTCTTAAAACTCTATGAGATCTTTCAGGTTACACCACAAGAAATGTTCTACTCTTTTTGAAAGATTGATCAAGACCTTATTTCGTTACTATTGGTCCCAGATTTGTAGTGAAGTCTTCCACTGCTCTTTATCGTATTCTGAAAAACATCAAAAATAAAAATGCCTTGGCCATTACCTCCTCGTCGGATAATATTTTTTAACATTTCTGGGTGTATTATCATCTCACTTTACGCCACCTCACCTCAAACTCAAAACAATGCCCTTCTGTCTTATTTTGTCTTTATTAATTCTGAGATTATTCGCTTTGCTTTATCTTCTTATGATAACATCCTTTAGAACTGTTCATGTAAGGATCTCGTTCATTCCACACGGAAAACCAGTAACACCTCCTACGGGTAAGGATGGAATTAGCATCAACCATTTCAAATAGTCATCAAACTGTTTTCAATACTTTTAGGGGGACTCGCGACCCTTAAGTCGAGGAAATAAGGCATGTTTTCATACCTTTTGACTCTCTGTAACGATTTCAATTTACTCCCAATTTTTCCAAATTTTACGTATATGATAAATTGATATATTTACTATAAGAAACAAATTTTCAATTTCCAAAATCATTTTAAATAATATTTTTTTAAAAATGCTTTATATATACCTTGTTTTTTTAGTATTTTTATTGTATACTGGCTTGCGCGCAGAACTATAGTTCTGCTTGCTTTACTAAAATTAATTTCATATATGAAATTAATTTTACATTAAATGTATAATTCCTGTTTTATATTAAAAATAAATAATCCAAAATATAATTTAACTGAAAACATTCAACATTAAAATATGTTTTTAATTTTTTAAAACTGCTCAAAATATACTTAAAAATTCTTTTTACTTTTTGCATTAATTTACCCCTGAAAAAATGACAAAATATGCAGCGATTGCCATAGTTCTAGTTCAGACACAATAAAATAACATGATTATGCAGCGATAAAAATTTCATGGAATTAAATTTCATAGTTTTTGAGATATCAGGTGCGGAATGATGCAAAATTGCATTTTGAGAAAAATGAGTTTAAAGTTTTACTTACCATAAACTTGATCAGTTATTAAATATTTGGACAGAAAAATCACTCTAATGGCATTTACTTAGTTACACCAATATTTTTTAATATTATTGTAAGAATTTTTGTAAAATAATGCATTTTTATAGATAAAAATCATTCATACTGATGTTAGGAAACAACTTCGATTATCAAACTGACTTATAAGATATTTTGGTTTTACCCTTTTTTCGATTCCTGCGAAAGGCAAAAAAGGAAAGATATTTTGAGAAAGTGGAGATAAAATTTTTAATTACATTAAATTTATTTTCAGCAAAATCCTATAGAACCAAATCAAATTACTGATGAACACATAACAAACTATAAAATAAATCAATTTTAGAGTATTTATAATTTCATACATTTATTAAAATCCTGGCTCATAAATTGTCCTTTCTCAGTGACGCACCCAGAGGGTGGGCTAAGGGGCCCTGCCCCCCCCCCCGAAGAAATAGAAATTTCATTATGAATGTTGATTTTGCATTATAAATATTTTTTATCCTTTCATCTCAACCCCCCCCCCCCCCTCAACCAAAGAAAAAATCCTCGGTGCACCACTGTCCCTTCTTGATCTCTTTGTTGTTGGGTCAACTTAATTTTAACTAATTTTATAGCTCTCCTAGCATGTAGAGTATTCTAATTTACCATTCTTTGAGCAGAGCTAACTCGTTATTAGTCACTGCAAAGCTGAGAGATAATAGCATTCATTCCTGGATGCATATGTAACAGACCCATGACAGCAAGCCTACCCTTTTTTCCTTCATTAAATAAAATAGCAGCTTCATACGCAGCTATTTATAATATTCTATTACCAGATCTAGATGTTTTGGGGGCATATCTGCCATATCAGTAAATTTAAAGATTCATTTGGATTCTGGGTATGACTATCAAGATACCGCTTCAAGAGATCAGGTCTTGACAAATCCTTGAACACTGGTATTATGGTATCCATCACTGCAGGTGGTAAAATGACATTATGATGAAAATTATCCACTTGAAACAAACAGCCTGTAAATACTTGCATGTGTACACCAGTCGGGCAAAATTTGCTTTCCATTCTTCGAAAGCTTTGCCTGATTTTTGGCCTTTCCAGGCTGAACAGATTCTTCAAGATAATGACAACACTTCTATGTCGATAACTTTATTTGTATCAGCATCAATTATAGTGCATACTCATATCTGAGAGGTATGCCCTCTTGTTTTCCAAGTGCCATCGACAATTACGGTGATAAAACTCGAACCTGTTTTTGAAGCCTCTTCTATTGCAGCATTTTCCATGCTGTCGATAGTAAGTCTTTGATGCTGTATTAACACGTTTGCATATTTTCTCATATGCATTCTGTATTACAGGTTTACCAAAATCCATGATACACAAAACGTTGTGAGAGGCTCCATACCTTGTTCAATGCAACATGGCGTACACAATATGCCTGTTTAATTCAGGCACATTTTTTTCACCAATCAGTTTGGAATTGTTTAAGCTTGTACTGAAGTGGCATTTTTCACATTTCATTGAAATTTAAGAAAATAATCCTATCTTACTTTTCCAAGTAACATTTAAAGATTTAAAACATACTTTACACTTTAAATTATCTCTTAAAAATGAATATAGGATATCTTTATCCATTATGACATATCCTTGAAATTCGTTGCCTTGATCACAATAACTTTCACTTGCAAACACTGCTAATTTTTTTTCATTGATGCACTGTCCCGATTACGGACAGTTTGTTCATCAGTTGATGAAGGAAGTGGATTTATACTACTCAATGCACTGGTATTGTCAGTGTTTTCGCGAGTAAATTCCACGTAGCTATTGCCATGAAAACATCGTTTTTTTAGCTCGATTTCCTGAAGCACTTTTATTACGCACCACAAAATTTTCCGGTTAATTCCCAATACAAGGTACCCCCATGTATTTCGCTGCGATGGAACCGCCATCTTGGTAACGTCTCCCATCGCCAAGTTGGCGATAGGAGACGTTCCCAAGATGGCGGTTCCATCGCAGTTGGAAACATGAAATTTACTATAAAATGTTGAGAGAATATAAACTTCAACAGCAGGAAAAATGAAATTTAAAGAAAAACCTATTTATTTTTTCAAATTTTAAAATAATGACAGAATATAAATTTCAACATGCCAAACTTTGCGTTCATTGAAAAACCATCAAGAAATTATAAAAATAAAGGTTAGATGCGATGCCGTTGAGAGTGAAAAGTTTCACTTTACTAAAGAAAATTTGAATGTTTGGTACCAAAATCCCGTTTTCGCAGACATGTTAGGCTTAAACTGCGAAATGTAAACAAACGTGGCAACCAAGAAAGAACAAATTAATTGGAAAACAAACTTACCGCTGGCTTAAAGAAACTCGTAGGCACACACGGGATCTTCGCTTCGCTCAGATACCCTTGTTTCACTCCGCCACGCTCCGTTACGCATCCGTCCAAAAATATTACAGAAAATCCCCAGCCGCTGGCTTCGCTACGTACCGCTGGCTGTAGTACAGTAAAAAAAGCTTCCGCTGTCTGTAGAGGTCAGTAGAAAAAAGCTTATCCCACAAAAAAAAATCAAATAATATTATCCGATCCGAATGTAAGAAACCATGGACTAGTGCGTCATTTACAACCCCTTCTGTACCCCCCCCCCCCTAGTCTCTCTTGCGAAAATCTACATCTAACAATATCCAAAATCCTCTCCTGATACCAACATAGCAATAAACGGCTAACTGAAAAGCATTGAACAAACACAACCCCTATTTTGCATTTTATCGCTAATTTGGCAAAAATCTAAAAAATATGCAGAAAAGGGGATACATCATAATAGGAAGTAAACAATCGCCAAGTTGGCGGCAGCCCCCAACTTCTTCCGATTAACCTTTTTTTTTCATAGTCTCAAATTATATAATCGTAGACGAAAACTATTCCGAGACGAAAACATTCTCACCGATTCAAGTTTGGAAAGTTTTACCCGCTAAATGAGAAATACGAAGTGAGTTTTGCTCCCGAGAAATGGCCTGAGACTACCGATTTTCCCCTAGCTTGCGTGAACGCCCTCATCGTGACGTCATTTCTGACGTTTCTCGATAGCGAGTTCTTTTCGAAAGGCCTGAGACTAGGCCCGAGAGATACGGATCATTCGTTCATTTCAAAGAGCCGTTCAGAGCGAACGGCTCTGAGCTGATTTTACCCATCTCTAGTTGGTAAACGAGTCTGCCGACAGACGTGCGGGAAATTGGAGTGTGTTTACTTCTTGATTAATGGAGAAATCCGTTTCTGTATAGATATTTTTGCTTACTAGATCATAGATCACTGGCTGTAAAGTTTTGTGGGACACATTAGTTAGTTGTTGAAATTAAAATTTCTGTGACCCTGTATGGAGTTTCTCTGACTTAATGCAACAGATTGTAGTGATTCTGTCTAGACATTTTTTCTTCTAATGAAGAAGTATATTGTCTTTTACTTCTAATACTCGCATACGCGCGAATTAATACTAATCTTCGATTAATCTGTTAGCAGATTTAAGTAATTGAAGGCTTTACTTTTTATGTTTTAGCTCATTCATTTTCGTTTTTTATCGTACTGTACGTAGAGACATCTTATTTTAACTTGGAACTGCGTTGAATGCTAAGAATTGCAAGAAATGGAGGAGCTTTTTCCATCAGAAATTGCGCGATTAGTTCTTGGCAAGTATATTGTTTTTCATACTCCTTTGATGATAAATAAGGTAGTGTAACTATACTATTCGCAACTACACTAGAAAAATTTTAAAATAATCTCTACTGCGAATATACTTTCTTCTAACGCGTTGTACAGCAAATTCATTGAAATGTTATGAGTTTCTCTTTTGAAAACAAAACTACCTCAGAAGGGGGGGGGGGGGGGGAGAAAGCAGTGGGAAGGGCTGGATATAACTCTTTAAATCTACCACAAGGAAGTTTTAAGGATGATTCACACTTATATATGGTCTTATGTTTTTGAAATTCTTAATATATATATATATATATATATATATATATATATATATTGTTTATTATTATTATTTAAATAAGAATAATTATGAAATATTACAACCTTCCATTTTGCAATAAATTTTATGTATTACTTCACCTTAACTAAACATATTTTGGCTGTTTATCACAAACTACTTTAGAGCATTCAAAGTGCTATTCTATAGAGATGCTTACAAATGCCCCACTTAGACGTGAGAGACAAGGGCTTCAGTCATTGAAGTTTTCTCTAAGGACCAAATTAAGTACTTATTGACTACAGTTGATATGCTTTTGATAAAAATTTCAAAATGCTGATTATTATGGCTTCAAGATTGTGTAATTCAAATATATTTTTAACATATGAATGCTGGTACTAAAATAATATTTTTTTCACAGAAGTTTAGAATTGTGTCATCTTTGGAGATATCACTGACATAATAGTTTTAAAAGACAAATTGTATTTGGGCATTAATTCTGTAGAAAAGGAACTAATGAAACAAGACTGAATTACATATATGTGTTCAGAAAAGAAATGTATTTGAATCATTAATTTATTAGTACCAATCACCTAAATTTTTTTAAGAACTCTAAAAGTATTTAATGAACTGTTTAATAAATTTACTAATTCTATTTAAAAGTATATTTGCATGTAATGTGTTTGTATATTTAATAGGTTTTATAGTTTCATTATAGTTAGACATGTATCTGAAATACTCATAAAGTAAATATTTTAAAATATAGTCTACATCTTCAATAATAGCTCAGTAAAGAAATATTAAATTTTAGTATGAGTAAATTTTGAAGAAAACTGCTTTTTTAAATATTCTGACAATAGTGCTTTTAAACCTATAATATACTGTGCATCTTGATAGGTTTTATGTGACAGCTATTTCTATGTAAAATTACAATTCATTTATATCATGTATTTTTATTTATTTCTAATTAATATTTTTTCCCCAGGATATTTGAAAGAAAACAAATGTGAAAAATCATGGAAGGTATTTTTAGAAGAAAGTTCAAATCTCCAGGAGTATTATCATTTGTACAAAAGAGGAAAACTCTATCCCACAAATGTTAATGGAAAATCTCTCTTAGATATTCTGAATGAGTATTGTACTTTAAAAAGTAAGATTTCTCACCTAGACATATATTGAATATCAGACTTGTAATTTTGTAATTATTTAGTTTTTTTTTCTTTTGTAATTTTCAGAAGATGCGGAAAATAATTGCAATAATGAGTTCTCCGAGAGCACATTTAAAGAAAAATGTAAGGTATGTGTTATCTCTTTTAAGAATATAGCAATGAGCTGAAAAGTTCATTAACATATCTATTCTTGAATATTTAAGAGTTGTGATGCATTGTGTGTTTGTGTATTTAACTGATTATTGTTTTCCTGTGGTTATAGAAAACTATATACAATTTCAGTAATTAATATCTGTCTGATTAATCAAGTGTTGAAAAAATTCTAACATTATTTAAATGAAGAGGGTTTTGCACAGACTTGAGAAAATTCGAATAGGCCTTAATCTTTTGGTAAGAAATTTAAGGTCTCTAAAAGTTCTTAATAGAGCACAGATTTAGTTTGAACAGCACCTAAAGATTTAAAATAGCTCCTAATTTGCAAAATCTAATTCATTTGTTGTTGTGTTGTGCCATAATAGGTCTCTCTATCCTCCAGTGGGAAATTTCATAAATATACAACCTTTTTTTAATCTTACTAAATTCTAAACCTATTCTAAAATCTCTTTTGACTTTCTTTACAGGATTTAAGCTCATGCTATTCATTTATTGCTTTCCCCCCCTCCCCACAGACACGTCTTTGTACTCAACCTTGCTGAGTGCACTGAGATAATATTATGTAAGATTCTGTTTCATTTTGTCTACATTTATATACAGGAATCTGATGTTTAAGACTTTCCATTAACCTCTTCACTACAAAATATAGATATGTAAATTGTCCTTTGGATTTTAAACTTTTCATCAACTTCTTTTCCTCTGTTCAGAGGATGGTCATTGTGGGAAAGGTCAGTGATATGTAGTGCTTATTGCTCTCCCATGGACTATGGGAGATGTGATGCAGATATTCTGTTTTCCCTAGTGTCCATACTGATGAAGCTGTTTTCAATAAACAAACTTTTAATGAGAAAAGGAAGCTAACCTTATTTGCTTATGGTGACATGTAGATGTAAAAGTTTTTATTGAAGTTAATAGTTTTTTCTTTGAAACATTTTTAGAACAATTTCTAAAAGCAAAAAAAGTTATCCAAATAAAAACATTTTTTATATATTGATAAGAATTAGGCAATGAAAAGAAATAAGAATTTTTTTTTATACATCAAAATTAAGTCATAGCAAAAAAAGTTAATGTTTTAATTTAGCTAAGTGTCTGTTGTGAAGCATTATTTTTCTAAATATTAGTGATTTTATCCAATGAAGAGGCCAAAATTAATTTCTTCATTTTGAATTGTTAGTTGGGTTATGCCAAATGTAAGTTTTTAGATAAATGTGTGTTTCTTCCTGTTCTGAATGTATATTTGTTTGCTCCACAAAAATACAAATGAGTTCTTCCTTGAAAAATCCAAATTCGTTCAGAGATTCTTGCTTTTCTGATTCCTGATGTTAAAATTTCAGTTCTTTAAGAAAATCTTTCCTACAATGGCTTTGCTATCAGTTATCAAGGAATATACCAGAGGTGGGGAACCTTTTTACCATTAGAGGCCACATGTAAATTAGGTAGTAATAACGGAGGCCGCATAAGTTGATAACCTATAAATGCGACTTTTATGAAATTATTATAGTTAGATAAAGTTTTAACAATTTGGTGCATTATATAGAAAAATAACAAAAAAAAATTATGTCCGTATTTATTTATTATTTGACATAAAAAGTTACAATATAAGATATTTTTGTATTCACATAAGGATAAAAACTTGTTATAACATTAATCATTAATTATTTTTTTTTCAGAAAAAATAATACGTTTTAATGTACATGGAGTCAGTCACAACAATAATAGTAAGAAAATAGTTTTTGTGTAGAGATCATATAACATGTCTGGTAGTATTGCTAAGAAACTCTGAGCATTAAATTACATATAAAGTGTAGTTAAAGTATCATACAATCAAGGTAAACGAAGCTCATTTGGATAAATATACAATTGTAGCGACTTTAGACAACAATTTCAAAATGTCAACTTTATTTTGGCCGACACTGTACATACATTTAATGCCGTTCTTTATTTAATTCTATTGATTTGGAAATTGTTGTAATCTATATAATTGAATATTAATTAATACAAGTGCTAGTTTTTATGAAGGCCGCAAGAGAAGATCACGGAGGCCGCATGCGGCCTCAAGGCCGCACGTTCCCCACCTCTGGAATATACCAATTAATTTCTTCATGTTTCTTTTTAACTGATAATGCAGTCTCAGGGAAATCTTGAATTAAAAAATGACCAGGATGAGATTTCATCCTTGAAAATATGTTTAGAAGACAAATAAAATTCTTATTTTTATTTGTACCTGAGCATCACAGCAGAATCAGAGTTAGAAAAATTTTCATCAGTCAAGTGATGTATTAAAACTTAGTATTTTATATGTGGAAAAATATGTTGTCTATTAGTTGGTTTTTGTAAAGGTATCTTTTTTGTCTAACTGTTAAAAAAGTTTTGGTTATTTGTATATAGGAAATTCAAGAAAATGAATATAAGAATTCAATAGTTAAACATTATTGATAATAGGGCAAATAAATAGTATTCTTGCTGTGGAATAAAAAATTACCCTATAGCATTTAGCAGTAAGTGTCTTTTTTCCCCTCCTTTCATCACTTATAAATTCTACCTTTTCTCTTGGCAAAACCATTATTCCTTATCCTAAAAAGATCCCATTATTCAAACATTCTGTATTGATAATGCTGTATCACGAAATGGGAGTAAAAATTCATGCTATGATAGGTAGTACAAACCCAGATTTTTTGACAATAATCTTTAAGAATAGATGCTGTTCCACACCATGAGAAAAAGGTTAATTATCTATACATTTCAGTCTTTAGAGAGTCATCAAATTGTACATTTTATTTAGGTTAGCAATTTGAATCTATTTTTAACTTGATAATATACAACTGAAAATAGTTTTGGAGCTGAAAAATTTGCATCTTGTCATCCCAGTACAAAAAATATTGACATGGTTCAGTGTGTAGTTTCAGATTATATTATGTTCTCTCATATTTAGTTAACAGTTTAAAGGTTAGTTACTATGAAATTAGTTTCAGCTGTCAAGTTTGTTTTTGATGATATTATTAGAATCCAGTATAATATTCAGCACTTTCCTGTAATGTACGTGAACTAAAAATCTGCATCATTAGTTTATTTAATAAATGTTTGTGATACATGTTTTATTAATAATTTTGCACTACAAATGCTGTATTAGATTTTGACATTACTACAATCGACTATGTTTTTGTGAGAATTCTGTATATAAGGGAATTACATTAAAAAAACAAAAGGTTATAAAAAGTAATGGAGTTGACAATGGTGTGCATTTTTCTCATCTTGATTAATTGAGGTGTATTGGAACCTTGTGTCACGCAGACTTGCGGTAAATGACATTTTTACAGAATTTTGTATTTCTGTGGAATTTGCTTATTACAGATTCATTTTGAAGTCTATTTGTTACATGTTTTATTCGAAAGATGTTTTGAGAACTTAAAAAATATTGTTTGGGAATTTAGTACCATATATGTTTTCTTACATATAATACAAAATGGTGTTTACTACAAAGTGTTGTTAATTTTATTTCAGTCTTATTAATTGATAAAAAACAAACTGGTCTATTCACCTTAGCATAAAATAGCTTATTATTTGAAAAAATTCTAATAATGCACTTCTGATATTGTTTTCTCTTTCTGTACTGTGTTTTGCAAGTAGCAGAGACAACAGGTAGAGAGCTCTGCTAGGTGATTCAATCTTATTCATCCTTTGCAGTTGTTTTTATTTTCCCATTAACTGTAACTTATGAAACTGAAAATGTTCCATTAGAGAAATTTTCATATATATATATATTTTTATATTTGTGCAAGTTTGTTTACTTAGTCTTTGACCCTTTTTAGCCTGCAAGCTGTTGTACAGCTGTTATCTGCTATATATTGTCGGACAGTTGGTGTTTTAACAATTTTACAATTTACATTCCTACTTAAGTTTACACAAAACATTAGTCATTTCAAACTTTACTGCCATCTATCTAGTGAAACAAGATTTTTTTAATGATAAAACTATTCTATGTTAAAAAAGAATGCTGATTTGGCAATGTAGCTTATATGTCTATAAATTCTGGGAGGGGGGGAGTTCAAAAACTTTTGAAAGACAACAAATAAATTTAAAAAGTTGTCAAAAAAGCACTTTTAGTTGAATGCTGATGATAAGGAATAATGGATTCCAATTTTTGTATTGCAAATAATAGAAATGGATTGAAATATTTGTTTAAATTATTCCTGAAGATAAACATCTATGTTAGTGAAGTATTAAAATTAGCTTGATTTTTTTCATGATTTTTGGATAAAGGGTGAACCTTTGGCTCATAGGTGGTCTTATGACTAAATTCTTGGTATATCATAATCTGTGAGTCAACTGTTTGTGTATTCTCTTAATAAGTATAGAAGGAAAGAACACGTAAGGAATAGAACACATCTAATTCTTATAATATAAAGGTTTCAATATTATGTACCATAATAGCTTTTACTTTTTCTAATTTTTTTTAGATCATATTGGAAGAAATTGTTACAAATGCTGTGGAACATATTCTTCAAAAGTATTTCCCTTCTATTTGCAGTAAGTTAATCTGATCATAGCATTTAAGTCAGAATGTAATTTTAGATTTTTTTAAAACTTCTATTGAAAAAAATTTGTAAAAGTAAACATTTTTTGTCTTAAGAAAATTTTAATTAAAAAGTTAAAGCTTGGATCTGTGAGTGCATCATGTTACTGGCTATTTGCTTAATGTTACATCATATTACATAATGCTGTACCTTTTGTTAGTCTGTTGTATTGTTTAATCTATCTGTATCCTATTAATTGTCATGATGGTTCACTGACTGGCCTGTCTGTAAAATCCTATTTAAATCGTTTCTGGAAGATGAAATATGATAGAATGTAATAGAAAAGGTGACTCAGGGCAAGTGCATAACTTCTAATTAACTTCTTCAGGTGTTTAATTTAAGAGTAAATTTATGTAGCATTTTATATTGTGGCTGAATTATATAATAATGAATGAGAGTAAAACCAAATTATTCCTTGAAATTAAAGTTAATATTTTTGAATATGCGATTAATTTTTTTCCCTTATGCAACAAGGACGTATCTTCATAAAATTCACTCATCCATACCATGAAATTTTGTTGGCTTTTTTTATAATGGGAGCACCCTATAGCTGAATCAACATTGCTCCCTACTAGTGGACAGTACAAGTATATCCAAGTCCGAGTCAGGATTTGAACTTAAGTCCACCCTGTTGAAGCTCATGATGCTAACCATGATACCATATGGGCAGCCCATATGATAAAAATAATTATTTATGATTTTCATGCAGTTTTATTTTTTTTTAAGAGAAATAATTTAGCATTTATTAGTCTCATTTGGAGTCTTGGGCATGAGCTTTAAGTTTAGCATTCAAAATCAAGTCCTGTACTGAATTTTAAGTTATTGTGAATAGTGTGTAACTACTTATTACTTTTACAAGTAAAAAGTATTGATAACTGTTTTTAATTTGCTTTACTTATCCATTTTATTTAATAATTAATTTTTTTTCTGTAAAAATTATACCGAAATAGTTTTTCTTGTTCTGTGATGTGATTTTCTTAAATTTTTATGCAGATAACAGTCATCATAAAGGCAACTCTCCATTTGATGTGACCCTAGCAATTAATTCATCAGAAGTAAGACCTGGAAAATGTATTGAGTATGAAAATAAAGCTGAAAAAAGTGGAGAAAATAATAGAGTATTTCCACATAAAGATAACACAGTTGAAATTAATTCTCATAATTCTGAATCAGAAATGGAATTGAATGTTAATCAGTCTAGTGAACAGTCTAGCTGTGAAGTGAATGCTATGACTCATACTTTAAATTTTATTGAATCATCAATGTCGGAGTCCATATATTTGCAGGAAATAATCAAAGTAGAGAAAGATGATAACTATTCTATTCTCGGAAATTCCCCTGAGAAAAATATGTCTGATATTAGAAGCCAGGATATAAACAGAGATGAACTGTCTAATGGTACTTCTGGGTGCTGCGATGATTTACATTCTACTAAAAACAAACCAGGTGCAGTTTTGGACAATCCTTTTATCGCAGATTCTACTTCTGGACATGAAAAAAATGCTGATACAGTAGTATCAAAGCAAGTAAGGGATTCCGAGGAACCGGAAATTATAAAGACCATAAAACTTGAACCTAATCCTGAGAGTAACTGTAATGAGGATAAAACTACAGGTGCAAACTGTTTTCAAAATTCTTTTATCATAGCACTACAGGATGGTAGTAATACAGCTGATATTAGTAAAACTACATTATGTGACACTCCGAGTACTATTGGCCATGTGGATAACTTTGGAAATAATATAAGCTTTTCAAATAATCATTCAGGCTATGCACTTCAAACTACTCCATTTTCAAGTCAACCTGTATCAATTAATGACATGTCATTCTCATCTGTTCCTACCTATATTATGCCAAACTATTCATCTAATGGTCCCTTTATGCAAAATAATGCTCAGTATAGCTTTGTCATTAATACTCCTACTGCATGGAAAGAAGCAACTGTTGGTTCATTCCCTCTTACCTTACCTAGCATCCATTCAAATAGCCTGGGTCCTGTTCTGACTTCTGTTGACTCAATTGGGAATAACACACCATCTGTACCAACAGTTTGTGTTAGTAATGCATTAAGCCCTGTCTTGACTGCTGTTGACCCAGTTGTAAGCAGTAACGCTGCATCTGTCTCGGGAATATCTATAAATGCTGAGAGTGTACATTCCATACCAAACTCGGTAACATCTGATAAAGCAACTCCAAACTCAAATGCAGAGTTAATGCCTAAACAGACACCAGGTAGGTATCCCATTTTCTTTTATCTCTGTGCATTGCAATGAGTTGAGTAATTATAATTAATAAAAATTTGTTTTCATTCCGTTCTAAGTGGTTTTAAATTATGAAAACTTTAAAAATCATACCTTGTATATATTTGTGTGTATATAAATCATAATAACTACTGACTTTATTAAAGATAGCTGGCATTCTTTACAAAATGTAATGCAATAATTGGATATCAATTACATTATAAATCAACTGAAAAATCCTTTATACTACAACAGAAACTTGAAAATTTTACCCATAAAACCTGATATGGAAGTTAGTTTTATCACAACATGTAATAATTAAATTATCAGTGCTTATTTTCCACATTTTAATACATATTTCATTGAAAAATGAATTGTCTAGTTTCTGAATATATATTGTAGTCCTGGGTGAGAAAAAATCAAACTGCAGGTTAAATATGGTTTTGAAAAATTCTGTAAATAAAAATTATTTCAATGATTCTTTTAAAAAAATTATTCGAACTGTTCTTACTTATGGGTTTCAGTACAATTCAGGTCATTGTATAGCTTAATTTCTTCTGAATCTATTTCTAAAAGATAGAGTCAACAATTTTTAAACAAATGATCTTTCTTTCCTTGTAGTGTAAATAACACAGAAACTCTTTTATATAATAGTCAAACTAAAATGATGCATGATAGGTGCTTCTTGCTAGCAATTTTTACAAAAGCAATCTATATGTATTGATTGTTTTTGTAAAAATATATTATATTAATAATCATATTTGAATTCATCTATTAAACTAATAGAATTACACTTTATCATTTAAAAAAATTATAGTGATATTTTGAAATAATGGTTTCATGATTTTTCCCTGTCCTCGAAATGCATTTTATGTAGCATAATCCTTGATTCAATGAATAGTTTATTTAATATTTCTCATGAAAGTTTTTGTAACTTATTTGATAACTATAAAAATCATTTCCTCCATCTCAGTTATATACATATCTCTCCTAATATTTCCTTGTTTAAGATCTAGGCAAAACAAAGTAGTTCTCTCCTCTGAATATCATATTAATGAATTAAAGCCCCTAAAAGCTAGTTCAATTAGATTATGTAAGGCTTGTAATCAATAGGTGTCATTCTCCCGAAAATAGTGTTGAAAGTTATTCATCTTGTGCACGTTAGAATCCAGATTTAGCCTTATTTAAAAAAATTTTATTTTGGTAAATAGAGAAATAGACCAAATATCAAAGGTTGGTTTATGATTTAGTATCTTTTGAAAAAGTGGTCACCCCCCCCCCCTTTTTATAGATATCATAGAGAAACCTTATGTTGGTGTGTGTATGTGTATATATCTGTAGCTTGGTTCTAAAAGAGCCAATGTCAAAATTGTTAATTTTGAGAAAAGACATTCAAAGATATTGAACATTTTGCTGAATGTTATATCTTTTTCATACTACGAGTCACTTTTTTTTTGCTTGTTCATTGTTAGTGTAAAAAACATTTTTCATATAAAATTTTTTTAACTGTTACTATTTTATATAAAACATATGCCTCTGTAAGTGAACCAATGACATTGATTCACTTACTGAGAACCATAATGGTTTAAATTGAAACTTTTATTATAAACTCAATCTGAAAAAAATTGACATTGGCTCTTTTAGAACCAAGCCACCTATATATATATATATATATATATATACCGGAACATCACATAACGAGCATAATTCGTTCTAGAGTCATACTCGTAATGCGAAAAAATTTTTCCCATATAAATTTATGTAAAATACGATAATGCGTTCCATGCCAAAAAATACACAAAATTTTTTATATGTAACTTTTATCATTTAAAGAAAATTACTTAAACAAATTCTTAAGGAGCAAAATCATCCATATGTAGTTTATTATTTACAAATTTATGACACATATCTAATTTTTTTTTACTAGAAAGCTATCTAGCGACATTTGTTTTTCTTGGTGCTTCAAAATTTGCGAGAAAATGTGTCACCGCATTGTCATTGAATAAATTTATAGCGTGCATAGCCACCATCAGGGTGATGCTTTGTAACTTACGATGTAACAGTTTCCCATGCTTTCATCATTTCTTTTATTGCGCCAGAAGATTGTTTCTTCGTCCTTCTCCACTGACAAACTCGCCTACAACTGCTTGCTGTGAAAGACACTGCAGTTACATTAGCTATTCGGTGGTCAGCTCTTGGTTGTGCTCTTCCACAAGCTCCTCAATATCATTGTTATTCTCCAGTCCCATGGTATTTGCTTCTCGAACCATCCATGACTACACTTAAATTCTTATTTTTCGGCCGTTGATGATCCCAGTGACGTGAAGAGGGGACTTCATTCCACGTCACTCGTTATGTGAGGTTCCACTGTATATATATATATATATATATATATATACATATTTTATATGCACAGTGAGACTTCTCTAGCTGGCCATATTTTGTTCAGAACCGATTAAAGACTCCATAAAGGCAATGCTATGGAAGAAACTCCTTTTCCACAGCCCCTTATTTTAGGAACCATTAACCATTTATTTAGACATTACTGGCTACTATAGAGAAGTTTCATTGTATATATTTTAAACTTATGACACTCATTTAATCAAAGTTTTTATGAAAATTTTCAAACATGAAATGTGTTTGTCTACATTGTATTATAAAAATTTATTTATAGATAAAAAATCCCATAAAAGAAAGAACAAAGGTAAATTATCTAAAAAAGCAACTAAGGATAATGAATTCCAAGTTAAGTTTAAAGGAAAGAGTGCTGAAGAGAGACAACCTAAGAGAAGACTTTTGCCATTATATCCATCATCTTCATGTCCATTGGAAAATGGAAAGAAAACAGATAATAAAAACAGCACTCCTAACGATGCCAACCTTCAACTTAAAGGTAGACCTAGACCTATACAACCTAAGATGACAACCAGACGAAAGGGCAAATGAAATTACATGATTGTACAAAACGTGGCGACACAATTTTTAAAAGTGCTGAATGTATATATATCTTTGAAAATTATGTATATTTTGTATGTTTATTTTCAAAGTTTTATTAAGATTTTTAAACTTGCTGTGTCTGTTTTATCTAGTCTAAATAAACTGATATTGAATTAACATGTTGTGACATAACCTCTATGATATGGAGCATTTACACAGCATTGTGGAAAAGTTTGATACAATTTATACTGAAATTTCTTTGTTTGATGCTTGTTGTAGAGAAATAAGGATTTTATAAAATTTGATAAAAGCTTTCAAAATAGAACAATGCAGTTCTCTGATATGGCAAACACAAAGACATTTTTTACTGGGCAAATTAAAAAAATATATATGTCTGTTAAAAATACTGTAAAACATGGTTTACTAATTGCCTTATCCTGATTCATAATTGCCAATTTGTATTTAGGAAAATGTGCAAGAGAGATGAATTCTTAAAGTTCATGGATGAAAGATTACTATTATTCATAATGTGGTAGTATCTAGGACAATTTTTATGAAGCATTAAAAGGTAGCATATATGAATATATACCCTCTTTTTCATTTTGTAACTTATCTGTGAAGTAACCACTTCTCCAGTATAATTCTGAACAAGAGAAAATGTATCTGGTGTTTTTACATTTTTGATTTAAATGTTTTCAAAAGAGAAAGATTTGATACACTGTGTCAGGGCTAATATTGTAAAGTGTTGGTGAGGAAAAAATGTCTTATAAAAATGATCACAGTATAAAAGTAGCATGAAATATTTTAGACATTAGTTTCTAATCTGCTGTATTGAGACTAAGGCAGAGAGAGTTTACCAAGCTTTCTAAATTACATCCTTGATTTACATAGTGTTCACTTTTGACCTAATTGAGGGCAAGGTAAACTTAAATTTTCACTTTATCTTTAAGAAGCATTAAATCTCAAGCAAGTAGTGTTGCTTGAGCCACTTTGTTAAAAAATCAAATTCTGCTGTTTATAATTACCATCTAGCTATGATATGCATCAGAAGTACTTTAAACATGTAAAGAATTGTTTCCTTCAATAAACCTTTAAAAATATTTTTATCAGAATATCCACATACCAAAAAATGTAGTTATAAAGCTTAAAGAATTTTATTCTATTAATTTTGCAACATGCTTTACAAAGTAACACATATGAAAAGCAGTAGTGGTCGTATTTTTTACCAATGTGTCTTCATTTGTTAAATGATTTTTCTCTTTCACAAAATTTTAATGTTAAACAAAAAATAAAAATTATATTCTGGTGCATTGTTTTTCAAAATTTTAATTTTCAGTGCATATTAATTACAGTGCAAGTTTTTTAAAAAAAAATTCTGTATGGCCTTTTAGAAATGCAATGAATTATTAGCTGTTGAAAAAAGTAAGAGAATGAAAAATGGTTAGAAAATTGCAAAAAATTGGGCAAGATGTTTATTTTCAAAAATGAAATATTTACAAAATTGGCCGTTTCTTGTCCATTGAAACTTAGTCATAACCTTCACTGAAATATCTGTAGCTAACATTCTGAAAATTTTTAAAAGTTAGCATGCCTAATATTGAAGGAATTTATTTTAGGTGCATTGTTAACAATTTAAAATGTCTATAGTACCAAAATATTAAAGTGCTAATTTTGAGCACACCCAGAATTTTACTAATTTCTTTAAAGATGAAATGTATTTTATAATTTCATTAGACATGCAATCACAACTTTTGAGATATTATAAGGATAAATATTTGAATATTCATAGTATTTCTTCCATTTCAAAACGGTTTTGTTAATTTATGCTACTTAGAAATAAGAATTTGAAAATATTTTTTCATTATCTACACAAATGCAATGCATTATGCATACTGTCCGACCACGGAAGCAAGGTCCCTGGAAGCTGTTACACATGCGCGAGAAAAGCTAGTCTACTTAGAAAATAGGGGAAAACGTCATATATTCGGATGTGTTTGTTTGTGAAATATGGAATGTATTTCAGACTGCTTTTTGTCCGAAATTTTAAAGTTATTTTTTAAAACTTTATTTTTGATCGAATATGTGAATAATTTCAAAATAATAAAAAGAAAGAAGCAAATCTATTTAAAAAATAGGAGTTTTATAGGAGTGGGTATTTTCGGATTACATCACAATCAAAATTATCTAAAGCTACGTTTTCGGTGGTTCTTTTTTCTGAAGTTTCCTCGGAGATTCAAATTTTGGAGTTTCTTCACCCTTTGCTTCTCTGCATATTCTTTTTACACTGGACATTGATATCCCGATCATTTCACTAGCTCTCTTTAGGGATTGCGAAAGTGGAACAATAACATTTCCTTCTAGTGCTTCTTTATCACACAATTTAATTACATTGTGTATTATACGTTTACAATCACTACGGAACGGCTTATTCCGAGCAGTTGTGTTGAGTAAAGGATCCATTAATTTCAATATAATAATCAAAATAACAGACGAGGAAAAAGCAAGCAAGCGCAGTTAGTAACCGATTCTAAAGAATGTGGAGAGACTACGAGACTTTTCCCCCTCCTTCCTCAGCAGCCTTACCTACAGCGCGAATAGAATCGTCTTGGCACTATGCCAACTGTGGTTCTTCGTACTGTGGTCGGACTGTAGTAATCTATAATCCTGCGAATGTCTCAGGACAAGTACCTCCGCATTAGCAACAAGTAATCCATAATCAGATGTTTTGGCACCCAACTTGAAACAAACCTGAGGAAATCTTTAATTCTAGGCTTTCTTTATATGTATTAACCTTGTATTGACTGTACAAGAAATTTTTTTTGCAAAACAATGCACCAGTGATTTTTACTGGTACAGACAACGTGTAGATAAAAAAAATCCACTATAAAAACATGCAACTGCAAAAGGGTAAAACAGGCATGGTGTTAATGAGGTAGGGTATCACACACGGTTGGGAATGCTATCACAAATTTATAGGGTCCCATTATTAAAATGCAAATATATTTGCATTCTATGTGTTCTGCCAAATTTATAGGCCTAAAAGCAAATTAACTGAGAATATATATACAGTACAACCTCCCAAATCCGGAATACTTTAATAAATGGCCAATTTTACTTTTCTATTTTACCGATAGATGTCGCTACCAAAATGATCGGTAAAAAATTGCGCTTCCTTTCAAAGAAGTGACAGCAGCGATTTTGAGGGCTTTCAAGAATCTGAGAAAGAAGCTGAAATAGCAAAATTAGTAGAATGTGCGAATAAAGGCAACATTAACTTGGATAATTGGTCATACAGGAAGTTTTAGACATCGATGAAAATGTGCCGATCGTTTATTCTCTTACACCGCATTTACGCAATCGCGATAGCGGCGAGTCGAAACGCGGGAGGATGTGTAAACGGTGTTCTCGCAGTTTCTTCGCGCCAATCGTGGTGCTCGCTTCGGGAGCAGTTTTCTGGCACGAATCAAAGTGGCGAATGGCGCCGGGGGTCAAAGAGGAAAATGGCAACGGGAAGTCTTGTTCACAGCAGGAGGCGAGAATGTGAGAACAGTCACTCGCGTCGATGCAGGAACGTGACTAATGTCTCGCGAATGTCTTGTGCCGCATTTGCATTCACGATCGAGCCACTCGCAAGACATTAGTCACGTACCTGCATTGACGCGAGTGACCGCTCTCACATTCCCGCCTCTTGCTGTGAACAAGATTTCCCGTCGCCATTCGCCACTTTGACTCGTGCCAGAAAACCACTCCCGAAGCGAGCGCCACGATTGGCGAGGAGAAACGGCAAGAACACCGTTTACACATTCACCCCCCCTCAATTCGACTCGCCGCTATCGCGACTGTGTAAATGCGGTGTTACAGGTGGTGCGATCGCAAATGTGTAAATGCAGCATGAGAGATTCTGAAATTATTCATAGTGTTGTAAATAACAAAGGTTATGATGACAGCGATCGTGAAATTGATTCAGAATGTCCCGAAAACAAAAAAATGTCAACGGAAGACCTGATAAAATCATTAGATTAAACAATATTAGGCTTAGAACACCGGAATTTTATCTCGGAACATGAAATTATATCACTATATAGGATTCGAGAAAAAATTTCTAATAAGCTGAAATTAAAACAACAAACATTATTGACTGAAATGTTTAAATTATATGTTCTGTATTTAGGTTTATTTAATAATTAAACGATTTTACTTTTTTGTTTAGTGTGTTCATTTTTTTCTCCTAAAATTTTGTAGTGTTATTTAAAAACCTCTTAAATCCGGAATTGCCGTGTCCTGAACGATTCCGGATTTTGGAGATTGTACTGTATATATATAACCACAGGATTTTTTTTGAAAAAGGGAGGCAGGCAGAATCACTCATTCCTAAATAAACACCAAAAATATTTTAAATCAAATTCCATGCCACTTTGAAAATTCGATGTTGATTTTATAAAGTTTTAGTGTCTTGTTTACTTATTTTCATGCATGCCTAAAACAGTTAAATTGTGCTTATTTGTACAGGCTAAATATTTTAAATTATGTAGAAAATATATTACTTGATTTAAAATATCGTAATTGTTCATGTATGTATCAGATTTCTTTTATTAGAAGTTTGTTATGGATAAAAAGTTATTTTACCGTAAAGAGTTTTAATACATTAACTTTTCAATGAATGCCTTTTTTTGTACCTCAGATAGGATTTATGGAACAATTTATAAACCTAATACTCATTGCACACACTTTACTTAGTCTTAATTTTGTGTTTTAAGCCCCCCCCCCCTTTAATCTTAAATTCATTGTTTTTATAATAATATCAATAGCCTTGATCTTGAAACCTGTCATTGGATTTAACCTTATAAAATACTTAAACTTTCATTAGGTTTTAAAATTCCTTTACTTTGTCGATTCTTGGTGGAAAAAAAAAGGAATTTGTATATTGCTAGACATTCACAACTAAAATAATTATAAAATTCTCAATTAAAATATAGTTTGTTGCAGTATAATAAGATTTAACATCTCATTTGTATCTTGTAACACATTAATTAAATTAAAACAGCCTACAGCTAGAACTTGTTTTTTTTATAGTTACAAGAAAACAAAAACAAAATAGGATCATATGCTCAATTTCTATCAATACACTTTTTAAAAATAGCATTTTATTTGTAACAAAAAATATTTCTAAACATACATAATCAGATTATCAACAAATTAATAGATGTTAAATTCTAATGATAAATTTTGTTAACTTTTTGAGGAACTTACTGAGGTTACTGCGAAAACATTGCAAATGAATAAAATATGGCAAATGAACACTACACTTCATGGATGTAAATCAGTTTCTGAAAGAGATTCTTAAAAGGATCATATTACTCAGTCAGTTGTATCACTTGAAGTTATGCCAATCTAACCTATAATGCAAGTATTCTAGTCATTGTGAATTTCTCATTAGATAATTAAATGCCTTTTATACAATACACAATATCGTGCTTGTGTATCAAAACTTAAGTAAAATACAACAGAAATTGGAGACTAACCTTTTAATGGAAGTTGGAAATGTACAAAAGCACAGGACAGGTCTAAACACAACACGTTGACATGATATATAACACCAATGCCAACATGCATTGATGGAAATATGGTACAAAAATGTCTTTACAGAGGTAACATTCACAACAGAAGATTTTCAAACTAGCTGGACAATATACATAAATTTGGAAAGCAAGAAAAATTAATTTACAGGAATTGTGTTGCTAGAATCATTTTGACGTCATCATGGTTACAAATTCTGAAAAGGGAAAATAATGTTAATGCCATAATATAAGAAACTAAATGCAACTTAATATAATTTCATTAAACAATTAAAATAATTCATATATTCTATCTCTCAGACAGAGAAGGTTGTGTATAACAGTGTTAACAACCTTTTCGGTTTTTCAGATGTAAAATTTTTTTACATTACAATGAAAAATCAAACTTTTAAAAGGTACTATCATATTTCATTATTTAAATATAAAGTTTGAGGAATCAGTGACAACAGTAGATAATGTACATTTAGAACTATTTTTAACTGGGGCTTCAGATAATTTTTATAGTATATGTTTTCATTGTATTAATTAATATAATGCATATAATATGGCATCTACATAAATGTGCAGGAAGGATGTTAAATATCAATATATTGAAACATGCACATTTGGTTTTTGATACAATAGGATCTGATGGTTTTTGACTATTCTTCACTTTGATGGAAATAGATTTAAATTTGTGAAAACGAAAAAAAAATATTGGAAATTTTTAATCAATCCCATTTCTTAGCAATAACACAAGAAAGTCATGTATCAAATAACTGACATTTCAGAAATTAGATAAAACCAGAATTTTTTGAAAAAAATCTCTGCAATTTTGAGCAAAATAAAATTCCAGTAAATTGAGCGCTTTCCTATATTTTTTGCTCATTTTGAAAATTCGCAGTTCCTCCTAAGCAAATAAACCCCATCATAACTCAGGTTGTCAGAAAGTTTCTGAAATTCAATTTCGTAACTTAATAAGGACTCTTAAAAGAAGTTTCAAAAATTTTTAAAGAATCTAAAAAATTAAATGGTACAATTAAAAATAAATGCAAAAAATTTCAATTTTGATGACTACAACTACACTATCTACCAATAAGTATTTGGACACCCATGCAAATGACAATATCTGCAGTTCTTATATATGTCACACCCTCCGCCGTTAAATATCACATAGAAAATAACATCGGCATTAGTCGCATGCAAGATGCCACGAAGTGCAGAGTTATCGGATTTTGAGAAAGGTGTAATCGTCGGGTATCACAGAAATGGCCGATCCTTAAGGGACATATCTAGCAAGCTGAATTGACAGTGGCCTATATGATTCAGAAGTGGAAGGTGAGCCGTGATTGATGGAATGTGTCTGGAGTCGACTGACCCGCAAAACTGGGAGATAGAGACTGACGGATGCGGTACAGATAAATTCAAATGAACCATACCCAACTGATGGTCCACATATTCTAGGAGTTTCAATACACATCCGGGAGAATTGTTTCTATGAATACCATCCATAAGGAAGCACACCTTGGATTTCATGGTCATGCTACCACCCACAAGCCTTTGATCACAAAGTCCGACCACACTGCTCAGTCAATGTGGTGCAAAGCACATCAAAAGTAGACTGTATATCAGTTGAAACAAGTTCTTTAGAGCAACAAATCAAGGTTCACCATCTACCATTCGGATGACAGGGTCCGGGTCTGGCATCTGCCTTAAGAACGCCCCCTGCCAGAATACATTATACCTACAGTAAAGTTTTGCAGAGGTGGAATTATGCTCTGGGGATGTTTCTCCTGGTATGGACTGGGACCCTTGGCCCCAATTCATGGTAAGCTCAATGCCAATGCCTACTGCACTATTTTGGATGACAGTGTGCTTCCTATGTTGTGGCAGTTTTACAGGTTGGACCCATGTTACTTCTAAGACGACAATGCCAGCTGTCATGTTGTGAGGTCCACCATAATATATATTGGTATGGTGACAATGGGGTTAACTGACTGGAATGGCCTGCCCAGAGCTGAACCATATCAAGAACCTCTGGGACGAGTTGGATCGCCAAGTTAAGGGGTGCACCAACCGTCCAAAACCGGTAAAGGAACTTACGTCTTCTCCAAGCCAAGTGGAAGAAAATACCACTAGCCATCATAAGGACTTGTGGAAAGCATGCCCTGGAGGGTTGAGGCTATAATTGCCTCTTGTGGAGGCTCTACCAACTATTGAATATGAATAAATTTTGTTTTTTTTTGTATCACAAGTGTCCAAATACTTATTGGTAGATAGTGTATATTAAAAATGTCTAATTAGATAAACTTTGCTTAATTTTTGCATGTTTATATAGATTTAGTTTAGCATGTCTATATACAGGGTGTCCCAAAAGGTCGTCTACAAACTTAACATGCTGGTCTGTCATATCATGAACAAGATTTACATAGGAATTTGTGTCCGAAAATTCAAACTGAGACCGCTAGAGGGCGATAAGTGCAGGTTTGGATGAGGAGAAAAAAATATTGACAGCGGTGTTAATATGATTTTTATTACAAAACATCATTACATCACAGCAAATGTTGAAAATTCTTTCCATTCGCCACAATGCACGCTTCACAGCGTTGGCGCATGGATTCATGAACCCGTTCAAATTGGCCAGGAGTGTCACGGACACGTGCTGCCGCTTCCATGATCCTGGCGATAAGATCCATGTCCGATGTTACGGGTGTCTCGTACACTATGGACTTCATGTGTCCCCACAGGTAGAAATCCAGGGGAGTCAGGTCGGGGGATCGCGGCGGCCATTGGACTGGTCCACCTCTACCGATCCAGTGATTAGGATAAGTCCTATCGAGGTATTCTCGAACAGCGTAGCTAAAGTGGGCAGGCACTCCATCATGCCGAAACCACATGTTTCGGCGTATAGTGGCTGGAATGTCACCCATCAGATCCGGCAAAACTCTTTCTAAAAAAATGCGATAGGTATTTCCGTCGAGGCGTTCAGGTAGAAGGTAAGGGCCAATCAACATGTCACCGATAATATCAGCCCAAATGTTTATGGTGAAACGTTGTTGATGTGCATGGCCACGTGTACATCTTGGGTTTTCATGCGCCCATACGTGCATGTTGTGCAGGTTCACGACACCATCCTGTGTAAAGCAGGATTCATCAGAAAACAAAATCCACGATGGAAAATCTGGCTGTGCGACCCGATGTTGCAAAGACATTTGCTGCATTTGACACACACACACACATATATATATATATATATATATATATATATATATATATATATATATATATATATATATATATATAGTCTATTCCGGTTAACCGCACCACATCGGGACACAATCATTTTGGTCCTAATAACCGGCTGGTCCGATTAACCGGAATCTACTGTATGTGTGTGTATATATATACACACACATACACAGAAGAGACCAAAAAACTGGTACAGGCATGCGTATGCAAATAATGGAGATATGCAACCAATCAGCACAATTCAATGTGGTTGGCAGTGCATATACAAGACAACAGGTATCTGGCAAAGCTGTTAGATCAGTTCCTACAGCTACAATAGCAGGTTATCACAATTTATGCGACTTTGAACATGACATTATAGTCGGTGCATGAGAGATGGGACATATCTCTGAGATAGTGATACAATTTGGATCTTCGCACACAACCATTTCACAAGTGTACTATGAATATCATGTATCTGGTAAAACATCAAATCTCAGACAGCGGTACGGCTGTAAAATGTCCTTGTAAAAACTGGAACGTCGACGACTGATGAGAATCCTTAAACGTGATAGACATGCAACACTTCCTCAAATTGCTGCAGATTTCAATGCTGGGGCATCAACTAGTGTCAGCGTGCTAACTGTTCAACAGACCACCATTGATATGGGCTTTCGGAGCTCCAGGCCCATTCGTGTACTGTTGTTGACTGCATGGCACAAAGCTTTACGTCTTGCCTTAGCCCGCCAACACCTCCATTGATGACTGGAAACATGTTGCCTGGTCTGATGAGTCTTGTTTCCAATTGTATCGGACAGATGGACATGTACGAGTATGGAGATAACTTCATGAATCAATGGACCGTAATGTCAATCGGGGAAAGTACAAGCTGGTGGAGCCCCTTTGATGGTATGGGGTGTGGGCAGTTGGTGCGACATGGGACCCTATATACATTTAGAGACAACTGACAGGTGATGGATACATAAGCATCCTGTCCTATCATCTACACCCATTCATGTCCACTGTGTATTCCGAGGGGCTTGGATAATTCCAGCCAGACAATGCGACATCCCCACGTTGAGAACTCAAGGATCACTCTTCTGTGATTTTAGACACTTCCATTGTTCATCTAAATCCCCAGATATTAACATTATTGAGCATATCTGGGATGCCTTGCAACGTGCTGTTCGGAAGAGATCTCTCTCTCTCTCCCCCCCCCCCCCCCCTCGCACTCCTATGGATTTGTGGACTGCCCTGCAGGATTCATGCTGTGAATTGCTTTCAGGATACCTTCCGACATAAGTTGAGCCCATGCCATGTCATATTCCGGCACTTCTACGTGCTCGTGGGGGGCCATACATGATATTAGGCAGGTGTACCAGTTTTTTTTTTTTGCTCTTCAGTGTATACACACTTGCGAGCAATAAACAAGTGCAAAATTCAAGAATCTTTGAGAAAAATCTGCTATACTGATTTCTCATCTCAGAACAGTAAATTAATTTTTGCATGAATTTAATTTTCATGAATTAAATTTTTTTTTCTTAAGAGATATTTTTAGTAATTGCAAGTTTAATATACTCTAAAATTCAGCAAAACTTAAATTTTGCTTTTGTTGTGCAAGGCTTTTTCTAAAGTATAGAAACACAAAATTATTATGTAGCCTATCCATGTGATCATAAAAATACATAAAATTTCAACAAAAAAGCATCCTCATGGATCATTGTAAGATATCACTAGGAATAATCCACCTTCCATGCATTTGAAACTTCGATGGAATTGGATTGCATTTTTAAGCATTAAGACAAGTGAAAAGGAGTTCATTTTATGTTATTTGTAGTACTATAAAACATACATTTTACCACTTAACTCTCTGAGGGATCTTTTATAAAAATAGCATGCCCCGAGGTAGATGCAAGAATTTAAAAAAAAAAAAACTGATATTAAGATTTCATAAGCAAGAAAATTCATGGCCTTTACATGCACAACTAGATTTCTTGTGACCAATCTTAAATTCTGCACATTTTTGGGACTTGCATAACTGGTAGTCTAATTACACAAGCCTATCACAGAGAAATGAACAATGGTATTACAGTACATTCTAATAAAAGTAGATATTTTGTCTTGAACTAAAACTGATGCAACTTCTAAATACAACTAAGACTGTACAGGATAGAATCTGTTATCTGTCAGATAACTCGAGCTTAATTTCAAACATTAGAAAATGCAGATATTTTGCCAAAATTTAAACAATAATACACACACACATTTTGTGATTGTGTAGGGGGGGGGGGGGGGGTAAAAAAAAGATATTTAAATATACAAAGGATGGACTTCAAGACAAGATTATTTTGTGACTAATCCCCAATTTTCCCTATTCTCAAACTTTTGTGACCAATAGACAACTTGAAAACTAATAGAAGATATAAATTAAAACTAAGCTCAAACAGAACAAATAAACAAAAAAGACGCATGTTAATTAGGACATCTAAAGTAAAATTTAAAATAAACCCATTAAACTTAAACAAAAATAAGAAGCAACACTCTTCATTTTTTATTTTAAGCCTGAATCCACATCATAAGCACGAATATATGACAGATTTACAATTTTTTAAATATTATTCCTTAATGTATTCCCCCACCCCCTGAAATGAAGTTCATAAAAATAAATTTTACTGTTCATATACTAGTTACTTTTTAGTCTGTTTATTTTATTCAGATTTAATAAAGAACCATTCCATTAACAAACATTGTCAACAATCATGATTGCTCTTTATGGAACAAAACCATACAAAGAGCAAACAAAACCCAGAAAAAAAATTTTTTAAATATAAATGTCTAAATTTATAACTTTTATTTGAATATTTAATAATTTAATGATTATATGTTCAGAAATCTATGATGCTTATTTAGATAGTACTTTAATCTTAAAATGTGACTGGATTGATTTATGTAAATTTAATATTTTTGAAAACTCTCTTTAATGGCTTATGTTTCTTTAAACAGATAAAGGGTATACCTATGGGAAATAGCTATTCTAGTGCATTTGCCAACCTATTTTTACATTTTTACGAAACTAAATTTCTTAACTCAAATAATGTTACCGGATTTAGATATATTGATGACCTCATAATTTTTAACTGCAACGATTTGGAGTTTCTTAATCAAATCTACCCAAAGGAACTTACTTTAAACTGGACTAACGTTAATAATCTTTGTGCGACTTATCTGGATTTAAAAATTAAAATGCAAAATAGGGAAATAAAAATAGGGATTTATGATAAAAGGTTAGATTTTAACTTCGAGGTTATTACGTTTACCAATTTCCATAGCAACTTAAACTATAAAATTTATTATATTTTTTTACTCACAACTTTACAGAATAAAAAACATATGTAACAACGCTGGGGATTTTTTGGAGGCATGTAGCATTTTCGAGGAAAACTTAAAAAACGATTTCCCTAAAAATTTTGGCAATTTAAAAGTTAAAAAAAAAAAATGGCATTTAGACTCAGGAATTTTTAAAGATGTTTAGAATAGTATTTGTGTTTTCATTTGGTTAAGTTGTAATGGGGTGGTGGTGGGGGGGGGTGGGGTGGGTGGAGCTATAGTAATGTTACAATGACGTAACCTTTAGGATAGAATTGGCTGCTGTTTCGCCATAACCGTCACTAAATTATTTTAACCGTCATTAAATTATTTTTAAACAAATGAGGTATTGTTTGAAGGAGAAATGTCTGTAGTCTTAGATAGTAAAAAGATCAAAATTCTAAGATTAATTTTTGGTGAGTTATCGTAATCTGAACATTAGAGTCAATATTTTTCCACAAAACATAAAATAAAAAAAAACTTAAAGTCCGACAAAGATGAGACATGTCTTACTTTCTTCCCCGCATTTTTCTGCATCTATTGGTATCAATCTCGACTCCATACCCCCAGCAGTTTTGGAGGAGATAGTGTGACAAGCTTTTGACAGCGGCGGCGCCAGTTAGTTTTTTTTTAGAATAGAGAGATACATATATATATATATATATACACACACACACACACTATCTACCTATATGTATTTGGACACTGATGCAAATGATTATATCTGTGGTCCTAATAACACACCCTCCACCATTAAATATCGTGCAGAAAAAACATTGGCATGTAAGATGTCACAATTGCACATGTTGCATGCAAGATGCCACAAAGTGCAGAGTTACCTGATTTCGAGAAAGGTGTACTCGTTTGGTATCACAGAAATGTCCAATCCTTAAGAGAAATATCTAGCGAGCTGAATTACCCAAAATCAACAGTGACCTATATGATTCAGAAGTGGAAGGTGAGCAGTTATTGTTGGAATCTGCCCCCAAGTAGACAGACCCACGAAACTGGAAGATAGAGACCGATCGGTGCTCTCCAGAGAAATTCGGAAGAGCGGCACCCAACTGATGGACCACATACTGCCGGATGAATGCTGAAACTCATGGAGTGTTGTTTTGATGAATACTAAAAGGAAGCACATTTGCTTGGTTTTAATGGTCATGCTGCCGCCACAAGCCTTTGATCACAAAGTCCAACCTCGATACTCAGTTATGTGGTGCAAAGCATGTCAAAAATGAACCGTAGATAAGCGATAACTACAAGATAAAGACTTTTTATATACCTTGTTTTTAAATTTTCTATATAAAAAAAAAATTACATGCAGCTTCTTCATGAGCTGCAAACGAATTTGCATCTTCCATAGTTAATTATGGATTTCAAAATTATGAACTATAATTTGAAGGAAAAAAAAATAAGAATTTCGCAGAGAAAATATCGCAAATAGCATGTGGGAATAAAAAATTATCCCATTGTAGTGAAAATGTAATATGCTTGGTTCACTATTACGTTAATAGATGGCGCCTGTATCGCAGTTACTTTTGGCTCCAGACACTATTCGTATTTTTACGTAATGGATTTTAAAATATGGAATAAAGATGGCTAAAAGTATTAAAATAATGCATTGTCATCGTGTTCTGAGCTATTCTAAAAGTTTCAAATGTCTAGCTAGTCGGGAAGTTAGTTAAAAATCGATTGCAAGATTTGTACCAGACAAACACACCCACAAACAAGAAAGCAAGTTAATAAAAGCATGATAAAAATGGATTCTCTGGAGCGACGAATCAAGGTTCACCCTCTACCGTTCGGATGGCAGGGTCTGGGTCCGGCACCTGCCAGAATGTATTGTACTTACAGTAAATGGATTGGTATGGTGACAATGGGGTTAACCGAATGGACTGGCCTGCCCAGAGCCCAGACCTGAACTCTATCGAGAACCTCTGGGACTAGTTGGATCGTCGAGTTAAGGATTGCAACTGTTGGTGAAGGTACTTGCATGTCTTCTCCAAGCCGAGTGGAAGAAAATACAACTAACTGTCATAAAAGGTCTTGTGGAAAGCATGCCCCCGAGGGTTCAGGTAGTAATTGCCTCTTGGAGGTTCTACCAATTATTGAATATGAATAAATTTTGTTTTTCTTTTCTGTCACAGGTGTCCAAATACTTATTGGTAGCTAGTGTATATATATAAAACATGGTTCCTACTGAATTTTGAGGAATTAAATGTTACTTTTCTATCACCCCTCCCCAAAAACAACTTTAATAAATGACAGAAATTAAACATTACTCTTTCTTCATTTAATATTTTACATTAAAAGACTGCTCTTATATCCCTCCATCAATTTATCTTCATTTATATTAATGAAACCCACTCCTGAGCTCAATAACAAAAACTTGTGCTCTAATACACTGAATAGCCAAAAAAACTGGTACACTTGCCAATATCGTGTAAGGCCCCTACAAACATGCAAGTTCTGCAACATGACATGGCATGGACTTGACTAATGTCTAAAGGTATCCTGGAGCCAATTCACACCATGAATCCTGCAGGGCAGTCCACAAATCCATAAGAGTGCGAAAGGGGTGGAGATCTCTTCTGAACAGCCAAGATATGCTCAAAAATGTTAATGCCTGGGGATTGATACGGACAATGAAAGTATCCAAAGTTAGACGAGTAATCCTGGAGCTACTTGGTAGCAACTCTCGGCATGGGGGTGTCGTATTGTCGTGCTGGAATTGTCTAAGTCTCTGAATGCACAATGGACATGAATGGGTATAGATGATAGGACAGGACTCTTATGTACCCATCACCTGTCAGTCATCTCTAGACATATCAGGGGTCCCATATTACACAAACTGCACATGCCCCATACCATCACAGAGGCTCCACCAGCTTGAATAGTCGCTGTTTCACATGTATGGTCCATGGATTCATAAGGTTGTCTCCATACCCATACACGTCCACCTGCCCGATACAAATAACTCGTCAGACCAGGCAATGTGTTTCCAGTCATCAACAGTCCAGTGGAGTTGTTGGACGGCTCAGACAAGGCATAAAGCTTTGTGCCGCACAGTCAACAATGGTAGACAAATGGGCTTGAAGCTCCAAAAGCTCATATCATTGACAGTTTGCATGCTGACACTTATTGGTGGCCCAGCATTGAAATCTGCAGCAATTTGAAGAAGTGTTGCATAACTAAGTCGTCTAAAGATTCTCTCCAGCTGCCGATGGTCCAGTTCTTTCAAAGTCTTTTCCTGGCTGCACTGCTGTCAGATTTCATGTTTTACCAGATACCTGATATTCATGGTACACTCGTGAAATGGTTGTGCGTGAAAATCCAAATGGTATCACTAACTCGGAGATGCTATGTCCCATCGCTTGTGTATCGACTATAACACCATGTTCAGAGTCTCATAAATCGTGATAACCTACCATTGTAGCTACAGGAACTGATCTAACAGCTTTGCTAGACACCTGTTGTCTTATATAAGAACTGGTGACCACATCGCGTTACACTGATTGGTTATATATCTCCATTATTTACATATGCTTGCCTAGACCAGTTTTTTTTGTCTGGCCCTCAGTATATGAGCATAGTGCTGGTGATACCATGATATGTATGGCATTAGAGATCCGAATTTATAGTGACAAAATAAAGTAATAAATTTAGAGCCCACAATCCTGCCCCATATAAGAAAACTGTTTTCAGATTGATTACAAATTAGAAATGCAGAGCTAAGATCAAATTTGGAAGGCAATTCTATACATATCAATAAAGTAAGGATTAGATATTAAATCTATACCAAGGTATAAAAAAAATTTCTTACCTTCATAATTCACCTGTCCATCACCATCTATATCTGCTTCCCTGATCATTTCATCTACTTCCTCATCTGTAAGCTTTTCTCCAAGGTTTGTCATAACATGGCGTAATTCAGCCGCACTAATGAAACCATTACCATCTTTATCAAATACCCTGAAAGCTTCCCTGATTTCTTCCTCACTATCTGTATCCTTCATTTTTCTTGCCATCATAGTAAGAAACTCTGGAAAGTCAATGGTTCCATTGCCTAGTATGGGAAGAAAAAAAAAACTATATCCCCAAAAATTATGTACATTTTATGCATTTTCAAAAAAGTATGAAGTAATCTGTCTGAAAAATATTGATCGAAAAGGCCCAAAATCTTGCAGCTTCAAAAAGAATTAAATCTTGCATATCTGTACCGATATTTTGAAAATGTTAACAAAATATGTCTTACTTAATCATTTAGAGGAACTTTATATATGAACATTAAGAATTCTTTTGTAAACATAAGGTTAGTAGATATAAAGACTTGTAAAAATAATTTACTCAGGCAAAAAAATCTTTTTTTAAGTGCTTAAAACTTTAAAATTTCTATGAATACTTCAGAAAATTAATATAAAAAAGGATTATTTATACCTCTTTATCCACACTGAAACACAATTGGCATTTTAAAAAATTTACAATTTTTGCTGGCAAGTTATTACTGAGTATGTCAGAAAAACAGATTCAAAACAATTTACATTGAATAAATACTCCAAACATTTTATGAAAATTATTTCAACTGAGAACATTCACGTAATGCATCTGAATACATATGGTTAAAATATCACAAATGTCATCAATAAACATTTTACTCAAATTTGACTAGATGTGAATGTTTATTATTCATATATTTGAACAATTACCAATCAGCCTGTATAACAAACTTTTTCAGCACAAGGTAAAGAATCAAGCTGTTACCCGAAATAGTAAAAAATTATAGACTAGGGGAAGTCAAGCCTAGAGTTAAACAGAGCAGGTTACACACTCGACACTAAAATCCTGATAAACTGTAGGCAAATTTTACATGCGTCACAAAAGAAAAAGGTTGTAAATAAAATAGAGATGGTCTTTAAGATATCAGATTGTTCATAAAGGAATAACAGGGTGGCTACAAAAACTGAAGCAAAAAGTTCCCTGAGTTTTCCCTGATTTCCAGAGTGTTTTTCATGAAATTCCCTGAGTTTCCTCGTCCGTTCGCAGAGCAATTCCCCGGCTATAATGATAAACTTGACACTTGACACAAGTAAAAAATACTTTTATTGTATACCATAATAGATAGATAATATTAAGTTATAGATTGAACATTTAATAAACTACATTTTTACAACTTCAGAGTTTTCTAGCCACCTCACTGAACAAAATTTTCAGGGAAATAAGGTTGAGTTTCAATATAAGGTGTATTTGGACCTTCTTGCTGGCGAATCTTTAAATAAGTAGTACAATGATCTATGGAATTCTAAAATTTTCCAACCAGTCGCCACAGTTCCAGTTTTAAATGCAACATTTATTGCATGCAGCCCACAGGACCCAACGTTTAAAATCTCTGGTCCTCCATTTCCATCTCTTATGTTATCTTAGATGTCTTTAAAAAACTTCTAGTTCACATTAGGACCATCCATGGAAAGCCATAGAAGCTTATTTTTTATATCAAAACTCTTCATAGCATCTAAAAAGGCAGTTAATAAATCAGAAGCACGACTCCGCTGAAGGAATACCGATGTTAAATAACAAGTTCTTACCCCAACTTCATCTGCTTTTCAATACCGCACATTCAGGTCCATCTGTTGTTTTGGGGAGATTTTTGTTAAAGAATTCACCAAATCCTATGACAAAATATTCAGAAGCAAGAACCTCTTCTAATAAGGCTTTCTCAAAAAGTGGTGAAATACCATGAACAATTACGTATGCCATTTTATCCCGGCCCAATTGCATGCTTTTGGCGATATCAGAATCTGGGAACATCCTGGAGAAACATTTCAAATCTTTCTCCGCAGACCGTAATGACTTATGTGTCATTATAGATTGCAAGCACCACAGTATCTCAGCTTCTGTAACATTTTGTTTTAAACAGTAATTTTTTATGTTGCATGACTGCTTATTCTGTTGAGCCTCAAGAAAAGCTGGAGCAATAGTATCTATATCCTTCGACTTGTTCTGACAGGTTACATTTATATCTGTAGAATCAGATAAAGTAGGTGTTTTGGATGATGCAAAGTAGCTGCCAACACTTCCTGATAATAAAACATCTTTTTCATTCTCACTGTTCATATTATGCTTTTATGACTTCTCACTGCTCGTAAACCCATATTGCTCAAACTAAACTTTCATTGGCATAGTTGGCAAAAGGCTATGTTCTTATTGCCTGGTACCTCCCTGCGCCAGGTGAACTTTGACTTCCAATGCTGTTGAAATGAGCTCTTAAATTGTGACATTTTTTTATCTAAAAAAAAAAAAAGAAAGAGAAATAATAAGATGCAAGGAATAAATTTAAAAGAATATGAATGTGTCAATATTAAATTTAACTGTAAATAAAACCTCACATTAACGCATAACAGCCACTTCTCATTGCTTATTACCGATAACATACAACATAGCTTATTTAGTAATCTTTTTCAATAAAATAAGAGTATAAAGAAATTTATTAATAAATAAAACTTACTTGTAAATTAAAATTTTTTTCATAAAGCAAAAATAATTTTCTAAAATAATATTCAATTGACAATCCTAATCACTTCAAATAAAATTAATAAATTCAACAATCTAATTTAATCTATTTCAATTTAATATAAATATATTATATATTACTATATTATGCTGTATATATGTATAAATATGCTATGTATAAATATATTTAGCTAAAAGAAAAAATATAAATTAAAGAAAATCAGGCTAAAAAATTAATGACACGTGCAAAATATTTATGCAAAAAATCTAAGCAATCTATTTCAATTTAATATAAATGTATATTATATTATATTATACATATATATATATATATATATATATATAAATGTATAAATATGCTATATTGTCCAAAAGAAGTGTGCAAACTAAACAGAATCAGATTAGAAAATCAATTACCAAGAACACGTGCAAAAACCCGGAAGTGCGAAAAAAAAATCAAAGTGGTCACCTACACAGCAGAAAAAAATCAGTGTACTGACGTTTGACCCTTCTGAACCGGCCGGCTTACTATTACAGCAATTCTTGTGACGTAGCTCATCGAGGTGGCTCTCCCGAGGGGAGTTTAGCCGGACGATGACCAAATACCTAAGGAGTTGGCTTTCGGTACGAAAGTCGGAGTTCGAGCAGTGGCGTAGCGAGAGGGGGTCTATTATGCCCCGAGCGCCACTTACAGAGGGGCGCCAAATGGTCCTTTTCACTAATTCTATATATATTACTATATGTTTTTCGGAAGGGGGCACCAAAAAGGTATCGTGGCCCGGGCGCCAGTTATGCTCGCTACGTTACCGGGTTCGAGCGGCACTCTTTGCATGAATGTTTGTTGCCTTTCGGAATCAGCTTTAAGCTGTAGTTCCCGGTCGCATATTAACTACCTATACTCGAGTTTGAACAACAGGGAAATTTCAAGCCCGCTGATTCGTTGGTTTCTCCTCGTCATCTATGACATCACTTAGCGCAATTTCCAAACACTTCCCGTGGCGCCATCTTTTCCCCTGAAACTGATTTATTCATTACAATATACCATTTAGATTCCAAATTTTAGTGCGTATTTGTGAGTAATTGTGCTTTTTTTGCTCAAATGTCTGTTTTTTCGGAAGATAAACTTCCATTCTCATTTTGTAATGAGGTGGAAACAATTTCATCAGGCTTAATTGTTCTTCGCAGCAATGTTAAAAAAATATATATATATATTATATATATATATATATATATATATATATATATATATATATATATATATATATATATATATATATATATATATATGTATATATATATATATATGTATATTATAAATATATATATATTATAAATATATATATATATATATATAAATATATATATTATAAATATATATATATATATTATATATATATATATATATATATATATATATATATATATATATATATATATATATATATATATATATGTATGTGTATATATATATGTATGTATGTATGTGTATATATATATGTATGTATGTATGTGTATATATATATGTATGTATATATGTGTATATATGTATATATATATATATGTGTATATATGTATATATATATGTATGTATGTATATATGCATATATATATGTATGTATGTATATATATATATGTGTATATATATATATATATATATATATATATATATATATATATATATATATATATATATATATATATATATGCATGTATATATATATATATATATGCATGTATATATATATATATATATGCATGTATGAATGTATGTATTTTAAATTTAAACTCATTTAGTATATTATGGCTACGATTATATAATTTTAGGCTATGAAAACAAACACGCAGGGCTTTTTTTTTTTGGGGGGGGGGGGGGGTAATTGCACCTACTGCCCCCCTTGGAGCCGCCAGTGCTTGGCAGTAATTAATGGTTCGTGATTGTACAAAAGGTCAATGTTTGCAAAAAATGCCAGCAATAAAAATATATTGAAGCTTGCTGAATTTCGACAAGAAATAGCAGAAACTCTGTCAAATGGGTCAGACTATTACCCCTAAACGATGGAGACCTACAACATTAAATGAAAATTTCATTGCAAAGAGAACAAAAGGCCCAATGGCTTATATTCCACATTGTAGTAAAGCAAGATAAATTAGAACACATACATGTTTGGCACCAAGTAAGAGTATATATAATATACTCTTACTTGGTGCAAATTACAAACATGTAAAGGTCAATCCTTTATAGCATGTGAGAAGTGTGGGGCTACTCTTTATTAATAAAGACAGACACTGCTTTAAAATATTCCACACAATAATTTTTCAATTGCTTTTTATAACTTTTGTAATTTATATTGAATAATCTAAAATGAAAATAAAAAACTAGATTTGTTACCAATTCTAATTTCTTGGCAATTCTATTATATGGCATTTTATTTACTTCCTGACTTATTTTATTTTTTTAAGTTTTTAGTTATGGTCTCATTTTTTAGTTATAATTTTTAGATATAAGACACCAATAACCTGAAGTATGCATTGCAAAAATTCAACTTAATGCACAGCAATTCATATATGCACCAAACGCAATTTTTCGATAAAAACAGTAAAAAAATCATAAAGGATTTTTAAAATATTGTCTAGGCCCAAATATGTGTGACAAAAAATATATTTGTAAAAGAAATAATCGTGCAGTGTATGGTTAAGTTTATATATTAAAAATAATAGAGGTTAAAAATGTATTCTTGCAAAATAATAGACACATATACCCATATAAATTTATATCTTTCAATGCAAGTTCTTGTAAAATAAATCCACTCCCTCCAAAAATGTTACATATTTCATAAAAATTTCAAAGCTACCAATATATTCTTTTTAATTTTTTTAAGGTTTTTTTTTCTTCAAAGGTTTCTTTAACTTGTTATAAAATGTTCAATCTTAGAAATTTTCTTTTAAATAATAAGTGTATTTTTCATAATAAAAGTATACTCTTGGAACTCGACTTAGCGACTTAGAATTTCATATTCGAATTATTTCACGATTAATTCAGTTTCAGGTGAAAAGATGGCGCCACGGGAAGTGTTTGGAAATTGCGCTAAGTGATGTCATAGATGACGAGGAGAAACCAACGAATCAGCGGGCTTGAAATTTCCCTGTTGTTCAAACTCGAGTATAGGTAGTTAATATGCTTCCCGGTCTAATTAGCTCTCGTGTAGCAAAAATTGACAGTAGCGTTCCAAACCAAAGCAAACCCGAGGGGAGCAGAACAAGCCGCGCCGCAAGGATTGGCGCGAAATCATCTTGGCAATAAATGACACAGACAAGGAAGCTTAGCCTTGAAAATTTTACATTATTTAACTACTTACTAACATAGCGAAAATATATAAGAATTTCTAACACATATATATTAAAAAATCATGCATAATCTAAATTGGTACTTTCCCGTTAGCCGGGCGCCACCTTGAACCAAAATCAAAATGTCGCAAAAATCGTCAAATTTACGTATTTTTGAAATAAAATTAATTTTTTAAATGTTGATTAATTTGGAACCGGATGTTTAACTTTTACAGGCTTTTCCGGCCGTTAGTATTTTTAAAAGCCGCAGGCGCTAAACGCCTATTATTGACATTAGGGAACGCGGCACCGCGATAGACTTCGGTTACTGGATTTCCGGCCGTTACAGGTTAAATATAACAAAATACAATGTATGTAACTCTTTTTTCTGGATGTTTACGTAAAAAATACACTTTCATTTTTGGAATGGAAAAAGAAAAAAAAATTGGCGACATTTTGATTTTGCTTCAAATTGGCGCCCGGCTAATGGAAGAGTACCTCTAAATGAAAACAAAATATATTCTTACCTTGTATTGATGCATAATTCAAATGAAATTATTTTTTTAATAAAAAATTCATCGTAGTCGAAGTAGCTGGAATTCGTAGCTGGTCGTGCAGAAAGATCCAAAACTCCAGACGATCGAAGATTCTTGAAGACTACAACAATAATACGTGCCACAGACTGCAGTAGATGTCTTTGTTTATGAAAAAACTCGATCAAGCAGCCAGTCGGAATAAGGTCAAGGTCGTGGTATTCGCAACGTTTAGCTAATTTTATATACGTAGGGTAGTTACCGCGAGGGACAAAGAGAAGGGGAAATTCCCGTTTTGATCTTTTCGCTGGGATTTAAAGAAACGGCCACTTGCAAAACAAAATTCCAAATTTTCCCCTGAGTTAAATGAAACCTCCCTGAGTTTTCCCTGAGTTTTTCCAGAAAATGATTCTTCCCTGAGAATTCCCTGATTTCCCTGAATTCCCGGTTCTGTCGCCACCCTGAATAAAAATACTCTCTGGGTGATCAGCTGAAAATCTAACAGAATACACAGTAGGGGAGAAAAATCTGAAGATTCTTTTCCTTCCCCATAATTGAAAGGACTAATCATGGCTAAAATGATCAGAACATGCATTCTCTGCCATAATCTTATATATTTTATTCTTATGAGCTTTCTAATCTGATACAAACATTTTTTGCTAGGGTTATGCATCTATTATGATTACAGAACTCTTCTTTTACCCTTTGGCATTTAAGCAGTTTTTTTTCTCAGTATCTTCCGGATGCTACTCAAAGAAAATGATTAAATTTATACAATTTTGAGATAACATTTTGCAGTAGTAATAATCATTGAAATTTATAGTTTTTGATGATTTTAATATATTCAATATTTTTTTTATATTTTTCTAAGCAGGCTTATCAGTATTTCTTAAATACTATTCAGTGAAAAATTTATAGTACTCTTTCCTATGCTAAAAAAATTAATTTAAATGCTCATATGCAAGCATTTTAATTTTTTTAAAATACCTTTCAACCGCTATTGAGAGAATTGTTTAATTCACACAGATTTGTGTTATTCCTTCAAATTATCTATTGTTTTAAAAACATGCCGTAGCATTAATGCATTCTTTCACTAACATACTTATTGAAATTAATTTGTAAAATGTGATGCAAGATTATTATATGATAACCACTCTAGTAACTGATATGACTGAAATTGATAAAAATATGTACTTTTTTGCAAGGTTCCAAATAAGTTTCAATGTGAAAGTCATTACACAATTAAGGAAAAAACCAGATCAGTAGGTGCACAAATAATTGTCATGCAATAAATTCAAACATCTCATTAGTTTAGATAAAACATGTAATTTACAGCATCTTAGTTTAAAGAATTACATATATATAGTTGATATAGGACAAAAGTATGTATGAAAGATGAATATTTTTTTGCTATTGCATTGTTCAGATAGATGAATTAAAAATTAACAGCAATAAATGTTTAACATGAAAACTAAAATTTACAATAAAGTAAAAAAAATTTTCTTCTTTTAAGTAATAAAATTTATGAAGGTGATGTTTTAAGTACAGAGCAGTATAATTTAAAATACAAAATGCAGCCATGTAAAGTAACTATATTTGAATTCATTTGCTTTTTTAAAAAACAATTCAGTTTTAACAATTTAAAAATATATGGAGTTTAATACATTTGCATTTGATACATAACTTCTAACACATCTCTCAATATTATTAACTTTGAGAACATTATAGACTTTGTTCTTGTGAACCTGCACTAAGTGACTTGAGTAAACGGTAAACAATGATGTATAAAAATATAAACAAATCAACAAAAGCAAAAAATTAAAAGGTGGGCATAGACTGCCAAACAAATTAACTTAAAACCTACCCTAGCACTGAAAACTTAAATAACTTTTTAATAAAAGATTGTGCAGTTGCTTCATATCCTCATACTGAAAAAGGACAAATATAACTAAATATAACAGAGCAAGATAATTATAAGAAGAATGTAGACAAAAAACAGACATCAAGCACTCAGGGCTCCATGCAACAGAGGCAAGATTCTGTAGTAGTGCCGGAACTAAACCAGAAAAACGTGGTAACCGACTGGTCTTGTCATCAGGGAGCATAACCAAATCAGTTAACTCAAGGGGAACTTTCTGAATAGGATGCAGGTATAACACCAAAAGACATCCCGAGACCCCGAGATCCCCATTGAAACAGTTAGTCAAAAGAAAATGAAAACACACGAACAACTTGCAGTAAGGGCTCAACAGACCATACATGCAAGTGCACATACAATCCTAATGAAAAGACAAAGATGCATACATAACCTAATTCAGTAAGTGATGGTTATGGTGAAACAGCAGCCCAATTTTACCCTAGTAGTTATGTCACTGTGCATACATAACCTAATTCAGTAAGTGATGGTTATGGTGAAACAGCAGCCCAATTTTACCCTAGTAGTTATGTCACTGTAGCAAAACCACAGCGCCATACCACATTGAACTTTAAAAAATATATACACTTACAAGTAAGTGTATATATTTTACTTGTAAGAATACTTGTAAAAATATATACACTTACAAGTAAGCCTCTGGTGCATGGAGACCCGAGTGCTTGATTTCTGTTTGTTTATTTGTCTACATTTTTTTAATAATTATATTGCTCTGTTATATTTAGGGTCAGCAATGATCTAATCTTTTTTGTAAAAATTTATTATTAGGGTGAAGTGGGGGTAAGTAAGAACGTAAAATCATATAGTTCCACTTAGAATCTAAATAAGTTTTAAACAAGTTGTTGTATTTGTATGAAAATCTGCATACATACTTTTGGTTATGTTCTACATTATAGTTTTATTTTTAAAGAAATCTATTCACAACTTTTTTTACCATAAATATTTAAAGTTTTTGTGTTCTCACTTGCCCCAAACTTGGGGCAAGAGAGAATGCAGGTCCCGATAAATCATAGTTGCTTATAGCAAGAGTAGAGCAAGGGCAAAAATAGATGTCTCATGCTGAGCAAAAGGCTTTTTTTATATTCTTTTGTTGTGGGGGTATTTATTGTTCAGGTTAGCAGTGTCAGCAACATCCGAATATTAACTAAATAAGTATATTTATATTATTTGTTTTAGAGTAACAAATTTATGTTAAAAGCTCAAAAAAAGTTTTTCCATTTGCCTAGGCCCTACTGTGAATATTGTAGGACAAAAAAACATGGAAAAAAATTAGTTCACCATGCCTTCTAGGCCTTGGTTCTTCCAGGAACAGAAATAAGTAATCATCTGGTACAAAAGGCAACTCAGAAATAGTGACAACAGAATTAGAAATTCAATATATTCACATACAGTTTGTAATGTCCACTCCACTCACGTTCACTAACAGTTAGTCTAAACAAGTTAGTTTATTACAATTCACTTCTTCAAACCTACAATGAAAAAAAAAAAAAAACTAGTTTCAGTTGCATAATTTACTATTTTTGAATGTTAAGGAACTATCAACAATCATCAGCTGTTAAATAAATGTGGCAAAGTTGGTTGGTTATGAAGTTTCTCCAGCTAGAAAATATATTTTGGGAAGAAAAAACTATTTATATGGCTGTTATACCACAAAGGTAGATTTTTTTCAGTATATGGGACAGGTGAGAACTGCTGTTCTCACTTGTGCCGACACAAAATTTTTTTTAATGGGGCAAGTGAAACCCTGCAGTACTGAAGTAATATTGCAAAAAATAGAATACAGATAAAATATATAAAAACCTTAGTTTCTTAATGAATAAGAGGGATTAAAAAAAAGAAAAAAGTAAGTGTTGTGGTTAATTGTGATCTTTTTTGGCTAGTACTCAAACTTGGGCACCTTAGTGAAAATGCAAGGGTTTGGTTGATATAAAAATTTTCAATTTTATAATTTTTTTCTGAAAATAAAAACTAAACATAACAATAGAGCAAGAGTTTTCCTACAAAGTACACTTGAAATTTTTTTTAAGGGTTTTAAGCCCGTATTCTCACTTACCCCCACTTCACCCTATATGTTAATATTACAATTCAGATATATTTCAGTAATATAATACTTGTGTAATTAATGTGGAAGTGAAAACATACATTAAATATTATTTATATAAATGACATTCACCATAGTAAAATTTTCTCATGGATTATTTAGACTAGATTTGGGATTATTTTTAGATTTATAATATTACAAAAAAGAATATATAAGCAATGAATATTAATATTTTAAAATAATCAGTAATTTATTTTGTTACCACATATATATGTGAAAAGACATTCTCACATATGAACATTAATAAAAGCAAGAAACACTAGAATTTAAGTAGCAATCATTTGGATGATATATTGAGAATGGCTACTTCAAATGTCTCTTAAGTATGACAAATTTGTTGGGGGAAAATTAAGAAATGTCTCTTGTATTTATACCATAAAGAATTTTTTTTTTAATATTTCCTAGAGTCATTTTCCCATCTATCCTATTTCCTTGTGGCCACTTTCCATAAAATAATACGGCCCTCATCACATTACAAGTTGTACAGGCCTGGTATAGACCATAGATATCCACAACTCATATTAGGCACTTTAAAAAAAAAGAAAAAAAGAAAGTGAATACAGGCTAAGGAATGTAGCTAAAATTCCTTGTAAAAAGAACAAATATTTTAATTACTTATATATCATAGCTGTAGATTCAATAAATTCTGCTCTAAAATGACCAATGATAGATCAAAAACTTGTTTACCATACCAATAACTTACAGGAACTTCAGAATCTATGGACTTTATTTTTTAAAAGTCATTCAATCTTAGTATTATTAACATAAGAGGAAGTAAATGAAAAATAATTTTAAACAAATCTGAGTGAAACAAGACCAGCACTTAAAACTTACCATCAGCATCCACTTCATTAATCATATCTTGAAGCTCTGCTTCAGTAGGATTTTGTCCTAACGACCTCATTACTGTACCTAATTCTTTGGTTGTGATTGTTCCATCTCCATCCTTATCAAAAAGTGAAAATGCTTCTTTGAATTCTATAAAAACGGAGTAGATAAGATATTAGTAAAAAAAAAATTAAAATTATGGTTTTTTATATATAGTTTTCTTAAACTTTAAGCAACTGTCTAAACTGGATATAAAAGTAAACATTAAAGTCCTTTTAACAGATCACTGGAATTAACATTAAGCAGGACATTTTTGGAATATTTAAAGTTTTGAGCAGGATCTTTATGCTTTATCTGAACAACATTAAAGTTTATCATATACTTTGGACACAGTATTTCAGTACTAAATTTTATTTGTGTAAATATCTCTTATAATTTACTTCTCAAAGAAGTTTTTAAAACTTCTTTGAGAAGTAAATAATTATAAGAGATGTTTACACAAATAAAATTTACTACTGAAATACTGTGTCCAAAGTATATGACAAACTTCTATGTTGTTCAGATTAAATAAATAAAAAAAAAAAAAAAAAAAAAAAAAAACAAGTTTTAGATGTTAATACTTCTATTAAAAGATTAATCCATAAAAAGTACATAATATGCCAAAAATTATAACTGTATTCATTTTACTGAAGCAGAGTAAACATTTCTTCAAAATATAGTTATGAATTTTTTTGTAGCCTCTCCTCTCCTGTATCAGATGCAACACAGTAATATCAACTTTAGATAGTTTTAAGTCACTATGATCCATACATTTGAAATGATGTTTGGGACTTTTATACTCTGAAAAGGGCATCATGAAATAAGTCGAAACATCCATCATTGTTGATTTCCTAATATGCTTTAAACACCTTTGGTCAGGGCTACATTTAGGTTTCCAACTTCAACTTCACTCATATCTAAAAATATGTTTACTTTTACCATGCATGTGATGTATAATTTATAGTATTAGCACAGCATAACTGCTAAACTTAAAATAAGCATTATTAAATTAAATAAGCTTACATAATTTTAATACATTAGTGCAGTCATATGTTTAATAGAGTATGTAGTAAGATTTTCATAAAAAGTCAGGAAAAATAAGGAGACATTCTTAAGTATCCAATGAATATTTATTGCTCATCATTTTGATGACTTGATATATTAAAGCATATAAACAAGGACTGAGCATGTGGTTAACAAAATTCTAGCTGAGAACATAGTTTCATTACATAATTAACAATGCTGCTTGTTTCACAAGAATAAAATGTAACTATACCAAAATGTGAACTTTAGTTGGATAGGCACATCTAGTTGCCGGCTAGTTATTTAAACAGCGCGTAGTTTAATACCAATAGTAGAGAAAAAAATGAAAAATGTACATATGAAAAAACTGCTTACCAGCAATTTGTTCTTCTGTTAGCTGATCCGCCTGAAATATTCGAATGTTTTAATAAAGCGACTATGTTTAGTGATAGACAGTTTGAACAAGCAAGCGAAACATATACCATTCTTTATATAAAAAGCAATGTTATTGACTAAATAAAAACAAAAAGTAAAGCAAGAAGTTTCATGAAAAAATATTAACCACTTCCTGTCACAAGTTAATAGTTGTTACAAAACCTAAAATGCAAACAGCAAATTTCTGGATTCTTCTGGACGGTTAGATAATTAAATCTGCAGGTCATTAAATTAAAAATCCTTTTATGAGATTCAATATAGCACAGATATAACGATTATCTTCTACGAACACATGGAAATTAAATTCTCCAAAACGGCCATTGCTCCATACTAACGTTTCCCGCATTGGCGCAAAATGAATTTCCATCATTACAGAAGTAAAGAACCACGAAATTGTTAAATTTTTAATAGTAAAAACAGCTGATATTGGATTTCATTTAAAACCTTACCATGCTTGATTAAATTGGGATTTGAAACTGTCACTTCACCAAATTAAGAGACCAATAGCAACTCCTTGCGGAAGGAACGGACGAGAGAAACCGACTCGTGCCGAAAGCGAATTAAATCCTCCAGCTCAGTTTTCAAATTTACCAATGAGGTAGCGGCGCAAGCGGCAAAACTCAACACTTTAAGCAAGTTGGTTCTCAGTGAAGAGGTGGTGTGAATTTGATTGGAGATGCTGGTCGAGAATATTGGTGAATAACAGCACCAAATATGCAGCTATAAAGTTCACGAGGTTTCTTAGACTGTTCTACGGTGTTTACTAAAAGAGCGGATTTTCCCTCTATCGGCGCCGAACTAAGACTACGTACTATTGGTTTCTGTCTACCTGCAATGCGTCATGTTTTCCAACTCGCTGCAGTGGTCAGACGAAATTTGTCGGTTCTCTCCGATGGGTGCTAGGCATTTACCTCTCCATAGTCAAATAAATATAAAATCAGGTATTAAGAAGAGTCCATTGAATGTATTTTTTCAAATCTTGTTCGTAATGATGCATAATTATTAACATGGACTTGAAATTAGTATATTGATTATTAGCATATTGGAAAGAGCACCAGGAGTGTATAGCGACACGTGTTTTTTTTTTAAATTTAATTTTATTCTTTGATTTCTTTTTATAATTTTTTAACTAGAATGTTCAGGCTAATTTTTTTCCTTAGAAGACAGACTTGTCTTGACTGTGTGGTTTATGAAATCGTATCAGTTTAGGGAGAGTTTAGGGGATCGCAAGAACTACATTCAGGCTACAATTTTTTATTTTTCTATTGCTATAAGACTAAGATATAAATGACTATAATATTTGGAATGTTACGGAAAAAAATTAGTTTTTGTTAATTAAAACTGTTAATTGAATTTTATTATTCACTTAAATGTTTCGTAGGAATTAATTATTTCTGTGTTATGTATTTTCGAGTTTAATTTTTAATTTCTCATTATTTCAAATATGTTTGATATTACTTTATTAAATATTTAAATACTCAGATATTAAGGTAATTAATTAACAGTTGTGCTTTAATTCAAACAACGACATTAAAACAAATATAAAAATTTGAGACAAGTAAAGTATATTTAAATGTGTCAGGGTTTTCGTTGTATATTAACTGCTTTAAATCTGTCATCCTCAATTTTAATTTCAACCCAGATTGCTTTTCCTACCGCCTTTATAGATACCATTAGAATTTGGATCCTATGTAATCTGTTAGAGCTTCACACAGCCGCATTTACGGGACCACTACTTTATAAGCCAATTTCGGAAGGGCACGGGCTTCTCAAAATCAAGACCTAACCAAAACATAAAACATAATATATAGGGATTTCTTTTATTAATAGATTAGATTCTGAAATACGTTGTAAAGACATTTCGTAATCACACGCCCTCTCTTGGTTACTTTTATGAAGATCTGATTTATTTCGTTAATTAATATTTAAAACAGGAAGATTGGAGAAATTAGAAATACGCTAACAAGATTTCGAACTGAACGCATCGTTCTATTATGTTTCAATTAACATAATGTTTTAATAAGAGAGTAGGGAGCACTCAATGTTCAGATAAAAAATGTATTTTGTAAATTATTACTACCGCAAAATTACTTCAAATTATGCAGAATGTTTAGGTACTCGCTTACAAATCAGCGTTTGCTTAAAAAAATCAGAATCCGTGAAAAGAACGGTTTGAAAGCGAAAAAAAAATTTTTAGAGTGGTGAGTTTTGATTAGATAAAATATTCAAACTTCCTAAAAATGCAAATTTCTTTCGACGTTTCGCGATTGTTGTGAAGAGTTCTACGTTAATAAATGAATTTGTATACCTTGTAACTACTAAAAATTCACACTCGACCAGAAGAGGTTTTAAAAAAAAGTTCGAAACAAGTCATAAAGTTAAAAGACTAATTTTTATGAAAAGGGACTAATTTTAAAGCTTCGTGAAACAGAGAAGTCTTATAATCAAATTTTAGTTTAGGTTGAAAGTATGTTCTACGGTGCAATCAATTATTGAAATATTTATGACCTCAGCAACTTTGCATAATCATCCTCTCTGAGGTCGAACACCTCTCCTTAGCTGTTTCGACAGACGATTTTAGCGCGGTAGTTGAGGAGAATTTCGAAAACTAATGCCTATCCTCTTGCAGTAGAATCTAAAAACTAAATGAGGGGCCGCATCAATCACGACAGTTGAAAATGCATGCAGGCCGAAAAGAAAAAAGTTTTCGGGGTTACTCGAAGGAAATGTTACATTAGTGAGAGGAATCGGAGGTTGAGATAGCCTCTGTTAAGAAATATATACAGGTGGTTATCAAAATTATGGAAACACTAAGAAACATCATGAAAACCTTTATTAATATGGCGCAGAATCACCTTTGTCATGCAATACCACCTGGTTTACCTTGGAATTGGATTATACAAGTCATGAATAGTGGTTAAGAATATATTATACCATTCTTCAGGGAAAAATCATGAAAGATCCTGTAGAGATGCTGTGGTGGATATAGATACCTAGTTCTATCCGCTTATACAGATCACAGTAGTTGGATGATATATAGTCGGGGGGATTGTACAGGGCAAGATAAGATATTAGACTTCTTTTTCATGCTCTTCAAACCAATACTTGATAGATTTAGCTGTATGTATACGGGGATTATCATCCTGGAGAACGCCATCTCCTGCAAGAAACAATGTTTGCCCCATAGGATGGACTAGTGAGCTAAAATTTCGACTTAGTCCTTCCCATCCAATCTCCCTTTTAGGGTAACAATAGGGCCTAAAGAAAATCATGAGATGCCATCCCAAACCCTGATAGATCTATCTCCATGATTGACAGTTGAGATGAGACAGCCAGAATCTTACGCTTGTGTAGGTGTTCTCCAGACATACCCACGTCCTATTGCGAGGAACAATGTGAGCAATGATTCGTCTGACCAAATGTCGTTTTTCGACATATTACTCGATCAGGATTTGCGCTCGTGGCAACATTGTGGACGATATTTTGTATTGGCATCTATTACAAGTGGTTTGGGAATAGCTACTTTTCCGTAAATGATTTGTTTGTGAAGTTCCTTTCTACCTCTAATGGTTGATACTGGAACATGCAGAAGTAGATAAAGCTCTTCAGTCATTTTAGTTGCAGTTGTTTTTTTCTTCATGTCACAATCCGCTTCAATACATCATCCGTCTCTTTCAATCAGCTCTCCCTTTCATTCACTATTCTGTTTGGCAAAGGATGTTTTTCCGTGCACTCTGTATGCTATTATGACTTTCGATACCATAGCTCGAAAAACACCGATTAGCCTGGGGGATGCAGTAACAGATATTCCAATTTAAACGAGCTCAAATAATTTGTCCTTTTCGCAAGGTCTGCAAGGTTTGACATTTTATGCTGTTCCCCCCAAAAGCATGATGCCCTTAACTTAATTAAGATTTGTCCACACTTGTGCGCTTTCACTTTCGACTTGCGCTTCGTCTTTCCTTTCAATTTTCTTTTAGCACATGCCTCCCCGCACGTCTCTAGAAGCATTCGATTTGTTGTCCACACTTGTTCAACAGTTCATGCCTCACGAGATGGAAGAGTCGGACGGTTACTGCTGCGTTTTTTTGTGATTTCGCGGAGTTTATAAGGTGATCACTATTTTTACGTAAAGTAACAAGGAATGTTCAACAACAATAGACAACAAATTTGGTACGGTGCTCTGTATATAAATATGTATAATCCCCCTACTATATATATATATATATATATATATATATATATATATATATATATATATATATATATATATATGTGTGTGTGTGTGTGCACGTGCAGGGGAAAATGATCTAAATGAGAAGACTAGAAAATAGATATAAATATAATATTTTTTATATAATACCTCAGTAATCGATTAGAGATGGTTTTTCTTATACACGTAGGTTCTACATCAATGTAGTTTAATAGAGACATTAATAACTGATGATACGGAATATAGAGAAGACCTGTTTTTTTATATGCCAAGTTATTAGAAATAGAACTACAATTTATAGCTTTGTTTATGAAGTAATAAAACCAAACAAATACTAAGAATAGAAAACGGTAGAATATTGCTTGTTATTAAAATTCTATCTCTTAAATATATAGTGTAAAATTACACTGGTATATTAATTTATTTCTGAATAAAAGGAACATTTATATTGCTTTTGAAGTACAGTGGAATCTCGATCTATCGTTTTTAAAGGGACCGACTGAAATGAACGATAAATGCGGAAAAACGATAGATGCGGGAACATAACAAAGCAATATAATCGCTGGGACTGGAAGAAATGAACGACACATGCGGGAAAACGATGATTCGGAAAAAGATCGATCGAGATTCCACTGTATATAGAAAATTCAAGGAAAATCGTTAGCTAATCATACTATGTATATATACAGTGGTACCTCGACTTACGAGTTTTTCGAGATACGAGCATTCTCTCTGTAGATTTTTTGCTTCGAGTTACGAGCTAAAATTCGGGTTACGAGCAAGCTTCAGATATCCCACCGCTAGTTTGAGCAGCGAGTGCCATGTTACTTGCTCATCAAATGAGAACACACGAAGCATATAATATTTACAACCTTTATGTGCAATTATTATACAATTGTATAATGTTATTCTGAGACTACTATCCAGTCTTAAACCGAGCGATTGGATTCTGAAAAAACGTTCTTCGGATTCTCAGAAAGAAGAATCTGGACGTTACAGCCACAGTGAACCATGCAACAATCTCCCAACTTCCGTGTCTCACTCGTTCACTTCAAGAGACTAGCTGGTAATTAAAGCGTAAGTCAGGAAAGTGGGGCGAAAAGATCAAAAATCAACGAATAAAATTTAATTTTTCAGTTCAACCTTTCTCCTCCTCTTTCATCAGCATCTTCAAGTCTGATCTCCAAGGTAAATGTTATACTTAATAAAAACAAATATATATATACTTAATACTACACTTAATAAAACAAATTTATTGCAGTACATTCTATTGTATTGCGTGTATACAATGTTCGTCGTTTATAAGCACGTTTTTCTTATTTAAAAACATGTAACAAAAAAATTGCGGTGTTTTTGGGGAGCCCGGAACGAATTAATGGCATTTCCATTCATTTCAATGGGGAAAATTGATTCGAGATACGAGTATTTCGAGTTACGAGCTAAGTCATGGAACGAATTAAACTTTTTAGTCGAGGTACCACTGTATATTTAAATATATATATGTGTGTGTGCGTGTGCGCGCATATATATATATATAGTAATCTCTTTAATATAAAGTAAAGAATTAAACCGAGACATTTACTTCTTTTCTGAGAAAATCGGGCCATGAAGAATTACTTTTGAATTTTCATAAGTAATAAAAAAAATTCCTACATATGTAAGAAGTTAAGAAACATATTTTGTTATTAATGAAAATCGTTCATTTTTCTTTAACATGGGGTTAAATGAAGAACACGTCGAGAAAACCATGATTGACTGAAAAATGCCTATATTTAAAATGTGTCGATGATATTTAGCTTAAAATGGAAATGATATGTGCAAGATCTTACGCATTTGGATGCAAGCAATGCATGACATGGGGGGAAAATTACGTTACGCAAAACGCAAATTCAGGTTGTAACCTGCTTTTATAATACTAAAACATATATTTTTTTTTCAAAGTGGGTTTTTAATTCCTATTATAAACTATGGGGGATTTTTTATTCAGTATTTTTATAATAACAAATTAGCTGATACATATTTTTGAAATCTTCTCCCTGTATTTCTAAAAGAAAATTTCAATGATATAGAACAAGTTTTCAAATTTTTTTTTCAATTTGCTTTGTTTAAAAATACATTTAGTATTAATTTTAAAACATTAGACATTAATAATTTAATGCCCTGTATACTATTATTAAATAATTATTTAAAATGTATTAACTGTATTAATAATTTTATTTGTGTATGCGGAGTGGTTGACGTCCCACAATGCCGGCAAATTTCTGTAATCATCAATAAAATTTAAAATTTCTTCCGAAGACTGCGACATTCTGAACACTGGCTTGAAAACTGCCTTGCAGAATTAAAAAGCGCATGGAATTACGCACGAAAATCCACTGGAGTTGGATACGCTTGCGATAACGCATGCGGCATCGCGACGAATGCGTTGTCCCGGAATTTGCAGGTGGTGACGCATCGCTCTGCGCATGCCTCACATTTCTCTCTTCGTGCGTCACGTCGAAAGCGAACGCGAAAGCGCACAAGTGTGGACATAGCTTTACTGCTACCTGACAGTAGAATAATACATACACTATATTATTTAAAAATATCAGTGGCCAGACTTGTTTTTTAAGGAATACGAAGCACATTTATAAACACCACTGATATTGATAGGTGTTTCCATTATTTTGATAACAACCTGTATATATATATATATATATATATATATATATATATATATATATATATATATATATATCAATAAAGATACGTAGAAGAGGTTCTCGAGCTTATTTGGGGTTGTATTAGCGCATCTGGGTTAAGAAATTTAGTGATAATTAACGAATTATGGCTAATGAAGTCTATAAAGACATTTCAAAAAAATTTATACTGTCTAGTGCTAAAATAAACCGGGCCTCCATTGTGATAGCTTTTTAAGCACATTGGTGACTCCCAAACACACATCCATAAAAACGTGGTAGTGAGAGTGCAGGTTATCTCTATAACGCGTGGAGCCGAGAATTACCATTATGAAATTTTATATGATAGAGCTACAAACAGGTAACAATCATTTAAAGTTATTATTACGTGAGTGAAATTTTTTCAATATAAACTTTACTTCGAACTTTCTACGGTTCTTATTTTATGTCAAAGGTCCAAACATTGTCGAGTTCAGTATTTGACGTATTGAATCTGATATCTTGTTCCGCATTCCTCCGGTTTTGTAGTTCGTTTCGATTGTAATAGCAATACAGACAAAGTACGTTCACAATCATAGGTTGTATAGGTAAGTGTTGTACAAATTTTCTGGTGACGATGAATATATTTCTGATAGCCCAAAATTAGAGGGACTGTTTTTTAAAGCAAACTAGACATGGTAGCTTTACCATTCAGTAGAACCAATTTATTTATAAGTGCATGACACGTTTTCCGGGGTTTATACGAACATTTTTCGTTATCCCGTCTGAAGTGCATCCAAACTAGTGTTAATGTTTCTCTCATGTTCTTCTCAGCTTCATTCGGTATAAATTCTGAGACTGTGCCAGTTTTATTTCCCTCATATAATGTTTGGAAAGTAGTTTAGTTTATAGCTAACACATTGAATCTGAAATCTTGTTCCGCATTCTTTCGGTTTCTTTCCGACTTCCGTTATCAAAGGACCGGAAAAACTTTGATGCTACTTTCAGCTTTTACTTGAGGTTTTGACTAATAACAACACTGCGCGGCTCTCTGTGACTAGAAGCCAGTACTTTTGTAGAAATAATCAGACAATAGGTATGGTATCACCTTGACTTCTCGTCATCCCTAACCAGGGTTGCCAAATGTCCCGGATTTTAAGAGACAGTCCCTTATTTGTAAATTTTGTCCCGCGTCCCGGGGAACTTTGATACGGGACGGCAAAAGTCCCGTTTTTCGCCGAAATGAGAAATTTATTGTATACGAGTTGGGTGCATACAAGAGCCTGTTCACATCCGGATGTATTTAACACAGTAAAGCACAATGTATCATACAATTCAATGGACTGTGGGAACACGCTCATTCGAAAACTTTTTTATGACTCAAAAGTCGCCCCAAAGATTTCCTGCGCACATTATATTATGTACATTGTACAATAATAAAATTACATATTTTACATACACGTCGCCAACACTTTATAAGGGCACTTACTTAGTTGTAGTAAACTAATAAAATAAAAATCAGTTTTGTACTATATGCCTAAACCAACTTTAAACTACTTTTGATATGCAAATTTTCTATGCAATTACATTCTTGTTTGCGCGCTGGTTTTCGGTGCTGAGGATGCTCAGATCGAATCCTGGCGAAGCGCCACTAAAATGCCTCCGTTTGTGTCGTCCCTTCATAGGGAGCAATGCTGGTCTGCCTGTATGGCGCCCCCATAATAAAATGGCCAGCAAAACTGCGGTGAATTATAGGTGAATGTCTTCGCAACAAAGTGCTTCCGCATTGAGGGGGAAAAATTATTGTTTACTTAACCTAAACTTTATGTAAGTTGCAAAACTGAAAGAAAAATGCATTGAAAATGGCTATTTGAAAGGTTAAAATTTGAAAAATTTCCGGGGGAGTTCCCATGGACCCCCTTTCCCTGGGGGTATTCCATACTCCCCAGTAGTATAGTTATCAAAACCCGTCCCTTATTTTCGGTGTTTTTATTTGGCAACCCTGTCCCTAACTGTCACGGAGACTTCGTAACATGCCCTGGAGAACTTTGTGAAAAGAAAAAAAGAATATGCTGAAGCTAAAACATTTTGTGGTATGAAGTGCAGCTCATCAAACATATTTAAAATGATACATGCAGAAAATTTTGATTTTACAGAATAGATTTTTAAATGATAACAAGCATAACACCGCGGAAATTAAACCTAATGATCGTCTGACAGGAAATTTAGAACCTATGTCTTCTAACCTCGATGCCCATACTCTGCCAATGGAATCTCTCCGGCTATGTAGCTTCGCTCAAAATTACACAGCGCTACAAAAAAAGATTTTTCTTGTGCCTAGGATTTTAGAACAGAATTTAGCTATATTTGGGGCGCTAAATCTAAATATGAAATCGGTTTTTCTCTATCAGCTCTACTTTTTTAGATTCAGTAAAACCTCGTTTATCCGGACTAACTGGGACCATAGGCAATCCAGACAATCGAAAATCCTGATAATCCAGGTAATATAGGTAATAATCAATACAAAATCTTTAACTAAGAAGACTTACTTTGTTTTGCAACAAAATTACATAGTATTGTTTACAAGACATTAAAAAATATAAAACTTTTCCCATCATTTCTTAACAAAGAATTGATAAGTCCAGTAAAGCTTTCTTAAACTAAACAAGCAGTATTTTATTACCATAATTTATTGTACAATCTATGCAGGAACTGTACATTGAATCAAACTAAAAAGCGAATATTTGGTGGACTTGTAGTTACTTTCTTGCTATCATAGTGAAAAATTATTATCTAATGTGAACATTAAATAAAAATGTCTAAAAATCTGATCCGGATCAACGAGAGCTGGATAAACGAGATTCTACTGTACATCCACTTATCTATCAATGTTTTTTCTATCCAATACATTCAAGTATGGGTGATTTGTCCTCCTGGGAAACTGGCCTCCTGGAAAAAATGGGTCTTCCTGAATATTTTCTAGATAATTGGCGCCTATTTATTGACACCTCAAAGCGAAGTTTCAAATGTGTCCATCAACACAATGGGAACAAATATGGTTCAATGCCAATTGTTCATTCAACGAAAATTAAAGAAGAATATGACATCATAGCTTCGGTCTTGGAGAAGATAAAGTATCATGAACATCAATGGGTGATTTGTGTGAACTTAAAAATGATAAACTTTCTCCTTGAACAGTAAAGTAGCTACACTAAATATCCTTGCATCGTGTGCCTCTGGGATAGCAGAGACAAAATACACCACTGGGTTGGAAAAGAGTGGCCTAAGAAAGAAAACATGAACGTTGGGGGAAAAGAATGTCATTAACGACCCCTTAGTTGGACGAGAGAAAATCATCTTTTCTCCACTGCATATCAAGCTGGGCCTAATGAAGCAGTTTGTAAAGGATCTTGAAATGAACGGATCATGCTTTGCATATATAGGGGGGGGGGGGAATGCCTAAGTTGACTAAAGAAAAAATTAAAGTATATTTGACGGCCCACAAGTAAGATAACTCATTAAGGATCCTGCCTTCGTAAATTCTATGAATGAGGCTGAGCGAAAAGCCTAGACTTCATTTGTTGCAGTTGTCGGAAATTTTCTGGGCAAATGCAAAGCTGAAAACTATGTTGAACTGGTAAACGAGATGTTAAACAGTTTCAGATTCCTTGGGTGTAACATGAGCATTAAGGTGCACTATTTACACAGCAACTTAGACCATTTTCCTGAAAATTTAGGAGTCACCAGTGAGGAACAAGGTGAAAGATTTCACCAGGATATTTAAACTGTGGAGGACCGCTACCAAGAACGATGGGATACGCACATGAAAAAAAAGTTTGTTCAGAGTTTAGGTTTAGAAAAAAAAACATTGAAGGGGATTTTGAAATAAATAGCTGCGTAAATTAAAAAGCGAAAGAAGTGTCAAGCATAACAATGTTCATATCAGGTGTACTTAGTTAAGGCTGCTATGTACTAACTCCATTGGATTCGCTCACCTCAATGTTAACCTATGGAGAAAGTTTGTCCATGGATTGCCGACTTGGATTCAGGGATTTTTTTAAAAATTGTACTCCGTCATAGAGAAAGAGATTTTGCAGTTGTGTACATTTTTCTTTTTTTAAAAAAATGCAATTAATATTTTTAAATTTAAATTGTTCGGGGAAAAATCTGGTACAGTGTGTTTTAAACGCTCATAAATTCCTTCGGTGGACGAAATTTATAAAATGAATCCTATAGCGCTTTGCAGAAAAGTTCAGGCTATCTGACAATACCAATTTTATTTGATTATCAGCATTTATGTACCTGTAAATAGTTGACAAAAATATATTTTAAATAAACAATTTGGGGGCAGAGCTTAACCCCCCTTTAGAGAGAGAGAGCCATTACAATCCCTCAAAATGTCAATCCTAAGGGGGGTGGAATTCTCGAACTGTCAACTGGACTCCTCCCACCACAAGAGTCTGCAAGAAGAGGAAAAGAGAAATACGATTTTTTTTCTTAGTACATACCAGCCTTAAGGCTTCTATGTACTAACCCTATTGGAATCGCTCACCTCAATGTTAACCTATGGAGAAATTTTGTCCAAGGATTGCTGACTTGGATTGAAAGTTTTTTTTTTTTTTTTTTTGGAACGAAGTTCTTTTACAGTAGAGTGGACGGCGGCTTACAGTAGAGTGGACTGGCAGAAATCGTCACGTAAGGAAAATCGTTATACCTCTTCCAGGCAACCTTCCTTGTTTTGCTATTGCTGGCTTGTGGCGTTCGCTTTTGGCTCCCACCCTGTCACCGTGAGTTCGATTCCCACTGGTGCGTTGTTTCACCTCCTGCACTCGCGGATGTTCAACTCCGGCTTTTCTGCTATTTAAAATCTCAACTTAGTCTTAACTTAATGTTTTCTCCTAGTTTATTAATTCTTAATATTTATTCAATCTTTTTTTGTTTGATATTGTTTTAATTTACGCGGGATTTATATTGTGTCATTATTTTATTTTTGTTGGTGATTAAATAATAAAATTAATCCGATTAAAAATTATGCTAGGTAACATCTAAATCAAAATAATTAATCTATATATTAAAATTTTTAATTTTAATTAAAAAAAATTTAGATTTTTTTGACTTGCTTGGTATTATCCGAACAACCTTAATAACAATAAAAAATTATATTAATTTTTATTAATTTTTTAGAAAAAAAATACTGAACGTGCTAAAAGATATAGAGATAAATTGAAATTAAAAAAGCAATGTGCTGAACTTAGTTCTATCATCGAAAGATTCATTACCGACGGTATTAATCGAAAATAATAAAGAAACTAATCATCGCCATGATACAAACTGTGAAGAATTAATCTATAGCCAGTTTCAAATTCAACAACCAATAAATATTGAAGCTCAGCAAGTAATAAGTCCAAGTTTTCCATCATTTGAAGCCCCATACGAGGAACATGATGAATGTTCAACGCCAAATGTCCTATTCCATCATGAAATAGACATTGCTGGCGACGGTAACTGCCTTTTTTCATCTTTCATAAGAATTTTACATCTTCAAATATCTGCATCAGTCCTTCGACAGCAACTTTATAATTCATGCTACTTAAATGCTTCTCAAAATCCAATTAATGCAAGAAGTATACTAAGTAGTGAATCAGTCAGCGTCAGCTTTAAGGATTCCGTTGACGCTGATTGGTTAAAGGTGTCAATGATTGGTACATGATTGGTTAAAAACTTCTAGGCTGACACTGACTGATTCTATGTGAACAGGCCATAAGGCTGGCTCTGGGTATAATTAACGTTCTCTTGACATTATGCAACCATACTCGACTAATATGAGCAGGATGTTTAGGATCATTAACCAGCAGGAAATAATGAGTGTTTTCAATTTTCAACTTTTGGACAGTAGGCCGTAAATTATGGCCCAAACTGTCAATATACTGCCTTGTATTCATATTTCCTTTAATGAAGTGTAAGTTACCAACATTATATAACATGCACTCCAACAGCATACCTCCATCATATTTTTAACTGTAGATGAAACGTTCTTTGGTTTCAACTCCGTATTAGGGTGACACTGAATTGTGTTACGGCCATCTGAGCCGAAAAGGTTGACTTTGCTGTCATCAGTAAATAATACATCCCGCCCCCCCCCCCAAAAAAAAAAAAAAAAAAAAAATCAAAAAAAAAATCAGTATGTTTATTTATGAACGTTTTAGTAAAAAGAATACCTGTTATTTTCACCATTATATGACTTTTCCACAGTACTCTACCGTGATTAAAACATTTGGAATGGTGGATGCATAAATACGTTTACCTGCAGATTCAGCAATGATTTCAGCACATGTTTGGACACTCGAATATGGAGTTGTTCTCCCTTGTGCAACAATGTATCGACGATCTCTGTCGGATAACTTTTTTTAACAACTTGAACGGGCTATATTGATTGTAATTCCATGCGTTTCCTGCCTCTTAATTACATATCTAACAGCAGAAAACATTTTCCTACTCCTTTACTGATGTCACAACAACTTTTACCTCCAAGGTGAACTGAAATAATACATTCCCACAGGGAACAGAACATGATCTTAAATATTTACCATTTCTGTTAGATACAAGAGATAAAATTTGTGTGCAAATACTTTTTGCACCCACTGTTTATATACACTAGTTATCAAAAATTAAGAAAAAATCACAAAAAGAAGGATAACACGTTCAAAACTAGACCAATCTGTTTAAAATTTGAATTTCTTGTTAAGTAAAAGGTGCTGAACAATACTACATTATGCAAAATAGTGGTGCTGCAGTCGAAATACGTCATTTGCGAGGAGCATAAAAGTGCATGTTTCAGAGCAAGGCGACAATTGTCGCTGCGAGGCTGAGATTAGACATCTAGCATAGCCAAATTGTAACAATGACCTCCAGGCATCATTTGACCGAAGAACTGCGATGGCGAGCTATTGGGAGACTAAAGGCAGGACAAAGTCCGACAGAAATGGCCAGATGGCTAAATGTGAGTCCGTCTGTCGTTCATAGACTTTGGCAACAATTTCTAACCACGGATTCGGCATCCAGGAGGTTCAGCTAAGGACGGTCATACGCTACGACAAGTGCCGATGACCGATATTTGTCATTATGCGCACGAAGGAATAGAACCGCAACTCCGTCTGAACTCAGACGGAGTTAACCTCCCTCGCTGCAAGCTCCGGAAGGTTGGTATCAACGTCAACCGTGCGTAGAAGGCTTCACGAAGGTGGAGCCTTCTACGCACAGTTTCGCCTCTTTTTGCGAGGCGACCATTTGCGTCCCGCTCAAGTCACGCCACAGACGGGAACGTTTGCAGTGGGCACTTCAACATGTCCACTGGACGCGTGATCAATTTAGGGCTGTTCTCTTTACGGATGAGTCCAGGTTTAGCCTCCAAAGCGGTAGTAGGCGTATTTTGATTTGGAGAGAACCTGGAACTCGTTTTCATACATCACACATCCGTGAAAGAGATGCATACGAATCAGGCAGTGTCTGTGATTGGGGTGGTATCTCTTTGGGTGGACACACAGACCTCCATGTCTTTCCTCGTGGAAATGTGAATACTCACAACTATAGAGATGACATCCCTGATGCTTATGTGCGCCCTTATGCCGGGGCAATAGGTGATGCTTTCGTGCTACAGGACGATAACGCGAGACCGCACAGGGCTCGCATCGGGGATGCTTATCTTGAGCAGGAAACAATTCAGCACATGGAGTGGCCAGCTCGATCACCGGACCTGAATCCTATCGAGCATGTTTGGGACGCTTTAGGAAGACGTATGGCTGCTCTCAATCCTCCTCTTAGGACCCTAGCCATACTTTCAACTGCTCTGCAACAGCAATGGCTCTCACTTCCTACCGAACTCATAGACTGCATAATTGACAGCATCACACATCGATGTATGTGCTGTGTTGCTTCTCGGGAGGATCATACGTCATATTAAAAGTACTTTTCCTATACCAAACTGACACATCCGATTTGTTCATTCTATACATATGCTAGTTTTTATAACACCATAATTGTCTGGCGATTTCTTTTTATGCTATCTTATACCTACCTATATGTTGTATAATGTGTATAAGTTTCATTAAATTCTACGCGTAACTTTTTGAGTAATCGCTATTTTTATGACTTTTCCTTAATTTTTGATAACCAGTATATATATATATATTGTAACGTATTCCTGCGATTTGTGTCAAAAGCAGACACTTAGGTAGCGTCACAGGTTACGTGTAAGGTAGACAGCTTACTAAAATAGAGACTTTTAAGATAATGAGGATTTCAGTTTTATTTAATAAACACGGTTAGGCCGCGATCTCGAATAATATATATACAAAGCAGTCCGTAGAAGTTGGAGTAGGAATCGTCATCTGTCTCTCAAGGATGGAGCACACTGTCGCTAAAACGAGGCGACGAACTGCTGGTCAGGTCACAGAAAAAAGGGCCCGCACTTGTCCACTGGAAGCTAGCAGCTTCTCTGAAATAACACAATTGGGGAGATCAAGTTCCGATCGGTTTCCCCGACCTTTCTCGGTGAAAAAGGGTCTTCTCACGTAGAGGGCAGAGCCTCACAAAAAACAAGTCACTTAAAAGTGCGTGGAGCTAGGAGATCAGGTATCACTCCTAAACTCTCTAAGGAAAAACTCTCCGCACAAAACTGGTCTTCAAGCCCTCGTCGGCTTATTTTTAAAAACTTGATCCCTGGCGGAATTCTTTCTAGCCTCCTCTCTATAGCTCGCTCCGGATAGGCTGAGCGTCTAGCCGTGCGCAAAAAACGATGCCGATTATTACATCTTCATCGCCCGCTCACTCATTAGCGATCTCGTTTCAGGGCGTAAACTGTCATTGTCAGCCACTGTCAAAATATGGCGCCAGACTGTCTCCTCTTTACATCCCAGGAATGCGTCCCGAAGAGGTGCCCATTGTGGTCCTCTTCCGCTCGCGGGGTCTGCCATTCTTTAGCATCGGTTCACGGCTAGCGGCGATTTTAATGGTGTTCCTACTCGCCTCGAGGGGGGGAAATTGCCACAGCCCCTCCCCCCTTTGAAGAGATTTTGCGGTTCTGCAAAATCTGAAAATCAAGGGTTAGGTACAGGTATCTTACTTGTATTCCATCTCCAGAGGCATTCCTAACAATTTTAATTTATGCATCAACTTCTAGGTTAAGTTTACTATTCATGTTACACTTAATTTACAATAAAAAAAAATTTTACACTAACACAATACCTCAATTAAAACATTAAATGTCATTTATATTTACAGAAACACAAAAAAAAACATTCATATTTACAACACTATCTTAGGTTTAGAGGTTCAACTAAAAAGAAAACTTTATCTTATCACAATTTCTTAATTTAAAAACAATACAATTAATTCCAATTACAATACGAAAAAAAAATGAAAAATGTTTCAATTCAATTTATTTTTAAATCAGTCTGCTCTACTGAGACAGTCTGCGTGTTTATTTTGTGACCCTGGCCTATGAACAATCTTATAATTAAATGGTTGCATAGCTAGAGACCACCTCATAAGTCTATGGTTATTTCCGGCATTATTCTTCAGGAAAACCAGTGGGTTGTGATCGGTTTCGATCGTAAATGGCTGTCCATCTAAATAATGTCGCAACTTTTTTAAGGCAAAGATAATTGCGGCGCATTCTTTTTCGGTCGCACAATATTTCTGCTCACTCTCAGTGAACTTCCTGCTTAAAAACAAAACGGGATGTTCCGCATTATTTGGTCCCTTTTGTGCCAATATTACCCCTATTCCTTTGTCGGACGCGTCGGTTTGTATCACGAATTCCTTAGAGAAATCGGGAGCGTATAGTACTGGTTTCTCCGTTAGTTTTGTTTTTAGTTCTTGGAAGGCGCTTTCACACTCCTCTGTCCACTCAATACTTTCCTTCCGGTTTCGACCCTTTAAAGAGCGTGTCAATGGTTCCGCTATAAGCGCGTATCCCATTATATACCGGGAATAGTACCCGCTAAGTCCTAAGAATTGGCGCACCTGCGTCTTCGTTTTCGGGGGAGGAAAATTTAACACCGCTTCGACCTTTGCTTGAGCAGGTGTTCTGCTTCCCCCTCCTACAATATGCCCTAAGTACTTCACTTGGTTCTGTGCGAATTGGCATTTGGCAGGTTTTATCGTTAGTTTAGCTTGCGCGATCTTTTTTAACACAATATCAATATGGTTCAAATGCTCTTCCCAGCTTTCCGAGAAAATAGCCACATCGTCTAGATAGGGAACCCCGAACTCTTCGCAACCTTGTAAGAGTCGAGACATAAACATCGAGAAACTATACGGGGCATTTACTAACTCAAATGGCATTACCAAGGGTCGATACGTCCCAAAAGTTGTCACGAACGCAGCGAGTCTCTGCGCCCGGGGACTCAGGGGTATCTGCCAGTAACCTTTTGTCAAATCTATGACCGTGATGTACTTCGCGGCACTGACCTTTTCAACCCTTTCCTCTATATTTGGTAGCGGAAAATATTCTACCCTGATCATTGAATTCAGTTTCCGGTAATCAATACATGGTCGGGGGTCTCGACCCGGAGTTTCTACCAAAATCATAGGAGACGTATAGTCTGATTCACCTATCTCTATGATATTGAGATCTAGCATGCGCTTTATTTCGGTTTTTAATATTTCGTTTTGTCGGGGAGAAGTTCTGTATGGCTTTGATCGAACAGGTTTATCGCTTATCAGCTGGATGTCATGCTCGATGAAGTTAGTGCGACCGGGTTCATTAGAAAATATTTTAGCGTGGGATCCTAGTAGTTTTCCCAGCTGATTTATTTCGTCGGGCGTACACCTATTTCCTAAGTCGTTCTCTTTAACGATTTCGTCGAAATCGAAAAGAGTCGGGTTCGCGACAGGATACGGTATTTCTAAGTCCGAATCGGATTTTTCCTGACCTACCTCTTCATTCAACAGAAAATTTACATTTTCCACCCTCTGATGATATGGTTTTAACAAATTTATGTGATAAATTTGCGACTTCGCAGATCTACCTGGCACCTGCACAATATAGTTAGTGTCAGACAACTGACTCTCGATTGTCGCGGGCCCTACCCATTGTACAGCAAGTCGATTTGGTCTGGAAGCTGCTAAAACCAAAACCTTATCCCCTGGTCTGAACCTTCTCTGAACTGCGTCTCGGTCGTAATAATTTTTCCTCTTCCCTTGTTGTTCTATAACTCGTTCTGAAGCGAGTTCCTGACATCTTTTTAGGCGGTTTAACAACCCGAACACATACTCTGTAACAGCGCTTTCTTCATCTTCCGCATTGGTCCAATGCTCGTAGAGCAAAGTCTCGGGGGTTCTCAGATTTTTCCCGTGGACCAGTTCTGCCGGACTAAAATTTGTTGACTCGTGGGTCACAGTCCGTAATGCAAGTAAAGCGGCGGGGAGAATGCTCTCCCAATCTTGCCCTGACTCTAAACATAAAACCTTAATTAACCGTTTTATAGTTCGATGCCATCTTTCCACACTATTACTTTGCGGGTGTCGAACCGAACTATGGGTCACCTTAACTTTAAACTTTTCAAAAAATGTCTCCGTCAAGTTACTCGTGAAGCAAGTGCCGTTATCACATTGTACCTCTTTCGGAAAACCGAGCCTACTGAAAATCAGCATGAGGGCCTCCGTAACAGTCTCGGACCGGATGTCCGGGATGGGTATAGCTTCAGGGTACTTCGAAGCTACACATATCGCTGTCAACAAGTACCGATTCCCTATTTTCGTCTCGGGCAGGGGTCCTACCGTATCAATACAGAGTTTGGAGAAAACCTCCTTTATGATGGGTACCAATTTTAAGGGAGCCTTCTTCTTTTCCCTGGCCTTTCCTATCCGTTGACATGGATCACAAGTTTTTACATGGTTTTCTACATCTTTAGTACAATTCGGCCAGTAATAATACCTCAACAGTTTGTCTTTGCATTTAGTGATTCCCATGTGCCCGCCTAACCCCTCGTGAGTTAGCTTTAACATTCTGTCTCGGAGACACTTGGGTATAACTAATTGTCTCCGTTCCTCACCTCTGTGATCCGTAGACTTCCTATACAATAACCCCTTCTCAACTATGTACTCTGTAGTCGTCTGACTTTTAACTTTTTCCCAGAGAGGTTCTAGATCCTCACATTTCGTTTGTTCTGCGAGGAAGGTTTCTGAGTTTATCCCAGCTAATTCCGTCTCGGTACTTCCCTCGACCGGGGGCAATTCTAAATCCCCTTCAATTTCGCCGTCCATTTCTCTCTCGAGGTCGGATTGGGTTTCTAATTCACTTTCTGAATTTTGATTCCCCCCTTCAGGTTTATTTTTCGCTTCTGCCTTCGATCGGCTCCGCGTGACAACATTATTCACTAACTGGGGTCCATTCTTAATATTATCAACAATTTCCTGAGTATAATTCCCCATTAAGTAGTGGTCCATCTCTACTGATTTACCTACCACGGCCGCTTTCGTCACAAAATTCCCATATTTTTGACTCTCTATCCGCACTACTGCGACTGGTAAGCTTCGCAACTCGTTTTCTAACGCGGAGCGGACCCATACGACCTCTCCTGTAAAATCCGTCGCGCTGACTAATTTAAAAGGAGCGACATCAAGGCTCGTCCCGCTGTCGCGAAGAATAGTGGTCTCCACACCATTTACCTTCGCTTTGCTGAGGTATGGCTTAAAAACGGGTTCGAAGTTCTCTGCGGTCGCTACTTTGTTCACCCGCTCGCTAGTCTGTCGGCGTAATTCGGGGCACTGAGGGCGTAAATGCTCAGTTGACCCGCATTCGTAACAAGCCGGGGCTCTTCTCCTTTCATACTCACGATTCCTCCAGTTATTTCTCACAGATCCCTGGTTTCTCCCGTTAGAAGAGTTGGGTTTCTCTTTAACCTCTTTTTTATCCTCACTTTTCTCAAAGGTTTTAGATTTTTCCGTTCCTTTTTTCTCCAACGGCTTTAAATTAATGGGTTTTCTGATAGTGCGCCTTGTCGCTTCATATTCGTCCAATTTTTTCACTAAGATGTGAGGGTCCACTATAGCTCCCCATTCATCCAAAAAATGCTCTCGGATTTCCGCCGGGACGCGTTTTTTAATCTGGTCTGCAACCATGAGATTCTTAAGGGCTTCAAAATCTTTTACACTTACCCCTTCAAGCCATCCCTCTAAATAATTTCTCAGCTCGAAAATTAAATCTTTCCATAGGGCACCTGGCCGCCTCTGGTGTTGATTTAGTTTAACTCTAAAAGTCTCCGGACTTAACTTAAAACGGCTCAGAAGTAATTTCTTTACCTGATCGTAATCATCTGCTACCTCAACGGGTTCGCGAATAATTATTTCAGCGATCTCCGTGGGTAATAATGAAAGCAAATGCATCATTCGTTCCCCGCCTTCAACCTGTGCTTTTCGTGCCTGACGTTCAAACAGGGTTAGGAAGAGAGAAATGTCCGATTTTTCCGGATCATACTTTTGCATTAGGGCTTTGAAATTTTGTACGGGCCTAGCGCTCTCATTCTGGGACGAAGCTACGCTGGCGGTTTCGGCTGCCTGAGTCAACCGTAATTTTTGCAGTTCGAAATCTCTCTGCCTCACTTCTCGTTCAAATTCTAATTGCCTAGCTTCGCGTTCTAATTCTATACGTTCTGTTTTTTCGCGCTCTTCCTTAATGATTTTTATTTGAGCCCTAACACTCTCTTCATCATATCTCGCACTGGACAAAATTCTGTCGTATAGGTCACATTTCCTATCGTGATCCTCGAAATCAATCCCTAGATCATCTGAAAGAACCTGGAGGTCTTCTTTCTTATAGGTCATTAAGAAAGCCATTTTGCCTAACCCAATATAACCCCAATACACTAATCAAAACCCAATTCTCCAAAATAATACACCCTAATACAATACTTAATAATTAATAAAAATGCACTTTTCTTAATCTCTAGCACAAATACACTTGATACTATAACACAATATGCAATTTAGGTTCAATAACATATGCTTGCAACAAAAAATTTCTACGATACACTTTTACTAAATTGGTAACACTTCGCGACTTGTTCATAAACCAGATCACAAAACCACAAGTCTCGAATGTCTCGGACTCAAAAAAAATATACTTAACGAGCTGATGCTCAAACGTTTCTCGAATTTCTCGAGTTATCTTAACTAAGGAGTTAATTATAAAAAACACAAATATTCTGTCGACTTTCTCGACGGGTAATTAACTTAAGAGTTAATATTTAAAAAAAAAACAAATATTCTGTCGACTTTCTCGACGGGTAATTAACTTAAGAGTTAATATTAAAACACACAAATATTCTGTCGACTTTCTCGACGGGTAATTAACTTAAAGAGTTAATATTTAAAAAACAAATATTATGTCGACTTTCTCGACGGGTAATTAACTTAAGAGTTAATATTTAAAAAACACAATTGCCTCTAGAGAATGAAAAAACAAGTACCTGTCCTCGAAGCTTGCTTCTCTAATCGGGGATGTTGGCTTTCTTGGCTCAGTAGGAATGGCTCCACACTAGTCACAGTTTTTATGCACTCTTGAAAGTTCAAACTATCGTACGCGCACACACTCACAGTCTTGTAAAATCACTCTCTAAAGCTGGATTCATCCGTTGCTGCCACCATTCTTCTATTATTAGTATAGCTGTAACGTATTCCTGCGATTTGTGTCAAAAGCAGACACTTAGGTAGCGTCACAGGTTACGTGTAAGGTAGACAGCTTACTAAAATAGAGACTTTTAAGATAATGAGGATTTCAGTTTTATTTAATAAACACGGTTAGGCCGCGATCTCGAATAATATATATACAAAGCAGTCCGTAGAAGTTGGAGTAGGAATCGTCATCTGTCTCTCAAGGATGGAGCACACTGTCGCTAAAACGAGGCGACGAACTGCTGGTCAGGTCACAGAAAAAAGGGCCCGCACTTGTCCACTGGAAGCTAGCAGCTTCTCTGAAATAACACAATTGGGGAGATCAAGTTCCGATCGGTTTCCCCGACCTTTCTCGGTGAAAAAGGGTCTTCTCACGTAGAGGGCAGAGCCTCACAAAAAACAAGTCACTTAAAAGTGCGTGGAGCTAGGAGATCAGGTATCACTCCTAAACTCTCTAAGGAAAAACTCTCCGCACAAAACTGGTCTTCAAGCCCTCGTCGGCTTATTTTTAAAAACTTGATCCCTGGCGGAATTCTTTCTAGCCTCCTCTCTATAGCTCGCTCCGGATAGGCTGAGCGTCTAGCCGTGCGCAAAAAACGATGCCGATTATTACATCTTCATCGCCCGCTCACTCATTAGCGATCTCGTTTCAGGGCGTAAACTGTCATTGTCGGCCACTGTCAAAATATGGCGCCAGACTGTCTCCTCTTTTCATCCCAGGAATGCGTCCCGAAGAGGTGCCCATTGTGGTCCAATTCCGCTCGCGGGGTCTGCCATTCTTTAGCATCGGTTCACGGCTAGCGGCGATTTTAATGGTGTTCCTACTCGCCTCGAGGGGGGGAAATTGCCACAATATATACACTGCTGGCCACTGTAAATGCAACAACCTGAAGGAAACATGCAAATAACATGAAATTTACAACATGCATTAGCGGAGGTGATATATGCAAATGATTAGAATTCCAACGCAGACGCACATCACGCGCGCCTGTGGAGCCACTTCAAAGCGCTATTTAACACTTGGAGATTTCGACGATTTCAAGTTCAGCAATTGTGTTTTTTTTGTGTTTTTTTCAAAAAAACGATCAAGTATCCGAGTTCGACTGAGGAAGGATAGTGGCCTACTGAGATTGTGGATTATCTTTCAGGGAAATCGGTAGTCGTGTTGGACGAAACCAAACAACTGTAATGCGGATATATGATCGTTGGATGCAGGAGGGTACGACGGACCGGCGTGTTCGATCGCATCCACCTCAGCGCACCACTTCACGTGATGACAGGCAAATTGTGCGCATGGCAGTGACGTATCGCTCAGTCACATCACGAACCATAGTACAGCACATGCAGTCTGTAACGCATCATTCAGTGTCTGCGCGTACCATTCGACGCCGTTTACAGCAGACTGGTCTGTCCGCAAGACGTCCATTGCTTTGTCTACCCTTGACGCAGAACCACAGACGTCTCCGCTGCCAATGGTGCGATGGCAGAAGGATGTGAACGGCAGAATGGAATGAAATTGTCTTTACTGACGAGTCACGCTTTTGTCTGCAACACCACGATGGTCGCATTCGAGTCTGGAGACACCGTGAAGAGAGTATGCTGAACAGCTGCGTTATGCACCGCCACACTGGTCCTGCACCGGGTATTATGGTATGGGGCGGTATTGGATATCACTCTCGCACACCTCTAGTACGCATTGCCGGTACTTTAAACAGCCAGCGCTACATTTCCGAGGTGTTGGAGCCAGTTGTCCTTCCTTACCTTCAGGGCTTGCCCACAGCCATATTTCAACAGGATAATGCGCGACCACACGTGGCACGCATTGTCCAACGGTTCTTCGTCAATCGCCAAATTTAATTGCTTCCCTGGCCGCCTCGCTCTCCGGATCTTTCGCCGATAGAAAACATGTGGTCCATGGTTGCTCTACGATTGACCCGGATTCCATCCCCAGCTGCCACAGCAGATCAACTTTGGCAACGTGTGGAAGCTGCTTGGTCTGCTGTACCCCAAGAACTAATCCAAAGTCTCTTTGAATCAATGCCGAGGCGTGGGGTAGCGGTGATCTCCAACAATGGCGGCTACTCTGGCTACTGATTTTGGCAGGAACCACACTTCACAGAAGTCTATAAATTTAATCATTTGATACTTGGTCAACATGTTATCTACAAAATAAATTTTGTTGTGATATCTCTTGTCTTTCTTGGTGTTGCAATTTGGGTGGCCAGCAGTGTATATATATATATATATATATATATATATATATATATATATATATATATATATACACACTATCACACACTACTATCTACCAATAAGTATTTGGACACCCATGCAAATGACGATATCTGCGGTCCTGATATACGTCATGCCCTCCGCCACTAAATATCGTCTAGGAAACAACATTGGCATTAGTCGCATGCAACATGCCACGAAGCACAGGGTTATCTGATTTCGCAAAAGGTGTAATCGTCAGGTATCGCAGAAATGGCCGATCCTTAAGAGACATATCTAGCGAGCTGAATTACCCAAATTCGACAGTGACCTATGAAATTCAGAAGTGGAAGGTGAGCGGTGATTGTCGGAATGTGCCCCGAGTGGCAGACCTAAAAAACTGGGAGATAGAGACCGACGGTGCTGTCCAGAGAAATTCGGAAGACTACACCCAACCGATGGCCCACATACTCCAGGAGTTTCAACAGGCATCTGGGATTGTTTTTTCGATGAATACCATCCGTAAGGAAACCCATCTACTTGGTTTTCATGGTCGTGCTGCTGACCATAGGCCTTTGATCACAAAGTCCAACCGCGCTGCTCGGTTAATGGGGTGCAAAGCACGTCGAAAGTGGACTGTACATCAGTGGAAACGGGTTCTGTGGAGTGACGAATGAAGGTTCACCCTCTACCGTTCGGATGACAGGGTCTGGGTCTGGAGAACGCTTCCAGCCAGAATGCATTTTGCCTACAGTAAAGTTAGGCGGAGGTGGAGTTATGGTCTGGGGGTGTTTCTCCTGCTATGGACTGGGACCCTTGGTTCCAATTCATGGTAAGCTCAACGCCGACGCCCACTGCACTATTTTGGATGAAAGTTTGCTTCCTACGTTGTGGCGGATTTACGGGTTGGACCCATGTTACTTCCAGGACGACAACACCAGCTGTCATGTTGCGAGGTCCACCATGGATTGGTATGGTGACAATAGGGTTAACCGAATGGACTGGTTTGCCCAGAACCCAGACCTGAACTCTATCAAGAACCTCTGGGACGAGTTGAATCGCCGAATTAAGGGGTGCAACAACCGTCCAAAATCGTTGAAGGAACTTCCATGTCTTCTCTAAGCCGTGTGGAAGAAAATACCACTAGCCGTCATTCAAGGACTTGTGGAAAGCATGCCCCGGAGGGTTGAGGGTGTAATTGCCTCTCGTGAAGGCTCTACCAACTATTGGATATGAATAATTTTTTTTCTATCACAGGTGTCCAAATACTTATTGGTAGATATATATTATATACATATATATATATATATATATATATATATATATATATATATATATATATATATATATATATATATATATATATATATATATATATATATACTAGCGGCCCGTCCCGACTTTGTCCGGGTTGAACAAAATATTATACCAATAAATTTCCAGTTGATAGCCAATAAATTGTAAATTTTTTTACCTTAAATATCCAATAAAAAGCGTAATTCCAAATGTAGTTTTCTTCAATAAACCCTTTAACGTTGCCAGTTTCAAAAATCCTTTTTGTATTTATCAATACCTCCTCTACTTGAATCTTTAAAATATTACAACCTTTTCCTTACGGGGTGGGATAGCATATATCCGAAGCACATACTCTCGAAAAATACGGTGTGATGTCGGCAAAGATATAGTCTCGAATTCCACTTCGTTGTGACTTTCCTAACGGCTTTGCCCCCAAAGAACAATTGTGTGACAATCTGGGAACGGAGGGTGAATCTTGCAAAAAAGGACTGAATAATAATCTTTTATCGTTCTAGCTAGAGGCTATTTCTTTTCAGGCAAGAGACATCAGAAGAGCGGTTCACCCGTGGTTCATCCATTTTCAGCCTTTTGAGAGATGAAAGAGGCACGGGGTGCCGATGAACTACTATTGAAATTCTTCTTCAATAGTAAGAAAGCAATAAGAAAGCAATTTACCACTCTTTCCCCTGCCCCCCCCCACCACGCTGAATGTCCCACACGTAAAATGGGGATAGGAAGTAGATAACATTTTCCCGTTCTAAAGAGCGATTTCGAAAAACAGACCCCGTAAGCTAAAGGGTGTTGCTATGGTTACTTGACTGCGGTTGACAAAGGAAAAGTTGTAAGGTTACATTGTAATGTACAAAAGTTGTACATTACCCTCCACATACAAAATCTGCTCTCTCTCTTTATATATTATTATAGAAGTATAGATACACATTGGTATCTCAAAATTAGAGTAAGAGATTAAATAAAAATACAAAAATAAAAAAAGGATTTTAAGTAAAGAATGTTTTTTTAATTATTTTAAGCACCTAAAATAATATTCAAATTAATATTACGTTACTTAATAATTAAAGTTAATTTTTAAAAGAAAAAGGCGTGCCGTAGAACAGCTAGGTTCAAACCGCTAACGTCAGAACAGAAGCCCACCGCGATAGCACCACGCTAAGGATCGTTGAAGTCTTCGGCACAAAAAGCGGTAGAGGACAGTAGCGGTAACAATGGAGATTGTTAGGATTAAGCCCCTAACTTTATTTCTACTGATCAGATATACATAATGTATAGCCTATGTCCATCTGGAATAATGTACTTTTCAAACAGTGAAAGAATTTTTCAAATAGGTGCAGTGGTTCTGGAGATTACCCTCCACGTACAAAATCGCTCTCTCTTTATATATAAGTATATATATATATGGTAACTTATTTACCACGGAAAAATGCAGAATAAGAGGTACGCAGACGAGCAAAAAATACCCGAGACACTCCTTTGGTAACAAAACCAACTATATTTTCAAAACTCTACAGGATCCGCTCACAAGCGAGCGATAACAGGACGACTTGCCATTCTAATGGCCAAGTCTCAATAGCCCCCTCTTCCTGCACTAGGGGTGCCAATCTAGGTGTGGTGTGCATGTCTTGCGTGCAGGACATCCTCCCTGATACTACATTCTCAGTCCTCATGACAGGACACTGACTTCAGTGTCAACTACTACAATACTGAAACATAACCTGAAAAAAAAAAACTAGTAGTAACAAAGATTAAAGACTATATACAGTATTTTTTGAAGGTCCTTCATCAACTGACGTAGCTAGTCCTTCCAAGGCTTCATAAATTCAGCTGCTGTAGTCGTGATATTAGGTCCTTCGTGCCGACCCACTCTCAGCACTCTATACCGATCATTAGGCTTGACAACTGTAATTTGGTATGGGTCATAAAACTTGGGTCGTAGCTTGAGTCCACTTCCGTGCTGCGTACGCTGTATCGCTACTAGTTTGTTTTATTATATATACGTGCCGCTTTCCTGGTTTTATTGAAGCTTTTGCAATTTTCGTCCTGTATTTTGAGGATGTTTTTCTAGTTTCTTCTCGATGTTTTTCACGCTCTTCCATCACTGTATTGATTTTTTTCTCTTCTTCTAGGATCTTGGGCGCGGTGGCCCGGTTGGCAAAGGCATCGAGCCAGTGATTTGACGGTTGCAGGTTCGATGCTTGTCGTTGACAAAAATCCACCGCCGTGTTCACTAATGGTGGCTGGTGCACGTAAAATCTGTCGTGGCTGCAATGTCCTCCATGTTCTCAAATTTACCTCTGGAGGTACGGAGTCAAGTGTTCCGGTCTCGTCATTTGACTAGGTTCTAAATTACGGGACCGGCTTGTAGGGGGTAATGCTGGCCACTTATACAGTGCCCTCTTAAATGAATGGCTAGCAGTTTTGCCCTTTACTGAGAACTAATGATGTCATAGTCAATCCGGGCATCTGTAATAAATAAATAAATCTTTCGGGCATCTGTAATAAATAAATAAAACAAGTCTTCTAGGATATTTAGAATTTCCGCATTTTCTTTGCCCCTTATTTTTACTCCTGTGAGTAATTCAAATGGTGTTCTATTAGTGCTTCTTGAAATTGTCGCATTAATGACAAGTTGCACAGCATCAACATGCTTGTACCACTTCTCTGGATCGTCGATTGAAAGTTTAGCTAGGATTGGTATCAGTGCGCCGTGCATGTGGTCTATCTGTCCGTTACTTCGAGGCATTCCTGTAGTGATGTTTATATGTTGAATATTTTCGTTTGTACAAAATTCTCCGAATTCCTTTGAAGAAAAGGCAGCTCCTCTATCCGTAATTATTCTTGGAGAAATTCCAAAAACAGTCTGCTGTTGTTTCAACTTTTGCAAAGCATCTTGAGTTGTTGGCGATTTTACGGGATAAAACCATACGAACTTCGAAAAAGTGTCCACTACTCTGAAGATGTGTTTGTAGTTTTTGTTCGTTGATGGTAAAGGTCTTGCAAAATCAATATGATACGGACTACCTCAATCGCTCTAAGAAATTGTTATTTTCAATGTCTTCCCTTACAAATCTATAATCTTCAAATATTATGTATGGCCTCGCTTGATCCTTGTAAAAGTCACAGAGAGATGGAAGATTCATAAATTTTTGATTGAAACATAAATCTACCGACTTATTTTGAGGACCAGACGATATTTTCCCCGAATCATCTATTTTCCGGGCATTTATTTATTCTTTTCATTTGGATTGGCTCGTTTTTTTTTTTACCCATATCTGGAGAAATATTTGTTATGAAAATTTATTTGTGACGTATCTTGGCTGTTAATATCAGAAAATAATGGCAAAAAAAAGTGTTAGCGCATTAACAATTTGAAACACTGCGTGCAGCGTAGGTCTAGTATTTTTAAAACAATAAACATAACAATAAACAGTGATTTTTTAAACAATAAACATAATTTTCTCACTAGATCTGTACGTCGTTAAGGCTGGGAAAATTTTGGAGCACCCAGTAACAAAATGGGGATTTTACATCCAATGGAAAGAGGGCTTAACGTTTAACCCTTCAGCGGGCGCGCCAATTTTTGGAACACCAGCAGGCGCGCGTGGCACAAAGTGCAACGTCTTTTTCAACCTTGATATAAATTTTATTTTCAAATTGAAAATAATAATTCTGCTTTTTAAGACAAGATATAGAATGCTTGTAATATTGAGATATATTTATAATATAAGGCCAAAAAAGGCAGATACAATCGCCTTATTTCGAAACTGTCCGGTTTATCGGATCTAGGGACAACTTGTGAATTGATTCCTATTATGTCCAAAAACCTAAAAAAACAATGAGATTGTCCATCTTCGTGATATGCGGGATACCGTGTAATAGCTGCACATAGGATCGACTACATCAACTCCTTTTGTCGTATTGTAATCCTGTATAATCGCTGGTTTACCGCGGTTAAATCACGACTAACAATGAATGGAAAGGAATACAAGGGTCAGAAAATCAGACCTGCATTAGAAAGGGTGTAGCTATAAATATATACTGCTTAGAACATTCAAACCTTACATGTAAAGACAAACCATTCAAAATTACGAAAATGTTGCACTTTGTACACGGGCGCGCCCGTTGAAGGGTTAATAAAGGATATGCTTACGAGCAAGGATCAGTTTGGGAAAGTCATCAAAGTTGAGAGGGTTGCTCGACCGTAAGAGAAGAGTCAAACTAGGGAAAAATAGTGCCGCCACCTTGAATCGAAGCCAGGATAAGCGCGTGCAACAGGTCGAAAAAAAGGGCAAAAAATTCAGGAGGCCTTGTGAACGACATATATACCTAGGTACAGTAACTGACGAGAGAAAACTTATCTTAATAGATTTTTGCAGGTATGCATGCCTTACAAAAGCTGCAAGAGAGATAATTAGGATGTTTTAAAACACGACGCGCATACTTAATTCTTTAGATTTTGTGGTAAAAAACAAATACCAAAGGTACAATTTCCTGCAGTCACTCTTGAAATAAAATTCTGGAAACGAGTAAACATGGCCACGGGTTGGATGCAAGTTCAAAGTCTCAAGGGTGAGGAGATAAATGTTTTAAGATGCTTTGCGGTATGTCTGCAACCCTCGGGGCAAAATTCCTTGACTGGTTTGAGATGAATCACTACACTTCAGAGAACTGCAACGGTAGACACCTTGAAAAGCGAAAGTAGAGAAGCACTTTTTGAAAATATTTGTTTTCCTTATTTATGTTTTTACGCGGAGAGAATGTATATGAAAATTTGGTTGGAATTCGCTTTTTATTTATTTATTTATCATTATTATTTATTTATTTATTTTTTAGCTATAGGAATAAAAACGTTCTAACTCGAGAATCATTTGAAATAGTCAGGTGTTCTTTTTCTGATAGCTGATCGGTTTGCTTGATCATTCGGGATTTATTTTGTTTGCTTGTTCACTTGGAAGAAAGGTATTGAAAAATGATAATTCCTCACTTCGTTGGCATAGCTTAGGAAAGAGATCTTTGGTTGCGATGTTAGAAGACTCGAATCGAACCCTGTTTCTCGTAAACGGTCCATACAGGTTTGTTTTTAATTTCCAGGTACATGCTCGCTCTCCCCTTAACACATAATTGGACCACTTGGATTTGAAATTAAGGCATAAACGAAAATTAACTGAAAATAAGCAATATATATGTTAACCTTTAGCTTACGGGGCTCATTTTTCCGATTCCCTCTTTAGAACGGGAAATTTCATGTACGTATATATATATATATATACACACACACACACATATATATATAAATATATTCATTCTTGGGCCCTTATTCGTGGGATACATGCTATCCCAACCCGTAAGGAAAAGGTTAAACTTTAACTAACAGATTTCTTTTTTAAGTGGGTATATCATTATTGTATTAAAAAAAATCCTTGAACAATCGGGATCCAATTTTCAAGCATTTAAAATTTTTACATGTACTAGATAGACTCCATAGACTAAAAATAACCAATTTCTTTCTTAAGGTTGCTATGCACTAACCCTATTGGATTCACTCCCCTCAATGTTAACCTATGGAGAAAATGTGTCTACTATTTACAACTACATAAATTCTGATAATCCAATAAAAATGGTATTTTCAGATAGCCTGAACTTTTCTGCACCTTGCAACAGGATTCATTTTCTAAATTTCGTCCACCAAAGGAAATTAGGAGTGTTTAAAACACACTGTACTAATTTTTTTTCCTGAATAATTTAAATTTTAAAATATTATTTGCTTTTTACTTTTTGAACGAAAAATGCCCCAAGGTGTAAAATTTCTTTCTCTCCTACGGAGTAAAATTAAAAAAAAATCTTTCAATCCAAGTCGGCAATCCTTTGACACATTTTCTCCATAGGTCAACACTGAGGTGAACGAATCCAATTGGATTAGTACATAGCAGCCTTAAGTTTATCTTCACCACAAAAGGAATTTTAAGCAGCTCCAGGACAACAATTTTTAGCGTAGGATTACGTTCCTCAATAACGGTCCTTCGGAGAGAAAATAATTACAAGATAAAAAAGAACTTTTTATATACCATGTTATAAATTTTCTGTTGAATCATATACATGACAATTCTATGTATTAATAAATACTTTTTTACATTTTTTTGATGAATTATCCCATCAACTTGAAAGAAAATGAAGTTAATTGGAAGTTGCGTTAAACTTTTCTTTCCCGTCCCGATCGATAGATGGCTGCACCAGTCTACAAAACAAAATTAACTGAAAATGAATTCAATGCTGCTTAAAGATGGCTAAAAGTATTAAAATAATGCATTGTCATCGAGTTCTGAGCTATAATAAAAGTTTCAAATGTCTAGTTAGTCGGGAAGTTAGTTAAAAATCGATTGCAAGATTTGTACTGGGCAAACACACACACAAACAAACAGACAAGAAAGCGAGTTAATAAAAAAATGGTAAAAATTGTCCTGCGTCGCGAGTTTCAAAAAAAAGCAAGCAAACGATAAGTAATCCTACGTTAATAACCTGCGGTAGTTTCGTTAGAGGAGACTACCTGAAATACTTTTTTTATTCACGTACATGTTGTAACGATTTCATTTCATCAAATCATCAAATGTGCCTTTAAATAAATATCAACATGCTTATAAAATATACTTGAACAATTTAAAATTTCGCCTAAAAAAATTATAAACATGTTTAGCTTTTGATGTATCTCCTATACTATTATCTCTATTTGCATATTTCCCCACTGTTGTACAAAGGGAAAGTTTTATTATAATTTGTGTTTAAGATTTTCGGAAATTTTATTTACAGAATTTTTAACCATTTTAGCGAAGCACACGAATTTTTAATATCTTCACCAAAAAAAAGTAAAAGGGGTAGCAACTAGTTTGAACTTATTAATAGTTCTACACCAGGTCAGGGTCTTTAGGTGTGATTGTCTCTATGGACATTCAATGACGGATTTCCGCATAGGCGATGGAGGCGCAAGCCTCGGACCCTCGGAGCTCCAGTCCCCCCTCCCCAAATCAACTAATTAATTTTATCTGATCACATATTAAGAATTTTTATTTAGGTAGTCACTATTGTGTACACTGTGAATACAAAAACATACAATTTCCCTTGGAAATTCGTAGAATTGGAGTCTAACGCCTGCACAATGATTTAACAGATGTTTGGAAACTCCGAGACGGCATATAAAGATAAGGATATAACACTACCTGGACCGACATCGACACTCTTAACCTGACCCTAGCATCCTTGCCGTCTCTATATTATTCTCATCTCGATGGTCAGTACCTATTTTAAGCCATTCGCTTTTTGAGTGTGTTGGAGAGTGTTGTGTTTTTACTGATTTTTCAATTCAATTTACTTTATGGTAGCTTCATATTGTATAATATTTTAACAACGCAATAAAAATATGAACGTACAATTCTGAGGCTTTCTTAAAGTAAAAACCTCCAGCTCGCACATTAAGCAACTATATTTAAAAAATATTAAATTTTTTTTCTTATATTGTTCTGATTATAAAAATGAAAAGTTCATACAAAATCCAAATCGTTTTTTTATATTTAACCCCTTAAGGATCGCATAATTTTCAAGAAAACGGTGATAAAAGTGCCTATTTTTTCCGGAGAATTCCATTTATTTCTTGATCTGCCACATCTAAATTAAAAAAAAGTCTCCATTTACATTATAAATAGCCTGGTGCTGCCATCTGGTATGTAAAATAAGAAAAATTTTTTTCAGGGTAAATGAAATCGATTGTTCTAATCTTTTTGGTGCGTTATTTTTAAACACTCTAGCCCGGAAATATCACGGGCACGAGAAATAGAAGGCAAAACCTCACCTCGTAATTTTGACGGGAGTGAGAAGGAAGGAGTTAACTAAGTGAATTAATATTTTAAAACATCAGATGGGCCCCAAAGTCATTTCCGTCTTAGACTCCTCGACATTTGTGAATTGCACTTGTGAGGCCCGGAATGTCCTAGTGGTTAGCGAGTCGGGATTAGGTACTGAGAGTACTCGGTTCAAGTGCCAACAAGCACCACCGAGTGCTTTCTATGGGCATGTTAAATCTGTAGGCAGAAAAGTCCTATGGTAGGGTTTGTAGGGGTGGGAGGAGGGTACAAGCCCCCAAGATCTCACCCTTGAGGGCGCTTGGTTTAAGTTGTGATTGCAATATATTCACTGGCAAGGATTCAACCCCAGAATACCTTACTTACTATGTCGGGGCCAGTCTGGTGCATTGGCGGCATTGGAATTGCATTTGTGAATTGCCCATGGAGACAATTCACTTCTGTAAGTGTCGGATCATCTCATCTACCTTACAGCTACAATCGGCGTACATGGACAAAGTTTTTGCGGAGGCTTTCTCGTCATTTTTTTAAAAAGTGAAACTTCTTTACAGCAGGTGGGGTAAGTCGAGTCCATGACTCATCAGAGCGTAACAAAAAGTGCAGTGGAATTGCACGCTCAATAAACTTGGTGCAATTTCGAAGAAGCGCGAGAATTTAATGCCAAATGAAAGATTTCACGAGCTCATGAGAATGGCAAATGAAAAACAAAGAGGACTTTTAACCCTTCAGCAGGCGCGCCAATTTTTGGAACGCCAGCATCCGCCCATGGCACAAAGTGCAACGTCTCTTACAACCTCGATTATTCTTTTTGTAATATACTTTTTTTTCAAATTGAAAATAATATTTCTGAGTTTTATGACATGATATAAAATGTTGGTAATGTAAGGACTTCGCCTAAAACGAGACTGACAACCTTTAATATTTACATAATGCTTTATTGGCATTTTAGAATAAATATAGGCTAATTTACAAAAGTTTAAAATTTAACATTATATGAAAAAAAAATCGTGGGTTCAGGATATCATTATGAGCCGGCAGATTCTCGTAATCTGGCACGCGTCCGCTGCAGAGCCTCCTATTCAGCTCACCTCTCTACTCTGAAAAATAACGGACAACTGATCGAGTGTCGCATTCGCTTCTCCTTTTCGATTCCGCCGTCGTCCCACGGCTTCAGCTGACCGGCCAGGCGATTGTCAGTGGATCTGCTTTTGTCCGAAAAAAAGGGAATATTTCTAAAGATGTCTACCTCCTAAATGTCCAGCAGGCGCCTGAGTGTCTGCATCGTTGTGTTGACAAAACGACTGTTCAATGATGAATAGAGTCAATTAAAACGGCGAGACTGCTCGTTGGGTTCTCTAGAATTTACGCGTGGGAAAAGGTCGCAAGTCATTACAGTAATATTGAGATATATTATAATCAAAGGCCAAAGAGTGCAGATACAATTGCCTTAATTCAAAACTATGCGGTTTATTGGATCTAAGGACAACTTGCGAATTGATTCCTATTATGTCCAAAAGCCTAAAAATACCAATGAGATTGTCCATCTTTCTCATATGAGGGATACCGCGTTATAGCTGCACATTTGATCGACTCCATCAACTCTTGCTTTTGTCGTATTGTAATCCAGTATAATCGATGGTTTACCACGCTTAAATCACAACTAACAATGAGTGGAAAGAAATACAACGGTCAGAAAATCGGAACTGCATTAGAGAGGTTGTAGCTATAAATAGAAACTGCTTAGAACATTCAAACCTTACATGTAAAAACAAACCATTCAAAATTACAAAAATATTGTACTTTGTACAATATTTTCGCTGAAGGGTTAATGCATATTATTCACAATCTACTCTCAATTAACCGCTCACAATTTCAAATAATTTTAATTGGTCCAGCTGGTTGTGGAAAAACATTGGTTATTCGACTCATCATGAAAGTTTATAATCATTACACAACTACCGAGGATTGTAATGCTTACATTACATGTGCATCAACAAGTAAAGCTGCAGCGGCCATTGATGGCATAACGTTCAAAATTTCACCACCAGAGGGCGTTTTTTATGAATTACACATTTACGACTGGTTCTTTACTTAAGATTTCACCATCTTTTTATTCATAGGTCGCCCTAACACAATAACTCCTACTCATTAAATTTTACAATCTTTAAAGTTATTGCAAAGTCGGTCGGAAACTTGTTCGATAACTAATTTTCGGACAAAAGATTTGAAGGAACGAAGAAGAAACAAATATGCAAATTAATTTTTGCTGACGTAGAGCAGAAGCTGTTATAATACCTAGAAGCTTTCATGGAGATTTTGTTTTCAGCGTGCTTGCTATTGCTAATCAGAATGTCATCGTTACGATTACCAGATCGAGCTTTGTTAGTAAAATTGTTTTACCAAAACGATAATTCACACTAGGTGCTCTACGAAAATTTCGGTGTTTGAAGGGGATACGAAAAGAACTAAACCAAGAACTATACCTGATCTGAAAGACAGCATTTCACGACATGTTCTCAGCATTTCCCCGGACACACTGCTATCAACTGTAGAACATGCTATCTTACGATTTCAAATGGTAGCTGAAAATGATGGCCGTCATGTTGAACATGTTGTAATAACTTGTTTTAACTATAGTAAATGTTGACTAAATGTGCAATTCATCTAAAACGCCCTCTAGGGGTGAAATTTTGAACTAATATTTTTTATTCGCTCAAACAAATTCCCATCCCTTCAATATGTCCTACACAAAATTTCATAACTTTCTGAACAATAGTTTCGACTGTAGACAACTTTAAAGTAGGGAAGTTTAATTATGGACACCCTGTATATGTATATATATATATATATATATATATATATATATATATATATATATATATATATATATATATATATATATATATATATGTGTGTGTGTGTGTGTGTGTGTGTATGTATGTATGTATATATATATATATATATATATATATATATATATATATATGTGTGTGTGTGTGTGTGTATGTATGTATGTATATATATATATATATATATATATATATATATATATATATATATATATGTGTGTGTGTGTGTGTGTGTGTGTATGTATGTATATATATATATATATATATATATATATATATATGTACAAACATATATTTATTTAATTTTCAAGAATCCTTTAATTACCTTCTTTTTATCCAATTAATTTAACTACGGCCCCCTCTCGTTTCCAGTCACTTTTCTAAATTAAATTTCTTCTTTTCCCATTTTATTCTCATGGTTTTCAGGGACATCGAAAGTGAAAACTGAATATCTCTATTTGGCAACACAGCGCAACATTCTTTCTTTGTGTGGCTTAGTTTATATATATACACTGAAGTGCCACTGAATTAGGGATAGCAAAGCCTATGCAAATTGTGTAGCGCTGCGCATCATGTATGCGCAAGTGAGAGTGCTGTGGTAACTGCATATATAGCGCGTACTGTGGTTGTTCTGAATTAGTTGTTAGAAATGCCAGTAATTGGGCAGTTAATGGGTAAACTGCCTGATTTAGACGCCTTCGATCGCGGACAAATCGTAGGTGCGCGACGCAGGGGCCATTCAATTTCCAAAATCGTCAGACAGCTAGGATTTTCAAGGTCGACAGTGTCAAGAGTACACCAAGAATACGTGGATGGTGAAAAAAAAAAACTAGCGATCGGGCAAACTGCAAAGGACAATTAGCCTTGACAGTGCGTGGTGAGAGACGGCTCAGGCGTATTGTACGTAGCCAGCGAAGTCAAACATTAGCTCAAATTACCACCCAGTTTAATGACGGTGCCAGTCGTACAGTCAGTAAACGGACTGTGCAACGCTCGCTTCACCGTATGGGTTTCGGGAGCCGTCGACCTATGAGAGTACCATTGCTCTATACTCGCCATCGGTTGCCTGGGCAAGAGAGCACAGACACTGGAGTGTAGAGGACTGGAAACGAGTAGCATGGAGTGATGAGTCTCGATTCCGACTACTTAACGCCGACGGGAGGCTGAGAATATGGCGTCAGGCTCATGAAGCCATGGATCCTGCATGCCTGGCTGGAACTGTACAAGGGCATGGTGGGTCAATCATGGTCTGGGGTGTTTTTTCGTGGCACAGTTTGGGATCTTTGGTGCGTGTACCAACCTCCCTCAATGCAATTCGGTACGTAGAGTTGCTGGGTGATCGCCTCCATCCGTTTATGCTGTTCTGTTATCCGCACGGTAATGGAGTTTTCCAGCAAGACAACTGTACCTCTCACAAGTCCCGGTTGGCTACTGGCTGGTTGGATGAGCATTCCTCTGACTTCTCTGTCATGAATTGGCCACCTAGACGCCCAGACTTAAATCCTATTGAGCATCTTTGGGATGTTTTGGAACAAGGCGTGAAAGGCCATCACACAGCACCAAAGAACCTTACTGAATTATGGACAGCTTTAGCCAATATTTGGCAAGCCATTCCCGTGGAACGCTTCCAGAAACTTGTTGAATCTATGCCTCGTCGTGTGGCAGCCGTTATCAAGGCCAAAGGAGGCCCAACTCGTTACTAGGTAGGTATCCCTAATTCAGTGGCACTCCAGTGTATATATATATATATATATATATTTAACTGCGTCTGTGTCTCTTTTAGTCAAAGTACTGTAAAGTATGCGGAACCTCAGATGATTCCTAAGCAGACTTTATTTAACAGTCTCCTGTGACAACAATGCTGATGAAACCACACATAAGTTTGAGAAGTCCCCTTGTTTTTTCTTCGGAAGACGGAGTTGGAATTTTGATAAAGAAGGAGTTTAACGTAAATGCCGGGTCTAAAATTAGAACCCTTGTTATATCGCAGCTAATAAACTCGAGTATTAAGTAATTACTCTTAAACTAGATTATAGATATCACAATATACACTCAATAAGACTCAACTTATTATCAGCACCTGACAGTTTTATGCCTACTATCTATTATGTCACGCTGTTGCTGTTAGATGGGTAGATTTGGTTTGGTTTAGAGCACTATGGTCAATTTTTGCTACACGAGGGCTAGTTAGACCGAGACCTACTGCTTAAAGCCGATTCCGAACGGTTACATTCTAGGTGTGGAACTCGAACACACAGATTCTGGTACCGAATGCCAGCGTCCTAGCCATTCGGAGGAGATAGGTATGAAAAGTGATTGCTTGGGAATGAATGAGTAAACAGTGCGATTTAACGGACCTGTTGTGGGTGCTAGAAGCAGTAGAATGAATGTCAGAGTAACTGTATCGCTTGTGAAGCGTTTCAGAGCAGCTATTGTTCATGTACCCCCCAAAAAGAGAAAAAAAATCATCGGCTACTAGATCGTCGAACAGAAAGGAGATCTTCCAGTCTTGTCCAATCCAAGAGAAAGGCAACAATGCGTCAAATTACAGCTAACACGTTGAGGTACCAACTCCGATGGCCTCCCAACGTATTCGCCGGACATAACAATCAATCGATAGTTTCACCGAATGTGCCCGAGGTAGCCTAGTGATAGCGCGTAGGGCTTCGGGCTGGGGAGTTGCTCGATTCGAATCCCAACGAGTGCCGTTTAATACATTCGTGTCGCCCGTTAAATCCGTAGACCGGAAAGAAGTTCTATGACAGGGTCGGCAACCTTTTTTACCAGGAGGGCATATTTCAGAAATGCGGGAGTTAAGTGTTCACCGCTGGATGAGGGGAGGGGTGTGTGTGTTAATATTTAAACATGGAAATATTAATGCAAAATAAATTTTTTATAATTAATTAAAATTTTAATTTAAACAAAAAAACCTTAAAATTGACAATTAATGCGATATCGGACATTGTAAATCTGCGGCCAACTAGCTGTAATGTGGAACATAAGTTGAATTCCCAGTTCTCAGGCATTGGTCCAAATGAGTGTCAGTGAGGCTTGATCGGTACTTTGATTTTAAGTATTTCGTATTGGAAAACAAAGATTCACAACAAACAAGCATATGTCGACGCGCAAAGATACTTCAATTTCAGAGCACATTTTCTGAACAATGAGAAGCTATTCATTCACTAAGTTCCACAATTTTTCTTTGTTATGTTGTGATTTTAATTCAAAATTATTTCTTTTATTTATAATTTGCAATTCTAAGTCTTCCTTATTGCAAATATAAAAATATGTTGCGATTTTATTGGTCACATCATCCTCTGTAGGAGAGAAAGGATTAATAAAAAACGTCAAAAATGCCTCCAATTCGTAGAATTCTTCAAATCTAGTATTAAATTCTACCAATAAGGAATTAAAATGTTTGGCAAACTGATAGGTTGTAGCGTTTTCATTGCAATAATTTTCTATCGCCATTTTTAAATTTGGGAAATGTGATAAATTATCTTTCTCCATATGCTATTTCCAGAGTGTCAATTTAGCTTTAAATACATTTATCGTACTTATCATAGAAGCAAGGGGAACGCGAAACTGTCGAGAGATTAGGTTGGTTAGTTTTTGATTTTTACGGTTTTAAGATTTTTAATTTCTTTACTAAATTTATTCATTACACCTACGCCAGTTTGTTGTTCAAATATCTAAACTTTTTGATACTTAAACGGCGGGCACTTTAAAATTATTTCGCGTGCACCCAGGGCCGGATTTTCCTATAGGCTAACTAGGCTTCAGCCTACGGCCTCAAGATCAAGAGGGGGCCTACATTCAAATTGTTAGCAATATTAAAATTACACTATTCTAAACACAGTGAACACTAAAACACTGGACCGAAAAATAAGGAGAAATTCTACGCATATGACTAAAAAACAAACATAAAAATGTATTGGTTAAGATCAACGCGTTCGGCTCATTGGGTCTGTTCCGACTACAATTTTTTTGAATCTCATTACGGAGACATGTCACTTGTGACGCGGGGCTTAGTGCCTCGAGGTTAGTACCAATAACAACATGTTTCATTTAATATATTGATATATATCACAGTAATGATGTATTTTATTATCTCTCATGTAATTTACAAATTTAAAAATGAGAGGTGAAAGGGCCTCATAAGTGGAATAGCCTAGGGCCTCTTTTCATCTACACTGCTGGCCAATGCAACACCCTGAAGGAAACATGCAAATAACATGAAATTTACAACATGCATTAGCGGAGGTGAGATATGCAAATGATTAGAATTTCAGCGCAGACGCACATCACGCGCGCCTGTGGCGCCACTTCAAAGCGCTATTTAAGGCTTGGAGATTTCGACGATTTCAAGTTCGGCAATTGTGTTTTTCTTGTGGTTTTTTCAAAAAAAAAAAAAAAAAAAACGATCAATTATGCCTCGTCGAAAACAGCGATCATCTTTTGATCAAGTATCCGAGTTCGACAGAGGAAGGATAGTGGCCTACCGAGATTGTGGATTATCTTTCAGGGAAATCGGTAGTCGTGTTGGACGAAACCAAACAACTGTAATGCGGATATGTGATCGTTGGATGCAGGAGGGTACGACGGACCGGCGTGTTCGATCGCATCCACCTCAGCGCACCACTTCACGTGATGACAGGCAAATTGTGCGCATGGCAGTGACGGATCGCTCTTTAAACAGCCAGCGCTACATCTCCGAGGTGTTGGAGCCAGTTGTCCTTCCTTAGCTTCAGGGCTTGCCCACAGGCATATTTCAACAGGATAATGCGCGACCACACGTGGCATGCATTGTCCAACGGTTCTTCGTCAATCGCCAGATTGAATTGCTTCCCTGGCCGCCTCGCTCTCCGGATCTTTCGCCGATAGAAAACATGTGGTCCATGGTTGCTCTACGATTGACCCAGATTCCATCCCCAGCTGCCATAGCAGATCAACTTTGGCAACGTGTGGAAGCTGCTTGGTCTGCTGTACCCCAAGAACTCATCCAAAGTCTCTTTGAATCAATGCCGAGGCGTGTGGCAGCGGTGATCTCCAACAATGGCGGCTACTCTGGCTACTGATTTTGGCAGGAACCACACTTCACAGAAGTCTATAAATTTAATCATTTGATACTTGGTCAACATGTTAGCTACAAAATAAATTTTGTTGTGATATCTCTTGTCTTTCTTGGTGTTGCAATTTGGGTGGCCAGCAGTGTAAATCCGGCCCTGCGTGCTGCGTCCCCTGTTCTATGAGGTCAGTAGGTGGGAGAAGGTACGAGCCCTCCTGATGTCGCCCCCCTTTTTTTTGGGGGGGGGGTGGTGTTCGATCTAAATTGAGATGACACTAGTGGGTGGTGTAGGGGAGATGTTTGAAGAATTACCTGAAAAACACTAAGGGCTTATTCCCCTGCACATGTTCCAAGCACGTCGATTTTCACTCTAAGATAGAAGTTACCTGCTATTTTTTTATTGTTATTGTTGTTGTTTGTTTGTTTTGTAATCGCAAGGACCGAATCAGTTTAGTCAGAAAAATAATTCCTTAATTAGCCGAATAGGGAAGTTTAAACGGAGGTTTTCGTAAATTGACGATAAATCTTCAACAATGCTTGTGGTGTGTAATTTGGCGAAAATAGTAAACAAAACGATTGATGCTAAAGAAACAGCCTCGATACTCCAATCCTCTTATACCACCTGGCTTACTAGGCCATGCTATGTTTTAAAATAATTAATCTTTCAATATAAGAAGACTGAATAACCTTCTTTTTATTACCTATTAGAGTGTAATATAAGTTTGCGCAGATTTACATTGTTCGTTTCTTAAATTTCAAATTTAATAAACAGTCGTGGGAGCATTTCAATTTCCTTCCTATAAATAATTTTACTCTTCAGGTTGTTTGGTTTTTTTCCTTCTAAAAATGGCAAATAATTCCTATCTATGATCTCACAAGTACTTATTTCACACTTATGCTGATTTGGTTTAACTTATCAGATAAAAATATTTTATAGAATCTATATCAAATTTTGCTTAAAATTCCCATCTTTGTTCTGGATAAACAGACGTTCAGTTTTTGATGAGTAACGATCATAAAAAAAACAATAGCGATTGTGTATCGTAATCAGATCATAGTATCAGTAAGTAAACATATCATCTTATCATGCTAAAAAAGCATATTTTATATTACGGGCTTTAAGAAAAAACCCATAGGTGTTATCTTTCTCGCAGACTTCAAGCAAGGAAAGCGTTTCAACCTGTCACTAAATGACGGTAAATAGAATGATTTTTTTCCCCTTTCGTTTCTTTCTTATTTTATTTATGTTGAGGAAAGGCTTTTCCGTTTACTCTATCATTAGTACAATCAGCACGTTCGTTTTGTTGCAAAGGCCAAGGCTTAAACCTGAAATATTTACACAGGTCCTTCCGCATAAAGCTCAAGGTTATTGTTAAAGTATTAGGGGGGGGGGGGAAGGACTGTTTACATATCATGTTTTTGTTTGTCTGTTTTCCCTTATGAAATACTGCATGGTTTTCTTTAATGTTTACTATTCTTCGATAGATGTCTTACTAAATATTATTCATTAAATTTCATACAAAGGGACTAAAAGTATCGTATTTGTTTACATCAGGCTCATCTCGAAATGTGATGAGGGCCATATTACTCTAGGAAAAGCTGCTTGAAAGAAAAGAGGATAAATGGGAAAGCGTTAAATATTTTATCTAAGAAAGCATACGCTACTGATTATTTCGAAAATTAAATAGGTATTAATTTTCTTTGCTTATATATTACTTTTGTATTATTACAAATATAAAATTGATATACTAAAAAAATATTTTTCGGATTTAAAATATTATGCGTCTTCAGAAAAGGCATCAGGGGCCGCTGACTGAGGACTGGATAGCCGCATCTGGCCCGCGGGCCGTATGTTGTGCAGGCTTGGTTTACGTAATGCCCGATTTAAGCCCGGTACACGCACGCTCATTACATATATGCATACACACATATATGCAATTTTTAAACGCCCGAAGTAATATATATATATATATATATATATATATATATATATATTCACTGAAAAGCCCCCCAAAACTGGTACACCTGCCTAATATCGTGTAGGGCCCCCAAGAGCACGCAAAAGTGCTGGAACACGACTATTGTCTGCAGGTATCCTGGAGCTAATTCATACCATGAATCCTGCAGGGCAGTCCACAAATCCACATGAGTGCGAGGGGGTAGAGATCTCTTCTGAACAGCACGTTGCAAGGCATCCCAGATATGATAAGTAATGTTAATGTCTGGGGATTTAGATGGACAATGGAAGTGTCTAAAGTCACAGAATTGTGATCTTGGAGCCACTCGGTAGCAACTCTCGACGTGGGGATGTCGCATTGTCCTGCTGAAATTGTCCAAGTCCCTCAGATTGCACAATGGACATGAATGGGTGTAGATGATCGGACAGGATGCTTATGTACTCGTCACCTGTCAGTCGTCTCTAGACGTATCAGGGTCCATTATCACACCAACTGCCCACGCCACATACCATCACAGAGGCGCTACCAGCTTGTACAGTCCCCTGTTGACACGTACGGTCCATGGATTCATGAGGTTGTCTCCATACCCGTGCACGTCTATCCGTCCGATACAATTGGAAACAAGACTCGTCAGACAAGGCAACGTGCTTCCAGTCATCAATAGTCCAATGGAGGTTTTGGCGGGCCCAGGCAAGACGTGAAGCTTTGTGCCGTGCAGTCAACAACGGTGCACGAATGGGCCTAAGCTCCGAAAGTTCATATCAATGACGGTCTGTTGAACAGTTTGCACGCTGACACTTGTTGATGCCCCATCATTGAAATCCGCAGAGTTGCCCCAGCATTGAATCCAATTAAAGGAAGTGTTGCACGTCTATCTCGTTTAAGGATTCTCGACAGTCGTCGATGGTTCAGTTCTTTTAAGGTCTTTTTCCGGTCGCACCGCTGTTGGATATTTGATGTTTTACCGGATACCTGAAATTAACGGTACTGTCGTCGATAGCTCAGGACACCACACAAAGTATACACTCATGGACTGTTTAAACTCAATTTATTACATATCTCAATAACGGACTCAGACCCATCGGTTACGCGGTCACAAGCACCGCAAAACACGTCTCTCCCGAAGGGGTCTCTCGATGAACACTGAAAAACAAACACCCTTGTTTTCGAAAGGGGGCGCTGCTGCAACAGCGCTTGGGGGGTTGGTTCAGAACAGGTACACTCGTGAAATGGTCGTGCGCGAAAATCCAAATTGCATCGCTACCTCGGAGATGCTATGTCCCATTTCTCGTGCACCGACTATAACACCAGGTTCAAAGTCACATAAATCGTCATAACCTGCCATTGTAGGAGCAGGAACCGATCTAACAGCTTCGCAAGACACATGTTGTCTTGTATAGGCGCTGCCGACCTCATTGCGTTACGTTGATTGGTTGCATATCTCCATTATTTGCATACGCACGCATGTACCAGTTTTTTTGGCACTTCAGCGTATACACACACACACACACCTATATATATATATATATATATGTGTGTGTGTGTGTGTGTGTGTATGTGTGTGTATGTGTGATTTGTTAAAAAATTTGTCAAAAAGTCTTACAATAGTCAGCAGACGGGGGTAAAATAGTTGGCCAACAATTTTTTTCCATTTTTCCGTAAGCATTTTCCTAATGTTTTTTAAAAATTTCTTACTACCAAAAATTTTTTATTGGTGTCGAGTGATGTTTTATTTGAGGAAAGTGGGTTGTTGACAAAAAAAGTTTGCGCACCACTACTTTAGACTAGTGGTGCTCAAACTTTTCTCCCGCGGCCCACTTTCGTTCAGAAAAGAATCACTCGACTCCCAATGCAAATTCATTGGTGGTAATTTATTTTTTAATTAGGAAAATGAAACACGCAAATTTCGACAAACTATTTTAAAAATCAACGGACTGTAGATTTTGGGTATATAGTTACTTTGCATAACAGCATTAAAATATTGTCTTGTTTACCCTATGCCCTTGTATTTGGCAAAATGTGACTAAAACTTTATATTTAAATATTAAGATATATTTGTATTTCATTCAGGTAAAAATTAAAGAAAATTAAAACTATAAATAATCATGATTTGAAAATAAAAAGCTTCATATTAAAACATTAAAAATTATAAACTTCTTTTATAGATAAAACTAAACAGAAAAAAATAATTAAAAGGGTGAGCCTGGACTTCGAATAACAGTTATACAAAGGCTGTTCGCACATTTTTTAGACGATTTTGGTAAGCGGTAATAAAAATTCGTTTGCTGCAAAAGAAATAATTGCAATTGTACTATGTTTTTAAAAGTCAAAATTATCGTCTACGGCTTGAAAGTTTTGTTTTTATTCAAAATGACGTTTTTAACAAAGCAGTGGTTCGAAGGCTACATTTATGCTCTTTCCGAAGAGAAATATGCATACTCCATTATCCAAAAACGATGTGAGAGTCATGGTTTTGTGATATCTAAAGCGTCGATAGGTAATATCGTCAACAAGAAAGGAAAAAAACGTCAAATTGGAGCCTCAAGAGGGACAAAAATTCCAAACAAGTATCCAAGGAAAAAACGGACATCTTCGACTATTGCAAAGGTACGTTGTTTAATGTTAAAAGAAAATCCCCCTAGTCGAAGGACAGTTGCAAAATCATTAAAATGCTCGGTGTCCACTGTAAACAAAATGATAAACGTTGATTAAATCTTAAGAAAGCGAAAAAACGCAATGTGCATCGTCTTCTTCCAAATCATATCGCTGAACGCAGGACACGTTGCAGAATTCTATATGAGAAACACTTATCCAAAGAAAAATGGAAAACAATTGTCACAATAGATGAATCATGGGTGTATTTAAATGATTGCAACAAAAAAAGAGCCATTTATTATCATAAAAGGGGAGAAAAAAAATTTAAGTACATGGTTCAAAGAATCGAAAGAAAGTTTTTCTAAGGGATTCATGATTGTTGCTGGTTTTTCTTATAATGGCAAGTTAAAAATAAAGAGAGTGGAAAAAAATGTCAAGATTAACTCCAAATACTATCAGGAACATATTTTATCGCCAATTTTTCTGAATGAAATACCATCGCTTTACCCACAGTGCCATCAATCTGTGAGACTCCATCAGGACAAAGCTAGCAGTCACACATCAAAATCCACTGTAAATTTCCTAAAAGAAATGGAACAAAAAACTGGTATCAAGGCCATACCCTTCACTGATATCCCTACTAAATCTCCCGATGTATCACCTATGGATTTTTGTGCTTTCGGACTTTTAAAATCTGCATTATCCAAACGTCGTCCCAAAACCCTTACAGGACTCTGGAAAACTGTTCAGGAGGAATGGGATAGAATACCTCATCTGACACTTCAAAAGGCATTATTATCCTGGAAATTGCGGTGTCGAAAGATAGTTCAGAATAAGGGATGTCAAATAGAACATTTAAAACACAAGAATTTTATGTAATTCAGTTTTGTGAATACAATATACATCGTCTAAAAAATGTGTGAACAGCCTCTGTACAATATTTGGTGAAATAGTTAAGAGTGCTACTCTTGTGTCATCCTCCGGGTTAAGTCTTGATTGTTGTTTGGTTTTTATAGCTATTAATTTTTAAAACCCAGTCTCACACAGATAGGTAGAAACAAACGGAAGCAATGTAAAAAAAAAAAAAAAAAAACTGATGGAGTTTTTAATGTAAGACTGTTTTACATCTTATTTAACAATCACATATTTTAACACATAAATAAAAATATTTTTAATATTTAATTATAGATATTACGCCGACATTGTTCCTCTCTGGCGTTTTACATTGCGTTGTGATTAGCAGAAGGGAGACCCCGCGCTGCAGTTCAAACAGGACTCCGGGAGCACAAAATACCACGTGGGAGTCGTTTTTAAGACATTATTATAACATACTCATACACCGAGCTGACTTCTTTCGCCAATCAAAAAGTGGGCATCTCAAACTAACAACTCACACTACAAACTCTTTCGGCCATTCTTCAACCCCTCTCAAGTAGGGGTTGCCAGAAAATGTGTGCCTCTGGAAAACCGCCAACAAAACAATGCTTGCCAAGAAAAGGTGGACAACACCCATACCCCTAATGACTGTGACATAATGATCAGAAGTTCTGACCCAGCGAAGATACTAGCCAGTTTCCCAAAACCTTCATCCACCAGTGGGAGACGTCCAGAAAGAAGAATCATAGCCTGGACCCCCAAGACGGCAGCAGATGTACCCGACTGGTGGCGATTGCATCTCAATCACCATACACCACGACAAAGCCATTCCCGAAAACGAAAGTGAGGCGGGGGCTGGAAGAGGGACTGGAAAGGCATATACATCCCTTTCTACAACAGACAAATGTCGTCACAGCATAGAAAAGTTAAAGCCTATTTTTTAATCGAACAGTTAAACATGATATAAATTTACTTCAAACTATCCGCGACCCCTCCAATTCCCCCCCCCCCCTGTGGTTCGCGACCAACAGTCTGCGCACCACTGATTTAAACGACTAACTGAAAGACTCATTTTATGACCAGAATAGACGAATTATAAAAACAAAGAAAATCAAATAATTATATCCACTCTAAAATTTTGCTGCCATGAAATCTCACTAACGACTTAATGTTCAGTGTCAAAATAAGTGGTTTTCGTTAACCTTCTGCATAAATTTATGCCAATTAAAACAATGTCATTTTAGATTTAAAATTGTATGTAAATATTTTCAACCTGCATCCATAAGCATTATTATCTGTGGTTGATAAAAATGAACTACGAAAACTTGGAAAGATTTATTTGATGTCTTTCTAGGTTCATGAGTTATACCTAGATCTTTTTTTTCCAGCTAATTGTTATTTTTTAGAGCTGCTATGAAAATGTATAGGTAAAATTAGCTAATTAAATTAGTGTGAATGCAATTCATTGTGACAGAAAACAAAGTGCTGTCTTTAAAATTATCTTATATGCACATTCCAGCGTTATATTCTGGTCGTTTCAATATCTTGACTTACTGAACTCTTAATTATATCTTGCTTATATCTTGAACTTATTGATAAATATTTAAATGAATTCGCTGTAAAAACATGAATAAAAATGTATATAAACTATCAAGAATATATATATTTTTACTTCGTGCGTGAAGTGCTATTATTAAAATAATTTTTATCGGATGTCAGATTTTCATTATTATTCATATGGTTCTGAATCCTTTTCTGTCCTACAATCAATCTCGACCTTCAATGACATATAGCATTTTAAAAGAAGCAAAGGAACTTATTTTTTTAAATAAAATAGAGCAAAAAAAAACATCATTTTGCGAAGAAAACAATATCACTTTCTCGCATTGCCGGAATAGTTCAGTTGATAGAATGCCGAGTCGAGGTTTAGATATCTGGAATCAAATCCCGGACCTGGTAAAGGGAAGTTACAGCTATGACATATATATATATATATATATATATATATATATATATATATATATATATATAGGGAGAGAGAGAAAGAGAGAGAGAGCTAGCTAGCCCATAAACACTGCGAGACTGTTGGCTACTTCATAAGGGGAGCACCTAGTGAGTACATCTCTGTTATTCCCTATGAGGGGACCGTACAGAAACACCTATGCCTTATCCGCGGTTCGAACCTAGACCAATGCGGTGGCAGCTGGCTAACCACTATATAATATGGGGACGGAATAATCTAAAATATGGCATCGGCATAAAGATAACATAACTATAGGTATGTTGCATTGATAGATTTTTTTCTTAGCACAATGCAAAAATTTTTTAAGGTAACAGTGAAGTATTTCTTTAAATTACGTTTCTTAGTTATTAAGAGTATGTACGTTACAGAGCTTTATGAACGTTAAAATCAAAATTGAAGACTAATTTAAATAAAAAAAATTCTAAGCGTTTGAAAATAATTTAAAGCATTAAAAATATGGGAACACAATTTTTATGTCTTTAGAAAACTTTAATGTAAAATTGAAACTGATTAAAACAAACAAACATGTTTTACAATGGAACCTCATGGTTTATAATAAAAAAAAACCCGTTTTAAAATGTTGTCACGTTGTTGGTTATCAAATATAGATAAGTATCACTCCGATCTCTTTTTTTTTTTTTTTGCGTACAGTAGGATCTCTATTACCTGGGCTATGATAAACCGAGGTTCAACGTTATTTGAGGTGAGGCGACTTCTGAATATTGAGCAAAAAGCAGGAAAAACCCTTTAATACTTTTTCTGCTTAAAGCTGCTGCGTGAAAACCCTATTGGATTCGCTCATCTCAGTGTTAACATATGGAGAAAATTTGTCTACTATTTAAAGCTACATAAATGCTGATAATCCAATAAAACTGGTATTTTCAGATAGCCTGAATTTTTCTACACCATGCAACAGGACTCATTTTATAAATTTCGTCCACTAAAGGAATTGATGAGTGTTTAAAACACACTGTAAAAGATTCTCCCCCCAAATAATTTAAATTAAAAAATATTATTCGCATTTTTGTTTGTAAAAAATGAAAAATGTCCGAAGGTGTAACATTTCTTTCACTATTACGGAGTAGAATTTAAAAAAAAAAATTTTAATCCAAGTCGGCAATCCTTGGACACATTTTCACCATAGGTTAACATTGAGGTGAGCAAATCCGACAGAGTAAGTATACAGCAGCCTTAAATGATAGTTTAAAACAACGACAGGATTGATTTCATTATCTTTTACCGTTTTACACCAACTTCGGAATGAGACAAATCATTCGTAGCTGAACAAGTTTTTTTATTCTTAAATCTATTATCATCTTATATAAATGATGTTCCGAAATAAATGCGAAGGAACTTTTTTCTCTAATTTTTAAGTAACTTAAAATTCCTTTTGTAGTGAAAGTAGACTTAAGGCTGTTGTGTATTAACGCTATTGGATTCGCTCACCTCAATGTTAACCTATGGAGAAAATGTGTCCAAGTATTGCCGACTTGGATTGAAAGTTTTTTTAAAAATTGTACTCCGTAATAGAGAAAGAAACTTTACAATTTGGGGGATTTTGCGTTTTTTAAAAAAAGAATGCAAATAATATTTTTAAATTTAAATTATTCGAGGAAAAAATATGGTATAGTGTATTTTAAACGCTCCTAAATTCCTCTGGTGGACGAAATTTATAAAATGAATCCTGTTGCAAGGTGCAGAAAAGTTCAGGCTATCTGAAAATGCCATTTTTACTGGATTATCAGCATTTATGTAGCTGTAAATAGTAGACACATTTTCTCCATATATTAACAATGAGGTGAGCGAAACCAATAGGGTTATACACACAGCTGCATAGATAGCGATCTATGCAGTGAAACAGACTAAATAGTAAAAAACTGCAGCACATAACTCAACAGTCTGTCATATCCACAGCCTTTAATCAGAAATCAGTTTTATCTTAGTTTTCAGTTATTGTTCTTAAATCTATTGTAAAAATAAATAATACTATAAATCTGGGATCGGCAACCTTTTTTACTAGGAGGGCATATTTCAGAAATGCGGGAGTTAAGCGGGTACCGCTAGATGAATAGGAGGAGGGAGATGGGGGGAAGGGTAATATTTAAACATGAAAATATTAATGCAACATAAACTTTTAATACATAAATTCAAATTTTAATTTAAGCAAGACAATCTTAAAACGGATAATTAATGTGATATTTGACATTGCAAATATGCGGCCAACTCGTTGTAATGTGGCACATAAGTTCCGAGATCTCGGGTATTTGTCCAAATGGGTGTCAGTGAGGCTTAATCAGTATTTTGATTTTAAGTGCAGTCGAACCCCGATATAAAGAACTTCAAGGGACCAAAGGTTTTGTTCGCTTTATCCGGTGGTTCGCTATATGCGAACCGTTAAGAAAAATGCTAGAGTTCACAAAATGTATAACTCATTAGTTGCAATGTGTATTTAATAATGATGTATTGAAAAATGATAAAATCTATTAAAATGATCATAAATGAATTAAATCGATTAAAATCGATTACGGTCGAACCCCGTTATAGCGAACCCGGTATATAACGAACGAAAATTTTGATCCCGCCATTTTTCTATTGTACGTAATTTAATAAGTATTGTGTCAGTTTAATGTAATCGATTTTAGTCGATTAAATTCATTAATGATCATTTTTACTAGATTTTATCATTTTTTTAATACATCATTATTGAATACACATTGCAACTAATGAGTTATACATTCTGAGAACTCTAGCATTTTTCTTAACGGTCGGATACAGCGAACCACCGAATAAAGCGAACAAAAGCCTTGGTCCCTTGAAGTTCTTTATAACGGGGTTCGACTGTACATTAAACTGACACAATACTAATTAAATTACGTACAATAGGAAAACGACGGGACCGAAATTTTCGTTCGTTATATCCGTGAGTTCGTTATATACCGGGTTCGCTATAACGGGGTTCGACTGTATTTCATATTGGAAAACAAATAATTCACAAGCATATGTCGACGCACAAAGTGAATTCAATTTCAGAGCAGGAAAAAGAAGCTGACTTACAGCGAGGGAAGAGCGACGTTGTTGAGAGAGGAGGCTGTTCAGTTTTTGATTTTTACGGTTTTGCGATTTTTAATTTTTTTTTTTACTAAAATTATTCATTACAACTACGAGCGTTTGTTGTTTAAATATCTAAAACTAGCTGAAAACCCGGTCCTCGCTACGGAATACATTCAAATTAAATACAATGGTCAATGCATGCAATTAATGTCATATATATATATATATATATATATATATATATATATATATATATATATATATAATAAATACAACGATCAATGTATGCAACTGATGTAAAAAAACGAAAAAATATATTTAAAAAAATTGTAAAGGATATTTTTATAGCCAAAATAATGCAGAAGAAAATATTAAAATTGAATCTAATAGAACATACTAAAGAATATAGTACAGTTAATATAGTGCAGTTTGAGGAACATTTCTTTTACTATATTTTAATATTTTTTTGGATAATGTCCAATCATCTGCCACATTAGTAAAAATATTTTTTTGTGTGTATTTCGTTGTTATGCACGTGACGCAAAATAACACAAAAAGAAAAGAAACCACGTGATCAGCATTTAATAAATAAAATTCATAAAAATTGATCTTTAAAAATTCACCAAAAATCAGAAAATGGAGGTAAAGATTCGAAAAAGATTTCCTTTTAAAGCAATTTTTATGATCTTTCCCGTGATGTAAATTTTATAACTCTCGGATTATTATTTTAAATGAACACTTTAAAGAATGTTACAAAAATAGCTTAAAAATTTAATTTTAAAACATCTAAGAAGAAATTTTTAAAAATCTTTCTTAGTGCATCCCTACACTGTAAGAAGAATGACCATGCAAAATTTCAGCCCTAGGTCCAGCGGTTTGGTCTGTGCGTTGTCTGTCAGTCAGTCTATCAGTCACTCAGTTACGGAACTGTTTTGTATATATAGATTGAGGTATTTGAACGGCGGGCATTAAAAAACTGTTTCGCGGGCACCTTGGTGCACGCAGGCACCACGTTGCCGACCCCTGTTATAATTGATTCTCCCACAAATAAATGTGAATGAGCATGTTTCAGTATTTTCAATGTACTAGTAATATTTAATTGTAAACTTTGCGAAAAGAGACTTACCGTACCGTATTACTCGGAAAAATCTTTTAAACCGATAATTTTTAATCAGAACTGACTATACAGCAATTGATTTTTTTTCCCAGTTTTCAGATATTATTCTTAGATCTATTTTAAGTTCACGGTATAAAATAAATGATGTTCTCCTAATTGCACGAATAGAAATGAGCATTTGAAAAAAAATCTTATAACGGCTGCACAAACTTTCAATTTTTTAACGGCCAACCGAATTTTAAACCGAACGCCGAATTTGTTCCTTGAAATTTGGCAAATGTTTTTTAAGGGGACAAGGGATCCTCGACCTCGAGTTTTTTAATTTTCAATTTTTAACTTTATATACAGAATGAGAATAATAATCATTCTTTTTTACTACATTAAAGATCCCCAGAATTCAAAATAAGTATTTTTTGGTAGAATAAATTTTTTTCAAAAATTTTAACATTTTTCAAAATGGTCCATGTGCCCTCTATATACTTTAAAAACCTTAAATTTTTGTAGCATAAGTTTACCATTTGTATATAATATAACTGTGCAGTATTTTTTTGTATGAATATTAAATGAAATCTTTTTATTATTATTCTGCCTGTTTACTTTTTATGTTTTTGAATGTTTTTACTATTTTTCATGGTCTATAAATTTGAAAAATATTTTTTGTTTTAAAGAACTATGCACAGTTTTATGACAAAAACTTCCATTAACAATTTCGAGAAATTTGGAAGAAATCTGAAGAAAAGGAATGCGTATGGTACATTTTTGAAGAATTTTTTGAAAAACAAGTCTTATTCTTCCACAAAATACTTATTTGTGAACTCTAAGTGACTTCAGTGTAGTAAAAAAGAATATAAATTATAATCATGTGGGATATTGAGTAAAATATTGAAAATTTTAAAACGAGGCTTCAGGTCCCTTAAAATGTTTGTTACCCTTCGTTCACCGTTGTTCGCTGTATGTATTAGCAAAAACCAACGAATCGAATGAATGACTCCTAAAAACACCACGATCATGCTTTCACTTCATAATCTGCATTCATCAGTTTTCGTTTACGTCACATCCACATTTCAATCGTTTTATCATAATTCTTTCAGCCCGCATTTCTTTCATTTTTTCCCTGCAAGAATTCACAAAATTTTCATCGGTGAAATCTTCAGCTATGAATAATTTTTATCTCAGTACTTTTCTAATCTTAGTTTAAGAAATGCATATTTTTGGACTTTCTTATTTTTTTAATTTGAAGGCAGGCGTTTCAACAAAGAGCGTGTAGTTTTTAGAATTTTAAATTTGAGTCAGTTTTTTTTGACAAGGCATTCAACTAAGGATGCCTATGTTAAGTTTTGGGAAATTTCTCTATTAGTAATTTTCGATAATTTTCATATATATATATATATATATATATATTGTAAGAATCCGTTACGACCTTTCCGAATAAATCACCCAGACAGCCGGACCTCCCACAGCAGGTGACCAGCGAACAGTTCTATCTATCAGCGTCAAGGTGTCTGCAAGCAAAGAATGGTGTTGCTCCTAGCCGCCGGGCCTGGGAGGACGTAAACTAATGACTATTTCGACGTGAACTAATGATTTATAAGAATCGACCACATGGCTCGTGGTCAGGCGAATCACAGCGAACGGACATGACGTCACAAATTGTGCCAGCCAACCTAAACTTGTGCAGTCACGCGACCGGAAGCACGGTTGCCAACGCCGCCAGAAGAAATCCAGTTTTTGGACAGACTTGGTCGAGACTCTCATCTAGAGAGCACCTATCGTCTACGTTGTCCTGGAGCGACCAACTTGATCCTGACTTATTTTTCAGAGCAGCCCGCTCGAAGCTTCTCATCAACGAATACTTCACCCTGAAGTATAGCTATCTCAGAGCATCCTGCTCTACCGGCTTCTGTTAGTTCGTTACTTCATCTAGAAGTTATCTTCATATTTCAGAGCAGCCCGCTCTATAAGCTTCCCGTGATTCTAACTGTCTTTACGAAGTTATTCTATTTTCAGAGCTGTACGCTCTAGAGGCTGTGTACCGACCTTCTAGTTCCGCTGTGTACGTGCATCTTATCATCGAAATCATTTGGTTATTACGAAGGCAAAGCTCCCTCTATGTCTAGAGGTAGATCAACTCATGTGTAAATAGTGTAAAAAGTTTCCGACTAAAATTTAATAAAACTGTAATTTATTGTAGTAGACTGACTCTGAACATTTTTAGCTACCCGGAGTCTGAAGTTATCACAATATATATATATATATATATATATATATTTATATTTATAATGCATGAGGGTAAATGATTATAATTTTTACCTTTTTTTTTGCATGTGATGGTAAACGTTCAAATAAACAGTTAAGTTTTTAAGCAAAAAAAAAATAATAATGACATTGCATTATTGATGTCTATTGCTACTAGGCTAAAACTGCACACTAAAAAAAAAAAAGAAAAAAGATTTTTTTCAAAAGCACGCACATTGTTTTAAAAGCTCCGTTTTCAAATGCAGAATACAGATTTTTTGAAAAAAAATCTGAATTTTCTACTCTGGGATATGGAAATTCTGAGAGGAAAATTTCCCACAGCCTAACATATAAATACATGAATTGTGATGTCAACTGATGTACCGCTTTGGGTCTTATACATTAGAGGAAACATTTAAACATGGTAGAACATGTAAACTTCAGTCATAGAACATTCAAGTAAATATTTTAAGAGATTTTCAATTTAAATGCTATTCGGAGAGTAACTTTCCCTTATTTATAGTGGTTCACTGGGGAATTGCGTGTTGCACTATGTTGCGAACTGATTCGATCTCTAGTCAACCAAAACATTTTAAAGAGAGGCAAAGCTTTAAAACTTTCGGAGTACCTGCAGGGCCGTCGACAGTTTACCGCCTATCGAAATAATCAAAATTTTATGTGTCGTATAAGATACCTCTAGGTAACTCAGTGAGAAAAAAAATGGTTGCAGCTCAATCAGAATCTGTTTAAAGGGGAGTTTTCCCATTTTAAAAGAGAAATTTTTACATCTTGAGGGATTTAACAAAAATTTACGAATGAATTATCTAGTTCTACTGATTTTTAGGCTTCTGGAGATGCGTTTGTATGTGTGTGTGTTTGTGTGTGTGTGTGGGAGGGGGGGGGGGTGATCCGAAAAGCCCCCGGGGTTACACTACTGCTGAAATAGAGAAGAATCGTCTTTCCGGCGCCGTCTACTTTATGCTTGAGAGCATTTTAGGTTCTTATCATTGATTAGTGATGCATATATATGTGAGACTCGAGGTAGGCTAGTGGTAGCGGTTCGGCTTTCGGTGCTGATGGTACTCGAATCGAATTCCAGCAAGCGTCGTTAAATATTTCCGTGTCCAGGCTGGATATGGGCACGTTAAATCCGTACACCGGAAACCCTCTCACACCCTCTCTATGAGTTCAGAGAGGGTGGGACGGAGTACGATCACCCTGTCACCCCTGTGGTTGCTCGGTCAAAATTGTGGTGGCACCTGGCTAAATCAGACTTCGACCCTTGTGGTTCCGTTATAAACCGGAGCCGCGACCCACAGCCCGCTAGCCTATATGACCTGGTCTGTATTTTCTTCCGGCCACGGATGCATTAGAAACAACAACAACAACATATATAGGTATTTATTATGAAGATGGATTTCCCTGCCGCAAAGATCCCGCGAAGAATGTAGTTGATATGATATGCGTGTATTTACTGGTAGTTTTCTTCACGATAGGTGACCTTTTTGTAATACAGGTGTTTTCTTTTTTTTTTTTTTTTGCGTTTCTTCATGTTGCTCGAATTCTACGGAAGAATCCGAGTTTCAAAATTAAACATGGCACAACAGGGTAAGATGCATAAAAGCTTAGAAAACAACCTCATGTTCATACTCAAGTTACAATTTGTGTCTAAAGTTGGTGAAAGGAGAAAAAAAAATTACAGGTGAAAATCTCGACCCAGCAGTCATACATTAGTGCATGATGTAATCTTTACCTGTAAAAACTAGTTTCTTGAAGCATGACTATACAAAATTTGCGATCACGACTGTAAAATAGTTCCCCTTTTTTATTATTAGAGTAATAATAATAATAATAATAATAATAATAACTGGCCAAATCAGTGACTGTAACCTGTAAAGTTGTAGTGCGCGGAGTGGTTGCCTGCTGGAGTCTATCTACGCCGGCGGGATTCATCCCAGTTGGGCTTGCTATGTCGGGCCCGCCGTGTGCTTTTTGGAACATGCTAACTTTAGATGAGGGGCTCGCGCTTGCGCAAAAATATACCTTTCCAGCGTACCAAGAAGCCGTGGACCTTGTTTCTCCCTTGCTGTAAGCTCTTTAGCATGGCAAAGCCGATTAGTACGCTAGAGAGAAAAGAATTCCAAATGCAGAATTTCTGCAATTCTTCTTTTCTGTCTTAACGTTCATGGCATGCTAAAGAGTCCATATCAAGGGCGAAATCTTGGTCTATGGCTGCCTGGTGTCCGTAAGGGCGTGTCTCATGCATTACAAATAAATAAATAAATAAATAAATACACATATATATATATATGTATATATATATATACACACATATATATATATACACATATATATATATATATATATATATATATATATATATATATACACATACATACATATATACATATATACATATATACACACACACACACACATATATATATATATATATATATATATATATACAGTGGAATCTCGATCTATCGTTTTTCAAGGGACCGACTGAAATGAACGATAAATGCGGGAAAACGATAGATGCGGACACATAACAAAGCAATATAATCATTGGGACTGGATAAAATGAACGACACATACGGAAAAACGATAGATCGAGATTCCACTGTATATATATATATATATATATATATATATATATATATATATATATATATATATATATATATTTATATATATATATATATATATATATATATATATATATATATATATATATATATACATACATATATACATACATATATATATATACATACACACACACACACACACACACACACACACATATATATATATATATATATATATACCAGACAGCTCGAAGCTCTTGGATCGTTGAAGGACTATGTTTCATAAATTGATTTTAACGGCGTGACAAAAAATGTACACAGGGATGCTGCCAAAACTTTTTCCCACCAATTTGTTCCCACCAACCCAAGTTTTATATAAAATATTACAACATAAATATGAAAATGAAGTTTACAACTGATTATTTCTGCATGTTGGTAAGAAATGAACTATAAGGTCCTTTATTAAGTGGAGCCATTTAGTAGTGATAAAGCATGATTTTAGTACCGTTTTCGTGCACTAATAGCATATCTGATCTGCTTATCAGTTGTTTAACGTTGGGAATTTTAGCCTCGAAACTCACTATTTGCTCCGAATGCAAGATAGTTTTTCTGACTTCGCAAATCACGTGCATTTTTTCTTATTCTCCTTGGATTGCAGTAATTATTTCTGGCGGTTCATCATTCTGAGAGAGGGGATAAATTCAAAAATACCTATTTAGCAAATTTTATGTATAACTATGAAAGTTATATAAATGCATCAGGGAGTTTATTAGCATTCTTTTATTAACAGTGGTATTTCACTAAATAAGGATGCGCTATCTGACCTGCATTTTGTGTTGCACAAATCCGAGAATAGGTTTCCAATATTGGCTATGCACGTTACAAGGTACGATAAAAAGAAATCGTGAAAACAAAAGTGAAAAAACATTTCAGGAGCACTTATGTTTTCAAGGAAATGGCAGAATTGTTTTTGGTAGTTAATAACCGTAAGGTAATTCAAAATTGCTTAGTCTTGGATTTCTGTGGAAAAAGCTAGCAAGCAAATGTACTCGGAACCCAATCAATATCTTAGTCCACTATTTCATAATAAAACTACTCCACCCCTTGCTGGAGTAAGTAAGCACTACTTCTCCCTCGGACCGCTCAATCGATACTCTTAACCACGTGCGTCTCTCCAGGAGTTCATATCTCGTGCCGGGATTCTCGGATTCTGCGTTTTGGAGGGAAAAAAGATGTCATTTCGATCTCGGTTGATTTTCCTTAGAGAATCGTTTGTTATTAATTGAGCGTAGATGCGTTTGTTCTAGTTGGCATCAGTGATGTTTCCTCTAGGTCAGTAGTACGCAGTGCAGTTGATCACGTGTAGATAAGGAAGCGGCATTGCAGCTGCAAGGTTGCTATAGCAACGGCGCAATGACGTCATCCATGACAACTTTTCCACGGTCTTTTTGTTTCCCTCAACGCGCTTGCTTGGAATCCCTACGAATTCGGAGCACGTGCTGCGAGAACCAAGGAAAATAATCCTCGAGATCTAAAGAGTTTAACGCTCTCCGCCTAAACTTTTAAGCTGAGTCGCAAAAATTGTCGCCTAAAATTCAAAATAATGTTTTTCTTGTAGGAAATATTCGAATAAATTCTGATATCTCTCCCACGCCCTTTTTACCCTTCTATTTCGCTTTTCTACGATACTTTTAAATCTTCTAAAAATCTTCAACTCAACAAAATATCAGCAGAATATCAGATATAACTGCTGAAATTGGCTGTTTCTTAACTAAAACTCTACGGGCAGGGCGGACTTTCAATTTTCAGGTCTTCGCAGATTTTATGTAGCGCAGTGGTGAGCAAACTGTACGTCGCGCCCCACAGGCGGTCGAGAAAAAAACTGGAGGACTCGCGGATGGTTTGAAGTTAATTTATATCATATTGAATCATTTAATTTAAAAATATGCTGTAAATTTTCTATAATTACTTATTTTCTTATATTTTAATTTGTATTTTTTTATATGTTGAAAAATATATGATATGACTAGCTGAAAACCCGCACTTCGCTACGGAGTACATTCAAATTAAATACAACGGTCAATGTATGCAATTAATGCCAAATATATATATATATATATATATATATATATATATATTTATAATAAATACGACGATCAATGTATACAATTGATGTAAAAAAACCAAAAATATATATTTATAAAAATCGTAAGGGATATTTTTGTAGACAAAATAATGTAGAAGAAAATATTCAAATTAAATCTAATAGGACATACTAAAGAAAATAGTACAGTTAATATAGTACAGTTTGAGGAACATAATATGTTTTACTGTATTTTAATATTTTTTTGGATAATGTCCAATCGTCTGCCGCATTAGCATTTAGTTGTTATGCACGTGACGATAAATTTATTTAAAGTACCAGAAAAAGAAATCACGTGATCAGCATTTAATAAATTAAATTCTAAAAATTAATCTTTAAAAATTCACCAAAAATTAGAAAATGGAGGTAAAGATTCGAAAAAGATCTCATTTTAAAGGAATTTTTATGATCTTTCTCGTGATATAAATTTTATAACCCTCAAATTATTATTTTAAATGCAAACTTAAAAAAAGTTACTAAAACAGCTTAAAAATTTAATTTAAAAAAATCTAAGAACTTTTCAAAAATCTTTCTTAGTGCACCCCTACACTATAAGCGGAATCGCCATACAAAATTTCAGCCCTTTAGATCCAGAGGTTTGGTCTGTGCTTTGTATGTCAGTCAGTCAGTCAGCTACGGAACTGTTTTATATATATAGATATTGTTAAATACAGTGTCAAACAGTCTATACAAGGCTATACTTACATTGCTTCCATTTGTTTTCTACCCGTGTGTGAGACTGGGTTTTCGGAAAAGAAGCCAACACAGTCGCAATGTAGAAGGGCGAATGTCGTAATACACAAACTGCCAGCCGCGTTGGAAACAAAAACAACATAACTAGTAGCTTTATAGGCTCATCCTTCTCAATATATAAATAAATAAAGGTTGTAATTTTCAATGTTTTAATAAAAAGCCTGTAATTTTCGTTAATTTTTTACCTGAATGAAATACAAATGTATATAAATTTTAAAATATGAAGTTTTAGTCACACGAGATTTGGCAAAAACAAGTAGTAAGCAAGACATTTTTACTACTCTTATCTTTCGTATATATATACAGGGTTATCAGGAAAGAATAATCCGATTACAAAATATAATATTTTCCATAATTACAAACAGAAAATAATTACAAGATAAAAAGAAGTTTTTATATACCAAGTTTTTAAATTTTCTGTTGAATCATATAAACTTGACAATTCTCCCTTAATTGCACAAACCTTCCTTAATTATTCTTTTTCGCTTTCTTTTATTCAATTTGAATCACTTTTTAGTCGTGTTCACTATCCACAGACTTTATAAACTTTAATTTTTATAATTTTTTAAAATTTTCCGAACAATATTCTTGTAAACAAACTAAATTCACATGTATTCTGTTTTCAAAATCGTCAAACGCCGTCACGCAAAAGTGCAAGCATTGAATTCGATCGAAGCTCCACCTTGCGGATTTTTTCGGCTAAAAGTATTAAAAGAACGCATTGTCATCGTGTTCTGAGCTATTCTAAAAGCTTCAAATGTCTACTTTCTTTTATTTAATTTTAATCCCTTTTTAGTCGTTTCCACTATCCACAGACTTTATAAACTTTAATTTTTATAATATTTTTAAAATTTTTCGCACAATATTTTTGTAAACAAACTAAATTCACGTGTATTCTGTTTTCAAAGTCGTCAAACGCCGTCACGCAAAAGTGCAAGCATTGAATTCAATCGAAGCTCCACCTTGCGGATTTTTTCGGCTAAAAGTATTAAAAGAATGCATTGTCATCGAGTTCTGAGCTATTCTAAAAGTTTCAAATGTCTAGGTAGTTGGGAAGTTAATTAAAAATCGATTGCAAGATTTGGACTGGAAAAACACACAAACAAACAAACAAGAAAGCGAGTTAATAAAAACATGGTAATTATAATTAATATGTCATTGTAAAGAAAAAATGCTAAATTTTTTTTTCACAGTTGTTCCGTATGACTTCCTTTAGTCACCCGTATAATTTCATAGCGATATGCCATTTCTTGCCAAACACGTTGTAATGTTTCACTATTAACTGTTTGTAAAGCATCAGAAATTCGTTGTTTAAGTTCGGGCAAACTTGTAGACAAAGGGGGTATGAACACAAAAACTTTGACAATATTCCCAATGAACTGGAACTGGTTGCACCACCTTCTGAGATTCTGAGATGTCGGACTTTACGAACAGTTAATTGTGATGCTTTGCAAACAGTTAATAGTGAAACATTACAACGTGTTTGGCAAGAAATGGCATATCGCAGTGATATTATACGGGTGACTAAAGGAAGTCATATCGAACACCTGCGAAAAAAAATTAACATTTTTCCTTTACAATGACATATTAATTATAATTTTCTGTTTGTAATTATGGAAAATATTAAATTTTGCAATAGGATAATTCTTTCCTGATAACTCCGTATATCAGTAATATACACTGCTGGCCACCCAAATTGCAACACCAAGAAAGACAAGAGATATCACAACAAAATTTATTTTGTAGATAACATGTTGACCAAGTATCAAATGATTAAATTTATAGACTTCTGTGAAGTGTGGTTCCTGCCAAAATCAGTAGCCAGAGTAGCCGCCATTGTTGGAGATCACCGCTGCCACACGCCTCGGCATTGATTCAAAGAGACTTTGGATGAGTTCTTGGGGTACAGCAGACCAAGCAGCTTCCACACGTTGCCAAAGTTGATCTGCTATGGCAGCTGGGGATGGAATCTGGGTCAATCGTAGAGCAACCATGGACCACATGTTTTCTATCGGCGAAAGATCCGGAGAGCGAGGCGGCCAGGGAAGCAATTCAATCTGGCGATTGACGAAGAACCGTTGGACAATGCGTGCCACGTGTGGTCGCGCATTATCCTGTTGAAATATGGCTGTGGGCAAGCCCTGAAGGTAAGGAAGGACAACTGGCTCCAACACCTCGGAGATGTAGCGCTGGCTGTTTAAAGTACCGGCAATGCGTGCTAGAGGTGTGCGAGAGTGATATCCAATACCGCCCCATACCATAATACCCGGTGCAGGACCAGTGTGGCGGTGCATAACGCAGCTGTTCAGCATCCTCTCTTCACGGTGTCTCCATACTCGAATGCGACCATCGTGGTGTTGCAGTCAGAAGCGTGACTCGTCAGTAAAGACAATTTCATTCCATTCTGCCTTCCACATCCTTCTGTCATCGCACCATTGGCGGCGGAGACGTCTGTGGTTCTGCGTCAAGGGTAGACAAAGCAATGGACGTCTTGCGGACAGACCACCGTGCTGTAAACGGCGTCGAATGGTACGCGCAGACACTGGATGATGCGTTACAGACTGCATGTGCTGTGCTATGGTTCGTGATGTGACTGAGCGATCCGTCACTGCCATGCGCACAATTTGACTGTCATCACGTGAAGTGGTGCGCTGAGGTGGATGCGATCGAACACGCCGGTCCGTCGTACCCTCCTGCATCCAACGATCACATATCCGCATTACAGTTGTTTGGTTTCGTCCAACACGACTACCGATTTCCCTGAAAGGTAATCCACAATCTCGGTAGGCCACTGAAGTGGCGCCACCGGCGCGCGTGATGTGCGTCTGCGCTGAAATTCTAATCATTTACATATCTCACCTCCGCTAATGCATGTTGTAAATTTCATGTTATTTGCATGTTTCCTTCAGGGTGTTGCATTTACAGTGGCCAGCAGTGTATACCAAAAACCTCAAGGGATTTTTTATTTAAAGAAAGTGGGACGCTGTCGATAAAAGTTGTCGTTCCACTGATGTAGCGTTCAGCTTGCTTTTTAAACGATCATAGCTGAAGACATTTCTCATCATAGACATGAGAAAAATATTCCTCAGTTTAACAAGGGCGAAAAAATATGCTGGCGTATGGGAAAATGAAAGTCTAACGAGATTACTAAAATTACAGGAATTTGTAAGAAGAGTCAATCATATTATTAAAATGTTCTGTTCTGTGGATATTAGAGGTGAAGCTGCGAGACTTAGATCTTATTTATCTTATTTATCTAATTTATCTCTTTGATGTTTTACATTACATGGTGTTTTTCTACAGCGCTGAATCAAACATTGTTCCTCAGAACGGAAATATTTAAAAGGAAAAAGCAGCCTTTTTTTGTTTATTTATTGATTTAACCTGGCAGTATGTATAGTATGTTTATGTACTAGTACAACCTGACTTATAAATATTGTAGTACTGTACTACTAACGGTAGATTAGTGGCTATGTCGACAGACAGCCTCCCTGTAGGACCCTCTGCTACCCCTTGAAAGTTTTTTTAGTTACGTCCCTTTATATTAGCAGTATAGGCTTGAGTAAGCCTTGTGGTGATGTGCTGGCTTTCGGTGCTGATGTTGCTCGGATCGAATCCTGGCGCGCACCATAAAATACCTCCGTGTCTAGGTCGGATATGGACAAGCTAAATCCGTCGAACAGAAAGTGCCTCTATGAAGGTCAGAGAGGTTAGGAGAGGGTACGATCCCCCAAGATGTCTTCCCTGGGGGTCCTCGGTCAAAATTGAGGTGGCAACTAGCTAAGACAGGCTCCGACCCTTGTGGTGCTATTCAAACAGGAGACGCACACTTCAGCCCGTAGCCTATATGGACCTGGTCTCCATATAGGGCCAGGTCCTCTATGAAGCCTGGTCCCCTTGGGCATAAGAAACAATAGCAACAACAACATATTAGCAGTATATTTCTCTGATATGCTCTATATAAAGTAAATAAGTTGTGAAAACTATACCGTTTAGTTACAGTGCATTGGAACAACTGTACAATCATATTTTATCATAGTCAGCAGGAGGCAGCCTAGTGGTAGCACGTTAAGCTTCGGAACGAAGGGTGTTCAGTTCGAACAAGCATCATTGAATGCCTTCGTGTCTAGGCCGGATATGGGCACATTTAAGGCTGCTATGTACTAAGAAAAAAATCGTATTTCCCTTTTCCTCTTCTTGCAGACTCTTGTGGTCGGAGGAGTCCAGTCGACAGTTCGAAAATTCCACCACCCCTTAGGATTGACATTTTGAGGGATTGTAATGGCTCTCTCTCTATATAGGGGGGTTAAGCGCTGCCCCCAAATTATTTATTTAAAATATATTTTTCTCAACTATTTACAGGTACATAAATGATGATAATCAAATAAAATTGGTATTGTCAGACAGCCTGAACTTTTCGGCAAAGCGCTACAGGATTCATTTTATAAATTTCGTCCACCGAAGGAATTTATGAGCGTTTAAAACACACTATACCAGATTTTTCCCCGAATAGTTAAAATTTTAAAATATTAATTGCATTTTTTAAATAAAACGAAAAATGTACACCAGGGGTGTCAAACTCGCGGCCCGCGGGCCGCATGCGGCCCGCGACGAACATTTTTGCGGCCTGGCCAATATATTGGCACACAATATATATTAAAATACCGACGCAGAATTATAATAAGATAGGAAGAATTCGCTAAATGTTTTGTTAATTATACTCTTTTTTTTTGCTATTATTAAACAAAATGCGTATATTTATGTTGAATATACTGTAATTAGGTAAATAAACATACGTTTGTATTAACATTGATTTTTTTTTGCGGCCCACCTATAGTTAAACCTTGTTTGTTTGGCCCAAGTTAGCCTTTGAGTTTGACACCCCTGATGTACACAATGTAAAATTTCTTTCTCTATGACGGTATACAATTTTTAAAAAAAAAATCTTTGAATCCAAGTCGGCAATCCGTGGACAAATTTTCTCCATAGGTTAACATTGAGGTGAACGAATCCAATGGAGTTAGTACATAGCAGACTTAATCCATAGACCGAAAAATCCTTCCAGGTTGTCAGGGAGAGGGGGATGGTATGAGCCCTCCAGATGTTTGCAGGTGCTGGGGCAAATTGGAGGTGCCACCTGGCTAAGTCGGACTTTGTGGTGCCATTGTAAATCGAAGCCGCATTCTTCTGTGCTTACAGCCATCTTTGGACCTGATATGGCATGTTCTTGCAAAGGGAGCGCAGGTATCACACATTTTATCATATTGCCAGGGTTTTATTGGCAGTATACATTGAAAGAAAAAACTCTATCATGTCATCAAGAGAGTATCTTTTAACTGTAAATACATTCGAAAAATTTTACCAAAATTTTGATCCAAGAAGTCTATCAAAAGATACATTCTATCAGATGGTAAGTAAAATATATCAGTTAAAAATATAAATTTTGAAAAAAAATATTCTAATGGAATAGAATTTTCGAACTTATATTTTTTCCTATTGCTGATTAATTTACCCAGCTTGATTTTCAATTGATATTAAAATGTCTCTATATTTCCATTCTCTTTATCTGTAGATCAGCTAATTTTACTAAAAAGAAGAGAAATTTGTATTACACGAAGTCCATAAATTATAAAAATATTTAAGTCTAGAGGGGAAAATACGCTAAAATCGTATTGCTTATCATTAAGGCTGCTATTACTAACTCTATTGGATTCGCTGACCTCAATGTTAACCTATGGAGAAAATGAGTCCAAAGGTTGCCAACTTGGATTGAAAGATTTAAAAAAAAAATTGTACTCCGTAATAGAGAAAGAAATTTTAAACTTCAGGACATTTTTCGTTTTTTTTAAAAAATACAAATAATTTTTTAAAATTTAAATGACTCGGGGAAAATATCAGGTATAGTGTCTTTAAAACGCTCATCAATTCCTTTAGTGGAGGCAATTTCTAAAACGAATTCTGTTGCAAGGTGCAGAAACGTTCAGGCTATCTGAAAATACCATTTTTACCATGTTTTTATTAACTTGCTTTCTTGTTTGTGTGTGTGTTTGTCAAGTACAAATCTCGCAATCGATTTTTAACTAACTTCCCGACTAGACAGACATTTGAAACTTTTAGAATAGCTCAGAACACAACGACAATGCATTTTTTGATACTTTTAGCTATCTTTAAGCAGAATTAAATTAATTTTAAGTTATTTTCAGTTAATTTTGTTTTGTAGACTGGTGCAACCATCTATTGGCCGGAACCATTTGTAGACTGGTGCAGCCATCTATTGGCTGGAACGGGAACGAAAAGTTATATGCAAGTTAACTACCATTTAACTTCATTTTCTATCAAACTAATGGAATAATTCATCAAAAAAATTTTTAAAAAGTATTTATTAATACATAGAATTGTCAAGTTTATATGATTCAACAGAAAATTTTAAAACATGGTATATAAAAAGTTCTTTTTATCTTGTAATTAGTATTGGATTATCAGCATTTATGTAGCTGTCAATAGTAGACACATTTTCTCCATAGGTTAACACTGAGGTGAGCGAATCCAATAGGGTTAGTACACAGCAGCCTTAGACTCCTGAACCTATCATATACTTATTGATCTACATTTATGTTTAAACAATTCAGTTTTTTTCAACAACCTTTCATAAATACAGCACGAGAGAAGGACTGTTAAGCAGGCGCTCAATGGCAAGTAAATATTTGACCAAGGAATAGGAGCTCTGTCTCTCTCTGCAAAATGCCAGGGGAATTAACGACATGGCGTGAAAGAAGGTATAATTTCAGTAAGAATGCTGAAGGTGGCCAGTTTGATTTCTGCTCCACCCATGATTCTTTTTTAATGAGAGAAAAAAAATAAGCGAGTAAGAGTTAGGTTAAAAGCATTTCAGTTAGTCTCTTCTAACGAAACTACCGCGGGTTATTAACGTAGGATTTCTTATCGTTGCTTACCTCTTTGTATGTATATATGTATGTATGTGTTAAGTATATATGTATCTATTTATATGTACTTATATATATATATATATATATATATATATATATATAATATATATATATATATTATATATTATATAATATATATATATATATATATATATATATATATATATATATATATATATATATATATATATATATGCCAAAATTATAACTCGCGACGACGGACAATTTTAGCGTCTGAAATTATGCTTTCCGGAAGACCGTTATGGAGGAACGTAATCGTACGTTAAAATGAAATCGTTACATTTGTTTAAAGCGAAGTTTGTTTCATATTTATGTTTATCTCAGGCAGTGGTGCTCAAACTTTTTTCGACCGCGACACATTTTCTTTAAATAAAAAAAATCCCTCGACCCCCAATGAAATCTTCAATAGCAGGAAAATTTTAAGAAATAAGAAAATTTTTGAAAAGCTATTTTGAAAATCAAGGAAGTGTAAATTTTGGGTATACATTTACTTGCATAACGATTAAAAAAAAAAAAAATGCCTCGCTTACTCTCTGCATTTGTTTTTGGCAAATCTTATGTTACTCAATATTCATATTTAAGTATTTGCATTTCATTAAGGCTGCTATGTACTAACCCCATTGGATTCGCTCACCTCAATGTTAACCTATGGATAAAATTTGTCCACGAATTGCCGACTTGGATTCAAAGATTTTTTTTAAAAATTGTACTCCGTCATAGAGAAAGAAATTTTACATTTGTGTACATTTTCCGTTTTTTTTTTAAAAACGCAATTAATATTTTAAAATTTAAATTATTCGGGGAAAAATATGGTATAGTGTATTTTAAACGCTCATAAATTCCTTCGGTGAACGAAATTTATAAAATGAATCCTGTAGCGCTTTGCAGAAAAGTTCAGGCTGTCTGACAATACCAATTTTATTTGATTATCATCATTTATGTACCTGTAAATAGTTGACAAAAATATTTTTTAAATAGAAAATTTGAGGGCAGCGCTTAACCCCCCCCCTATAGGGAGAGAGCCATTACAATCCCTCAAAATGTCAATCTTAAGGGGGATGGAATTCTCGAACTGTCAACTGGACTCCTCCCACCACAAGAGCCTGCAAGAAGAGGAAAAGGGAAATACGATTATTTTTCTTAGTACATAGCAACCTTAAGTATTTGCATTTCATTACGGTAAAAATGAACAAAGATTAAAATTTTAAAAAAGGCATGATTTCATAATTATTAGCATATTTACAACAGTTTTTTTTTAAATGAAATAATACAATGTGATTAATGTTTTCAAACTATCCGTGACCCCTCTGGAGATTTGCACACCACTGATCTAAGGCATATGCATTAGTTAAATATGGGGATGTTCAATGACACTTACGTTGGTGCATCCGTTGACATTGCCCCCCCCCCTCCCTGTTTAACCAGAGGAAATTTTGCTCTTGGTAATTTTGTAATCACAGGACTAAAATTTTTCTCTTGGTACTTTTATAATTATACGACTAAAATTCATATTTTTTAATTCCGGTTTTGCTCATGGAGGTAGACGTATATATTGAATGCATGTATGGAATTTATAACGCATTCTGCTGTCACTTCTCAATTTCCTTTCTATTGTCACTTCTCAATTAATCGGGGTAGGGTGAGTTTTCTCGTAAATTTCTGTTTTGTGTTGTTCTTTCGTGTATTTAATATTGTGATGGAATTTCTATTGCATTTGACTTTCTGTTTTCAATATGGGGATCTCGGGGCCTTGTTTTTTGGCTAGATCTACATCGTATTCGGAAAGTTCTCCCTTAGAGGTGATTGACTCGGTTAGGCCTCCTGATGAACAGACCGGTCATTTGCCTCGTTATTACCATGTTTTTATTAACTCGCTTTCTTGTTTGTTTGTGTGTGTGTGTGTGTTTGTCCGGTACAAATCTTGCGATCGATTTTTAACTAACTTCCCGACTAGCTAGACATTTGAAACTTTTAGAATAGCTCAGAACACGATGACGATGCATTATTTTAATACTTTTAGCCATCTTTAAGCAGAATTGAATTATTTTTCAGTTAATATTATTTTGTAGACTGGTTCAGCCATCTATCGGCCGGAATAGGAATGAAAAGTCAAACGCAAGTTAATTTCAAATTAACTTCATTTTCTTTCAAGTTGATGGGATAATTCATCAAAAAATTTTAAAAAGTATTTATTAATGCATAGAATTGCCAAGTTTATATGGTTCAACAGAAAATTTAAAAACATGGTATATAAAAAGTTCTTTTTATCTTGTAATTATTTTTTCGTTTATTTGGATCTTTAGTTTTTTTTTATACTTTGATTTCTATTATTGCTAAAGAATCTTGCATTTATGTTGCGTAGAGCGCTAATTGCAGATTTCTGTTAACTTTTTCGACTGTCAGTGTCTTCTTGTAATTTGATTTTTTTAGAGTTACAGTCGAACCCCGTTATAACGAACTTCAAAGGACCAAAGGTTTTGTTCGCTATATCCGGTGGTTCGCTATATCCGAACCGTTAAGAAAAATGCTAGAGTTCACAAAATATGTAATTCATTAGTTGCAATGTGTATTCAATAATGATGTATTAACAAAATGATAAAATCTATTAAAAATGATCATTAATGAATTAAATGGACTAAAATCGATTAATCGTCAATTGTTGCTCACTGTTTTGATACAGAAATAATCAAATAATCGGTAATCTTCTGCTAATGTGATGCCGATTTCAAAAACATTTTATGAATTTCCTTGTCCAATACATCAAATGGCTCCAACACTCCACTGTTTGTTTGTTTAAAAAAAAACTTATTAATTACACGAATCGCTGCTGTATCATCTGAGATGGTTGGGATTTCGTCATTTATGTCCTCCTCTTCATCAGCATCAGATGCAGAATCTTCGATTTCAGAATGATTCATTTTAATTTCTTCCACAATATCTCCACCAGTCGGATTTTCACATGTAATGACTTCACCATCACGTTTCGAACAATTGCATGTCACAATCTGAGAATCGGGAAATTTTGTGCTTTTCTATCCACATCGCGATAGGTAAATCTTCTTCATCTTCTTCTTCAACATTCTTTGCTTCTTCAACATTCGTTATATCTTCAACATTCTTAAAAATATTAAAAACAATAAATAAAAAACTTTTAGCAGTCGACTGAAAAAAGGATCGTTATAGGTGATACTTAAGATTTCGAAGGTTTGCAATAACAGCATAAATTAGCATTTAAAAGAATAGGAAAACGTAGGGACCAAAATTTTCGATCGTTATATCCATGAGTTCGTTATATACCGGGTTCGCTATAACGGGGTTTGAAAGTATTAAAATAAAAAAATTATTACAAGGAATTATTGATGTCTATCGGCATAATTTTTTTTTTAATTAGAAAACATTGTGTGCATTGCATTTAAAGTACAATCTTCCAACGAGGAGGGGGGGGGGGGAAACGGAATTTTGAAGTATGCGTTTGTTCCTAGGATTTGAAAATAATGAAAGATTTATTCCGACTGCTAAAAATTGGGTTTGAAGAATTGCAATGTCAACTGATATGTCGCTATATGAGCCAGTGCAAACTTTCTACTTTCCCAGAATTTGCACTAAGCAATTAAAATTCTGAAGTGCAGAACACTTCTTCCTATGTCACCATTATTTACACACTTACACACACACACACATGTATATATATATATATATATACACAGTAAAACTTCTCTATGGTAGCCAGTAAGGGTGCCGAAAAAGGCGGCCGTTTTTTGGGGTCTTAGAATCTGTGGAGGTCTGGCATGGCCTGACGTGTAATGAAATACGTACTATAACTTCATCTTTGTATATAGTTCTTCTAAATGTTAATATAATTGTGTTAAGTAGTGAGACTGTCTCTTTGAATATTGATTTATTCGGTGCATAAGACAGTCAGGGGTCACCTATCGAGTCCGGCCCTGTGATTTATGTATATACACACACACACATATATGTATATATACATACATATATACATACTATATATATATATATATATATATATATATATATATATATATATATATATATATATATATATATATATATATATGTGTGTGTGTGTGTGTGTGTGTGTGTGTGTGTGTGTGTGTGTGTGTGATAATATTACTAACTACCTATAATCGCCCATTCTGTACTTCATCTCTGTCCTGGTAATCCGTCCTTCTTGTCTTGTCGTAAACGCTACGTCTTCCCGCATACTAACTTCCTCCGCCAATTCTGGCAACCTCTCTGACCTAATTCTATTTTGGCGCTCTTTGCGGGAGACGCTGGACTGGCTCGAAGCGACTAAGATGTGTTGCTTTACTGTTTAATGAATTAGTTTGTTCCTGAAGCTGATTTTATTATTTTCCGGCCATGATGTATGCTCTTATTTCATGAGATGTTCATCCGGACATTTCATATATATATATATATATATATATATTTGAGGAGTTTGTGTGAGATGTTATTTTTATAATATTCTGTAGAATTCTGAATATAACACATCTTTAATTTGAGCTAATAAATTTCAGCTGTTCAAAAATAAATTAGTTTTAATGATATTCTCTTTTCATAGGCATAACGTTTACTTCCTGTCACTCTGAATTTTGAATACGTGGATTTTTGAATTCAAATTATTTAGTATATATTTTTGAATTAAAAAGAAGAGGCGAAATCGAGAATAAATTTAAACAATTTAAGAATAGTAAGAAATTTTAAAACTGTCAAACTCGATCAAAAATTGCCAGTTGACTAAACTATTTTCTCGGAAAAACTAAAAACTATCCATTGCCATTTAAAAACAAATAAATGTTATCTTAACTATTTGAAACTAACCTGAATAGGGAGGAGGAATGAAAAGACGTAATCAGAAAATTCTTTTGCTTTTACTTCTTTCTCGACTGCGTTATTTAATACTTATTTTTACTATTACACTTAAAATTGTTTAGCATCTTTTTTAATGTCTAGATCCATATTTTTTAGTTTTCCGCTTGAGCTTTTTTCTGATAAAACCGAAAAGTTAGTGGAAAAACTAAAATTACATAACTCATATATATATACCGGGTGCGTCATAAATTCGTGCAAACTTCAAAAATTCATAATAAAAGAAATAATGATCGGAAAAATTTTCAGTTTGCGCCAATATGATCAGAGGGATTTTGGATTTTTTTCCATGTTAAAAAAAAAAAAAAAGTTTCCAAAAGTAACCGAAAGAGGGCGCTCACACATCATACTGAGACCTTTTATGCAAATCAGGCAAACACAAACAGAAAATCAAACAGATCACAATAACATAAGACTGTGTATTTATTTTAAAGTAATAGGTGTTCAACGTTACCACCAGCACAAGGTAATAGGCAAGTGAGGCGCGTCACTACGCCCATTACAGTGGAGTGTAGCATGTCACCATCGATGGCAGCAACTGTCTGTCGAATGGCATCTTTCAGTTCCAAAGTGGTTGGGGAGCCCCGGTACACACGAGACTTTAAGTATCCCCACAACCAAAAATCCGCCGGGTTCAAGTCTGGTGATCGCGAGGGCCACTGAACCTTACAACCGCGACTTATCACTCGGTCTTCAGTGAAAGATTCCAACAGGAACGTCTTAACATCACGTGAAATGTGGGGCGGCGCACCATCTTGCATGAAGGTGACAGCAGGTAACGCATGTCTTTCCTGCAATGCAGGCTTAACGTGGTCACGCAAAAGCGTAAGATACCGTGCTGCAGTGACTGTACATGTTTTCCACCCGAATACAGGACAAGGCTCTTCAAAAAAAGAAAGGGCCCAGAATAAAAGACGTGGTGAAACCGCACCAAACAGTCACACGAGGAGAATGTAGTGGCCTGTTCAGATACTCACGAGGGTTTGAAGTCCCCCAGATACGACTGTTTTGCGTATTAACGTCACCATGCAGTGAAAAGTGGGCTTCATCCGTCCACATGACATTCAGCAACCATTGAGGGTTACTTTCCATTTGTGCCAGAGCCCATGTAGCAAAGATTTGTGTTGCATCTTTATCTGCCGGTAATAACTGGTGAAGTGACTGGATTTTGTACGGATACAGATTCAACATTCCGTTTCACGAGCACTGCTACTTCCCGTTGATGTCTCGGCTGCCAAATCTTCCATGGAACTTTGTACAACATGGACGCGGTCCACGCTCAAGGATGGTCTGCCAATTCGTGGACGTTCCTCCAAACTCCCCGTTTCCTCAAAACGTCGTACTAAATTCAGTATCCCATTCAATGAAATTGGCTTTTTTCGCGCCTTCAGTCCTCTCTCCGTGCGAAACTTTCGCAATGTAACAGTTGGGGATTCACCATTCTTGTAGAAAAGTTTAACAACCAACGCTCGATCTGGTAAAGACAGCATGCTGCCGGCTTCGAATGACGGATCCATTTCCAACCAGGTGTTTTATTGATAGCCTGATTTGCATAAAACGTCTCAGTAGGACGTGCAAACGCCCTCTTTCGGTTATTTTTGGAAACTTTTTTTTTTTTTTTACATGGAAAAAAATCCAAAATCCCTCTGATCATATTGGCGCAAACAGAAAAACTTTCCGAGCATTATTTCTTTTATTATGAATTTTTGAAGTTTGCACGAATTTACGACGCACCCGGTATATATATATATATATATATGTAATAATAAGGAAGCTTGACAACTTTGTCGTCATATAACCGGGGAGTTGTAATCTTGACAAGTCGTAGCGAGTGGCGAGGCATCAGGATGCAGGCACGCTGGAGAGAAATAGACACTTCCAGAATGACAGAGGACTCAGCTATATTCCTAAAGGTTTTTATTGCAAGGTCTATCTCGCTGGGGAATCTCGTCCAGGTTATCTCGCTGGACATCCGTATATCAAACATTTTTACAGATCACTTTTTCGGGAAAATTCCCGACAGTGCAACGATGCGACATATTTGTCGGACTAGAGCAGGACGCAAAAGGCACAACGCGGCTAGAGGGGACGGGGCGCGCCAGCACATATTGACAACAGCGAAACTCTACATCTTTACTGTTTAGGAGCAGACATACAAAAGCTACAGAGACTCTAAATCTCTCGCCCGAGTACGGGTACATTAAACTTCTAATTGGTCAGATCTTGACACCTGACCTCATCACACCACTACGACGAGGTCACGCCACAGCTTCTAGAACACTCCTCTTATGTAAGCTCTCTTTCCGCAAGTGGACTACGGGGAAAATCTACTAGGTTATTTCGGTTCAAATTGAGGGGTAATGCTTTATTGCAAAAGGGTGAAAGAATTTGGATTGACGTTTTTAACGATAACGGAGAAGGTTTGAAATTTATTTCACACACACATACACACACACACACACATATATATATATATATTTATTTATAGTGGAATCTCGATCGATCGTTCTCCGAATCATCGTTTTCCCGTATGTGTCGTTTAATTCACCCAGTTCCGACTATCATATTACTTTGTTATGTTCCCGCATCTATCGTTTTCTCGCATTTATTGTTCAGTTCAGTCGGTCCCTTGAAAAACGATAGATCGAGATTCCACTGTATATATATATATATATATATATATATATATATATATATTGTAGAGTATTGCATTTCAACCTCTACGTTAACAAAAGAATTTCTTCTATCTCGGCCTGAGACTCATCAAAAGAATCCCGACAACTTAGGTGGCAAAATGCTGACGGCAATTTTCCTTTTGTTCATCCGATAGACTTGTTCCACAGAACCTTAGGGGACATCGGTCATTTTTCTTGATTTAGTCATCGCCGCCGGGTGACACCGCTGATGTCAGTTATAAATGACAGGAGACCCCAGTTGCTTTCATTCATGAACTATCAATTGTTAAGCAGCATCCTGGAGGCGTCGCGTGCCTAAACAAAAGGACTCGTGCCCTTCGCATTTTACCGAAGCGGCCCTTTGAGACTCTTTGAAGTGGCTTGGAGGACAAACTAAAAAGGCGGCAGCTTTAGACCCGGGGAAATATTTTATTATCGTCCCAGGAAACCCATTTCCGTTGCTCACTTTTCTGGATCGTTCGACTTTCCGGAGAGTGGTGCAATATCCGGTGGAGGCTCTGATATAAAAGAGAATGGACCCCTCAGTCGTGGCTTGCGTCTTTTAGTTCCTGACACGTAGCGGATCCAGTTTTAAGAGCAGCCGGGTTTGCCGCCCTTAGAGGTCGAGTCCCTTGTGACTGTTTGCAGCGACGATTTAGTTCCTGCAGGAGTAAACATACTCCGGTAATTTGTCGGAGACCAGTCTTCGTGGAAGGAGCCTTTGCTACCTTATTTTCCAGTGAGGAGTCATTTCTCCTTAATTTAATATTTTCATCGCTACCGGGTGCGTGCAGTGGTCACCGCCGTTGATATTATTGGGGAGCCCTTTCCCATCAGGACGAAGTGCCGTTTTCTTCATCATTGAAGCAGAGCCAGTTCTGCTAGCCTAGCGGACTTCTGTGTTCTTACTCCGCCCCACGCCGATTAAATCGAGTGTGATTACCTAAGTTACGAAGTTCATCTTACATCTGTGCAGTGTACATATCTCATCATCATCAATTTTATTAATAAATTGCATTTGTTTTGTTTATGTAATGAGTGATGTATACCTGGTGTGTTTAAATCATCTACTGGTTGACACTACGAACCTCAGTTCGCTACAATATATATATACAAACACACACATGATTATCTTTTTCCACGTTTTTTTTCTGCTGCACGGTTTTGAAATAACACGGTCCAGAAAAAAAGAACCGATTATTTTTTTACAATTTTTGCCTCCCTTTAACACAGTTTAAAAATCTAAAAAAATAAAAAATATTGAGTGCAATATTATCCGAGAGTATTTCAGAGAATGTAGATGCTTCCACTTTATAGTAATGATGATGACGGTGTGGTTCCACTATCTGCAAGAACAATTCTAGAATACCGCCAACTAGCCAATAAGCTTGGAAATCATTTTCCTACAAATGATGACAATGTCGAGAGAGCTGTGCCATTCCGACGTGAATTAAAAATGATTGTGGCACGTTATGAAGAATCAAATAAAAAACTAACAAAAACAAGTCTATAAATCGACTCTTGTTTTTTGAACTGGAGAGAAATTTCTCCTTTGATACAGTGGGAACCATTGTGTCAGTGAATATCATTTCTGTGGCATGCTTTTTGTTTAACTTTCTCATGTACTCCACGTATTTCGTGCTTTTTTCACAGTCTGCGTAACCATCACAAACTATTTGGGCACTTGTCTTGGACAAAACATATGAAACATAGCTTTCACAAATGCCTGAAAAGCTCACGCCAGTTGGCCACACTACACGGTGCAATAAAAACCCACTATCAATGACAAATGTGCACTTTTCCAGAACTGTGCTTTCTATAGGTTTGAAGGCTTTGTAGAGAGAGGACTGATATTTTGAACTAGCCGGGCTTCGACCAGCTACGCTCAGGCCATCCGTCCACCAGACAGGCGGCTTTGAATTGAGTGAGAATTTTTATAAGAGGCACTATTAATTTACAGTCTCCCTCAACCCTAAAAAAGAAAAATTTGTTATTCGTATAAACACCCCCCACCACCTAGTATGATATGAGCATATCTGCATTAGAAAAAGATAAATTTTCCTGTGCCAGTCTGGAATTAAATTCTTACAGAGCAGCATTAACCTCTTGAGACTCGAGCAAAATAAAATTTAAATATGTTTTTATAATTATAGTTTATTAAAACGAATGGGCATTAAAAAGCTTGTTTTTCAAGAAATTAATGAATTTAAATTTTTAATTTTGCAGGGGAGCACATCCATTTTATTGGATGTTGAGGTCATAAACACGATAAATAATGACAAACCCGCACAAAAACATTTAAACAAAATCTTTATTTAGGTAAATTAATAAACTTTTTAAAGTTAATACAAAGTTAATTATTGAATTTTAAACTAAAATTTAATTAAAAAGTTAATTATTGAATTTTAAAAGTGTATTACTAATAGTTAATAGCAGTTAATTACTTATCAATTTACATTAAGATACATGAAAAACTTTAAAACAATTTCTTTCGGCAGTAATACACAAAAACATTTTGCAAATTGTACCACTAAAAGCTGTAAAGTAAAAATGTCAAATTGTGGAATAATTGTAAACCAAAATTAATTTAAAAACTAATACCAGTATAAATAACATAAAAAAAGCATGTGAAATGTTATACGCATGAATAAAAAGAAAGCCCAATATAAAAAATATGAATTTATAATTAAAGTCCTCAGAATTCAGCTAGATTTAGCCTTTCGTCATTGGAGCAAAAACCTGAAAAGTAAAAGGTAAAATACATATATTTAAAACAAACCACTAAAAGCTGAAAAGTAAAACGTAAAATACATACATTTAAAACAAACCACTAAAAACTGAGAAGTAAAACATAAAATACATACATTTATAATAAACCACTAAAAGCTGAAAAGTAAAACATAAAATACATACATTTATAACAATCCACTAAAAGCTGAAAAGTAAAAATCTCAATTTTATTAACTAAAAATCAATTTTAAAACTAAACAGTATAAATAACATAAAATAACGCATGTGTAATATTATATACACTTCTCAGAATTTAGATAGCATCAGCCTTTCATCATTTGACCACTAAAAGCTAAAAAGTAAAAATCTCTATTTTGTTAAACAAAATAAACTTAAAAACTAAACACAGTATAAATAACATAGAATAAATAACAGTATAAATAAAAACTAAACAAAGTATGACTTGAATTTAATTTAAGTAAAATGCAAATAATTCAAAAAAATTAAAGTATGTTAAAGTTTAGGTAGAAGGCACTGACAAACTAAAAAATTAATAGAAATCTGCAATTAAGGGCTCCACGCACGATAAATGCAAGATTCTGTAGAAAAAAATATTTAAAGTATAGGTAGAAGGCACTGACAAACGGAAAAAATCAATAGAAATCTGCAATTAAGGGCTCCACGCACCATAAATGCAAGATTCTGTAGAAAAAAAATATTTAAAGTATAGGTAGAAGGCACTGACAAACGAAAAAATCAATAGAAATCTGCAATTAAGGGCTCCACGCACCATAAATGCAAGATTCTGTAGCAATAAACATCTCCATAAATGCAAGTATTCTGTAGCAAAAAAAAATAAAGTATTAAAGTATAGGTAGAAGGCACTGACAAACGAAAAAATCAATAGAAATCTGCAATTAAGGGCTCCACGCACCATAAATGCAAGATTCTGTAGCAATAAACATCTCCATAAATGCAAGTATTCTGTAGCAAAAAAAAATAAAGTATTAAAGTATAGGTAGAAGGCACTGACAAACTAAAAAATTAATAGAAATCTGCAATTAAGGGCTCCACACACCATAAATGCAAGATTCTGTAGAAAAAATATTTAAAGTATAGGTAGAAGGCACTGACAAACGAAAAAATTAATAGAAATCTGCAAGGGGATGACTGTAGGGGACTTACCCGGTCCAGAGATAAGTCTTAACTACCTACTGAATTCAAAGGAGGACATTCCCCCTTGAAAACCACAAACCAACGTCTACAACAACAGTTCAGTTGATATACAATTAATAATTAATACTTAATTGAATTGATATATAATTAACTAGCTGAAAACCCGCACTTCGCTACGGAGTACATTCAAATTAAATACAACGATCAATGTATACAATTGATGTAAAAAAAACAAAAAAATATATTTATAAAAAAATCGTAAGGGATATTTTTATAGACAAAATAATGTAGAAGAAAATATTCATATTAAATGTAATAGGACATACTAAACAATATAGTACGTTAATATAGTACAGTTTGAGTATCATATCTTTTACTGTATTTTAATATTTTTATGGATAATGCCCAATCGTCTGCCGCATTAGCAAGAAAAAAAATTTTTTTTTTGTCTATTTAGTTGTTATGCACGTGACGATAAATTTATTTAAAGTACCAGAAAAAGGAATCACGTGATCAGCATTTAATAAATTAAATTCTAAAAATTAATCTTTAAAAATTCACCAAAAATCAGAAAATGGAGGTAAAGATTCGAAAAATTCGATTTCATTTTGAAGAAATTTTTATGATCTTACCCGTGACATTAATTTTATAACCCTCAAATTATTATTTTAAATACAAACTTAAAAAAAGTTACAAAAACAGCTTAAAATTTAATTTAAAAAAATCTAAGAAGAATTTTTCAAAAATCTTTCTTAGCGCACCCCTACGCTATAAGAAGAATCGTTCTTCAAAATGTTAGCCCTTTAGGTCCAGCGGTTTGGTCTGTGCGTTGTATGTCAGTCAGTCAGTCAGTGAGTCAGACAGTTACGGAATTGTTTTATATATATAGATAAATAATTAAATTAATTATTAATTATAAAGACCAAATAAATAGTTTTTGATAAGTAAATAGTGATAATATATGTCTCTACTGAATTTTGGGTGAAGGGCTCTTGACTTTGCGGTTTCGCGTAATATGACAAAATTTCAACGCACTCAAGTGAGTAGCTACACGGTTTAGCCAAAATAAATGATTAAGGTGTGCACTTTGTAGGGAATTTAAAGTAGTTTTAGTAGAATCCAAGCGTTTCAGAAATTTCAAGCATAGTTTTTGAGTTACAAGCGAAAAACTAACGAGAAAACTGGGTTTTCCACAAAATAGGAAATAATGGCCTATTTTCAGCGCGCTCTAGCGGCCAAAATATACATTTGAGGGCTGCTTTTTGTAGGAAATTTAATGTACTTTATTTTTGTATGGAGTGGTCTACCTCGAAAAGTGCATAGTTTTAGGACTTTTCGGCAAAAAACTGAAAAAATGTCGAAAATTTTGAGGTTTTTTGCGTTTTTCTTTGTGAAGCCATATCCGTGGGAAGTAGTAAAGTTGAAATTCGGATTCAGCACCCCCAAAAATATATAGAACGAGTGAGAAAAAAACTTCTATATTTTTTTTCCTGAAACAGGCATCCCCGGAAGGGATTTGACCGGACTGTATCCTAGCCCGCCGATTTGACGGGTTCACGCTCCGTCTCCTGCCGCTTCTGTGGGCCTGGGGTGGGAGCGCTAGGGTACGGATCGGGGTTCGTGTACGGGGGAGGGGGGGTAGCTGCCAGCTGCCCTCTATATTCGCCGGTGGGAGTCCAAACTCGGAAGGCCATAGCGTGTCCCACTTGTTGCATTGGAATGATACATCTGTATATCTAATGCTGCAGTCACACACATCTAGACAATTCTACAGTACGCAGCCCACCGACACCTGTTGACACATTTGGGGGTCGATTAGTCACGGTCCTCCCCCCAAGGTCCCTTGAATCTCTTTAATGATCTGTAGAAAAACCGACTGAGGGCAGGATCGCTGGATAGCGGTTCTGCAGAGCGCTCCCCATAAATCACTCGTTTTCCCCCCTGAATACTGTGCAGTGTAGATGTGTGTGACCGCCTTATCAGGAAGATCTTAGGAAGGTGAAATTTTGTATGATGGTTCTTCGTAGGCTCTAGGTGCTTACTAAGGAATGTTTCTAAAAGTCTCAAACATTAAGCGGGTTAAAAGGGGCTTAAAACCCTAAAATAAAATACTGAATGATTGATCACTGAATCTCTGGAATCCTAAGTGTTTAAAGGAAGCTGAAATTTTGTATGATAGCTCCTCTAAGGCCCTAGATGCTCCCCGAGAAATCCCCGTTTTTCAAAACTCAGCCTTTGAGGGGGTAAATCGGGGCTTAAACCTCCAAAATAAAAATTAAAAAAATCTAAAACTCGTATTTAATGCCGGATCACGGTCGTTAAATTTCACGGTTAACTCCTATCAGGAATGAAAACTCTTTATCGCTCAAGTAAATTTTAATTAAAATAACCAAGGGCTCGAGGTAGCCAAGTGGTAGCGCGTTGGCTTTCGGTGCTGAGATCGAATCCCGACAAACGCCATTAAATACCGCCATGTCTAGGCTACAAACGTCCATGATAGGAATGAGACTCGAACCTACAGAGTTAGATACCGAATGCCAGTGCCCTAGTCATTCGGTCATCGCCCGGCCGTTTTTATAGTGTATATCCTACAGTTATCACGTTGCTCCATTTACACCCTTTTCCTGACGAAGAAAGAGACCGGTTCGTTAATCGAACTCGAGATCTCCTCGTTTACCATAAAGCCCTGCTGAATTGTACCATTATCCAAATGAGACCCGAGGGGGCCTAGTGGTAGCACTTGTGGCCGAATGACCCCGAAAGCCGCCACCTCGGCTTTCTGGGACCAAGGGTGCTTGGTTCGAATCCCGAAAAGGGCCATTAAATACCTTCTTGTCTAGACCGGATATGGACACGTTAAATCCATAGACCGGAAAATCCCTCTACGAGGTCAGATAGGGTGGGAGAGGGTACGATCCCCCTATCGAGGGAACTTTAAAAAGGGTTATCTTCTTCCCTTCTATCTTCTATCTTAAAAGGGGCCCCCTTCTCCCCTCTAAAAAGGGTTATCTGTTATTTAGAAATTTACCCTTCCCGAAGAAACGGATTCTTCCTGTGCCACATTCCTAAATTTCGGTGGTTTAAATCGGACTCTGACCCTTGTGGTGCCATTATTAACCAGAGCAGAACATCTCAGCAGCTAGCCTATACGGATCGAATACTTCCGTCCATTGGGCATTAGAAACTACAACAACAACAACAACAAAATAGCCAAATTACATAATTAATTGTAATAATGTATCTCGTAGCGAAGCGCGGATATTTCACTAGTATAATACTATATTCAGTCGAACCCCGTTATAACGAACCCGGAATATAACGAACTCAAGGATATAATGAACGAACATTTTGGTCCCGCCATTTTCCTATTGTACGCAATTTAATTAGTATTGTGTCAGTTTAATGTAATCTATTTTAATCGATTTAATTAATTAATGATCATTTTTAATAGATTTTATCATTTTTTAAATACACCATTATCGAATTTACACTGCAACTAATGAGTTATACATTTTGTGAATTCTAGCATTTTTGTTAACGGTTCGGATATAGCGAACCACCGGATAAAGCGAACAAAACTTTTGGTCCCTTGAAGTTCGTTATAACGGGGTTCGACTGTAGTTTGGTATCAATATTTGAATTTTAAATTGTCTTTTAAAATGCTTTTATTCAGTTCTGATTTTTTTTCGGATAGAGGATAAATATAACCCTTCCTTACCTGGAAAGTTAGCGAATGAAGTTTTTAGAAGTTGACGTGAGAGGTTGTGCGATTCCCCCCCCCCCCCATACGCACACACATTGGGATTCATCCAGGTTACCTGAAATTTCCAATATACTAAACGATTATAACATATGCATGAAACTTTAAATCTGATGTAGAAAATTGCATAAATTTCATTTATTGAATGTAAAAATTCAAAATTTGTGAAGACATTTTTTTTCAGGTTCATAAGAATATTCATATTTTTCACAATTTTTTTATGGTAGTTTAAGAAACTCTTCATAATTGATTCGAAAAAATCATACTTGAATGATTAATTGATACTTCAACTTTTTGTTACCGAAAATTGTTTTTTTTTTCATTTAAAGTAATGTTAGTCGTGCCATGAGAGAATGATCAACGCACTTAATGTCTGTAAAATTCTCGGGCCGCCATGAGTCTGTGTTTTGAGAATGAGAGAACGAAAGGCCTCCTGACAGGAGTAATACTAGGGATGCGACATCGACAAAAAAACATCGATGTTTTGAAACATCGATATTCAATATTAAAACATCGATGCTAGTAAAACATCGCCGAAAAACTATCGATATTGTTAAACATCGATGTTTTTGAACATCCATTTTTTTTAAAATTGGTTTAGTAACCTCTAACATTAATGTTACTTCGGTTAGTCGTGGGGAGGGGCGTTGATTTAATTTTACTCTTTGATTGGGTTGACACATGTGACCAAAATTTGGTTGCTAGAGTAAGCGCATATCACAGAATTGCCATGATACATTTTATTACTTTTACAAGAAAATTGAGAAAGAAATTATTGCTATAAAAACAATTGATAGGATCAAAGCCATTTAAAAAAAAACCATCGAACAAAATAAAACATTGAGCACAAAACATCGATGTTTAAAAAAAATCGGCTTCAATAAATCGGTGCTTAGAACATCGATGTTGTGAAAACATCGACATCGATGTCGCATCCCTAAGTAATACAGATTGTGGATTCTTCAATGACGCATCTAAAAGGGTATTTTAGAGTCAATACCCCCCCCCCCCAAAAAAAAAAATAAATAAATAAATAAAAAATAAAAAAAATAAAAAAATAATATATTTATATATATATATATATATATATATATATATATATATATATATATATATATATATATATATATATATATATATATATATATATATATATATGTATATATATATATATATATATATATATATATATATATATATATATATATATATATATATATATGTATATATATATATATATATATATATATATATATATATATATATATATATAAAGAATTTAATTTCAATGGCGACTCTTCTTCCCTTTAAAAAGGGTTATCTGTTCTAAAAATTTTCCCTTTCTGAAGAAACGGATTCTTGTAGTGCCACATTCCTTAAAACAGTATATGATATGTACTTGGTTGATTCCTCCCTGTTAGAGTTAATGTCAATTTCATATTCCTTACGACGAAGCCATGCTATTTCTATTTTAACGTTTTCTTGTGAATTTAAAGGGTTAAAAAAGTTTAATTTTCAAGTTTTAATACATTTTTAAAACCGATAGCTAAAATTCTGTTGAAAGTTTTTCTCCTACTTTATGTCATTTGTTGAAACTGTCAGGGTAAAGTATCTGCTTAACTTCGCTAAAAAAGAATTGGAAGTTTATCAGGGTCATCTGGAACCAATGTCGTGTCAGGGAAAAATTTCTTACGGATTCCTTGGTATCACGCCGGGACCCTAAAGTTCACGGGCACAAGGAAACTCCCCCTTCCCCCAACAGATGGGATGGGAAATTTCAGGAATGGGAAATCGAAAGAGAAAATTTTGGAATAATAATAATTATTATTATAATTAGTAAAAATAACTCGTTTTTTAACAATAATATAAAATCATTCATTTTATAATTTTTTACCTATATTTATATTTTTCACGAAAAGTGCAGTATTCCGAGTTCAAAAAGTTATGCTTAATAAAAAAAACCCCGATTTTTTGCAAAAGATTGATACGATTTCGCACCTTCACCGTTTGCAGCCCGCAATGTGGAGAGAATCCCCGCTCTACGCTGCATCGATTTACGCCGGCGACCGACCGGTTTTACGACGCTCTCTATAAATAACCGCTCTGCGACGCGTGTTCCCCGGGTATACGACTAGTGAGAATTTTGATCGCCATTTTTCGTTTGAGTGAAGCGTTCGCAGGCGTGGCAGCAAATATTCGTAGTAATAGGAGTTTGAACTTTAGAATATATCTTTCCATCATTTATATTTGTAAATAGTTTGTAATTAAGTTAGATGAAAGTTAGAAATAGAATAATAATATCCTCTATTTTGCTTTAGTTATCGTTTTGTGGAGTTGATTACTACAATTTCGTTGCCAGGTTATATGCTTTAAGAATTTCTGGCTAATTTGTAACTAAAGATATATATTAACAATTTCCGTTAGATAAAGAGTGCCCCTTATCGTCTGCTTTTTCTCCTTTTTAATATTTTGAGTCCATTATAATGAACCATCTACGTGTGAAAACAGAGGTACCTCGTAAGAAGAAAAACAGGAAAAGTATTTCTCTAGCTATCAAACTTGAGGTCATCGGTCGAATAGAGAATGGACAAAGGACCAGTCAAGTTTCACGTGATATGGGTTTACCTCCTAGTACGGTTAGAACGATTTATAAAGATGCCGACAGAATTCGAGAATGCTACGAAAACGCAAATTCTTTATCTTCAAAAGTAATTAGCAGGAAACGTAGCAAAATAATGGAACGTTTGGAACATGACCTGTGTGAGTGGATTGAATTGATGGTGCGAAGGTCAGTTGATGTCACAATGGCTATGATTCAAGAAAAAGCCCTCGAATTGTTCAAAAATTTACAGGAGCAAGAACCCGATGATTCACCTGACAAAAAAGAACGATTTACGGCCAGTAGAGGGTGGTTTGACAGATTTAAAAAACGTCAAAATATCCATTTGTCGACGTATGGTTACGAAAAAGTAATCATAGGAGCCGTAGGTGATTTAGAGCTTGATGATCACATCCTGTCAGGTGATTACGTGACCCCTACCGACAATGAGATGCAAGAAGAAATGGACGAACCAATAGAAGAAGCTCATAAGTTTTTGGACTTTCAGATGGTGGTTGAGGACAACAACAGTGGCGATGACTCCAAACGTGTTGAGCCAGAAAAGGTAAAAAAATCTATGAATTTTTCTCTGCTATTGAAAAAAATAAGACTTTATATAATATGCTATTGGAAGACATAAGAACTGAAGTTTTCGTATTCACACACACACACACACACATATATATATATATATATATATATATATATATATATATATATATATATATATATATATATATATATATATATATATATATATATATATATACATATATATATATATGTATATATGTAGTATGTTTATATATATATATATATATAAACATACTACATATATACATATATATATATATATATATATATATATATGTATGCAAGTGGCGCACCCAGGGGGGGACAATGCCCCCCCCAAAGAAATAGGAATTGCATTATGAATATTGATTTTGCATTATAAATATTTTTATCCGTTCATATCGCCCCCCCCCATGCATTATAAATATTATTTTTATCCGTTCATCTCGTCCCCCCCCCCCCAAGAAAAAATCCTGGGTGCGCCACCGTATATATATATATATATATATATATATATATATATATATATATATATATATGTATGTATAAATATATATATATATATATATATTTATATGTATATATATATATATGTATAAATATAAATATATATATGATGTATGTATATATATGTATGCATATATACATATTATATAAATATATATATATATATATATATATATATATATATATATATATATATATATATATATATATATATATATATATATATATATATATATATATATATATATATATATATATATATATATATATATATATATATATATTTATATAGTTTAATGAGTTTCTTATTGACAGTATTTCTGGGATGAGTCTCCCCTCATATATGATAACATGGAATTATATTTTAGTTTCGATTTTGTTTTCCAGTTTTCGTTTGTGTGGGGCAGTCAGGATTTACAAAACTACGTAATGAATACTTCTTCATTCCACAATAAATTAGAAAGGGTGGGTACACGTTTCGAGCTAATTAATAATACATCGCCAAGTCGAAGAGTACTGGTGTGATTGTCGTAATGAATCCATAAGTTTATTGTAATTTACAATAGCTGTTGCTAATAACGAAAATTTTTATGATTTACTGTGTATAAATGCGAACTTTTTTTTAATATTTATTATTATTTAGGGGAGAGGTGAAGATGATAAACACCAAACCCTCCTCCTCGCTGCGTCGTTAAAGTGTGAAGTGATATGTATGACCACTTCCAAACGGATGCTTATTATATATACTCGTATATACACACAGGTGACAGTTGAATCCTCAGACTACAGAGTTAGTCTCTTAAACTACGGAATCATCAGGAAATTATTGTAATTATAACGATCTCCCTTCTTAACATCTTGACATTTATCATTTTTTTCTTTACGTAAATTTCCACCTTCGGCCTGGGAAATGAACCCAGGTGTGCTGATCAGTAAACTACTAACCCAAATCGTTATCTTCACTTGATATCAGAAGGGAGGATTTCTCTATCACCCGATGGATATAATTTGTACCTACACTGTAAAAATGAAATGCTTTTTCGGGCATATTACAAAAATGGAAGTATACCTAAAAGGACACGAAAGTATATTTAAGATACAAAAGGGAGATACCCAAAACAGGTGAACCCGCTACCCAGAGACACTACACCTGAAACTTGTAGATTGTTTCACCTAAAGCAGCATTTCGTTTTCACAGTGTATACCCTATATAGTTATCACTCTGATTCACTCTCACCCTTTTTCCTGACGAGGAAAAAGACCGACTCGTTAATCAAAGTCGTAAACTCCTCGTTTCCCGTAAAGCCCTGCTGAATTGTACCATTTCATCACTGATGCAAGTTATCCAAATGAGACCCGAGGTAGCCTAGTGGTAGCGCGTCGGCTTTCAGCGAAGTTGCTCGGTTCGAATCCCGACAAGCGCCATTGAATACCTTCGTGTCTAGGCCGGATATGTACACGTTAAATCCCTAGCCTGGAAAGTCCCTCTATGAGATCAGAGAGGGTGGGAGAGGGTACGATCCCCCCCCCCACACACACACATACACACACACCAGATGTTGCACCTAGTGCTACTCGGTCAAAAATAAGGCTGCACCTAGCTAAGATGGACTCCGACCCTTGTGTTGCTGTTGTAAACCAGATCCGCCCTCCGCATCCCGCAAAGCCTATATGGACCTGGTCTGGAACGTTCTGGCAGGGAGCATTAGCAACAACAACGATCCATTTGAACGTCATTTTCAGAGTCCTTTTTGTACTTTTCAGATAGCAATACGGAAGTTTATGCAGATTTCGATCTGCTTCATTCCTTATATTAGAAAGGGAATTCAGGGATAAGTGACCTCGCGCGTAGATTATTATAGCCGAGTATGGGGATTACAGAATCCAGTGTCTTAAACTGAGAGATGTTTGTGAGAATTTTACAGTTGTTTATATACGGCGTTTCAACCTGACATACTCTCATTTATCAATTTTCCCCCGTCATTTGCAATACAACTGGCTGACTCGGGAATCTGACACAATCATCTACTTTTCGGACAAATACGCTGACCATTATACCACTTATCCGTGCAATGATCACCACTTAGAGACCTCATAAACTTTGCAAGACGGAGCATTCTGTGTGGGCTTTCACAACCTCAGACGCAAACAGTTGCAGGAGGCGAAGTCACGACCAAAAAAACCCCAGTTTCTGGAATTAATAGTAATAATAATAATAAAACTAATAATAATAATTAACCGCAAGCCGTTTGTATTAATGAAACCTCGATTGCACTTTGGAGACTACACTATCATCGGATAATTCCACATACCACAATTCTTGAAATTTTCACTATAAGCAATAAAGAAAAAATTTCTGTTTTTTTTCAGAATTTTTCAGGAGCAGCCCAAGCGCACGAATTTCATATATTTTTTAAACCAATTAAATATATATTGTTAAAAGTCATAACCTCAGATTCTATATTTCCGTCCAATCACTTTTAAGTACTCAAAAGAAATGAATTTAATAGAAATGTTTGACATAAAGTGCATATTAATCATACAAATTAATTTATTTTTCGAATTTAAAATAAAAAAATCCACTAATAAAAAGTATTTATTGGTAAAAAATTATTTAATTGCTGTGCTATAATTTACAAAAATAAACAAATGTTCATCTATAATAGTCTTTCAAAACATTGCTCTTGACAGATTAAAACGTGTGTTTTTTCCCAAATGATAATACAAACTTTAATAATGCATTTAGTATAATAAAATAAGAACTTGATAGTTTTTTAAATTTCTCTCCTTAGAGGGAAATGGATTGAAATTTATATAAATACCAATAAAAATATTTATTGGTAAAAAAAGTTTTAAATTGCTGTGCTATAATTTACAAAAATAAACAGATGTTCATCTATAATGGTCTTTCAAAACATTGCTCTTGACAGATTAAAACGTGTGTTTTTTCCCAAATGATAATACAAACTTTAATAATGCATTTAGTATAATAAAATAAGAATTTGATAGGTTTTTAAACTTTCTTTCCTTAGAGGGAAATGGATTGAAATTTATATAAATACCAATAAAAATATTTATTGGTAAAAAAAATTTTAAATTGCTGTGCTATAATTTACAAAAATAAACAAATGTTCATCTATAATGGTCTTTCAAAACATTGCTCTTGACAGATTAAAACGTGTTTTTTTCCAAATGATAATACAAACTTTAATAATGCATTTAGTATAATAAAATAAGAATTTGATAGTATTTTAAACTTTCTTTCCTTAGAGGGAAATGGATTGAAATTTATATAAATACCAATAAAAATATTTATTGGTAAAATTTTTTTTAAATAGCTGTGCTATAATTTATAAAAATAAATGTTCATCTATAATGGTCTTTCAAAACATTGCTCTTGACAGATTAAAACGTGTGTTTTTTCCCAAATGATAATACAAACTTTAATAATGCATTTAGTATAATAAAATAAGAATTTGATAGTTTTTTAAATTTCTCTCCTTAGAGGGAAATGGATTGAAATTTATATAAATACCAATAAAAATATTTATTGGTAAAAAAAGTTTTAAATTGCTGTGCTATAATTTACAAAAATAAACAGATGTTCATCTATAATGGTCTTTCAAAACATTGCTCTTGACAGATTAAAACGTGTGTTTTTTTCCCAAATGATAATACAAACTTTAATAATGCATTTAGTATAATAAAATAAGAATTTGATAGTTTTTTAAACTTTCTTTCCTTAGAGGAAAATGGATTGAAATTTATGTAAATACCAATAAAAATATTTATTGGTAAAAAAAAATTTAAATTGCTGTGCTATAATTTACAAAAATAAACAAATGTTCACCTATAATGGTCTTTCAAAACATTGCTCTTGACAGATTAAAACGTGTGTTTTTTTCCCAAATGATAATACAAACTTTAATAATGCATTTAGTATAATAAAATAAGAATTTGATAGTTTTTTAAACTTTCTTTCCTTAGAGGGAAATGGATTGAAATTTTTATAAATCAAACACGATTTTTTGCAATTTCGCATTGTAGTCACGTGAGGAAAATGAAAAATTCGCGAGAAAAATGCATTCAAGCTTCGCTACTGTACTTTCTCGGGACAGATGCCAAATTCCGCGGAGCACGATGCGGGTTTTCAATGTCTATGCTGCGATCGATTTTCACTACAGAAAGCTCTGCGACTATTAAAATATAGTTTAAAAAAGTATAGTAAAAAGATAACTGAAGTTTACGTTTGCGCCTTTTCAGACTGTATGCAAAATTCACGTCTTAAATATTACCGTATTTTTGGACCGTAAAACGCTCCTTTGTGCATAAAAAAATAAACTTAAAATTGGAGTGAGTCTTTTGGTTCGAAGGTAACATTAAAATAAAATGAAATTTTTATTTTATTTTATATATATATACAGTCGAACCTCTGTATATCGAACTTCCCTATATCGAAATTTTCTATATATCGAACTCTTAGCAAATCTCCATGTTCATTACATAGAAAAACTGTTTCTATATATCGAAAAAATCTCTATATATCGAATTTTTTTCACGACGTATTGGGAGATTTTGTTCCACTTTAGAATAAAATCTCCCAATTTTTGGGGTTTGAAACAATATTTAGTGGACCTCTGATGAAGTTTTTAATGGACGGAATAAATGCTAGCATTTCTTTGATGAACTTTCCGTAAAACTGGCTGTTCAGCAAGATATTCGTAGTTTTTTTTTAAACTGTGTAACTGTGATCACTGTAACCGCTGTCTGGGTTATTATTATTTTTAAGGTATATAGTACTCAATAAATCTTTCACATTAATTCATTTTCTAGTTATTAACTTTCATTTAAAGTTATTCGCATATAAATTGGAAATGGTGTTTCGTATACGAAAATTAGCTTTAATTTTAATTCTTTAGGAGAATTATGATAAAACTAAGATCAATTCTATATATCGAAATTTCTATATATCGAATTTTTTTCCGGCATTTTGCTACTTCGATATATGGAGGTTCGACTGTATATATATATATATATATTATTTATTGTTTATTATATGGGCTTGTGGTGGCCCTGTGGTACAGCGCGCTGGATTTCGGTGCTGAGGGTGCTCGGAGCGAATCCCGGCTTATCCTGTGCTTATTTAAAATATATTGAACATCCTTTGCTTATTTAAAATATATCGTCATTAACAAAGAATGTGTTCATATAACCCCTGTCCTTGTAAAATTCTGTCTCTGGAAATTTGTTTCTCCTATCTTTAATTTGAAGAAATTTCAGCACAAACGGTCGAGGGTTAAAAAAGCAGTACCACGTCCATTTAGTGCTATGTTTAGCCTTTTATTAACAGTTGTAAGGCTTGTGAACTGCCGATGATCTGATCTTAAAGCATTATAGGAAGAAACTACACGTTCTACTTGCATTGAATGTGGGACGGCTACAAGAATTGTGAAAGTGTACTTTGTGATGGGTAGTTACAAATACTTTTCAAACACACACAATGGGCAATTTCTTTCTTTACAATGGGCAAATTCTATATTTCCGTCCAATCACTTTTAAGTACTCAAAAGAAATGAATTTAATAGAATTCATTTCTTTCGTGAAAAACGTTTCTTTCGTGGACGTGGTTAAAAAAGCAGTACCACGTCCATTTAGTGCTATGTTTAGCCTTTTATTAACAGTTGTAAGGCTTGTGAACTGCCGATGATCTGATCTTAAAGCATTATAGGAAGAAACTACACGTTCTACTTGCATTGAATGTGAGACGGCTACAAGAATTGTGAAAGTGTACTTTGTGATTGGTAGTTACAAATACTTTTCAAACACATACAATGGGCAATTTCTTTCTTTACAATGGGCAAATTCTATATTTCCGTCCAATCACTTTTAAGTACTCAAAAGAAATGAATTTAATAGAAATGTTTTCACTGGTGGGGCAATTCTCAGCACTCAGCTCTATGTTAAAATATGCCCTCTGAATACTGTACACTCAATTCCTGTGTAAGAAAGTATGGAATAAACAATGTTGCCATGTAGGTTAGGTGTATTAAATGCACTTCCGGCTTGCGGTACTTCCAATCGAAGATAAGACAGGGACGGAAATCCTTGTTCAAAGAGCATATTCCGAAGAAACTGCCACCAGTGACTTCCGAATTACTTCTTTATCAGTCATTTGCATAATTCTTTGGTATAGTAACACAGACTCGTTTTCACACCCACATTATATGCACTTCGGCATCGTATTGCCGGTAAACATATCACGAAACTTGTTACTTCTACAAGGAAAATAATAGTCACTTTCAGTGGAGTTTGTGACTACCAGTAGTCAGGATCGAACCATGGATCTCCGAAAAGTTCCGTTGCACAAATGCTACACCGGCAATGTAAGAAATTCACATTTTGAAATTTTCTCTCTCTGCCTTCTCCTTTAAAAGAAAAAAAAATGACTCAGTTTGTGGGTCTATACTTGTTTATTTATTAATCGTTTCGTATCATTGTATTGTGATTAGCGTCACAAACTTCCAGCGGGCGGGTCGATTACCGGACATGGCATGGACATTTCTGTGCTGGAGATATTAAGTCTGCTATGTACTAAGAAAAAAAAATCGTATTTCCCTTTTTCTCTTCTTGCAGACTCTTGTGGTGGGAGGAGTCCAGTTGACAGTTCGAGAATTCCACCCCCCCTTAGGATTGACATTTTGAGGGACTGTAATGGCTCTCTCTCTATATAGGGGGGTTAAGCGCTGCCCCCAAATTTTTATTTAAAATATATTTTTGTCAACTATTTACAGGTACATAAATGCTGATAATCAAATAAAATTGGTATTGTCAGATAGCCTGAATTTTCTGCAAAGCACTACAGGATTCATTTTATAAATTTCGTCCACCGAAGGAATTTATGAGCGGTTAAAACACACTATACCAGATTTTTCCCCGAATAATTTAAATTTAAAAATATTAATTGCATTTTAAAAAAAAAAAACGAAAAATGTACACAAATGTAAAATTTCTTTCTCTATGACGGAGTACAATTAAAAAAAAAAATCTTTGAATCCAAGTTGGCAATCCGTGGACAAATTTTCTCCATAGGTGAACATTGAGGTGAGCGAATCCAATGGGGTTAGTACATAGCAGCCTTAACTCACCTACTAGTGATCCCATAAGAAAGAAATTACATTTAATTTATTAAATATTGAGCATAGTCTCGCTTTTTATGCCATTTTTACAGTACGGTAATAAACAAATCTTCAATTATTAATGAAAGTGTCATGGCAGACAATGTACAACACTAACTGTGGACTAAATTGGGTAAAAATACGTTTAAGGCATTTCCAGGTATTAAAATTTTGATATTTTGAAGCACGTTATCGATTAATTTTAAAATGTTCGGAAAGCGTTTCATTTTCATGCAATGTAGGAACGTTTACTTATAAGATACTTTCTTCATCAAAGAATCAAACAGTATTTATTGAAAATTGAAGGTATTTCCAGATATTAAAATTTTGATATTTTAAAATAACATGTTATCGATTAATTTAAAAATGTTCCGAAAGTATTGCATTTGGACAAAACCTTTGGTCCCTTGAAGTTCGTTATAACGGGGTTCGACTGTAGTTTTTTAATTGATGTATAATGAGACATGGAAACTGATCATTATGATAACATCTTCTTCTTCTATACTAATAAAGAGACAAGTGGATATCGAGAGATCACGTGACCGTAACTCATCCGGGCGGGCACCGATCCTCGAAAAAAAAATGGCCGACAAATATACAGGAAACGGTGTAATTTTTTTTCTCATGAAAGTACATAAATGTTACATATTTGGAAAGAGCTTCGAAAACTGATAATTTTTTCTGCGTACACTTATTCTGTTAATTCAATAGTTTTAGAGATATTTTCATTCTAAAATCACTCACTGCTGAGAAACTAAATCATATGGTGCAGTGGTGCTGCTATCTGTCGGCAGCGACGGGAATGAAAATTGAAAGGAATTTATTCACTTGAATTTAATATATTTGTAGGCTTTTTTTTTCTTTTGTGGGGCCCGAAGTACATAAATATGTTACACGGATGGCTTGAGCGTAGCTAGGCGAAGCCCGGCTAGTGTATAAATACAAAAAGTTTCTACATAGCTTTGCACGAACTACTTTTAGCTCTATGCATCGCTTATATACTTAGCTACCCGTCTCGACTGCGTACTGTTTTAACAGAATTTTGTTTCTAAATGATGATTTTTTTAGTTTCTTGAAATGTTTCTCTGTGCATTTACTCTGTACAGGAATTGGCGCGAAGAAGATTGGCACAGTATTTTATTTCATCTATGTAACTCTAGAGTTTTGATATAACTACACATCACAATATTTAAAATGTGATGATAGGAGAGCTTTCTCTTGGGGGTTTCATCCCTTACACACACTCTCACACACACAAAGGACATATACATTTCTTGGCTTAAAACATGCCATGAAACTTTTAGAATAAAATAACACCAACCCTATGTTTCTACGATGATTACAATTTTAGATGTGCCGCCCACGTGGTGTAGTGGCTAGCGTTCTGAACTGCCACGCAGTGGATTGGGGTTCAAATCCCGAATAAGGCTTGGGCGTTTCCATGTCGGCCCCTTCATAGGTAGCAATGCTGGCTCCTCTATAGGGTGCTCCCATAATAAGATAGCCAGTAAATCGCGGTGAATATCAAAAGGCGAATGTCTCACGACAAAGTGCCTCCGCATTAAAAATATAATATTAATTCTAGATGTAACATTATTATGCTTCACTTTCTATGTGTATTCTGCTGTACATCAAGTATGTATTTTTCCTGGTATAGAATGTTTCTTGATTTGCCTTCTTTAAAAGGATTTATCTAAATTTCCTGGCAAAGTATCTCTATGAAATTGTCTAGAGCAGCCATACTCAACCTTTTGTTCTTTTGGGTCACATACATGTTTGCTAGGTTACGTGGACCAACATATTGCACTATACCTCATACTTTAATAATACAAAAATAAAACTCAAAACCTTCAAACGTTTATTTAAAATGATTGTAATTTTTGTTGTTGAGACTTTGGGCTATTTTAGACGAATCAGGTTTATGGTTGGTTGGTTGTTTTTGGTTTAATGGCGCAAGGTCCAGAAAGGACAAACTGCGCCCGAATCAGGTTTATACTTGCTGCATGCTACTCCCAGTACGCCATCAAGGTAAGAATCAGTAAGCCAATTTCTATATACGTTCTTCGCATATTTCATTTTGGAGTTGGATGATTCACTAAAGTATGTTATTGCGAACAACTTGAGCAGTAGGTGGCACATTTTTGTATTTTTCAGTCATTAATTTCCAAAGTTGTATTTACAAAAGCACCTGCCTGATAATCAGTGTAAGTGTCACGGGCCGCACATGAAAGCTCGGTGGGCCACAGTTTGAGTATCCCTGGTCTTAAACGTTGAAACAAAAAGGATGACCAGACTCTAAAACAACACAGCCATCATCAATCCTGGATAATATTTATTCATTATCCTATCGTCCATTAAACGGACGTTCCATGCTCGGTGGTTCAGAACAAAAAGAATACTGAACACTGCTGGAAATTACATAAGCAATGTTTAAAAACATCAAAACATTGACGACTAATGCCTTCTACACATGAAACACACAACTAATTTCCGTCACAAGCGTTCATTCGTTATGTTTCTATTAAATTGTTTTTAAGAATTTTGATTTACAGTAAAAATTCTGAAAATGTTTTCCATGAAGCAAATATTACTACAAAAATTGCCTTTTTTATTTGTTTGTTTTGTTTTTCAAAATGCTTAAAAAATTTATAAATAAAATTTTTTATAAATTCTGAAGACAAATTATTTCAAAATCTTTCCTAGACACAAAAGCGAGAAATAAAATTAAAAAACCCAATTCACCAAAGCGGAAAATTGCCCAAAAAAGAAAACAAAAGAAAAAAATTATGCAGAAGAGTGAAAACTCAAAAGTGAAAATGTTGAACCAATAGCATATAAAATTAATGATTTGACGGATATATCGAAAATTTAACATTAATTTTTGCATATAAAAATTTATTTTAACAAATTTTTAACTGTCTATGTTTTGTTTCATGTACAATGATTGTTATTTAAAGACAAATTTGATTTAATAAAAATATGTGTGTAAATAAAGAAAGTTAAACTTTTCTGTCTTAGGCGCCTCAACATAATTACCGTATTAAATTATTCCCTAGTATGCTCCCTACTTTTCGTTTTCAAATTTCTCAAAAAATATTTGCTATTCATAGTTTAAACTTCGACATACTTGGGTACTATGACGAAATTTGAAAGGTCTCATAAAATTTAATGCAGTTATTGTCCCGGGTTTTTTAATTTAATTTACTGCAACCTACAAGCTTGAAAATACTGTGCACACATGTATTCTAAAAATGATCTTTATACAATTGAAGAGAATTATATATAGATACTTATTTTTTCTCCATCGGTCTATGATGTCAAAAGAATTTTCGGTCACTAACCTTAATTTGCGTGATTAAAGTTCATAGATGGGTGTGGATCTGTCCTTTTATGTTTGGAGATATAAAACCCAGATCTCTGTAAGCTCTTCAGGAACGTTTAATACGAATAAGACCCGTGGAAAAGATTTAAAGTGCATTAATCTTAAAGCAGCATAAAAGTTGTCTTGGTTATTATCGAAGTGCAGCTGCACGCAAGACGAACATTACTGTTATGAACGTGAAACGTTCATAACAGTAAGTCTTGCTCGCCTCTCAGTCACATGAGATCTTGGGTTCTCCTTGGAGGCGGCAACAAAGTCAGAGACTCGCCGCCGCGATATTCATCTGGAAATTCCTGTTGTTTCTTCTATTTATATCAAAGAGTTTGATGATCCCCGTTGTGAATTGTTCACAATAGCAACCACACTTAATGCTCCTCGGCTTAATGAACTATGTTAATTAGTTTGAACTGTCTAATTTTTTTATGGATTTCAACACGTTCACTGCCATGAGCATCACCGGTGGGTCTCAAAAAATGTTCATTCTGTGCCGTGAGCATCACCCGTGGGTTACCGGTATCATTGCATATTATGTAAAATAAAATTTCCTGGGCGGTTCAGCAATGACTTTATGTTTGTAGGTGGCACTCTACGATAAGTCCTTTAAAAAGAAATCAAACTTGGACACCCTGCGCCATCTATTTTCGGCTCGAAAAAGTTTTTATTTAAAAATTTGTTATTTTCTTACTATCGCAGCCACGTGTGCAATAGATTAGAATTTTATATTTTTAAGCTCAAAATGATTGTTTTTAATGGGAAAAATGTAAGTGTTTGATTTTTTCACCAAAATCATTTGGATTTTTCTTGATATCTGTTATTTTAAAATGATAGTTCTGACATACTTTGAACTCTTTACAAACAGTTAAACTAGTGTTTTTAAGTTTGGCATACCGGTGATCATTTAACTTCCTATGGGGCTAGTGAACGTCTTAAGAAGCTTAATTACGTGTTCCAGTTATGCATATTCCACAAGTTTCATGCACGTAACGCTCTATGGTCTCGCGTATGTAGGAGTGGTTTTCTGCGAACAGTTTTGATATGTAAGGTTTGGTTTGCATCATCTGTGAGTTTCTCGGAAAAGAGGGGAAGCATTCTCGTTGGAAACTACTGAAGTTTGGTAGAAAGTATGATAAATTCAATGAAATTAATACTGTTGTTTACAGAAGGTCGTTCGTACTTTATGGAAGCGATTTTGTAATTTATTTTTGTCGTGTGCATTTTGATATAAAAATTTGGGAACATCAGAAAAATCGTCTGTTACTGTTTTGTTTTGATTGGAATGTAAAATAAAAGATTTATTTTGAAAATGGCTCTTAAAATTGATAGATGGCTCGAAGGTTACTGCGCTTTCCGAGGAGAAATATTCGTATCAACAAATTATAAAGCGGTGTAAAAATCGCGGTTATGGCATTTCAAAAAAGGTATTTATAATATATTAAATTTGAAAGGAAAAAACGTCTAACTGAAAGTAAAAATGAAAACATGACCGCGAAACCTCATCCGAAGACTGTTCGAACGCAGGTAAATATCAAGAAAGTGAAGTCTCTGATCCTGAAAGAAAATCCGCCGATCCAAAGATCCATTGCATCGAAACTAGGAATGTTTTCTGGCCCTGTAAGTAAAATCATTCATAAAGATTTGAAGTTAAAAAAGATGTTTAAACCTAAAGTTCATATTTTTCCAAAGCATATTGCTGAAAGAAAAACAAATTGTAGAAAATTATATGAAAAACACCTAGCTGCTGAAAAATGGAAATTTGTTGTAATAATCGATGAGGCATGGGTATATTTAAATGACTGTAATAAAAATATATAATGTTTTTTTTGCTCAACTGACGGAATGACCGTACGAAATGGCTTCGTCAGTGTACAGAAAAGTTCCCAAAGGGATTCATGATAGTTGCAGGATTTTGTTACAATGGCAAATTAAAAATCAAAAAAGTCTCAAGTAAAGCCAAAATTAATTCACTCTACTATAGCAGAATATTTTTGAACCAATTTTGGAAGAAGAAATTCCAGCCTTATATGGAGAGGACATTGATAAAGTTGAGCTTCATATGGACAAAGCCTCTAGTCACACATCTAAATCAATTGCCGCTTATTTAGCAAAGAAAGGATCAGAAACATGAATAAAGTGTATCCCATTTAATGAAATACCTGTAAAATCACCTGACGCTTCTCCAATGGACTTTTGCTTTTTCGGTTTATTTAAAGAAGCCTTAGGAAAACGGTCCAAGAGGAATGGGGTAAAATTGACATGACAGTACTAAGAAAAGTTTACTTTCACGGAAAATTCGAGCTAGAGCTATTGTCAAGAACCACGGTTATCAGATAAAAGCAAATCGCCGCAAAAAATACGGCATTTATACATAAAAGTTCACTATCAAAATCGTTTCCATAAAGTGCGAATGACCTTCTGTATTCAGTAGATGCTTGTTGATGGCAGGGAAGTCCCCCCCCCCCCATCATTAAAGTTGCTATTTATCAAAGGTGGCCCTTTCTGTGAAAGTTTTGGCTGGCGGCGCCACTAGCGCATGGAAATCCTTTGAATTTGCAAATACAATTGGTTGCCTCTTTTTTTAGTATGCTTGAAGACGACTACGTTTATTTTTATTGGAATTTTTGCGAGATATTTTTATTAGATAAAATATAATATTGAGATTTTCGGATTTTTCAACTTTGCATCATTTTTTTTTATATAGGACTAGCTGAAGTACCCGGCGATGCCCGGGATTTTAAGAATGTTGTTAACCAAAATCAATTTAAAAATTAACACAGTATAAATACCATAAAAAATATATGTGAAATGTTATACACGTCTCAGAATTTCAGCCTTTCATCATTGTAATACTAAAATCTGAAAAGTAAAAATGTCAAATTCTCTAATGTTTGTTAACCAAAATTAATTTAAAACTAAGCACAGTATAAATAACAGAAAAAAAAACCTTGTGAAATCTATAAATATATAAATTTATAATAAACTCCTCAGAATTCAGCTAGAATTAGCCTTTCATCATTGGGGTAAAAAAAAGAAGCTGCAATTACAGGTTCAGCAAAAATTTCCAATAGAACAATGATATGACTGCAGTGTTGCCTCTTAAAAAATGAAGTGTTTGATTGAGGGCTGCAAACCATTCAACTCCTTTCCACATTTAACTCCTATAAACATCCTCTACATATTAAATTCCTTTTCTCGCCATAATAAACCCCTCAGAATTTTGGTATATTCAGCCTTTCATCATAGTACCACTAAAAACTGAAACATCCTCTCCAGAAATATAAATTTATTAATTTCAATAATTAAACACACACAAATGTAAAAATTACGCAAAAGTTTTTTAACCAACATTTGAATAATTCGTAAATGAAAAAGCGTATGAAAATAAAGATAAGAACTTCCGGAATCGAAATTAATTACCCTTAATTTTTAATTAATAAAAAACCAACATAATATGAATAAAAACGATAGTTGTTTAAAACCATATGAAAATAAAGCTATTATAAAGATAATAATAAAAAAGCATAAGAAAATAATGCTCGCGCATGAAGTTAACGTTACGATAAAAAGATAGTAATAATAATATAAACCGCGTGCATAAAATATTTAGCTTTTCAAGCGAAATAAATTAATTTTTAGAAAAAAACTACTTTTAATCGAGAAATTAAATACATTGCACAAAATTTTGATTTTACCAACTTTCCACCCTACAATTTACACCCTACTTCTTTTAAATAGGGTATAAATATAAAGTTTTAACAGCCAATTGAATGCCAGTTAAAAACGATTGTTGTTTAAAATCATATGAAAATTACGCTTATTATAAAGATAATAAAAAAAGCATAAGAAAATAATGTGTGCGCATGAAGTTAACGTTACGATATAAAGATAGTAATAAAAATCTATATATATAAAACAGTTCAATAACTGACTAACTAACTGATTGACTGACTGACATACAAAGTACAGACCAAACCGCTGAACCTAAAGGACTGAAATTTTGCATGGCGATTCTTCTTATAATGTAGGGGTGCACTAAGAAAGATTTTTGAAAAATTTTTCTTAGATTTTTTTAAATTAAATTTTAATCTGTTTTTGTAACTTTTTTCAAGTTTGCATTTAAAATAATAATTTGAGGGTTGTAAAATTTATATCACGAAAAAGATCATAAAAAATTCCTTTAAAATGAAATTCTTTTCGAATCTTTACCTCCATTTTCTAATTTTTGGTGAATTTTTAAAGATTAATTTTTACAATTTAATTTATTAAACGCTGATCATGTGATTTCTTTATCTGGTACTTTAAATAAATTTATCGTCACGTAACAACGAAATAGACAAAAAAAAATATTTTTTTTCTTGCTAATGCGGCAAACGATTGGACATTATCCAAAAAATATTAAAATACAGTAAAAGATATGTTCCTCAAACTGTACTATATCTAATAGTATGTCCTATTAGATTTAATTTCAATATTTTCTTCTACATTATTTTGTCTATAAAAATATCCCTTACGATTTTTAAAAAAATATATTTTTTAGTCTTATGGTTGGAATACTAAAAGTTTAAAATAGTGGCGCCATCTACTGAACGCCTGTGAATCGAGAGTCGCATCTTTCAAAAGTTGTTGGTTATTTATTAATTAAAAATATTGGAAAGTTCTTGTGGATCTGTAAATATACATGTGGTAACAGTTTTAAAATTTATAAATTATCAACCTACACAGGTGATAATTTATCCGGCGTTGCCCGGGATTTTAAGAATGTTTGTTAACCAAAATCAATTTAAAAACTAAACACAGTATAAATAATATAGAATAAAAAGCATGTGAAATGTTATACGCATGAATAAAAAGAAAACCCAACAGTAAAAATCATAAATTTACAATAATTTCTTCAGAATTCAGCTAGATTTAGCGTTTCATCATTGGAGCAAAAAACCCCTGAAAAGTAAAGCATAAAATATATACATTTATAATAAACCACTAAAAGCTGAAAAGGAAAAATGTCAAATTGTCTTTAGGAAAGTAAAGAATTTTGAAAAGTAAAGCTGAAAAGTAAAAATGTCAAATTGTCGAATGTTTGTTAACCAAAATCAATTTAAAAACTAAATACAGTATAAATAACATAGAAAAGATTTAGCCTTTATCATTGGACAAAAAATCCTGAAAAGTAAAACATAAAATATATAAATTTATAATAAACCTACCAAAATCCATTAAAAAACTAAACACAGTTTAAATAACATAGAGAAAAAAGTATACGAAATGTTATACACATTAATAATATGAAAAATAAAATAAAATAAAAATAATAATTTTTAAAAATAATAAAATTAAATTAAAATAATTTTTAAAAAATAATAAATAAAAAAATAATAATAATAATTTAAAAAATAATAAAATAAAAGATGAAATAAAAAAGACTCCATAAAAAAGCAGAAATTACAGGTTTAGCAAAATTTGTACGATCCGCATTCGAACCCGCGTCGTGTAGTGTAGTAAATGGACGCTTTTACTGAATGCGCCACAATGACATGCTGCGTTATTGAGTAAATAGGAAAATATTCGACTAAGATTACTGGAAAGTTGCTATGGGTTGGTGAATATACATGTATTTATGGAGTGAGAGGAGTTTTAAGTCAGAAATAAGTTAGCAGGATAGAAGCTTAGTCTTTAACTCTTCAATAGACACAAAGACATAAGCGAGGGGGGTTGCAGTAGCGATTAAAATAGATCTCGTGACACTTAGCGTAATTGATTCGAATTTTCCATCGCGTGTGAGAGTGTCAATATGCCGTTGGATCCGATTTATTTTAGAGCATAAAATCTGACTTGAAAGATTATTATTTTCATTTATTATTCTGGTTTAATATATGACTCGAAACTTTTTGATTTTATTTATTTTTATCTTTTCGCTCGCTGTTTGCCAGCTAACCCTAACGTGGACGCCATATTCAGAGGGGTGATTCCACAAAGTGTAACAGCTTACATTCAGTTTCAAAATTGTTGGTTTTTTATTAATTAAAATACAACGGTAATTAATTTCGATTTTTGAAGTTCTTCAGAACCTCGGCTGTTTTTAAAGACGGCTGTATGTAAAATTTCACGATCGTTGCTCCTAAACTGTGGATTTCTATACAATTACAGAGAGACAAACATTCATTTTTATATATTAGATAGTGAGACGTAGTGTTTTAGCATTTTTAGTTTCTAGTCTTGTTAATCGTAAGTTCACTTTCTCATCACAACTCTTTACAAACCGTCTTCGCGTCCTTACGTATAATTTTCGGACGTAATTGGAAGGTTGATTGGAGTTCCTGGGCCAGCTGACTTTATCTTCTGTAAGCAAGATAGTTTGTTTTCACGATACATGTGCTCGATAAGAAACAAAATTTAAAAATCAGGCCCTCTTCACATAAGTTAAAATATTATAATATAAGAAATTTAAAGATAAAAACGTGCTATTGATAAAGAAAATTAAAATTGCAAGGTGAATTACACACACACACAGACACACACACACACACATATATATATGTGTGTGTGTGTGTGGGTGTGTAATTCACCTTGCAATTTTAATTTTCTTTATCAATAGCACGTTTTTATCTTTAAATTTCTTATATTATAATATTTTAACTTATGTGAAGAGGGCCTGATTTTTAAATTTTGTTTCTTATCGAGCACATGTATATACACTCATGGACAAAAAAATTAGCGCACCAAGAAATAATTGCGGGGTCGTAACGAAACTTGCAATGAAGATAAAAGTCGGGGAGATATGCAAATGATTAGAAATGCAGCGTGATTGCGCATTACGTATAGCCGGTAGAGGGCGTTGAACATCGTACTCTGTGGAGTATAAAACAGGTAACCAAAGCGTGTTTGAGTGTGCTGAATCATTTACAAAGGAAGAGCTGAGATAGACATGCCATTACGCCGTGTTCGAAGACAATATAAGCAGTTGTCGCAGTTTGAGAGGGGAAAAATCGTCGGGATGATGGAAGCTGGGTGGTCACCTAGGCGAGTAGCTCGTCAATTAGGCCGCTCTGATTGTGTTGTGAGGAGGTGTTGGGACCAGTGGACCCGAGAGATGTCATGTACACGAAGACCAGGCTCAGAACGCCCTCGACAGACCAGTCGTCGAGAAGACCGCCACATCGTAAGAAATGCACGCGTACAGCCAACTGCTTCATCGGCCGCCATCCAGGCACAGGTAGCACCTTCACTAGGGGCCTCTGTGTCTTCTCGAACCATACGAAGGCGCCTGGCTGAAGGACAGTTGGTATCGCGGCGCCCATTACGTGTGTTGCCCTTGACGCCCACCCATCGACGCCTCCGTTTGGAGTTTTGCCGCGCACGAGGAAACTGGACTGCAGCGGAATGGAACCAGGTCGTCTTTAGCGACGAATCCAGATTCAATCTCGGTAGTGATGACAATCGTGTTCGTGTGTGGAGAGCCCGTGGTGAACGCTTCAATCCTGCCTTTGTTGTACAGCGACACATCGCTCCCACAGCTGGTGTGATGGTATGGGGTGCCATTGCCTACAATACACGGTCACCCCTAGTATTGTTCCGTGGCACCATGACAGCCCAGCGGTATGTTCATGAAATCCTGCAACCACATGTGTTGCCACTCATGTAACGGCTCCCAGGAGCCATTTTTCAACAAGACAATGCTCGGCGTCATACGGCAAGGGTGTCACAAGAGTGTCTCCGCACTGTTACTACCCTTCCTTGGCCTGTCCGATCCCCAGATTTGTCTCCAATCGAGCATATTTGGGATCATTTGGGACGACGAGTTGGACATCCCACGAGTTTGAACGACCTAGAGGCAAGGTTACAGCAAATATGGAACGAAATGTCTCAAGACATCATACAGAACTTGTATGACTCAATGCCCGATCGTATCGCATCGTGCATTCGCGCTAAAGGGGGTCCAACGGAGTATTAACTCCTCCGTTCTTTTGCCTTTTTCTGTGAAATAAATTATCCATTTTCTTTGATTTTCTTATCATTTACTTATATCAAAGTAGTCATTACGTATGTAAAATTTCGTTTCATTTTGACGACTCCTTCTTGGTGCGCTAATTTTTTTGTCCATGAGTGTGTATATATATATATATATATATATATATATATATATATATATATATATATATATATATATATATATATATATATATATATATATATATATATATATATATATGTAATGAAATAAGATCAGATTACATAACTATTAGAATAAGAAATTTATTTCCGAGGGGCTAGGACATGCATCTTATCTATTGGACAGCCAACACCCGAGTGATTCCTGGGGTTTGCGTATAGAGGTAATGGCGGTTAAAGAATTTGCTGAGCAAAGATGTTTCTTCCAAGCTGCATCAGTTGTGCAGGACGATCGCCTTATTGGGGCATAGAAAAGGGTTCGAATGATTTCGTGACTTCCCAGGGATTGCTGACGCTATGAAAAATATTCCTGAGTTCTTGAAAACAGAATTTGGTAATGCCATCTTAAGCATGGGAAGGAAAGAAAATTTACAGGGGATCACTTAAATTTTATATCTTTCATATATATATATATAAATATATATATATATATATATATATATATATATATATATATATATATATATATATATATATATATATATATATATATATATATATATACATTCGCATTGAGATAATTGTAAAGTTCAAGGGGGAAGCTAAAAAGCGAGATGAGTTTTAGAATATAGAAAAAAAATTCAGGTAGTCTCTTCTAACGAAACTACCGCGGGGTTTTAACGTAGGATTACTTATCGTTGCTTACTTCTTTTGTATGTATATATGTATGTATGTGGTATGTATATATGTATCTATATATATGTACACACACACACACACATATATATACAGGGTAATCAGAAAGTTAGTATACATTTGAAAAAGTAATAATTCATGGAATAATGTAGGTAGAGAGGTAAAAATTGACACACATGCTTGGAATGACATGGGGTTTTATTGCAACCACAAAAAAAGAACTTCAAAAATTGGCCGACAGATGGCGCTTCATGGGATAAGAAAAGCAATAACTAGCATAACAAATTATGACAAAGCAAAGATGATGTTCTTCAGAACAAATGCTCAACATTTCGACCGCCATTCCTCATCAATAGCTGTAGTCGAGGGACAATGTTGTGAACAGCACTGTACAGCATATCTCTATTTATGGTGAGACATTGGCGTTGGATGTTGTTTTTTAGAATCTCTATTGATGTCGGTCCATCGTGAACTTCAAAATCATTCTCTTCACAGCTGCATTTGTCATAGGACCTTTACCCTTTCGCAATGCCCTTCCTATGGCGATAGGATCGTAAAGCTGCTATAGCAGATTCCCCTTTCTGATAGTACTGCTTCACTAACAGTGCCTTTTCTGGTAACGTCAACATGCTGCGATTGCTGGTGCATCTGATTCCCTCCATAGTACCATAGAAGCAATTGGCTAACTGTGTTACCTAGGCCAACGCCTTCAAGCACAGATATTTCAGGAGAATGTCAGCGGAGAGCGGAAGTACCACCGAAATGAGTATTGAAAGTTCGTAGAATAGCATCAACAGTTCAGAAAAATGCAAAGCTCCTTTTATACGTGATTCTAATGCAGCGTCACTGACGTTTTGCTGTCCAGCGCCATCTGTTGGCCAGTTTTGAACTTTTTTGTGGTTACAATAAAACCCCATGTCATTCCAAGCATGTGTGTCAATTTTTATCTCTCTACCTATATTATTCCGTGAATTATTACTTTTTCAAATGTATACTGACTTTCTGATCACCCTGTATATATATATATATATATATATATATGTGTGTGTGTGTGTGTGTGTGTGTGTGTGTGTGTCCGTCCGTCCAAATTTTGACGCATTTTGGTACTTTTCTGTTTAACTGTTTACTTCTTGCCCAAACGATACAGACTGGATTTGACGCGCTGCTAAAATTATAACTCGCGACGCAGGACATCTGAAATTTTGCTTTCCGGAGGACCGTTATGGAGGAACTTAATCCTACGTTAAAATAACAAGGTAGGAGAATAAATGTTAGCTTCTAAGAAGGCACCGTCCTTACGTAATTTTCGCAGTGACGAGTTAAAGTGACTGGTTGAATTTACACACACAGCAAGCTGTTGAGAAGGTCTATGTCACAGACGTTATCCTGAAACTGAATTTCAGAATTATATGTTCAACTATCTAGTAATTTTTTGGGAGTTCTAAAAATCTGATTTTACGATCAGTACGAGCATGGAGGATTGAGGGCAGTTTTCTGAGTATCATCTATTGTTGAAGTTGTCAGATTAAGGGCCTGTTCACAAAGGAGTCCGGTAGCGGATGCGTAAAAGGAAAGATGGTGCTGAGACGGAAATAAACCAATCATAGCCGTTAGAAATTTCGTTGCTAATCGTTTGGAGGTATGTCATTGGTTAAATATATTTCAATAATTTAACGCTTCCGCTACTGGACTCCTATGTGAACAGGCCCTTATTCTTAGTTATAATACGATACTTAGTCGCAAACTCGAATCAGATATAAATAAAATCCTCTGTTTCAATTCAGTTTTACTTTCTTATCACTACAGCGTTTGGAAATAATTGTTAGGTCAAATAATTTGAAAGATTGCTTTGTGAAAGTACTGCATTTCTACTTACTTCGGTTAAAATGTATTTATTTTGCTTCATTATGAATTAAATTTTAATTTTTACTCTATAATGACTTAAGCGAAACATGTTTTAGTTAAATATCGAATTAGGTATTTTTTAAAATTTGGTACCCAATTTTTTTTTCCTTCCTTCTTTTCCTTGAACTGATTTACGTTTTTAATTTTCCACCTAAGAAAGATATAATCCATTTTTTAGTCGTTTTACTAGAATTGTGGCAAAAGAAAGATCTTGAGACTTTCTGGCTGCCCCCCCCCCCCCCCGTAAGATAATAATACAAGCGTAAATTTGGCACTCTACCAAGAGCGGCTGCATCCAAAATGGGTAAGAAAGATAAACTCGCGGGAATTTTGAGCGTGCTATTGGTTCAATATTTGATCATGTGTAACGTAGCTTCAATCCTTATCTATATAAATAAAAGAAAAACTTTGTTTGTCGGTCGGTCGGGGAACAATTCCGGGTAAATCGTTTCCGGTATGGCATCCGTTATAAAATTTGGCCATGTTTGAAAATGTCGAAATCGATGTATTATTTTTCATGAAAGTACATAAATGTTACATATTTGAAAAGAACTTTAAAAACTGATAATTTTTTTTCTGCGTACACTTATTCTGTTACTTAATAGTTTTACAGATATTTCAATTCTAAATACATATCTGTAAAACTATTTTAACTTTTAACACCATGTTTTAAAAGTTAAAATCGATGTTTCTTTTTCAAGAAAGTACATAAATTTTACATATTTAGAAAGAGCTTTAAAAAGTTATCAGCTTTTAAAGCTGATAATTTTTTTCTGCGTACACTTATTCTGTTACTTTAATAGTTTTAGAGATATTTCAATTCTAAATGAATACTCCACCGAACGAAACATGTTTTACGATGTAAACACAGCGTATTTCTCACTAAAAAATGAATCCCTGAAAAGAAATGTTTCACCGTGTGTCTAATTTTAATTATTTTTCTATTTTTCCTACTTTTAATTCAAACTTTTTAATCATAAATAGATCATTTGAAGATGTACTGATTTTTTTGGGGATTTTTTGGCAGTTGAAAGTGAAAAAACTTCTTAATTCAAGTGAACTGTGATTCGAGTTTCAAGTGATTCGATAGCTGGGCGAAGCCCGATAAGTGTTTTGAATAGAATGATACATTTCCGCCTAAAAGCGGACTTTACCTTAATCTAAAGTTCGTGGTGGAACTTAGTAGAGACATAGCTGTTAAGATATTAGGGACCATTTTAACAGATGCAGTTGTGGGAACGGTATATATGTATTTATATACATACGTACGGAGAAACGGAGAAACGTTGCAGAGAAACGGGGATGAGAAGTAAACTTCTCCGAAAAAAACTCAAAAAAAAAGCATGATACACTACAACTAGTTGGAAAAAAACTGCAAAAATAGTATGTGAGGGCTTTACTGAACACTATCGCAACAACCACGAAGGTGATGAGAAGGAGTTATGATCATAACTAGAAAATAGCCCAAGGAGCTAAAAATGATAGAAATTTTTTTTCAGATTGTCTCTAAGGAAACTACCGCGGGTTATTAACGTTGGATTACTTATCGTTGCTTACCTCTTTTGTATGTATATATGTATGTATATATATATATATATATATATATATATATATATATATATATATACTAAAATTATAACTCGCGAGGTACGGACGGACGGCTTTAGCGTCTGAAATTTTGCTTTGCGGAGGACCGTTATGGAGGAACGTAATCCTACGTTAAAAATGGTTCTCGAGTTACGCTACAATATATGCAATTCATTGCAATTTAAAAGCTTTTGCTGTGCTACATTGCTTATCCCCTCACACGTGCTCATTGAAATGGATTTTGATTCCGTTGTCTTCATGTACATATACATAACTTTTTTCGCTTACTATGATTTTGACTGTGCACACTTTATTTCAACTCTATAATCAGACTTTCCTTTGTTCGAACGAAACTTAACCCACAATTCCGTGAACATGACAAACTGAGTTTGAAAAGATAAAATTCAATTTTTTTCATCCTTATTTATATAAAATTATAATCTCAGAAAAAACATCATTCAGACGTTATAATGTTGGAATATTCAAACTTTTAGGTCCAAGGGCCACATCAAGGAATAAGTAAACATATCACCTGTACGTCGCTCGGGTTTATTGTTGAAAGTATGTTCAGTTACAATATACTTTGTGCTTTTGTGGTACAGATGAAATACAGTACATGTATAAAACTTTATTAAAAGTAAATTTTTTTGCCAGTAAGGTACTCACATTGAAGATGGGATGCATGTCACACTGCAACGTTTTTGAAATTTTTGACATTCTTTTAATTTGCTACATACACTGGAGTAAATTTAAATTTTAGTGTCCCTCGTATGTTTTTCTTTCAGAAACAACGTATCGTTATTGATTTTATATACTGTGTAAAAACCCTTTGTATTTCGCATCCATTCTAGTTTGAAATTTCTTTTATTCATTCTCGTGTCCAGAAATAAGAATACTTATAACAATATAGTTCAAGAGACATATTACTTAGTCTTGCTTACAGGAAGGATTGTAGAGGTTCCCCTCCTACCTTGGTAGTGAGCGGACGTGCGTTTTTTGTGCCCTTCAGTTAGGCTTGCTTTGTGGGTTAGGTCTCGTGGTTTCCCAAACGTTTGTGCTCTACTGCTTTCTTTTTTTCGGTCCTAATACTGGTCTGTGATTTTACGGGGAATTTTCATTCCTGTGTATGTATGACGGGCCTGTGCTAGCAACAGCCGTGGATTACGCCGATTCTACGAAAGAATATACTTGTGATTCAAACATCGATATACCTTCGACATCGACTATGGATGCACGCGAGACTGAGAGGTCAGGGAACTGTTTCAGTGACGTAGCGAGCATAACTGGCACCCAGGGCATGATACCTTTTAAGCCCCCCCCCCCTTCCGAAAAACATGTAGTAATATAACATATACGAGTAGAATTAGTGAAAAGAACCATTTGCCGCCCCACTGCGAGTGGCACCTGGGGCATGATAGACCCCCCCTTGCCCCCCCCCACACACACACACTCGCTACGCCACTGAACTTTTTTTGAAAAATACGACCCAGATGCGCTTGGTGAACTCGTCAGAATTCTACAAGGCAAAAAAAAAAGAAAAAAAAACACATCGGAATATGCTTCTCATGTGGATACGGTAACAAGGATCAGCCAGTTTCTTTCGGACTTCAAATATCGCCTGGATATGACTGGAGCGTATGGAACTGTCGAGCACTATCAGGATATGACGAACTTGAAATGTATGGGGGATTTGATTACCGATTTACTTGTTTGTAGTAGTACTGATAATGTGAATGAGTTGGTTAATCATGGTGATTCAATTGATCTTTGCCCCCCCCCCCAAAAAAATAAAAAAAACAATAAAAAAAAAGAAAAATGTTAGGAAATACAGTGATATTGAAAATGGTAATATAAATGATAATTCTAATCATAATGGTAATGAAGAAACAAGCTTTACTAGTAATAGACAGAAAGCTAAAAAGCTTGCGAAGAGATCGATTGTTGAGGAAGCTAAGGAAGGAGCTATTAGGGATATTTAAGGAAGTAGCATTTATAATCGCTTTAGTGTTTTTTCGGTCGAGAATGATGAGGTGAATGATAAACTCGAAGTAGACAATACTCACGATTCTGGTGCACAAGCACCCAAGGAAAGAAAAAGCGATCCCTTCTGGATCCTAAAGGATCAGGTCCTTCAATGGAAAACGTTGCAAAAGAAATTAATACCACGCTCAACATAAAATTGCCCCTGCAAGACTCAGGAAAATTTATGAATGTTTTTCCCCCAAAACAGTGACCAGTTTAAGAAAATTCAGGATCTGTTAACAAAAAAATTGAATCAAATTCTTCGCGATGGCGCCTCGTGAACAAAGATCACTAAAAATTCTCATAAAAGGCATCCCTTCGGACATTCCGATTGAGGGAGTCAGGCAGGAACTCATAGAACTAGGTTTCCAGGTACAAAGGGTACGTTTTTAACTTTCCACTTCCTTTCAGTAGCATTAATACACTGCTGGCCACTGTAAATGCAACACCCTGAAGGAAACATGCAAATAACATGAAATTTACAACATGCATTAGCGGACGTGAGATATGCAAATAATTAGAATTTCAGCGCAGACGCACATCACGCACGCCTGTGGTGCCACTTCAAAGCGCTATTTAAGGCTTGGAGATTTCGACGATTTCAAGTTCGGCAATTGTGTTTTTCTTGCGGTTTTTTCAAAAAAACCATCAATTATGCCTCGTCGAAAACAGCGATCATCTTTTGATCAAGTATCCGAGTTCGACAGACGAGGGATAGTGGCCTACCGAGTTTGTGGATTATCTTTCAGGGAAATCGGTAGTCGTGTTGGACGAAACCAAACAACTGTAATGCGGATATGTGATCGTTGGATGCAGGAGGGTACGACGGACCGGCGTGTTCGATCGCATCCACCTCAGCGCACCACTTCACGTGATGACAGGCAAATTGTGCGCATGGCAGTGACGGATCGCTCAGTCACATCACGAACCATAGCACAGCACATGCAGTCTGTAACGCATCATCCAGTGTCTGCGCGTACCATTCGACGCCGTTTACAGCAGAGTGGTCTGTCTGCAAGACGTCCATTTCTTTGTCTACCCTTGACGCAGAACCACAGACGTCTCCGCCGCCAATGGTGCGATGACAGAAGGATGTGGACGGCAGAATGGAATGAAATTGTCTTTACTGACGAGTCACGCTTCTGTCTGCAACACCACGATGGTCGCATTCGAGTCTGGAGACACCGTGAAGAGAGGATGCTGAACAGCTGCGTTATGCACCGCCACACTGGTCCTGCACCGGGTATTATGGTATGGGGCGGTATTGGATATCACTCTCGCACACCTCTAGTACGCATTGCCGGTACTTTAAACAGCCAGCGCTACATCTCCGAGGTGTTGGAGCCAGTTGTCCTTCCTTACCTTCAGGGCTTGCCCACAGCCATATTTCAACAGGATAATGCGCGACCACACGTGACACGCATTGTCCAACGGTTCTTCGTCAATCGCCAGATTGAATTGCTTCCCTGGCCGCCTCGCTCTCCGGATCTTTCGCCGATAGAAAACATATGGTCCATGGTTGCTCTACGATTGACCCAGATTCCATCCCCAGCTGCCACAGCAGATCAACTTGGCAACGTGTGGAAGCTGCTTGGTCTGCTGTACCCCAAGAACTCATCCAAAGTCTCTTTGAATCAATGCCGAGGCGTGTGGCAGCGGTGATCTCCAACAATGGCGGCTACTCTGGCTACTGATTTTGGCAGGAACCACACTTCACAGAAGTCTATAAATTTAATCATTTGATACTTGGTCAACATGTTATCTACAAAATAAATTTTGTTGTGATATCTCTTGTCTTTCTTGGTGTTGCAATTTGGGTGGCCAGCAGTGTAGTACAAATGATATAGATAAAGCTGTTACCTCCATCACCGACATCATTAATAATTCACTTAGGTCTGCCAAGACCCACATCCCTCCCAACAACTATAACAAACTCCCCCTGTAAAATCCAAATAAAAAAATAGAAATAAGGTCAGGAAAATTTGGTAGCGTACTGGCGATCCGTCGGTGCTAGGTGAAATGCACAGGTTAAATGCTAGGATAAAAACTGATATTAAAAACTGTAAAAGCAAAAAATGGACAGTCTTCATCGAGTCACTCTCACTTTCGGATAACAGTTTATAGAACTATTTAAAACGGATTTAAAAAACCTGTCACCTCCCTCCCTGCTTTTAATTCCCATCTGGCATTCTCACGAGGGATTCCGACAAAATTGAGGCCCTGGCAGACAATTATGAAAGCCAGTTCTCTCCCCATAACAGTGTGTTTTGTCCTGATACCATAGATAAAGTTGATGACATTCTCAGAATTTTTTTAAACAATAGGCTCTCCGTAATTAATAATCATCCGCTAGAACCTGCCACCCCTGCTGAAATCCTGAACGCTATCAACTTGCTCCCCAATAAAAAAGCTACCGGCCTTGACAATATCACCAGCCCAGTAATTAAAAACTTTCCCTTAAATTATGTTACCTACATCACTCAGCTAACCAACAAAATTTTTAAATATAAATATTTCCTAATAGCCTGGAAAACTGCTATCATCATCCCAATAAAAAAAACATAGTGAAGACCCTGCAATTCCTAAAAATTACCGTCCAATAAGTCTGCTGGCCTCTCTTAGCAAGCTGGCTGAACACATACTAAAAAAAATGTAAATGGTGTAAAAGAATCAACAGGTTTCTGGATGATCATTCATAGTGTCATTATAAAAGCTCAGTTTGGCTTCAGAGCCCAACACTCGACTACACATCAACTGCTCCGAGTGACCGAATTTATCCATGATGGATTTCAGAATCGGATGTAGACTGGTGCCATTCTCTTTGATATAGAAAAAGGTTTTGATCGCGTCTGGCACAGCACGCTAATTTATAAACTTATCAAACTTTCCCTCTGATATTATTCACTTAATCCATTCCTATCTCGTTAATAGAACCTTTAAAGTCCGCTGCACTAAATTAACAAGCTCGGACCACTTTTGTTTAACATCTTTATTAATGGCATTCCACACTCTACAAACACAACACTGGCAATATTTGCGGACTACACGGCAATCTTAGCGAAAAATCGCAACACACAATATATGCATCTACACCTTGAAAGGCACATTGACATGCTTGAACGTCGGTTCGAACGGTGGAGAATTAAATTAAAGCCTGCTAAACGAAAACCAGAACCAAATGAGTATGGAAAATAAACTTTTATTATTTATGAGACTGTCCTTCGACCCATCTTGCTTTATGTTGCTCCGATGTGGGGATCAGCAGCGGACACTCATATTCAAAGGCTGCAGACAATGCAAAATAAAACTCTCCGTGGGATTAGGAAAGCCCCTTGGTACCTGCATAATGAAGTAATGCATAGAGATATGGCAATAGAACCTATTCGGCATCACATTAAAGAGCTAGCACAAGTTTCCTGTAACTGTGTTCCTGTAAAAGTTCCCTGAACTTTTATGAAAACATCTATTCAGTTAATAATGAAGACCTTGTAAACCTCCCGGATTTTGGCTCTAGAGAGTTTCCTAGGCGTACTAAGGCCATCATAGTTATAAACCCTGGCCTCATTCCTGTACGCTATAGTTAAAATTTTCTCCTCTTATTCTAAATTAAAAATTTCAATAGTCCAAGTACTTCTGGTTTCTGACCTGTCACTCCTGATTAATCGACCATAGATTCACCTCGCGGTTCCCTCTCGTGCTAGCGTTAGCTGACGAAAGGGGGAGGGGGAGTGATAACTCTTCCTACTGGTAAACCTAGTAAGCTTCCTAGTAAACATCGCTACTCGCTCTTGTTGGATTTCTGTCTGACCGTCCCTCTCAGTATTTTGAAACTTATCATGACAGTCTTGATTTGTCATTACTAACTTAAAATTTGAAACAAATGTTACCAGCTCTTAAACTCTAATTATGATTTAATTTAATCGAACTTAAACTTAAATTTTTTTTTTATTTTTATTTATTTATTATTATTATTATTATTATTATTATTATTATTATTATTTACTCACGTTATCAAATCTGCTATAATCTTGCGAACGGTAACCATGAAACATCCCACTGTTGATACCGAGAATAAAGAGCTCATGCTCTAAGGCGCTTCGCAAGCTTTTCATGAGACGACGAGGAAGGATTGTAAAACCGTGGAGTAAGGGCCTGTTCACATAGGAGTCCGTTGCGTTGCGTTAAGGGAAAGATGACGTTGAGAAGAAAATAAACCAATCATAGGCATTAAAAAGTTTAGAAATGAAATTTTTAACGCCTATGATTGGTTTATTTTCGTCTCAACGTCATCTTTTCCTTAACGCTACGCAACGGACTCCTATGTGACCAGTCCCTTACACATTTGGAATATTTCACTCTCTACGGACAAAGTGACAAATATGAACGGAGTGAGATTTTTCATTTCACACTTTCCGACACCAATCTCCTTATTTTATTTTCTTCTTCCCTCTGTGTTTTCAGTCAGTAAAGAGCTCATTGCTGTCAGAGAAGTTAATGCTTGCAGGAGATTGGGGAAAAATTCAGAGATGTTCATTTAAACTTGTAAAATTCCTTTGGATATATGTTAACTTCCTTAACTTTATATCTAAATTTTCATTTTTGAAATGTATCCTCATACTTAGTATTATCAGGCAAGCCAAATGATAAATTGTTTTGCATAAATGACAAAAACAGAAACAGTGTAAAGATCATCTTAACAAATCATAACTGACATGCCTTAGGTTGACGTTCTTCTTGTTCTCTATTTGTCTCGAATGGAATCACACTAATTTAACTTCAAGTATTTCTTTATACCATGGTCAAATTACTACCTTTTACGTAATCGATAACATAAATCGAACCGCTGTTTTCAAGTTCGTCTTGCACAGCCGTTCGTAAGTACAAGCACGTGGTTTTGTGATGGTAGTGTTTACCCTTAATTTTTAAGTTAATCACCAGTGTTTTTTTATTTATTGAATTACAATCTCTGCACAACATCACATGTATCAGATCCGAAGCTGATAATCCAGTTTTATATGTATACAAATATATTTTTATAAATTACTTAAGAGGTATATATAAAATCACTATTACTTTTTCATATTAACAATATTATATTTTTTGTGAATAGCTTACATATTCAATAAATATTAAGCTATTTATATAAAACACGATTCAAATGTTTTCAGAAATCTGAATAATAATATGATTGTTTTTTGTTTTCCATCATGTTTACTATTTTAGTATGATTGAGGATATTCAATTCATAATTTTAGGAACAAGATTATAAAATGGGTGAAGCAAGGACATCGATGGTTGATATTCATGTTGATCCTGAACGGCTAAGTGATTCAGGTACGAGGAATTTTGTGTTCTTGTGCGATTAATGTGTTGTGATTCAATCATTACAATTTGACCAGATATTGGATTTGGATTAAGTTTCTGTTGAATAATTATAGAGAATATGTATCTATAATACTGATAATTGTATCAGTATCTATCTATAATACTGATTTAATTTTTCATATGATTTATTCAGATGAAAGATCTAAGATTTTACAAGACGTGGAAGGTATTTTACAGCAATGTGACATGAAAAAGAAGTTTGAAGGTACATTTGGACAGTCTTACATTGTTATGAGTAGCAATGAGAGTGGCAGGTAATATTTTACTAACTTTCTTGTGGATAATTTTTTTTTATTGTATCAGGTTGTATTAATTACATTTTTAAAAAAATAATATAATTTTTATATAAGGTTAATGAATAGTAAAAAATTGAACATTTCCAGGCTTCTATATTCCTGGGCCCCATTTCTTCTTAACCTCAATTGTGAGCTTTTGTGTACAGATAAGGAAAAGCTGATGCAACCTGACAGAATTGTAAAGATAGATTGTCATTTTTAACCCACTGTTCCTTTCTTAGAGGATTTGTTACTGAGACCATATATGAACAAATGTTGTGGTCATTTACTTGCAAAACAGACATATAAAAACCAAATAGTATCAAAATTTCCATTAAAATCTGTGGTCAAGCTTTTTAAAAATCTGTAAACAATTCAAAAATGGGTTTGACAAAACATGGATGGGATAATCTGAGTTTATTATGAAAGTTTAGTCCATCAAGGGAAATATGCTACATTTTGACATGGAAAATTTGTTGAGCAAGATCATTTTGCTTAAATAACTCAAGTATGGTGTTATGATTTTTCTGGGAGCAGTGATCTACTGAGATATAATGATCTTACTGTGTCAGTAATATAAAGAAAAAAAATTGAAATCTTTTTGTTGCTTAGTTTATGTAGATTTATTAAGTTACTTCCATTTTGTAGAAATTGTTTATATTTTGTATATTTTTACTATATCCTAAGTAAATTTAAATTTCTACTTAAAATATTTAAATTCTCATTAATCTTTTTGAGTTCCTTGATATGACTGAGTGTTAAGTGTATCAGATAAAATCTTTTCATAAATGGCTCAAATGAGTAAATTCTTATTTTTATAAAATCATTGCTTATTTAACTTAAGATTTTTACCCTTATTATTAAATACTTTATAAAAAGTTAAAAATCATATATATTAAATTGAAGAAAGTATTTAGTCAGGAGGAAAAATAAAATTTTATGCACTTCATCTATTACTGTTTGCTTTTTTAATAGCTACATTGATAGATCTTTAAATTACCACTATTATGAATTTTTTTGTGTTAAAATAATGCACTGTGATAATAACATTGTTTCTTTTAATTTGGTTGTTTTAAAGTTGAAAATATTAGCACCAACTGTCTAAAACCACAAGCATTGGTTATTTTAATAAAGTTACTTCCTTTTTTAGTTTGACATCAACTCTGAAAACTTATCCATTTGGTCTAATTACCATAACATTTGAACATTGTCCTGAAGAAACAGCTGTGACAAACTCTGTAAGTTTTATATGTATGGTTCTTTCTTGTTTTTAAAACTAGTTTGAAAATTTGGTACAGATGTAATATAAGCAACGAACGCCAAAGGGTGATTTTTTGCCAAATCTGATGGTTGTTTGGCGGTTTTTATATTCTGGCAGGGAGGATTTTTAGATCGGATGTTATTTTTTGCGATAAGCTTTATTTTACTGACCGCTACAGCCAGTGGAAGCTTTTTTTTACTGTAAAACAGCCAGCGGTATGTAGCAAAGCCAGCAGCTGGGGATTTTCTGTAATGTTTTTGGACAGATGCGTAGCGGAGTGAAGCAAGGGTATCTGAGCGAAGCGAAGATCCCGTGTGCGCCTACGAGTTTCATAAAGCCAGCAGTAGGTTTGTTTTCCAATTTATTGTTTACATTTAATAGAGTCTCGATATAGATGATCGAAAAACCCAATCAAGCAGAATTAATTGCGCTGTGGTGCTGAGCACGGTAATGGCACAGAAATTAAACTTATCAAAAAAATTTTAAAAAGTTGAGCCGAATCAAATTTAAGATAAAAAATTAAAATAGTTTATTTAAATTAAAAACTAAAAAAAGAAATACATCAACCGGTTACATGTCCGGTAAAAAAGAAACAAGTAATAAAAATACGATACAAGACTATAATATGTCAAGTATCACAAAATAACTTAATGCAATAGCGATACACCACCGCTGAACTACAGTCAGACTCGTTATATATAGTGCTTAAACAAGGTTAACAAGCTGCAGTTAGATTTCTGGCAGCCAATCACAAAACAATGAAAAAATTTGAATAATGACAGAAAATTTGCATGTAGCGAATCAAAATACGATGAGAGTTTCTTTCGCCTTTCCAACATGGCGTTGTTTACAAATAAAAGTTCGCCCCGCACGGCGCACCCCGCGGCAAAGCCAACATGAAGACACATAAATTAAAAGGAAATAATAGGCGTTTTTTATATGTTTAGGTGCCTTTATTTGCGCATAGTTGCCGGGATATAATCAAAGTTAGGGATAGCGATCTTTATAAGTAAAATATGCCGATAAATGGCGCTTACTTCTAACAACATTTCACAGTTTAAGCCTAACAGGTCTCCGAACGGGATTTTGGCGTCAACTTTTCGCCACATTGGCGATGGCTGTTGTGTATACTACATCTGTTCCGAAAATTTAACCCTGGCCTAATTTTTTTTTTTTCATTTTAGAATTTGGAAATAATGAGAAAAACTATTGTTAGTAAATTGAAGACTAGAGCAGAAACGTATGTTTTTAATTTGTTTATATTTTTTGCATTTTTATTTATGATTTCTGGCAAAAAATTTATAAATTTTTGTTTAAAAGTATCTTTTTTTATATAAATATGTAATAGTTTTTTTTTCTGTTAAGTCTGTTTATAAATAAAGAAATGTATGATTTTTACTGTGTTAATCATAATTATTTAATTAAGCAAATAAATGATATATTCTAAATAAGTGTTCTGAGTCATATGAAAATTATTTTTGTTAATAAAAAAATTTAATCACGTAACCTGAAGCAAATAGTAACTTGAGAAACTATGGTTTGAAATGACATGGCTTTGGATGGAGTATTTACATATTGATAAGGTTACATATTGATTCAAATATGAGATGTTAAGAATATGAATTCTCCAAAACATCTCTTAAATGTAGCTTTCAATGTCTAATTTTTTTCTTTAACCAATTTTTAAATTTTTGTTCCCATAGATATGAAATTATGCATATCAATTTTTTTCACTTTTCTATACTACTGTTTATTAATCTTATTTATTATTTTTATTCATGATACAGACTCATTTTCATATATAATATTTCTATATTGTAGATTTTTTACTGATATACTAATTCTTACAGTGTGTTTCAGTTTGTAATATTTTTCTATATTAATTCTATCTTTTAGAAGAAACAAAACTTTCACAAGTAAGGATTTAATAGTTGCCAAGTAATAGATAATTGATTGGACAATGCAATATATAAATAAATATGAGTACTTTTCAGTTAACAAGGTGCCACTAGTAATTGTGCACCAAGTCGTCAAATACGGTAACCTGTTTAAAGCAAAACAAATATTAGCTTAAAAGAAAGATATAAAACAGTTAATAAAATTAAAAAATAAAAAATGGATTTTACCACCTTAATTTCATATTATACAGGAGGCATGAAACTACTAATTTCATTTAAAATTGCTGAAAACATGTGCATTTTGTCATGTAATCGACATCACATGAGTTCTACTAAGTACGAATCTAGATGGTGATGAGTAGTGCTATGGTGACATTTATTTCACCATTTTGCACTTCCTCACAACCTTTCAACAATTTGCGTACGACATCTGGATCAATGAAGTTATATTTATGATTAACACACAGGTGCTTGCATCCTTAATTTTCTAATTCATCCGGTTTATAGGCTCTCCTACAGTTGAGAATATTGACTATCATTTGTGCCTATTCATAGTCCTTTTAAATTTGTATACTTGTCACAAAGGTGAAATGAATCAAAAAAATTTTTTTGATAGTTTACATAAGTCACCAGAAAACTTCCATTAAATATGTGTCCTCTGTGAAAAACTTTAAGTTGAGAGAGAGATGCTTAAGTGCATTAATTTGCCTGAGGTATTAAATATTCTTTAGCTTTGTGTTTTATTATTTTCCATCTAATTGTTGACTTTTGTAAATGGCTTTCATGAAATAGTTGAAAAGTATGCAAGATAATTTTTGAATAACAAATAAAATTATTAAAGCAAATGGTTTAATCATATCACAGTCTTGTTGCCAAACAGAGAAACAAGAGAAGTGTTCTGACATTATGTATTATTTTATATATAGTACAAAATAGAAAAAATCAATCACATATTTTCAAATGAACGCATCTAACATATAGTTTCCTATTGTAAAATGTTTTTGCCATATATTATTTTCAATTTCAAATAATTTAAAGCAGTTTTAAAAAAAATATTTTATTTGATTTCATTTTTCTACTTTTCACAACTGAAAAAATATCTGTATGTTATCATTAGCATTTTTACCATCTTATAATCTTTATCTCCAAGTCATCACTTGAAATATTATTTAAATTTCAGTATAGGTCTGTTTCTTGTTAAAATTGTTTGCTGTTAATTTAAACTGTCAAATTTTTGAGCTTATACAGTGGAATCTCGATCGATCATTCCCTGAAACATCGTTTTGCCGTATGTGTTGTTTATTTCACTCAGTCCTCATGATCATATTTCTTTGTTATGTTCCCATAACTATCGTTTTTCCGCATTTATTGTTCAGTTCAGTCGGTCCCTTGAAAAACGATAGATCGAGATTCCACTGTAATCGTGTAGTGTGTTTGGATCACACAACATATTTGATTTTTTTTATAAGTCAGTGTAGCAAATGCAAATCAACTGGAGGCTTACAGCTAATGATAAACAATTATATCATGATTCTGAATAATTGTATCCATTAAGTGACTGATAAATGGAGATAGGGATACTTCATTTACTTTTATTTAAATTTTTTTGTTAGTTTTAATTTCTTGTCTACTTTTAAATTTTAATTTTAGTATATGAGTAAAGAGCGTTCATTTAAAAAATATTTTCTTGTTATTTAGTAAATGTTTGTCTGCTTATTAGTAAGAATTTTCGTTATATGTGCTTAATACAATATTTTCATTTATTTTAAATTACATTATTGAGTTTAAATTTTATTTCATACCATATTTATTTCATTTATAGAATACCTACTATTAAGAGAGGTACTGCTGTTCCTGTGTACTACACAACTGCAGATGAACGAATATTGGAATATGATTTTGACAAAGTTCTCTTTAATGAAGATTCTCCTTATCAAAATATAAAGATATTACATTCACCAACTCTTGGGAATTGCTTAATATTAGATGACTTGCAAAGTAAGTTTCAGCGTATTATATTAAGGTATTGGACATACTTTACATCTTAAATGAGCATGTTTTTATATAATAAGTGTTCATATTTATGAATGTTATGGGATTAATACCTGTAAATTTAACAGCATCTAATCATAATTCATTATATATTGCTGAGTCTTCGAAAGCTCAAAATGCAGATAAAATATAACATATGTATTGTATCCTGGGTATTTAGTTTGTATTGAACGTAATGGTATATAAAGTAACTATCAGTTTAACGTGCATAATTTCAATAATGCTGTCTTCATATTTAGAGAATATTATATTTTTATCCTTTTTATCATTTATAGATCTTGCTGATAGTGATATAAACTATACTCATGGTGTAATGAAGTATGGTGTTATTTCTTATACTGGAAAAGATGTTCTTATATTGGGAGGTGGTGATGGAGGTTTACTACATGAACTGTTAAAAGAGAACCCCAAATTTGTTACAATGGTGGATATATCCTTTAACTGTTTGGTTTGGCAGTGTGTTATATGAACATGGATGACTTGTGTATTATTAATATATTTCATTTATAGATGTGTAATATATTTGATATAATCCATAAAAAATTTTTATTTGAAAATAAAATTATATATTATGATCTCACTGTTCATATTATCAGAGGAATTATATACTTCCAGACATACCTAGTAATTTCCAAAAATTTTGTCATTTAAATTTGGATGATTCTGATATATATATATGCTCTTGTGTTTATCTCAAAATTTAAATAGTATTTCATGTTAAATGTTAAATTTGAGGTTTAAGACATGTTTTGCATGTAAAGACACTTTAAAATTTTAAACTTGCAATCTGTAAACTTTATGTGCTTTTTAGTGTAGCATAGACATTTTTTCTTTGTTTATAAATTGAAATGATAATTCAGCTTAAATTTGATTGTTGGTCATAGATTTTGAAACTTTAATTATTGTTTAATGTGCTTGGATATATGAGTTAACTCCTATAACTAAAAAATTAAGTATATAAAAGTTGGTCTAATTACTTACAGGGGATTACTTAACAATAACTTAATCATAAACATACTCCTCCACTAATTTCATGTTTTAAAAAAATATTTATACTTGCAATAACTTACAGGAAACTTGTGCTAAATATAGCGCAGGAATAGAAAGCTTCTCAAAATCCATAATAATTTTAGCCATCCTATTATTTTTATAATGAATTTTAAGAATCAGTGTGTTCCTGTTTATATATACAGTGGTACCTCCGAAAAGCAGACAGTCACAGGACCAAAAGTTTTGTCCGTTATTAGGAGGTGTCTGCTATTGGGAAGGACAAACTTTTTATAAAAAAAATTTTTGCTCTTCTGTTTGACATTTGATCGAAAATTATGGCTGCAATTTTCATTAAAAAAGAAAAATTAATTACGTAAGAAAAGAATAACTATTTACTACTTTACCTTTCAATTCTGTGCTAATCCTTTTATCTCGCATTAAATAATCCCAAAATGCAATGTATAAGAGCTAAATTATTTTAATTGCTACTCAAAAAGATCTGTTAACAAAGTTTGATTTCCCTTTTTTGCACAGCAAACCTGTTTTTCAAAGTGAATCTTCATAGGATTTAGCTTTGCTAGTCCCTTTGAATCTTCATTGTTCAGAAAGAACTGTTTTAATTGTTCGCTGTATATCAGTGCTTCCGAATAATCTTTGATTTTGCAGTCTTCCATTGGCGATTCCTCATCATCATCCCCAGAAAGAGCCAGTGCTTCAGAGGTGTCCCGATGAAGGAAATTGGAAACATACATGTTTTCTTCCTCAGTTGATAAATTGTCGTTGATCTTGATATACTCTTCAACACTGACATTTGAATCCAAATTGGCTACTAGATCCGCAACTTCTTTTTCGCTTTTTTCAGTAGTACTGTTAGTTGCCAATTCGCTTGTACTCAAAAATCCCACCTTCTTAAAACATTTTAAAATGCACCCAGGTTTCACCTTTTTAAGGGCTGACGTAGTACTGGAAATAGCATCCAAAACAGATACTGATTTTGCTAACTCTTCGCTGAATTTGCAGGAGATATCTGTGAAAGCACATGACTTAGAAGCAGCTTTCTATATCGTACTTTAAAGCTGGAGATAATTTTTCCAGCCATCTATTTGAAGCCCTGAAATTTTCTAATCCCAAACTTTCACGAACTTCTCTGGCTTTTTCTTGAAGTAAAACACCACTTACAGGAATGTTCTTTGCACGAGCAGAACAGAATCATTTCATCAACACTTCATCAATTTTACTTGTTTCTGTCTTATGAAACTTCAAATTTTTCGAATTTTCGTTCGAATTCAAGACCCACATTTTTCGAATTCCTTCTTTATCCTTCAAAAGTTCACTAATCTGCGTTTTACCAACATTGAAACGTTCGGCAAGGCTATGAACGCCCAGCTTTTCCTTTCAAGCAACTTCCAAAATGTCAATTTTTTCTTCAAATTCAATCTCTTCCTTTTCGATGCCATTTAAACATGATCTGAATCAGTTTGCACTGTCACACTAAACTAAATAGACAAGTAAAGTTTTAGCCTCACCAATGACCAACGACTAAACCCCCCCCAAAACAGGTTTCGTGCCTCAAAATTCCAAGAAACACGGGGAGTTTTGGAAGAATAGGATGAAAGAAAGGGTGAGGAGGGTAGAAGAATGCCATTGTGCACATTTTATAGTCGAATTCCATTGTGTCAAGCATGGAAGGGAGGAGTCGAGAAAAGTTCGTTGTAAAGATGCATGAGCATATATTTTTAGCTTCCTTGTTAGAATAATTTTGAAATGTTTGCCAAATTAATTGAAAATTTTTCAAAAATACCTGTCCACTATTAAGAGGGAATAACATGGATTGTCCTATACAGAAGGACTGGGACTCATAAAAATGTCCGTTAATTAGAGGTGTATGCTATTTGGGACTGTCGTTAAGGGAGGTACCACTATATATGCAATGTATAATGCATATCTGTGTGCCTCTATGTATAATATACTAGTTAGGAACAAGTTAGAAGTAACATGGATAGCTATATAAATAACAAAACAACCTAATTTGATACGTTTGTGAATTTCAAATAATATATGTAGGTTTATACTTTTTGTATTTCATCACAATATAATCTGTTTTAATTGCAGTCTAGGCTTACAGCAACCAATAGTCTGTTGCATGAAGATGATTTTAATTTTTGAATTATTTCAATTTCAATTTCAATTTAACATCAAATTCTAAGAATGAGTGCTAGGGTTTTTTCATGACTTATATTTATGATTAATATTGTAAAGTATATGTATTTGTTATACTAAGTTTGCCTTGACATATTACATAGACCAGATGGTTGTGGATGCCTGTCGGGAACATTTGAGAGGATGTTGTGGGAATTCGTTAGATAAATTAGAAGGTCCAAATTATAAAGTAAGTACTTTTAACTTTTATATAAATTTGTTAGAGAATTGTAAATGTGTATCTATTTTTACTCTCATTTTATTCATTTATCAGCAGTTTAATAAAAAGCTTTTAATAAAAGCTTTTAATACAAATTTGTGAGATATTAAATAAGTCTATTTAATATAAAAAGCTTCATATAGTTTTATGTCTGTATATTTTAAGGTAAAGCTGTATTATTTTACTGTGTACCAAACATTAAATAATGCTGTAAAGAACTTCTTTGCATGCAGAAAATGTTAAAGAATAATGGAAAATTTATGAATGGGCAGTCAGAGGCTTTGTTATATGAGTATAAATCTTGGTTCCCTTTGCAGTTTATCTTGTTAATACTTCATATAAAGAAGCCAAAACAAATCTTGAGAATCAGAGTCTAACATTGAGTATTGTTTCTTTCTGTATGATTTATAAGGCCAAAAAGTTATTAAAAGTAGTAGTTTTCTTTAGATTTTTCTATGTACACACTTAATTCACAACTGTTTTAAGAAAATGAAGCCACTTTGTGAATATTTCCAGAAGAAACAGTGTTTTCAAAACTATTTTAGCATATTTTAACTTTTTACTGTAGTTTATATGCATTGTTTATCTACAGTACATCCAGAGCTAGATTTGAGGCGGAACGTGCTGGAACGGCGTTCCGGTACCTCTCTTTAGGTACCTCTCTTTATCGATAATTTGGAATCCTCTCCCCACACACCCCAGAAGGTTACCGTTCCGGCACCTCTATTTCTAGAAATCTAGCACTGAGTACATCCTTATTGACTCATTAATAGAGGGAAAATATGTTTGTGGGAAAAAGTGAATTGTAGAAAACTCAATTGTATTAAAATTTTGACGTATCTAATTCCTAAAATTTCTCTAATATAAGGCTATCCTTAGCCTTGATCCTAAGTAACTTTTTTCATAAAATTTTTCTGATATAGTGTAAGGTTATACATTATGCTATGCAAAGCTTATGCTTTTCCAGAAAAAGTAAGTCAAATTGACTTCTTAGACCTAAAGCTGGAAGTCATATTTTAAAAAATGCCACTAAAATTTTGAAATTTCATACCATTTAAAAAAACCCACATATTTATGTTGCAAATGTTGTGTATATTTCATTAAACAAATATTCATGAAATTTGTAAATTACAAAACAAGCTTGTCTCAGATTTTAGTATCCTAAATTATTTAATGCGTATAATTAATTAGCCTTCATGTTCAATACATTTACATTTTTTAATTAATAATCTAGGAAAAGCTTTTCAAGATTGATAGCTTTTTTGAATGATGCACAAGGACACAGCAAATAAAATTAATATAATTTTTATTATTAAACTTGTGAAAATATTTTATGCTGGTCAAGTTTATATAATCTTCGTCCCTGCTTGTCCATCAATTAATACATTTAAGGAAAAGAATTCATGTATTTAATTAGTTAAATTCTATTGAAACTTACTCTCTTGCTTTATAAATATGTGAAAATCCAAGAGCAATAGCTTTTATTTATATAAACGTGCTTAAAATTTGAAGAACCTTAAAAATTTCCATTGTTTTGAGCTTTTTCTAAGAAAAAATATAAATTGTATTTAGCCATTATACTTGTTACAGTATTATTATTGTATTGTAAGCAACTACATTGGTTTGGGTGCATTTCAAGACATAAAATAATAGAATTTTATTAATCGGTAGCAGCAACATATATATATATATTATATTACTTTTACCTCAGACTTATAAATAAGCTATTTAAAAGTTATGTGGGACCTTAATGGTTTCAGGAAACAACAGCCATGATTGATGTTTTTCCTAAATTTTTAGAGTGTTGTTTTTGGTTTTCATTTGATATTCCAAAGCTGAATGTATTTGTGTCTACAAATCTCTGAAGGAAACAATACTCTGAACTTAAAACTTTCTATTTCATAAAATAAATTATCATAGATTTTTAATTATAGGGTATTTATTTTTTGTAGGTAATTATAGATGATTGTTTAAAGTATCTAGACCAGTACAAAAATGAAGGGAGAAAATTTGATGTGATCATTAATGACTTGACTGATATTCCAATTGCAACATCACCCCAAGGTAATCAATATATATTTTTTTTTATCTTGTGTGTGTTTTATCAATATGTTCATATTCAGTTACTCTCTGTTGGTGTTGTTTTGCCCAAAAGAATCATTTAATAGATTAAATTTGAAAATAAAATATTTTCAAAATTTCTATAGCCTGGTACTTTTCCAGTTTTGCCCTTAGTTCACATTAGAAACTGAAATTTAGATGGTAAATGATATTTTTCAAGATAAACTTAAAAAAAATAAAAAATAGAAAGTTTCTTCAAAAGTTTCTATTTTTGATTTGTTTCATTTAACTTATTTTATAATATTTTAAAAATTTGCAATTTAGTATTTTTTCTGTGAAGTAATATCTATTGCCACATTTTCAAAAATTCATAATTATATAATGTATTTATTTATTTTTTTAAAGCACCTTAAAAATCCTTTTTAAAGAGGTTTAAGTATATACAAAATCCTCAACAGAATATGATTCATTGTTGCTTGATAATTTCCAGGGGAATTATGGGATTTTATTAAAAAGATCCTTACCAAGTCGCTTGCTGTTCTTAAGGAGGATGGAAGCTATCTTAATCATGTAAGTTTGGCTATTATTATTATTATGATTTTGTACATCTTTAATGTGATACGAACTGATTTAATTTTCATTCTAGATAAATATTTCTGCAGTAGAACTCTGTGGGTGTTTAAGTCGCAGTAAAATCTTTTTTAAATAAAAAAAATATGAAATTTATAACAATATTAGAAAATTAGAATTATCAGTTTTTTTAATGTATAATTATCAAGAAATACAAACTTTTATAAAAATAACTTATTAATTATATCCACCTTTAGTTTAATTAGCAGCAAACATCCATGCAGAAATAATGCATGAATATAATTATTAGCTTTTTTTTCTTCTTCTGAAAAATATTGTATAAAACAGAAAAATCTATATATATAAAACGCGTAAGTATGCGGCACAAAAATCGGTGATATTTCTACATTCCGAATGGCAACGGCTGCAACTACCAGATGTAAACATTAGCGGCCGACCGCGTGTGTGTAGTGGTTTATTCTTTTACTAGATAATTTATTCTTTTGTTCCATCGGTTTTTCTAAATGTATGTTAGAGGACAAACTTTTGACAAAACATGTTTAGATCTATGAAATCCAGTGTTTAGTCATGGACAGTTGTATGTAGGTTATCTAGAGTCCGTTCTTTTGATTCTGTCACTGTAGTATCTCCTATTTCTGAAATACTCAACTGTGTATATCAAGAAGTTTGAGGAATATCATAATAAAATATTAATAATTGCATTATAATATCTTAATAGTAAGTAAGAGTTAATTGTCTACACATTTTTAGTTGTACTTGCTGAATTTTTACTCCATTTTATAAGTGAAGAAATTTTCCCAACAGTTTTTTATTTGGTATGATTAAGTGTAGATATCTGAATTGTGAACAATAGTACATATAAAGAGTGATGTAATCCACACTATATTTTAGTACTTGCAGAATTTTTACTTCATTTTATACGTGAAAAAAAAATTTGCCCCAACAATTTCTTATTTGATGTCATGATAAAGTGTAGATATCTTAATTTTGAAAAATATTACATACAGAGAGGAATGTCATTTTTAAAATCTTTGTTGTTGCGTTTCTCAGTCTTATCTTTAACTCTGTTCTGAAGTAATGGAAATTCATATTTTTTTAATCACGTTGTTTTAGAATCATATGATTCTATGGATATTCTTATAAAGAATTTTGCAATGATTATAAATTTTTTGGCTGAGATCACACTACCACTTAACAACGTATATTTATGATGACAGGTAATAGTAACATTCCTTACAGACGTTTCTTTCAGTTGAGTTTTTTTGCAAAAGAAAATATAAAACTAAAAGCGACCATGCTGGTCGCGCAGCGGCTAGTATAGGTATAATCTTTGAAACACTCAAATAATGCATGAATATAATTATTTATTAAGATGTGGGAGAGACTCGAAAAAAAAATCCTGCCTCGAAAAAAATATCCATGAATGAATGCTCTTTTGAGTGGGGTAATTAATGCTTTCCATGCCAATTTTGGTGTTTGGTAGCGAAATTTTGTCAAAATGATCCTAATTCGAGACCCCAGCCAAGAAATCTATGCAATGTTTGGTGGATGAGGTTTAAGATTTAATGCACTACATCATTTGAAAATGAAGATCTTCAGTTCCAATTGTTAGCTAAAAAAAATTTTCCCCTCATTTTTTTTTCTTAACGATTAGTTAATGTATACATATGGACTCTGTTATCTGCATTTGAAAATAGATATTTTAGTGCAGAACATTTGCTTTCTGAAAATCTTTTCATTTTAATTTTTTCTAATAAGAATTTTAATTTTGTTCAACTAGATATCAGTAGTTGAATGTCCTTTTTAAAATTTGGAAAACAAGGCTTCCTTTATTTTAATGTCTATCTTCACATGTAAAAATCAGAATAAAAGAAAAATGAAATTTCTAAACTATAGTTAGAAAACACTGAGAGAAAAATACTCTTTAGTTTTACATGGGTATTGAGGATTGACAATGAGTGCAAACTCATGTAACGCCCATCACTATGATATGAGAGCATGATGCTATTTTGTATTTATAGATACAAAATTGTTGTTATATTACAGTTTTCTGCAGTTAATTTTTTTTTTTGACAAACCTGCATAAATTTAGTCTTTATAATTTGTAATGTGTCTACTATCATGCGGTATAACTTCTATTTGGCAGAGCCAGCTTACCCATAGGAGTGTCATCTAAAGTTTCAAGGATTTTACAATTAACTGTATTTTCCCAGGAGTTAAATAAAGTTTCTGTATTATTAGGCAGACATCTTTGAATGTTGTACCCTACCAAAATAGTAGTGTATGTGCCACCCTCATTATCTGACAGTATTCTTGTAGTATTTGTAACATAGGGGTATGTATAGCTCTATTTGTAACATAAGAGTATGTATAAGCCAGATATGTTTGAAGGGCTCTAAATCTTGTGTAGGTAGGGAGAAGAATACTGAAAAATAAATGCATTATATATGTAAGTACAGGGCTCGATTTGAGGCGGAATGCACCGGAATGGCATTCCGGTACCTCTCTTAAGGGGAAAAAAATTACGATAGTTAAAAACATTTATTTAATCAAATATTACTCTGTTGTTAGTGAGTGGGCCAGGCCTATTATATATATCTATATATATAATTTGGAAAAACCCCTACACCACCCAGAATGTTACAGTTCCGACATCTCAATTTCTAGAAATCAAGCAGTGTGTAAGTATATCATTTAAGAACTAGTATAGATTTATTTAAAGAAATCCCCAATTGCTATTTACTGTACCCTTATTTATTGTGGAATATATTGTTTTATACCTGATTCACACATTTCAAAATCTACCATAATTTATTTACCTGAAGCTCCTTTACATGTTTTGTGAATGTCCTCTAAACAAAACTACTGAAACTCCAAAAGTGTTTTGTTCTTTACTCCTTCTTAAGGCAAACATTAACAAATGAGAATTTGTGGTAAGAAAAATAACTGCAAAACTAGGGAAATGAGTCTTGGAAGAACAAAACTTCTTAAGACATTTTATAAGTACAGTCGAACCCATTATAACAAACTTCAAGGAACCAAAGGTTTTCATCGCTACATTTCGTGGTTCACTATATCTGAACCATTAAGAAAAGTGTTAGAGTTCACAAAATGTATAACTCATTAGTTGCTATGTGTACTGAACAATGATGTATTAAAAAATGATAAAATCTATTAAAAATGATCATTAATGAATTAAATTGACCAAAATCTATTACATTAAACTGACACAATACTAATTAAATTAACTAAAAGGTAAGACAAATGGAAATAAATTCATTTTACCTTTAATTGTTGCTCACTGTTTTGATACAGAAATAATTAGTAATCTTCTGCTGGTGTGATGCTGATTTCAAAAAACATTTTATAAATTTCTTTGTCCAATACATCACGTGACTCCAACACTCTTTCTTCCACTGTTTGTTGAGACAAAAACCTATTAATTGCGCGCATCGCTGTTGTAGCATCTGAGATAGTGGAATTTTGTCATTTATGTGCTCTTCTTCATCAGCATTAGATGCAGAATCTTCAATTTCAGAATGATTCATTTTAATTTTTTCCACAATATCTTCATCAGTCAGATTTTCACATGCAATGACTTCATCATCACATGTTTCAAACTATTGCATGTCACAATCTAAGAATTATGAAATTTTAAGCTTTTCTATTCACATCACAATAGGTAAATCTTCATCATCTTCTTCAACATTCTTAAAAAGTGTGAAAATAAAAAAATTCAGTAGTCGACTGAAAAAGAGGTTCTTTATAGCCGATTCTTAAGATTTTGGAGGTTCACTGTAAAAGGATAAATTAGCATTAAATACAATAGGAAAACGGCGGGACCAAAATTTTTGTTTGTTGTATCCGTGAGTTCAATATATACCGGGTTTGCTATAACGGGGTTCAACTGTATAACTATAAATTAAGCTCTATGTGAATTTCAAAAGCAAATTCAGCTTTCCTCCTCACGAGCCGAATGCTACACATATGCGTACATTTATAATTCTTCTTGTAGGTCATATGTTACCAACCCCGGATCTAGATTAGTAATTGTTATTCCATTGAAGTGTCTTAAATTAATTACTTGAAGCATCTATATTTATTTTTGTATAATCACCTTAAATAAATATTTCTTTTTTTATTAGGCGATTGGTGAAGGTTGTGTAGAGGCTTTAAAAACTTATGAAAATGTACTTTTAAATTTTCCTGAAAAAGTCAAGTTTGTAAAACATTCTTCATATGTTCCATCATTTATGGAAAAGTATCCTTCTGTGTTATGAATGAAAAGATTTGTAGTTTTTGCATTTTTTGTTTTTTATTTTTTTATTGTTTACATATAAATAATAAAATTAGTAATGTATGTATAAACATGAATCTGTAATTACACAGAGTACTAATTTTTTATTCCGATATATTAAAATACAATGTATTAGAGGGACAAAACTCCATATTGTGGGAGGGGGGAAGGAAATTTGAATTATATTGTTTTTACTCTTTTGCAAGGTAAGTTAGCTTCATTTATTTTGATGAGATGCTGGTAATTTTAAATTATTACAATTTATATTAGAAAATGCATCTTATCAAGTTTCATACCTCATAGCTTTTGTGAATGGTTTCTTTACAGAAATATTTTTTAAATTTTAAAAGCATCCTTTGCATAGAATGTAACTAACAAAAGTATAACCATATAGTTATACTTTTGTAATTGAATATAGCTCTTAATTAAAAAGTTCTTCATCATTTTTTTGGGGGGGGAATATTAAAAGTTATGTCTTTCATCATCAAGAACAAGTACATTTAGGAAAAAGGCTTCTTTTATAAGGGATTTCATATAATCCTTAATTTAACTGTTAATTAAGTTTTCTATTTTGGCTTTTTCATACGTTTTATTTTACTTGGAGATTTTTTTGCCCTACTGTTTGATATCTTGTATGTTTTTGTTTTGTTTGTTATCTGTATATTTAGACAGTGGAGTCCCGATAATCCGAACTTCGGTAATCTGAAAGTCCACTTATTCTGAAACCAAAAGTCAAAATGAACTAAGGTTACAATAAAACCACAGTGATACTAAGTAATATAAAGTATATTTCTGAAAATTACAAGAAAATTCAAAGTTAGACAATGTACGGAACTAATTATTACTGAACTACATTGGTCTGAAAAAATCTCTTAAATTTTTTTGTCGAAGATAAGAATACCTCTTCCTTGAAGCCAAATTACACCAAGGCATCAGAAAAATGGTGTTTGCTCTGGTCACAGTGGAGGGTTACTCTACATAATGTAGCGCTACATCAAATGTAGCCGCAGTGTCTGAGTGAGATACCCTCTGCTCGCTGTCACCGTCTGCTCCACCTTCACTCTCGTCTGAGACATTGACAGGTTCTTTCAAAACCATTTCAACAATCTACTGAACGTCTAAAATCTTACATTCTACTGTACAAACAACTTACACTCTACTGTATTGTACTAGGCAGAATTCCACTCTCTTATCACCCATTTGATAATGTTTAGACAGACCTTATAAAATAAACTGTATAATCACACGTAATATGTAATATTTAGGTAATCACACATTATTATGCAATTTAAGTATATTTTAAGATTGATCTTGCTTAATCCGAAAAATTCGTTAATCTGAAAATGGTCTGGTCCCAATCATTTCGGATTATCGGGACTCCATTGTATCAAATTTAAGTTTAGGGCTGATTGTATTGAATCTTAAAATAGATCAAAAGGTTGTGTATAATTAATTACACCTTATTAAATGTGTTTTTATGCATTTGGAACTTTAATATAAAATGATATCTGTAGCAAGTATTTTAAGGTTGGTATACTTTTCTAGATAATATTTTACAATGGCAAAAAAAAATGCTCTTAGCTAAATTTTCACTGATGATGTTTATGGAATTTTCAGTGCTCTAGCTGTGTGTAGAATACTTAATTTTTTTAAAAAAAGCTAGTCATATTAAAGTATACTTTTAAAATTTTAAAACCTGGAGATTTTTGTTGTTCTAGTTAAATGTGAATCCCAAATATAATTCATAAGCTAGAAATCAATCAACTTTTTTTCCCCCTCTTTAAACTGCAATTCTTTTTATGTTCAATATTTCCTTTGCACTAAGTCCTTGTTGTTATTAAGACACAAATTCTAATATTTCTTAGATTTGTTACTTTTGTTCTTTTTAATCATGTTATACTAATTAAGGTTTGGATATTCATAGCACATTTAAAAAGTCTGAAAAACTTAAAAACCCATTCAAAGAAGTTTTTACCCAAGTTCTTTACCCATCAGATTACCTTATATCTGTCAATAATTGATGATTCTGTTAGCTACAAAATAGTAAATTAAACATAAAACTTAAGTTACCTTCCATTCATCCATCATTTAAGTTCTATTTTGTCATTAGTGTTTTACAATGGATCATCATTAAAAAACTAAATCAACATATGAAAACATCTGATAGTTTGTCATAAGAAATTTCTCTTGTCAAAACATTTATCATAGAATAAATAAAAAAAAATATTTTCTTTGATTTGTTGCCTGGAATTAAATGGGACTAATCTATTGACAACAAAAAATTTTAAACTTACAGAATTTCATAAATTTTACTGTGAAAAATTGGGAGAATCACAGAAAGATGAGGAATAGCATAATCTTTAAAATTATACTTAATCTTGTTCAAAGAAAACCTAAGCATTGAAACTCTTTTTTGACCCCAAATAAATACCATTTCTTGTATGGGCCACCAAAAAATGTTACTTTATGAATTTTAATAAATTCTTAAATGCTAGAAAATCTAATGCAACAAAACAAAAAGTGTTGAATTTCTAATAGCTATCTTAAAAAAAGTCAAACAAATTTACTGCTTTTAGTATACACCCGTACCTCACTTTTATGGCCTAGATACGTTCCAGAAAAGTTGGCTGTAAAGCGAAAAGCCGTATAACAAATCAATTATTTTGATACAAACCCGAATAAATTTAATTGGATCTGTTCCCCTTTTTTTATATAAATAATATAGTTTTTAGTTCATAAAGCATTTTATTATTTTTATTTCCTATAAAAATGCTTACATAAAAATAAAAGTACAAAACAATGTAATAATAAACAGAAATTCAAAAACTAAACATATAAACAAAAAACAAAAGAAATCATAAGCACATATGTATACATATAGTAAAAAACATAAAATAAAATGTTTAAAAACTGTTTTAATGTGATGAAAAACATTAACATGAAGAATCACTAAGCTATAATATGCTGCCATCTTCACTTTCTGCTGTTGTGGCCGTATAACGAAACATCGTGGGCCGTAAATCGAAAAGGTGCCATAATTAAAAAAGGCCGTTATAGCGAAATGGCATATAAAGACCGGCCATATAGCGAGGTGTAGGTGTATTAATTTTCTGAAGTTGTAGGGAGTCCGTGGATGATAAAAAAAAAAGAAAAAAATTGGAAAATTTCTGTGCTCAAATTTTAACCAATATGCCATGAAACTAGGGCACTGCTGTTATTGAATTTGATGTTTGTAGGGATACTATAGATCAATAATAAATTACCTATGGTAAATTTTATAGAGGAACAGTACCTGAGCTGTATGAATAATTTCATTTGTGATTACTATGTGTGTTTTATTGTTAATTCTGTTCAGTTAATATTTTAAAGAATTTGCTTCCTTAACCTATTTTTAGCTGGGTGTTTTATGAAGTTAAAAAAGTTTGACGAAGTAAAGTTTTCTTTATGATACAGAAAAATGCACCCTGCTTTTCAACAACTTATGTTTTCCTGGACTGTTTAACAAGTTGTTTTTTCATCTAGTTCAAGCACAAGAATCTGTTTCCTCATTTGTATGCATAAAACTGTTTGTATCATTATACCATAAACTAAGTTATTCTATTTATAAGAGTTTTATTTTCTTATATATCTAAGCATTGAATGCTTTTCAACCAAAGTGTTTCTAGTATTAACTTTACAAATGTTGACATATTCAGGAGTGTTTTTCATGCATATTATTCCTTAGTGATGTGATTTGATAAAGAAATATTTTAGTGTTCAAAGTGCCTACCTAATGTACAATTTTTATACTCATATTACTGTGTTTCAGATGTGATTTTTTGGTGCTTTGAATTTTTTTTACCTTTTATATATTGTTTATGAACACATCTTGTGTTACATAAGTGTCTCATTTTTTTCCCCCTTTTACCCTACTTAATTTTTGTATGAACTATTCAGAAAAGTTCTATTCTATGTAATCTGGAAACTTTCACACTGTCAAAATCATTTGACATTTTATGCAAAATATCAATTGCACGAGTATGATATTTAGTATTAATTTTCATGTTTATTAATGGGAACCCTGCATTTTTTCACTTCATTTTCTAAATTTAAATGCTATTTATCTTATGGAACAGTTTAATTTATAATCCATATATACTCAGTTAATAAATTCTGAAGTTCTAAAGCATTTATTTTTGCTATTTTTAAACTGTTCTGAAACATACATACATTAACTGTGTGGTATAATAAATTTATAGACATCTAGCAGGGTTATCTATTTCATACAATCTGGAAAATGTTCCTAATGTAATTTCTTAGTAGCTTGTACTCAATAATGGCTGAAATGACTGCTTCCTGAAGTTTGTGACTTGCTTCAAACCACACTGATGGTTATGAAGATCAGTAAATATAATTCTTTCTAACAGAATCATAAGTGTGCTTTTTTTCTCTCTTTGGTTAAAATTAAAACTATAATTATCTTAATATTCAGCCGTATTTTGTTTCAGTTGTTTTATTTGAGACGAGAGGAAAGCTTTATTTTATTTTTTAGTTTGCCATAATACAAGTATTTGTCTCCATTAGCATTGCCTTAGGTTACAACATTGTGATAAAAGTTCTAGTGTTCTAGTCACATGATTTATTTAGTTTGTTTATAAAGGTATATTTAACTGATTTGTGTCTTTTATGTTATACTAATGTACAAGACTATTGTGTTCACAAAAGTTGCAAGTGTATGAGAATGGTGTCTAAGTTCTTGTAAAATAATTGTTCTTGAATAAATCTTAATTTTTTTTAAAAATTATAAATTTTATCCTTATTATTATTATTATTATTATTTTGTCTTTCATGTATATTTTTGAATGATGTAACATTGTTTTTTGAATGTTATTTTTACTAGTATCTTTTTCCTTAATTATTAAAATTATTTATGCATACACTGAGTATAATATTTCACAATTTTTTCTTGATGTATTTGCTTACAATCAGAAAATCAATTTTTAACGTTTTGGCTTAATTTTTATTATGTACTTTAAATTATATGAATTGTAAGTATGTATTGCTATATAAATAATATCAAATAGAATAAATTTAATTTTTATTCTTTTAATATCTGTAATAAACTGAGAAGGAATTTCGTCATATTAATAAATATCTTTCTGAAAAAAGATCTTACTTTTCATTTATTTGATGAATTATTCAAATTTTAAAGTTAAAGTTTAATTGGAATGTTTTAATATCTGGATAAATTTCATTTGATTAGGTACTGATTTTAGTTTGTGTCCTTGAATTTCATTAATAATTTTACTAATATTGAAATTATTTGGGTATATAAACTTGAAAAAGTAACTTAAAATCATTTCTTTCTAAACTTGTTCATAGTTATTACAATTGTAGTTATTTTATTTACATTCCCTGTCAACTCTTCCAATTTTTGAGTCTTAATTCTTTAGCAGTCTCTGAGCTCCTTAAAAATGCTTGAATCTTAAGAATTTTGAGAAAATAAAATTCTTGGTTAAATTTTATTTTAAGGTGAGGGATAACATGTGCACTTAGAGCAGATTACAATTTGTCAACTTCAGTGTAACACTGACAGCCAAGGTGCTTCTGCAAGTGCAGGAACGAGTGGTAGTCACTGGGTGCTAGGTCAGGGCTGTATGGAGTGTGATTAAGTTGTTCCCAACCATATAATGTGATGAGATTCTGGGATCAATGAGCCGTGTATGAACGAGTACTGTTGTGCAGCAAAATGATCCCTGTACTTAGCAGGCCCCGCCTTTTGTTTTGGACTACATGCCACAGTTTATTTAAGGTATCACAATATGCCTCAGCATTTACTGTATCACCCCAAGGCACCCAAAACACAGTGCACATGCTTTTTCAGGCTGAAATTGTTTGCCTGAACATCTCGGGTGATGTTGAATGCCTCCATTCCATCATAGGTGTAGCGTTGGTGGGGCACGCCCCCACCAACTTAACTTGAAATAAATTAAAACGTTTATAGAAGTTCAGTTAAAATCTAGAAATTGTAGAAAACTTTTGAGAAAATTAGTTTTTCCCCGCTTTTTCAAACTGTGAAACTGAAGATTCTGATTATGTCTTTAGCCTTAAAATAGTTTTTAACAATGATATGATTCACAACAAAAATTCAATGCTATATCTTTTTCTCATTTTATTTATATTATATTTATTTTTCTCATTGTATAACTTTGTATACTACTCAAATATCAATTCTATTGTTATTAAATTTTGAAAAATCATGTTTCATATTTTAAGGACCGTGCGGCAGTCAATGCGCTGAGGAGGCCCTAACTGAATTCAATTCTCCCCTCCCCCCCCCCCCCCCCCCCAAAAAAAAAAAAACATGCTACGCCTATCCATTCCATGGACTATTGTTTTGATAACAGGAAGAAAAAATTACTCTGTGTGCACCTGGGTTTTAAGAGGAACCACCATGCAAAATTTTAGCTTCCTAGGCCTTATGGTTCGAGAAATATAGTATTTTTTCAGGGGGGTATTTATTAATCCCTTTTTAACCCCTTTAAAATTTGTAATAATAATAAAAAATTTTGTGTTCACTCAGGGCTTAAAAGGAACCACTATTCAAATTTTCAGTTTCCTAGGCCTCATGGTTCCTAAGATATAGTGTGTTGGGTGGGAGAGAGAATTAGGCTCCTACTAACACCCTTAAAATTCGAATTTTTTAAAAAGATTTCTTAAAGAGCACCTAGGGTTTAAGAGCAACCACAATGCAAAATTTCAGCATCCTAAGACTTTTGGTTCCAACGATTTGTGTTTCTTTTGACACTCATTTTGATTATTTTTTGTGTATCTGTTTTGTCATAAATACGCAATTTTTAATTAGATCTAAAATTATTTACAGTCGAAATCTTCTTTAAATGCCAATTTTTGAAAAAAAATTATTATTCCATGCGTTTTCCACATTTTTGTACTTTTTTTTAACATGCTGTTTCTCAAAACGCTCTTAGCAATTTGCGGTTAGAAAATAGGTTGCCATGGAGAAATTAGTCATTGGCGATCTGATATTGCGCGAAGTGCAAACAGACGCCAGGTTTCAGCTATAATACGTAAGTACCCAAAGGTTCAGCTATAATACTTAAGCACTTTATATTGTTTACTAGAGTATTACTCGTCTTCGCTCGGGATTCAGTTTCTGTTATCATTTTTTTTTCAATGATTAGCCTCATGTTATGATGTTCTACAGTTTTCGCTAAAATTCTTTTGCGGTAGCAAATAGCATTAGTTTGTTGTCGGTGCTGTCGTTGTTCATCGTTTTCCTCTCCTTTCGATGTTGAAGCTCGAAGACAATCGTATGTTCAATGCGTTAGAAGTTTCTTCATCAGTCTCACTGCTTCGGATCACTACAATTCGAATTCTATTACCTTCGAGCTCTTGGGAATGTTTTTCTTCAGATTCTTGTGTGCGTCTAACTGCATTTCGAATTCTGTTGGCTTCGCGCTCTTCTGTTTTTTTCATCACATTGCTCATTTCTCAACAATCTTTGACATTTTCCCCTTCTGCAGGATTAAAAGTTGTTCTCCTCTTTTTGGGCATTTTAAAGCATTAATTTACAGCTAGTCAATAACGTTTGAATGGATTTATTATTATAGAAAAATAATCAATAATGTTTGAATGGATTGAGATCACATTCAATATTAAAACACAGCAAATCTGGTAATTATTATAGAAAAAGTATAAACACGTATTTCATGCTCTGAATTTTTTCTCAAAACTAAATCGTCTGCTACGTTTCAATGCCACTTTCAGACTTTCTTAATTATAATATACACGTATTTCATGATTGTAATTCTTTCTCAAAACTAAATCATCTGCTATGTTTCAATGTCACTTCAGTTATATAAATCATCGCGTCAAGGCTAAACGCACGTGTTTCTAGCTAAGTCAACGTGTCTTGCAGTATATTTGAGTTTGAACAGGTAGCTTGGGATAGTTTCAATTCATGAAATGGATAGATAACACATTCATTGAAAATGAATGACTTTCCATCCTTATATTTTCATTTTTAAAAAGAAACATTCCGGCGTTGCCACGTATATGAAAATATATCAAATTTATTCTTGCATGCGCCAATATATGAATAAATCGCGTTTTTAATTCATGTCTATTTATTTTTACGGAAATGTTATAATTTAATTGGCAACAATGAAATGTTACAATGACTTTGAACAAAAATATCCGGGGAAATTTGGCGATTTTCAATATCCGTTGATACTTCTAACATAATTCGGGAATGGAACGTCGTAGCGGAATGAAAATTGTCTATAATCATCACGCAAGTTCAAGCAATAAGTTGACCAAGTTTCATCGCAATCGGATGAACGGTACGGCAGCGCATAAAATACGAACAAACAAACAAACGTTCATTTTTATACACTGCTGGCCACCCAAATTGCAACACCAAGAAAGACGAGATATCACAACAAAATTTATTTTGTAGATAACATGTTGACCAAGTATCAAATGATTAAATTTATAGACTTCTGTGAAGTGTGGTTCCTGCCAAAATCAGTAGCCAGAGTAGCCGCCATTGTTGGAGATCACCGCTGCCACACGCCTCGGCATTGATTCAAAGAGACTTTGGATGAGTTCTTGGGGTACAGCAGACCAAGCAGCTTCCACACGTTGCCAAAGTTGATCTGCTGTGGCAGCTGGGGATGGAATCCGGGTCAATCGTAGAGCAACCATGGACCACATGTTTTCTATCGGCGAAAGATCCGGAGAGCGAGGCGGCCAGGGAAGCAATTCAATCTGGCGATTGACGAAGAACCGTTGGACAATGCATGCCACGTGTGGTCGCGCATTATCCTGTTGAAATATGGCTGTGGGCAAGCCCTGAAGGTAAGGAAGGACAACTGGCTCCAACACCTCGGAGATGTAGCGCTGGCTGTTTAAAGTACCGGCAATGCGTACTAGAGGTGTGCGAGAGTGATATCCAATACCGCCCCATACCATAATACCCGGTGCAGGACCAGTGTGGCGGTGCATAACGCAGCTGTTCAGCATCCTCTCTTCACGGTGTCTCCAGACTCGAATGCGACCATCGTGGTGTTGCAGACAGAAGCGTGACTCGTCAGTAAAGACAATTTCATTCCATTCTGCCGTCCACATCCTTCTGTAATCGCACCATTGGCGGCGGAGACGTCTGTGGTTCTGCGCCAAGGGTAGACAAAGGAATGGACGTCTTGCGGACAGACCACTCTGCTGTAAACGGGGTCGAATGGTACGCGCAGACACTGTATGATGCGTTACAGACTGCATGTGCTGTGCTATGGTTCGTGATGTGACTGAGCGATCCGTCACTGCCATGCGCACAATTTGCCTGTCATCACGTGAAGTGGTGCGCTGAGGTGGATGCGATCGAACACGCTGGTCCGTCGTACCCTCCTGCATCCAACGATCACATATCCGCATTACAGTTGTTTGGTTTCGTCCAACACAACTACCGATTTCCCTGAAAGATAATCCACAAACTCGGTAGGCCACTATCCTTCCTCTGTCGAACTCGGATACTTGATCAAAAGATGATCGCTGTTTTCGACGAGGCATAATTGATCGTTTTTTTTAAAACCACAAGAAAAACACAATTGCCGAACTTGAAATCGTCGAAATCTCCAAGCCTTAAATAGCGCTTTGAAGTGGCGCCACAGGCGCGCGTGATGTGCGTCTGCGCTGAAATTCTAATCATTTGCATATCTCACCTCCGCTAATGCATGTTGTAAATTTCATGTTATTTGCATGTTTCCTTCAGGGTGTTGCATTTACAGTGGCCAGCAGTGTATATAGAGATAAAACAATACGAGATACAATTCTTTTCTCTCTATCAATCATGAGTTTAACGAATTTAAATTATTCGATTTTAATAAACGCTCAACGTAATAATTCATCAAAGTAAAAACAATCCCAGGCCTGCAGTACAAAGTGACGCCAAAAACTCTCTACATTAAGGTGTCCAGACGTCCCGCTTTTGGCGGGACAGTCCCAATCTTTAACAATTTTTTCTCGCGGCGTTTTAAAAAAGTCCCGCTTTTTGGAAAGAATGCACGACAAGCTGGAGAACAGCGGGAGAACGGGATGGGGATATACGGTTTAAGGCGGCCATGTGGCTATTTAGCCAGGATATGAGTTTTATATTATTTTTGTTAATTTTATAATGTTAAACGATCTGAGGTATCATTAAAAATTATATTGATAAGGAAAAGGTTAAATCTTGGGCATCAGCAAAAATCACAATTGAGAACAAATGGTTAGAAATACACTGAAGTGCCACTGAATTAGGGATAGCAAAGCCTATGCAAATTGTGTAGCACTGCGCATCATGTATGCGCAAGTGAGGGCGCTTTGGTAACTGCATATATAGCGCGTACTGTGGTTGTTCTGAATTAGTTGTTGGAATTGCCAGTATGGGTAAACTGCCTGATCGCGGACAAATCGTAGGTGCGCGACGCATGGGCCATTCAATTTCCGAAATCGTCAGACAGCTAGGATTTTCAAGGTCGACAGTGTCAAGAGTATACCAAGAATACATGGATGGTGGAAAAAAAACTAGCGATCGGGCAAACTGCAAAGGACAATTAGCCTTGACAGTGCGTGGTGAGAGACGGTTGAGGCGTATTGTACGTAGCCAGCGAAGCCAAACATTAGCTCAAATTACCACCCACTTTGATGACGGTGCCAGTCGTACAGTGAGTAAACGAACTGTGCAACGACCGCTTCACCGTGTGGGTGTCGGGAACCGTCGACCTACGAGAGTACCATTGCTCTATACTCGCCATCGGGCTGCACGTCTTGCCTGGGCAAGAGAGCACAGAGACTGGAGTGTAGAGGACTGGAAACGAGTAGCATGGAGTGATGAGTCTCGATTCCGACTACTTAACGCCGACGGGAGGCTGAGAATATGGCGTCAGGCTCATGAAGTCATGGATCCTGCATGCCTGGCTGGAACTGTACAAGGGCATGGTGGCTCAATCATGGTCTGGGGTGTTTTTTCGTGGCACAGTTTGGGATCTTTGGTGCGTGTACCAACCTCCCTCAATGCAATTCGGTACGTAGAGTTGCTGGGTGATCGCCTCCATCCGTTTATGCTGTTCTGTTATCCGCACGGTAATGGAGTTTTCCAGCAAGACAACTGTACCTCTCACAAGTCCCGGTTGGCTACTGGCTGGTTGGATGAGCATTCCTCTGACTTCTCTGTCATGAATTGGCCACCTAGAAGCCCAGACTTAAATCCTATTGAGCATCTTTGGGATGTTTTGGAACAAGGCGTGAAAGGCCATCACACAGCACCAAAGAACCTTACTGAATTATGGACAGCTTTAGCCAATATTTGGCAAGCCATTCCCGTGGAACGTTTCCAGAAACTTGTTGAATCCATGCCTCGTCGTGTGGCAGCCGTTATCAAGGCCAGAGGAGGCCCAACTCGTTACTAGGTAGGTATCCCTAATTCAGTGGCACTTCAGTGTATTTCATAATTTTGAAACAAACCATGTTCCATGCAATAATGTGTAACTGCATAAAATGTAAATAATTAATTTAAATTTAACTCTCAAATATTTTTATAATTTTTAAATGTCACTTTTGTAATTACTGTTGAAAATAATTGTGTGGCAACAGCAATGTACATAGTTTCTTTTTAGAATGCAGTGGAGTGAATTCAATTCAATTCAATTAAAAAAATAAAATGGTTTGGTGTTAATAAGTTGTATTATCAGTTTTTCTGTAGTTAAATATCGTTAAATTAGCAAGTTCTTGTTACGTTGTCTTAACTAGGAGTCAACAACTGGTGACCCGAGAGTTCAATTTGTTTATTAATATGACTACGCAAAGCGGACCAGGAATAACTACTTTAATGGATGCCGAAGCGAATAAAGTAAGCATTAAGATTCCACCATTTTGGCGAGAAAAACCGGACATTTGGTTTTACAAGTGGGAGCCCAGTTTCAAATAAATAAAATCACCACGGAAGAAACTAAATTCAATTATTTGATATCCCAGCTTGAACCGAAGTATGTTGAAAATATATGGAACATTATTAAAGACACTAAGCCCGAAAAATATTCTATGGCGAAAGAAAAACTTTTGAATACCTTCAAAGAAAACGAATTCAGCGTTTGGTTACTGGATTAGAACTCGGAGATTATAAGCCAAGTCAACTTTTGCAGAAAATGAAAAATCTAGCAACAGACGATTTTCTCAGACTTTGTCAAGAAAAGTCATAATTATATTATAATAAGCTCCTGATGTACTCATATTTCTTATAGAATCTGCCGGGAAATTGTTACACTTTTTCGGCATTGGTTATTCGACTTTTACGGCAATAGTTTCTATCTATCTATCTATCTATCTATCTATCCACCTATTCCCCCCCCCCCCCACACATACACACACAAACAAACAAGCGGTAAATCGGAAGAAGCTGCGGCGGTTGGCGACTTTTTGGCGATTTTTTTTAAAAGTCGCCAAATTTGCGTTTCTGAGTCCGCGATTTTTTTTCTCCGCTAATATTTTGTTGTTTTGCTGTTTTTAAAAGTTTAAAGTTTAAAATACACGGTGCCATCGCCAATTTGGCGCCAAAATCCCGTTCGGGGATCTGTTAGGCTTAAACGGCGAAATGTAAACAAATGTGGCGTCCAAGAAAGAACAAATAAATTGAAATACAAACTTACTGCTGGCTTTATGAAACTCGTAGGCGCACACGGGATCTTCGCTTCGCTCAGATACCCTTGCTTCACTCCGCTACGCTCCGTTACGCATCCGTCCAAAAATATTACAGAAAATCCCCAGCCGCTGGCTTCGATACGTACCGCTGGTTGTAGTACAGTAAAAAAAGCTTCCGCTGGCTGTAGAGGTCAGTAGAACAAAGCTTATCCCACAAAAAATCAAATAATATTATCCGATCCGAATGTAAGAAACCATGGACTAGTGCGTCATTTACAACCCCTTCTGTACCCCCTCCCCCCTAGTCTCTATTGCGAAAATCTACATCTAACAATATCCAAAATCCTCCCCTGATATTTAGAAACGACATCTTTAACCAACATAGCAATAAACGGCTAACTGAAAAGCATTGAACAAACACTATCAAAGGCTCATTCAGATGGAATTGTAGGGGTAACCAGAAAAGGGGATACATCATAACAGGAAGTAAATAATCGCCAAGTTGGCGGCAACCCCAACTTCTTCCGATTAACCAAACAGGCAATTGTCAATTTGCTACACGAAAACCAAGACCCAAACCGTAGGCTTCTCTGCGCACCACACTCCTTCCCATCGATCTTATTTCTGCACACCCAAACATACCCTTTCAATAAACCCCTTAAAGTTTGAACTTAAAAAAAAAAAGATTTATTGGTGTGCACCTAGGGCTTAAGGGGACCCAACATATAAAATTTCAGCTTCCCAGGCCTTATAGTTCCAGAGATACAGTGGGTTTTTTTTTTTTTTTTTTTTTTTTTTGGGGGGGGGGGGGGAGTGGCTAAACCCCTTAAAATTTGAACTTAATAATAAAAAAAAAAGATTTATTGGTGTGCACCTAGGGCTTAATGGGAACCACCATACAAAATTTCAACTTCCCCGACCCTTTTGTTCAAGAGATACAGTGAGTGTATTTTAAAGGATGAGGGGGTTAAGCCACCCCTTTTAACAACCTTAACATTTGTAATTTTTTAAATATTTCTTAGAGGGCACGTAGTGCTTAGGAGTAACCATCATGCAAAATTTTAGCATCCTAAGACTTTAGTTTCGAAAGTTTTACGTTTGTTTTAACATACTCATTTTGAATATTTTCGTGCATTTCTGTTTTACCATTAGTACGCAATTTTTAATTCAAGCTAAAATTATTTATAATCGAAATCTTGTTCATCTGACGCGTTTTCCATACATTTGTATTTTTTAAACATGCTATTGCTGGAAATATTGTTTATAACTTCCTGTTAGAAAATAGGTTGCCACTGTGAAATTAGGTGTTGGCGAGCGGATATTGCGCCAAGAGTAAAAAGTTGCCAAGTTTCAGCTATAATACGTAAGTACCAAATAGGGTGCTATCGGACTGAAAATTTTCATGACGAATAAACGCTAATGTAGACCACTCTTGCGCATATAGGCAACTTGAGTTTCGAAAAAAGTTTTTAACCCCCTGTTTCGGTCCACCCTATTGCACACGGCTAAATATAGCAGTATAATTTTATTTTTGTTTAGGAGAAACGTTATCAGTGGCGTGCTCAAGATTTTTTTTTTTTTTTTTTTTTTTTTGGGGGGGGGGGTGTTAAGGCCTCCATGTGCTAGGGGTCGTCCATTTCTCTGACGCCCTATTATCAGAGCGGACTAGAAAGGGTTGTCTTCCGGGGGGGTCTGGGGAGGTATGGAATACCCCCCAGACCCCCCGGAAAATTTTGAAAATTAGGTGTTAAATAGTGCCATTTTAGGCTATCTAGAGTACTAGATGCCACTTCTTAAAAATCATAAATCTATGGATTCCATGACATTATTCTAAAGCTTTAAATGACATTTTTACTTTTTGCGTAGTGTAGTTTTTTACTACCTATACTATAAAACCTATTTTTAGATTAGTATTTGTAAACAAACAATACACCGTAACTTGGGGCTACTTAGACCCTAAAGGTTACTTGAACCCTCGGGGGTTACTTGGACCCAAAGTGTTTTAAATTACACCTAGGTCTCTTGTCAATTAAATATAGGTATAATTCACAATCTCTCCAACAGATAGGAGCATTAGCTAGGTCCTGAGGCATTTTACCACGTTCCCGCTCTTCTCACCTTTTTTTAGTTCAGATTATGCAGCTTTGTGATAAAAGCACGAATTTTTGTGACCTTATAACTTCCACCTTCACTTTTTTACACACTGAAGTCCCAGATTAGGTAAGGATAAATTTACGTTTCAAATACAGTCTTTAATAATATAACAATAGTTTTAGATAGATAGAGAATCAATTAACCCAGTAAAAATTATAAGTATTAACTAGTGTGCTTATAAACTAAAAATGGGGTTACTTGGACCCAAGCAAGAAAGTGGGTCCAATTAACCCCTAGTGACATTTTTGATTAGACATTCTCAAATTTCACTGCAAAAATAATTAATATCATTACTTCATGTCGGGTTCCTTTTATTAAATGATTAAACCGCTTCACGTGCATTTATTCGCAGATCTGATACAAAAATGCTCCGAAATTACAAGAGGTCTCCTGGGAGCAGAAAGTATGCGGATGTTACAGCTGAAAAATTAGAGGAATGTTTAAATGCTTTAAGGTCAGGAGAAATGTCTCAGAGAGATGCCTCAACCCACTTTAAAATTAGTAGGTCCACTATGAAAAGGAGATTGAAGAATGGTTTATTGAACAAACCTGGACATCCAATCATATTTACTAGTGAAGATTTGGCCTGTGCTAGTCATTTAGACAAAATTTGTGATTTTGGATTTCCCGTAGACGAACTGGACTTTCGATTAATTGTCAAGTCTTACCTTGCAATGCAGGGAAGATCAGTGAAATGTTTTCAAAACAACCTCCCTGGCCGTGACTGGGTAAAATTAGTTTTGAAGACGCATCCACTGTTAACAATCAGATTTGCAAATAAAATGGGGTTTGTTTTCTGTTTTAATGTAAAATAAATTTCTCATACATAAGCCTCTATTTTTATTTCAAGATCCTAGGTGCTATTTAAGCCCACTACCTATTTGAATTGTATATTTCATGTAAAATGTAGGTTGGGTCCAAATAACCCCAATCAGGGGTTACTTGAACCCAGTAGCGTACGCAGAAATTTTCAAAGGAGGGGGTTATAGTCCAGTCAAATTAGGTTTTCATTTCGCATTAAATGAAGGGGTTGAGATTTTTTCAGGAATGTGTAGGGGTTTGTCCCCTGAACAACGCCTAATAAAGTCCCCTCGATTTCAGGCGCCGCGGGGGTCCAAAGATCACTTTTTTCAGTTTTCGACGTTTATCTCGAAAACAGGGTGTGGCACAGAAAATTGTCAAACCCAAAAATTAAAGCTTATAAAATTCCCTTCCAAATGGTATATCCATGTTTGTAGCCAAGTGTTACCGTAGACATAGACATAGACACGGTACATTAACGAGGCACTAGAGAACAGGGCTCCATATCCTCGGTATGGATAATTTTTTGTGGCTATACTTTCGTTCTCAGGATTAAAAGAAAAGTGTTGACTTGAAAGTTAGAATAATAATAAAAATATTAATAATAATAATAATAATAAATAAATAAAAATAAATAATACTAATACTAGCAAAAAATAAATAAGTAAATAATGTGGCAGGTTTTATTTAAAAAAAATTACGGTAGCAGACGATTAAGCAAAAATTAGTAAGGATAGTCTTGAGGTCGATCCATCAAAAAAACGCAGGTCAGAACCAGAAGCAACGGCAAATGTAAATTAAAATTTAGAAGATGTTCGAGGGAGAGTTAAAAAAGGGGAAGGAGACCAGGGTGAATAATCAAAGTGGCCTTAGGTGAATTACAAGGTGAATTACTTAGGCCTTAGGTGAATTACTTAGGTGAATTACTTAGGCCTTAGGAAGAACGCTATAGGCGTCCCTTAGGACGCCTATAGCATTCCCTTGGGTCGTAGTCGGGGAGGTTAGCTATTTCTTTGTTGTTTATTGAATATAATCTTTTGTAGAAGTTAGATGCGAGATCTTTAATGTGTTGCCGAATGGGTTCGATTCTCAGATTCCTGTGAATAAGAACGTTTTTAAGGTACCAGGGCGCCTTCCTAATACCGCGGAGTGTTTTATTTTGAATTGTCTGCAATCGCTGGATATGGGTGTCAGCCGCTGAGCCCCAAACAGGAACGGCGTACAACAGGGTGGGACGCAGTACGGTTTTATACAAGAGTAGTTTGTTATCTAAACCCTTTTGATTCTGGTACAGGAGGTGGGCGATATACTTACGGGCTTAAAAAGAATTTCTAATGTTATGTTCAATATTTTTCCTCTACGTCAGTCGACTATCGAGGTAATTTCCTAGGTATTTGCCCTCTCTCTCAAAGTGAACCAGTTGATTGCATACTGTGACCGGAGGAGATGGAATTCTATTGTAACTGAAAAAAATAGCTTTAGATTTTGAAGGACTTAACTTCAGCCTCCACCGTTCGAACCATCGTTCAAGAATTCCAATATGTCTGTGTAGGAACTTGTGCATATATTTAACATTTTGATGCTTAGGTAGTATTTCCGTGTCATCCGCAAACATGGCTAGTGTAGTGAATGGAGAGTTAGGAATGTAATTCAAAAAAATTATTAAAAGGATAGGTGCTAACTTAGAGCCCAAGTGTTACCGTTTTCGAGATATGAGCCGTTGAATATGAAATTTTTTAAAAAAAAGTGGTAGCGGTTCAGGTATCTCGTCAAACTTCCTCTTCTAACTCTTTCCCATTCCATTTCTCAGAAAACTCGTGATAGAGAAAGTTGTAGAGCGAAAGATTTCCTTCAAAAATGTATAAAGTTGTGCTAATTTATCTTCACCAGGTAAATAGTTAGAGCGTTTTGAAGTTTAGGGATACTTTTCAACATTTTGCTAGTAAAATGCTCGTCACTCAAGTTTTGTTTCCAAGGTCAGTAACTCTCTTAATCACTTTGTGAGCTGTTTAATTAGATACGTATAGTATTCATAACCTATATAAATATTAAATTATGTATACCTGTACGTATAATGTATATCTCATAATATACAGAAGAACACTTGTAGTACAAAGGAGAAAGTAATAAAACAAACCAAAATGTATAAAAGTGTCACTAACTCAGATCATTTTGGAAAATTTAGATACCACACCATATGAAAAAGAAGAAGTAGTTCAGTTACTTCTGACCTCAGTAGAAATTACTCGACATCACATTTCCACAAATACCTCCCTTGCCAGCATTCAGTGGAAATTGAGCAACGAATTCTCATGTCTCAAAGGTAATAGGCCAACAGCAGCTTTGTGGGTCCAGTACTTTGAAATGGTGGTGTTGATGAAAAAATTCATTGCAACACAGCGCAACTGGGAAGATCATATGACAAGCGCCCAACTGATGATACCTTACTTCCATGCCAGCGGGCATTTTCATTATGCAAAGTGTACTCACCTATATGTACAACACATGCTGGGACTAACAACTTGCCACCTTCAACTTATGCAGGATTTTATTGATCCTGGATACTTCACTGTCAACAGAACTGGAACACCAATGGCTGGTGTATGCTCTGACATGGCAATTGAGGTGACATGAAGAGTGAAGGAGAATTAACACGTGGACGAGGCTTTAGTGATTCGTTGTTGGCGAAATGGGTTGGGGGATCACGCACAGCTACAGCAATATGTAGTTCACTTGAGATGTTTTGTGGTGTCCATACTGCAAGAGGAGAACAACATGTTGAGTTTCGAGCATCACGCATAACCACAGATGATCTAGACAGAAGGAAGCTTGCTCAATGGTTGGCTGATCACCCGCCTTTTGCTAAACGTAATTGTTTGATGTCACTTTCAACGGGAGTAATTGGAACAAGTAACGTCAACTGCTACCAGGCCTTGAAAATTGGAACCCGCACAATGAGCACTCTTGTTGGAATGAATTTCTCAGAAGTGAAACAATCCAAGAAGGACTCAGTCGTTCCTTTATCTGCGATGAGCAATATGATCAAAGTTAATGATGAGGTAGTGGTGGTAGAGACTCTGATGAAATTTCACAGAACTCTGATCACCAAGAAGAAAGAAGGGGATGTAGAGGAGTTGCTAACGTACGAGTTAGCCCCATACCCTATGTCTCTATTCGCCGAGGGGATAATGAGAAAAATCAAAAGGTCAGCAATGTCTGGTACTTTCCCAAAATGCAATCAACTGATCAATGTGAAGAACAGTTTCACTGTAATCCATGGCGGCTTCCTGCTTCATAGAGTAAAGTGGAACACCAACACCACCTTCGCCTCCATCTGCAATCAATATGTATCGTACATAATCAACCATTACGGCAGCAGTTCAGCTGTGGTTTTTGATGGTTATGAAGACACGAACTCCACGGAAAGAGACGAACAACATCGGAGAGCATCAAGTAAAACATCAGTGGATATTGACTTCAATAAGAACACAGTGGCTACTGTTCATCAGACAAACTTCCTTTTCAATGAAAGAACAAAACCAAGCTCATTACTATGTTAGTTCAGGCCGTGGGTGCAAGGGGTATACAGTCTACTACAGAAAAAGGAGATGCTGACTGCAGTATTGTCAGAGGTGAGTGGCAAAACACCTCTCATTCAACTGTGGTGATAGTAGATAGGTAAGACCTGCTCGTCTAACTTGTGGCACTCACCCCACGAAACACGAATGTGTGTTTCATGAAAGCCGGACGGGGCAACACAGAAGACAGGCTCTACTCTTCCCAACATCTTCAGGTCTTATCATTCAGCCAGTACATTCTCTTCATCCATAGTGTCTCAGGATGTGACACTACGTCAGCGATTTATGGTAAAAGCAAAGCAGCAATAGTACAATGTTTCTAGCGGTATGCCAATGAAACAACAAACATCGCCATAGTGTTTTATGACTCCAAATCTTCACCAGGAGACATTACTGGAGCTGAGGAACGAATGTTCCTGCTCATGTTCTAGGCCCCGCCAAATGAGCATGATCTCAATCACCACAGGTACCTTTCATTTTTCTTTGCTCGTACTGACCCCATTAAGTAAATTTAATAATTCATATAATTCATTAATATTCAATAATACATTATACACTATCCGGCCAAAAGTATCCGGACACCCCCCCCCCGAAAGAAGTGGATCTAGCAGGTGACGTAATTTGATGCGTAACCGAAAGCTATAAAAGTATTGGTAGTGGTTTGTCAGGTCATATTTATGCGTTTGTGAGACGATGAGTAAGTAAAAGGAGCTTAGTGACTTTGATCGTGGCATTATAGTGGGATGCCACCTTTGAGGGAAATCACTTCATGAAAATTCGGACATTCTACAGAAGCTAAAATGATAGTGAAGACTTTGACTTGTTTGAAACTTTTTCTGAAGTATCAGATTGACGGCTTTTAATATACAGGAAAGCAGTTGATGAAATAAATTGTATATAATATATTTTATGTAACTGTTGTTTGAACTTACTTTTGATAACCATTTTTTGATTATATGAACAACTTTTATACATTTTGGTTTGTTTTCTTACTTCCTCCTTTGTACTACAAGTGTTCGTCTGTATATTATGAGATATACATTATACGTACAGGTATACATAATTTATTATTTATATGGGTTACGAATACTATACGCATCTAATTAAACAGCATACAAAGTGATTAAGAGAGTTACAGACCATGGAAACGAAACTTGAGTGACGAGCATTTTACAAGCGAAATGTTGAAAAGAACCCCTAAACTTCAAAACGCTCTAACTATTTACTTGGTGAAGATAAATTAGCACAACACTATACATTTTTGAATGAAATTTTTCGCTCTACAACTTTCTCTATCACGAGTTTTCTTAGAAATGGAAGGGGAAAGAGTTAGAAGAGGAAGTTTGACGAGATACCTGAACCGCTACCACTATTTTTGAAAAATTTTCATATTCAACGGCTCATATCTCGAAAACGGTAAACTTCGGTACAAACATGGATATACCATTTGGAAAGGAATTTTATAAGCTTTAATTTTTGGGAATGACATTTTTCTTTGCGACGCACCGTTTTCGAGATAAACGCTGCGATTTTTTCCGTTTTCGAGAAAACTGAAAAAAGTGACCTCATAACCCCCCCCCCCCTCCGCCCGCGGCGCCTGAAATCGAGGGGACTTTATTATGCGTTGCTCAGGGGACCATCCCCTACACATTCCTGATAAAATCTCAACCCCTTCATTTAATGCATGATTCACCGCCATTTTGAGCTAATTTGACTGGACTATTTACTATGAAAGAGTAGTTTTGAGCAATCAGTGCATAAACCTAATTAAATAATATATGTAATCAGGGCCAATGGGGGGGGGGGTTATAACCCCCATCAACCCCCCCTTGCGTACGCCACTGCTTGAACCCAAACAATTAGTCCAATAGTTACAACATTTAGCCCAAACCATCACTATTCAACGCATTTTCCTCGTTAGCGTGTTTTCCCCTCTTCCTATATCTTTCACATCTGCATCTGGTCTGTGCGCTCTTTTCATGCCTAAGAATACCCCACATTGTACACTTCCTTTGACGGCTTCTTTTTCATCCTTAATGGCACTTAAACATCCTGTTTCTTTTCCAAACTATGTCCATGTCCCTCGCTTATTCATCACTCGTCATTGCTTCTCTTAACTCGATCACTTCTTAATTGATTCCTTCATCTGTGCTTAATGTTGCGGTGCTTTTGAACCGTAACACAGTGATTATCAGCAACTCGAAGAATACGCTCAAAAATTTACAGTGGAAGGAATAACCCAGCTAAATGCCAGGTGGCATTTAACTTGTTACAAGAAATGCACGCACAACGGAAACATTGATAAACTGCCCAGATGTAAAAAGTAACAAGTGGAAATTGAAGCAGTTTCCCCAAGCTCGGTGTGCAATAAGGACCACCCATGTACAAGAGGCCAAAATCTTGGCACGAAACTACATAAAAATGCCAGTTTCTTTTGCAATAGATTTGAAGCTAGGAGACATCCATTATATACCGTTTCCACTAAAGAGGTAGGTCTGGGGATCTATGATGCTGTCCAGCGAAGTGAAAATAGCAATTGGAAGTTAAAGCTGAGTGGATTCCTTAGTCCAGAAGATGCTCATGCATATGATGTCGTATACCACAAAGAATTTTACACGGAAAACGTCATCAACGTCTTGTGAAGTACTGATGAAGTTGAAACAACGCCTAACTTGCCAGAATGTATTAGTCAAGTAGAATTCATAGATTGCTTGATAGATTCTCTTTTGGAAGGTAATGTTGTCATGGTGGCAGATGCTGAGAGACACTACAGAGATATCTGTCACTGGAATGGTGTTAAACAGCAAGACGTGTTGTCAAGAAAATCTCTTAAAATACTTACTGAGCATGAACTATTTTACATTAATGTAGTATTTAGCGACCCTATCTCCATAAATCAATCACAGCGTATTTTTTTTATATCTGTCAATGATGTTTAGTTGTCGCGGGTGGAGTCGAATTCTGATATGAATGCGAGTATGAAAGTTCTGTATCAAGCAACTAAATTATCACGTAAAACCACACTGGCAGAAGAGAAATGGAAGTTTACAAGTTCTACTACGGAGAACCAAATCATAAATACCATACCGAAAGAAGTTCTATACTTTTTCAAATGGTATATTGGAGGGAACAAAAAAAAAAATGGAAAGTTTGCATATTGATAACAAGCATTTGTACAAAAAGGCTGCTGCATTATCTCAAACTCTTATGTATGAGTACCAAACTGAAAAACAAGCCGTTTATAGTAGCACGGCGTTAGTTAAACGCAGACACTCCCGTGACCTTCCTCTTCAAGTTGCTATTGGCCAAACGATACATAGCAAAACTAGCAGCAAATTCTTGGTTCAGCTCATGCATAGTTTGGGATCCTCGATTTATTAAGATAAAGTTCTCTCGCTTGAGACTGCGATCGCTTATGAAGTTCTGAACCATGGAACGGATTGTATGTCCGACCCTATCTTGTGAAAGGGAGATTTATCTTTTGTGCAGCAGATAATTTAGACTTCCTTGGAGACACGCCTGATGGACGAGGAACCCTTCACGCAACTGTGATGACTTCTTATCAAGAATATCACGAAGATGAATTGCAATCTATAACCCTGTCTGATGCTGAATCACAGGTACCCAAACGTTCGCTACAGAAACCACCCAAATACATGACAGTCTTTATTCCCTACAATGGGCCAAAACTCATAAAGCCTAATAGTTTTGCTTTTAAGAAGCCTAATATAAAAAAAAAAAAAAACATTTCAGAGTTCCAAACTTCATAATGTAGTAGATTTAGCGTGGTGTCTGTGCAAAAAACAAAATAATACGTGATACAGAAGAACAGTTCCAGAAATCTACCTTCAAGTTCTAATCATGAAAGAAGTTTTAATTCAGCATCTGATCCGACTTGGACAGTCTTTAATGCAAATCTGTTAAAAGACCAAAACCCAATCACTCGCATATGTGTTCTACCAATCATACCACTACTTCAACAGATCGTTCCATACAATTGACTTTCTGAACTTTTGTACTTGGAAAAATTGACTAAATTAATATCTGAAATAGATTCAAAATGTGTTGTTCTGTTAGATTTGGGTCTTTACCGTCCTGTGCAGCAACTTATCATGGCCAGCAGTATCTTCGAGATCGCTTTGTGCTACGACCTGGAGAGTTACACATATGTATGACCTTACTACGTGCTATTGGAACATTTATTGAAGCTCATTTTTATTGCCACATTTATTGGGGCTCTTCCTCCCTTTTCTAAGAATCACACACAGGTCCCAACCGCGAGTCAACCATCTTCTTCACAGGTCACGCTTTCTCCCTTTTACGCACTGTGGCGACTCCGTCGCCTCTGGTTCTACATCTGTCATTTAGAGATTTTATTTATCTTCAATATGAGGTATTACAAAAGAAAATCGGCCGATAAATAACCGAAATAAAATGGATTTTTTAAATTCCATGGCGGCCATCTTGATGACGTCATTAATGCTATACGCCACACACCAAAGAGTGACACCATAGAAATTATCCATCTACAGGTAGTTTCTGATGAAAAAAATATCCACCCATGTTCCCATCATTAATACCGCCACGGAGCACGTTTTTTCGACATATGCTCCCCTACTGTATATAATATCTGCAAGAGCTTGTAGATAACTGGAAACATACCTTTGGTGCAAGACTTCATTGCCTCAAAGCCGGAGAGTTTTTTTAAAGCCTTATTTGACTTTGACTGCTTATGCTGTTCTACTCTTATTTAATTTATTTTAGCTAGTCGCTGGTGCTATAATTTCACTTTTCCAAACAGCTCATTTGGTCCATTAATGTATGACACCTGATCACCCTCATACTGCTCAAAAAAAGTTGCACATGATGCCTGAATGGTTTTATTTTCCAAATTGAGTTCACATGGTTGTAAAATTTATAAATATTACTGTTTTAGTGATATTCCTTATTTTATAATATAATAATAATTTTCAGACTTAATTTCCAGATGTTGAGCGAAAAAAAATAATGTCTTAGGACTTAGTAACTTTTACTATAGCGTGCTTTAATTGTAAATGGATTGAAACACTATTGGAGGTGAAATAATAATTTTTATCCATGTTCTATCGGATAAAATATTTAAAGCGACGTCCCCGTCATTATTGGAATGAAAATCTAACAAGAAGTGCTTTTTAAAGCAGATACGCGATGAAACAGTGCGTGCGTGCCCTGTTGAAAAAAGACGCCTTCAATACTTTGATAGGCAAGCGTTCGGTTCACTCTCGCGGTTCGGGGATAGTACTGCAGAAGTGTATAAACAGCGCTCGGCACTTGGCTTTAGAATTACTGTTTCTGGCACTGTATAGCGCTAAAATTGTAACAATAAAGATCGCTAAAAATGTAAGTGCAATGAAGATCGTAATGGTAAAGAATAAATAACACAATTACTATTAGGCCTATACGAAATATTTTTGCATTATTTTGCAAATTTTAAAATTTCATTTTAGTTCTGGGGGGTTGGGGTCCGGTTCCGCTGGTCCCCCCCCCCCCGTCGGCACGCCCCTGACCCGATTACATGATTGGTGGTAGTAATGTATTCCGTTGTGAAGCACGGGTATTTAGTTTTAGGTATATATATGGGAAAAAAGAAAAAGGTAAGTAAATATATACAGGACTGAGATACGAAAACTTTCTTTCAAGTTCATCTTTTTTAAAGTATAAGAAATATTAAGAACGAATCAATGGATTTTTTATTGTATTAAAAAATTTCATAAATGCATTAAACACTGTTGTCTGAGGCCTAAACTATATCAACTAGTTTGAAACTATTTGCTATTATTAGTTACTATTATATTTTATCGTTATTTGTTGATAATTTCGTATTTTTACTCTGCCTCATTTTGGCGCCTCTTTCAATGTCTTATCCATGGGACTATTTATAGAGGTGTCCCTTCCGTTTCGCCGACACCAAATTCCCCCCCCCCCTTTTTTTTTCGCCATTTCCCCTACACGAAATTTCATGCCGCTCTGCTTTTCCCGTTCTCTGAATATCTCAATGTCGGGGGGCGGGGGGAGGGCTAGGTGTTTTCCCCACTAAAAAATGAAATGCTCATAACTCTTTAAAAAATGGCGCTCAAACGAAAATTTTTGGCGCTCAAACACGCTCAAACCAATGCCGTTTTCAAAATTTGAATATCTCAATGTCGGGGGGGGGGGGGGGGGCTAGGTGTTTTTCTTTTAAAAACGACGCTGAAAATTTTTGGCGCTCAAACACGGTCAAACGACGCTCAAACGAATGCCGTTTTCAAAATTTGGATATCTCAATGTCAGGGGGCCAACTTCACAGACGTCTTGCAGCTGTGTGACTCCCGACGCATGTGGGGCATGTGGGATCGGGCCGAAAGCTCAGTGTTTCTTCAATCGGTTGCGGGAAAATCGATGATTTCGATAATCTGACATCACCGCTTTCATGATAACTAGCCGCTGCGCGACCAGCATGGCAACTTTTCTTTTTCTTTTTTCTTTTGCAAAACAACTCAACTGAAAGTAACATACGTAAGGAATGTTACCATTACCTGTCATCATAAATATACGTTGTTAAGGGGTATTCTCCATACGGCTGATTCTAAAACATCGTGATTGAAAGAATGTGAATTTCCAATACTTCAGAACAGATTAAAGATAAGACTGAGAAACCCAATGATTTTATAAATTACACCCCTCTCTGTATCTACTATTTTTCAAAATTAAGATATCTAGTCTTTATCATTACATGAAATAAGAAATTGTTGGGGAAAATTTTTTCCACTTAAAAAATGAAGTAAAAATTCAGCAAGATATATATGATAAGATTCAGCAAGATAATTTAAATCCAATGCGGAGGCACTTGTATTCAAACATTGGCCCTTACTAAGCCGCAGTTTTACTGTCCATTTTATTGTGGGGGCACCATATAGGCGGACAGCATTACCTCCTATGAAGGGACGACACGAACGGAGGCATTTTTCGTGGCGCAACGCTGGGACTCGATCTGAGCACCCTCAGCACCGAAAACCAGCGCGCTGTACCACTGGGCCGCCACAAGCCCTCAGCAAGATAATATTGTGAACAATATTACATCACTCTCTGTATGTAATATTGTTCACAATTCAGATATCTACATTTAATCATATCAAATAATAATTGGTTGGGAAAATTTCTTCACTTATAAAATGGAGTAAAAATTCAGCAAGTACTGAAAAAAAATGTAGAAAATTAACTATTACTGGCTGTCGGTTACTATGCCGGCGACGGTTAAGCCTAACCTCGCGATCATTTATGCTCTCTCTTTCACGCCTCACTTTGAATAAATTATTTCTTCTTCGCTTTCTTTCTTGAGACTGTTCCAAATTTTCACTTGATCGTGCATCTCAGTTTCGAGCATTCATGATTTCAGTGCGTAAATCCATGTTGACACGCGGTTGCAAATTGCCGACGGCCGTTAATGTTTACATCAGATAGTTGCAGCCGTTGCCATTCGGAGTGTAGAAATATCGTCGATTTTTGTGCCGCATACCTATGCGTTTTATATATATAGATAGATATTAACCTTTTACAGATATTACATTTAACATTATTTTATCACAACTTTCAGTCCTTCTTGTATATAAATGTAGCTAGCAAGTTTTAATCCCGAAACAGAAAATTACATATAAATTCTGCTCCAGAGAAAATTACCAGCTGGCTTTTAAAATGATGAATTCCCTGTAAGGAAGGAAAAATTTTAAATATTGAACTGCTGTAACATAAAAGCACATAATTATCCTAAATTAACAAAATTTAGGAAATAAAATTCATATCATTGATAACTTTTATCATAATTTTATGATCAGTTTTAAGAATCAATCATACCATATATAACAGGGATTTCCTCAAGCACACCACTGAATACATTGACATTAATATATCGTAGAAACAAATTTTTACTAACCTGATTTAATATTTCCACAGCTGTTCAGATAACTTTTTTTAGGTGATTTTTTAAAGCTAAATTGGACAATTCTGAAATGAAAAAATTAAATGATTAACTAGTGACTAATATCATCAAAGATTGATAAATTTAGCTCAAAACTTACCGAATGCATTTAATCCCAAAGCATAATGTTTTCACAGACATAATTCATTTGCAGATGAAAGCAAATTTGTATAAACTGTAAAATGCCCTTAGTAAGCTATACAGATAATACCTTTATAATACCGACATCAGTTTATGCATTTATAAGATGAACAAAAGTAGCATTCGAATGTTTAGACTCACCTACATCATTTCTTATACAAAATTACACAAATATGCTAAAACGAAAAAGTAAAATGGTTAACAAACTATTGAATAGCAGAATTTACGATAAATTTCATGTTCAACTCAATCGTTATTCGACTAGTATATTTAAGTATAATGACATAATATGAAGTGAAATTTTTTTTACTAACCTTACAATATCCGCAACAGGATACGGGTGTAAAGTATTTTCATAGTGATTCCATTCTGAACATTTTTCCGCAACAGGCTGGAAGTTGCACCAATCGAACTTGTTTATGCATGTCTTTTCCATGGCAAAATCCGACAGGTCTGAAATGAAAATGTAAAATTATTAATGAGCAGTAGAATCGCAGAAAATCGGTTTATTAGGCTCAAACGAAACCAGTGACATAGCGAGAGTAAGGGTCTGTTCACATAGGAGTCCTTTGCGGAGCGTTAAAGTATTGAAATATATTTAACCAATGACAAACCTCCAAACGATTAGCAATGAAATTTTTAACGCCTATGATTGGTTTATTTTCGTCTCAAAGGCTTCCTTCCCTTAACGCTACGCAACGGACTCCTATGTGAACAGGCCCTAACTGGAGTCCCGGGGCACGATGCCTTTTGGGCGCCTATTTCGTTCCTATAATTCTATTTCGTCCAAAAATAGTGATGTAAGTTTTGATTCTTGAAAAACAGACATGCTTGCATAAGCATCAGCGTATCAAATACACAAATACCGATGCAAACTCAATTGACCAATCAGCAGCCACCAAACGATGTAATGGCGCGATTTCACTTAAGGGCCTGTTCACATACGAGTCCGGTAGCGGAGCGTTAAAGGGAAGATGACGTTGAGACGAAAATAAACCAATCATGGGCGTTAAAAATTTCGTTCCTAATCGTTTGGAGGTTTGTCATTGGTTAAATATATTTCAATACTTTAACGCTCCGCTTCCGGACTCCTATGTGACCAGGCCCTAAGGAATGGGAATATGCGTCCCGGTACTAAGGAACCGGCCACCGACCGGTTGCTTAGACACTGACTGGAGCATTGCGTTACAAACTGACTGGAATACATATTTTTTTCATCCTGCCGCCTCAGTAAGAATTTTCTTTATTTATCTATCTATGTAAAAGTCATCTTGCATAATTAAGAATATACTTTATTTCTAGTGACTCTAAAATTCTGCAATTTGATTATTTCGTGCCTTTATGTCCGACCTCAGTGCCTGCATAAATTTTGATGACTGTTGAGACTCTTATTTTTCAGAACAGAGGGCAACACATTTTCTTTATTTTTATTTTTGAGAATATCTACTTTTTAGATGACAGCACTTTTTTTTTTAGGAAGATATCTACCATTTTGCTGTTATTGTAGTTGTTAGAATATTGGCGTGTGATATGTGAAGTTTTCTGTATATAAAATTCTTCTAACTTATATACGGATGAAAATGTATTTTCTTCGGTGTCGCTGAAGTTCTTAAGGTATGTGCCTACCTTTTGGGCACTTTTTTTGAAAAATAGGAAATTTTTATGAAACACAAGTGCATTTAGTTAGAACAGGGAATAAAACTCTGAATTAAAAAAAATTAATGGAATTTTCATTAACTTTTCCAATTTAGGCAATTTTTAATCAAAATTTAGTAAAAATTAGTGTTTACGTCAAATCTTCTAAAACAAAATCCAACCAATATATTTCACTTTTTTTAACCAACAATATATTAGTAAATCACTTATCTGTGTTATGAAGCAAAATATTTGCAATACCTCTTAAACTTACTAACATATATCTAATTTTGTATACACAAGATTTAAAAAAAAAATTTTCAATAAAAATAGCTCTTAAATTAATAAATACAAACTTACAAATTATATTTTGCTTCATAACATACCCACAGATGAGCAGAATCTTGTGACAAAATTTTATTTCAATATCTTAAAAATGTTTTAAGATATGAGATTTATCGTAAACGTATAAAATGAAAAATGCAGTTTTCAAGAAAATGCAAATAAAGATTTTAATGTAGCACAAAAAATTATGTATAAACTTTACAACCTCAAAATACACCATATTTGTAGGTCAAGCCTTCCGTGGTTTCATTTTTAATTAATTTTGATTTACTTTTAGCTTTTAGCATTTTTCTGAATGTTTTTGTAGTTGGCAGAATTTGTTGCCTTGATTTCTTTATTCGCCTGATGTCAATTTCCATGTACTTTATAAACATTTCTGGTTGTTTTTATTTTTAATTAATTGAAAACAGGTACGAGACTCATAAAACCTGAATTAAACAGTAACACTGCAATAAAAGCCCCTAATAACAATGTTTGATACTTCTGCTGATGACAATTTCATATTTTCTTCCGATGCAAATTGCACTGCTTGTAACAGTTTTGAGTTTATTTTTCCGGAGAGTTGCTTTGGAAACATATGGTAAATTTAATGTATGCAATAACTTCTTATCAGCATTGAATCCTCTGCCAATCAATCTTAATCCAAGCACCAATAAAGTGGTTAAGTTGATTCTTTGCATAGGCTTAGGGGTCGATGTAAATTCATTTATAAATCCACAATCACAAACTAAAGCAAAGTTTGAACAGAGGCCTAATGCTCAGGTCAATTTCAATCCTGAAGCAAGACAATTTAGGCAACAGAGAATTGAAAATATATTAATCAAAGTTTCTATATCAATTATTCTATTACCTTTACTCTCTTGAATATTTTTGATTTGAAAATCACCATCAGCACTTTCAGAATTGTTCAATTTTGATGAACTAGCAGTCGGTTCGTTCATGGCTGTTACTTTAAAGCAGTGTGCTGATTACCACTATAACGACGCTTTCTACTTTTCGTAGACCTTGCTTTTACCATTTAAAATGATTTATGACCAACAAAAACTTTAATTTATGATAAAATATAATAATCAAGTTTAAAAATATAAGAAAATGGCTAGTAATTCCGAACAACGAGATCGCACGTTGAACGTAAACAAAATTATTATGATCTAAATGCTGCCAATCTGTAATTCAAAATTAAGTAAAGAAACAGTTGCCAAACACAAATAAAACTATAAAAAGTAAATAGAGTTAACTTAATTCTACATTAAAAATGAAAAATGAGCATTAAAAGCAATTGTTTAAAAGCAATGAGGTAGCTGTATAAATGCATTGTTTACATTTCCGTGGCCCTTTAAAAGGTCGCTTTCGGTTTCAGAAAGTTCATTTCCGGTTTATAATTTGGGCTAGAACTTTGCTTTTAATTATCGCTGAACCAAAAGTAAAGCATTTATGGAATCCTAAATGTTTGAACTTTAATTTAAAATAATAAAAAAATTTCGAAATTTTTCGCAAAAATAGCGATTTGAGGGTAGGCATATACATACCTGAAATACAAAGTATTATTTCTTTTGAGAAGATGGAATACATGAATGGGAAGAAGTTATTATTTCGTTGTTGTGTTCGTTAGAAGTTATTTTGATTCATTTCATACTAAAGGAATGGCGGATTTCTCGAACCGGGTGTGTTCTCAACGGTGTTGAGTAGATTTAGACAGACTAACTTTCTTTTATGTTTTGGTTCAGGGCCGGCGACAGGGGGGTACAAAGGGGGCAAATGCCCAGGGGCCCGGGTTCGCAAGGGGCCTGGACCCCAAAAAATTAATTAAAAATTTACCGGGATCGGGACTATAATTACAAATTTAGACTTGGGACTTCTAATAAACAAGGTGATAAACTGCAATATAATTGAGATTTTAGTGAAAATGGGCCCACCTGACATGCCGCTAGACCTGCCAAATGATGGGAAAAGGGCATTTCCAAACACAGTTCTTTTTTCTAAGAGACCGAACGGAGAGAGTGTTAGGGCCTGTTCACATAGGAGTCCGTAGCGTTGCGTTAAGGGAAAGATGGCGTTGAGACGAAAATAAACCAATCATAGGCGTTAAAAATTTCATTGCTAATCGTTTGGAGGCCTATGATTGGTTTATTTTCGTCTTAACGCCATCTTTTCCTTAACGCAACGCAACGGACTCCTATGTGAACAGGCCCTTAGGAGAGATTGGCTTGTATGGAGTGATACCGCAGAGTCATTGTTTTGTTTTCCGTTTAGGTTTTTTGATAGCGGTTGTGGGAGTGAGAAATCTGATTCAAACAAGTCTGTTTTATTGAGTAACGATGGATGGAAGAAAGAAGACGGTTGGCGGAAGCTGTATGACAAACTACCAACGCATGAAAGGAGCACCTCTCACAAAAATAGTTACATCCAATGGAGAGAGTTAGAGAAGCGGCTGAATGAAACTTTAGACATTCATTCGCAGCTTGATTCTGAATTGGCTTCAAGAACGAAATACTGGAAAGAAATATTTCAAAGATTGTTATCTGTAGTTATGTTTATTGGAGAGCGAGGCTTAGCTTTCAGAGGAACCTCCGAAAGGATAGGTGATCCCAACAATGGCAACCTTTTGGGGCTGATAAAGTTGTTATCTGAATTTGACCCATTACTTAGAGAAAATATCTCAAAAATAATTACAAGATAAAAATAACTTTTTATATACCATGTTTTTAAATTTTCTGTTGAATCATATAAACTTGACAATTCTATGTATTAATAAATAATTTTTAAAATTTTATTGATGAATTATCCCATCAACTTGAAGAAAATGAAGTTAAATGGAAGTTAACTTGCGTTTAACTTTTCGTTCCCGTCGCGGGCGATAGATGGCTGCACCAGTCTACAAAATAAAATTAACTGAAATTGAATTCAATTCTGCTTAAAGATGGCTAAAAGTATTAAAATAATGCATTGTCATCGTGTTCTGAGCTATTCCAAAAGTTTCAAATATCTAGCTAGTCGGGAAGTTAGTTAAAAATCGATTGCAAGATTTGGACTGGACAAACAAACAAACACACACACACACAAACAGACAAGAAAGCGAGTTAATAAAAACATGGTAGTAAAAAAGGCTCAAGAAGAGGGAAAACGGCTTCAAGCGCACTACTTGTCTAAAGATTCCCAAAATGAATTTATTCAAACTTGTGGTGCTAGAGTTCGGCAGAAGGTGCTTGAAGAGAGGAAAAAATCCAAATAATTTTCTATTATTGCTGACTCTACCCCAGATGTCTCCCACATGGAGCAAACAACATTGGTGTTAAGATACGTAATAGATTGCAAATCGGTATTTAAGGTTACTGAGAGGTTCTTAAGTTTTGTTGATTGCAACGAAAAAACAGGACAGGATATTGCTAACCTGATTATGAGTGAACTTGAAAAGAACTCAATTCCTTTGAAGGATTGTAGGGGGCAAGGTTATGACAACGGTGCAAATATGGTCGGAGTTTATAATGGTGCTCAAACCGTTATCAGTAAACATAACAATCTTGCCTTTTACTCTCATTGTGCCGCACACAGCCTGAACCTGTGTGGGGTTAATGCCGCAGAGTGCTGTGAAGAAGTGGTGACATTTTTTGGGATGTTACAAAAAACATACAACTTTTTTTCCAGAAGCCCACAGACAGGGCCGCCGTCAACTGAGCCAGGGCCCGGGGCAAAATAATACAGCGGGCCCCCCTCTCCACTTAATATTTGAACATTGTATACATTTTTTTAGTCAACTCTTATTTAACCGGACCCCTGCCAGCCCGGGCCCCTGGGCATTTGCCCCCTTTGTTGTCCCCCTCCCCCTGTCGCCGGCCCTGCCCACAGAGATGGGAATACTTAGAAAAACGGATAGGATGCTCCCTGCATAACCTTTCTCAAACTAGATGGTCGGCCCGAGTAGATAGCGTTCGAACTTTTGTCAAGCACTTGCCACTCATAATTCATGCCCTAAATGACTGTAAAGAGCTTAATCTAACCGAAGAGTGTAAAACAGAGCTAAAAGGAGTTATGAAGTACTTAAGATCTTTTGAATGTATTATTATGTTCACAATATGGCTAAAAGTGCTTGTCACTATTGATCACCACCAAGAATAAAATTTTACAAACCCGATCTGCAACTCTCGACATAGAGACGAAAAACATTGGTGATCTAATTGAAGAGCTGAAAGATCTGCGGAGTAAATAGTGCAATCTTTATGCTGAAGCAAAACTAGTGGCAGCGAACATGACAGAAAGTATAGAATATGAAAAGCACTTCAAGGAGAAAAGACTTATGAAAAGAAAAATATTCCATGAGACTAGAGATTGTGATCCAACGAGACTAGAGATTGTGAAACTTCATCAAGATGTGATGATCAAACGGGACGTTACGTAAAACCTGAGGAGGAGAATTTCAGAATTAATGTTTCTACTAACTTATTCACTCTATTATTGGGGGCTTTAATTAGAAATTTCAATTTTCCGAAAAGGTTAGTGACCTATTTCAATGTCTTTGGACATATGATGAAGATGAAAATGAAATTGAAAAGCAGTGTTTGACTTTGTGTCAAACGTAGAAAGACATAGACACTGACATATATAATGAAATCAAACACCTGAAGTCAATACATAAGACCAACTTAGGAGAAACGTCATTGCAACCTGTACAACTTTTGAACGCACCAAGGAAGATAAAGTTGGACAACTTGTTCCCAAATACATCTATAGCAATCAGATTGCTCTGCTGCGTCCCTGTATCTGCAAGTCACGGTGAGAGAAGTTTCAGTGTACTGAAAAGAATAAAAAGTGTCAATCGATCTGATGAACCAAGGTAGGATTAACGATCTCAACATCTTGGTGATGGAACCTGGTTTGGCAAGGAAATTGAAATATGATGTAATTATTGGTGACTTTGCAAGAATTAGGGCTAGAAAAGTTGTATTTCCATAAAGTAAAAATGGAAAAAGTACGTTTTATTATGAATTTTTATAAAATGCTCAAGTTCAATTAAATCCTAGTTTTGAATATTGTATAATAAAATTTTAAAATGTGTTAAACCGTCAAAAAGTTTTTATTTTGCAAATGTTTCCCCATCTCTTAGTAGTATAAAAATGACAGTTCTACGCCAGGATTATGGGGGAGGGGCTTAAAGTGGGCGGAGCTAACTGAGTGACGTGGACCAATCAGAGCGCAGCTGGCCACCTGGCGGTCGATTTGGACCAATCAGGAGAGGGCAGCGCTGCTATCGCCCCCTAGCGGGAAAACCTGGAACCTTGTGGTTGAGCAGAATCTTGGAGTGAGTAGGCGCTCTGCGGAGCGCCACCCATCGGTTAAATAGGGAACTAAATTTTTTACAAGGAACAGCTTTAAGCTGGTGCTGCCATCTGCTTGCAAAACATGGAACTAGATTTTGGGACTTGGAAATTTTTTTAAAAGTATTTTCAATGGGAATTGAACCCGTTAAGGAAATATTACCTGACCACTTTTAGCGACGTAATACCGTTACGCTATGGATCATCGAAAGTTCAGTGAATTATATTCTATAACAGAGAGAATATTTTAATGAATTTACTAGAATTAATTATCAAAAATAAATATAACGTCATCTATTGTTTAAAAATGAAACTTAGAAAATTTAATACAAGGTTTTGAGAATATTTTTCAAAACTTTAAATATTTTTAGTCGAATTCTAACTTAAAATACATAAACAACTTAGAAGTTAAAAAAAAGGGCTTATTTTCAGGACTTTAAAATTGTTTTGCTATGTTTTTTAACGTGATATATAATTTTACATAGATACATTTGCTAAATAATACAAAATAATAATAAATTTTTACATAGATAGGCTAAAACGAATATTTTTTTCTTTTACTTTAAATTTTTTTATTAGGTTTTTAAACTTAAAGCATATTAACAACTTAATAGTTTGGAAAAAAGTATCTATTACAGAACATTCCATATTAGTGTGAAAAAAACGAGAAATATTATTTGAACTTTGAAAAAAACATTCCATAAAAGCTAACAAGGGATATTTTTACACATGAAATTATTTACGACAAGCGTTAAGTTTAAAATATCTTTAATTTTTCTTAAGAATATTACTTTGCAGTATAATATAATTTAGATAGAGCTTTGAAACCATTGTAACATTTAGTATAGAAAAAATTATTATTTGATCTTACCTTGAAAAACATTCCATGAAAGCTAACTAGGGATATTTTTAGACATGAAATTATTTACAGCAAGCGTTAAGTTTAAAATATCTTTAATTTTTCTTAAGAATATTACTTTTCAGTATAATATAATTTAGATAGAGCTTTGAAACCATTGTAACATTTAGTATAGAAAAAATTATTATTTGATCTTACCTTGAAAAACATTCCATGAAAGCTAACAAGGGATATTTTTAGACATAAAATTATTTAAACAAAGCGTGAATTCCTCAGTAGGGTTATTTTTTCCTTTTAATATTAGAAATAAAAACTAAAATATGATTCAATCTAGATAATTCTTTAAATTAAATATACATACCATAACAATCCATACTATTAAATCTGCAAGAGAAGGTATCAAATTTGTCTCGCGATGTTAATAGAGAAGATTCTTACATTATCTGAAATAATACAGACTTTATTATGTTTAGAAGATATTTACAAGAGTTCATTTTAGAAGTAAATGGATCACGGTTTGAATCCTACAACAGTAGGGGTATGTGCAAACATGAAGACTTTAAATTATACAATTACCATCTAGAACCTGAAACTTAAAAATATATGTAGCAATTTAAGTATCTTTATATAGTTTATGTACAGTTTTGAATATATTTCAAACCATAAGCACTTTTACAACTTTGAAACTATATTATAAGTTAAGACGCTTACTAAAATTAAAAACATTTTATAGACATAAAGACTTGAAAGACAAAATTTACAAGTTTTAATCCTAAATATTATATCCAGAAATGTAGACTATTAGTTATCCAGAAATGTAGACTATTAGTTATCCAGAAATGTAGACTATTAATATATGATTTTAAACCTTACATGCTTTCAGCGATTACCTAAATTGTGATATAATGTTAAATTCCACAGATTATTTCACAGGTTTTAAGATATTTATTTAACATAAGATGTTTATAAATCCTACCTAAATTGGAATAGTTTCTGCATATCAACATAGACTACGTAAACAGCCAAATATTAACTTAATTTAAATAAGAGTATATAATTTCCTTTTTTGATAACTTAAATATACATATCATACATGTTGCTAAATTAAAATTCTTGTTAGAATTTCGTATAAGATAGTTTTTTTTTTACATACAAGAACAGAAATAATTAATACGTTAAAGAATCAAAGACCTATTAGCAATACTTTGAAATATCATGCAAATGTTTACTTAGGATAAGTTTTACAACAGAAATTATAGGTTTCACATCTTAAAAATGATTATCTCACGGGTTTTAATGTATTTATTCAACATAAGATGTTTATAAATCCTACCTAAATTGGAATAGTTTCTGCATATCAACATAGACTGCGTAAACAGCCAAATATTAACTTAATTTAAATAAGAGCATATAATTTCCTTTTTTTGATAACTTAAATATACATATGATACATGTTGCTAAATTAAAATTCTTGTTATACTTTCATAGAAGATAGTTTTTATTTTTACATACAAGAACAGAAATAATTAATACGTTAAAGAATCAAAGACCTATTAGCAATACTTTGAAATATCATGCAAATGTTTACTTAGGATAAGTTTTACAACAGAAATTATAGGTTTCATATCTTAAAAATGATTATCTCACGGGTTTTAATGTATTTATTCAACATAAGATGTTTATAAATCCTACCTAAATTGGAATAGTTTCTGCATATCAACATAGACTGCGTAAACAGCCAAATATTAACTTAATTTAAATAAGAGCATATAATTTCCTTTTTTCAATCTCAAGCATTTAGCTTGTAGTACATTTTGCGAGTTCAGAACCTGAATATCTTATCTCATCTATTTCAAAATCGCCCTGCAATAGCGCTCTACAATACCCCCTTTTGTTTGCACTTAGGGGGTTTCTAAAGACGCTATTGCAGGGCGATTTTGAAATAGATGAGATAAGATATTCAGGTTCTGAACTCGCAAAATGTACTACAAGCTAAATGCTTGAGATTGAAAAAATCGCCCTGCAATAGCGCCCTATAGAATATTTAAAATTGTAATGTTATATATCAAAGTAGAAGTAACTTTTTTTTATCTCTCCTGAAAAATTATATTGCACGAAAAATAATCATTCAACATTTACTAACGAATCGTAAGTGATTCAGTTATTTCCCTTTTCAAAGATGGTAATTCTTAAAAGCGTTTATCATAAAGGAGGGGGTGATTCACGTTGCAATTGGATAAGTCATACCTAGGACTTTGAATGTTTTCACGGATGCATTTAGCAATATCCCTACCGAAAATGCAGTAGTTATGACTGTTGCTACATGGTGGGAACTGATGGATAAAATTTCAATATTTAAAATTGTTTTTAAAAAGAAATCATTCATCTGTAACAACCAGCTAATAGGTGTAAACGCCGGCGAACAATGTTGCTTACAACAAATGTTTGCTAATGAAAACGGAGTTGGTTACAAATTAAAAACCTGGTCTATTAAATTAAATAGAGAGCAGATATTGAAAATGGAAGAATATTCTGACGATATTATAAGTTGTGTTGAAAACAGTTCGTTGTGTGAAAGCATTCCTAATATGCTACAATACAAAGTTTATAAAAACGGACCATGTTGTAAAAATCATTGTGACTTATTTGCTGCAAAAGAAAATTATTTCAAAGTCTTAAAAACAAGTTTAATACGTGCATGCAGTGAATTATTTGAATGTCATGGATGCGAAATTGACCATCTATCACAGCACCAGCATAGTTGCTTATCCACAAGCGACAATGAAAAATATCGTGCAGTAGGCAAAGCTGCTATTTTCAACATTAATGTTAAAAATATGCTGAATTGTACAAAATTATTGCACATGTGTCTATAACAACAGTGAATTTTTCGCTAAGTTCAACTTGAAAATGATTCATAAATATTTTGATGAGGATATATTGGAAGACTAAAGTCCATTCATCAACTGTGAGTACTCTTTTTCTGTGTTCAATATAGTATTTAAAGATTAATTATTATATTTATATCTTTTAATTCGAATAATAATTTTTTAGAAAAATAATTAAAAAAAATATTTTTAGAAAAATGTGTAACTAATAGTAGGTGCCAGTAATCTTATCTAATGACGAAACGTACTTATCTTATCTAACGTTGAATCGTACTTATCTAATATAGAGGTTGGTTTACGCAAACCTTAAAATTTACTCATTTAGAAGTTATTCTAAGTTAGCATTTGCATGATATTTCAAAGTATTGGTAATAGATCATTGATTTTCAATGTATTAAACATGCGTTTACTTCAAAGTTTTCCAGATTTTTTTGTTAAGAAAACTAAAATTTTGGTTAAAATGTATGCTTTTCTTTGTAAAGTGTGCAAAGATGAATAAATTAAAGATTAGATTTTTAAGTTTAACAGTCGTCGGAAAATAATTTCTGTTGTAAAACTTATCCTAAGTAAACATTTGCATGATATTTCAAAGTAATGCTAATAGGTCTTTGATTCTTTAACGTATTAATTATTTCTGTTCTTGTATGTAAAAAAAAAACTATCTTATACTAAAGTATAACAAGAATTTTAATTTAGCAACATGTATGATATGTATATTTAAGTTATCAAAAAAGGAAATTATATGCTCTTATTTAAATTAAGTTAATATTTGGCTGTTTACGCAGTCTATGTTGATATGCAGAAACTATTCCAATTTAGGTAGGATTTATAAACATCTTATGTTAAATAAATACATTAAAACCCGTGAGATAATCATTTTTACGATGTGAAACCTATAATTTCTGTTGTAAAACTTATCCTAAGTAAACATTTGCATGATATTTCAAAGTATTGCTAATAGGTCTTTGATTCTTTAACGTATTAATTATTTCTGTTCTTGTATGTAAAAATAAAAACTATCTTCTATGAAAGTATAACAAGAATTTTAATTTAGCAACATGTATGATATGTATATTTAAGTTATCAAAAAAAGGAAATTATATGCTCTTATTTAAATTAAGTTAATATTTGGCTGTTTACGCAGTCTATGTTGATATGCAGAAACTATTCCAATTTAGGTAGGATTTATAAACATTGTAGGGTTCGCGTGTTGCTCAGATGCAAATTTCTGGTAGCAGCGCTGTACATGCCAGCGAAAGTGAGTTCGGCGCAGGTGTTTGATCTATTTAAAGAGCACACGCTGAGTTGGCAAAAGCCCAAGACTTTAGTAGCGATACGGGAGAGAGCGAGGCAAGCTTGATGGAAGGTGATAGCGGTGTTTAACTGATAGAGCGTGTATTGGTATTTAGCCGAGGTGGCTGCACGACTTCGAGAATTTGCTCAGAGCCGAGGTTTACGGGTACTCTGCCTGAGGGATTCATTGCGACCTTTAGTTTCTTAGTACCGCGGGTTGCGGTACTGTTGTGTATTATTTTGGAAGCCCCAAGTCTGTATATGTTAGTCTGCCTCTACGTAGAGAATAAAGGAGTTATTCAGAAGTTAGCCCTCGTACTTTATAATGTGCCTGGACCGTTAGAGATATAAAAAGAAAGGAAGAACCACATAACATCTTATGTTGAATAAATACATTAAAACCCGTGAGATAATCATTTTTAAGATGTGAAACCTATAATTTCTGTTGTAAAACTTATCCTAAGTAAACATTTGCATGATATTTCAAAGTATTGCTAATAGGTCTTTGATTCTTTAACGTATTAATTATTTCTGTTCTTGTATGTAAAAAAAAAACTATCTTATACGAAAGTATAACAAGAATTTTAATTTAGCAACATGTATGATATGTATATTTAAGTTATCAAAAAAGGAAATTATATGCTCTTATTTAAATTAAGTTAATATTTGGCTGTTTACGTAGTCTATGTTGATATGCAGAAACTATTCCAATTTAGGTAGGATTTATAAACATCTTATGTTAAATAAATATCTTAAAACCTGTGCAATAATCTCTGGAATTTAACATTATATCACAATTTAGGTAATCGCTGAAAGCATGTAAGGTTTAAAATCATATATTAATAGTCTACATTTCTGGATAAGATATAATATTTAGGATTAAAACTTGTAAATTTTATCTTTCAAGTCTTTATGTCTATAAAATGTTTTTAATTTTAGTAAGCGTCTTAACTTATAATATAGTTTCAAAGTTGTAAAAGTGCTTATGGTTTGAAATATATTCAAAACTGTACATAAACTATATAAAGATACTTAAATTGCTACATATATTTTTAAGTTTCAGGTTCTAGATGGTAATTGTATAATTTAAAGTCTTCATGTTTGCACATACCCCTACTGTTGTAGGATTCAAACCGTGATCCATTTACTTCTAAAATGAACTCTTGTAAATATCTTCTAAACATAATAAAGTCTGTATTATTTCAGATAATGTAAGAATCTTCTCTATTAACATCGCGAGACAAATTTGATACCTTCTCTTGCAGATTTAATAGTATGGATTGTTATGGTATGTATATTTAATTTAAAGAATTATCTAGATTGAATCATATTTTAGTTTTTATTTCTAATATTAAAAGGAAAAAATAACCCTACTGGGGAATTCACGCTTTGTTTAAATAATTTTATGTCTAAAAATATCCCTTGTTAGCTTTCATGGAATGTTTTTCAAGGTAAGATCAAATAATAATTTTTTCTATACTAAATGTTACAATGGTTTCAAAGCTCTATCTAAATTATATTATACTGCAAAGTAATATTCTTAAGAAAAATTAAAGATATTTTAAACTTAACGCTTGTCGTAAATAATTTCATGTGTAAAAATATCCCTTGTTAGCTTTTATGGAATGTTTTTTTTCGAAGTTCAAATAATATTTCTCGTTTTTTTCACACTAGTATGGAATGTTCTGTAATAGATACTTTTTTCCAAACTATTAAGTTGTTAATATGCTTTAAGTTTAAAAACCTAATAAAAAAATTTAAAGTAAAAGAAAAAAATATTCGTTTTAGCCTATCTATGTAAAAATTTATTATTATTTTGTATTATTTAGCAAATGTATCTATGTAAAATTATATATCACGTTAAAAAACATAGCAAAACAATTTTAAAGTCCTGAAAATAAGCCCTTTTTTTAACTTCTAAGTTGTTTATGTATTTTAAGTTAGAATTCGACTAAAAATATTTAAAGTTTTGAAAAATATACTCAAAACCTTGTATTAAATTTTCTAAGTTTCATTTTTAAACAATAGATGACGTTATATTTATTTTTGATAATTAATTCTAGTAAATTCATTAAAATATTCTCTCTGTTATAGAATATAATTCACTGAACTTTCGATGATCCATAGCGTAACGGTATTACGTCGCTAAAAGTGGTCAGGTAATATTTCCTTAACGGGTTCAATTCCCATTGAAAATACTTTTAAAAAAATTTCCAAGTCCCAAAATCTAGTTCCATGTTTTGCCAGCAGATGGCAGCACCAGCTCAAAGCTGCTCCTTGTAAAAAATTTAGTTCCCTATTTAACCGATAGGTGGCGCTCCGCAGAGCACCTACTCACTCCAAGATTCTGCTCAACCACAAGGTTCCAGGTTTTCCCGCTAGGGGGCGATAGCAGCGCTGCCCTCTCCTGATTGGTCCAAATCGACCGCCAGGTGGCTAGCTGCGCTCTGATTGGTCCACGTCACTCAGTTAGCTCCGCCCACTTTAAGCCCCTCCCCCATAATCCTGGCGTAGAACTGTCATTTTTATACTACTTCTCTTTACACTGACATGTGTTTATTTAACATAAAATATTTATAAGTACAATTTATAGTAGATCGAAAGACAGTGCACATTTCTTCTGCAGAAAAAGCTGATAAACAGGTAAATCTTGGTTATAAAATTACCTGCAAGTTCGCAGTTCTGGTCTAATTAAGTGAGGGGTGGGTGGGTGAGATGTACCGGTATTTAGGGGCCCGGACCCCTCAGTTGCCCAGGGGCCCGAGAATCCTGTCACCGGGCCTGTTTTGGTTTAACAACATAAAGTATGAGTGGATCAAGACAGCACATTTGCACTTATCCATATTTTTTGTTGCGCCATCTCTTGTTTAAATATGCAACTAGTTTTCATTATAAATATAATATAATAATTGCATTCAATCTTTATTTAAATATAAGTACTGTAAATATTCCAATAGTATATGTCTGTATTACATTTTTTCTTGGGGGGGGGGACGAAATATTTTAATTTGTTCAAGGAGGCCTTGATATCCATAAATTTGTAAAGTTTTAGGATAATTTAACAATTTTTTATTTGGAGTTATAATATGAATACAGTTAGTTGTAATTTTAATTCTAAGCTTTAGCTGTGTGAGAAAGTTTTCACTCGTCATTTCACTTTGAAAAGGCATTTGAAAGAAAATTTTAACCTATGTGTAATAAAAGAGATTTTAAGGTACGTGCCTACCTTTTGGGCACTCTTTTTGAAAAATGTGAAATTTTTATGAAACACATGTTTTTAGTTAAAACAGGGAACAAAACTATGGATTAAAAAAAATTATTGTAATTTTGATTAACTTTTTAAATTTAGGCAATATTTAGTCTAATTTTAGTAAAAATTATCGCTCATGCCAAACCTTCTATAACAAAATCTAACCAATATATTTCACTTTTTTTCAACAATATATTAGTAAATCACTTATCTATGTTATGAAGCAAAATATTAGCAATACCTCTTAAATTTACTAAAATATACCAAATTTTGTGTACACAACATGGTTTTCTTCAAAAAAAATTTAGAAATTTTTCAATAAAAATAGCTCTTAAATTAATCTATATATATAAAACAGTTCCGTAACTGACTCACTCACTGACTGACTGACTGACTGACATACAACGCACAGACCAAACCGCTGGACCTAAAGAGCTGAAATTTTGTATGGCGATTCTTCTTATAGTGTAGGGGTGCACTAAGAAAGATTTTTGAAAAATTCTTAGATTTTGTAAAATTAAATATTTAAGCTGTTTTAGTAACTTTCTTGAAGTTTGTATTTAAAATAATAATTTGAGGGTTAAGAAATTTATACGAGAAGGATCATAAAAATTCTTTTAAAACGAAATCTTTTTCGAACCTTTACCTCCACTCTCAGATTTTTTGTGAATTTTTAAAGATCAAATTTTAAAATTTAATTTATTAAATGCTGATCACGTGATTTCTTTTTCTGGTACTTTAAATAAATTTATCGTCACGTCCATAACAATAGACAAAAAAATATACAAAAAAATATTTATATTATACTAAAAAAAATGTTTCCCTTGCTAATGCGGCAGACGTTGGACATTATCCAAAAAAATATTAAAATACAGTAAAAGATATGTTCCTCAAACTGTACTATATTCTTTAGTATGTCCTATTAGATTTAATTTGAATATTTTCTTCTACATTATTTTGTCTATAAAAATATCTCTTACTTTTTTTTATAAATATATATATATTTTTTTACATCATTTGTATACATTGATCGTCGTATTGTACATATCTTTATATATATATTTCTTCTGTCCGCGTGTATGTCACTGAACTCCTCCTAAACGGCTGGACTGATTTTTATGAAATTTTGTGTGTGCTATTAAGTTGATTCGAGAATGGTTTACATTCACAATAAGACACACCTAGCACCCTAGGGGGGCAGGGGGCACATGTAAAAATAATCGAAAACGACTGATATCGCTGTCGAATCCATAGTTTTTGGGGTCGCTGAGATTAATAGTGACACTCCCGATGTCGTTTAAATGCAAGTTCAGCCCCCCCCATTAGCATAGGTGGGGGGGGGTGAGGGGGGAATTTAAAATCTCCAAAATGACCGAGAGTAGTGTCGAATCCATAGTTTTCGGGGTCGCTGAGATTAATGGTGACACTCCCGATGTCGTTTAAGTGCAAGTTCAGCCCCCCCATTACCATAGGGGGGGTGAGGGAGGGAAGAAGGGGAATATAAAATCTCCAAATTGACCGATAGTAGTGTCGAATCCATTTTTTTCGGGATCGCTGAGAGGAACAGGGGCAATCCTAATGCCGTTCTAGTGAGAGTTCAGAACACCCACCCACCCCCATCAGCGTTGGAGGGGAGGCGGGGGGGGATAAAAAATCTCCAAATTGACCGATAGTAGTGTCGAAACCATTTTTTTCGGGATCGCTGAGAGGAACAGGGGCAATCCCAATGCCGTTCTAGTGAGAGTTCAGCACCCCCCCCCCCCATCAGAGTTGGAGGGGGGGAATATAAAATCTCCAAAACGACCGAGAGTAGTGTAGAATCCATAGTTTTCGGGGTCGCTGAGATTAATGGTGACACTTCCGATGTCGTTTAATTGCAAGTTCAGCCCCCCCCCCATTACCATGGGGGGGTGAGGGGGAGAAGAAGGGGATTATAAAAGTTCCAAATTGACCGATAGTAGTGTCGAATCCATTTTTTTCGGGATCGTTGAGAGGAACAGGGGCAATCCCAGTGCCGTTTAAGTGAGTCAGCACACCCCCCCCCCCCATCAGCGTTGGAGGGGAGGCGGGGGAGGGAGGTAAAATGCCCAAAATGACCGAGAATAGTGTCGAATGCATAGTTTTTGGGGTCACTGGAGACGAATAGTGACACAACTGATGCCGTTTAAGTGCAAGTTCAGCCCCCCCCCATCCGCATTGGGGGAGAAGGGGGAAAGGGGAAAAATGAACTGTCCAAATGGGGGGGGGGTGAGGGAGGAATATAAAATCTCCAAAATGACCGAGAGTAGTGTCAAATCCATTGTTTTCGGAGTCACTGAGATTAATATAGGAAACTAAAACTGTTGTTTATAATCAAGTTTTGAGTTAAATAATAGAGTGAATTTGTAATTTTATTTTATCATTTGTATACTGTACATATACTTTTAAATTCCTTTAAATAAAATTACTTAGATTTTACACTATAGGTAGAATTCATTCATTTTCCTGTGTAGTAAAAAATTGAGATTAATAAATACCTGGGCAACGCCGGGTAAACAGCTAGTATATATATATATATATATATATATATATATATATATATATATATATATATATATATATATATATATATATATATACAGTGGAATCTCGATCTATCGTTTTTCAAGGGACCGATTGAAATGAACGATAAATGCGGGAAAACGATAGATGCGGAAACATAACAAAGCAATATGATCGTTGTGACTGGTTAAAATGAACGACACGTACGGGAAAACGATGGATCCGAAAACGATCTGTCGAGATTCCACTGTATATATATATATATATATATATATATATATATATATATATATATATATATATATATATAAGGGTTTTATTAAGGATACAACCACGAAGATTGATAAGCATATGTGTGAAATTAAAAAATATGATTAAAAAATTATTGATTTCATTGCTGATGCTAAAGATTCTACTGAAGAATTAGTTTCTGCCGAAATGGAAGAATGCGAAAAATATTCTGATGATTACATAACAATTAGACGGGTATAAGTATGATATCTCCCCCCAGGAGATTTCTTGCCAAATCTGGCCCCCTTTGTTTTGGTTATAGGGTTGCCGATTTTTGCTTGGTGTTGCCAATTGGTGTTGCCAATTTGTGTTTTTGTTGCTTTTAGGATTTTGTTGTTGCCAGATTTGGTTTTCTCTCGTGTTTTGTGCCATATATAGGCGCCGTGAATGGTTTTTTACGTTCTTTAGTGCAGTAATATTATGTAGTGGCAATAGTTTTCGAATTATGCGTTTCACATTTGAATTTTGCCATTTCATCTTCGTGCGCTAGCAAGCAGCGTGGATACAAATCAATCTGGTTGTATATTCCAATTTATTTTTGTTCTTTTATTCTTTTATTCTTTTTGTTCTTTTATTCATTATGCCTGCAGTATTTAGTGTAATTGAGAAATATCAGGGAATTTTAGTGTCTTAAATAGAGGCGAATTCTAATGGTAATTCTAGTTTTTCAGGAGGGAGACCAACAGTAGGAAAATCGGGGATAGTTAACAATATTTTTTTATTTCATTTGTTTCAGGATGCACAGTTGCTATTTAATTTTTTGATGGAGGTTGGGTTGTTAAAGAGCGCGAATTGCAAAAAATGTGGGTCAGCGATGAGGATTAAAGTTAAAAGTTCTTATTCTGATGGTTTTATATTTGTTTGTAGGAAAATTATTCGGGGAAAGCAATGTAACACTGAGAAATCTATTCGGCATGGTTCGTGGTTTTCTAATTCTAAATTAAAGTTATTTGAGGTTTTATATATTACTTACAGTGGCTCTCAAAAGTGTTCGTACACTTACGATTTTCAATGAAATAGGGGTCTATCCATTAATTAAAATGAATATTTCAGAATGGGTATTTAATAATAAGATCTATAATCTATTCTTAACAAAACTACATGAAATATTTTTAAAAACATAGTAAAACTTTATTTTTAAGAAACCAATAATCAAAAAGTAGCAAAAACTTTATCTCACAAAAGTCATCGTACACTTGTAAAAAATCTCTACATATTAGTAAATATTCTAATTTTTCGTTAAATTAATATTTAGGATATCCTTTAGCATCCACAACAGCTTTTAAACGTCTGGGAATAGATTGCACTAGTTCTTTTGTAATTTCTGCATCAATGTTCATCCATTCTTCCATCATAATTGTTTTTAGTTCGCTTTTCGTGTGAATGTCGTGTTTTCGTACTTGAACCTCCAGTTTTCTCCAAATATGTTCTATTGAGTTTAAATCTGGCGATTGAGGTGATGTTTTCAAAACTTGTGGACAGTTATAGAGACACCAGAGGCAGACGTCGAGAGCCGTGTGCTTAGGATCGTTATCTTGATAAAAAACAAAGTTGTTTCCAATACCCAAATTTTGGGCTGATAATTTTAAATTGTCTCTTAAAATAGTTATATAAACAGCATGATTCATTATGCCATCAATAAATACTAAATTACCTAGTCCTGATGCTGACATGCACCCCCACACAAAAACACCTCCACCGGCATGCGTCCTTAAATTTTCTACGGGCAGAACGCCCATGTAATCCATCTGCTCTGAGAACTCGTCTAACAGTTCCAGTTCGAACAGTTTTGAATTTATTAATGAGACTGTTTAGGATTATATTGAATTGTCTTCCGAGAAAGTAGGGGGGAGGGTAAGGTCGTCGAAACTGATGAGTCGAAATTTGGGAAACGCAAGTATCATAAGGGACATAGGGTTGAGGGCCATTGGGTGTTTAGAGGGGTTCCGGGAGGGTTTTTTTTAGTTGCTGTGCATTATAGGACTCAGGAGACTTTGTTGGGGGTTATAAATGATTGAATATTGCCAGGGACTTCAGTGTATTCCGATTGTTGGAAGATTTACGACTGTCTCGAGCAGGAGGGATTTGATCACCTTAAAGCAGCCGTACTCAACCTTTTTTCTATCGGGCCGCATGCACATGTTTGCTACGTTACGCGGGCCGCAGCATAGTACACTATACATCACAATATAAATAATGATGTAATAAATAAAACTCGAAACCTAAATGTATTCAAAAGATTATTTAAAAATGAGTGGGTTCTTTTATGCTGAAACAAACTTTTGACTACTTTAGACAAATTAGGTTTATACTTGCTACATGCTACTCTCAATACGTCATGAAGGTAACAACCAATAAGTCGATTTTTATACCCGTTCTTCCCATATTTCATTTTGGAATTCCATGATTCACAAAGATACGCGGATATGATCAACGTGAGCAGCAGGTGGCACATTTTGTACAGTTTCGTATTTTTCAATTATTCATTTCCAAAATTATGTTTAGAGAAGCACCTGCCGGAAAATGAGTGTCTCGGGCCACAAAATCAAGCTTGGTGGGCCGCATTCAGCCCACGGGCCGCACGTTGAGTACTCCTGCCTTAAAGGAAACCATAAGCTTACATTCGTTGACCCCGATACGGGTGTCACGCGAATACAATTGAAAGTACGTGGAGGCATGTAAAAGCATCGTTGCCTAAGTACAGTCGTAAGGCAGATTTTAAATTCTACCTAGCGATGTACATGTTTCGGAAATCCTGTTTAGCGGCAAATGTAGAATGTTTTAATAAATTTATTAAAATCTTTTCGGGGATTAATTAATTGGGAGGAGTACAAAATTTCAGTGTAGATACTTTTTTTAAATTCTATTGTCAACACGTATTTTTTCTATTGTATTTGTGGTTTAATTTATGTTTTATCAAGAAATATATATTTAACCAAGATGTATTTTATGTTTATTTAAATGAATTATTATTATTTGCATTATACTGACTTTTTTTAGCGGGGGTGGGCGGCAGCCCCACCTAACAAATTTATTATTATTTTTCAGCTTTTATTTTTTGTATTTATGTGTTTTTTGTGCTTTTCTGTGGTTGTACAGTTTAAAAAATGCGTATTTTTGGGACTTTCCGGAATTTCCCGTTCTAAAAACACGCGTTCTACTTGGCGACAAAAAAAAAAATCTCCCAATGGGGAGGGGGGTATACAATACTAGTTCGTGACGTTCTAAACGTTCTAAACGTTTAATGAAACATTTGGTCTCAGAGATTTTAAGTAGTGACAGATCAGTTGTAAAAAATATAAATCAGAATGAGTCATTAAGTATTTCAAAAAATCCACGAGGACGCTGAGATCGAGGATTGCGACAAATTCCGGTATCTTTTGCAATCCGTGCAGCCGGATATTTCGCGCTAGAGAACTTTTGGAAAATTTTCCAATCACATCTGATAATTATCCCAAAGCCGTATCAGCGTTTCAAGAGAGATTCTTGGAATCAGGAACTTTTAGTAGAAGTTTATGTCAGAGAATTTTTGAAGTTAATTATCGCTAATGTTCAGTCCAATAGCAAAGACAAACTTCCACTTCCCGATTTGTTTACCAAAGTTGACGCTTTTTTAAGGCCGTTGGAATCTTTGGGCTTGAAGTCCAAGAATAATTCTGCCTGGTTGTACCCGATGGTAGAATCGAGCCTGTCTGAAGAGATTTTAAAAGCATGGCAGAGATATTCTTTTTTAGGCAGTGGTCATAGTAATGACTCTAATAAATGTAATTTAGATTTGCTTATGAATTTCCTAAGATGCGAAGTCGAAGGGGAAGAACGGCTAAAACTGGCCAGAACAGGGTTTGAGGATAACCATGTTGCCCGTAACAAGGGTACCGGAAAAGAGAAATTTCATAGAAAAGAAACCAGGTTCCCTACTGCTGCAAGTCTGTTTTCAGCTAAAGAGCCAACTTGCATTTTTTGCGAGAAATCACATGAGAACAAAGATTGTATAACAGCTAGATCACTATCTCTCCAATAGAAAACTGAAAGGGTGAGGGAAAAGAATTGCTGTTTGAAGTGCTTAAGAAAGGGTCATCGTGCCAAGACATGCAAAATTTTTGTACGGTGCCATGTATGTTCTAAACCTCATACGGAACTATTTTGTCCAGAATTAGTTAAGAAAAAAATCGGGGGAAAAGAACGCAGCTGCTACTGAAATTGTACAGAGCACTGAAACACAAGAATCATGTTCTAGGGAAATAGCATTGATGACTGTAGAAGTAACAATAAAGGAAAATACTGCTATGAAGGTCAGGGCTCTGTTTGACAGTGGGTCACAAAAGAGTTATATATTGAGGAGAACCGCAAAAGAGATAGGTTTGAAAGCAATTTCCACAGAAAACCTAGCCCATTGTTTGTTTGAAGGCGGCCACATAGAAACTAAGCCACACTGCAAATATAGAGTAAGTTTAAAACCTTCAGATGATAGAAATACAAGTTTAGAGTTTGAATTCCTAGATCAAGAAGTAATTTGTGGGAACTTACCCCGTGTTCCTAAAAAACCCGTAGTTAGGGAGCTGAAGAAACACAAGATCTGGCTGACCGATGTAGGCTCGGGATGCCCTGTAGTCGAGCTCTTAATTGGCAGCGACAATTATGGTCAGTTGTTAACAGGACGTGTTAAACAGTTGCAGCAAGGTCTCACTGCAATAGAAACAAAACTCGGATGGACTGTATGCAGAAAACTGGATGGTCCTGCCCAAACACTTTGTACGAGTGGAACTGCTATGTTAATTAGAAACTTGGCCATAAGAGATATGAAAATACCTGAGCTGTGGAAACTTGAGACCATTGGGATTTTAGATCCGGTTGAAACAGTGTCTAAACAAGAAGAAGAAGAATTAGCTCACGACCATTTCCTCAAAGAAGTAACGAGAAATGATGAAGGCCGCTATTGTGTGAGTCTCCCCTGGGTAAATGACAAAAGGGAAATTCCGTGCAATAGACAAGTCGCTGAAAGGAGATTGATGAGCGTGACACACAAGCTGAAGACTCTGGGTAAATTGGAAGATTACAACCAGGTATTTCAAGAATGGGAAGTGGAAGGCATCATAAGTAAAGTCCCAGATGTTGATCTAAGATTTGCGGGACATTATCAACCTCGCCATCCTGTAATAAAACTTCCGATTTTGTCGATTACCATCAGCCCAGTTTTCGATACGTCGCGCAAATTGGGAAGAATGCCCTCGTTAAACGACTGCCTTTTTAAAGGGCCCAATTTGATTTTCCTTTATATTAAGATTTAGAGAGAAGCCGGTTGCTGTCATTGCTGATATTCGTCGTGCCCTTCTTCAAATTGAGGTGAACGAACATGACCGCCAGTTTTTGAGGTTTCTGTGGTGGGAGAAGCCGAAGAAGATACAAGTATATCATCATAATAGAGTTATTTTCAGGGTCACATGTAGTCCATTTGTAAGGTACACACAAGATTCGATTCACAAGAATCGAACTTTTGAGTGAATGAATTAAAGAAGCTGCTTGAAATATGCTAATTTCGGCATACGCGCTTAGTATAAATACCATGCAGCGTCATTAATGAAAGAAGGTGGTTAGGGTTGAAGAAGGTTGTTAAAATTGATAGATAAGCGACAGGGAGCTACGAGGTATGCAGCTCCTGTACTATCCTGAGCTAGTGCTTAGGGGGCCCAAAGTTTACCTGGCAGAATTGCTGGTTTGACTTACTGTTTGTGAGTATTGAAAATATATTGTTCTTGAAAGCTGTATTTATATATTCCGTACAAGTAGTACGTATGCTTATTACTGTAAAAGCAAATTCTATATGTGCAACGAATTCAATAAACATTGTTTCATGTATAAACTGTGTTTGTATGAAAATCATTTAGAGTACCACTTCAAATTATATACACCCAAGTCTGGGTAGAAGTGAAGTACATACCCTATACATTTCTACTTGGGGCAGTTATAAAGTTCCATTTATCCAACGCTTCAGAAAAGCAAAACCAGATTTCTTCAAAACTCGCTAAATCCTTTTATATAGATAATCTGGTTACTTCAATAGATAACATTAGCGAGCTGAAAGAATTCGTTGTGAAATCAACAGATCTTATGGAAGAAGCCAAAATGACTTTATGGATGTGTGAATATGGCCTATTAGAAAAAAAAGGAGTTTTTAGATGGGGAAAACTAACTTAAAGAAAACCCCCAAAATACCGTTCCAGTACTAGGTCTTCTGTGGGATAAAAGGGAAGATTGCTTAATGATTAATACCAAATTTGATAAGAAAATAGAAAACTTGTCGAAACTACACATTTTGTCTTTAGTGTAAGGAATCTTCGATCCCATTGGTTTCATGGCCCCGGCGTTGTTACCGGGTAAATTAATGGTGCAAGAAGCTTGGTCCACAAAAACAGATTGGGATACTTCTCTTCCCGATAAAATTCAAAGGGATTTCAAAAAATGGTATGATGAATTAAAAAATTTATCTCGTGTTTAGATTCCAAGACGAGTAGGCGACGATGAGAAACAAAGTTGGTCACTACACACGTTCTGTGATGCCAGCCAAAAGGCCTTTGCTACCGTTATCTTCCTTCGTTGTGAAGACGGAAAGCAAATTCCTGTGCAACTCTTAAGTGCAAAGGCCCATCTCTCACCAAAGAAGAACGTGACTATACCACGTCTAGAGCTTCTTGCTTGTGTTCTAGGAGCACGATTGGCAGATTACATCCAGACGTCCTTAGCTTTAAATGCAGCTCCAACCCGTTATTGGACTGATTCTTTGACGGTAATTGCGTGGATACGAAGAAACAGTCAAAGGGGTACATTTGTAGGGAATAGAACAAGAGAGATTTGTAAGCTCAACGAAGTTCATCAATGGTTTTGTATACTGGGTCACCTCAACCCTGTCGATTTACCTTCTTGTGGTTCCCATCCTCAACAATTCGTGAAAAGCAAATGGTGAGAGGGACCATATTGGTTAAGAATGTCAGAAGATGAATGGCTCAGGATAGAAACAACCCCACAGGAGGAACTTGTAAATGCCGAGAGAAGAAAAACTGTGGCTCCGACTTTTGATTGCAGTTACGAAACTCCTTTCATGGATTTCACAAGAATTTCACGATTTTCAAAATTCATCAATGTTATATGTTGGGTTAAAAGATTTATTTCGAAGTGCAAGAACCGAACATATGGTTTCCCCAAAGAATTAGCTGCAACAGAAAAGGAAGAAGCAGAGAATTTTCTCTGGCTAACGATTCAGAGAGAAAATTCTGGGGATATAAAAGATTCTGTGAAAGGACTACTTGTTGCTATGGACCAAAAATAACATCATTCGTGTCAAAACAAAAATTTTGGATCGAGATGAGTTCAATTTTCGTTATCCTATATTGTTGCCCTCCAAACATCATGTTGCCTCATGTTTGATACGAGATTGTCATCTAAAGAATTGTCACGCTGGACCCCAGATTATAAGATCCTTGTTGAGGGAGAAATTTTGGATCATATCTTCGAAACGAAACATCAAGAGTGTGCTATCGAAGTGCGTCAAATGTAAAAGATTTTCTGCGAAAGCTAATGACACCTTTCCATTCATTTTCCATTAGACAGAGACTCAAGAACTTTTGAAGTTGTGGGTATAGACCTATGCGGCCCGCTCTTTCTTAAAGGAAAAACCAAAGCTTGGATTGTACTTTTCACATGTGCCGTCTACAGGGCGATACATTTAGAATTGGTGACAAGTCTATCGACAGAAGCCTTTATCCAGTCTTTAAGAAGATTCATAGTGAGGAGAGGAAGACCCATCACCATATACATGGATAACGGAACTAATTTTACAGGTACTAACAACATCTTGGACCTACATTGGGGTAAAATAGAAACTTCTGAAGATCTTGTACCACTGAAGTGGAAATTTATACCACCAACAGAGGCGTGGTGGGGCGACTGATGAGAGCGTCTGATTCGATCCCTCAAAGCACTCTTAATCAGAATTTTAGGTCTCTCATCTGTGAATTTCGAAGAGTTGACAACAATTTTGTGTGACGTAGAAGCTACAGTGAACAGCAGGCCACTGACTTGTGTCACTCACCAAAGTAATGGCTTTCTTCCTTTAAATCCCTCGATGTTTATCCAAGACATAGCTGAAGTGGGAGTACCTGATCTAGACAAAATTGATTCTAGTAAACTTCAAGCAAGGTACAAAATCTGCCAGACCCTACGAAAGGAACTTCGAAGAAGTTTCAGGAAGGAGTATCTGTCTGAGCTAGTTCAGAAGTCAAAAGAGTTTGGACAGGCTATGCAGACAGGCGACATCGTGTTGGTCGAAAGTATTAACCAGAAAAGAGTTACTTGGCCTTTAGGCTGAATGATGAAACTTTTGCCCAGCCGTGACCGATGTGCTCGTGTGGCCGAGGTTAAGACTGCTTCGGGGACTTAATCCGTCCACTTCGAAAACTTTATCCTCTTGAAATTTCAAGCCGAGAGGACCCAATTCTGCAAGCCGTGACTGAAGTGAGAACCAGTAGTGGTAGATTGGTGAAACTTCCTAATGAAGGACAAGCTCACAGTTGAACATTTATTTATTTATTTTTATTTTTGAGAATATCTACTTTTTAGATGTCACCCCTTTTTTCTTTTGGAAGATATCTACCATTTTGCTGTTATTGTAGTTGTTAGAATTTTGGCGTGTGGTATGAAGTTTTCTGTAAATAAAATTCTTCTGAGTTATATACGTAGGAAAATGTATTTTCTTCGGTGTTGCTGAAGTTCTTAAGTACAAAGTATTATTTCTTTTGAGAAGATGGAATGCATGAAAGCACAGAAGTTATTATTTCGTTGTTGTGTTCGTTAGTTATTATTTTGATTCATTTCATTCTAAAGGAATGGCGAATTTCTCGAACCGGGTGTGTTTTCAACGGTGTTGAGTAGATTTAGACACACTTTCTTTATGTTTTGGTTTAACGACATAAAGATTATTTTAGTTAAGACTAGCTGAAGTACCTGGCGCTGTCCAGGATTTTAAAATTGTTTGTTTACCAAAATCAATTTAAAAACTGAACACAGTATAAATAACATAAAAAAATCATGCGAAATGTTATACACATGAATAAAAAGAAAACCCAATATAAAAATTATATAAATTTATAATAAACTCCTCAGAATTCAACTAGATTCATCATTGGATAAAAAAAACTGAAATTACAGGTTTAGACGAATTTTCCAATAGAACAATGAAATGAGCACGGAATAAATAACATAGTATAAAAAACATGCGAAATGTTATACACATCATTAAAAGGAAAACTCAGCATAAAAATATATACATTTATAATAAATTCCTCAGAATTTAGCTAGCTTCAGCCTTTCATCATTGTAGCACTAAAAGCTAAAAAGGAAAAATGTCTAATTTTCTTTTGGCCTTGTGAACTCTGCATAAAAAGTTAAACACAGTATAAATAACAGTATTATAAAAGCATTGGAAATGTTATACACATCAATAATATGAAAACCCAATATAAAACAAAATAAATTTATAGTAAATTCCTCATAATTCAGCTAGATTCATCCTGGCATCATTGCAACAAATAATAAAAAAAGGCTGAAGTTACAGGTTTAGCAGAATTTTCCAATAGAACCATGAAATGACTCTCAGCAATTACTGAATTGTAAAGAAAAGCTGCAAATCTAATTCTTTGATTGGCCGATAATATTTTATTCCTTGTATATCCACGAAATCTAGCACGTTTATTTTTGGTGGCATTTTAGTTTTTCCATTTTATGGATAAATGTAAAACCATATGAAAATAACTATCGCTCATGAAACTAACGTTCCGCAGACGATATAAAGATAATAATATGTGTTATAAAGATAATACAAAGATAATAATTGTTGGCTCAGTGTGGTAGGATATCATTAATTATAACGCACAGAGAAGAAAGAGAACATAGCCATTTATTAATCACCTGAATTGTGAAAGCAAGTATACAACAATAGCATAGTAACCAGTGTTGCCACACGCCATACAATAAGTAGTGACATTAGCGAAACGATAATACATAGAGGAATTGAATGATGACTTTAACACCCCCACTTCATGAAAGTCCAAATGTCCTACAGCATTTTTCAAGTTGGTCAATGGTGATGGGTTTCGTCAACGCGTCAGCAGCAGTGTCCTTTGATTCTACAGGAATTACTTTTGTCAGTCTTTCCTCAATCTTTTCTCTAACGAAATGATGGTGGATGTATATATGCTTAGACCTGTAAGACAAGATTAGGTTCGAGCTGATCTTAACCGCTTCGCGGTTGTCACAATAGACGTCTGTGCAATCCCACCTCTCACCAGTCACCCCTTGTTTTAGCTGTCTCAACCAAGTTACCTCTTGAGTTGCAGCACTTAGGTCATGTATTCTGCTTCGGTCGAGGAAAGTGCAACCGTTGGGTGTTTCTTTAAATTCCATGAAATGGCACATTTGGATTGACATATTACATATCGTGGTCGTGGAGCGACGCGACGATCAGTTTGGTCATTTCCCCAGTCGGAGTCCGAGAATTCTTGCATATCCCCTTCTTTATGGAAATGTAGTCTCTTTGATGCAGTTCCCTTCAAGTATCTAAATATCCTTTTAACAGCGTTCCAGTGGGCTGATCCGGGGTTATTTGCAAATCAACTAACAACTCCAACCGCGTATGCTATGTCAGGACGTGTTCCCTATGATGCAGATAGAAGGTTTACAACAGCCTCTCTGTATGGAATGTTCATCATTTCTTTCCTTTCATCATTATTGCTCGGTGACATTTCTTTCGTTAAGATTTGTCCTGAAACATAGGGGATTTTCGTTGGGTGACAGTCTTGCATGTTAAATTTTGAAAGCATTTTCTTCGGTGTAAGTAGATTGATCAAGGGTCGTTATACCATTTTTACGATCACGAGTGATCCTCATACCTAGAATTTGATGGGCCTCTCTAAGATCTTTCCTTTTGAAGCTTTGTTTCAAGCATCTTTTTATTTATTTATTTATTTGTTTTCTCGACGATTGTTTGAAAGGATCAGGAGATTATCTACATAGACTGCGGTGATCAGGATGGTTTCACCTTCATGCTTCCAGGAGATGCACGGATCATATTTTGATCGCTTAAGGGGACAAGGGACCTTCCACCTCGATTTTGTTAAATTTTCAATATTTTACTCTTATGTACAAAATGAGAATAATTAATATAATTTTCTACTACAATGAAGGTGCTTAGAATTTACAAATAAGTATTTTGTTGAAGAATAAGACCTGTGTTTCAAAAAATTCTTCAAAAATGCTAGATTATTTCAAAATGCTCCATGATCATTCATTTTCATATGATTTCTTCAAAATTTCTCAGGATTGTCAAATGAAGTTTTTACCACGAAACTGTGCATCATTCTTTGAAACCAAAAATATTTCAAAAATTCAAAAACCATGAAATAAAGCAAAAATATTTAAAAAATAACAAGTAGAATAAAATATAATTGTTTATGGCTTTAGATTCATATATAAAAAATCTATACACAGTTATGTTTATATATACAGAGGCTGTTCGCACATTTTTTAGACGATTTTGGTAAGCGGTAATAAAAAAGCGTTTGCTGCAAAAGAAATAATTGCAATTGTACTATGTTTTTAAAAGTCAAAATTATCGTCTACGGCTTGAAAGTTTTGTTTTTATTCAAAATGGCGTTTTTAACAAAGCAGTGGTTCGAAGGCTACATTTATGCTCTTTCCGAAGAGAAATGTGCATACTCCGTTATCCAAAAACGATGTGAGAGTCATGGTTTTGTGATATCTAAAGCGTCGATAGGTAATATCGTCAACAAGAAAGGAAAAAAACGTCAAATTGGAGCTTCAAGTGGGACAAAAATTCCAAACAAGTATCGAAGGAAAAAACGGACATCTTCGACTATTGCAAAGGTACGTTGTTTAATGTTAAAAGAAAATCCCCCTAGTCAAAGGACGGTTGCAAAATCATTAAAATGCTCGGTGTCCACTGTAAACAAAATGATAAACGTTGATTTAAATCTTAAGAAAGCGAAAAAACGCAATGTGCATCGTCTTCTTCCAAATCATATCGCTGAACGCAGGACACGCTGCAGAATTCTATATGAGAAACATTTATCCAAAGAAAAATGGAAAACAACTGTCACAATAGATGAATCATGGGTGTATTTAAATGATTGCAACAAAAAAAGAGCCATTTATTATCATAAAAGGGGAGAAAAAAATTTAAGTACATGGTTCAAAGAATCGAAAGAAAGTTTTTCTAAGGGATTAATGATTGTTGCTGGTTTTTCTTATAATGGCAAGTTAAAAATAAAGATAGTGGAAAAAAATGTCAAGATTAACTCCAAATACTATCAGGAACATATTTTATCGCCAATTTTTCTGAATGAAATAGCATCGCTTTACCCACAGTGCCATCAATCTGTGAGACTCCATCAGGACAAAGCTAGCAGTCACACATCAAAATCCACTGTAAATTTCCTAAAAGAAATGGAACGAAAAACTGGTATCAAGGCCATACCCTTCACTGATATCCCTACTAAATCTCCCGATGTATCACCTATGGATTTTTGTGCTTTAGGACTTTTAAAATCTGCATTATCCAAACGTCGTCCCAAAACCCTTACAGGACTCTGGAAAGCTGTTCAGGAGGAATGGGATAGAATACCTCTTCTGACACTTCAAAAGGCATTATTATAATGGAAATTGCGGTGTCGAAAGATAGTTCAGAATAAGGGATGTCAAATAGAACATTTTAAACACAAGAATTTTATGTAATTTAGTTTTATGAATACAATATACATCGTCTAAAAAATGTGTGAACAGCCTCTGTATACCATAAACTTAGGTAAAAAAATAAGGTTTTGAATGGGTTTAGAATGCACATGGAGCATTTTGAAAAAATATAGCAGTTTTGAAAAACATTTTGAAAAGAAACATTATTCTGAAACAAAATCCTTATTTTGAATTCTAAGGTTCTTCAATGTAGTAAAATAGATTACAAATTATTCTCATTTTGTATATAGAGTTAAAAATTGAAAATTAAAAAATTCGACGTTGTGGGTCCCTTGTCGCCTTAAGACCATTTTCTTCAAACGCTTGACTGAGTTGAAAGTGCCACCATCGGCTTGCTTGTTTTAGTTCGTAGATAGATTTGTTCAAGCGACAAGAACGATGATTAGAGAATTCTTTCTTTGTTCGGTTGTTTCATGTATATCTCCTCATCCAGCTTTGAATGAAGGAAAGCGGTCACAACATCCATCTGATCTAAGTCAAGATCCAAGTTGGTCGCTAAAGATATCATGAAACGGATGGAACTATGTCATTCTGTAGGTGAGAAAGTCTCTTCATAGTCGATGCCATACTTCTGAGAACATCCTTCTGCTACGAGACGTACCTTGTATCTCTCTATTTCCCCGTTGGCATTATCCTTGGTTTAAAATGCCCATCTACTTTTAATGGCTTTTCTTCCAGGTGGTAAGCCACAATAAGTCCAAGAATTGTTTTCATGGTGAGCTTTAATTTCTTCTCCAAGGACTTCCATTTCTTTGTTTCAGATGACTTCATTGCCTCTTCATACATTTCTGGATCTTCAGCTCGATAGGTATTATAGACAATATAGTCATCGTTGAAGTATTTGTTATTTGGAACTACAGTCCTTTTGGAAGGTCACACATTACATGATTGTTATGTTTCTTCATCTTCGCCTTCGGAATTACCAATGGATTCTTCTTGATTTGCCTTCTGGTGAATTTCTGTTTTCATTTGGTTTCATTTGGTTCATTCTGTTTCATTTGGTTTAGAGCGCTACGGTCAATGCTACACGAAGGCTAATTAGACCGAGACCTACTGCTTAAAGCCGATACAGAATGGCTACAAACGGCCATGCTAAGAGTGGGATTCGAATCCAGACTTTGGTACCGAATGCTAGCGCCCTAGCCATTCGGCCATCGTCCGGAAATCTCTTTTGGTAGACATCTGGAATGTGCGTCAGGACTTTGCATCCAAATATTCTAAGATGAGAAAGATTAGGTTTCTTTCCAGACCACGCCTCTTCAGGAGACTTCGATTTTACAGCATTTGTGGGTGATCGATTTTTTAAATAAATTGCTGTATTAGCAACCTCTGCCTAATGTTAATTTCCAAGTTCTACGTCTAGTAACATTGTTCTAGCTTTATCGACGAGTGTTATGTTCAAACGCTCGGCAACTCCGTTCTGTTCAGGAGATCTGGGGACTGCTGTCTGATGTCGAATGCCATTCAGTTTCATGTAGTTTCGAAGATCCTTACTCACGTATTCACCACCATTATCGATACGTAGGATTTTGATTCTTTAACCTGTTTCATTCTCCACTAAAGCCTTGAATCCCACAAACTTTTCTTTTACTTCATCTTTGGTCTTAAGAAAGTACACAAATGATTTTCGGGAAAAATCATCCTTATATGTGAGAAAGTATCTTGGTACACCAATTGAAGTAGTGGACATTGGTCCAGATAGGTCTGAATATATGAACTCGAGTACAGCTTCTGAACGACTTTTTGATGATTTCGGAAAGGTGATCTACTCTGTTTACCTTTAACACAGGTGGAGCAGATATTTTGAGGATCAGACTCATATGAAACTCCAGTGAACATGTTGGTGAATAAAATTTGCATATGACGTCTATTTAAATGGCCCATACGGCTATTCCAGACATCGTGAGAATTTAATATATGAGTAATGAATGTGTTTGCTATGGTTTGTAAAACATCCAATACACTCAAGAGCCAAAACATGACCACCTGTCAATAACGAGTTGGCCCACCTTTGGCGAGCAACACAGCTTCAACCCGCCTTGGCATGGATGCCAGAAGTCCTTGGTAGATGGCCGGAGACAGATTGTACCAGATGTTTAAGCAACGGTCACGCAAATCGGAGATATTGCGAATTGGTGGTCTTTGAACTCTGAGCTGTCGTCCCATGACATCCCAAATGTGTTCTATTGGATTGAGATCCGATGAGTTAGGCGGCCAGGACATTAACTGGAATTCAGCATCATGTTCCTGGAACCACTCCAACACAATTTTAGCCTTGTGACACGGGGCGTTGTCCTGTTGGAACATTCCATTTCCAGCTGGAAAAACAGAGGCCATGTAAGGGTGCAACTGGTCCGCAATGATGTTCAGATACCCTGTAGCATTCATGGTCTGCTCTACCACAACCACGGGTCCCAGAGACGCCCAAGAGAACGTCCCCCAAAGCATAATACCGCCACCTCCGGCCTGTGTATGACCTACTGTACATTGAGGGAGCAACAGTTCGCCTGGAAGACGGCGTATCCTGACACGGCCATCGGCGTGATGAATGACAAACCGTGATTCATCAGACCAGGCAACGAGGCCCACTGATCCATGGACCAGTCGCGATGCTCCCGGGCCCAGCGCAGGTGCAGTTGGCGATGACGCTTGGTCAGTAAAGGCACACGAGTGGGACGTTTGCTGCGTAGCCCCATATCCAACAGTGTCCGCTGAACAGTGTGCTGCGATACTATTCTACTTGGCCCTGCATTGTATTGGGCTGTCAACTGAGCCACTGTCTGGCTCCGGTTTTGCTTCACCATGCGAGACAGTCTCCGACGACCTTTTTCTTTGATAGCGTGTGGACGTCCAACACCATGTCGTCTACTGCTGGTTTCACCGTCATTCATCCACTTTGCATAAGTACTAACAACTGTAGGTCATGAACAACCCACGAGTCGTGCAGTTTCGGAAATACTTGTTCCGAGCCTTCAAGCCATTACAATCTGCCCTCTATCAAAGTCGCTTAGATCCGCAGCCTTTCCCATCACACACAGAAGTGAAAGAATGATTCTTCAGACTCTCCAGCAGCAGTTAAATACCACTTCCACCTGATCACGTGCCTTCCACGTCATCCAGGCGAATTCATTGTAAAATGTAGGGGTAGTCATAATGTTTTGGCTCTTGAGTGTATATACAGACCATTAGTTTCTGATGCGGTTGCAAAAATATCCTTCTGGGGAATTTTGACTTTTGATTCACTTATTATACAGCTTTCAGAAATTGCAAAGAAATTATTTTGCTCTCCATTTCACGAAATGCATGTGAATTGGAGAGCAGATTTGTTGTCAAGTCAGGAGCGTGGATAATGTCCTTAGCCATAACAGTGAAATTGTTTGATAATTTTAAAGCGACGTTACCAATTCCAGTGGCAGGTACGGTGTTGCCATTGGCGACAATTATGGCTCGATTTTCTTCTGGTCTAAAATCTGCCAACCAGTCGTTTCTTGGTGTCATGTGATTGTTACATCCTGAGTCTAAATACTAATCTTTAGACTTTTCACAGTTATCTGAGGCAGCAAATAAACTGGCAGGCTGGTCTTTATTTTCTGTTTTAATTGTCGCCTTATTTTTCCGTGGTTTAGGACATGCCAAACTGATATGTTCGAGTTGATTGCAGTTGAAACATCTTGGTTTACGGGTATCCTTAATCTTCGGCTTCTGCATGCTTTTGTGCGTATATTTTCCATAGAATGCATTATTCGAAGATTTCGATGTCGAGGATAAGTCCCTGACATTTTCTTGCAAAAGCAAATTTTTCACAAATTCAATTGTAATAGGTTGATGAGAGCCTTGAATACCGAGAATCAGTGCCCGAAATCTCTCTGGTAAACCTCCCCAAATTATCCCTCCAATAGTTTCGTTTTCTAAAGGTTTCCCAACATTTTCCAGCTGCTCTGCAATACTTGTTATGTGATCGATGTAAGCTGTCATCAACTGAAATTCATCAAATTTCGTTTGAAATAATGAAGCGTATAATCCAATTCGTCTAACTACACCAGTATCTTCATAGGCTTTTTCAAGAGATAACCAAGCCTCCTTGGCCGTTTTAGCCTTTTTGGGTTTCAGCTGATGAAATATGGATGCTTTATGGATAAATTAATCTTAGCTAACGCTCTCTGATCCAATTCAGCATCGATTTCGGTGCCCCGGGTGTCTCTATGCAATTCCACAATCCAGCATCTACCAGGAAAATTTTCATTACAAATTTCCATTCTGCGTAGTTGCTTCCGTTTAAATGTTTCGATTCGGGTAATCCCCCACTTGATGTGGACACGGGAGTTCTTTTAACATTTAATTGTGTTTGTAATACAGTGGTACCTCCGAAAAGCGGACAGTCACGGGACCAAAAGTTTTGTCCTTTATTAGGAGATGTCCGCTATTGGGGAGGACAACCTTTTTCTTTAAAAAATATGCACTTCTGTTCGACATTTGATTGAAAATTACGGTTGCAATTTTAATTGAAAAGGGAAAATTAATTACGCAAGAAAAGATTAATTATTTAATAATTTACCTTTTAATTGTGTGCTAATCCGTTTACCTTGCTTTAAATAATCCCAAAATACAATAGAAGCTAAATTATTTACAAGGAGCTAAATTATTTTAATTACTACTGAAAAAATCTGTTAACAAAGTTTGATTTCTCTTTTTTTACACAGCAAACCTGTTTTTCAAGGTGAATCTTCATAGGATTTAGATTTGCTAGTTCCTCCGAATCTCCATTGTTCAAAAAGAACTGTTTTAATTGTTCGCCGTATTTCAGTGCTTCCGAATAATCTTTGATTTGGCGATTCCTCATCATCATCCCCAGAAAACCCCAGTGCGTCCCGATGAATGAAATTAGAAACATGCAGGTTTTCTTTCTCGATGGATAAGTCATAGTCGATCTTGACATACTCTTCAACGCTGACATTTGAATCCAAATTGGTTACTAGATCCGCAAGTTCTTTTTCGCTTTTTTCTGTAGTACTGCCAGTTGCCACTTCGCTTGTACTCAAAAATCTCGCCGTCTTAAAACATTTTAGAACACATCTAGGTTCCACCTTTTTAAGGGATGCGTAATTCCAGGAAATTGCATTCAAAACAGATACCGATTTTGCCAACTCTACGCTGGATTTGCAGGAGATAATCTGTGAAAGCACATGTCTCAGAAGCAACTTTCTGTATCGTTCTTTAAAGCTGCGGATAATTCCGTGATCAAGTGGCTGTAGCATCGAAGTGGTGTTAGGAAGCAAGAAAAATAAATTAACATGTTATAGCATTAAATCATCAGGATGGGAAGTTGCATTGTCCATGAACAGAATGATTTTTCTCTTTTGTTTTTTCATTTTGCTGTCTAATGCACCTTAATGTTCATGTTACACCCAAGGGATCTGAAACTGTTTAGCATCTCGTTTACCAGTTCAACATAGTTTTCAGATTTGCATTTGCCCAGAAAATTTCCGACAACTGCAACAAATGAAATCCAGGCTTTTCGCTCAGCCTCATTCATGGAATTTACGAAGGCAGAATCCTTAATGAGTTGCTTTATTTGTGGGCCGTCAAATATTCCTGCTTTAATTTTTTCCGTATTCAACTTTGGCATTTCCCCCTATATATGCAAAGCATGATCCGTTCTTATCAAGAGCCTTTACAGACTGCTTCATTTGGCCCAGCTTGATATGCAGTGGAGGAAAGATGATTTTCTCTCGTCCAACTAAGGGATCGTTAATGACATTTTTTCCCCCAACGTCCATATTTGCTCTCTAAGGCCACCCTTTTCTAACCCAATGATATGTTTTGTCTCTGCTATCCCAGAGACACACGATGCAAGGATATTTGGTGTTGCCACTTTGCTGTCCAAGGAGAAAGTTTACCATTTTTAAGTCTACACAAATCACCCATTGATGTTCACGATACTTTATCTTCTCCAAGACCAAAGCTATGGTGTCATATACTTGTTTATTTTCTTTGAGTGAGCAATTGGTATTGAACCATATTTGTTCCCATTGTGTAGAAGGACACATTTCAAACTTCGCTTCGAGCTGTCAATAAATAGGCGCCAATCATCTGGAAAATATTCAGGAAGACCCATTTTTCTCAGGAGGACAAATCACCCATGCTTGAATGTATTGAATAGAAAAAAAAAAGATAGGTAAGTGGATGCACAGTAAAATCTCGTTTATCCGGCAATTGTTGATCCGGATCTCCGGAAAAACCGGATCAGATTTGTAGACATTTTTATTTAATGTTCACATGAGATAATAATTTTTAACTATGAAAGCAAGAACGTAACTACAAGTACGCCAAATATTCGCTTTTTAGTTTGATTGAAGGAACAATTCCTGCATAGATTGTACAGTAAATTATGGTAATAAAATGCTTTTTGTTGAGTTTAAGAAAGCTTCACTAGACTTACCAATTCTTTGTTAAGAAATGATGTGAAAGGTTATTTATACATTTTTTAATGTCTTGGAAACAATACTATGCAATTTTGTTACAAAACAAAGTAAGTCTTCTTAGTTAAGGATTTTGTATTGTTTATTACTCGGATTATCCGGATTTTCGATTGCTCAGATTGCCTATGGTCCCAGTTAGTCCGGATAAACGAGGTTTTACTGTATCTGAAAAAGTAGAGCTGAAAAAGAAAAAACTGATTTCATATTTAGATTTAGCGCCCCAAATATAGCTAAAATCAGTTCTAAAATCCTAGGCACCAAAAATAAAATTTTATTTTGTAGCAGGGTTTCTTCCGGAAGAAACTGGTTTTTTCTAGGACAATGGAAGAAACTGGAAGAAATGGAAAAACCGAACAGAAAACAAATGCTCAAAATCAAAATTAAAATACATTAACTAAATAAAAGAATTAAACTCAAAGCATAATATTATATCAAATCTAAAGTGCATAACTTAATTAATATTAAAGATATTATTAATATTTTTTTAGAATGCAACCCTTTGTATGAGCTGGTACTGACAAGTTTATTTCCCTCTCCCCCATTTCATTTGCACCTTACCTTACACACCTGCAATGTTTTATTCTCTCCTATTGTTCAAGTCTGGTCCCATAAAGCTATTGTAAATGAACATTTTGATGATATTGATAAAACAATCACAGATATGTCATTAGGAATTTTAATTTACATAAACAAGCTAAAGATCTTGTAAAACAGTTACAGCCCATTTCTGTTGCACTTGATCGTTTACAAAAAGATGCAGCAAATATTGCTGATTCAACACATGAATGGCTTGCACTTCTACAAAATCCTGAACTTAAACCTCATATTCAAGCTGTAACAGATAGGTTTACCAAGGCAATTCTGCCCCACCATATGTTTGCCTATCTTATGCATCCTAAGTACAAAGGAGAAAGACTGAGCCATGAACAAAAAGAGACAGCGAGGAAATGGATTGAAGAAAAAAACAGTGATCTGTTGCATGCTGTGATACTTTTTGAAAGAGAAAATGGTCCATATCCGAAGACCTATTTTATTGACTCAATCAGGAAGAAGTTAGATCCAATTACCTGGTGGAGGTTTGTTTGCAAGTGCAGTGACATACCCAATGAGCTCTATGGGTATGTCGAAATGCTTTTAAACTCTCCTTCAAGTTCTGCAGGACTTGAAAGAATTTTTTCATCTTTTGCATTCATCCATTCTAAGTTGTGAAACCGATTGCAGCATCATACTGCTAAAATACTTTTGTTATGCCATGTTCCACTGCAGTATGGAAAATGAGGATGTTGATGACATTTTTTAGTACAATAATTATTGTATATTAGTTTAAATGATAAAAAATTATGCTGGTTAAATTGAAATGGATAACTTTTAATGGATTTTGTGTATTTTGGATAAAATTTCTTTTGTTCAGGTATGTGATCTGATCTTGGGTAAAAAACTGATGTAATTATTAATTTAGCATATATAATTAATTAAATTTTTATAGGTCTAATTAAATTTACTTAAGGTTATCTATAAGAAAAATGTATTTATTGTATCTTCAAAGTTGCAACTTATATAGTAAATTCTTAAAAAAAAAACAGTTTCTTCCATTTCTTCCACTAATGGAAGAAACCTATTTCTTCCAGCCGGTTTTTTCCATGGTTTTTTCCGCGGTTTTTCCACTTTGGAAGAAACTTACCAACCCTTTTTTGTAGACCTGTGTTATAATTCTTTGACCACTATGGGTTAACTCAATATCACTGACTAGGGAATTCTTCAAATTATTGAGTAATATAAATGCTCTTCTGCAGTCAGTCCCCCTAATCTATAGAATTAAAGTACTAAAACAATTCTGCTTAGCTACATGAATTTCTATCCAAAGTTGTGTCTTACATTTTCTCCAGTTTTCTGGAACCTCTAGCCTTCTTTGTCTGCAGTAAGCTAGGCCTGTACATAAAATTCTCATATAGCATGAAGACACAGGGACCAATACTGTTTGAAGATTTGGTGCTAATCTCCAGAGACCCATTTCTTAGCAATATTGCATACAATGCTACAATATATGTTAACAGAGGCATCGGTGCTCCCCTTGTATAAAACATAATAGTTATTAAAAACATATTCCAAACCCTAGATGGCCGAAAACATTTAAAGCTGTGATAATGTTGCTGTTGGATACCAGAGCCCGGACCATCTATATATATAAAAGCAAGTGTCCGTGTGTGTGTTTATATGTGTGGGGCCTAGAGACGAATCTATAAAACTTACAACTGTGAAATTTGGCACACAGGTAGTGAAAAGTCTGAACATATGCACCTCGAAGCCCGAATTTTAAATTTTATTACCGTTAATTTTTAATTAATAAAAAACCAACAATTTTTGAAAGGTGAGTCCAGAAAATAGAAGAGCCTCGCAGCCGTCATATTTGAAATGTCAAAATCGATGCATTTTTTTTTCATGAAAGTGCATAAATGCTACATATTTGGAAAGAGCTTTGAAAACTGATGATTTTTTCTGCTTACAGTTATTCTGTTACTTTAATAGGTTTACAGATATTTTAATTCTAAAAGCACTCCACCGCTGAGACGAAAGAACCAATCTCCAGTATGGTGCAGTCATCTGTCGGCAGCGACGGGAATGAAAATTGACGGGAATCTAATTTTTTATTATTTTCCTTTAAATTTTTATACTTTTAATTCAAACTTTTTAATTATAAATAGATCATTTTTTAATTTTGAGTTATTATTTGGTGTTATTTTTGTTTTCTTTTTTTCATTAATCCTTTTCTACTGGGTTAATTCCCAGTATACGGATTACCGTTGACCTCTTTACCTTTGAAACCCCTGTGTGTCTTGCTAACTTGCGATTATTTACTTTCTGAAATTTGGTAATTTGGTATATTACATATTGTGTTTGTACTTCAGAATGTTTAGTATACTGTATTTCATATTGATCTTAATTTTATAATTCACGATGTACTTTTAAAAGCATACAAATTAGTATATCTTAACTAAAATGAACCAGTCTAAACTTTAAGCACAGTTTTGCGATTTATTTACGGTTAATTATGTTTATGTTTAGCTTTGATTATTGCGATTCCATTTGTTTGATTTTAATTATGCTTTTTTACCGTGTTCACTTTTTCAGTTTAATAATTATTTGTGTTTTAGCACCTGATAACAGCTTTGATTACAGATATTATGAGTGTTTATGTGCAAATGTATGCAGTTTATATTATTTGTTCTCTGTTTCTGTTAGAGATGCAATGGATCTTGATATACATATATATGTTCTGCCCTGTAAAATAGAAATATATTTATTGTATTATTTTAGTCCTTTTTGTTAAAAAAAATATGTTAAAAGCTGAATGCTTCAAAGGAAATATATTTTTCAAAATATTAATTTTGAAGTATTTAGATTCAAATCCTTTTAACTTCGATACTCCTCATGGTTCCAATTCTTTAGAAATGTGTACAACTTATAGATTTGGTTATGCATTATTGGTACTATAGCTTTTTGCAGTAAATGTCTTGAACTCCGAACATCCACCCTCCTGGAAATAATATTTAATATGTAATAACTATTTTTTTACATTATAATATACCTAACTGGTTTAATAATGACAAATGATTAACATATTTCTTTTTAATGTAACTAAAGATAGTCTAATCTATATATATAAAAGAGCTTGTCTGTTTGTTTGTCCGCTATAGAATCATAGACTGTTTCACCCACCGGGACCAAATTAGGCACAGTTAATGTTTTGGACCCGAGAAACTTAAATCAAGAAAAACGAAATTTGGGGCTCAATTAGTTTTTTAAAAATTCATTTTTAATGTTTTTTGTGCCCGATAGAGGTGCGTCTACCCCCTGTGGATTCCCCTCGACCAGCTGCGTTAAGAAGGGTGGTTTGAGGATGAGGGGGGGGGGCAATTTCCAATGCGTGGGAGAAAGAGGGTTGGGAATGACCTTAAAATCAGACGAAGGTCCGCCAGGCTCAAAGTTTCTTTCTTTCTTATTGTTTGTATATCATTTCAGTCGAAACGTGCTAAGCGCATTCTGTCTGGCCAGATGAACATGAAGAGCGGGAGTGCAGCCCAGTATTTTTTTGATGGAATGCATGAAATATTTTATATGTATATATCTACCCGGGCAACGCCGGGCAATAATGCTAGTCTATATATATAAAAGAGCTTGTCTGTTTGTTTGTCCGCTATAGAATCATATACTGTTTCACTCACAGAGACCAAATTCGGCACAGTTAATGTTTAGGACCCGAGAAACTTAAATCAGCAAAAACGAAGTTTGAGTCTCAATTAGTTTTTTTAATTAATTTTTTAATGATTTTTTGTGCCCATAAGAGGTGCGAGATACCCCCTGTGGATACAGGCGTTCAGTGAAATACGAACCTATCCCTCTTCCCCCGCGCGGGAGAAGAGGGGTGCGCGGGGGGGGAGAGAGATTCATGGTAATAACCTTTGGCCTTGCCTGACTAACTGACTGACTAACTGACAGATAACGCACAGATAACGCACAGACAGATAACGCACAGTCCAAACCCTTGGACATAAAGAGCTGAAATTTTGCATGGTGATTCTTCTATAGTGGAATTTATAGTGGAGGGGTAAACCGAGAAAGATTTTTAAAAAATGATCCAGATACTGAAGCTTTAGTTTTTCAAATTCAATGCCAAATATCACATTAATTTTATGACTCCTATAGTTATCTTTTTAATTATAAATAAAGTTTATAATGAAATAAATACATATGTTAACTATACATTATACTTTTTTTACTCATCAACAATTTTTAATGTTAGGTATATTTTTGTGTGGCCCAAGACAATTCGTATTCTTTCAATGTGGCCCAAGGAAGCTGAAAGGTTGGACACCCCTGCTTTAATACCTTATTTTTTTGTTGTTGAATTATTTACATTTTACTTAAATTCAATTCAAGCAATACTTTATTTATACTGTGTTTAATTTTTCATGCAGAGTTCACATGGCAAAAGACAATTTGACGTTTTTGCTTTTCAGCTTTTAGTGGTACAATGATGAAAGGCTGAATCTATCTAAATTCTGAGATGTGTCATCCTGTCCTGAGATGACACATCCCCATTGAAACATTTGATATGTTTTTTCCCTATGTTATTTATACTGTGTTTAGTTTTTAAGTTGACTTTGGTTAACAAACATTCATATTGAACCCCGAATCAAGAAACGAGAAACATAGTTTATGAAGGTACTTTGAGATAATTTTTGGATCAGTTTAATTGGACCGAGATTTAAATGGAGTTTAATAAGGAGAGGATGTTTCTATTATTGCTACAGAATCTTGCATTTATGGTGCGTGTAGCCCAAATTGCAGATTTCTGTTAATTTTTTCGTCAGTCAGTGCCTTTAACCAACACTTTAATACTTTTTTCTTTTGGCTACAGAATCCTGCATTTATGGAGGTATTTATATGGACAATTAGACATTTTTACTTTTAAGTTTTTAGTGATTTTTTATAAATGTATATATTTTATGATATTTATACTGTTATTAAATCTATGTTATTTATACTGTGTTTAGTTTTTAAATTAATTTTTGTTAACAAACATTAGACAATTTGACATTTTTACTTTTAAACTTTTATTGGTAGAATAATGAAAAGCTGAATCTACTAAAATTCTGAGATGTGTATAACATTTCACTTGTTTTTTTTAAATGTTATTTATGCTGTGTTTACTTTATTGGATATTTTTGAAGGGCAGTGAATTTTGTAGTTATTTGGTGTTATTTAAAGTTAATTTTCTAATATTACCCCTTTTGTGTTCTTTTTTTCATTAATCCTCTTTTACTGGGTTAATTCCCAGTATACGGATTACCGTTGACCTCTTTGGAATATTTCTATGACAGTCATGGAATATTGTTATTTTGTAGTTATTTGGTGTTATTTAAAGTTAATTTTCTAATATTACTCCGTTTTTTTTTCTTTTTTTCATTAATCTTTTTTTACTGGGTTAATTCCCAGTATACGGATTACCGTTGGACTCTCTCTTTGGAATATTTCTGTGATATAATTGTGTTAAGCTTTGATTTTAGCTTTGATTACTGCTATTTCATGATTGCTGAAGGGAGTGGGTCCCTAAACCGACCGGCTAGACGGGCGAAGCACGGCTAAGTAAATTTGACATTTTTACTTTTCAGATTTTAGTGCTACAGTGATGAAAGGCTGAAATTCTGAGATGTGTATAACATTTCACATATATTTTTTCTCTGTTATTTATACTGTGTTAATTTTTAAATTGATTTTGGTTAACAAACATTCTTAAAATCCCGGGCATCGCCGGGTACTTCAGCTAGTCGATTATATTTATATCTGCATTAGGGACAATATATTCATAATCCATAGTTAAGTCATGGTTTGTGGAGCTGCCATTATAGTGGAGATAAGTAAAAGTATCATTAGGATGCTATAACTGTTTTATAAATATTACAACCATACAGTTGTAAGACATAAAGGAACAACTTTTAAAATGCAATTGCTGAATTATGCTGTAAAAAAACTGGCATAGGTTATGAGGCTTTTCCTGTATCATGTTTTTTTGTTTATAATTTACAGTTTATTATGTTAAGATAAGAATGATTTTTATTTTAAACTTTTATCTCAAAATTATTTCTCTTTTTGTTCCAGGTTTAAAAATTTTATCAGCGAATCAAGATTTGTAGAATTTTATGCTTTTAAAATATATTGATAATGACTAATATTAATAAATTAAAATTTCAAGTGAAATTTCTAGCCTCTGATGAGAGTATAAAGTATTATTGTGAAGCTGTCAGCAACTTTTTTTCTAATTTAAACTGTGATAAGTTTAATCATGATGTTGAAATTGGAAAAGTTATAACATCTGTCAATGAATTTAACTATGAAGAATTACGAGAAATGACCGTTCATGTCATTTGTTCTGGTATAAAATATAATTCTCATTTTGTGAATTTTGCAAAGCATATCCATAAGATGTGGTGCAAGGAATCTCAGAATAATACATACTTGGAGTGGCTAATACTAGATAATAGCTGTATAAGCTCACCAACTTTAATAACTAGTGGCAGCTTAAAACTAAATGAAATAGATATTTTGGGACTTTTCCTGGAATGAAGGATTATATCCAGTCTTTTCGTTTTCGAAAGATACAAATAGCATCAAATATAATTTCATCAATTTTATGCAATTTCAATCATTTACAAAAAGAAGTTACGCTTTATACATCAAATACACATAAGCCCACTTGTAAATGTTCTGGAGAATTGGATTACAAAATGACATTTAATTATGATTCTGTGATAAGAATATTAGCTAATATAGATTCTGATTTGAATGCTGCAGAACTTTTTCTTCATTTAGAATATCCACCATTTTTACATGTAAATGTTCATGAAGCATTGATAGAGGAAAAAGATAACTCTTCTAAAGTGACAAAAAGAAATGAAATGGAAGATAGTTCTAGAAAATTTGAAAGGATTTTTCAGATGGGCTGCTCATGTAATTATACTCTATGGTTAAGCAAGAACATTGGAAAAAATTTAGTCTTGAAATTTACAGCTGAAGATAAATTTCAGTTTCGATGGAATTTAGAACAGATGAGTCTAAGGTGCTCGAAAAAAACTGAAATTTTTTTCAGCTACATTAAAACGCATACCCTGAAAAAAGAAAAGTTAAAATTAAGATGTTTTCCTCATCATATTCATTCAGCTAAGCCATTAAGTGCATTAGATAAATTTAATATTGACTATGCTTGGAATGTTGTCCACTCTAGATCAGATGTTATTTTGCACCAGATGTCTTTGAAAACTATAGAAGCAGCATCATATCGTAAGACACTTTTTCAAATAATTTACTCCTTCACAAAATCAAGTATATCAGCTTTTGTTAAGTCTCTTTACTGTATTGCAGATATGATTGATAGAGGCATTATTTTTGACTTTTTATCTGTGCTAAAAGTTAAATTTACTTACTTCAGTAATTTTGTTGAGTTAAATGTACTGCCTAAAGGTATGAGTTACGTACGTCGTGTTGTAATAACTCCTTCACGTATAATATTTCTTCAGCCCTATGAGCACTTTGATAACAGAATAACAAGAAAATTTGGGGTTGAATTCATGTTACGTGTGTCATTTCAAGATGATAATTTCTCAAAATTAACATTTGCTGTACAGTATAATTCTAAGAAAGAAGAAATAATGCAAAATGTTGTTGGAAGTGTCTTATTAAATGGTATAACCATCGGCTCTAGAAAATATCAACCTTTAGCTGCATCCACAAGTCAGTTACGAGATCATGGCATGTGGTTTTATGCAAAAGATTTTAATAATAATACAGCCTCAAGTATCCAAGAGTGGATGGGAGATTTTAGCAGTATAAAAAATGTTGCAAAGTTTATGGCACGCATGGGACAGTGTCTTTCATCAACAGAAACCGGAGTTCAGATTTTTGTGAGCGATGAAGATGAATGGGATTTAAAAGACATTAAAACTCGTGATGGAAGGTACATATTTTCTGATGGTATTGGAATTATATCAACTGAATTAGCAGAAGAGGTAAGTACAACATTATTGCCATTCTAAAATTTATTTTGCTCCTTTACTTTTTCTACTTTATCTCTCTCTTGGGACTTTTCTTTCACAACAGCTCTTAATTAAAAAAAATAATAAATGTTTGGATGTTTCAAGAAATTGCTGTTGTTTCTTGAGTATCAGTTGGAATAAGACAAATTCCTTTTCAGTAAAAAATGTACCGGTAATAGAACTGATGGTCCTGATCTATATATATTTGCTAGTTGTAGTATTGAAGGAGGTATATGTTTGAATGAAGATGATTCCTTTAATGCTGAAGATAATAGATGATCACTATGTGTCTTATTTACTTTGTGTGTTCTACATTTATTTATCTGCGTGTACTGTTTTCCATTTTAATTTTTTAAATCACGATTAGTATGAACTTGAATTATGTATTGATGACGGAAAAAGATTTCTGTAACATGTAAAAATGCGAAGCTCTTTTGCATGTGGTTTTTCTGTTTTGAGATGTGTTCACTGATTGAGTAAAATAGCCTATAAATAATAGAAAACTTAGCTTAATTCTCAGTATGTGAGATATGAAAATTTATATCTTATTAAGTACATTAATTATTTAATTTTCATAAATAATGTCTGTTCAATTTTACTTTTTTTAGGTATAAAAATTTAAATTTACTGGAAGTTAAATTCTGTATCTCACTTTTTATCTCTTCCCTAGAAATACCATGGTAATATAGTTTGTGAATAACTATAAATATATATCTTATACATTTATAAATAATCATATTATCCTCTTTTGGAATAGGTGCGGCAAGTCATGCTTCAGAGCTCCAGTACTTCATCTGATGTGACAGTACTTTCACAAAATACATATAAACCTGTGGCATTTCAAATTCGATATAAAGGTTGTAAAGGTATGGTGGTTGAGTATCCAATTCCAGGGCGGAAGCTTAGAATCAGACCCAGTATGAAGAAATTTGAATGCACTACTTCAAATCAGTTAGAGATTGTGAAAACAAGTTCACCAAGTCAGTTTCAATTGACATCTTTTTTTTTCACTTGTTACATGAAAAAAATTACCAAATGTCTTTCTGTGCTGCTTCTTTTCATGTACTGTTTTTCATGTTTCAGGTAAATATCAATTTAGGGTGGGCCATTGAAAAGAAAAAAGAATCTAAAAAGTAGCTATTATTTTTAAAACTAAAAAAGTCATATATTAAATAAAATGCACATCTTGGTGGCATTTTTGAGCATATAGCTATGACATTATAACTGTATGGTAATATTTTGTACAAAATCACTTCAGAGTTTTTCCATATCTAATTTACGGTATGGATTTGGGGCATGTTTTTATAACTATTAATAACAGGAGAAAAAATTCTTAAAAAGCTTAGATTTTGAATTGTTTCAGATGTAAGAATTATTACTAAATATTTAAATTGTAATTAAAAAAGTGCAGATTAAATGTTTAGTAATTTGTACTTTTTTCAGTTTAAATTCTCTCTTATTAATTTTTCTCAGAAATACTATGTATGCAACACTTTGAAGAACCATCTGCTCTACCAGTCACAGTTTTTATTTATATATTATATAAATTATTTGTACCTTATTCAAGTAAGGAATTTTGTGAAAAGGAATTTTGTGTAATACAAGGACAAAAGTAAAGCTTTTTTTTTCTTCTGAGAATCTATCAAGGTTTCCAAATTTGTTTATATATCTTTTTTTATAAGGAAAAAACTTAACTCAGCCCTAAATGTAATACAGAGCTATCAATTTTTATTTCTTGATGCAGAAAGGAATAAGAATTGTTGGAAAAAAACAGAAAATATCTGTGTGAAAATGTTAACAAGTGTATTGGGTAGAATGAGATGGAAAGATATTTTCCCTTTCATTTGTTATAACTCTAAAATTGAGTCACTTAGCTCTTTCACTGTTTCTGTCTATTCTTAGAGACAGTGAGGTTCAGTGAACAAGAGGATAAATATTTCTTTTGTTTGGAAATAGTGAATTCAAAACATTGTTTTTTTTTTTGGGGGGGGGGGGGGTGTTTAAATGCGGAGGCACTTGACGCGAAGACATTCACCTATAATTCACCGCAGTTTTGCTGGCCATTTTATAATGGGGGCGCCATATAGGCAGACCAGCACTGCCCCCTATGAAGGGACGACACAAACGGAGGCGTTTTAGTGGCGCTTCCCCAGGATTCGATCTGAGCACCCGCAGCACCGAAAAACAGCGCGCTGTACCACAAGGCCGCCACGGCCGTACATTGCTTATTGTCTTTTCCAATATTTTTCACAGTGTTTCATTGATATTAGTTGTGGGAATTTTAGTTTTGCTTTTATTATTGTTTCTTGAATAACATGAACTAATGCTGTTTTCAATAACTTAAAAGAATTTTTCAAATTTCTTTTTATGGTATAAAAAGAAATGTGAAAAATGCATCAATTCTGTTACTAGCAGAGACTATCAAAACTCTGGTTTAGTTTATTAAGGTTTTTAGAGTATACTTGAACATGTATCAACCTAAGAAATTCCAACATTGTACTTTTTATTACCCATAATTATTTTATTTCAGTTTTAAACAAGATTTATTTTCACATCATTGTACATTTTGCATATTTGGTTTGCAAGTTCAAAATGATCTTTTATTTATTTATTTTTTTAGCTAAGTTATATTTGAACAAGCACTTGATTACCATTCTTGAACAGATGGGTGTTCCCAAAGAAGAATTCTTGAAGTTAGAACTTCAGATGATACTGAATCTCCTTGACTCTCTCATGAGCGAGAAAATAGCTGCAAATTTACTTTCCCAGAATTTGTCACCTCTCTTCCCTTTTAATGACATACAGAAAGCTGGCTTTGGGCTGACGAGTGATCCATTTTTCAGATCTCTTCTGCTCGCATATTTCAAGTGTTTTGCTGGTAATTTTACTCAGATTAAATGCACTGAACCAATAAGTTTTATTCTTTTAGAAATAAGAATCCTTATTGCGTGCTGCAGTTACTACTCATGTTTATCAAAACAATATAATTTTCTTAATTATAGGACAATATATTTATTAATGACTAGTTAGCACTAGCAATAGTACCCGGCGATGCCCGGGATTGTAAGAATATGTGTTTACCAAAATCAATTGAAAAATTAAGCACGGTATAAACAACATAGTATAAAGAATACATGCGAAATGTTTTATACACATCATTAAAATGAAAACTCAACATAAAAATATACAAATTTATAATAAACGCCTCAGAATTTAGCTATATTCAGCCTGTCATTATTGGAAGAAAAAAAAGAAAAAAAAAGGAGGCCAAAGTTATAGGTTTAGCAGATTTTCCCAATAGAACCATGGAATAACTCTCTGCACTTACTGAATTTTAAACAAAAGCTGCACCTTGTAATTCTAAACTGGTAGATTTCACAACTTGTCTTGCTCTTTAAGCTCTCTTAACTGTATGAGTTGTGCGATCAGCTTCCAGCCTTCGAAATGTGTGTTCTTCAGATGCCACATTCCGAGAAGCTTGTTGATTGGCCGATATTTTTTTCCTTGGGGAATTGCGTTTATTTCCACGAAATCTAGTCCGTTTATTTTTGGTAGTATTTTAGTTTTTCCTTTTTATGCGTAAATGAAAAACCATATGAAAATAACGATAGCTCATGAAGCTAACGTTCCGCAGACGATATAAAGATAATAATATATATTATAAAGATAATATAAGATAATGATATACATTTTAACCCTTCAGAGGTCGCGCCCGCTTATAGAATGCAACATATTTGTAATTTTGAATGGTTTGCTTTTACATGTAAGTGTTGAATGTTCTAAACAGTTTCGGTTTATAACTACACCCTTTTTAATGCAGGTATGATTATCTGACCCTTCTATTCCTTTCTCTTCACTGTTAGTTGTGATTTAACCGTGGTAAACCAGCGATTATACTGGATTACAATACGACAAAAGCAAGAGTTGATGCAGTCCATGAAATGTGCAGCTATTACACGGTATCCCACATATTACGTTTTTTTTGTTGTTTTTTAGGTTTTTGAACATAATAGGAATCAATTCGCAAGTTGTCCTTGAGATCCAATAAACCGGACAGCTTTGAAATATGGCGATTGTATCTGCATTCTGTGGCCTTTAATTATAAATATATCTCAATATTATCAACATTCTATATCTTGTTATAAAAAGCAGAATTATTATTTTCAGTTTGAAAAAAAGTTTATTACAAAAGGAATAATCAAGGTTGAAAGAGACGTTGCACTTTGTGCCACACGCGCTCGCTGGTGTTCAAAAAAAAAAAATTAAAAAAAAAAAAAATTGGCGCGCCTGCTGAAGGGTTAAAGATAAAAATAATATAAATAAAATTTCCAACCGATTGTTGTTTTGGAAGCTAACTTTTGGAAAAAAAGCTAAAATCGTTTGAAAACCACACACCGGTGTTGCCACTCTCTGCAACTCAATAAACCCCAAAAGAGTGCAAGAATACAACGTTTAAAAACATAAATCTATTAATTTATATAATTAAACACACACAAATGTATAAATTACACAAAAGTTATTTAAATTCTTTAATCTGTCTAAATCTCCAGTAAGGAAATATTGTCGGGACATTTACAAAACATCGTATGTTTCACTCATGAAGCTACAGAAGGAGGCGCAGTTCAGTGTTAAAAATATGTCTCCCTTTTTGTCGCCGCCACTAGAGGGCGCTCGCGTGATCTGAAGGGCGGCTTAGACACGGACAACCATATGCTTTAATATGGATTTTTCGTATTTTTCCTAGCGAAAACAAGTTGTTTTATTTTAGTGCGTATTTAATATGAATTTATTTATTCAATTTAACAATTTTTTATTTTCATTCAAAATCTTTATTTCAAGTGTTTTTTTTTTGCTACAATTCAATAAAATTCTTAAAGGAAATGAGTAAATAAACTTTTTCAGAATAATTGTGTATTGGTTTCAGAATAAATTAGTTCAGAATTTTGTAATAATTTAATAATTAAGGAAATGAAATTACAGAAAAGAATTGTGAAGAAAGTTTTTTATCATTGTTCATAATCTCTTATGGAAAAAAAAATTGTGAGAAATAATACTGATTAACCAAAACACACACACACATAGTAATATAAGAATTATTTGCAGATAAGTATGAATAATACATCATTTATAACAGACCTTTAAAAAAAAAAAAAGCAACATTTTCTATCAATCCCAAATAAATTCTTATCAGGACTAATAAAATAGGAAGTCAATTCAGTATTTAATCAGACAATACTTTAAAATATCTTCCTTTGGGAAAAAAAAATCAGTCAAAGCATCTCAGATTACACTTTTAAAAACTGGAGGTATAATCGTCAAGTTGGTAAATTACAGAATACAAATTTTTTCAGCAAATTAAAAAGAAAAAAACAAATAACTTTGACTAGGACAAATCAGCTATATTTTTGAATTTTCACAAAGTACGCATTTAATTGCATAAGCAGATTTTGTACGCAGATTTTGCATAAGCATTTATAGTAACATTGTTTATCATACAATGAAAAATTATTTACTTATCAACTAACTTAAATAGTGATTAAATTCAATATTATGGTTCCAGCATTGTCAGGAATTATCTTCAAGTTGGTAAATTATCGATTACAAATATTTTCAGCAAATTAAAAAGAAAAAATCCCCAAATAACATTCATAAGTACATATCAGCTATATTTTCGCATTTTCACAAAGTATGGGTTTCATTGTAGTCACAGTAAAAAGATAGGAAAATATTAATTTTTTTAAAAATTATACTCAACAGATTTTGCATAAGCATTTATAGTAACAACATTATTTATCACACAATGAAAACTTATTTACTTATCAACTAACTTAATAGTGATAAAATTCAATATTAAGAAAAGTTAACTGGAAATATTTTATTTCTGTGCACAATTAAAAAAAATGATGGCTTTAGTTCAGACGTGTAGCTCAATTTGCCATAACCACAAAATATATTGAATAGAAGAAAAGTATTTCATAATTATAAAGAACTGAAATTAACAACATACACCATTAATACATTATTATAAAATAAAAATTAAATGTGTGATATACAATTTACTATAGATAAATTTGATCAAAAAATTATACATGACAGGTTTTGCAGATATTGATAACATTCTTCATTGATATTGACAAGGGAATAACTTCAGACAAGAGAATAATTCAATTCAAAAGTAATATAAATGAAAGCTTAAATTTAATAATACAGAATTATAATTTAGATTGTTTTCTCAATCTTTTAACATCAGCGCATAGTTGAGCATTTTTATTCTCTTGTTAGATGAAACAATAAGTAAAGTTCAAGAACAAATGTTACCACCCAATGAAACAGATTAAAATTAAACTTACACTGATTCAGCATTTTTGCAAATTACTAAATCATTAACACGCTGTAGTAAAAATGACAGGCTTTCAATATCATGCACATCAACATCCAGTGATATTTCTATATTTCCCAAAAAAATCTGAAATTCGAAAAGCAGTGTACTTCAATTTCTATTATTAGCAATATTTAATGATTAAAATCAATATGCATTAATTCATTATGTCATGTATTCTTAAAGTAAAGAAATCTGTTTAAAAAGTACTTATGATTACATTAATCAACACAACAATTGGAAACAACTGTTCATTACTTTTATATCTAATAGTTAAGGTGGAAGTAATATACTTAGAACATTATTTTACACCATTTAACATTTTAAAATTAACCATTATGCAATTTCAACTTTTTTAAGCAATAATATTCTGTACATACTTTTACAGATGAATCCTGACAAATAATGACTCGTCGCTCACAAGAATATTTAGAATTCCATTTTGAACATATCAGATACTCTTGAGTAGATGCTACTGTCCACCATGAATCTGGTTTTTGTATATTTTCTAAATGAATCAAAAATGTAGAATAATAATTTTGCTGTTGTTCAGCTTCTGTATGAGATTCAACATCTGTACTTATATTAGGCCTTTTGTTTTTTTCAAATGAAGAATGACGAGGAGCTGGAGCTTTTCTCTTGCGTGTTCTAACAGACAGATATTTTGGTAAATTTGGGAATAATGTTGGTATAGAACCTGCTTTTAAAAGAGGTGACCCTCTCTCAAGAGTAAATATTGTTCCATCAGTGAGTTTAGTCACATATGACCTTTCTATACACTCTTTTTCAAAATGCAACTCACAGAGCCTGTCACGATTACTGAAAACTTTGTCTTTTCTGGGGATGGCTTTTTGCCATTTCTCCAAAAGTTCACTATCCTGGAATGAGTAGAATTGAAATGAACAACAAACAAAATCAATATATATTTATAAAATGAAAATTGTATGCTTGGTATAAAATTCACTCTCTGATAACTTGTTACATACCACAAACATATCAAATGAATTACAATCGCTAATGAAGGTAAATTTGTAATTAAAAATTTGAAAACCATCAAAAACTAATGCTTCATTATATACGTAAGTATCGTACATCTTTTATTGATGAGCTATTTCCTTTAGAGCAATAGTATGAGTAATTATTTACATCTTTTTACATACAATAGAGCTTTGTGAACACGTCATGAATTATTTTTGATGGGATATAGGGATGATTGAAAAATAAAACACGCTTATTTCCAGCAGAACTTAAGATGTCTTAACTTTGCGTTCACTTAAAACACAGCAGCTGTACTTTTCTCTCATTATTATACATCTTATATTAACACAAAACAATAATAATGTTCTTACCTTAGGAGCAGCAAATATACTAGGATTTCTCTGTCCAGTTTCTTTATTTCTTTTTAAAACTGATCTATAGCCAGTAGAACAACCCGGAGCAAAACACGTGTGTGGCATATTTCTCCACGCATAATAAATTTAAAAATTTATAAAACAACTTTCACCACCACGCCGTATAACTCAATGTAAAATAGTCACTACGATTGCATGTCGCGCCCTCTACCGGTGAGCGACAACAATCGGTTCATTTTTCGAAAAATTCCCCATTGAAGCTTCCGCTCCTTCTGTAGCTTCATGGTTTCACTTTTGAAAACACGCATTTACTGAACATCGTATCAATAAGAAATTTCTGAAATGAATATGGCAACAAAGAACGTTTGTTTACAAACAACGACGGTAATTGAAATGTGTTAAAATATAAATTTTAGAGTATAAAATCTGACTTCAATTTCTTAGCCGTTCAGGTTCAGGTATTTCAACTTGTCGGAGCTCCAAGGTCTGTAGGACTTTATCTCTTTGTTTCTCTGAACAACTTCCTTATATGTGTTCCAAGCTCGCCAAGCCAATTTTCACGCCAACATTGGCGCCGTTTTTGTTTACCCCAGTTCAAGTGGGTAAGACTGGTTCTTAAACCCCGCCTTTAGCGCTACTCGTCGCTTATCGCAACACAGCTTATTTAATTACTCTTTTTCAGTAAAATAAGCAGATAAAGAAATTTATAAATAAATAAAACTTACTGGTAAATTATCCGGTGATGACTTTTAAGTATAAAATCGACGTTTATTATTGAAAAACGTCGTTCTTAAAGTTACATTATTAAAGTTACGTTATTAAAAATTACATTAATAAAATAATATCCAATTGACAAACTTGATCGCTTCAAATAAAGTTAAAAAAATTTCAAATTTAACAATCTATTTCCATCTATTTCAATTTAATATAAATCTATATATATAAAAGAGCTCGTCTGTTAGTTTGTCCGCTATAGAATCATACGTAGACTGTTTCACCCGCCGCGACCAAATTTGGCACAGTTAATGTTTAGGACCCGAGAAACTTAACGCAGCAAAAACAAAATTTGGGGCTCAATTAGTTTTTTTTAAAAATTAATTTTTTAATGATTTTTTGTGCCTCTAAGAGGTGCGCGTACCATTTAAATGTGGATACAGCCCCTTCACCACAACACGTTACCAGTCAAATGCCGATGCGCGGGGAGAAGAGGGTTGTTAATAAACTTTGGTCCTGCCTAACTGACTGACTGACTGACAGATAACGCACAGACCAAACCGTTGGACATAAAGAGCTGAAATTTTGCATGGCGTTTCTTCTTATAGTGGAGGGCTGCACTAAGAAAGATTTTTGAAAAATTCTTCTTAGATTTTAAAAAATTAAATGTTTAAGCTGTTTTTGTAATTTTTTATGTTTGCATTTAAAATGATAATCCGAGGGTTATAAAATTTATATCACGAGAAAGATAATAAAAATTCCTTAAAAATGAAATCTTTTTCGAATTTTTACCTCAATTTTCTGATTTTTGGTGAATTTTTAAAGATTAATTTTTAGAATTTAATTTATGAAATGTTGATACCGTGGTTTCTTTTCTTTTTGTGATACTTTAAATTAATTTTGCGTCACATGCATAACAACAAAATAAATTGACAAATGAAATATTAAAATATGGTAAAATATAAAATTTAACCACAAGACTAACTGAGATGGAAGTTTTTTAAGAATGCAATTCAAATTAGTATGTTTTAACACAACTTTTCCGGCTCAGCTATGTGACCTTTGTTATTTGCAATTTTTCTCATCGCTTGAACCGATTTACAATTAGCTTTTTCAACGGTTTTTGGCCTTGGGAAAATTAAAAACCGATTTGCAATTTGTTTTTTATACGGTTTTTGGCCTGTCAACAATAAAAAACCGAATCACCAAAGTAAGGAAAATAGGCTTCAAGCTCTTGGTCTCTTGGGTGATGTGGAAAAAACTGCGTTTTTAAGGGGAAAATAAATAATAAAGGCAAATATAAATTATAAAACTTATTTCTAATTAAACAGTGTATCAAACAAATCTAATTAAATCTAATTAAACAGTATCTAACGAATATAATTAAACAGTAAACTTATTCAATCCAAACGTGAGAATCACGCAACACTGTGTTATTAATTCTCAATAAAATCAGACGTATAATCAGACGAAGGTCCGCAGGCTCAAAGTTTCTTTCTTTCTTATTGTTTGTATATTATTCCAGTAGAAACGCGCTAAGCGCATTCTGTCTGACGAGATGAACATGAAGAGCGGAGGGTATTTTTTTGATGGAATGCATGAAAAATTTTATATCTATATATCTACCCGGGCAACACCGGGCAATAATGCTAGTATATTATATATTGCTATATTATGCTGTATATATCTAAAAATATGCTATGTAAAATAAAATATACAAACTACAGAAAATCAGATTAAAAAATCGTACAATTACCAAGAACACGTGCAAAAACTCGGAACAGCAATCAAAGAACTAAATTTTAGCAATCTATTTCAATTTTATATAAATATACTAGGGGCTTTGCCCCTAGGCTCGCTACGCTCGCTCCTCTCTTATGGCTAATAGCGAGATACATAGGGGTGATTCTCGGGCAATGTAACAGCCATTTACTGTTGTCAGTCACCCTTATGCGAAGGGGAATCACTGTTGAATCACTGTTTCAGCTTTAAAATTCAATTAAAAATCGAAATTTTAAGATAGAGACTTGAAATGAGGTTTATATGAATGAGAAAGCTTTCATCTTCCAGATGATGTAAATATTTTCTGTGTAAGATAAAAACTCGAGGAGCATCGATATTACATCCACATATGTGACGGTATTTCTCGAAAAAGTGAGTTTAATATTTGGATGAAAATATTAGTCTGTTTTAAATTATTTTTAAACAAATGAGGTCTTGTTTGAAGGAGAAATGTCTGTAGTCTTAGATTGTAAAAAGATCAAAATTCTACGATTAATTTTTGGCGAGTTATCGTAATCTGAACAAGAAAAATTCGATATTTTCCCACAAAACATAAAATAAAAAAAACTTAAAAGTCCGACGAAGATGATACATGTCTTACTTTCTTCCCCGTATTTTTCTGCATCTATTGGTATTGGTCTCGACCCCATACCCCCAGCGGTTTCGGAGGAGATAGCGTGACAAGCTTTTGACAGCGGCTGCGGCGGCGGCGCCAGTTACTTTTTTTAGAATAGAGAGATTATTATTATTATTATTTATTTATTTATTTATTTTTTAACTTTCAAGTCAACACTTTTCTTTTAATCCTGAGAATGGAAATATAGCCACAAAAAATTATCCATACCGAGGATATGGAGCCCTGCTCCCTGGTGCCTCGTTAATGTACCATGTCCATGTCTGTCTTGCATGCCTATTGTGAGATAAGAACCTTTCGTAATAATGTGTTAAAATAGATACAAGAGCTTAAAAAAATTCCTTAAAGACTGTCGCTTGTTTAAAAGTTGTATCTTCTGCGTTATTGTAGGTCAATTATTGAATATTATCTATCCAAAATTTTTTATTCTTAGTGTAGTCTCTCTTTTTTTTACCTTTCGATAATATCTGATCATTCTATCATTTATGAAATAGTTCTAAGTTTTATTTAAATATGATTGTAACATTTTTTCCCCCAGAAAAACTTAAAGTTAGCATGAGAATTGCTATTCCAGACCAATATGGAAGAAACATGTTGGGTGTTTTGGATGAAACTAAGACTTTGAAATATGGTCAGGTGTTTGTCCAGTACAGCAAAGGTTTGACTGATCCTAGTGCTGGACTTGAAATTTTAAAAGGTATTTGTTTTTTCCCTTTGTAAATTAAATTTAATACTAGTTGGTACCCGTCAAAACATGACGGCTGGATAGTAAATAAATGTACTAATACACAAATTATACTCAACACATCATTGCCAAATGTTGAAAATCACAATGTTAAGAATAGAGAAGTACACTTTAAAAAACTATTGAAGACATTAAAAAGAAAAATGGTTACTCAACAGCGCGAAATAAACAATTTCCGTCAGGTTTAATTGTACATCTCACAAACATAATTTAAAATTCAAATGGCAGAGAGAGAACTAGAGAGATTCCTCGGAATAAATAAATTAACATGTTTATGTGGTCTCTTCTTAGTAAGTATCTAAAGCCAGATTTAAACATGCCACTGAGCATGCGCAAAAACAAATTAATGTGTTTATGCGAGCTTGTCCTTAGTGAGTATCTAAAGCCAAATTTAAACATGTAACTGAGTATGCGCAGAAAGCAGTTTTTAACTGTAAATTATCACTAATCTATATATATAAAACGCGTAGGTATGCAGCACAAAAATCAACGATATTTCTATACTCCGAATGGCAACGGCTGCCACTACCAGATGTAAACATTAGCGGTTGTCCGCAATTTGCAACCACGTGTCAACATGGATTTACACACTGGAATCAGGAATGTTTGAAAACGAGCTGCACGATCAAGTGAAAATTGGGAACAGTCTCAAGAATGAAAGCGAAGAAATAATTCATTAAGAGAGAGGCGTGAAAGAGAGCATAAATAATCGTGAGGTTAGGCTTAACCGTCGCCGGCATAGCAATAAACAACCAGTAATATTTAATTATCTACACTTTTTTCAGTACTTGCTGAATTTTTACTCCATTTTATAAGTGAAGAAATTTTCTCAACAATTTATTATTTGATATGATTAAGTGTAGATATCTGCATTGTGAACAATAAAACATACAGAGTGATGTAATCAACACTATATTTTAAAATTTTCCCCAACAATTTCTTATGTGTTGTAATGATAAAGTGTAGATATCTAATTTTGGAAAATAGTACATACAAAGAGGGATGTAAATTTTAAAATCATTGATGTTGGGTTTCTCAGTCTTATCTTTAACTCTTTTCTGAGGTAATGGAAATTCACATTTTTTTTTATCACGATGTTCTAGAATCAGCCTTATAGAGAATACCCCTTACAACATATATTTGTGATGACAGGTAATGGTAACATTCCTTTCATGTTACTTTCAGTTGCGTTGTTTTGCAAAAGAAAATATAAAACTAAAAGCGACCATGCTGGTCGCGCAGCAGCTAGTTAATAGAAATTCCGGTTACAAAAACCAAATTTGGCACATCTCTAGATTAAAATCTTTCGTTTAAGACCAAAATGAAGTAAATTGATGCGGTAGTTTTCTCTTACTGGGCAGACTGTGAGAGAAAAAGATTCGGCTTAGCAACTTAAATATATAGATTAGTAGGATTTAGTTCAGTGTCCTAAATACTGTTCAAGCAGCTCAAACTGTTACTTTTATAAAATTTCATATTGTGTTTTAACTCTTAATTTTAAATTAGAATGCATCAAATAGAAAAATTTATTATTTGCTATTTTAAATTTATATGCGTTTCATTTTTAAAAATTACTGCTTTATTATTACTAGTTCATAAAGTATGTTAAATGTGCAATTAATTTTCATTCATTTTGGTTTAGGGATATGTTTTTTTGCTACATTACGTTAGACAAGGGATTAATAATCTTTTTATGTTTGCGGCACCCTTCGGAATGAGATCATAAATTTAGGGCACCCTTGTTAGAATTTTAATTTTTTCAATTTTTTGAATATTAAATTACAGTGGAATATATTTTAGGAGCATGTTAAATTTAACTCACTGTTGGGACGATGTTGATACAACGGTTGGCTTTCAGTTGGCCCAACCGTTGCTGTTGCAGGTCTGCCAACAGTTGGCTTTTAGTTGGTCCAACCGTTGTGAGAGCAGTTCAACCAACAGTTGGCTGTTAGTTGGGTCAATATTCAATTTTGCAGGTCAGTCAACTTTAGATTTAATTGAGTCCACAATCCATTTTGTATCCCAGCCAACTATCAACTATTAGTTCGGCCAACTTTCAACTATATCACACTCAAGGGCTTGAATTTATCCCTTTTTTAGCAAACTGATTACACAAGGGAATTCCTTTTATGTAAACTGTTTACTTTGTACTACTCGATATTATTAGCAGTATTTAGTCATTAAAAATTTATATAAAAACAACATGCTCAGAAAGGTTTTTTTCTATAATTTATTTGAAAACTACGACATTTACTCGATTTCATGAATTAAAAAAAATTATGTCAAAATTTTCAATGTAGAAAAATGACTATTATAATTTTTTTAAAATTAAGGGCTTAAATTTATATTTTTGTATATGACACTGCTGTATTTAAGCATGATTTTATAACTTTGTTTTTATGGTTTTCATTAGTTATTTTACAACAAATTTCATTTTTTTAAAACGCGTTTTCATTATAATCAAAACAAGAGTAAAATCAAACATCCACATTATTTGTGGATATACATCACTCTTGCATCTGTACATCACTCTTGCATCTGTACATCACTCTTGCTTAATTCAGGTATTCACTCTTTTTGTACTTTTTTCAATCTATTATTGCTTATGCTGGCCAAGAAATGCCAATCTCTGAATCTGGTAATGGCAGAAAATAAATCAAGGTCTCTGAAACACGCCCCAGGCAAAACAATCACTTGTGATGCCAAGGGTTTTGACTAACTTAATGTTCTCTACCAAAACACTGGCTCTTATCTGTATCTCTAGTCTGTAGCTTATCTTTATATTTGTTTTCAATTTGTTCTTTAGGACCCGTATTAGTCACAAAAAATCCATCCCTACATCCTGGTGATGTTAGAAAGTTAATAGCAGTGGACGTTCCAGAGTTACATCATATAAAAGACTGTATAGTTTTTCCAGCTCAAGGCAAAAGACCTCATCCAGATGAAATGGCAGGTACTGATTTCGATTTTCCTAAAATTGGGTAAATCATGACTACCTAATGCTAAGAACTGATGCATAAAATTTTGATGAAGTGATTTTTTTTACTTAAAATGCAAGTTTGATTCAAAGATGATTCCTTGGTATATGATACTACCAATATTTTTATATGTTCAGTTTGTATTAATTTGTATCCCAGATACAAACACATAGAAAAAAACTAAACATTTTATCATGATCTACTATATTTGTTTTTAGCTGTTAAAAAGGATAAAAACAGATGCTACTACCTGTCTTATGGAATATCTGATTGTTCCCCCCCCCCCCCCCCCAAAAAAAAAAAAAAAAAACTTTCTAACATGAAAGAATCTGGTTCTTAATAACTATATGACAAGATGAATACAGACCTTGTGTTGACGGATTCCTGAAATTTGAATTACATCCTAAAGGCCTGCAACTCAATTCATTTTTGCAGGAATGTCTCAAAAATTTTAATGTTTTTATTTTAAATTTTAGGATTAAGAAATAAAAATCACATGCAAAATGATTAGCAATCAACCTGGTATATTAAAAATTTCAGAAGAATACACTTTTTGATACCCTTAAAATTTTTTTGTAACGTCTTGTAAACTTCACTGCCTAAGAATAAGTATGATCAAAGTGATAAAATAAAAGATATGGGAAAATTTACTCATCTCTTTAGAAAGTAAGCTAACCATGCAACACTCTTAGTGCCTATAGAGGATCCCTTTTGATTTCAATGACAATAATATTATTAAATATATATTGTTAAAAAGGACCTAAAAAATCTCATTTTAAACATAACTTTCAGTACAGCAGTATTGACAAACTGAACTAATCTTTTTCTCAGCTTTGTTAGTTTTAATATGATTTCAACATTCAAAAGTGGAGATATGCCCAAGGGGAATAATGGCATAGGGGAACACCTATCCTCACTTTCTAAGTCCAAAGTGCTGTCTAACATGAATGCGTAATACTTTAGTATATTTTTTCCTGCCTAATGCGGAGGCACTTTGTCGTGAGACATTCGCCTTTCGTTATTCCCCACGATTTACTGGCTACTTTATTAAGAGAGAACCATATATTTGAGCCAGCATTGCCCCCTATGAGAGGGACAACACGGAAACGACCATGCTTTATTCGAGATTTGAATTCAAGCCCACTGCGTTGCAGCTCTGAACGTTAACCACTACATAAAATATTCATTAAGTAACTTCAGTATCCCTCTGTTCAGCTTAAAAATAAATAGGGATTAACTTGTGATTGCCTTACCGTGCATGTGCATGTTACCCCTGCTAAGCCACTCAAGTAAGCCTAAATATACAAAATGCCCACAAAGTCCCTTGCCACCCTCTTAACTTCGGAACGACTGCTGCTAAATTCATAAAAGTGGTATATAGGTATAGTAATGTAGCCATACGCTACTGAATGAAACCACCTACGGCGCCACCTGGCGGAAAACTGCGGAGTTAGCATTCCTATCTCGAAAACGGAACGAGATAGGAAAAAAAGTTATTGACAAAGTTGTAGAGCATCATCGATTTAGTAAGTAAAGACACCTTGTGGACATTAATGCGAAGAATAGAACGGTTAAAACGCGCATTTGTTTTTTCGTGATTTCCTACACTATGACGTCACGAAACTTGAACGGAAGGAGAAATGATTATCTTTCGGGCAAAACACGACACCGCAATATGCACAGTGGTATATCGCTTGTGATCCCCAATCAAAAGGACCGCTATTCAAACCTGGAGGGTTGCATCCTTGTACTGATTGTCTTTATAAACAAAGTAGACAATATGTATATCGTGTAAAATAGCGTCGAAATTTTTGCAGTAGACAAATACGTAAGAAACGTCACGCCTGTTCACGTGAGATAGCTTTAAAAGAGACATATTCTTGGGGTTGTAGTATGTTGATGCTCATGGTCATGGCTGAGTATTGTGAGATGGTTTTACTGTGCGGTGAATGTGGACGCAAGGCACGATCAGCAGCAAGGTTGTACCGGCAACGTTTCCCTGCAGGCCCGCATCCTTCTCATCAAACCCTCCTAACTGTTGTAAAACGTTTAAGGGAGACAGGCTGCGTTACTAGTCGACCTCGATCTGGCAGACCAGCTAAGGTAGGACGGCAAGTTCAATCGAATGAGGTATTAGCATACGCCCTCGCATATCCGAAATGCAGCACAAGAGAGATCAGTCAACACTGTGGCCTCTCCAGAAGTCAGGTTTGGAAAATCCTAAGCGAATTAGGCGCTCATCCATACCGACCAACGCCTCAACAGGTTTTAGTGGACGGGGATGCCGAACAACGTTATGCATGGCTCAACTTCGTCATGAATCAGATACAGGTCCAGCCAATATTCTTGGCAGATATAGTGTGGGCGGATGAGGCATGCTTTTCACGGAATGGCATGTACAATAGGCAAAGCAATCATTACTGGGCGCTGGAAAATCCTAGATGTTTTACCGACGTTCGACATCAAATGCGGTATGCTATTAACGTTTAGTGTGCAATTTACAATAACAAGCTGATCGGCCCAATATTTTACAATGGCACGTTAACGGGTGCACGATATTTCCAATTGCTACAGAACGCAATACCCGATTTTGTGGAGAACCTGCCGTTGTTTAATCTTAGGAATGTATGATTTCAACACGACGGCGCGCCTGCTCATAAGACATCTCCAGTTAAGAAGTACCTCGTCAATGAATTCGGGAACCAAATAATTGGGTATGGCGGTTTCAAAGAGTGGCCTCCACGTTCGCCTGATCTGACTCCACTGGACTTTTTCCTGTGGGAATACCTGAAAAGCAGGTGTATGCGACCCCTCCACAAACATTGCAGGCCCTTAAACGACCCATTACGGACGCTTGTGCCAACGTGTCACGCTCTATGCTCCAATCTGTGCAACGTGACATTCAAACGAGGATCCAAATGTGCATTGCAGCTGACGGTGAGAAGTTTGAACATCTCAAATAAAGCTATATTGTTATAACTAGTTGTTTTTTCTTTCTCAGATCGTTTTGTCACGTCACAGTGTAGGAAATCACGAAAAAACAAATGCGTGTTTTAACCGTTGTATTATTCTCATTAATGTTCACAAGGTATCTTTTCGTACTAAATCGATGATTCTCTACAACTTTGTAAATCCCTTTTTTTTCCTATCTCGTTCCGTTTTCGAGATAGGAATGCTAACTTCACTGTTTTCCACAAGGAGGCGCGGTAGGCGGTTTCATTCAGTAGACACCACTTTAATGCAGCAGCCGTTCCGAAGTTAAGGTGCCAAGGGACTTTAGTGGGCATACTGTATAAAGCGAGATTTTTACTGTGTTACATCTCTAGGGTTTCAATGTTCCATATAAATCCTTAAAAGTACTTAATAGTTTTTGATCATTTTAAGTCGTTCATTTTTGGCAAAAATTTTACAAAGCGCTTAAATTTTATACCACACTAGCTGAAAACCCGCACTTCACTACGGAGTATATTCAAATTAAATACAATGGTCAATGTATGCAATTAATGCCAAATATATATATATATATATATATATATATATATATATATATATATATATATATATATATATATATATATATATATATATATATATATATATATATATATATATAATAAATGCGACGTATCAATGTATACAATTGATGTAAAAAAACAAAAAATGCATTTATAAAAAAAACGTCAGGCATATTTTTATAGATAAAATAATGTAGAAGAAAATATTCAAATTAAATGTCATAGGACATACTAAAGAATATAGTACAGTTAATATAGTACATTTTGAGGAGCATAATATCTTTTATTGTATTTTAATATTTGTTTGGATAATGTCTAATCGTCTGCCGCATTAGCAAGAGAAAAATATTTTTTTTGTCTATTTAGTTGTTATGCACGTGACGATAAATTTATTTAAAGTACCAGAAAAAGAAATCACGTGATCAGCATTTAATTAAATTAAATTCTAAAAATTAATCTTTAAAAATTCACCAAAAATCAGAAAATGGAGGTAAAGATTAGAAAAAGATTTCATTTTACAGGGATTTTTATGATCTTTCTCGTGATATAAATTTCACAACCCTCAAATTATTATTTTAAATGCAAACTTAAAAAAAGTTACTAAAACAGCTTAAAAATTTTATTTTAAAAAATCTAAGAAGAATTTTCCAAAAATCTTTCTTAGTGCACCTACACTATAAGAAGAATCGCCATGCAAAATTTCAGCCCTCTAGGTCCAGCGGTTTGGTCTATGCGTTGTATGTCAATCAGTGAGTCAGTCAGTTACGGAACTGTTTTATATATATAGATTAATAAATAAAACCTTGCTTTTTTCAATGATTGAAACTGAATTGAGGCCAAGTTTGTTTTAGGATTCAGTTTTGTAGTTTCTGTGCTGACATAAGTTGAAGATTTTTTTTATTTTTTATGCCAACTGAAGAATTCAAGTAAGAGTGTCAAAATTTTTTTTTAAATTTATAACAGTTGTCAGTGATTAAGAACTAGCCACCTGGTTTTGGTAGATCCCCACAACTCGAAAAAATTTCAAGAACTTAGATAAAAACACATATTTCAAAGTTTGTTGTTTGTTTGTGGCATTTAAGAGAAGCGCTTTCAGAGTCCTTATTCATCATAACTCTCACTGAAGCATCAGCTATTTCTCAACGAATTTTGAATTATAGGATCATGTTTGTGTTATCTGAATATAATTGGGTTATTTTAATATGACTGGGAAGAAAGCAGCGCACTTAATGACTACCTTTAATTTTCCAAATAACCCGTAGAAATTTTAAGCACTTTCCTGTAGGGATGTATGTGTTCATATTTGCGCGCAAGTTCTTCCCTTATGAATAAATTTTTGTCTTTATAGGATCAGATTTAGATGGGGATGAGATGGTCGTGATATGGTATGAACCTCTTATATTTTCTCGCAAATGTGTACCTCCCATGGATTATCCGATTTATGAGGGAAAATGCACCAATCAAAATATCCAAGTGAGTGTGCTTGATAGTTGATATATACATATAATTGAAATGTAGCTCTATTTTACCATATATATAATTGGAATGCGTGATCATAAATTTAAATTATTAAATTTAAAATATTTGAAGTTTAGTTCAAAGCAAATAGCTATAGGCAAATTTTTCATTGAGGATACACTCTCCTCTAATTTTCATCATAATTAATTCATTCATATTATAATTCAATTTAACAAAATTCGCATAAGTGGCTGGTAACCAAAAATTTTAATTCATTAATTATTAAGTTAAATAAAATAAAAAATAAAGGAAATAAAAATCATTATTGCTGCAGTGAATAATTAAAAGAAAAGAGGGACGGTACCGTCTTCATTAGCAGAATTTAAAAGGGGATGGGCCAGAAGGTCTTATCATAGCCAGGCAAGTCTTTCTTCCTTTCCTCATACATCTTGGGGTACGTTGGGGAAAGTTCTTCATCATCTCGGGATCAGACTCGCATCTCCGGGGTAGTAGTGCTTGAGGGATGCCCACCTTCCAATGTCGCCGGTCCGTGGCAGCAAAAAAAACTTCCCCCTTCAAAAATTCTCTTTTCGAAGTTCTCCCTCCAGTTGACCTCGCCACCCCTTTGTATGGCTACGCGTGGGTGAAAATGAGGACGTCTTCGCTCTTTGATTTTAAGAAGGAAAACCGGACCAACAGAATTTGAGGGACTTCAAACTTTGACCTTGCATCAAATCGGGATTTCTTTTTTAAACCTATGGGACTAAGCGCGGTGCTTGGCGATGTCCGATGTATCAATGCGCCTATCAGCCAGGTGTTTCGACTATCCCTTGCCTGCCGCCTGCAAAAGCCATCAAAATAGGGTTGTTTTTCGGATGCCTTCTTGTAATAGAAACTTTTGATAATCCCTTTATCCGATGTAGTTCTGGGAATGTGCTGCGGAATACTGTGAAAATGGCGATGAGTTTGTGGATAGATTACCTTGCCCTACCAGCCGAGTTTAAACAAAGGTATGGATACATTATAGAAAATTTACTATCGAAAAACAAAAATAAAACACACAATTAAATAAAATTAATAATTAAATATGTTGAATATTTACCAGCCACCCCCCCCCCCCCCCCAAAAAAAAAAAAATATATATATATATATATATACCAGCCACTTTAACAAGTAAAAGAATAAAATGAAAAAATCAATATTACAGTCATATCTAGTTATTTAAAGTTAAAGAATCAAATATTAATGCTTGCCGTGATCCAATATTTTAATATACTCTCATGCTACCCCCATTATCAGAAAAATTGAGCACTTTTTCTAATAATCTTCTGTAATAATCAAGCAATTAAAAATTGGATCACCGCTAATTGGAAGAAGTTGAGTAAAGGCTTACAGAGTTTTAACAATGCTAATATATTTAAAGACAGAGATTACAACGCCCGTTATATATTTATTATATCCTATAATATTAGTTATTAAATGTGTTTTACTTACGCCACAAAATTACTTTATTTTATACCTTAAAATAATTAAAATTCCTATTTACAGTTAGCTGATATAGTGAAATTCTTCTGTCAGTTTATTCAGAATGACAACATTGGAACATTTGCCCATGCTCATCTTGTATGGGCTGACAGACTGAAAGATGGAATATTTTCTAGCAAGTGTATGGATATTGCTAAACGTTATCCATATGTTTTAGATTTTGCAAAACAAGGCCCAACAGAATATTTAAAAAAGAGCGACAGACCATATCATTACCCCGATTTCTTGCAGAAAGGTTTGAGAGGTAATACTTACCACTCTCGTAGAGTTTTGGGGTCACTCTATCGCACATCAAGAGTTTTGTTTGCTTGTTCTAGCAAAATTAATTTGGATTGTGAATCTACTTCTTCGTATGATCCTGATTTAGAGTATCCCGGCTGGAAGAAGTATGAAAGTTCAGCAGAGGCACACAGAAAAGAATACACAGCAAAGGTGTTAGAAGTACTAGATCGCTATAGTTTTAGTAGCGAGGCTGAAGCATTTTCTGGGTTTATTGAGGTTGAAGCCTGTAAAAAATGGAAGCAAGAAAAGTGGAATGCAGTCAAAATTGTGAAAGAATACTTAAACAGTATTATAGTGTTTTACAGGAACCTATTTCTCTGTGAAGTGAGAGAAGAAAGTTTGAAAAGATCGAATGATGATAAACAGTCTGAAATGAAGTATCAGAGGGCATCTGCATGGTATATGGTGGTGTACAGTAGAGAAACAAAGCGAGTACTTAGCTTTCCTTGGGTAGTGAGTGACATCTTGTCAGATATGAAAAAGAAAAGAGTAAGAAATGTGTTACCTAATTCTGATTTCTTTAATTTCTTTGATGAATTAAACTATGACATAAATCAATGGTGTGATGCTAATGCTGTCGTCAGTGATCAAAGCAAATGTGTATACAGCGAACTATTGTTGAAAATTACACTGGAGTGGATTTCTTCTTCTGGTTTAAATATTGGCAATAGTGATAAGTCTACATGTTGTAGTAACTGCTATGAAAGAATTTTAAAGTTTTATAAATCCGAGACAAAAATGTATTGTTGCAGTGGACCTCATAGAACATTATGCTCATGCGATAAAGGTTGCTCTCCAGCAAAACTTGTGGTTGATTTTTTAAAATTTCACATTGTGAATGTTAAAGTTTCTGGAAAATGTGATATGGATTCGTGTGATGGATTTTTGCCAAAAAACTTGCGGGAACTTGCCTTGCAGACTTATTCATATATTGCCATCACTCGCAATATTTTTTATCTAGGTACACAGTTCAATTCAAATAACTTCGCTAAACGTGCAATTTCAACTGGTACATCCGAAATTATGTTAGAAGAAGAAGGAGATCCTATCAAAATTCCTGTTGATTCTAATCTCAAAGATCTGATTGAGAGATACATGGATGACATAGAAAGATACTTGAAAAGAACTTCTGGAGTACGTGATATTACTCTAACCCCAGAAAAGAATACCATGTGTTTAATAGTGAATTCCATTGGTAAGAACTGGCAGAGGTGGAATCTCCAAGAAATTCTTCTTGATACAAATTTCACTGAAAATTTAAAGAAAAATTTAAACATTGTAAATGTTTGAGTTTTAAAATTTTAATTTCTCCTGAAAATTATACAAGAATGTTTTTAAAAATTTTACAGTTTTATTTAAATACTTTTATTTAAAAATGTTGTATACAAGAAAAAACGAGACTTCTTAAAAATAGTATTTGGACTTGGGTTATTTGTAATTATTCTACTCTGAAACGTATTAGAATAAATTGCTCCAAAACTCTTTTTTTCTATTAGTTTAGGTTTTTGTGTCAAATGAATTATTGGAACTATTCAGACAACAGTATAGGGAAATTTATGAACTTTGCACAATTTTAGTTGCAATGTCCAAGTGCACTTTTAAATAACTCAGTTTCATTTTTAGAAGATTGCCATTGTCATACTTCTCTCAATTAAAGGCACACTTTCCCCTCTGTCTGTCTCTCTCTCTCTGTGTGTGAGAGAGATAGAGAGAGAATTTCAGGGCATATTTTAACATAGAGTTGGTGGGGTAAATGCCCCACTAGTGAAAAGAAATTGCCCATTATATGTTTGAATAAAAGGCCAAACATAGCACTAAATGGCTGCGGTACTGCTTTTTTTTTCCTCGGCCTTCTACACTGAAATTTCTTCAAATTAAAGACAGGAGAAACATTTCCAGGGACAGAATTTTACAAGGTCAGAGACTACTATATGAAAACATTGTTTGGAAATCAAATATTTATTAAATAAGCACAGGATGTCCCCCCAAAAGTAGAAAAACATGCTTTTTTTCTTTACTTGTGGGATGTAGAGTAATAATGTAAATTAAAAAATATCTATATCGTAAAACAGCATGGAAATTTTATGTATCAATTTTAAATTTCTAACAAAATTTGATATTTGTTTAACTTTTGAGACTTCTTTCTATAAAGATAATCATTTTCTATAGAATCATTATGAAAATCATTTGTATTATAATAAATGAATAATTTATAATAATTCGATACATTTGTTGTGCTGACATTTAAAGTTTAAAATAAATACATTTCCAACATAACATGCTTTGGCAAATTATAGATAAGTGTGGTGAAAAAAATATGAAATTCTAATAGTATTATATGATATAAATTATTATTATTATGATATAAGTGGCTCGTATTTTTTTTATTGGTTGATGAACCTTTGTTCCAAATAATAGAAAATTAAATACTTAAAAGTTTCTCCTCCATTCTTTTTCAACACTGTATTTTCTATCTCTCGGTAATTCAATACGTCCAACTGTACCATTTTGCTCTAAAACTTTGAACTCTCCCATGATCTCAGGGATTAAGAAGCGAAGACACCAGAACAGCGGAATTTTAATGTTTCTCACAATCCCAGGCCTCTCCAGTTAAAAGACCACCAAGACGAAAATTCCGTGAAAAGGGGGATCATTTTGTTTACGACTTCGGCGCGCAACGATACACGCAGAGGCTCGGTGAAACTCACCAATACGAAAAGGAGGCTGAAGAACTAATTTTTGACGCGTAAGGTTTCGGGAAACGAGCTGGCTCTCGAGTTGGAAAACAAGAGAAAAGTTTGAGATCAGTCAGAGAAGGGCCGCAGAAAGACCAGTCGCTATCCAGACTCCTATGCCGAGATGCCTGATTTCCACTACGAACGGACGAGGGTTATGGAAAACCATTGTTGGAACTAAAGGATTTTTTTCTCTACTAATAGTATTAAAGAATATAATTTTAACTTAAAGTTTATCTTATAGATTATAGATTTAAAGTTAGTTTATCTTAAAGATTAAAATTAGATTGAGGCGCGTTGTGAAAACCTCAATAAATTAAAACTTACTTTTAACCGCAATATCCAGGTTCAAATGGAGTAGCGAGTATCGTAACCAAACTGTAATTAAACCTAAAATAAAATAAAAAAGGAAATAAAAAATAACTAAAACTTACTCTTCTAAAAGGAATTAATGACAAAACTCAAGCTTAAGGGTAATAATCACAAATTTTATTTAAACATTAATTTCCGGTTATTCATGACGTATTCACAAAACCGCTTGAATTCTCCATAACCCTCGTACGTTCGTAGTGGAAATCAAGCATCTCGGCAAAGGAGTCTGGATATCGACTGGTCCTTCTCTGACTGATCTCAAACTTTTCTCTTGTTTTCCAACTCGGGAGCCAGATCGCTTCCCGAAACCTTACGACTCAAAAAAATAGTTCTTCAGCCTCCTTTTCGTAGTGGTGAGTTTCACCGAGCCTCTGCATGTATCGTTGCGCGCCGAAGTCGTAAACAAAATGTTCCCCCTTTTCGTGGAATTTTCGCCTTGGTGGTCTTTTAACTGGAGAGGCCTGGGATTGTGAGAAACATTAAAATTTAGATGTTCTGGTGCCTTCGCTTCTTAATCCCCGAGATCATGGGAGAGTTCAAAGTTTCAGAACAAAATGGTACAGTTGGACGTGCTGAATTACCGAGAGATAGAAAATACAGGGTTGAAAAAGAATGGAGGAGAAACTTTTAAGTATTTAATTTTCTATTATTTGGAACAAAGGTTCACCAGCCAATTTAAAAAAAATACCAGCCACTTATATCATCATAATAATAATTTATATCATATAATACTATTAGAATTTCATATTTTTTTCACCACACTTATCTATAATTTGCCAAAGCATGTTATGTTGGAAATGTATTTATTTTAAACTTTAAATGTCAGCACAACACATTTAAAGATGCTTTTCCAGACTTTAAACACCCTATAAAGTGCAACTTTATAAGACTTCTCGACACAAACATGGTAAAAAATTTGCTCCACCAGTGCAAATTCCTCAAAATATGCCCTGGAGCATTTATATAGAATATCTAAATTAAGAATCATTTATATGCATTGTATAATTTAAACATCTAGCTAAGCTTAATATTTTATTTCATGTTCCTAAAAGTTTAAATGTGCTCACTGTGATTACTCCTGGACATTTAGAGCATATATTTATTGAACATTCCAAAGTGCCTTAAAATTAGAAAATTTGATGAGATCAAGATGCTTGTTTCCTCAATTTACATCTCATTATAGCCTTTCTTGTGTTAAAAAAACGCCCGTTAGGTAAGGCAAAGGGGTTGGTAAACAGTTCCATTAATTGACTCTGACTCTTTCAATAAGTTCACTTTCTTTAAGACAACTACAACATTTATTACTAGACCAACGAACATACATGTGGTTATCAAAATAATGGAAACACATCAATATTAGTGGTGTTTATGGAAGTGCTTCGTATTCCTTAAAAACATGTTTAGGGACCAATATTTTTTATAGAGTATAGTGTATACATTATTCTACTCTAAAGTAGCAGTAATGAAACTATGAGCATCAGGCTCTTTGGGGGATAGCGTAAGATGTCAAACCTTGTAGACCGTGCAGAGGGCAAATTGTTGAAGCGCGTTTAATTGGAGTATCTGTTACAACAGCCCCCATGGGTTTGGGTGTTTACCGAGCTATGATATCGGAAGTCATGATGGCATACAGAGTTCACGGAAAGACATCCTCTGTGAAGCATAATAGTGGACGAAAGGGAAAGCTAAGTGAAAGATACTGACTGGTGTTGAAGCGGATTGTGACATCAAAAAAGAAGACAACTGCAGCCAAAGTTGCCGTAGAGCTCCATCTGAATCTGCAGGCTCCAGTACCAGTCATTACAAGTAAGAGAAAACTTCAAAAACAAAACATTTACGGCAGAGTAGAAAATCCCAAACCACTGGTAACAGATGTGAAAACAAACCGTCCTCTACAGTGGTGCCACGAGCACAAATCCTGGTCGAGTGATACGTTGAAATATGACATTTGGTTAGACGAATCATTGTTCACTTTGTCCCCTGCAACAAGACATGCGTATGTCTGAAAACACCTACACAAGCGTAATTTTCATGCTTGTCTCATGCAGCTGTCAAACATGGAGAGGAAATTTCTTAGGGTTTCGGCGGCCATCTCATGGTTTTCAAAAGGGATCTATTGTAACCACGAAAGGGAGATTGACTGGGAAGGACTATGTCGCACATTTAGCCCACCAGATCGATCCTATGGTGCAAAAATTGTTTCATGTAGGAGATGACGTCCTCCATGATAATGTTCCGATCCATACAGCTAGACGTATCAGGTCGTGGTTTGAGGAACATACAGACCAAGTCAAACACCTTATCTGGCCCCCACAGTCCCTAAACCTCAATATCATCGAACTGCTGTGGTCTGTTTTAGGGAACAGAGTCAGGAATCAATATCCAGCAATAGCATCTCTACAGGAACATTGACGATTTATCCATAAAGGCTGGTATAATATTCCCTTAACCACTATTCATGACTTGCATAATTCACTTCCTTAGTGAATCCAGGTGGTATTAAATACCATAGATCATGCTTGTCTAAAATGCGGCCCACGGGCCGCGTGCGGCCCAAATGCCTTTAAAATGTGGCCCAAACGCAAATTATGAAAATGTTTAAATTTACACATTTTCATTAAAAAAATAAATGTTTGCAATATTTTTCATATATGATCGATTCGTTGACACTTATTTTGAAATAAAAAATTAAATAAAAACATCTTAGTATGCCATGAGAATTTACGTTTCGAATTATGTGTGTATCCACTCGACAGCGAATTTTTTGAAGAATTACAATAAATTTGCAGATGTTATTTATCATACAGAAGTAAGATGGCTCAGTAAAGGGAAAATGCTCAAAAGATTTTACGATTTAAGAACTGAAATAAAAATGTTTATGGAAACAAACGGGTAACCTGTGACTGAATTTGAAGACGAAGATTGGGTTTTAGATTTAGCTTTTTTAGTAGACTTAACAGAACATTTGAATTATTTAAATTTGAGACTTCAAGGAAAAAATCAATTTATTAATAATATGTTCCAAAGAATAACAGCGTTTGAAAGAAAGTTGAAATTTTAGCACAATCAAATAAAAGTAAAAGATTTGACACATTTCAGTACTTTGGCTGCACATAAACCTGTGCACAAAATATGCTGCATTAATTTTTGATTTAATTCAAGAGTTTGAATATAGATTTCAAGATTTTCGAAAAAATGAAGAGTACTTCAACATATTTTCTACCTCATTTTCTCTAGAAATAAATAAATTACCTTCAAATCTTCAAATGGAATGCATTGAACTGCAAAGTGACATTCAACTGAAAGAGAAATTTGGGAATGTTTCTTTACTGGAGTTTTATAAAGATTACCTACCCCGCGATAAATATCCTAATTTTCACAATCATGCTTTATTAATGTCTTCAGCTTTTGGCAATACCTACATTTGTGAACAATTATTTTCAACAATGAAGCATACAAAAAACAAAAATAGGACAAAGATCACTGACAAACATCTTGAAAATGCATTTAGAATTGCAACCTCGTCTATTGAACCCGATATCGATTTGCTTGTTCAACAAAAGCAAATTCATCCATCTCATTAATTTCATTTTTTTTCCATCTTTATGAAATCCAAACTAAATGAAACGAAACTTTTACAAATTTAAAATAAATATGTACCTATACATATCTAATTCAAATTTTAAAAAAATTATAATAAAAAGAAGTTAATTTATTTTAATAAAACTACATAGAGTTAATTTTTATTTCAATTTGTTGAAAAAATATTGTATGTGTGGCCCAGCAAGTTTTTTTTGTGTGCAATGTGTCCCTCAAACGGTCATAGTTTAGACACCCATGCCATAGATGATCCTATGCCATATTAATAAAGAATTTCATGTTTTTCCTAAGTGTTTCCATTATTTTGATAACCACCTGTACATATAACACTTATAATATTAACAATGAATGAAACCTATGGCACGTCTACTCATCACGGTGTCTACTCGCGCTCTCCCTCACTCGCTGTAGGGCCCTATGCCCACTGCGGCGTCTCCGCACTTACTCGCTCATTGCATTCTCTTTTGGCGACAATACTTGTTATGGCAATGCCAGCATGTGATTACTTACAGTTCTGTAGCCACGTATAATTCTGAGTAAAATTCTTCTTTGAATTCTGCGTCGACTACGGCAGTTGATATTTTTTTTCAAAGCGTTACCACAAACCCTAGAAGCATAGCAGATAAAAGGTACGATTCCCTGTTTATAAATCATACCAATAACAATGGATTTCAATCCAAAGGTGTTACGGGAGACACGATTAAGTCCATTAAGAATATTTTCAAATTTTTGGAGAGATATACAATGTGTTCGAATGGTCAGTCTAGACCATAGTTGGAAGTCTTTGTTTATGTTAGGCCAAATGAATCGTTGTGTCACCAGCTTCGTCGTTGCACGAATTCCAGGATGCGATAAGTTATGTATAGAGGAAAATACTCTACGGCGAAATGCTTTAGGGATGTATGACTGGTTAGAATTAGTGGAGGTATCACAGTAAATTCTCTTATTGCTATCCGGGATAGGAATTTGTATTATTTCGAAACTAGAATTTGATTTGAGAATTTTGAGGTCTTAATCCCCCTGGGAATCCGCAATAACAGTATAATCAATTGGAGCTGGAGTAGCGATGGTTTCAATTCGCGACAGTGTGTCTGTTACGATATTCTCTTCTCCGGAGATGTACCGTATTTCTGTATTGAATTCAGCAATGTAGTTCAACTGCAGGGCTTGTCTTGGAGAGGTTTTATCCAAATTCTGTTGGAAGGCAAAGGTGATAGGTTTATGGTCAGTGAAGATAATAAATGTTCGTCCTTCCAGAATGTGTTTAAAATGTTTTATCGCTAGGTACATTGCAAGTAATTCTCGATCATAAGCACTGTAGTTTCTTTGCGTGGATGTTAGGGACCGAGAGAAAAACCTTAGCGGTTGTTTTTCTGAATTATGTAGTTGATGGATTACGGCACCCACAGCGGAATCAGATACATCTGTCGTTTGGGGATTTACTCTGTTTGGTCAGGGTGAACCAACATCGTTGAGTTGCATAATGCGCGTTTGATATCAGTAAAAGCGTTCTATGCATCTTCGGTCCAAATTAAAGGTTTTTGCTGTTTTTCTTAACACCTTTAAGCAAAACTGTCAACGGTTGTTGCAGTTTGGCGCAGTTTGGTATGAAGCGATGGTAGTTCACCATTCCCAAAAATCTGAGCAAGCTAGTGAAGGATTCTGGTTTAGGATATTATTTAATTGTATCAACCTTCGATGAAAGAGATTTGATTCCTTCTGTTGATATTTCATAACCTAAAAATTCAAGTTTGTGTAGACCAAATTTGCATTTTACAATGTTAATGCACAGTCCGTAATCACCAAGTCATCGGAAGACTGATTCAAGATGTTCTTTGTGTGTTTCTATGTCCGAAGAAGCAATGAGAATGTCATAGAGATAGCAGAACACAAATTCTAGGTCGTTTAGCACCGTATTCATAAACCTTTGGAAAGTTTGTGCGGCGTTGAGTGGGCCAAATGTCATAAGGGAAATTCAAAAAGCCCAAAAGGTGTTATGATTGCCGTCTTTGGAATATCAGCTTCATGAACGGGAATTTGTTGATAAGCTCTTATCAAATCTATAGTTGAAAATATCGTTTTTCCATGTAGAAGTAAAGTCCGTTAGAAATGGTAGTGGGTACCGAACTGGTATTGTGTTTGCATTAAGCTTGCGGTAGTCACCGCATGGCCTCCAGTCGCCGGATTTTTTTAAAGCGAGATGTAATGGACTTGACCAATTGCTTTTGGATGGTCTGAAGAGTCCTACCTGCAGCATATAATCGAATTCTTTTTTCGCAGCAATCAACTTTTCTTGAGAGTGTCTTCTGGCTTTGAAGAATATTGGGTTGCCTTTAGTTTCGATGTAATGCTACACATTATGTTCTTAAATTTTATTATTTTTTATGTTGGATTTAAGTAAGTTAGGAAATTTATTTAAAATGGCTCTATATTGGTTTCGAAAGGTGTTGGCAATGAATTTAGGAGTGACACTATTAACACTAGGTACCTTTAGTCGTCAATGAGGTGGTACCGTCAATTAGTTTTCTATTTTTACTGTCGACTAATAAGTTAAAATGTGAAAGAAAGTCTATTGCAACAATAGGTTTATTGACATCTGCGATTATAAAAGGCCAGCTGAAAGATCTACGTAGTCCCAAATCCAGTTTGGTTTGCTGAAGCGTTGTCACGAATATATAGACGACTCAGTTCGACCCCTGGACCTTCGGTCGCCCTCGAAAGTCGGGGATTCAGTTTTCCTGTTTCGAAACCTGATATTTACATGGAGAAGTGCACTTGTAAGTTCTCTCGCCAAAGCGTTGGTGAAAATAACAGTAATTTGGGTCACTGTTATTCTTGGAAGTTTCTTCAATTCGATCTGTACCTACGTCTTTGTGGGCTGTAATTTCTATGTCTATTCCTATTCATTTTTGTTATTTGAAGTGCCAAATTTGATATCTGTTTCTGTAGATCTTGGGCAATATTGTTATCAGTTGGCGGAGAAACAATACGAGCTACCTGAGGTGAGTTAGAATTTAATTCCCGTATTTTGTCAGCCATCGTCGATAGTTTGGACAAATCATCGCTGCTTACAGACAAAATGCTCCGCATATACGTGCTCGAAGTGATGACGTCACGATCGCCATGTTGGGCACCTCCGCAAAAGCGGTAGTCGTTGCATCCACAAAGTTTTCAAAAATTCATCAGGCACCTGATCCGTCGCCAGGTTGCGCATTTGGCAGAGAAGTTGGGATGGCTTCTTATCACCCAATTCCAATTCAGTCAGAAGTTTTTGAGTTTTCTGTGTTTCAGAATTGGCAAAAATTTCAATAAGCCTCTTTTTAATGGCCGGATATTTCCTGTCATTTTGGGGTCGGGTTTCCAAAAAGGAGGAATTTTTGCACTTACCCTGGCAATTGAGGATCTTTCCAATCTAATACGCCATCGGAGTGAGGCGGCCATCTTGGAGACCTTCGGATAATAAAACTAAGAAACCCTATGGAGATTAACATGGCCACTATTTTGCGGAGACTTTTATTCGAAACCTATTCATACTTGGCGGAATTCCTAGTATGTAAACCTTTAAATATTGAAGATCTATAATTTTTGAAAAGATTACGCCTAGAAATGCCGTTTTTAACGAGAAAAATAATAAATATTATTCAGTTTCGAATGCTGCTATGCCAAAATCTGCCAAGAAGGCGATATCCGCATTCAAATAGAGCATTATGATAACCCTTGTATGGTAACGTTGTATATCAAAACTGTACGAAAAAGATGCCAAACCATTTTGGGATTGTTTGAAAAGTTGAGTTTTCTTGTGAGAGTGACGAGCTGTGTGTCTACGTGAGATATTTGTACTTTTTTTGTGCGAAAATTTCAATTTAATCAAACGAGAGGATTGAGATGGTCTTAAGCCTTCTCAATTACAGACGTTCTATTATGACTTGTCTGGATTAATATATGCTTGTGTTCATGCATCAATGGAAAATTAAAACTTACCATATTGTGTTTAATTTTGTTGCTGATTCTTTTCTCTCAAATCTTGGTTTGCATTTTTAAAAACTCTACATGCTCTGCTAGAGATCAGGGAACAGCTTTCTCAGACGCACCGTCCTTGGCGGCAAATTGGCGCCAAAAATTTTTGACGCCAACTTGACAAAAAGTTGGCGTCAAAAGTTTTTGGCACCAACCTGGCGAAAAATTGGCCTAATAAACTGTTCAGTACCTATATAAATAAATACCCAATAGGGTTGGGCGGGATTAGGGCCTCAGACTTTGTGAAGAAAAGTCATAAGAAATAAACTCCTGATGTACGCATATTTCTTATAGAATCTGCCGGAAAATTGTTACACTTTTTCGGCATTGGTTATTCGACTTTTACGGCAATAGTTTCTATATATATATTTTTGCATGTTTTTCTGTCTCTATCCCTCTATCTGTCTATTCATACACACACACACACACACACATATATATATATATATATACACATACATATATATATATATATATATATATATATATATATATATATATACACACATATATATATATACACATATATATATATATATATATATATGAAATATGGGAGGATTGGCCGCAAAGAATACGACGACAGCAGCATTCGTGAATGACAGTTTTATTTAATCGCTGGTGTCTCTGCCGGGATGAATGCGGCAGGGGAATAGTACAGGAGTCCGTCTATTTTTGGACGGCAGAAACTTTTATAACTTCATCACGTGACAGTAGGGTGTTGATTAACAGTTGATTGGTTAGAAGTTTAGTGTTTTTGCGTGGATTAGGATTAAACTGGTAGTGATGCTAGGCATCTTAAGATTTCGTTAAATTGGCAGCCATCTTGGACAAAACTGCCTAAGGCTGAATTAGACTTTATTAAGGGATTTTAATAGACTTTAATGGGAAGGATTTACTAAAATTTGGAAATATAGTTTGGAATTTAATTTGGATGCTTCAGGGAAATAGATAGTTTAAGAGTTTAAAATGGGGTATGTAGTTTTGAATGTTAAAGAATACTAAATTGAAAAATTAATAGTTTTTAATGTTATAGAATATCCCCCCGTCCGAGAAGAGGCTGACCAATGATGCCTGTATTGGAGGGCAGACTCACCCAGATGAGTGAGAAAAAATGGGCATTATCAAAAATTTGGAATAGTATTATGTAAATATTTTCAGTAAAAGTTAGATGAAAAAAAATTGTTTTAATCACGTGATGAAATGACAGGACAGTATGAGCAAATTTGTTGAAAAATATACAATATTCACATAAAAAATACACATAATAATAACATTGAAAACTCTACATGAGCATGGTTTTGAAAACTGTTGAATAGGGACGTCTCCCCTCACAACAAAATCTCAGAGAAAAAAATCCATTAAGCATAACTAAAAAAAATTGTAAAGTACCAAAAATTCACTTCAAATATACACTGGACATAACTTCAATTTAACCTCGAGTCGACTCATACAGATAATAAAATTAAGCAGCAAGAATAGCAAACAAAACAAAAAAAATTAATTAAGTAAGTAAAGGTTAACTTGACAACAATTCAAAATGTAACTTGTATAACATTACTCTTTACATTTCACTGCCATGGAGTGAGTCCCCCCAAAAAATTTTGTATTTATATTTTCCTTGTACTGAATTATCTGTGCAACATTTTCAGTCCTTTTACAGTCATTAGTATGTTGAGGAAATTACATCACAGGGAAAACACAGTCTTTTTGCTGCTGTGTCCTATTTCTTTCGCAAGTGCAGAATACACAGAAATTAAAAAACATCACACTATCTTGACTTGTTTATATATATAAAAAATAGTATCTTTGCATATAGTTGCATAATAAAAATCACAGTTTATAATAAAAATCACATTTCTAATATATCAATTGTATATAAAAATTACAGAACATTTATTACACTATTAAAAAAAACTGAATCACTCTTTTCAATTCTTATTCATTATATTTAGTTTCGTATCTTTATTCTTCTCTTTATTCTCCTTACAATATTTATTATCTCCATTGTTTCAACATTATTTATTTATTAAAAAAATCTCTTTTCAATATTCATTATTTATTCTATTCATTTTTATTCTAACTTTATTTACTTTTTCTCAATATGGTTTCACTTTATTTTCAACTTGTTTATTTACTATTCATTTATGTACACTTATTTTAAGTTTACGTGGATATCCATTTTTTTGTCTTGAAGGTACCTTGTTTGTATGTGTGTCACCCAAACTCTTAGTTTCAAATTCTTGTCTAATCCTACCTCTAAGGCGTGAGGGGTTGTGTTTATGTTTGTGTAAAAGTGGTTTTCTTTCTCCCTATTGTTCAGTGACTAATAAGGAGGAAAGAATAGCCGTACAGTGGACTAACCGTTAATCTCCCATAGGACATGACAGCCAAAAACAACATCTTGTTTAGGACAACGATGGGAAACAGGAAAGGTGGACGTTTGTGATGCCTAAGGAAGTGTAAATAGGAACTGGGAGGACAAAAGGAGCGGTCATCCCAAGGCCTGTTTTAGTCATTATTCAAGTATTTATTTTTCAGCACTTTAAGTGACTGAATAGGTGAAGTAAAACAAACAACAAAAAAATTAAAAAGATTCTAAACAGATGGGTTGACTTCCAACGCGTGTGTAGAGGTGGGTGATAGGATAGAATTTTTCAAGAAATAGAGAATTTACGAAAGAATAAAGAAGTAGGAATGTCATAGTCGGGGTTTAATTTCAGATCCAAAAAAAAATTTACATATAATATTATTCTTAAAAAGGAAGTTTAAGTAAGGAAGTTTAAGTATTGAAAAAAAGGAAGTTTTTTTTCAATAGTTTTATTTTTAGTAGGACAACAAATAATTACTTATATCGATTTAAAAAACTTAATGATGCTAAGCATCAAACAGAAAGAAAAATGGATCTAATATTTGTCATTATTCGTGATATAATTTTAATTTATCTGGTGTATTATAATATCTTAATTTGCAAGCATGGACAACCTCAGAATTTTGTTTGGTGTGAAAATTTGGCCTATCAATTTCATAGTTAACTTTTGACATTTGTCTTAAAATAGTGTAACGTCCAGAATAAGGTGAACTTAACTTCCTCGTATTGGGGTATTGGAATTCTTCAAACAGTACTAAATCTCCAACATTAAATTTAGATTCTACAAAACGTGCATCATATTTAACTTTATTCCTACTGTGATTCAGAGCCTTCACGTCCCCCGCGTTTTAGACGCATATAAGCCAAAAACTAACTACTGAGCTAGTCGCCACGACGGCAACCCACTCGACCTAGGCTCCACAGGACCATTCACCGGCCCAAGTCCCGGGCCGTGACACCGAGCACTTCACTCCCCAAACTTCTAATCAGCACCACATGACACCGCCCACATCCATGCTGTCTTACAAGCAGATCATCCAGAAGTTAGAGCCAATCCAAATGAAAACTAATTTTCCTTATTAAGCACGCAGCCACCATTCTGCAAAATATATCACTTAACCAAACTTTATTAGCTAAACGTAAAATACAAAGACATGCACCACCCGTGCAGTCAACCAAACAATCATAACTTGATAACTATAACATAAAACCTGCTCCACACGAGCACATATGCCGTTTTCAACCATAACAACAAAGTTATTCAATAAACAAATAATCTAAATGCACCACTTGTGCAAGTAGCCGACTATCAACTCGAAGATCGGTCCTTTAGAGTGGAACAGCCGGGGCATAACTGCCGTTCCGTCCTGAACTTTTCCAGTAGTTCATAGATTCCATCATCATCCGTGTCGCTCGAAGCCGTATCCTCTTTCGACGCAAAGTCGGTCCTTTCCATTAATCGCTCCTCTTCCAATATAAGTCTACCACACTGTCGATCCGTTGGTAGATGCGCCACATCAACTTTCTTTCCCGTTCTTTTCTGGTGACTTTCACAATTAGTGCAAACCTGCCCCCTTTTACATGGCTCTTGGCCATGCTCTTTTTCTGCACATTTCTTGCAAATATTCGAATTGTGACAGTCTCCCCCAATATGTCCAAATCTCCAACAGTTGAAACAAATTGTAGGTTTATTGAACAGCTTCCAGCTGTAACACATTCAACCTAATTTTATTCTCTTTAGCTGTTTCATCTTCTGATAAGTTTCTCCCTTGATTCGAAATATCCAATTCCAGCCCCTCTTTGACTTGAAAGACGTGATAACCTCCACATGCTTAAGCTCTTCATTCTGCTGCAAGATCATCTCTTGCACCTTGTCCTTTGTTAGCTCCTCCTGCACATCATAAACAATTATCCTAGGGTCTCTTTTACTTGGGAGTTTGAATGTTATAAGTCGTTTTAAGATTCTCTATTTTGCCAAACTCCTTTATAATCTTATCAATATCTTCTTTCATTTCCCTCCTTATTAATAAGCCTCCTTTACTAATATTTCTACATCTTTCAACTCCAATCCCCAATTTCTCAGGCTTTATCTTATCCTTTACAGCTTTCTTAGTCACTTCCAACTCTTGCTCCCTATGCGGGATAATCTTAACTTCGTAAACAACCTCCTCCTTCGCCTTCTTAATAAACTTTCTCTTTCCAGTATCTTTCATTTTCGTCACCTCAGCGAAGCTTTTAGCTCCCTGATTTCTAAGTATATCTAGTTGTCCCTTATACAGAGGCTGTTCGCACATTTTTTAGACGATTTTGATAAGCGGTAATAAAAATCGTTTGCTGCAAAAGAAATAATTGCAATTGTACTATGTTTTTAAAAGTCAAATTTATCGTCTACGGCTTCAAAGTTTTGTTTTTATTCAAAATGGCGTTTTTAACAAAGCAGTGGTTAGAAGGCTACATTTATGCTCTTTCCGAAGAGAAATATGCATACTCCGTTATCCAAAAACGATGTGAGACTCACGGTTTTGTGATATCTAAAACGTCGATAAGTAATATCGTCAACAAGAAAGGAAAAAACGTCAAATTGGAGCCTCAAGTGGGACAAAAATTCCAAACAAGTATCCAAGGAAAAATGGACATCTTCGACTATTGCAAAGGTACGTTGTTTAATGTTAAAAGAAAATCCCCCTAGTCAAAGGACAGTTGCAAAATCATTAAAATGCTCGGTGTCCACTGTAAACAAAATGATAAATGTTGATTCAAATCTTAAGAAAGCGAAAAAACGCAATGTGCATCGTCTTCCTCCAAATCATATCGCTGAACGCAGGACACGCTGCAGAATTCTATATGAGAAACACTTATCCAAAGAAAAATGGAAAACAATTGTCACAATAGATGAATCATGGGTGTATTTAAATGATTGCAACAAAAAAAGAGCCATTTATTATCATAAAAGGGGAGAAAAAAATTTAAGCACATGGTTCAAAGAATCGAAAGAGAGTTTTTCTAAGGGATTCATGATTGTTGCTGGTTTTTCTTATAATGGCAAGTTAAAAATAAAGAGAGTGGAAAAAATGTCAAGATTAACTCCAAATACTATCAGGAACATATTTTATCGCCAATTTTTCTGAATGAAATACCATCGCTTTACCCACAGTGCCATCAATCTGTGAGACTCCATCAGGACAAAGCTAGCAGTCACACATCAAAATCCACTGTAAATTTCCTAAAAGAAATGGAACAAAAAACTGGTATCAAAGCCATACCCTTCACTGATATCCCTACTAAATCTCCCGATGTATCACCTATGGATTTTTGTGCTTTCGGACTTTTAAAATCTGCATTATCCAAACGTCGTCCCAAAACCCTTACAGGACTCTGGAAAACTGTTCAGGAGGAATGGGATAGAATACCTCTTCTGACACTTCAAAAGGTATTATTATTCTGGGAATTCCGATGTCGAAAGATAGTTCAGAATAAGGGATGTCAAATAGAACATTTAAAACACAAGAATTTTATGTAATTTAGTTTTGTGAATACAATATACATCGTCTAAAAAATGTGTGAACAGCCTCTGTAGTAGTGAATCAACTTTTGTTGATCATTAATGGTGTCCACCAGATCCATCAAGTCCTTATTAATATTTCGCTTAATATCAACAGTTAGCTTAGCCGTGCTGATAACTCCTGTTATCTGCCTAACTTTGAGTTTCAACATGTCTTCTGTCAGGATTCTCAGATCCTCCATATCAACCTTCTTCGCTCCCATTGTTCAGCTGCAAACTTTTTTTTTAAAATCGCTACTAACCCACGCTCCTCCGACGTTTTATTCCTATTGTGATATTTAATGGTTCTGTCTTTAGCTAATTTTCTCACCTTATCAACTTGAGGGTAAAACTCTTGTTTTTTAACATGGGGTTCATAAGGTAATATTCCAAAAAGTAGGTAAGAAGGGGTGATTTGGGTAACTGAATGAGGCGTATGATTGTATACATTAATTTATTCATTTAACAGGGTTGTCCAAGGAGTTTTACTTGTTGAGTTATTCACTTTGCACCTTAATCTAGTAATTATGGTTTGATTTACTCTTTTGACCTTTCCGTTGGTTTGTGGATGGTGAGCCGTCGTAAGTAATTGTTTCACATTATTATGCTCTAAAAACCTTCTAATTTTCGAACAGGTAAAAGCTGCATTTCTGTCAGTTAATAATTTCTTTGGGGTTTGAATTTGGAATATTTGTTTCAAGCAATTTGTATAAGTTTCTGTGGTTAAATTTTTTGATGGAAAAGCCCAAATATAGCGCGTTGCATGGTCAATTACTAAATGTAAGTACTTCTTCGTGGAATTATAGTAATTAAATCCGCCTACTGTGTCCAAACTTAAGCATTCAAAGGGCTGGTCTGTCGGAGGAACTTCTTGCAGCAATCCAAACCTTTTCTGTCTTTTCTTTTTGCTTAATTGACAAGTATGGCAATGTTTAACATAATTACTAATGTCCTCAGTGATTTTTGGCCAATAATATTGGGGTGTAAGCAATTGCATTGTTTTATTTACTCCAGGGTGTCCAAATTCCTCATAGGCTCTTCTTAAAATTTCTATTCTCAACGAAAATGGTACTAGAATTTTAAAAAATCCTTTTTTTCTCACATAAATTGCATTATTTAATTTTTTATATTTAAGTCCCTGAACATTGTCTTCATTTTGAAAGTCTACAATATTTTGTAATTCAATTAAATGGTTTATTTGTTGACTAGTTTCTGAAATAGGGTTTCTGGAAAGCATGTCAGCTTCAGTGTTTGCAGTCCCTAGTTGATATTTAATCTCATAATCAAACATACTTAATTTTAGTGACCAACGAAAAAGTCTCCCCCTGAGGTTTTTCACCCCTTTAAGCCAGACCAAGGCTGCATGATCTGTGTGAATTGTGAATCTCCTCCCATGGAGGTAATGGTAATATTTGTTCAGGCTATCCACAATCGCAAGGCACTCTAGCTCCGTGATTGAATAATTTGATTCATAATCTTTTAAAACACGTGAATGATATGCTATTGGGTGAACACCCCATCTTCATCTAGCTGCTTTAAAACAGCTCCAACCTGATGCTTACTAGCATCCACAAAGAGGTGGCAGTCTCTTTTTACATCATACAATTGTAGTATTGTTTTACAAATCAATAAGTTTTTAAGAGCCTCAAAAGCTTCTTGGCACTTGTCTGACCATCCCCACTTTACTCCCTTTTTCAATAATGTATTTAATGGATGTCTTACTTTTGCATAATTTGGAATAAATTTGTTATACAGATTTATTGTGTCCAAGAATCTTTGGAGTTCTTTTACATTAGTTGGTGGTTTCAAACATTTTATTTTTTCAATGTTGACATCATCAGGTGCAATTCTCCCATTTGCTACATTATACCCAAGAAAATTGATTTGTAGCTGCAGAAAAGTACATTTAGATAATTTTAACTTGATGTTCTCTCTTTTGAAAATGCTAAATAGCTGACTTAAATGTTCAAGGTGTTGTTCTTTGGAGTCTGAAAAAATTATGATATCATCAAAATAATGGCATGCAAAGTTAACTTTATATTTATCTAAAATTCTCCCAATAGTTCTATTAAATATTGCAGGGGCATTCTTTAAGCCAAATGGAAGTCTTAGCCACGCATAGAAGCCAAAAGTAGTGTCAAATACCAATTTCTCAGTATCTTTTGGGTGGACGGGTACATGCCAATACCCTGAGGTAAGGTCTAAAGTTGAAAAGTATTTAGCTTTGCTTAATTTGTCAAGAATGTCATCAATTCTAGGCAGGGGTTCTGCATCTGTCTTAGTTATTGAATTTAATTTTCTAAAGTCAATACAAAGTCTAGTTTTTCTTTCATCACGCTTTTTTGCCAGTCATAGGACTTGAACACGAACTATATGATTCTTTTATGATTCCTGCTGCTAACAAATTCTTAATTTGGATCCTGATCTCTTTTTCCTCAATTGGCAAAGTTCTGTATGCTCTTAAACTCACTGGTAAATCAGAATTTAGGATTATTTTTTGTGGTTCCATTCTTACTTTACCTATGTCATATTTATTAGTTGAAAACAGTTTAATATTTCTTTGCAATAGATCTTTTAATTCCTTATCAACATTTAAATCTTTTATTTGGTTATCAATATCAACATTTTCACAATTTTGTATACCTTTTGTCTTAATATTATCAGAATGTTCATCACACTTTTCAACTACATCATAATCAATACAAAAAATATCATTTTCTTTCTGTGAACCCTCACCATAATTGTCAAACACATCATGATTATTTTTCAAAACAGCATTTTCAATTTTATAATCATTATTATTGTTATACATATAATTATCCTCAATATCATTAAATTTATCCTGTAGGTGTAATGAAACTTTATTCTTACCAATAATTTTAACTAATTCTAAAAGAATGCCATCTTGAAAAACACAGGATTTTACACACTCAATCATTAATTTAAAGTTTTTGAGTTCAGGAAGTCTCAAAATAAGATAAGGCAAGTCATTGTCCAAAACATATACAGAAATATTCTTAATTAGTTTCCCTATCCTCAAAGCCAACCGACATTTAGTTGTAATTAAAATTTCTCCTTCAGCTTGCCTGATCCTAATTGGAGAGCTCGAATAACACTTCAGTTTACTTTCATTGACCAATTTTTGTGACACTAGGCTGATGGTGGAGGCAGTATCTGCTACACAATTTAAATTTCTATGTTTTACATTTCTACACAGTCCTTTTTGTTTAAACAGTTCTTTTTGCCTAGAATTTTTTATCAGTTGTAATAATATCTCCTCTCAGTGACAGTAATTGTTATTCTGGACCTTGATTTCTCTCAAATTCAGGTTCCTCATATTGTTGATTTTTATCTGACACTGACATCTTGTCAAATCTCTCATTAATGGAGCAAGTCTGTTCCCAATGATAGGCGTTTGTTCCGAGCTATTTGTATGTAGATGTCGCTTTTGTAAGTATTTACATTTTTCAATATTCTTCTGTAGTTTCTTCCGCTCTGTGTGGCAACACTTCTTTTTTGGCGGTTGTTCTTGCTTAGCCATGGGACAATCAGTCGCATAGGTTTTGTTCTGCAATAAACTTAAATTGACTTCATTCCGCTTTTAATTTTGTTTCTTTAGCACACCACACGGTCGTGTCCAGCGTTACTATTACCAAAATTAGAACACTTCCGACATGGCCTAGGTGGTAAATTTGAATACTGTTGGTGATGATTAATTTGGTTATTGGGTCTAGGTGCGAAGTTTCTATTCAAGTTGTGATCCCCTCGGGGCTGCCATTGTCTGTTTTGTGGTTGCTGACCATAACTAGGTCTAAATTGAGGCTGGGAAGGGTAATTTTGTCTAAATTGATGAGGTGGATTATAATTCGTCCCAAATTGAGGTTGGTTATAGTAATTCTGTCTAAATTGGGGGCTATTCTCAAATCTGGGATTAAAAAAGTTATCCCGATTCCTTTGATTAGATCTGTTCCCTTCATTATTATTTTTTAATAGCTTAGTAGCCAACACTAACCATTCCGTTGTTGTTTGAGGAGGATTTGCAGTTATTGTCAGTCTCATTTGAGCATTTAAACCTTGTGTTAATCCCTCTAGTATTAGCTTCTATGTCAATCCCAATTTTTTCCCACATCAATCTTTTATGAAAATATTTTGTCAGCTCCTCCCCATTTTCATATTTTAAATCAGAGAATTCTGAAAAATCCACACTATCTACTTCAAAAAACAATTCCTGCAAAGTATTCTTTAACTCTGTCCACTCCTGAATATGCAAACATGAATTTACAAAAGCAGTGAGGGCTTCTCCCTTCAAATATTTTGAAATGTCTTTAACTTTCTCTCTCTCTGACAAATGAGCTTGGGAACACTTCTGTTCAAAATATGAAAGCCATTTCAATAATTTCATCCCACTTTGGGGGTCAAAAGGAATGAGGTCTTTTAATTCTTTATCTAGGGTATCAGTAACTCGAGTTTTATTTTTAAAATCCTGCCGCCATTTTCTGTTTCGTCAACACCGCCTGAAAAAGACTGACTATATTTTTGCCTAGTTTCTCCATTTTCATCATCACTGGTCCCTGTAATAGTAAATGATTGGTCCTTTAAACCCTTTTTTTCACCCTTGTCATCCATTGTTTGTTACAAAATATCACAAATTAATACTTAAATTAAAACAGGAATATAATACCATATAATCACATTTTCAAAAAAACTTTTCTTGTTCTGTTTTTATACTTTTTCCTCCATTACTAAAATTATCAAAATATTACAAATTTATACGTCAAATAGGAATGTAATACTTTCTATATCATAAAAGTCACAGTTTACAAAAACAATTTTAAAAAGTTTATGACGGAAAAATATACGACCTGGTCGTGTTATTCTTGACTTGTTGAAGATCCTAAAACTCTCGGACAGTAGATTGCACAAAATTTATCATTCGCTCATGCTAGGCTTGCATACCGGGCTCAATTAAATTCACATACGGTAAAATAAAACTTCTTAAAATTGTCCTCAAAGAGAAACAAAAAGACGACTTCTATAATCCACAGGAACGCTGTCCCACCTTTTCACACGGCACAGTACTTCCACATGAGCCGGACACAGTGGAGAGAAAACCTTTCGCAGCTTAAAACGATGATTTTGATGTAAAACTCAGAGCTTGAAGACACCGTGTTCTAGCAAAAAACTTACTACGACATTCTTTCAGAAGAATCCATGCAAAAGTATTACGAATCGTTGAACCTTTTTGTTAACATCAAATATTGTTGGAAACAGCGTGGAGAGAAAAACCTTCGCCTTCAGCACTGCATGCCTCAACGCCGGTAGAAAAAAAAGAAACTCCTCCGTTGACCGCAAACGTTACTGGCGAAAAACTATGGATTGGAAATCCCAAATCTGTACTTGTCCCGCATACTGGTTCTTGTATCACTGACGACTTACTGCAATATGGGAGGATTGGCCGCAAATTACTACTACGAAGACTCCAACCTCCCACATTACGATGAAGTTAGTTGATTAAGATGAAGACGTCATGGCGGAAAAGAATACGACGACACCAGCATTCGTGAATGACATTTTTATTTAATCCCTGGTGTCTCTGCCGCGATGAATGCGGCAGGGGAATAGTATAGGAGTCCGTCTATTTTTGGACGGCAGAAACTTTTATAACTTCATCTCATCACGTGACAGTAGGGTGTTAATTAACAGTTGATTGATTAGAAGTTTAGTGTTTTTGCGCGGATTAGGATTAAACTGGTAATGACGCTAGGCATCTTAAGATTTCGTTAAATTGGCAGCCATCTTGGACAAAACTGCCTAAGGCTGAATTAGACTTTATTAAGGGACTTTAATAGACTTTAATGGGAAGGATTTACTAAAATTTGGAAATATAGTTTGGAATTTAATTCGGATGCTCCAGGGAAATAGATAGTTTAAGAGTTTAAAAAGGGGTATGTAGTTTTGAATGTTATAGAATATTAAATTGAAAAATTAATAGTTTTTAATGTTATATATATATATATATATATGTTGTGTCTCACACGTTCAAGGACTACATTCCAACTGAGTTTTATTTACAGAAAATATACATTTACATACAAAAGGACAAATACAGACACTTAGCACCATCTGGTGTGAAAAGTTAAAAACACTTTGTAGCATTTATATATATATACCAACACTCTCCCCCTGCGAAAAGGGGTTTTATCTTTTCAGAACATTAACAGCACATTTACATTAAACATATATTCTTCAATGAGAATAACAATTTATCAAATGTTACAGCCTTGGTTAAGAAATCAGAAATCATCTCATTAGTATTCACATATTTAGTCTTTATAGTATCATTTTCAATGAGATCTTTGACAAAATGGAATTTCAGATTCACATGTCTAGTTTTATTTGATGACTTACCACTATTTAACCAATCGATGGTTGATTGACTATCACTATATAAGACTACAGGTCTCTTAACAAAATTTTCACATTTTAATTCAGTTAACATGTTTAGAGTCCAAGTTAATTCTCTTGCAACATCGGCGATAGCTAGCAGTTCTGCTTCACATGTGGATAGTCCAACACATTTTTGTTTTCTACTTTTCCACGTAAGAAGTGAATTACCAATCATTATAACACAACCTGAAAATGATTTGCCTCCCTCAGCATTTCCCCAACTGGCATCTGCGCAACAATTTAAAAATCCATTTTCTCTGTCATAAAACAAAACTTTATTTTTTGTTGCGTTTAAATACTTCAAAACTCTTTTAGCTAATGTATAATGCCTTTTTTCCGGTCGTTTATTAAATTGTGATAAATAGCTAGTGACAAAAGCGAGATCTGGGCGAGTTCTATTAGCCAAATATAAAATCTCACCTATTATTTCCTGATATTCAGTCTGATTGACTAAATCATCCGTGGGATTAAAACATCTATCCTCACCTTTAGTTATTGGTGTATTAGCTTTCTTACAGTTTTCCAATCCATATTTATTTATCAGAGATTCAATGTAATGCGTTTGCGATAAACTAATACCATTTTCATTTTGTAGAACTTCTATACCTAAAAATTTGGAATTTTCTGTAGTTTCATTTAATTCAAAAGTTTTTCTAAGCTTAAGTATTATCTCTTCACATAATTTAGAATTATTTGAAAATATTGCCAAATCATCTACATAAATACAAATTGCGAAAAAATCAGTTTCATTACTTGTAATAAAAACACAATTGTCAGATGCGAGCTGGTTGAGGCCAATCCTTTTCAGTTCATTTTTAAGTTTAATATGCCAATTTCTACCAGATTGTGGTAAACCATATAAGCTACGCTTTAATTTACATACATTGTTCTTACCAAATTGTTCTTCATAACCTGGTGGGATTTCCATGTAAACAGTTTCTTCAATATCGCCATACAAGTAAGCTGTCTTGACATCAAAAAATCTTACAGATAAATTTAATTTTGCAGCTAATGATATCAATAATCTAAATGATTCTATATTAACAACAGGCGAAAAAGACTCTGAATAGTCTTTATTTTTAATTAAATTAAAACCTGCCGCTACGAGTCTTGCTTTATAAATTTCCTCGTCATTAATTGTTTTAACTGAATAAATCCACTTACTTTTGATTATTTTTACATTTTTAGGTCTTTCAATTATTTCAAAGACATCATGCTTATTCATTGACTCTAATTCTTTTTGCATCGCGATTTTCCACTTATTATGTTTAATGCTATTCATTGCTTGCTCATAATTTTCAGGTATTGAATTATTTTCCTCCCGAGTAGAGTTACTTAAGGCCAAATTCGCCGTTGACTTATTTTTTATACGTTCGGAACGCCTTAATTTAGGTGATAACTCATGATTTGAGTTTTCCACTCTTTGATCGTTTGCGGTTTCATTTTGTAATGATTTTGTGTCATTAATTTCACTTTGATTATTTTCACGCGGGTTAATTTCTGTTTCTGCTTCTAAATTTGAAAAATTGAACTGACTCAGATTTTCAACATTCCATAAATAGGATTCCGAATTTTTCGTTATGAATTCGTTGCCTTTTAATTTTTCGTCAAATTTAACTGATCGTTCCTCAATCACTGTATTTTTTGCGATGTCATAAATCCTATATGCTATTCTATCTCTGGAATAACCGACAAAAATTCCGCGTTTCCCTGGAACATCAAATTTATTGCGAAATTGTTTAGGAATATGATAATAAGCTACACAGCCAAAAGTTTTTAAATAACTTATTTTGGGTTCTTTACCTGTCCATATTTCCATCGGAAGTTTATTTTTATATTTGCGCGGTGTAATATTCGATACATGAGTACTGCAGGATATGGCTTCCGCCCAAAATTTTTGAGGTAGTTTACTCTCATATAGTAAGGTACTTGCGCGTTCTACTAAAACTCCTATAGCCTCTTCCGCTTTTCCGCCAGATTCTGAATTGCATACTACAGTTCTTTCATGAGATATGCCAAATTTCAGTAAGAATTTAGTCATTTCATTATTCACAAATTCTAATCCATTATCGGTTCTTAAGCGTTTGATTTTTCGGTTTGTTAGGTTTTCATACCTTTCTTTAAAATTTTTAAACACATCAAATACTTCATACTTATGTTTTATAAAATAAGAAAAATACATACCAGAATAATCATCTACAAGCATTAAAAAATATTTAGAACCACCCAATGAATCAATATTTATAGGACCAGCTAAGTCAGCATGAATTAATTCCAAAACAGAATTACTTTGATCAATATTAATTTTGCAATGTTTTTTACGAGTTAATTTACTGATATTACATGATTCACAATTTAAAATTTCAGATTCTTTAACATTTATATCAATTATATCTTTCATTTTAGACATATATTGAGGATTCAAGTGACAAAGTCTTTTATGCCACAATTCATAATTTTCTACATTTTTAACAAAGTTACACTCTAATAATTCAGATGAATTATTATCAATACAAGGTTTCATTATAATTTCTAAGCGATTATTTACTTTCTCAGCTTTTAAAACAATTTGACCAGTTTTGCTTAAAACCAAAACATAATTATCATATGATTGAATACTATAACCTCTTTCCATTAATTTAGTCATGGATAACAAATTACATCTTAAATCAGGTACATAAATCACATTATCAATAGTTAATGTATTTTCAATATTGTTTACAAATGTCTTAGCTTTAACTTTTCCTTCGCCAATAGATTTTAAAACAGAATTCTTACCTGCTAAGTTAATATGACCAACATCGGAATTAAAGTTTTCAAAAAATTTAAGGTCCTTGCACATATGTGAGCTGCTTCCAGAATCCAAAATCCAAATATCCTCACAAGTAGCGTCGGAATGTTCTGGGTCTGTCATAAGGGCAAAGTTCTGATTTTCGTTTTCAAATGCTGCGTTCGCGAATCTCATTTTTTGCTTGTTTTTGGTTTTTTCGTTAGGTAATGTTCTTATCACGTTGTCGGGTGCATTTCCACTCCTGTTTCCTGTTTTATTCCTGAAAAAACAATTTCTGGCTATGTGATTGGATTTGTTGCAGATCCAGCAAAGTTTTACGTTTCTATTACTGTTTTTAACATGGAAAGCTTCTCCTTTTCTGGATATGGAATTTGAGTTCATTTTTAAATGGGTATTCTCTTCTTCGCGTAAAATTTCTAATATTTCATCAATTTCTTTTTCTCTTTGCGTCTTCAATATTTCTCTTATTTTCCCGAATTTATGGTTAAGTCCACGAACTGTGTAGTAAACCAGTTCACGTTCTGAAATGTTCAAACCAAGTGCGCTACACTTCATAGAAAGTCCCCTTGCTCTGGCTATGTAGTCAGATACATTTTCGTTTTCTTGCATTTCTATATTCTTTAGCTCATTTCCAGCATCTATCTTCCGGTCTTCATTTTTTCCTGTGAAAACCCTTTTTATTTTTTCCCATAAATTTTTGGCATTGGTTTCTTCTGCAAATTGGAGACTCTGTTCATCTGAAAGTGATAGCAAAATATAGGCTACAGCGTCATCATTCTTTGTTTTCCAATCTTCTAGTAATTTTAAATCCTGTGGTCTATCTTCATAGATAACATCTATTAATCTTTTTAAAGTTAAAATTGCCTTGATTTTCATAGACCAGATTAGATAATTTCCACTATTCAACAACGGAATGCTTTTCATGTTGTCCATTTTCTTCGCTATCGTTTAAACTTTCGCTTTAGGAAATCTCACAGTTGCATTTTGAATTCATCGGCGACCGGATGTCGATGCGACTGGCTCTTTGAGGAGAAAAACAACAAGCTCTGCTGCCAAATGTTGTGTCTCACACGTTCAAGGACTACATTCCAACTGAGTTTTATTTACAGAAAATATACATTTACATACAAAAGGACAAATACAGACACTTAGCACCATCTGGTGTGAAAAGTTAAAAACACTTTGTAGCATTTATATATATATACCAACAATATATATATACATATGCATATATAATTGTCAATTTGCTACACGAAAACCAAGACCCAAACCGTAAGCTTTTTTGCGCACCACACTCCTTCCCATCGATCTTATTTCTGCACACCCAAACATACCCATCAGAAACATTATTCTTTTTTCTTAATTTCATTTTTAAATCACATTTCACGCAAAATATATCAGGCTTTAAAAACTTCAAATCCCACAAGAATTCGAAAAATATCATTCGATCACAATGAATAAACCCATGTACAAGTGACTCATTTACCACCCCTTCCGTATATCTATCACAAGAATAACGCCCTCTAACATTACCCAAAACCTTCGCCTGATATTTACTAACAACATCCTTCACACTCAAAATGGACGCCATCATAAATCTCGTAACAATTTACCATCAAAACACTTTCAAACTAATCCAAGCAACAACAAAAAAACGATTAAATACCAATAATTGGTCAAAATAAATCACGTGATACATCCATCCCGAAATAATCACATGATAAAAAATTTACCAATTTACAGGAGCCACAACGTTGGCGCCGTAATCGCCTCAACTTGGCAACCAAAAAATTTTAAATGCACAAAATCGCCATACACAAAATCGTCAAACTTGGCAGGGCGGTGCGTCTGCGAAAGCTGTACCGAGATGGAACAGTATTTACAGATATTTATACATTTCACTTTTTTGATTTGAAACATTTTAAATTCTCCCACTCACGATAACTTTCGAAGAATTTTCCTGAAGGTTTTCGAAATCAATAAATAATCATCGTTTAATTAAGTGCGAAATGTGACGTCTATATACTATAGGTCATAATTAAAAAAATTAAAATGCTTTATTGCATAAAACGAAATTGTTTGTTTTTATTAACTGCTTATGCAATTTGTCTCTAATACCTAGCTAGCTGGTGTTACACTTTTGAAATAGATTGAATTAATATCTGTTTTTAAGTGTTAAGTCTTGCTGGCTGATGAATTAAAAATGTATATATATACGTATATTGAGATAATCCACAGGATTCTTGAAATCTAACTAACAAGATATAAATGTATTGTTTATATTATTTTTGTCTTTGCTATCATGAAAATTCTTAAATTGTAAAATTTTAGTATTTCTTCAGTTTAATACTGGATAATTTCATTTGGGATATTTTATCAATAAAACACACTCATTATACAGAAGTACAGGGCCTCCCAGAGGGGGGGGGGCAACTGGGGCACTTTGCCCCAGGCCCCCAACTGCCGGAGGGGCCCCGAAAAATTAAAAAAAAAATTATTTATTAGATTTCCTCAGAAAATATAACAAGAGAGCAGTGCAATGAAATATAATAATTATGTTAATCGTTCATGTAATAAAATTTTAAGTATGAGTAACTTAATTTGAATGTGCGTTTTCGTCTCTTTGCATTTTTTATTTTTCTTGGGGCCCCCAAGAGAAGTTTGCCCCAGGCCCCGTAAAGGCTCTGGGCGGCCCTGCAGAAGTAATTTATTCAGTTTTTAACCCTAGATACTTTTTCCTGTGGTAGTTAGTTGAGGTTATAAATTGTTAATGATAAAATTTCATCCATAACTCACTCAGTTACTCTTGTCTACAAAGAATTACAATATATTTATAAATTAATTATGAACACGAAACAGAAAAAGTGAATTTTATACACAAAACAGAATTACTTTAGCCTGTCTTACAATATGATATGCACTAATACACAGGATTAAGTATCAAATTTACTACTGATCACCGAAAAATAAATTTTAATTTTTACAAATTCATATTGGAGGTCTGAAATAAGTGAGATAGAATTTGAGAGAAATAAAATGATAGCAAATAATATGTTAATACCAATGATTAAAATTCTAAATAATGTAAGTTTTAAATAATATAAATTTAATGGTTAATTTTAAAATATATTTTATTCATGTAGTCGTCAGAGATATATGACACTGACTGAAAATTATTTTTATTATAAACATAGATTTTCAAAGGTAATTGCAGTATGTTAAAAATCCAGAACTGTTTAGAAAATTTAAAGCATTTTGATGAAGTTCTTGACTTTTTAGATATCAATTCAAACTTTTAAAAATTGGAAGTCAATTCAAACTTTTGAAAATTGGAAGTCAATTCAAACTTTTGAAAATTGGATCATTAATTATCGACATAAAACTTAATAATTACAAGATAAAAAGAACTTTTTATATACCATATTTTTAATTTTTCTGTTGAATCATATAAACTTGAGAATTCTATGTATTAATAAATACTTTTTAAAAATTTTTTTGATGAATTATCCCATCAACTTGAAAGAAAATGAAGTTAATTGGAAGTTAACTTGCGTTTAACTTTTCGTCCCCGTCCCGGCCGATAGATGTCTGCGCCAGTCTACAAAACAAAATAACTGAAAATTAATTTAATTCTGCTTAAAGATGGCTAAAAGTATTTAAAAAATGCATTGTCATCGTTTTCTGAGCTATTCTAAAAGTTTCAAATGTCCAGCTAGTCGGGAAGTTAGTTAAAAATCGATTGCAAGATTTGTAAGGGACAAACACACAAACAAACAAGAAAGCAAGTTAATAAAAGCATGGTAAAAAGTTAATATTATACACAACACAGAATTACCAGAATATAGTAAAGAAGTATCGATACAGTTCAGCCCACTTTTTACTTTACAACAAAGCATTCAATGGGAAATGGAAAAATTAGTTGCTATGCTGATGATTGCAGTCAACAACAAAAAAGCTTAGTTAAATAAAGTGTGAGGTAACAAATTCAGTTTTGTACTGAACGTAAACTAGTTTTACGATAAATGGTATTTAGTTTTTGTGGAAATGTAAAATACTTTTGAAACAAATACTTTGGTTGTACGATAATACTTCTAGATACCCATTGGGCTCAATCCCAATACACGGTGCCGCATATTTTTTAGATTTTTGCCAAATTGGCGATAAAATGCCAAATATGGTTTGTGTTCGTTAATTGCTTTTCAGTTAGCCGTTTATTACTATGTTGGTTAAAGATGTTGTTTCTAAATATCAGGGGAGGAATTTAAGATCGGATGATATTTTTTAAATTTTTGTGAGCGTAGCGGAGTGAAGCAAGGGTATCTGAGCTAAGCGAAGATCCCGTGTGCACCTACGAGTTTCATAAAGCCAGCAGTAAGTTTGTTTTCCAATTTATTTGGGTACAGATGTGTTTCACGCACCTTTTTCAATTTGGCGATTTTTTTTATGTCTGGCGATTTTTTTTATTTTAGCGATTTTTTTGTTTGGTCTGGCAGCCATGCGATTTGGCGTGATGTTTGTTTTTTGTTGCAACCCTGAATAGGTGTTGTGGTATTGTGTAGTGTTTTTGGAAGTTTAATATACCGGTGTTCGATATTTTTGTTGGCGTTTCATAGTAGCGGTATAGGATTTCTGTAATGTTTTTGGAAGTTTAATGTCTTCGTTTTTTGATATATCTGCGTATGTTTTAAATAGATGTTGCGGATATGTGTAATGTTTTTGGAAGTTTAATGTCTTCGTTTTTTGATATATTTGCGTATGTTTTAAAGTAGCGGTTGAGCATTTCTGTTTAGGTTTTGAATTTTAATATAGCCGTTTTTAGATATATTTGCTTATGTTTTAAATAAGTGGTTGAGTATTTCTGCTGAGGTTTTGAAGTTTAATACAGCTGTTTTTAGATATTTTTGCGTGTTTTAAAGTAGCGGTTGAGCATTTCTGTTTAGGTTTTGAATTTTAATACAGCCGTTTTTAGATATATTCGTGTATGTTTTAAAGTAGCTGTTGTGGTTTTGTGACATGTTTTTGAAAGTTTATTATTGCCATTGGTAAGTTTGTTTTGAATTTATTTTTATATTTGAGTTGTTATTGATATTTTGTGTATATTTGTTATTTTAAGTGTAAAATGTCCGCGTAGGCTTGTTTTGGCGACAAGTTGGCGACAAAATTTTTTTGACGAGTATTTGGCGGCAAAAATTTTTTGTCGCCAAGGGAGGTGCGTGTAATACATCTGTTCCTTTATTTGCTCTTTCTTGGTCGCCACATTTGTTTACATTTCGCAGTTTAAGCCTAACAGGTCTCCGAACGGGATTTTGGCGCCAACTTTTTATCAAATTGGCGATGGCACCGTGTATTGGGAATTAACCACACATTGCATAAAAAATGATAAATACATTATTAAAATGAAATACTTTTGATAATCGCGGCGGGAGAATTCTAATCCAGAAACATAAATAACCCATGAAAATTATAGCTTCCGCCCGTTCATTGGCTAGCGATATATTGATCGCCAAAAAATAGAGATAAGTTTGAAATGTACAAAAGCATTCGAACTTGGCGACAAACAGCCAACTTTGTGCCAAATGTTTGCGCACAAAGCGTAAAACAGCCGATTTCCAAAGAAACCTTTCAATTTTCTTGAAATATTGCTTTTGGAACAAGGTTAATTGTATTTTTAAAATTAAGTTGACGTTCTTCGGTATACATTTCAAGAGGTTTCACGAATTTAAAAATATTGGCTTTGAAGCAAAAAATCGTCAAAATTTTCCTCTATGGACGTTAACAAGGGAACAGTTAGTTCTAGTCTCCAAAGCTGAAAATAGCGTCGCACCACTGCCCTCTAGAAAGCATTGTGATCTAGAGGGCAGTGGTCGCATTCCGATGGCCAAAAAAACTCGCTAAAATCGCATGGTTACCATCGCCAAAGTTAGCAGGTAGGTGCGTTTGACAAAGCTGTACCTTAAAAAATTAAGAAAACAATCCATATTATAGATCTCATTATTATCTTATTTATTATTTAATTAACGTAAGTATGTACTTAAAATGAATGAAAATCAGAAAATAATTTTTTTGCATAAAAATCGAATGTATTCGATTTCGATCGATCCGCTGTTCTCAAGTTTACTGGGGTTTTTGATGTTTCATAGCATATACTTATGAACCCAGTGTATGTTATTAGTACTATATAGTTGTTTTTAATGTTAAATATTTGTGCAATATATATTTATTTGCGACTTAACTATCATATGATATATCGTATGTTTCACAGTGGGAGCTGATAGTGTGTTTCAATATTAATAAGTAACTATTTAATTGTTTAAAAGGTAAAGATAATTATATAAATAACTTTATTTAATTATTATTTTCCATGTTTAATATAGTATTAATATGCAAACTTAATGATAAATTATTTACTATGTCGAATATGTCTGAATGAATGTATTTTAAAATTATACTTTTTTTTTTATATAGTATGCTAAATGTAGTTTATATTATTTTAATTTTAAAGGACGAATGCAAGAAATGTGCGAAGCTAGGTCATCTATGATTGATCTACAGATTGATCCGCTATCGTTAAACGATCCAGGTAGGTTTTGAATACATATATCTGTACGTCAGAAGTAAACTATCATAAGTGAATTTTTCCACTTTTCAGGAGAACTTTGTGATGGTTTACCTCTCCCCAGGACTTACATATGCAATAGTTTTTAAGTCTATATTTCACCCACCATCTTGTTTTGCATATAGGACAGTTTTCCTCAAAGGAGCTCCATCCAAAAGGAGTCACTTACAATAAAAATATTGAAAATGAAGAAAATTCCCTTATGATGGATTACCGCTGACGTACAGATCTAGATTGTAAGAATAGCAAGGTTTCTAATGTTTTCTTGTGAATTAAGTAATTAGTAAACACATTTTTAAAAAAAGTTTTATATCATATAATGTAAGGTAAAATGTGTAATAATGCATTCTCGAATATCTAGGAAAAAGATCCAAAATTTTAAAAGACATGGAAGAGGTTTTGCAGCAGTATTACTTGAAGAAGAAATATGAAGATACCTTCGGAGAGTCTCATGTAGTTATATTTAGCAATGAATGTGGCAGGTAACATTTTATCTAATATTAATTTCAGCAAAGAAAATTTTATTATGTATGTAAATAAAATGCAGCTTTTAGAGAGTTAGTGTAAAGTTTAATTTAAATGTACAGAACTGTGCAAATTAATTGGGACAAACTTCATTTTTCATAAAATTTGTCTTTTCCCACGGATTTCCTGCCTGAAACTGGTTTCAACTGCATTTTGTTATGAAGGGAGGTTGGTCTTGACTAGTCTAAACTGGTTTGACCATGTGATCATCACACATAGAGCAATTTCACATCAGTTGCATTTCAGCTGCTGTAAGAAATGGTCGATTGTGTGAGTAGTCTTGTTCTCACATGTATGAAAAATATGGATATCACTCCCAGGAAAAGGACTAGAATTGTTACCCTTACTCAGCATACCTCTATGATTGTGAGGGATATTGCCACAGCAGTTGCAGTTGAAAAATCCAGTATTTCTAAGATTATTAATCAGCAAAATAAGTTTAGGACAGTTTCTCCAAAATGGAAGAGTAAATGTGGATGCAAATGTAAGACATCACCTCAGGCAGACAAATTTCTTGTACTAAATAGTAAAATGTATCCTCACAAGACAATTACAGATCATCAGAGAGACTTATTGGCTACATGTGTGAGCATTGATTCATCAACAGTACGACAAAGGCTTATTGAAGAAGGGAGAAAACCAGTCCAAAAACAGTTATTAACACCATCAATGCAGCTAAAACATTTGTATTGGGCCAGGAAATATCAATGCTGGACTGCACAAGACTGGAATAAGGTTATATTCAGCATCAAAATGCATTTTTTTGTGCAAGAGTTTCGATCAACATTTGTCAGGCGAAGTGCTGGAGAACCCATCAGGGAACAACATCTTAATCAAACAATTAAGCACTCTCAAAAGCAGATGTTTTGGGGTTATTTTACATCTGTAGGACCTGGCAGCTTAGTACCAGTTGAAGGAATGATGAACTCCAAAAAATACATTTCAATATTAGAAGACAAAATTGTGCCTTCTAGTCAAACATTCGCTGTCGGTGTTGGTGTGTTTCAACAAGATCTTGCTCCATGCCATAATCCTAAGCTAGTAAAGAAATTTTTTCAAGAAAAGAAATCAACAGTTTTTGGATTGGCCTGGTAATTCTCCAGATGTAAATTCCATTGAAAATTTGGGGAGCATTGTGAAGAGATCTGTGAGTAGGATGGACTGCTCAACCAAGAAAAAAATGATTGAGAATGTCATAGGTTAGGTTTCGTGATGATGACGTCAAAAATTCATGTTCTAAATTAGTGGAATCAATGCCAAAACATGTACAGGATATCATTTAAGCTAGAGGAGGACATATTTTCTACTAGATATCTCTACCATGCATGTAAGGGAACTTATACTAATTAAACAACATATATGAAAATTTTTGTGTTTGTCCCAATAAATTTGCACAGTACTGTAGTATAGTGCAGATACTGTGTTAGAGAAATTATAATACATGCTTGGGCATTCTTTTGGATGTTGCCAACTTTTTAGATGCTTAGTTTAGAAACATTGTATAATCTCTATCAGTATGTATTAAAGAAAGACTAATTTATAGGAGACTGGAAAAAATATAATGGTTACTAAACATTTTGTATTATAGTAAAAGATGATATTTTAGTATTAATTAAAGTTTAATATTAGGAAGTATATATCTGCAGCTATGTTTTTAGATTTTACCCCTATTTTCTATATATATCATTCTTAACCCATGATTTTCTTTAAACCACCATGATTTTCTTTAAAGATATTTGTGACTTATTCACTTAGTGTTAATCAAATTTATCAATTAGAAAAGTAATTAATATCATGTGGGCATATATATAAAATAATGTCCTTTCAAAAGCTTATTTATGACATATATTGTTTATACTGTATCCCCCTCTTTTTTTATAATCATAATAACTTAACTTTTAAGAATAAATTTGTCAAAATGTATTTAATTTTTTTAAAACTGGATTTGTTGTGAAGGATTTTAAAATTTAGGTTGAACTTATTTATAGTGAACTATTTGAAAAAGTGAGTGTATAGAATCTTTATCTGCTGGGAAGAAATCTGCTGGACCAGACAGTATTAAAGCTGAGGTCATAAACATCAATGAAACCAAACTAAATAAAGCAGTCCATAAACTTATTTGTTATATCTGGACACAGGAACGAATGCCCACTGAGTGGGAAGAAGGGTCTATCTGACCTATTTATAAAAAAGGAGACAAGCTGGAATGTAATAATTTCAGGGGAATCACCCTATTGAATACAGCATATAAAATCTTCTCCAACATTCTTTACAGGCGATTGCTTCCATACACCTCTAAAGTTATTGGCAACTACCAATGTGGTTTCCAAATAGGAAAAACAACAACAGATCAAATACACTCAATTAGACAAATTCTGGATAGAACAAAGAAATATAATATTGATACCTATCATCTTTTCATCGATTTTAAGGCTGCATATGACAGCGTCAACAGAGAAAAATTACTTGAAGCCATCAGGGAATTCAATATACCAACGAAACTGATAAGTCTTACTGGAATGACTCTTAAGAAAGTGAAATGCAGAGTTAAAATTATGTCAAGCCTCTCGGAGCCTTTCTATACAGAGAGGGGTTTGCGACAGGGAGACTCCCTCTCATGACGTTTGTTTAACTTGGCTCTAGAAAAGGCTATAAGGGATTCTGAGATAAATACTAGCGGAACCATCCTACAGAGAACAATCCAGTTGCTTGCTTTTGCCGATGATATTGATGTCATTGGGTGAACTAGACAAGCTGTTGTTGAGGCTTTCGTTTCACTTGAGAATGCAGCGGGAAAGATGTGTCTAACCATCAATGAGGATAAAACTAAATTTATGATTGCAACAAATAGAAAAATAGATATAGCCCCTCTGGAGATCAATAACTATACATTTGAGAATGTAAAACAATTTAAATACCTGGGCACAATGATCTCAAGCTGCAATGACCTAAAAATTGAAATTAAAAGCAGACTAGTCATAGCTAATAGATGTTTCTATGGCTTTAGAAACTAACTAAAATCCAAATTCATCAGCATTAAAACAAAAATAAGTCTATATAAGACCCTGATAAGACTTGTTGTCTTATACGGGAGTGAATGCTGGGCCCTGAACAGGGCAGAAGAAGATCGTTTATTGATTTTTGAAAGAAAAATTTCGAGGATGATTTTTGGACCAATTATGCAAAACAACGTTTGGAGAATTGCCTATAATCACGAAATATATAAAAAGTATGGTGAACCCGACATCTTAAAGGTGGCAAAAGCATTTTGCATTAGGTGGCTAGGCCGCATACTCGGATATGATGACACGTTTCCCACAAAAAAAGTCACCTTTTCAAATTTAGAGGGAAGGCGACGAAGAGGAAGACCCCAACCAAATGGTTGGATGAGGTAGAAAAGGACCTAAGAATAATTGGAGTGAACTGATGGAGGGCCATTGCATGGGATTGAGCTAGGTGGGGGAAAATTGGCGAGACAGCCTTGGCCTGTAACAGGCTGTAGTGCTAGCGAAGAAGAAGAGTGTATGGAAACTGAATATGTGGAATTGATATAGTTAAAAAAGTCTCGGAGAAATTGAGTTTAGATAGATGTCAAAAAAGTTAAGACTGTTTTATATTCATTTTCATTACTTTTTCAGTTTTATTTACTTATAAAAAGCATAGAAAAATTAGACATACTTATGAAGCCAGAGCTGAACATCAAATAAACCAGTCTTACCTTTAAAACAAGCACAAGTAGCTTAAAAAAAAAAAAAAAGTAAATGTGTAAAATTTCCATCGTATTTTAATTTTTGCTTTCTGTATGAAACTGGTTGTAAAGATTTGAAAATTTTGTTCTTATGATCAGAGTAAATGTCAAAATGAGAATGAAAATCCTAATGCTGATTGAACTATTATTTTCATTATGATTTGATTATTAGCAAGGTTGTGATGCATGATTAATACATTAAATACCACTAGCCATCTAGGGGTTACAGTCCCCCTCGTGGGAGCCTGTAACCCCTAGAAGGCATGTCCCCAGGTGGCATATAGGGGAATGCCTCCATTAGATTTCCTTTGGGTGGTAGAAGGGAAATAAAATACCTTCCGCAGACCAACAGGCAGAAGTCCAACTGCTTGAGGCAATGGCAATCAGTGAAAATGTGCTCTGACTGCTTGGCGATTTTTTTTTCAAAATTACCAAATTCGCACGTTTCTATAGAGCGTCTCTGGGATTGGAACCTCCCAGGGCAATTAAACTTCCCAGAGACGCTCCGCATAAACGTAAACAAAATGGTGACCTAGGAAGAATAAATTAGTTGGTAAAACAAACTTACCACTTACTATACTGTATGAAAATCGTAGGTGCACATCGGATCTTCCCTTCACTCAGATACCCTTGCTTCACTCTGATTCTCTCCATTACGCACCAGTCCAAAAACATCACTGAAAGGCCCAACCAGCAACTTTGCCCTGAATATTGTTGGGAAACTATACTCTTAACTTCTTAAAACAACCTTATTTTTCTTCTGTACAACATTTTTGTGAATAATTTTTTAGCATCGTCATTACAAGCCGTTGATGTGTAAGCTTGTAATTCAATTTATCCAATGTGATAATTTCTACCACCGCCAATGTATTGCACCTGCAACGGTTGGTGGTATGACTGCTAACTAAGAGGTATAGGTAAATTTATCTGTCAGAAACGAGTATTTAAGTTCGTGTTCTTTTGTATTGGGGGCACTCCCTTTCAAGATCGATGAAGGTTGATCTGGTGTATTGTAAACTTTCTTGTTTTCACTGCTGACTGTTGCAGTGTATGTCTCATTTACGTATGCTTTTAAGCTTATATACGTTATGCTTATATACGTTATGTTTTTATGCTTATAAATGTTAATTTTAAAATTTTAGACTTGAAGAAGTTGTTCTTTTCATGGAAAACAGTTCATCGACCACTGCTGAAGTTTGCTATTGCACATATTTTTAAAACTTTAATTTAGATTTGTTATGTACCAACCAATTTCTCAACAAACATGCTGGCTCTAGCAGTCAGTAAAATGGCAATACAGCATTAAATCACTGTTCGTTTCCCTTGCACTTTCAATAATGTAATAAATGTCGACGTACATTCACTCACCCCATGCAACATCTTGGATAAATCCATAGCCACTGTTTATCAAATGAAATATATCACAAACAATTGCCACATAATCCAAAAATCGAACTCAAAAACACAACCACCTCCTTTGAAAATCTAACCACAACAAGCTTAAACGTTGAAATTAACAGTTGTGCATACAGTTCATGAACCAATTGATCTTGTTTTTGCAATTTAAGTTTGAGTTTGTTTAGGTATCATGTGACATCTACAAGGAATGCTAAATCACAAACTCACTCTTCATGGGTTATTTGATTGTTTCCTTTTATGTCCATAAAATCTGAAATATCTTGTTTTAGTCATAGAATCGTTTTAACATTCTATCTTTACTGAGCCACCTTACCTCAAAATAATAAAATACATCTTCATAATCCGAAAATATATCTGTCAAATACTCCTTGAACTGGCAATGATTAAGTGCCCGTGACTTAAGAAAGTTAATACTGGCTACTACAACTTCTATAACATTTGTGAATTTAATAGATTTTGCATACAAATTTTGTTGGTGGATAATGCAATGAAAATTTGTTAAATTTTCCGGATGAATCTATAGTCCTGTTGCACTTTTAAGAAATATCCCAATAAGTCCCTTCCGTGCATCAACAATTGCAGGAGCTCCATCAGTGCATATGCCAGATAGTGAACTCCACTTAAACCCAAATCTCCCAAAGACTGTCTCTTGTCGACTGACCGCTTCAAATATATCTTCACTGGTAGTTGTTCCTTTTAATGGCAGAAGAGCCAATAATTCCTCTGTAATGTTGTAATCTGCATCAACTCCTCAAATAAAGATTGCTAGTTGTGCTGTATTGGAGGCATCAGTGCTCTCATCCAGTGCAATTGAAAATGCTTTGAATTTAGCAATCTTCTCTTTCAAACTTTTGTTATGCCTGTCCTTATTTAGACATTAGAGAATGTTTAACTTAATTTATCATGATATATATTAATTCAATTACTTAAGTTTAATTAGAGTTTAAGGATTAGAGAGTAAATTTAATTGTATTTAAGATGAGGCGCGTTGTGATTACCTCAAAAGTTAAGAGTTTAAAATATTACCGCAATAACCGACAACAGATTCTATAAGGGAAAAATGACAGCTGAAAGAGAAACTGAACTTTACTCTGAAAAGGAAAATTTAAACAAAATAAAAGTCATTAAGCTTACGCTTTTAAAGAAAGGACGAAACTCAAATTTTAGGGGTAATAATTACAAAAGTTTATTTATATTTCAACATAAATTAAGTTTTCTACATAACTAACCAGCTGTCATACAAGGCACAATTCCATGATAAAAAAAAACAAATAATCACATAAAACAAATTCTCGTATTACACATCACAATAAAAATAGATTGAAATTAAATTTGATTTAGGTGGCTAATGAACCCATTAAGATCTTATAAAAAAAAAAATTTCTTTAGTTAACTCAAAAATAAAAGGAAAACGAAAATCATAATTGAAATTGTACTTTACCGAAATGACTGCAGTCTTAAAAAAAAATAGAAATCTAGAGACAAAGGCATAATAGGAAAGTCGAAAGATTTAGAAATCGGGAATAGGACATGTCCAAAGAAGGGGGAAATTTATAGGCGAATGTTGCTCTCCATAGCTGCCGCTGAATGGAACAGGATTCTCAGACCTCCGCTGGGACTCTCAAGATGGAATCTTCATCCTCTGTCTCCTCCTTTCGAATCTCCCCGAAACTTTTTGTTCGTCGGGATCTTCTCAGCCACTTTGCCTCTTTTGTTGTTCTGCGTGAAAAATAGACCTTCTTTTCCTGGCTTCTCATTGGTTGATTTTGCGGTATCTTTCCGCGGCGTAGACGTAAACAAACTCACGGGGAAAATTCTTGGAAAAGGCCTGGGCGGTGATTTCGATGTGTGGGGTAGACTTTCTGAGAAACAATGATAAAATTGCGATGTTTGGGGAGTCATAAAGATGTCAATATCTGTTTTCCATCCCTGGGTTGATGACATTTGCTTCTTGAACGAAATGGCGCAACTATTTTGTATCGTATTACCGTGGGATACCAGAATGAAGGAGAGAAATAAGATTGCTTAGAAAATGAAAAGTTTTAAACAAAGGTATTAGATTTTATTATTAAAAAAATTAAAGATCCATCAGCCAATAAGGAAAATACTAAGCCACCTATATTATTATAATTATTAACAATATACAATTAAACATCTCACACATATATTTAAATTTGCTAGAGTGTCATGTTGGATTGGAATCTGTTCAGGATTCTAAATATCAGCACAACACTTTTTATATCATCAGCCATAATTTCAATCTATTGGATAACAGTACGACTTGATAAAGAAATATTCTCAAAGTCTTTTTTCTTTTCAGGACATATTATTTTTATAACATCTAGCAAACAATCTCTGATAAATTCACCTTCAAATGACTTGGAATGCTTAGCGATTTTTTTGCTTACCACAAAGCTGGCTTTAACAAAGCTCTGCCTTTGTGTTCTTAGCTTATTGAGCATTTACTGCTGAGTATCCAAGTTCTTTAATTTCTGTATTTTATCTTTTCGAAGTTGTGCATTGATGTTTTGATGATCCACATGTCTCAATGTTAAGGGCCTCTTCAAGTTGTATTCTTTATTGATGGATATGGATTCATTGCAAAACAAATATACTGGCAAGCCTTTATTCATAATAAAGAAATAATCCTCCATCCAGCTGTGTTGAAACCAATGATTCTCTGCACGAGCAAAGCTAGCTACTGATCTGACACATTGTAACATGTTCATGCATACGGAATGCTGATGTCACTTAACATTCCGAACATCTAGGGAATTGAACGTGAAAACTCGAGTATTTCGAGCCGAAAATTGTAACTCCATTGATGAATATATAAATCACTAAGAAGTGATTTGAATCAAGTTAGTTAATAAAAATATTTTTATTACCAAACTCAAAAGAATATTATAGATAGAAAATATACATGTAGATTTATGAACAGAGTATTCGTTAGTTTTTCTAAAACTGAGAACTTTCAAATTATAATGGTTGTTGGCATTTTTAAGTAACTATAGTTTTATCTAAAATAAATTATAATTTTTTCCATTGAAACTTTTGATCAGGGCCAGATCAAAAGAAGCAGAGGGCTGGATCCGGCCCACAGGCTGTGGGTTGCCCATATATGATGTAGACCATCCATGGCCTACATGGCCTGAATGGAACATCATATGAAGGTGATACAGCACTCAACATGTTAAATAGGAACTTTAAGTTAAAAAAAATAAAAGTAAATAGGAATTTTAATTAATATAATTTTGATTTTATATCATCTTGATCTTATCTAAATTTCTAATTTCACAATGTTGAATAATGTATGATATTAATTTCTACCAAATTGGGCCAAGCTGAATTATTTTATAAAAAAATAATTAGGAAAAATAAAAGGTTCTCAAAACTTAGAAATAATAATATCTAAATATCTGAAATGGGTTTGGAAGTAAAAATTTTCTGTGTATATTTTGGCTGTTACTCTCCAAAAATTGCTGATTGAAATAAGAACCCATAGTGTATACTTTCACTTATCTAATACAATTATTTGAGGGAAAAGGGGAGAGAAGATCCTACATATATACTGTAGTAAAGTTGTAATTGATACTCTTTTTTTATTTTCTAAGTAGTCATACTGACAACACTGCTAGTTCATAAAGGCATTTTTTAAATACCTTCCAAAATTATGTATTTATATGCAAAATACAAGCCAAACAAACAGAAAAAGATGACAACTAATATAATTAGTCCAGAAAGCTTTGTCAGTTTGGGTTAAAAATTAGCAAATTGAGAATTTTTTATAAAAAAAGTTTATTTTAAAATATGCCTCCCACATATTATAGTTGTTAATGCCATGAGCTTCCACGCGGTATACTTGGGCTCAAATCCCGAGTAAGGCTTCAATGTTCCTGATGTTCTCTCATAGGGAGCAATACTAGCTTATCTAAATGGTGCTCCTACAGCTCCAATTCAAAAAATTAGAATAATGTAAAAAAGAATGGGTTTAATGTTGCTAGAGTGTCAATTTTGCATACTGTGTTCAGAAAAAAAATATTAAAAATGTCTGAATATCTTCAGAACATTTATAAATATAACACAAATATTTATTTTTATTTGCTCTTCTAATAATTATCTATTTAAAAAAATATTAGAATTATTTAAAAAATTAGAATATCTGGACAACATGGTTAAAAAAATTAGAATATGCAACTATTTTCCTGTTGGTTTAGAGAATTGCTGCAGGACTATAAAATGTGTTCTGCGGAAAATAAAAAGTAGTTTGGCATTTGATTTTAGTTCAGTATTTGCTTAATATGGGACAAAAGAGCGACTTATCTGAGGCTGGGAAATTTCGTATTGTGCAATTGCACAAAGAAGGAAAAACAACTGTTTATAGCAAAGGGAGTGAAATGTTCTCAAGCAACTGTAAGTAGAGTTTTGAGAGAATATTGTAATAATAAGTTTTTGAAATAAACACTTTAAAAGTGGTCGAAAGCCAGTAACTTCAGCAAGAGATGAAAGGCAATTGAAAAAGATTGTGAAGAAACATCGCTTTCGAAGTGTGAGATATTTGCAGAAAAAATGGAAAGAAGTGGGTGTAAATGCCTTTAAATCTATAACATTACGACGACTTCACAAATTAGGTTTTAGATCACGTGTACCACTCTTATCATCCGTTTATTAGATCTGTAAGCCACTCTTATCATCTAAGCAAATAGCTGCTTAAAGCTGAGTTAAATGGTGTAAACAAAGGCTATTTTGGGGTCAAGATGACTGGAAAAACGTACTCTTCAGCGATGAAAGTATGTTTTGTGTGTCCCATGAAAATCAAGGTATATGTGTTTGGAGACTTAAACAAGAAACTTTTGATAAAGAGTGTTTAAAATGTTTGGTTAAATTTGCGACCTCTGTCATGGTATGGGGCTGCAAGACTGCAGAAGGCCCAGGTAGGTTATGTATTATTTACACAAAAGTCAATTCAGAAGTGTATCAAGAAATTCTTGAACACTTCATGATTCCTTCATCTGAGGATTTATGTGATGACAATTTTGTGTTTCAGCAAGATTCAGCTTCTTCCCACACTTCCAAATCAACAACTAAATGGCTCCAAGTGAAGGAAATAAATGTACTCCCTTGGCCTGCGAATTTACCCGATCTAAACCCCATCAAGAATTTGTGAGGAATCATGAAAGACGACTTCAAGAAGTTGCATCAAGAGACAAAAAAGATCTTATTTCTAGTTTGAAGAACATATGGGTGAATATTGATAAAAAAATTTGTGAACCTTTAGTCAATAATATGCCAAACCGTTTAAGAGCTGTCATTAAAGCTAAGGATAATACAACAAAGTACTGATTAGCATGTAAAAACCCTTCGAGTTTAAATTGTGTACAATATAATTTCATTATTCTAATTTTTTGAACCATGTTATGAAGTATTCTAATATTTTGAATTTTTTTTCACTTGCTGTTTTAAATATATTTTCTATTTCATTGTAATATGTTTATATTTTTATAATCTACAAAATATGCAGATTTATATTATGATAATTTATATTTGACATCATTTATTATTTATTTGATAAATTAGATTTGCAATTCCCTTGACCATATTTTCTTTCATTATTCTAATTTTTTGAATCAGAGCTGTATAATAAAATAGACAACACGATTTCACGATATTGTTAGGCAAATGTCAAAAAATGACAGTGCCTGTTGCATTGGGGGAAAAAAAATTAAAATTCAGAATATAAATCTCTGAACAGTTAGTGGTTATCTAAATTAATGCTTTGAAATTAAATAAAGTTAGAGTTATATTGTTATGCACTAAATTTAAATAGGTTATTGTTAAAATTTTACTATTGAAATTTTAACTTATTTGATATTTATTTTTGTATATAATGCTTTTTATACATTTTGACATCAAAATAGTTTAATCATTATTGTGTGGAAGGATTTATTTATTATCTATGTTTGAACTTGTGACTTTTTGAATTCTTTTAGTTTGACGTGTGTTTTGAAAACTTATCCATTTGGCTTAATTACCATGACACTTGAAGATTCGCTTGAAGAACATCCTTTTACAAACCCTGTAAGTATTATCTATCTATTTATCACTTTTCTTTATGGCTCCAGACCTCAGTCTGAAATAATTAAATGCATTTTTTATTTTAGAAATTGGAAGATTTACGAAAACTTGTTCATCGCAAATTGAAGGTTAGAGCCGAAAAGTATGTTTGAGTATATAAGTATATATATATAAATATATTTATGTACATTTTTATATGCATGTTTTTTCCTAAATGTCTTATATTTTCATTTTCTGAAACTAAAATTTAGATTATTGTAGAAGCATTAGATTGTTATTGACAAAGTAGAGTTTGAAAATATATTGTATTTGAGTTGGTTAGACAAAACTACCTATAAATCAATAGGAAGAGTAGGTAAATAATTGTGTGTTAAAATTTTAACGTTTCAAAAGTGCTTATGAATCAATGGATGAGTCATTGTATAAAATCAAAGTTCTTATTATTTAGTCTTATTTTTGTGGATATATGGAAATTGTTTATTTGAGAAATTTTCTTAGTCCCTATCTCCCCATTTTTTTTTACTGTATAAATGTTATTGAAATCACTGAAGGTCACATAAAAATGATACAGCTTGAAAGATTTTATTTGCCTATTTTTGAAATTTACATTTTACAGAATGTCGAGCAGTAACATTTTGATTTGTTAGATCTTAAGATGGTTACTTCAGAAAAATGAATGATTTTATCTTGATCACAGAACATTATTATAAATGACTAAGCCAGAAATTAAAAGAAAATGTTATCTTTTATAATTAAATAATTTGTAAGAAATAACTTTTAATTCATTGCATTATATTTTGCTAATTAATATTTTAACTACAATTTAAAAGTATCACTATTTCCTTTTGTAGTTGAGTTTATTATACATTTCTTGTTGATCTTAAGAAGCATTTACATTGAAAGCATTTTTACTTTACAGTAACTGTAAAACATAATCATATATTAATTGAAGAATGTAGCATTTAAAGGTAGTGAATGTAAAAGTCCTTTTATTTTTCAACCCTGGAAACATAATCTCTAAAAAAAATTGTATGTATCAGAGATACTGGAATTCTTACAGTTCCAAACATCTCTGTTTTAATGTTTTCTTTGTTGACTATCTAGTATGAGAAAAATTCCTTAAGTGTTTAAACAATTTTTTGAAAGAAGTACTGAATAACTATTTTTCTTGTAATTTGTTACTAAATGCAGATTATATATAATTTGCTTTATATATATTTTATGATTTGTTTAACCCTTTCGCGACGAACGTCACGTATACGTGCCAGCAGCTATCTGCATTTCTGGCCGAACGTCACCTATACGTGTCAGTAGTGCGAAACGTTTTATTAGTTAATTTTTGGGGCACAAGATGGCACCGCATGTCTATGAAATTTGGAGTCATATAGTTGGGACCTTCTATTCGAAAACAAGACTAGTATGAATCACATGCGGTCTATCATTTTATGTAAACAAACGGAGGAATGGATGTATTGCGTTTGGCTGTTAGTGTGTAGGGCATTTAAACTTTGCACGTGGTCTTTGTTTACGAGATATCTTTGTTTATTTTTCTTTTGCGGTGGGATTGTAGCATTGGGTATATGGGTTTTGAGTCAGAATCAGATTCTGTTGCAGTGAGATTTCTTTCCTTTGATGATTTAATATGGAGAAATGGAGAAAATATTTAACAGAAAATGAAATTTCTGAATTGATGAGAAATGTGTCTGAAAATGAAAGTAGTGACAGTGATACAAAAATCTTGTCGGGTGAATCTGTTTATTTGGAACACCGAGATCAGAGTGATTATAAAGATATATCAGACATTTCTATTCTGAGTATATCGCGGGACGGTACTTCGTTGTGGTCTTCTCCCGTAAGGGATTTAACTCTACTAACATTCACAGCGGCATGCGGAATAAAAGTGGATGATGCTGTATCAAATGAATTGGATTATTTCAGATGTTTTTTTGATGAAACTGTAATGGATTTAATAACTAAATGCGTATTATATTATACTAACCAAATTAATGCGTATGAGAGGTTCATAAATCCGGAAAGTGAACAGAGTTCATCCTCGAAGTATTTTTGCCTGTAACTAAAGAAGAAATGTTTGTTTAATTTGCCTTGACAATTTTGATGGGTATCGGGAAAAAAAACCGAAAATTAAGATGTACTACTCAACGAATCCCATGATTGCAACACCTTTTTTCAGTAAGGTTATAATTTGGGACCAACGCATCGAAATTCTTCGATACTTGCATTTCACTTCTACTAATGCCAAAAAGATTGAAAAAATTAAACCTTTTTTAGATTTAATCATTCAAAACTTTCAGAGTTCTTGATATATTATTGACATATTCTGGATATATTCCTGATAGGAATATATCAGTTGATGAAAGTATCTTACTGTGGAAAGGGAGAGTAGGATTTCGACATTATGTCCCAGCGAAAAATATTTTAAACTGTATAACAAAAATTTTTTAGTGGAAAAATAATAAAAGAATGTGTAAGTAACCCATATATAGCTTAAATAAATAGATTTGTTTGTAAATGTTACTATTATGGAATTTTTCGTAAATTTAGGCTTAGCTCTTAAAAGTCCGCCGGCCTGGAGGGTACGCTCACGAGAAAAACTTCCGGCCTCAGAGGAAAGCGTGTGATAGGAACTGCCGTCGCGAAAGGGTTAAATGATTTTATAGTATGGTGCTAATTATTATTTATTAGTCTAGTTCAGCCATACTCAACCTTTTTATATCTCTAGCCATATGCATATGTTTGCTATGTTTTGTGGGCCGTAACATAGTACACCGTACCTCATAATACCAAATAATGCAAAAAATAAAATTCAAAACCTAAATGTATTCAAACATTTATTTAAAAATGAGTGTGATTTTTTTTTTGTGTTGAGTCAACTCATATTTATACTTGCCACATGCTACTCTCAATATGTCATCAAGGTAAGAATCAGTAAGCTGATTTCTTTATACGTTTTTTGCATATTTCATTTTGGAAGTGGAGGATTCACAATGATACATTGATGCAAACAGTGTGAGCATTGGGTGCATGCAAGCAGTAACCGATATTTGTAAAGTTTTGCATTTTTCAAGGCTCTAATTAATAAAATTATGCTTACGAAAGCACTTGCCTGTTAATGAGTGTGAGTGTCTCAGGCCTCACATAAAAGCTTGATGGGCCGCATGTAGCCTGCAGGCCACAATTTGAGTATCCCTGGTCTAGTTCATTTTGTGCATAATATGCTGTTATGAGTTATTCTAAAACAGTTGTGTTTGTAAAAAAATCATTTTAGATTTAAAGTATTATTAATTAAAATGCATGGTATTATAAAATTATGCAAGATAAATTATTCGTAGTATTATGCAAATATTATTAAATAAAATGGTTTTTCTTTTGCAGAATACCTATTGTTAAACGAGGTTCTGCTGTACCTTTGTATTTCACTACAGCAGATGAACGTATATTAGAATATGACTTTGATAAAGTTATTTTTCAAGAAGATTCTCCTTTTCAAAATATAAAAATACTACACTCACCAACTCTTGGAAATTGCTTGATGTTAGATGATTTACAAAGTAAGTGAATTTATCAATACTGTGTATAGAATATTTAATTTCTTCAGAAATTTCTAATGGCTAGTTTTATCACAATTACTGAAAACAATATTAATTCTAATAAATAATGTTTGAGCTATTATATGATATTACTAGCTGAATACCCGTACTTTGCTACGGAGTACATTCAAATTAAATACAACGGTCAATGTATGTAATTAATGCCAAAATATATATATATATATATATTTATAATAAATACAATGATTAATGTATGCAATTGATGTAAAAAAAAGCAAAAAATATATGTATAAAAAAATTGTAATGGATGTTTTTAAAGACAAAATAATGTAGAAGAAAATGTTCAAATTAAATCTAATAGAACATAATAAAGAATATAGTGCAGTTAATATAGTACAGTTAGAAGAACATATCTTTTACTGTATTTTAATATTTTTTTTAAATAATGTCCAATCGCCTGCCACATTAGCAAGAAAAAAAAAATTTGTCTATTTTATTGTTATGCATGTGATGCAAAATTAGTTTAAAGTATCACAAAAAGAAAAGAAACCACGTGATCAGCATTTAATGAATTAAATTCTAAAAGTTTATCTTTAAAAATTCACCAAAAATTAGAAAATGGAGGTAAAGATTTGAAAAATATTTCATTGTAAAGGAATTTTTATGATCTTTCTCATGATATACATTTTATAACCTTCAGATTATTATTTTAAATGGAAACTTTAAAAAAGGTACAGAAATAGCTTAAAAATTTAATTTTAAAAAAATCTAAGAAGAATTTTTCAAAAATCTTTCTTAGTGCACCTCTACACTATAAGAAGAATCGCCATGCAAAATTTCAGCCCTCCTTGTCCAGCTGTTTGGTCTGTGTGTTATATGTCAGTCAGTCAGTCACAGAACTGTTTTATATATATAGATAAAGTTGGGAAAAAGTTTTAGGGTTAAACATTTATTCGTAGGTAGCAGTATTTCTCTTAAATATTGCCCTATGTTTGAATTCAATCTTTCTAATGCAATGTGCCAAACAGGGCCTGACATAATAACTAAGGCCTTCTGGGATTGAATCCCTGCTGGTAAATAGGCTGCCACCACAATGTAGACTGAACAACCCCAGGGGTGACATCAGGGGGACCTGTATTGCATTCCATATCTTATTCTCTTGGAAAATTGAAATATTTTTGCAAAAGAAAAGTTTTATAAATAAATTTTTCCTAACGGAAATTTTAAGCTCTAGAGTACTTTTTGTGTATTTGGGTAAATAAGACAAAGCATACTGTATAGTTAGACTGAACTGCTATATTGGCAGTGGCTTTTCTACCCCAAATTACTGAACATAAAGTTGTACTTTTTGTAATACCAGGCATCATGGTATTAACAACTTCTATTTTTTGTTGAAATTCTGTAATGTTTTTTAAAAGGTCAATTTGAAGGGTATAGAAAATATCAGTGTGTTAGTTTATAATTAACTGTTATATGAAAGGGTGCAATAAAGAAGCTGATAAATTTTATCTTTTCAGATTGTCTGTATATTTATTTTGATTACTTCAGAAGGACAAAACTTTTAATTTACCCATTAAAATATACTATTTTTGCACACACACACATGCATGAGAGAGAGAGAGCACTTCTCTATTTGGCTAAAAAAAGGAAAAAGGCTTGAAGGCTTCTATTTCATGCTTTGGCTTCTTTATATGAAACTAGTTGTTTATCTGATGTTGCCTAGGTATTTATTTATCCCAATTTTTTAGTAGACAGGAAAAGGAATGAATTCTACCTTTAGTACAAAATCCAAGTAATTTTATTTATGGGTATTTAAAAGTATGTGTGCAGTATACAAATTATAAAGTAAAATTACAAATTCACTATAATATTAACTCGAAACTTGATTAAGCAATGTTTTTAGTTTCCCCTATTCATCTCAGCAACCCCGAAAACTATGGATTCGACACTGCTTCGTCATTTTGGACATCTTATTTTTCACCTCTTCTTCCCTCCCCTCTAATGCTGATAGGGGCTGAACTTTCACTTAAACAGCATTGGGAGTATCCCATTTCATCTCAGCGACCTCGAAAACCATGGATTCGACACTACTCTTGGTAATTTTGGACATTTTATTTTATACCCCTTCTTCCCCCTCATTCCCCAATGCTGATAGGAGGCTGAACTTGCGCTTTAATGGCATTTGGAGTGTCACTAGTCATCTCAGCAACCCTGAAAACTCTGAATTTGACACTACTCTCGGTCATTTTGGACATTTTATTTTCCCCCTTTCTTCCCTCCTCATCCCCAAATGCTGATGGGGGGGGCTGAACTTTTACATAAATGGCATCAGGAGTGTCACTATTCATATCAGTGACCTTGGAAACTATGGATTCAACTCTGCTCTCAGTCATTTTGGACATTTTATTTTCCCTCTTTCTTCCACCCTCATCCCCAAATGCGGATAGGAGGGGATGAACTTGTACTTAAATGGCATCAGGAGTGTCACTATTCATCTCAGCAACCTTGGAAACTATGGATTAAATGCTACTCGAGGTCATTTTGGACATTTTGTTAGGTTTGGGGGCAAGAATGCCAATAACCTTAAACGATAGACAGTGTAAAAAACCTAAAACTATCTTTAAATAAAGTTTAGCTTTTAGGTGCAGAGCCGATATGGCTAGCAGGAAAGGTGGCCTATCACCTCCATAAATAAGAAAAGAATATAGCTGAAAATTAACCCTAATAAAATTATTCTCGAAGTGTGGTGTGCAAGCTTGAAGCAAAACATAAAACATGTAGATAGTTTTAAATATAACTAAAGTTTATTCATAAACACAAAAAAATTAAATTAAAACACAATGCTATAATATCATTCAAAAACAAGCACATCTTGAAACATAAGACAATCTAAAGAACCTTTCAAAAGTTCAACAGTTTGATTAAATAAAGTTTGATTAAATAAACAGAGTTCTATTAAACAAACAGGTGAGGATAGTTCTTGAAAAACAAAAAAGCTTACTTGGTACACTTACATAGATATATACACGTATTGTTGATGACCATCTTTCCTTGTATATGTAGCGACGAGTTCACAAAGCAAAATAACGAAGAGCAGATTTAAACAAAAACACTCCACCATACAGCTCCATTGCTTAACTTCGATGTTGAGCTCAGCCACCACTCATATGTCATACTTCCATGTAGGCACAGAGTGCAAACAGGCTACCTCTACGCAGACCCACCACTGAAGAACCTCTCCATTAGGAAGTTTGCCACATTGCTTTTATACGATAACCGAGTGTGGTGCTCTCTGGCGGTACAAACAATATCTTCGAAATATGCAAATTTATTGCACTTTGAAATACAGCAGTTAAAGTTTTGGGTTGGAATGACGTCATAAATTAAACATTTGAAGCGAGTGTTGCATCTTGTCTACAAAATGACATCACTATTGTGTTTGCTTCATTGGTAATTATTTCGGCTTGCTGAAATGACGTCAGGATTATTGAAAACGTTAATTCATTAACGGTGACTCACAAAGTAAATATTTAAGTCTAGATAGAAATGAAAAATACATTCTAACTATTTTTCTAACACATTTTATTTTTCACCCCTTCTTCCTCCTTTCCCCCAATGCTGATGGGGCTGAACTTGCTCTTAAACGGCATTGGGAGTGTCACAATTCATCTCTGTGACCCCCAAAACTATGGATCCGGCACTAATATCCTTCATTTTGGATTATTTTTACATGTCCCCCCTCCCACCTAGGGGTGATAGGGGCATCTTACTCCCCCCTCCCCCAGTGTTTCTACCCAAATTATAAGTCATATGTGTACCAAGTTCGGTTGAAATTACTCCAGGCGTTCCTGAGTGATGCTGGAACATACACACATACATCCATTTTTATATAATATAGGTTGTGATAGTCAAATTTATATTGAAAAAATTTAGAGCAGAGATGAGGATTTAAGAAATTTCATAGGAAGTTTTCAATTATTTAGGATAGGAAATGCAAGTTCATTGTATCTCATTTTTGATATATTCATATTGTAATTCTGCATAATTCAGTTACAGGCATTTTATTATACATTTATAGCATTTAAATTAATTGCTATTCATTAAAATATCTATATATATAATTTAATTTCAGATTTCTTTTATATATCTAGTCAAAAACTTTCTAACAGTTAGATTTTGTGTAAGTTCAAGCTCTGAAGAAGTTTATCTAATATGAAAATATCTATAAAGTAATTAAAACAAGACTAAGTTTTATTTTTCTGTAATTTCAACAGTCACCATACTCTTTTTCAAATTTTATGAACTACACTTTTTAAAAAAATGTTCTGTCATTTCAGGGCCTATGCTATAATAATAAGAATTAGCTAATTTATTTATTTTTGATTGATGCTCTATTTACTCATTTAAGTAAATAGAGCATTGATTAATTTTTTTTAATTTGCTTCCTGCGAATGATTAAAATTAAAATAATTAATTTTTCAAGCTAACATATATTTTAGATTTTGTAAGATCTGTCAAGGAAATGTAAATGAATATATCATAAATTTACTTTTATGATATATACTTGATTGAATTGAGAAGAAGATGTATGAGATTTTATTGTTATATGCTTCAAATTTCTCCCAATTCATTTTTGTATATGTTTATTTACTTATTCTAGATCTTGCTGAAAGTGACTTAAACTATACTCATGGTGTAATGAAGCATGGTGTTATTCCTTATGCTGGAAAAGAAGTTCTTATTCTTGGTGGAGGGGATGGAGGTTTATTATATGAGCTACTAAAAGAGAACCCAAAATTTGTTACTATGGTTGATATATCCTTTTTCAGAAATAATTGGTTTGACACTTTGCTAGTGTAAAATATAACTTTTTAAAATAATTTTGCTGATAAATTTGGATATATTTTCCTAAGATTGGTATTAGATTGTTTTTACATTTTTTAATAGGAAAAAAAAACTGAATTTATTTTATGCATTCAGATGCTATTGTTATCAATTTGACAAAATTATGTTTCTGCCCTTTGGCCAATTTTGAAGTTTGCCAAAATTTCCATTAAAACAAGTAATATAGCAATGGTTTGGGGAGTTCTAACAGAGGAAGAAAAAATTATGACTTTGATGAATAACACCTTGGTGTATATTTATTATCTTGAATCTTTTTTTTTTTTTTTTAAATAATTTGTCTTCTGGTTTGTGTTTTTTCTGTTAGCAAAAGTTCTTTTAAATGGTTTATTTTGTCATTAGGTACTTAAAAGTCCTTGTAAATTTTAATTATTTGCAATACAATGTTATGCTAAAAATTATATTAGTGGTTTGTGATAATAACAAATGTCTTGGTGGCATAACTTTGCTAAGTATCATGTATGGATGGGTTATCTAATTGTTTATAAGAATGCTGACCTAGTGTGAAACTTGAGCCATGATTATACAAAATTAAAATATAAATTTCCTTCATCTGCTGCTGTTAGTAACCATCAATATGTGGGCAAATTTTTAATCTGTTGTACCAATCTACATTTCTGTAGTAGTGGCTAGATCATATTACTGTAGAAATTAAGTATGATGGTCTGAAATAAGTTGTAGACTGAAGTATAAGTTTTTTTTTTATCAATTTAGGTTATTGTACCTATCATGTCTAAAAATGGGAGTTTTTGACAGTTATACCTGCCTTCGGTTTACCCCCCATTTTGCCGACACTGAAATTTTATTCCCCCTCTCATTGAGAAATTCCCCCAAAAGAGGAAAATCATCACCCCCGTTTCGCTGACACAAAAATTCCTTCCCCCTTCTGATTGGCAAATGTTTATTTACAAACTACACTATGAACACTCGTAAAGAATATATCTAGATGTCTTAAATAACTTCCAGAAAAAATTTTAGAGGCTGAAAATTGCAGAGCAAAATTGGTTGAAGCACCATCTATTTGGAAACTGTAACAAAATACTTTGTTTCAGATTTTTTACTGAATGTTTTCTAATAGATTTACGGTTAAAAAAAATACATAGTCATACATATATATTTGTCTTCTGAAAATCTTTTCCTAAAACAAGAAAGGTTTTTGTAAATGGAAAAAAAAGGGAAGGATTAAGGAGCAAAAGTTCTTCGGTAAATGAATAAAAGGCATCAAATCAATGGTTATTGATCAAACCTGTTTTTAAACATATTATAAACCCTCACCGTCTTCAAATCCCTAAATATCTCAAAAGGGAAACTTGAACGGGAAAAACAGGGCGGAAGGAAATTTCACATCTGCGAAATGGCAAAAAAAAAGGGGGGGGGAAGGAAATTTGGTGCCGACAAAACGACTTGGACACCCTGCCTTCAATCCATTTCCAACCTTCATTCATTATTGATCTTGTCCTTTTCCTTGTAGAAGGTTCATCTATATTTATGATCATTGCTAGATTTTTCATTTCAACTACTGATCCCTTTAGCTTTTTTGGTGTCATTTCATCTAACATGAAGGTGCTATTATTCCCACTTTTCCATTTTATTGTTCTTCACATTTTTTGCTTCACCATTGAAGCTAATACTTATTTCCTGAACAACAAGATTTTTAAACAGGATTTTCTGTCAAATTAATATGATATATACTAAGAGGCAAGATACTTTGGCATCATCCAGTATCTTTGAGATAAGTACAGATATAGATACTAATTGTTAAGTTATATATACTGAACTATATTTAATTGTAAAATATATTTAAATACATTAATTTACATAAAAATGTTTATTTCTAAATGTAGTTTTACTAAAAAATACATATTATACCCAATAACTGAAATCATCAGGTGTGTTTAAATTATCAACCAAAGTTTTGAAAAAGCAACCAAAAATTCTCACTATGTACTGATTGAACAAGATTAAAGACGATGTATAACTGAAAGGCTTTATTAACTGAAAGGGTTTTCATCTCTTTTGAAAATTAAAATGAAAGTTTTTAAATTTCATTGTTTAAAATACTAAATGACAAAAAGTAAACCAAAATATTATTAATATTTTGGGTTATTAAATATTATTAAATTTATTAAACATTATTAACATATATAATTTTATATGTTATTTCATTAAAATATGTAACAAATAAATCTTGCGCCGGACAGAGTTAAAAACAAACCAATTTTTTTAAACAGAAATCTGTTTTATCATTCTAAAATGTGCTTTAAGAATCTTGTCACTTTATGTTATCTAAGGTGTTTCTTTTAATGTCTACTTCTCAGTTTCCCAGAAGTAGGAAAAAAGACAGGATGCTAATGGAATTCAACGCTATTTTCTTTTTGTATTCAAAATTAAAAATAAATACTGTGTCCTGAAGAAAAATATTATAATTCTTGCAAAATAAATTAATGCCTTGTATACATGAAATTATATGTACCTATACACAATGAAAAAAGTCAATATTTTGGAAATGAATAAAGGTCCATGTAGCGAATTTAACACACATTATTTCTGTTTCAACTCAAAAATAGTTTTGAAACAACACTGTTTTGAAAAGAATACCTCTAACTCTGAACAAATTATGCAAACCAGTTGAATCTGTAGAAGATTTTTGACTTGTTCAATTCAGAATGAAAAAATACACAAAAACAGATTCCCAACTTGAGACATTTGTTAAAAACCTCAATCTTAAGAACTTTTTGAAATTTTTTTATTGAAATTTCACCACTTTCCTTTGACCACATTTTGCTGGCCAGTATCTCGTCCTTCTATGAGACGAGCTATTTTTGTGCCAAAGTTGATCTCTCTACTTCAATCTATTCAAAAGTTATTGTACGGGATGATAGATGTGTAGATTTATATGTATATATAGATCTATTTGAAAATCAAAATCAATTTTATCTACCTAAGTATAGATCTATAAATCTACACATACCAAAAAAAAATGAAGTTTATTAGGTAACCCTGAGATCTGGGATGCTTTTCGAAAATTTTGTATAGAAATTTCACCTCTTTCCTATGGCCACATTTTTCTGGCCAGTGAACTCATCCTTCTACTAGACAAGAACTATTTTTGTGCCAAAGTTGATCTCTCTATCTCAGTCTATTCAAAAGTTATTGCACAGAATGATAGACGTATAGATCTATACCTATATATAAATCTATGTCTATCAAAATCAATTTTATCTACCTAAGTATAGATCTATAAATCTACACATACCAAAAATAAAGTTTGTTAGGTAACCCAGGGATCTGGGATGCTTGGAACAATATTCTGTATAGAAGTATCCTGAAAATTCCAAAATTTTAAATTTTAGCCACATCGGAATAGCTTAATAATCTTTCAAAATTCGCTAAAGAGGAAAAGGAGCAAAATTGTTTGTGTGAGATATTTTTTTTGTTCCAACTCGGAACAATTTTTTACTTGGAACAAATTAATTGCTCCGGGTCAGATAAATATTCGGAACGATAAAAATTGTTTGGAGCAAAATAAAATCCATCTGAAAATAATGGTTTTATTTGGATAAGTAAATAAAAAATTCTACTTGAACCAATTTGATTGGAATTTTTATTTTGGTTCATATCCATTTCAAGCCCTGGTTATGTCTGATTTTTTTATGTATTACCTTAACTGTAACAAATAGATCAAATGGTTGTAGATGCATGTCGAGAACATTTAAGAGGCTGTTGTGGAGATGCTTTGGATAAAATGGAAGGTCCACATCATAAAGTAAGTTTTGTAAAATTGGTCAGTTATATATAATGTTTGGCCATAAATGTCAGCATATATAGTAGTTATTTGTAAATATAAACTGTAATTATATATTAGTGATCAAATTGAATATTAGTTAATCTTAATATGGGACCAAAATGCTGCTTATAGCAAGCCATGGCTATTTGTCAGGTGTAATTTAGCATCCTTGTGTGGGAAATCCTTGTACCATCAATGAAAAATACATTTAACCCTTTCAGGGGCAACAACCTCCACTGTTTGCATGGTACAGATTTTTCCCCCCGATTTTTTTAGCCTAAAAAATTTGAAAAATTTCCAGTTAAAGGTTGCAAAATCTTTTTACTTCCTTAAACTTATAACAGATGGCAGCACTAGCCATTTTCTGCTAATTTAACTGGAATACATTAGTATGTAAGTGAAGTATGTAGTGAATGTAAGTGAAAAGAAGACTAGATTTAGGCATTCGTACTGTGCGAAAGGCACCTCTGAAAGGTTTAAAGGAAAATTATTAATACATTCAATAGTATCTACATGTTGCTCATATCTTGATTATTTCAGGAGCTGAGATATAAAATTACTGTAGCATAAATAATTATAAATTTTATTACAATTGTTTATTTTCATATGTTCTTATAATGGGTAAATTATTATGGAATTTTGTATACTTTTATATAGTAATAAAAAAAGTACTGTTTTGATCTTTCCTATAAGCATTCCCTCATCTTTATTGGCAATATACTTTACAAAGAACCAATTATCTTTTGTTCTGATACTTTCCAATATTTCATGTCAACAGCATAATTGTATTATGAAACAAAGAAAACAAATTAATCATAAATTGTGGAAAGGAATTGAGTTATATCTGCAATCACAGAATTATACAAAAAAGTGAGGTGTTTGAAAGACATAACTATAAAAGCACTTTCTAAAGTGTTTTTTTCTCTTTTGTCTTTTTCAAGAAAATGATCCTTGTAACTGCATGGGTTTTTGTAACATGACTTGGCCATAACAGAAATGACTGGTATCATCCTATAAATCTGATGTCAAATTGCTTTCAATCTTTATTTGATAGTCAAAGCTTGAATATGTGTGTATGTGAATATATTTAAATATCTGAATAATTTGCAATTATGTGTGTATTAAAATTTGCAATCTAGAAAATTTATTTAAATTCTCATTAAATTTTCAGTCAGCATTTCTTTTGTATAGGTAATTATAGATGATTGCTTGAAAATGTTGGATGAATATAGACATAATGGAAAAAAATTTGATGTCATTATAAATGACTTAACAGATATTCCAATAGCAACATCCCCTCAAGGTATTTATAAATTTTTATTTTCTGTAAATGTAGCAACTATGAGTGAAAAATCATTTACGTATGTTTAATATTTTGTAGGTGAATTATGGGATTTTATTAAGAAAATTATTACAAAATCACTCGCTGTTCTCAAGGAGGATGGCAGCTATCTTAATCATGTAGGTCATATTTTCTTAAATCTTTAGGTTTCATGTAAAATAACTTTTGGGGTACTAAAATTGAATTACTCTGATTATCTGGCTAAATATGCAGTTTCTAACCATTCGATTTATGTGTTTATTTTACCAGTTAATATCTAAAATATTATATCAACTAGTTGGTACCCATCAAAACATGACGGCTAGATAGTAAATAAGTGCACTAATACACAAATTATACTCAACACATCATAGCTAAATATTTGAAAATCATAATAATGTACAGAAACAAATTAATGTGTTTAAGCGGCCTCATGCTTAGTGAGTATCTAAAGCCAGATTTAACAGTGTCACTGAGTATGTGCAGAAAGGAATTTTTTTAAATTGTAAATTATTGCTAATTAAACAGCACAAAATAAACAATTTCCATCAGGTTTAATCTTATATTTCACAAATATAATTATCATAAAAATATAAATGGCAGAGAGAGAGATCTAGAGAGACTCTCGGAATAAATGTTTTTATCATTAAAACATGTCACTGAACATATACAGAACAGTGAGTTTCTAAAGCCAGAGTTAAGGTATCCGACTACGTTTGGAGCAAATTTTTTGAAAATTTGTCTTATTTTTTGAAGAAATATAAAACCAGAACTCAAAAATGATGAAAAAATTGACAATAACTATGTAATTTTTTACAAAATTGAGGATTTTGGGTCGAAATTTAGCAAATCTTTACAAAAAAGGCTCTAAATCTAAAAAATAAGATTATGTATATAACATTTTTTTTTTGTCATATGTACGTAAGTACCTTCTAAGTGTAATGACTAAACGCTAATCGATATCTTAAAATATAAAAAAATACAGGCAATTATATGCAATTACATGTAAAATTTTAGTAATTTTTCATGAGATTTTTTATAAATGCAGCTATAAATCAATATATCTAAATAATATACCTAGAACCAAATCTGTAGTCCATTACATTCTTAGTATTATGAAAATTCTACATGAAAAATTTCATAGACATATCATGGTTTGATTTTGAGTTATCACAAGAGTTGTTTACATTTTTGATAAAAAAAAAAAAAAAAAAAAAAATCAGTTCTTCGGAAAACACGATTAAAGTTTTCAACTAATTTCATTTTGAATGATTGTACAGAAAAAATAACAGCAGATTTAGACACAGAAATTTATACAATCATTAAGAAAAAAGGAATAAATACAATTTTGGAATTTTCATCAAAATCGATGTTTTAAACGTAGTCGGATACCTTAAACATGCCACTGAGCATGTGCAGAAATCAATTTTTAATTGTAAATTATTGCTAATTAAAAGAAATTGTGGTTACAAAAACCAAATTTGACAAATCTGCAGAATACAATCCTTCATTTAAGACCAAAATGAAGTAAATTGATGCAGTAGTTTTCTCTCACAGACCACCCAAAAAGTCAGCTTAGCAACTTAAATATATAGATTTGATAAGTTTGAAACAAGGAATATGTGGGACCTAGAGAATTACTGGGCCTGAGCTTGGTCTTCTGTCCCAACCTAGCTTTAGTGTACAATGCAATCTTTCATAGGCTATAATTTTCAATAATATGGGCTATGTTTGCCTCTTTTTCCTTCTATTATTCATGCTGCACCAAACCTATGCAAAGCCTTTAAACTTAAAAGGAAATAAGAATTGTGAAACACAGTTTCAAAATACTCTGAAGGCTTTATAAAGAAAAGTACAGTTTTCATGTTTTAAAGTTCTTATGTCAGATGGTTTTTATGACTATAAATTTTAAATTACTGTAACCTTTGTTGCTCATTGGTTTAAAACTGACTTCTTTGAATTGCCATCAAAGTATAAATTCTTTTTGTAATTAAGTAATTAGCAACAATGATGTATGATAGAAATTGCTGCAATAGCTGTGTTAATAACTAGAAATAATAATTATAGTAAGGACAACATAAGTAATTATAATATTTACAATAATAATGATAATAATGTATTATAAATGTAATGTACTTATTTTTGGCAGTATTAAAAGATGCTATCATCAAAGATTTTACTGAAAAATTTTAGGTTTAATTTTGGGAAAAATGACTGATACACCTGTAATCTCAGTCAAACGAAGTTCCATTGGACCTAGGGGTAGATTTTTAATTTTTGGTTCTTGATCTTTTTTGGGATCATGTTAACTTTTGTGTTATGCTTCATATTCTTTTTTGCATGCTTTGTTGGACTTCTTTTTTCATTATTTGATTTGGAATTGGATGGCTATTAATAGCCTATCTATTTGAAATTTTAGTGATTTAACTAAGATTGGAATGGTTTAAGAATTTCAAAATAGATAATTATTTTTTTTATATTTATGTCCTCAACTTTTGCTTCCTATACTGATATTTATCGTGAGATACTAAAAAGAATCCTTTTCTTGGTCATTTCGTTTTCAGAAATGTAAGAGGTAATTACTTGTATGTTTACTGCAGAAATTTAAACATTTGGGATAGCTTTAAATAATAGTAATTTAATGAAATTGAATAAGTTATTTTAAAATTTTATATATTTAATACAATGTTCTGGCAATTTTATCATGAGAACTTAAGGAAAGTTATTTCAGAAATTATGTAGAAATCATGGTAATATGAGGAGACATTGTTTATGGCATCTGTCTTTGCTGTTTGCAGTTTATATCACTGTATATATCATCTTAACTCTATCAGGCTTTCATTTCATTATTTTAAAACCTTTTTACTAGCTAAAAATTGGAAGGAAGATATCACAGGCAGGATATTTTGCTGCATTAAACTTTCAATAAACTATAGCTATCGGGAATATCAGACCTGTGATTAAAATAAATGTATTTCTATATTGAGAATAAATGGGGGGAAATGTTTTAGTAGTTGTTGAATTCATTATTTTTTATTTGGTAAGTGATTTTACTAATCATTTACTTAAGTGTTAATACTTCTGTTCCAGGCCTTAGGTGAAGGCTGTGTGGAAGCATTAAAAACATATGAAAATATGCTTCTGTCTCTTCCTGAAGGAGTTAAATTTGAAAGTCATTCTGCATATGTTCCATCATTTATGGAAAAGTATCCTTTTTGTATTTTGTATATAGCTGTTAAGTTTCATAAAATGTTATCCTAGAGTGGTGAAAATCCCTTAAATTCACATCTAAGTTTCTGGTTTACTATTTTACAAAATTATGCCATTCATTCTTCCTTGTAAATCTTTGTATTTGCATGAAGCTTGAAGTTTTTAATTTTGTGAATTATTAAACCATTTTATTTCCTCTCCTCTCTTCTGATTTCATTTTGGGACTATGAGGAATTATTTTGGTATACGTTCCAAATTGTGAACATAGGTTTCATTGGATTTTCTTGATTTTACTTAGAATCAGTAAAACATCAAAATTGGATACTGTATGGTTTTAGGATCTTAACCTGTAATTCATTTTTCTCAAATTTTTGACATTACAAACCTAAGATAATATATGTATCAAAAGCTGTTAAAATCACAAGTTACTAAGACACGACTGTAAGTTGTAATATGGTAGAAAATATATTCTAGGCTTACCTATATTACAGTATCGAAATGTAACTAAATATTTTAATGTAAGAGTGTCATTAAAATAATTTCTTGTGGTTTTTGGATATGTTTTTAGGAACTTAACCTGTAATTTATTTTTCTCAAGCTTTTGAGATTACAAACCTAAGATAATATATGTATCAAAAGCTGTTAAAATCGCTAGTGACTAAGACATGATTGTAAGTTGTAATATGGTGGAAAAAATATTCTAGGCTTACCTATATCACAGTTTCGAAATGTAACTAAATATTTTAATGGAAGAGTGTCTTTAAAATAATTTCTTGTGGTATTTGAAGCACTTATATCAGAAAATAAACTGCAAACACATTTGAAGGGTCCAGGGATAAAACCACTTTACAGCCATTTTTACGAAAATGAGTTAGCAATGTCAACTTGTAGTTTTCAAGGAGTACTAACACCACGTGCATTCATATCTGGGGCAGAACCACTTTAAAGCCATTAAAAATAGTGATAAAGTTTCAGTGTGCCAGGGAAAAAACCACTTTACTCCAACTTCAAATTTGTTTTTCTCAAACAGCAATTTTTACAAAAATGAGTTAGCAGTGCCATCTTGTAGCTTTCAAGGAGTACTAACACCACATGCATTCATATCTGGGGCAGAACCAGTTTAAAGCTGTTAAAAATAGCGATAAAGTTTCGGTGTGCCGGGGTAAAACCACTTACTCTAACTTTCAAATTCGCTTTTCTCAAAACAAAGATTTTGGAGTAAAGTGGTTTTACTCCTGGACCCATCATTTAGTTGAAGTAATAAACATTTTAAAATATTCCATGCAATTCCATGTTGATTCAATTTTTAAAGGCAAACAAAATTTTACTCGAAAATTTTTCAGAAAATTATTAAATTTTGTGACTGAAAATTTAATTAATAGCATTATAATATTTGTAAAAGTTGTTTCGTATAATAATCACTCATTTATTTGAAATTTTTTTCTTAAAACCATCAAAAGGATTTTTCGTAACATGCTTAATTTACATGTTTAGTTATTTTACTTTGAATTATATGTTCACATTCTTTGCTTCCTTAACGTATCTTTAGCTGGGTTTTTTACGAAATAAAGAAAGTATGACACCATCATATTCAGTCTAGAATATAGTTGAAAATTTTTCTTTAACTAAAATACATTTTTATTTCTTGGATTGTTTTATAACAGTTATTGTGTCATCTAGTCCTTTCACAAGACTGTGTTGCATCATGTATGTGTATAAAACCTTTTGTATCTTACTGTACATGGATTTATTAAATTTTGAGAAGTTTTATTTTTCTTATATGTCTGTATATGAATACACCAGAGTTTAATGTTTTTAAACTTCATTTTACATATATTGTTTTATTTAGGATTGTTTAATGTATGTTTTGTCATAACTGGTTATTTATTTATTTAGTATTTTAGAGTGCCAAATATATTTTTATGTATACTTTATAAAATTTTACCTCTGTTATGTATGTTTAAAAACTGTTAACATTTGGTGCTGTAATTTTTTTAATTTCTACTATATTATCATTGAAAAATTATTTTCTCTTGAAGTCATAAAAAAAAGTTATTACTACTTTAAATATTATTTTTTTATTTATAATTTTGTTTTGATTATTTGTTGTATTTTGATTTCATTTTGATTTTAATGATTTTATAAATGTTGCATGTACATTCCATAAAATAGCACAAAGCTTTCATTTGTTCCTAGCATGCTGGATTGCAATATTTAGGGTTTCACAAGTTTATGTACAACAATCTTTTCTTGCTAACCAGTGATTTTGCAACTTTTTCATCATTTCAATGGCAACAAAATACGTGTTTCAAAAAGAATCATCCCATTTGAAATGAGTATATTATGAAAAATATTGAACATATAAACTTAAAATTAATTTTATATTACAGGGCTAATCATAAAGTTTTTTTACAAACCAAATTATAGGTGCTCAATATGCCACCTTTGGATGTATGACATATGTCCTAGGGTTTGACGGTTTTTCAAACCCGGTTTTAAAAAACCAGTTTTTAAAATAAATTTTTCACATTTGAAAACCGGTTTTTAAATTAAGAAAACCGGTTTAAAAGAATTCAAATTATTATGTAAAAATTTTCATTCTATGCAATGGGCAGCAGACATATTTTTTCAACATTGCGAGTTGCGTTGGTCAGTGCTTGTGCATTATGCACTGCGCACGTGGAAAAGAGTGCCTAACCGACTTATTTTATGTTAGTACATAGTACGTGCAATCCGTCACGAGTCACGACAGGTTCGCTTAATCTTGTAAAGGGAAAACTGGAAACAAAAATATAAAGTTGTTATAGTTATCTGGAAAGATATTATCTAGAATATTTCCAAATTCTTATGTGGATACCTATTCTGATGAAGAGCAAATCGAAGAATCTACTCATCAGAGTAATGCTTTTTTAAAGGAAGCCATGGAAAAATCAATTCATAAGTTTCTTGAAGACCCTGAAAAAAAACTTACAAATCCAAAGACACTGAAAGCTGAATTTTCATTATTTGAGGCAACGAATAAAAGAACCAAAAACCTAGATTTGTTATTTGATGCCCTGAAAACTATAAAACCAAGCTCAGTAGCTAGTGAACGAGTATTTTCAATTTCAGGCAATATTGTGTCCAAAATAAGAACAAGACTTAGCCACCGTTCAGTGGATATTTTATGTTTTTTAAAATCCTATTTTCTTAGGAGAAATTAAAATTAGTGAAATAAATATAAATATTATTTCAAATTTGAAATTTTGTTTGAGTTTTAGTTATTTTGTGTAAGTAATGTGTAATCCTTATTTTTTTTTTTTTTATATTTTGACTTTGATATTGATTTCATTTTTTGTTATTTTATATAAATTAAATAAAATATTTTCCCCTATTCTATTCTTTTTGACAAAAATTCGAACCGGATAAAACCAGTTTTTCAAAAAGTCGGTTTTTGTATAAACCCTAATATGTCTATATGGTAGTCAAATTCATCTCAAACTTTTGCGAGCATCTCTGCAGATACTGCTTCCATGGCTGTTATGTGTACACTGACAACCCATGTCTTGGAATTGTTTATATCATTGCCTAATGCTCTGAGAGAATTTCAATCTACCAGGGTTTTGTCAATTAAAATCATGCTGAACAGTTGTTACGGACTCACATTTTGCAAAGCGTAGAACTCAAAATGATTTCTGTTGTTCAGTCGCCATCTTTACAAACACTGAAGTGGCGGCTGATGGAATAGAGTTACCACTACTTGTCGGCAACTGCGTGAAACTCGAGATTTCCCTCTTTCTGCCTATACATTATTCAATCAAAACGGATTAAAAGATGAATAGTTATGATTTTTTAAATTTAGATGATTCTTTTTGAAACACCCTGTATGTTACTGCAGATCAACATCTCTACAATCAGTGACAGATCATTACACAGGTGCAAGACGTGCATGCTTGGGGCCTCTGACTGTTAGGAGCCTCCTAAAGTTAGCAGCTTCAAAAAGAGATACATTTTTTGAGGCCTCAAAACTACGTTGCCCTTGGAGCCCTGCGAGTGCTTTATCTGCAGCTGACTACAGTTTTAATAACAGTTAGATTACTAACAGTTAGATTACTTACTAAATTATAAGTTTACACAGCTTTGAATATGCATTTGAAGGAATTTTTATAGCAGTGGGTGAATGTGTTTAGGTGAAATACAAATTGTTAAAAGTTACGGTATATTCATCCTTTGTATAGTTGTTAATGAATTTTTATTTTGTTGGAAATCATAAATGTATGTTTTGCAAAATCAGAGGCACAACCAGTTATACATTTTAGGGTGAAATCAGTGGCACACTTGAAGAGTGAAGAGTTGGAGGGGAGGGTTCATATCTGTAGGAGGGATTTTTATTCCTTTGGGCAAATGATTTTAAAATGATCAAGGAATCAACTTTTTAAATTTAACGGCGGGGAGAGAGGGTTTCACTCTTAACTTCCCTGCACCATGATTGTGCCATTGTGTAAAATAATATACTTATCAAGGTATTTATTGGATTATTCTATTGAAATGTTAAAAGGAAAAAAAAATCAGTCATCATTACAAAATTCAGTTTTGTAGGTTCCTTTATTGTAGAATAGTTAACTTAAAATATTCTACTTTATTATATAGTTTGAATTCCTAGGTGTTTTAATTTAATTTTTTTCAGTTGAGTATTTGTTTTTGTTCATTTTTTTAAAAGGTTCTATTTCTGATGCTTTCAAAGTGTACCTGCAAAATTGAACAAAAAGCTTGTTACTCATAAATCATACTATTTCTTTTTTAATAACTAGGTAATTATAACTGAGTCCCTGAATTCCTATGTTGCTATAACATTAATGGCTAGTGGTGTGATGGTGTATGAGCCGTACATGAGCTGCTTTGCACAGAATGCAAATAAAATTTATTTTGCTAGTTCTGTTGTTTTCAAATTGTGTTACCTAAATGTAAATACTGAAGTGTCTTTAAATTTGTAAATTTCAGCCTGATATTGGAAGAATGTTGCTGGTAATAGCATAATAAATGCCTCAGAGTTCTCTAAATATTTATGATTATGGGTCACACAGAATTATGGAGCTATATCTTTTTAATTAAGACTTCATTTCAAGTGACAATTCAAAATATGTTCAAATGTAATACAAAATTTAAGAACTTAGATTTGTTCAGTTTAGTATTTATCTTTTTAGTGCTTTCTGTCACCCTTTTCTTTCTGCATTTCCAAATGAGAGGTTGTTGCAAAAGAATACAGTTATTGAACATATTTTCCTTCAAATTCCTTTCCGTAATATGTGAGCTCTTAGTCAGATCTTCTTGAAAACGATCTTTAGAGTTTGACATCCATCTGTAAACAACATATTTAGAAGATATTTAAAGAATTTCACCTTGTAACTTGCTAATCACTAGCCTATTTTGTGTGTGCAAACTGAATTTTCCAGGTATTAATTTTTCTATTAACTCATTAGGATTTCTTGGAAATACCTATTTTTCTTCAATTTTTTGTTTAAAATTTGAAATTTAAGTGTAGTTTAAAAGAAGTTTTTATGTAGAGTTGAGATGCAGCTGCTTCGTGCATATGTAAACAGTATGTACACTGTATATGAATGTATATACATGCATGCAAAAATTATGTACCTTAGTTAAGTATATTTAAATTAATAGACTAATAGACATTTTGAATTATTCATCATCTAATATTGTGCCTCCTTATACTTGTAGACTTTCAAGATTATATTTTTTTTATTAATTTGTGATCTCTTAGAACAGAACTTGGGTACAGGGTATTGTGTTACATTTGCTAATCACACCTTTACACATTTTTCTTGGCTGTTATCATTTCATTGCTCCAGGTGAATACAAGCACTTAACTTTAATTCATCAATATTAACCCTTAGACCATTATAAACATGCTCAGTGCATTCATCAGAGTCTTTCCCCCAGCGTTACAGATGCGCTGGATGCATCTATCTGGATTTTCCAATTTTTTGAACGTTGCAAACATGATTAACGTGTTCTAAATTGGTTTTTTCATTCATCAGTAGATGACAGCCCTTTAATGGCATTTGAATACAATTTCTTCTGATAAGTAGATTTTTAGGTGATTATTTTTAGAATACATGCAGTATAAAATGGCAGGAGTTTGGGGTTTTCGAAAGCTAAAGTCTATTCGAACTGACATTTCAAGTGATTCTGAAAGTGATATTCAGATTTATTTGATGACAAAAATGTTGAAAAGACAACAGTGGACTAAAAGATGAATAGACTATATGGTATAAAGACTGTGAAGTGGGTTTATGCATATCACTTGCTTTAAAATATATGATACTATAAGAAATTTATGAACCAAAAAATCTGTACATTATATAAATATATATATATATGTATTCTTAAAAATTCTATATTTCACTTATTTTGTACTATTTGTTTTGATTTAAATAACTTAACTGTATAGAACTCACATTTTTGAACGTTCCTTCAAAACACGCATCCCCCAAAACACGCTTCTAAAAAAATTACCCAATGCTGGGAGAAGAACTAGAAGGTGAAAACTCAATGGTCTAAGGGTTAAGGTGATTTGATTTGTTTCCTCCTGCACCCATTGAAGCTGAATCATATTGTTGCTGATCAAGTTATAAAACTTTGTTTCTTAAGAAACCTTCATAGTCTTATTCACATGTTTAAATTTCTTGCATTAATAAGCAGTTGGAATTGTGACTGATGCTAAGAAGGTTACAGAAATTAAATTGTGCCTTACTGTGAATCCTGAGTTGCAGCTCTAAGCAAGTAATTAGTTTATGATCATGTTATATTCGTCAAGACAAAAAAGCTTTGCATGGATAGAATGTTGCAACTGATTCTTCAAATGTTGGCTGATATGAAAATAGACATGATAAAAGTATGCAGGAAAGTAGGAGGGTTTAAAAGCTTTGAGAAAGGTTAGAAAAGATTTAGGTTTAGAGACATCTAATTTTATTTAATTATTTTCTCTATAACCAGTTAGGTATTTTTGATTTATTAAAAATAGTACTTAAGGAATTTTGAAGGTTTTATTAGTGTTATCAAAATATTTTAAATCATGTTCTTCTGAACTTTATAAATCTTTACAGATGTAAGTACAGAATCTGCACACTATTAAATTCTTTTTCTGTTAACCATGGTATGTGTTATAATTTCTCAGAGTTTAAATAGTGATTTCATACTTATTTCGTGTTTTTTTATCTGCTGTTTAAATTTTGTAGATATTACCCATTAAATTTTATAATTTATACACAGTATTGCTTCTGTGAAAAGTTTTTTTTTTATATTCACAATGACAAAGGTCATTATTTATGATTTTTTCTTCTTCTGAAAAGTGTGATTCAGTTTACATATCAATGTCACTACTTTGTGATAATATATATCTATGGATTGTTATTTAAAAAAAAATGTGCTTCATTTATTATCTGTTTCATTTTAAGAATTATATTCTTTCATTGTTACATGTGTGTTTCTTATACTATGTTTTTGTATATGATGATTGTCAGAGTGTGAAACAATTTTGTTGAGTTTAAGGAGTGTAAATAAATTTTACTTAAATTTAAAAAAATGATAAATTGAATTTATCTGGTTTATTGTTTTTCATATGTTTTTAGGAGTATTAATTTTGATTAAAATACAGTTAATAATTGCTGTTCAGAGACCTGTGTACATTATATGTAAATCAGTCTTCAATATGTGAATTTATGTAGTTGATATATAGTTTAATATGAGGTATTTTCTTTTCCTAAACGGTTTATCATGCAGCATAATGAATGCTTGAATCATGTAGTTAGAGATGAGATTAATGGAAGTGGTGTTTAAAATGAGGGCTAAAATTATTAATTTTTCAATTTATGATTGTATAATAAAAAGTTAAATAATATATTTATAATAAGCATTTTATAGTTTTAAACACTAATAATAGAGACTCATAAAATATCCCCCATCCATGTTTTCTTTGTTATTTTATTTTAATATTGGGATGAAATTTAGCTTTAATCATTCTGGTCATTTTACGTAATTTATTTGTATAGTTTATTTATTGTTAATTTATTCGTTGAATTTTTATGTTTTAGAGGCTCTCAGGTTGTATGTTTTTAACACTTTTTTTGTGTTATGTTGTTTTATTTTCATATTTTATGTTGATAGGATTATAATATTTTTAAAAACAAATCTTTATTATATGGATATTCATTCCCATTTCCCTTTTATAAAGTCAAAAGTGGATATAGTTACATGCATTACAAAAGTATATATGAACTGTTTGTGTATCATTATGCACTTTTAAAGGGCAAATCTTTATTATTATACTTCATGTAAGAAATTAATAATATTTTATGAACATATAATGTACTTTTTATGTATTGTTCTGTTGTGTACAACCTTACTGACTTTTTCATTTCAATATTTATACTTTTCCATTGGACATTTTCATGCTAAGCAGTAAATACAAAATATCACCAATCACTGAACAATGTCTGAAATAATAGCAAATTTCTGTAACTTTGTCATTAAATTTATTATTTTATTTTTATTAGTTTCTTCTATGGTCAGTTTTAGTTTATATGAAACATGTGTATTAATTGATTTGAATTGGGTTTCATATATTTGAATTCTGTTTCATTTAAAATTCATTTTAAATTTAAATGCCTATTCATTTTTATGACTGAAATCACCTTTAGATGATTTCAGTTGATTAACTGAATGAAGTGACTGTATTGATTGGTTTAACTGAATGTGTGATTAACTACATTTAACAAAGTTCTCAGAACAAATTCTCTAAAAGAGCCTATGCATTCACATTTTGCAAATTCAAAAATACTTTATGCACTTTTGCTTTTTTAGTTGCACAAGAGCTGGATTTTTAAAAAAAAATTCTCTTTTCAAAGTTTTAAATAATTTGCAGATTTGGCTAGACCTTTTCTTGTTGTTAATTTGTCTGATTCTTGTACCTTTTCTTTATTTAACATTTTGTTGTCTAAAAATTTATTCTAGATAAGTTTACAAAAATTGCTCCTATATATCTATGCATGTAATTGTAGTAAATGTTTAGAAGAAAAATTCAATTGTAGAATTTTAATTCTTTATTATCAGATTCAAGAAAGGTGATCTGTGTATTTAAATTATATCCACAATAAATAAATCTTTCTGGAAAAAAAATTGAACCTTGTTTGTTTTTCATATAATAAAGAAGAAAAAAATGTGTGTTGGATGATTTTTGGTGTCGATTTGTTATCTAGTTTGCTGGCATTAGAAATTCTTCAGAATCTCATAGGGAGGGTCGTAAAATGCACAGTTCTTTAAGAATAGCTTTTTAAATCATTGATTTCTGTGTAAAACATACTGGTAGAGGAATTACTATTATGACTGCTCTCTCTGATGTAGGAAAAAAAAATCACTGATAAAAGTAATTCAAGTGTTAGAACTTTAAGTATCATTAGATGTATTGTTGTAATATGTGTTTGCTGTGCAAAGGGTGTTAAGTCCAAAATGAGTTATCAAACCAGGAATGTTTGAAAAATCAAGGGCTACTGCAGGGTACAGAAAGCTAAGTCCAATTCCACTCCTAAATATTTTATTCATCAGTGAAAATTTGGGATATGTGAAACAAAACACAAACATGTAAGTTTTCATTCCTTTTGTTCTAAAAACTACGATTTTGGACTTGACACCCTTTACACAGCAAACACAGATATGTTCTAGATCAGGGGTTTCCAACTTACAAGTGTCCAAGGGCCGCAATCGAAAACACCTGTCTAGTGGCGGGCCGCAATTTAATCAGGACCATACCCAGGACATTTTTTCTTGAGGGAGGGGAATTTGGAGAATTTGTGTATAGTATGTACTATGAAATTTTTAAAAATTCGAGGATGAACTTCCAACAACGACCTTGATTATAACTGGCCAACTTTCGTTAAATTACACAGACACACACAAAAAAAGTCAAGAAGTGGGGTGGGGTATGAAATAAAACATGAGTGGACACCCTACTTTTCATGGAATTCGAGGAACATCAATGTTTTTTGTAAATGAACAGCATTTGAAAACGATAAAGATTTTTACAAAAATATTTTTCGTTAACTAAGAATATCTAAATTGATGCTGCAAATTATTTTCCTAGAAGTCTTCGCGGGCCGCAAAAAAAGGGACCGCGGGCCGCATGCGGCCCCCGCGCCGCCAGTTGGAAACCCCTGTTCTAGATGCTTCATCGGTAGAATATGCACAACATAAATGGTAGAGCACCATATTTTAAAAAGCATATTTTTGACTTCAGACCAGTGGCGCACCCAGGATTTTTTCTTGGGGGGGGGGGGGAGATGAATGGATAAAAATATTTATAAGGCATGGGGGGGGGCTGAGATAAACGGATAAATATATTTATAATGCAAAATCAATATTCATAATGCAATTTCTATTTCTTTGGGGGGGGGGCAGGGCGCCTTGCCCCCTGCCCTCTGGGTGTGCCACTGCTTCAGACAGTAAAAAACTGCAAAGGTGACATTTTTAACAATGTAGTTTTTGTTGTATTTGACAAATGCCGGCCATTAGACTACAGGCTCTCCAATATTTTGAAACATGGGATTTAGTTGAAAATCATTGTTTAAGTAAGTTTGAGTCATAAGTTTGAAAATGCAGGGGACACGTTAAAGTGTAAAGCAGTCATTGGTGATTTGAATGAAACAAGACTCTTGGGCAAATCAGCCAGGCCAATCCCGAAAAGATGGACCCAAGGCAGGGGCGGCTCCAGTCTTGATTTTTTTTTTTTATGATGGGGGGGGGGGGGGGGGGGGCAGCGTCGGCTCTTAGGGTTATATATATATATTTATTTATAAGAAATAAACATCGTCTCATTTTAAATTTAAACTCATTTTGTATTAGGTCTACGATTATTTAATTTTAGGCTATGAAAAAAAAATACGCCGTGCGTTTATGGGAGGGGTAATTGTCCTTACTACCCCCCCCCCCCCCCCCCCTGGAGCCGCCAATGACCCAGGGACAGTCATGGACGGTCAGAAGTCTAAAACAAGCAATTTAACAATGTGGTTGTGTTATGCTAATAAAGTACTGTTAAAAATATGAATACTATAGTACTAAACCTTTAAAAACCATTAGCCTATTACACAGCAGTACTTAGAAGTAGTTAGGATAAAGAATGGCGGAACTACTTGGGCAAACAGAAGTGCAAGTCACGATATTTGGCACTCCTCACACCCTTTATAATATGAACTGGTTATGTTTAGTTACAAAATGGAATGCAGTTATCTTACATAGTCCTTGCGTTCCATTATTAAATATTCCTCATAAATTAGATATTCTACATCATTCATTTCTATCATATTGCAATTTATGTGACAATTCCAAGATTGCTAATATGTTGAAAAACCAAACTTGGGCTTTTTTTCTCTCAAATATGTTTTTCAGGAATCGTGAAAAATTTTAAAAATAAATAAATCTAATTAAATGTTGCAGAAATTAATGTATTTTTTCTGCTAATAATGTTGATTAATATTTCTAAATTAAAGTTTAAAAATTTTAGTACTGTCTTGTTAACGCCGCTTTTCCGAAAATAAAATAACTGACGTTAACAAAAAAAATTGCCCTTCAGCCGATAGATGGCAGCAGTAACACTTGATAGGAACTGTCATCGTTCTTCGCCTAAGCTTAATTATGAAAAGTGTGAAATATTATAGAAAATACATAAAACACGGTAACCACTGGCCCGATTTTAATGGAACATTATATTTCACGGGTAACGTATTGTTAGATTTATGACGCTGTATAGTGCAACATTGGCCCCAAACTTAAGCTTTATTTATTATGCAGCTTATATACTTAATAGCATTTCAAAACATTAAAATTAAACTTTTCCCTACACTATATATATCGCACATACGAAATCAAGCTTATTAAAAGCAAGTAAAGATTCCGTCATCTTATATTTCATCTACTTCCCATAACAATCAATACGTTAGAAAAAAAAAATGCCATTAAAATATGACTGCAAGGAATTATTTTATAAATTCTCGTCTACCAACTCATGCGCACATACCTTTTATAAATTGATTTATAGACTAATATTTTTCGGTACAATATTAATAAAAATGATTATTGATATGAAATATTGATATATGTTGATTAATATATATTGATTAATACTGATATCATTATGAAATACTGAAATCAATATTAATATGAAATAAAATGTGTATATGCTTCCTATGAATCGCGAATCTCTTAGGTTGGCAGCCAAAAGAATTCCTTCGTAACAGACAATTATATTGCGCTGATTACGTTTTAAAATCCTGTTTATAATTTCAATATTATCCTTAAATAATATTTTTTTTCTAAAAATTCTTAATAAAAGATTTTTAACTTTGCAGATTACAATTCGGAGTGTCACAACCTAATTTTTACTTATTTTATACCTGAGGGGTGTGTCAATGCGCGTTGTGACTTCACGCCTTCGACATACGCCTGATTTTTGCTGCAGTATTTAACTTCAAATGAACAAGCTAAATGAACTTACGGGGACAGTGGACTTTCAAAATTGTGAATTTGTCCAAAAATTCAATTTCTTTATTTTATTGAATGGTGAAACTGCGGACGAGTAGGAATATGTTGCAAAAAGAATTTTTAATTTCTGTGATTACTTTCCTAGTTATAGGCATTTGCATTTAATTTGGATATTATGTGGTTACTAATAGCAATAACTTTAAATGTGTTTTTCTCAAAATAAAAATTTTCATGTCATACGAATATTCAAACTGCTCCAGGCGCATTTCTAATTATCGCATTGCTTTGAAATTTAAATTTTATATACTTAACTGTATATCAAATAAATCTTACTGGAAATAATTATGCTTCGTAGCTCAGAATTTCTAAATTTTGTACTTGAAAAGATGATTTATAGGTATTTTACGTAATAAAAAGGATGTTTTCACTATTAATATTTTTTCTCTTTATATTTTTAATGAATGCTCAAAATAAGCAATAAGTTTCATTGTTAGTTCTATAAGGTATCCGGTAAATAAAAATTACCATATTATAGGCAAAAGATATGCGCATGGAACATTTTTAATTAGGCCAATTTTTGATATAATTCATAATTCATAAATTAAAAATATTTCATTATTAAATTTTAACTACTTTTACATATCTATGGTACTAATCACATATTCAAATTTCAAGCAAATCCATTCAAAACAAAAAAAGTTAGGTTTGAAGGTCCACTGTCCCCTTAATTTAAATTCCCTGAAATTGTGGTTGTTTAAATGCCCCCTGGCTGGAATTTCAAACTAGGTCCATATAGGCTTCGGGTTGAAGTGTGCGGCTCCGTTTTATATAGCCTCACAAGGGTCAGAGTCAGTCTTAGCTAGGTGCCACCTCAATTTTGACCGAGCATTCCCAGGGGTGACATCTAGGAGGTCGCACCCTCTCTTTCCTCATAGAGGGACTTTCCGGTCTACGGATTTAACGTACCCATATCTAGCCTGAACACGGATCCCTGAAATTGTGGTGTAAACTGCAGGTTTCAAGCGATCAGATACCTTGTACTGCATCAGAAGTGCCACACAAATGACTCATTTGAACCATTATTTCGACCAAAAATTCCACAAAGTTTACGAGCTGCTTTAGCAAATCTTTCTCCACTTTTATAATAAGTTTTCACAACAATAACGCGTTGCTCTTTCGTGTAGCGTTCCATATTTACTAATCGCAAGGATGACAGATGAAATATATGAAGTTTTTACAGCTACCAACTTGATAAAAAAAAAAAAGGGCGAGAAATTTAAATCCTGCGTCATGCAACGATGTTATCTTAAATTTCATCAAAGGAGCAAGAGCTTGCAATGAGAGCCGTGGTGCGCATTTCTCTGACATTTTATTCCATACATAATCGGTATTTTGCAATGAAATAAAAATACAGGGTGGTCATAAAAAAAAACTTTGCCGATATATGGACCTCTAGCGGCTGTTCCGTTCAACCGATCAAGAGGAGATTTCAGATAAAGCTATTCAGAGGTATGAGCTTGGGATTCTGTGAACGGCAACATAGTGGCGCTCACGGTTACGGTTATAGGTACAGAAACTCGAAATTTTCGAATGGCAACGCCCACTTTTTCTCGTCGCAAATGCTCAGGGCATGCGAAAACTCTAAAGAGCATTGGAGCGGTACGTGTATCAAATGTAACGGCCTGTGATGGCACCCATGTGGAAAATATGTAATCCGAATAAAAGTTTTCTTTTGTCCGATCTGTGTTGTCATCAGTGATTGGTGTCCTGCCTCTGTCATATGCAAATTTCCTTCGTGTGCCCTGATCGTGTTTTTGATGGCCGTTCGCAGAGCTGTTTTTGTGCGTGCATAACGCTTCCGTTTTTTGTGATACGCATACTGTTCCAATGCTCTTTAAGATTTTCGCATGCGCTGAGCATTTTGCAACGGGAAAAAGTGGGCGTTGCTATACCGACGTAACCGTGAGCGCCACTTTGTTACTGTTCACAGAATCCCGAACTCATACCTCTGAATAACTATGTCTGAAATTTCCTCTCGATCGGTTGAACGGAACTGTCGCTCATATCGGCAAAGTTTTTCTATGACCAATTGGTTAGTAAATCATGAAACATTTCAACTGTTGACCCTTTCAGAGGCCACAACCTCCAACGTTTGCACGGTGCAGATTTTTCCCCGATTTTTTTTTAATCTAAAGAATCTTGAAAATATTTCCAATTAAAGGTTGCAAAATGTTTACTTCTTTAAACTGATAACATATGGCAGTACTTACTATTTTTCTGCTCATTTAACTGGAATACATTGAATGCAAGTGAAAAAAAGACTAGATTTAGGCGTTTTCACTGTGCGAACGGCGCCCCTCAAAGGATTTTAAAGGATTTGTGTTCTGAAAAGATGTCAAAATATATGAAAATGAACTATCAATTTTTATTTACTTATTTATTTTTAACTTACATATATCCTTTGAAACTCTTTTTGATTTTAGAAGTTTTAATTACGCCCGAGGTACCGTTGTGGTATCGCGCTGGCATTCGATGCTGAGGGTGCTCAGATCGAATCCCGACGCGCGCCATTTAATACCTCTGTGTCTACGGATATGGACACGTTAAATCCTTAGACAGGAAAGTTCCTCTATGAGGTCAAAGAGGGTGGGAGAGCGTACGAGCTCCCCCGATATCGCTCCTGGGGGAGGGGGGGGGGTGTTGCTCGGTCAAAATTGAGGAGACACCTAAGACGGACTCCGAGCCTTGTGGTGCTATATAAACCGGAGCCGCACACTTCTGCCCGAAGCCTATATGGACCGGTCTGAAACTTCCGGCCAGGCGGCATTAGAAACAACAACAGAAGTTTACCATGGTTCCATTTTCTCCGAGGTCCTTTTAAAGATATTTTGCTCTACTTCTGCAGTCTTTTCCTTTTTTCATATCTATAGTTGTCGCAATGCTTTCTTATTCAAAAGTAAAAAGGGAAAAATATGACCTTGAATCTGTGCTATAAGTTTACTTGAAAAAAGAGAAAATCAACGCTGGAAAGTTGGAAGCAATTTTTATCTGTGGATCTATCATATTTTCTCAACAAATATTTTTGAACAGTTAATAATATGAAGGAGAAGAATATGAAACTATTAAACTTTATAACAATGATCAGAGCCTGACTAAGGCAGGGGCATACGGGGCAGTTGCCCCAGGCCCCCACATCAGAGGGGGCCCCCAAGTCAAATAGAAAGTTTATTTTACGTTTGCTTCTTTAATGAACTTTCTTTAAACAAAACTAGGGGCTTCGCCCCTAGGCTCGCTACGCTCGCTCCTCTGGTGAATCAAGTGAATGAATGACTCAATAGTTGTTTACAGCGATTGAGTCATTCATTTTGTTTACAGTTGAAGCTTCCCCCCCCCTCTCGACGAAATGGATGACGCCCGGCGAAATGGATGAATGGGTGAAAAATTGGATCTTCTTTCAAAGGAAGCGAATGAGAAGATTTTTTTTGAAGTATTTCTTTAAAATTCAATTAAAAATCGAAATTTTAAGATAGAGACTTGAAATGAAGTTTATATGAATGAAAAAGCTTTCATCTTCCAGTTGATATAAATATTTTCTTTGTAACATAATAAGTCTGAGAGCATCGAATTTATATATCTCGAAACGCATAAATTTTTCCAAAAAGTGAGTTTTCAATTTTAATAAAAATATCAGTCTGTTTTAAATTATTTTTAAACAAATGACGTCTTGTTTGAAGGAGAAATGTCTGTAGTCTTAGATTGTAAAAAAAAAACATTCTACGATCCTTTTTTGGCCAATATTTTTTTTAATATTTGGCCAATATTTTGGCCAATATTTTTCCACAAAACATAAAATAAAAAAAAAACTTAAAGTCCGACGAATATGAGACATGTCTTACTTTCTTCCCCACATTGTTCTGCATCGATTGGTATCGGTCTCGACCCCATACCCCCAGCGGTTTCGGAGGAGATAGCGTGACAAGCTTTTGACAACGGCGGCGGCGGCTGCGGCAGCGCCAGTTACTTTCTTTTAGAATAGAGAGATATCAGTACAGTGTAAAATCCGTCAGATTTATGTTATCTTCTTTATTAATCTATCGTATGAACACAAAAAATCTATATTTCGTAAATCCATGGCTTTCTAGGATGGAATTTAGCTGATTAGAATTATAGAGGAGCTGAAATGTCAGCAAGGATATGAATTTTTCGCAGCTAGATGACAAAGTTAACAATGAGAAAACTGCATTTCGGAAACTTATGAAAAGTTCACAAACTGCAGCGATTATTAACTAGGTTTTCTAATTATAAATTTAAATAGCATTTTTGTCAAATTTTGGCTCTTCAGATGTGCTATATCCCTTTTAATGATAGACATAGAATTGTCAGAAAATCAATAAAATGGACAGAACGATATTTCGTCTGACAATTGGAGGGTGGGACTTTATAGCTATTTTAGGTTCTAGTCAATTTTCTTGTTATATATCTATAATGAGGTGAAAAATTTAAATACCTTAAAGTTCGGTTCTTCCTTACTGAAGTAGTGAAGCAGAGGGGGGCCCCCAAAGAAGTTTTTGCCCCGGGCCCCAATTAAGCTAAGTTGGGCCCTGACAATGATGGAACTTACAATTACTTAGAGAAAACTCGTTATTTATTAAAGCAATGAACATCGTAACAATGAAAACTTGAGAGCTGTCTTGAAAAGTTTTAATTCATATGTTTTCTGATGCTGCTTTAAGTGGTTTGAAAGTGAATTTGGAAAAAAAGTTTTATTAATTGATATAATTATTTTAAAAACTCAATTTCCTTAGTTTTAAGAGCTTTTTAATATTATTTTGGACTCAGTTTTACAATTTTAGAAACTTTTTCTTAAATTTACCCTATTTATCGTTATTTAAATACAAGCTTAACTGAAAAAAATAGTACTCTTTTAATTCATTGAAATTTCTCATAATGGCTCCGAAAATTCTAAAAAGGGTAAAGAAAAAAAAGTAAGTAAAACATTTTACTGTTTTTTAATAGGCATTTCTTTAGAAATTCACATTATACATGTTATGTGTTCCACTTATTTTTTTGTTCAATCATTGTAAAATCTTTATATTTCCAAACTTAATTAGGCTACTTTTTTTATAAGCTTTTTATAAGTTTTTTTATATAACTAAAACTAGTTATATAAAAATATTAATTAAATTGAATAGGCAGTTAAGTTATTTAACAATATTTGGCGGCCCAGGTTTCGACCTTCCGCGGTCCGTCTGTTGCCGACCGCTGGTCTAGGAGATCATTTGATGTTTCAGAATTCTCTCAGAGCCCAGGCATTATAACTGCTGAACACTCTGAATTAGGTGTTATTGTCCTCGATGTCACAGACATGGGACTGGAAATTAAATTTGGAAATAATCCATCGTACAACGCCTGGGAGGATGTGCTCATTATGGACCCGCAGGTAATAATTTCAACTACCTTCTAGTTGTTTAAGAGTAAAAGGAATATAATATACATCGCCTATCTGGATGAAATCCCATGAATTTTCTCTAGTAGTGAGATACTGTGATGGCTTGGCTACTAAACTGGTTGCCAACAATAAGAATCGGTTGGTGCTGTTCAGAAGTTCCCAAAGAAAATATTTTCTGAACTGTCTTGAAACTATGTCTTGCCACAGTACGAAATCAATCCCAACCTCTCTGAATTCATAGGACACTTTCTAGTCTACATATTTAACATGCCCATATCCGGCCTAAATACGAAGGCATTTAATGGTGTTCGTCGGGACTGAGCACCCCCCAGTCCGAAGCCCAATGCTCTACCACTACGCTACCTCGGATCCATTCAAAGACTACTATAAAAGGGAAAAAGTTGAAAGAAGAAATTGTACATCTTAACAACATCGTAATACTGATATGTTAACAAAAGTTTCATTTTTTTCCCTTAGGAAAATCTTGTAAGAAGTTGGAGTATTCAGCTTCCACATATGAGGTAAAATATGTGTTTGATATTTCATGTGTGTATTATATGAATATTAGAACTGAAGTTAATTATATAAATATTAGATCTGATATTCTCTGTATAATAATATCCAGTCATAATGTTGTGAAAAAGTTACAAGGAAATTAAATCATTTTCTCCAATACTATTAGAATAGGAGTTGATTTTAAATTATATTCTAAATTTGAGAGAAGATTTATTATATTTAAATGAGTATAATATTATATGAAAGCCTATGCTTAAAATTAGAAATTTTTGTACTGTTAAGTCAAGTTAATCTTATCTGAGGCATACCCTTACGGTTTATATAATTCGTTTTCGAATATTCAGACTGATTATTTATTCAGAGGTTCATATTGGGATGATAGCGCGCTCCTTTACTTTTATTTTTTCATTGCAGCAATCATTAATCTTCTATCTTTCGAGTTACTATCATGCCATCGGATTAATTCACTTCTCAGTGAGGCATCGACGACATAGCCAAGACAATGGCGTATAAATGGCGTATTGTTGTTGAGTTATTTCATTTTCGATAATCTGGGTATTAAGAACATTAGAAAACAGAAATCGAAAAACACTTCGAGAACAATTATTTTCCCGTTCATCAATAGGTATCTTTTAACGTTCTCTGTCGAAGATCTCCATTCACGATCTTTTGAACATGTTTTAACGTACTTAGTATGTAAGGGACCTGGTAAAACAGTCATTACAAATCACGTGGTGGAGGTAGAAGCAAAGAAGCCCGTGTAAAATGAGTTCGAGGGAACACGGTTCTTTGAATCTCCTTTCCTGCAGAAAGGTTTTCATTAATATATACGATGACCGTCCGGGAAGTGATACCCGTTTGATAACTAAAAAAAAAAAAAAAAAGCCAGTGATGATTTTTGAAAGAAACTTTTTATTTTACATAACTATACCTTGCACTACTTTTCTACATAGTCACCATGTAAATTCAAACACTAGTCATAAAGTGTAATGATTTTTTGTATTCAGCTGCATTCAGCCGCAGCTAGTTCATTGAGAAAAGTAGTGACACCTTTCAGGTCTTCATCATGAAAACTTCTTCCTTTTAACGAGTCTTTCAATTTTGAAAAAAAAGATGAAAATCAGAAGGTGACAGATCTGTGCTGAAGGGTGGGTGATTGAAAATTTCCGATTTAAACTTGTTCAGAAGTTGTGTTTTACCAGCTGTGTGAGGTCTGGCATTGTCTTGGAGAAGCACCACACCGTACCATCGGGCACCCTCATCCATGTATATATATATATATATATATATATATATATATATATGTGTGTGTGTGTGTGTGTGTGTGTATGTGTGTGTGTGTGTATGTGTGTGTGTGTGTATGTATATATATACAGGTGGTTATCAAAATAATGGAAACACTAAGAAACATCATGAAAACTTTTATTAATACGGCGCAGAATCACCTTTCTCATTTAATACCACCTGATTCACCTTGGAATTGGATTATACAAGTCATGAGTAGTGGTTAAGAATATATTATATCATTCTTTAGGGAAATATCATGAAAGTTCCTGTAGAGATGCTGTGGTAGATACCGATACCTAGCTCTATCCGCTTATACAGATCACAGTGGTTGGGTGATATATAGTCGGGGGAGGATTGTACAGGGCAAGATGAGATATTTAACTTCTTTTTCATGCTCTTCAAACCAATACTTGATAGATTTAGCTGTATGTATTGAGGGATTATCATCCTGAAGAACGCCATCTCCTGCAAGAAACAATGTTTGCACCATATAATGGACTAGTGAGCTAAAATTTCGACATAGTCCTTCCCATTCAATCTCTCTTTCATGGTTACAATAGGGCCTGAAAAAAACCATGAAATGCCATCCCAAACCCTGATAGATCTATCTCCATGATTAGCAGTTGAGATGACACAGCCAGAATCTTACGCTTGTGTAGATGTTCTACAGACATACGCACGTTCTGTTGCGAGGAACACTGTGAACAATGATTCGTCGGACCACATGCCGTTTTTAGACATATTTCTGGACCAGGATTTACGCTCGTGGCAACATTGTGGAGGATATTTTGTATTGGCATCTACTACGAGTGGTTTGGGAATAGCTACTTTTCCGTAAAGTTTTGTTTGTGAAGTTCCCTTCTACCTCTGATGGTTGATACCGGAACTTGAAGATGCAGATTGAGCTCTTTGGTCATTTTAGTTGCAGCTGTTTTCTTTCTTCATGTCACAATCCGCTTCAATACCTCGTCCGTCTCTTTCACTCAGCTCTTCCTTTCATCCACTATTCTGTTTGGCAAAGGATGTTTTTCCGGGCACTCTGTATGCTATCATGACTTTCGATACCATAGCTCGAAAAACACCAATTATCCTGGGGGTTGCAGCAACAGATACTCCAATTTAAACGCGCCCAAACAATTTGCCCTTTTTGCAAGGTCTGCAAGTTTTGACATTTTACGCCATTCCCTCCAAAAGCACGATGCCCTTAGGTTCATTACTGCTACCATACGACCATAGGAAGTTTGGTCTAACTGCACTACCTGGCCACGCCCTCAAGTGCAGGCTTTCAGAAAGTAAGCAGCGGGGAACCATGATTGGACAGAAAGTAGAGAAAGAAGAAAGGTGATTGGAGCGCTCAGGATCTTCGAGTTCAATTCCTTCAGTTGGAATCACCGAAGCGATCCAGCATCGGGCAGGACAGTAGGAAAGAGAATAAAATACTGTAGAGTTCTTCCCGGAAATGGGAGAGAAAATGACTTAGCTACAGTAGCAAATAGGAGAGAAGGAAGTTTAAGGAGAGCAACACATAATATTTATTTTGTTTTGTAATATTTATTATTTTTTTTTTTTGCCTTAGCAAAGCTAAGTATCATTTTTCATTTTTTAAAAGAAGCAGACAAGGGACAAATTTAAGAAAGAGAAAGGATGGCTCTAGGCCTTTTCCCGTTTTGGGGATCAGCGTGATCATAATTTGCAAGTTCTAAAAGTAATTCATTGTCAATAGACTTGTGGAAGTTAATAGCTAATTTTTGAAGGTAATTTCGAATAGTTGGGAGCCCAATCTCCCTATCAATGTCAACATTTCTAAAGTACCAAGGGGCGTTAACGATTTGCCTAATGGTGCTGCTTTGAGCGGTCGCTAGTTTTTTAATGTGCATTTTTGTACAGTATGACCATGCTGGCCCTCCATACGTAATAATAGGACGAAGGTAGGAATTATACAAGAGCAATTTGTTACTAATACTTAATTTGCTGTTTCGAGAAATTAAGGGGTAAATTAATCTGCGAGCTGCTCGAAACTTGTCCCTAATATGTGTTATGTGTTGTTTCCAGGTGATAATTTTGTCAAGAATAACGCCAAGATATCTTACAGTGTCAGACCAGGGGATTTTTGTATTACCTATTTGAATTTGGTGATTTTTGAAAGTCTTTTTATGTTCAGATGTGAATAGAACAGCAATACACTTTTCAGAGTTAATTTTAATTCTCCATTTGTCGAGCCAGTGGTGAATGGTGGACATGTGTTTATTAACATTTTTAATGGCATATTTAAAATTTTTGCAAGTGGAGTACAGGGCTGTATCATCAGCGAAGATAGCTAAGTTAACATTAGTGTGTTGGGGAAGATCATTTACGAAAATGTTAAAAAGAATAGGTGCCAGAACGCTGCCTTGTGGTAAACCACTATGAATTTGGAATTTTTCAGAGAACTGACCGTTAATTTTGACCTGGAAGGTACGATTGTTGAGGTAAGAAATTAAAATTTTGATGATTTGAGGGGGAAAGTTATAATTAATGAGTTTATGAATTAAGCCGTCAATCCAAACTTTATCGAAGGCAAGTGCAACATCTAAGAACAGGGCAGCACTGGATTGTTTATTTTTTCTAGCATTAGTTAGATGTTCGGTGAGGCGGTAGACTTGATGAGGGGCAGAAAGGGATTTTCTAAAACCAAATTGGTAAGGGATGAGGATATGATTATTTTCCAGGTGCTTATTAATGTATTTAGCAATGAATTTTTCAGTAATTTTGCTGATGGAGTTAAGGAGACTAATGGGCCGGTAACTAGTGGGGGAAGAGGGTGGTTTGTTGGGTTTAAGAATGGGGGCGATGATAGAGTTTTTCCAGCTATGTGGAAAATGTTCGAATTTGAAAATGGAGATAATAACAATAGTAATTTTAAAAATGTATTTAAAGGGAAGATTTTTAAGAACAGTGTTATTTATATTGTCCTCTCCAGGGGATTTGCGTTTAGGAAGTTTTTTAATGATTTCGCGAACGTCATTTGGGACAATGTAAGGAGTAGGGCTATCACGAGGAGTGTTATGGAAGAGGTTTAAGCTATTTTTAACAATGTTTTCAGTGCTTGAGTTAATGATAGGATTGGGGGTGAAGTTTTTAGCGAAGTTTTTGCCAATTAGATTACATTTATCAGCCTCAGTAAGGGCTTGCGAGTTGTTTTCGGGGTCTTTTAAAGGGAGAATGGTACGATATTGGTTTTTGAAACGTTTAGCGGCTCGCCAAATGGAGTTATCCGTAATATCAAGGGATTCTAAATAATTTTGCCTGTTTTTGTTAGATTGGTCTCTGAGGTAATATTTAACATCTTCCTGAGCTTTATTCTTATTAGTTTTATTTTGGGGAGTTCTATTAATTTGCCAGTTTTTGCGCGCTCTGTTTTTATTGTTAATTAAGATTTTGAGATGGTGATCTTGTTGGGTTTTAACTTTAGGAGGGATAATTTTGGTGCTGGTTTTAATGCAATTATTGATATCCGTGGTGATGCTGACGACAAGGTTTTCAAGATCATTAACATTATTAACAATGGGGGGAATATAAGGGATATTATCAAGATCACTAGTAAATTTTTTCCAGTTAATTTGTTTAGTATAATTTATGATTAAGGGGTTGCGGTCAAGTGGGATTTTAATTTCAACAGGGTTATGGTCTGAAGAGAGTTCACAAAGGGTGTTGATAGTAAGATCGTGGGGGAAGCCCTTAACGAGAGCAAAATCAATGATGCTACTGCTATTGTTACTAAAGTGAGTGGGGAGCGGAGGAGCAATTATATCAAAATTAGTTTTACTGGTGAAGTCGTAGATAATGTTACCATAATAATTATGTGTAGTACAATTCCATAGTTTGTGTTGTGCGTTAAGGTCTCCGAAGATGAGAGTGTTAATATTTAGAGTGTCAAGAAGATTAAGGTCATTTTTAATGTCAGCAGTTTTAAAACCTGGCGGAATGTAAGTTGAAATGATGGTGTAATGGGGGAGGTTATGGAATTTAACATTAACCGCAGTAGCATTAATGGCTTTAAGAGGTGGGAGAATAATTTCATGGTGTGGAAGGGAATTTTTGATTAGAATGGCAGTACCTCTCATGGAATGTGGAGAGTTGATATAGTCATTTCTATACGTAGTATAATTAAAAACACGGAGATTATCCCCAGGTCTGAGATGTGTCTGTTGCAGAAGAATAATGTCAGGACTATGCTCTTGTATAAAATCTTTGAACTCAAGGATACGGGCGCTGATACCATTGAAGTTCCATGCCAAAACGGAGAGAGAAGAAGGGGCCATTATCCAATCTTAGGGAACGCTTTATTCAAACTGTTGAAGAAGCTAAAAGATTTGTCTTCAGCGGTTTCAGAATTTTTAATGTTAGCTCTAGTGGTCTGAGATTAGTTAGAATTTCGGAGAAGTCCGAAATACCTAGTTCTTCAATTATTTCATTAATTATGGCTGTTACTTCCTGATATATTGACGACACTTGACGACAGATTTACATTAATGTAATGACCCGTGGAATGTACATTTTTAATCCAAGACTAGTAAAAACTTCGTGAAGAGCTGACTAACTAGTCAAAGACTAGTAAGTCAGCTCCTCACAAGTGGTATTGATTGCGGTCTAGCTAAAGGAGAAAAAAAAGGAACGATCGCACTCCCAAAACTGGCCTGTAGGGAAACGCCCTAACCCCACGCAAAACGTACTTCAAGCAAAGAGTTGGAAGGGCTCGGCCACTTAGCTTGCTGTCGGAAGGTCAGAAAAAAGATCTAGAGGTAAACGAACTTCACACTCCTGAGGAACGTGGCAACGGCCTATACGTACAAATTGGCCTCAAAATTCTGCACATCTCTCTAACAAGATTTACAAAACACGAGACACCCATCAATGATGCAAAGAATGACGTTTGTACAAAGTTAGAAATAAAACACGCCTTAAAATAACCTTACATTTACGTTCCACTACTATTTTTGGAATTAATTAATATAAAACACCCTAGTAACCCACGAAAGCTATTTCTTTTAGCGAATATCCCAAAACACAACCATAGTATCGAAAAGAGTGAATTAGGGCCTGTTCACTCAGAATCCGTAAGCGTTACTCGTATTGAAATACATTTGGCCATTTTCAAACCTCCAAACGATTAGCCACGAAATTGTTACGATATGTGATTGGTTTAAAATATGTCAATACGAGTAACGCTGACGCTGACGGATTCTATGTGAACTAGCCCTTAGGGCCTGTTCACATAGGAGTCCGTTGCGTTGCGTTAAGGAAAAGATGACGTTGAGACGAAAATAAACCAATCATAGTCGTTAAAAATTTCATTGCTAATCGTTTGGAAGCATATGATTGGTTTATTTTCGTCTCAACGTCATCTTTTCCTTAACGCAACGCAACGCAACGGATTCCTATGTGAACAGGCCCTTAGTCTTGTGGATTGTGGGATAAGCTATTGCATGCTGGGCGGCGATAGATTTTGTAGCAGGGGTGGCCAAACTGTGGTTCTTTCCATAAACTTGTGCCAGAATCAAAATTCAAAAGTAAAAAAAATAGCGGCTTGTCGAATAACTACCAATTTTTTTGTACATGGTATAGCTGTGAATTCTTGTGCTTTACATTTAAATTGATAAAAAATAAACAACGATCAGTGTCGACAAATCAAAATGTAACTGAATGGTTACATGCTGCAACGACTCTCAGGCTCAAACGGCCAGATTTGAATAAGAGAATATTTCAAGAGATATTTTTAATGAAAACATTAGAAAATACGCCTCTTAAAATTTCTCGACTCTTGGCTCAAGCGGCCAAGACTCAACGGCATAAGACTCAAACGGCCAGATTTGAATAAGAGAATATTTGAAGAGATATTTTTAATGAAAACATTAGAAAATACGCCTCTTAAAATTTCTTTCATATCAAATACTAGGGGCTTTGCCCCTAGGCTCGCTACGCTCGCTCCTCTGGTGAATCAAGTGAATGAATGACTCAATAGTTGTTTACAGTTGAAGCTTCCCCCCCCCCCCCTCCCGGCAAAATGGATGAAGCCCGTATGGGGGAAAAATCGGATCTTCTTTCATGTCCTTTTGCAAAGGAAGCGAATGAGAAGATTTTTTTGAAGTATTTCTTTAAAATTCAATTAAAAATCGAAATTTTAAGATAGAGACTTGAAATGAAGTTTATATGAATGAGAAAGCTTTCATCTTCCAGTTGATATAAATATTTTCTTTGTAACATAATAAGTCTGAGAGCATCGAATTTATATATCTCGAAACGCATAAATTTTTCCAAAAAGTGGGTTTTCAGTTTTAATAAAAATATCAGTCTGTTTTAAATGATTTTTAAACAAATGAGGTCTTGTTTAAAGGAGAAATGTCTGTAGTCTTAGATTGTAAAAAAAAAAAACATTCTACGATCCTTTTTTGGCGAGTTATCGTAATCTGAACATGAAAAAGTCAATATTTTCCCACAAAACATAAAATAAAAAAAAAACTTAAAGTCCGACGAATATGAGACATGTCTTACTTTCTTCCCCACATTGTTCTGCATCGATTGATATCGGTCTCGACCCCATACCCCCAGCGGTTTCGGAGGAGATAGCGTGACAAGCTTTTGACAGCGGCGGCGGCTGCTGCTGCAGCGGCAGTTACTTTCTTTTAGAATAGAGAGATAACCCTTTTTCTGTTTTGGGCTCTTCTAAGTATGAAGGCATTCCCAAATAGCTCTTAACCATGCTTGCATTGGTCTCCCTTGATATATAGGGAAGAATTAAACTACTCTATTGTTATTCCCGAAAGCTGGTGCTTTGTATTAGAATTCAATAAACTCGTATGGGAACAATAAATTGAATTTTATCTTACGATGTATTAGTATCATATAATGGTCCTAAATGATAGTCAATAGAGGCTTAGAGTTCGAGGAAAAATGAGGAAAAACAAAAATCTCCTAAATTATTCGGGGGAAAATTCTGGTATAATGTGTTTTAAACGCTCATCAATACCTTTGGTGAATGAAATTTATACAAGGAATCCTATTGCAAGGTGCAGAAAAGTTCAGGATATCTGATAATACCATTTTTATTGGATTATAAGCATTTATGTAGCTGTAAATAGTAGACAAATTTTCTCCATAGGTTAACACTGTTGTGAGCGAATCCAATAGGGTTAGTACACACCAACATTACGGCACGTTCACAATAAATCCTGCGCGTTACGTAGCGTCAGCTTTAAACATTTCAACATATCACAGAGCTTAATTCATTGACCATGTGATATATCAAACCAATCACAGGTCATGCCGACAACGTATAGTAACGTAACGCAACGCTCCAGATGCAATGTGAACAGGCCTTAAAATAATAAACTCTCAGTTTATCCTCGAGTTTTCAAAGCCATGTACAGTCAAACCTCGTTATAACGAATTTCAGGGGATCAAATGTTTTGTTCGCTATATCCGGTGGTTTGCTGTATCCGAACCGTTAAGAAAAATGCTTAATGACTAATGAGTTTACAAAATGTATAACTCATTAGTGTCTATGTGTATTCAATAATGATGTATTAAAAATGATAAAATCTATTAAAAATGATCATTAATGAATTAAATTGACTAAAATCGATTACATTAAACTGACACAATACTAATTAAATTAATTGAAAATGAGGGTAAATGGAAATAAATTCATTTTACCTTCAATTGTTGCTCACTGTTTTGATACAGAAATATTCGGTAATCTTCTGTTGACGTGATGCTGATTTCAAAAACATTTTATGAATTTCTTTGTCCTATACATCAAATGATTCCAACACTCTTTCTTCCACTGTTTGTGTAGACAAAAACTTATTAATTACACGCATCGCTGCTGTAGCATCTGTGATGGTTGGGATTTCGTCATTTATGTGCTCCTCTTCATCAGCATCAGATGCAGAATCTTCGATTTCAGAATGGTAAATTTTAATTTCTCCAACAATATCTTCGTCAGTCGGATTTTCACATGTAATGACTTCATCATCACATGTTTCGAACAATTGCATGTCACAATCTGAGAATGATGAAATTTTGTGCTTTTCTATCCACATCGCGATAGCTAAATTTTCATAATCTTCTTCAACATTCGTTGTATCTTCAGCATTCTTAAAAAGTTTAAAAAAAAATGAGTAGTCGACTGAAAAAAAAGGTTCATTATACCCGATTCTTAAGATTTCGGAGGTTCGCTATAAAAGGATAAATTAACATTAAATACAATAGGAAAATGGCGGGACTAAAATTTTCATTCGTTATATCCGAAAGTTCATTATATACCGGGTTCACTATAACGAGGTTCGACTGTATACATTTACATTCATTACTTTTTTTAAATGCAATTTTTTTGTTTAAGAAGCTTCATTAAGAAAATTATTTCAGTTTAGCAACATGCAATAAAATCGGTTTCCTTTATTTTTTAGAAACGATACAGAATTTAGACAGTACTCTCGTGGAAGCAATCCTGATATTTCCATACAGAAAGATGAAACTGGAGCCCGAAATAAGATAAAAAACTTTGTTCGAAAAACGAATCACACTATTCGCCAGTCTTTGTACAATCTTGAATATGCCTTTGGGGAGAACAATTTTTTCATTCATAAGAATATGTTGGACCTTTCAAAATACTTCGCCTGATCTATCGGAGAAATTGAATCCAAACGTGGAACTTTTAGAAAAGTGTAAAGAATATGAAATTTGTACTGTTTTCTTAAGTTTATTGTTTAAAATGAGAGTTCTTTTAAAGTTGTGAAATCATTTGCTAAAAAATAATCTTGAGTTAAAAAAAAAAGACTTTCGAAAGTGTAATTTTTTTATCTATTGAACCAAACTGTCAATCAAGTTGATAAAATAAAATAACTTTCTAATAGTGATGTTTCTTTTCTATATATATAAAACAGTTCCGTAACTGACTGACTGACTGACTGACTGACAGATAACGCACAGGACAGACCAAACCGCTGGACCTAAAGGGCTAACATTTTGCATGGCGATTCTTTTTATACTGTAGGGGTGCACTAAGAAAGATTTTTGAAAAATCCTTCTTAGATTTTTTTAAAATTAAATTTTTAAGCTGTTTTTGTAACATTCTTTAAAGTTTGCATTTAAAATAATAATTTGAGGGTTATAAAATTTATATCACGAGAAAGATCATAAAAATTCCTTTCAAATGAAATCTTTTTTGAATCTTTACCTCCATTTTCTGATTTTTGGTGAATTTTCAGAGATTGATTTTTAGAACTTAATTTATTAAATACTGATCACGTCGTTTCTTTTCTTTTCGTGATACTTTAAATTAATTTTGCGTCACGTGCATAACAACGAAATAAATTGACAAAAAGAAATATTGAAATATAGTAAAAGATAAAATTTAACCACTAGACTAATTGAGATGGAAGGTTTTGAAGAATTTAATTCAAATTAGTATGTTTTATGGATATTGAACATACAAATTAATTGCATACATTGACCGTTATATTTAATTTGAATATTTACTTCTACATTATTTTATCTATAAAAATATCGGTTACAATTTTTTTATAAATATATATATTTTTTACATCAATTGCATACATTGATCGTTGTATTTAATTTGAATGTACTCCGTAGCGAAGTACGGGTATTCAGCTCATAATCCAATAAAAATGGTGTTTTCAGATAGCCTGAACTTTTCTGCACCTTGCAACAGGACTTATTTTATAAATTTCTTCCCCTCGAATGATATAAATTTAAAAATATTATTTGCATTTTTTTAAACTAATAATGCTCCAAGGTACAAAATTTCTTTCTCTATTACGGAGTACAATTTTAAAAAAAATCTTTAAATCCAAGCCGATAATTCCTGGACACATTTTATCCATAAGTTAACATTGAGGTGAGAGAATCCAATGAGGTTATTACTCAGCAACTTTAATATATCAGCCCAAAAGGCCAAAAATGATCAATTTTTGTCTTAGGCCGTCTGCATACGGAGCAACTCAAAAGAAACTGATAACTAAGGCCGTCCGCACACAGAGCGACTCAAAGGAAACTCAACTGGTTAGCGACTGAAATTGCTTATCGGTTGCAAACTCGTTAGTGATGCGGCTCCGCACATGGGCCGACTCAAAAGTGATTCAAATCAATAGTTTGCGACCTGTCATGGAAGGAAGAACATCATTATTCCGGGCATTATTTTTAGTTAAATTATTATCAGACATTAATTTATTTTAAAAAATCGTCACAATAGATTGTCTTTGATCAATCGTTTAAAAATGGACTGTATATATGGGCGCACATATTCCATACAAGAAAAACGTTAGAATTTCATTTCATCGCTAGGCAGAAGTCACGTGACTCGTGTACGTCATTTGGTAGCTTTCCAAAAGAGCGGCTGTAACATAGATTGTGTAATAACACGCACAACGCAAGAGAAACTGGCGACTGAAGTTGCTAGCGACTCGACACGTTGAGTTGCCTGCGACTGATTACAAACGCGTTGCTGACGGGTTTGTAACCAGTTGCGCCGTGTGCGTGGCTCCATTCAATTACATAGGTTACGACTCATCACGGACTGGTTTGTGATTGGAGTCGGTTATCAGTTTCTTTTGAGTTGCTCCGTGTGCGGACGGCCTAACTCCAATCACAAACCAGTCCGTGATGAGTCGTAATCTATGTAATTGAATGGAGCCAAGCACACGGCGCAACTGGTTACAAACCCGGCAGCAACGCGTTTGTAATCAGTCACAGGCAACTCAACGTGTCGAGTCACTAGCAACTTCAGTCGCCAGTTTCTCTTGCGTTGCGCGTGTTATTACACAATCTATGTTACAGCCGCTCTTTTGGAAAGCTGCCAAATGACGTACACGAGAGTCACGTGACTTCTGCCTAGCGATGAAATGAAATTCTAACGTTTTTTGTTGTATGGAATATGTGCGCCCATATGTACAGTCCATTTTTAAACGATTGATCAAAGACAATCTATTTTGACAATTTTTAAAATAAATTAATTTGTGATAATAATTTAACTAAAAAAATGCCCGGAATAATGATGTTCTTCCTTCCATGACAAGTCGCAAACTATTGATTTGAATCACTTTTGAGTAGGCCCATGTGCTGAGCCGCATCACTAACGAGTTTGCAACCGATAAGCAATTTCAGTCGCTAACCAGTTCAGTTTCCTTTGAGTCGCTCCGTGTGCAGATGGCCTTAGTCTGGGTTCATTTCTTAATCACAGAAAAAATATAGGAGTAATTCTTTTCGGGGTAGTGTGTGTATATGGGGATGGGATTAAGAAAAATTTTATGAATGAAAATTGACAGATTTTCGCCCGAGGTATTGGAATCTCGGAGAATGTAAGGTGATCAATGACAACCTTACTTTCCTTGACAGCTACCCATACAGGACATTGAAGACAGTTGTATCCTGGTTGATTCATAAAAATCTTAACGAACCTATGAAATCTGAGATCGCTGCATTCTACTAAAAGAAATTCACCGTATTTAAAAATCCAAAACTCACATCTTTTTAAGTAAATAAATACACTAGTCCACCCACTGTGACTTTTGTTGGTTCACCGCTATTCGCAGGTTATATTAGGAATTTAAGCTGGTTGCGCTATTGCACCGAAAGAAAAAAATATTTAATTAAAAGGACTTAATTATATTCGTATCATTAGTAATTACAAAATTGAAATAAACTATTTCTCTCTGTCTGAGCTCCCCCTAAGAAATTTTCGATGACATTATTGGTCAATTTTCTTTGTTTATGAAACAGTTTATTTTCACTGTCATCGGTGTCAGTGGCGCACCCAGGATTTTTTCTTGGGGGGGGGGCGAGATGAATGGATAAAAATATTAATAATGCATGGGGGGACCGAGATGAACGAATAAAAATATTTATAATGCAAAATCAATATTTCTATTTCTTTGGGGGGATCCAGGGCCCCCTGGGCCTCCCCCCCCTGTGTGCGCCACTGATCGGTTTAGAGTCACATTTTCAAGCTAGAGCTATTTTTCTTTTAAAATTAAAATAGTCAGTCGAAAATAAGTTGCACTTTCCGCCGACAGATGGCAGCAGTGAAATAGGGAACAACTGGCAGTGCTGGGTTTTCATGCAGGGAAAGCATCTTAAAGTGGATTTTAATGTTTTATATAAAGACATTAAATAGAGGCAAAAAAAGGAAGCGAGATATTGAACATCCTGAAGACATGAGTCAGATTTGAAGTTTATTATAAAGTTTTTACTTTTTTTAAATATTCACAGAATTAATTACTTTTAAATTTTGTTTAGTTTTCCGAATTAATAAATAGAATTAGAATTAACAGATTTATTAGTTTATTTTACCAAATTTCTCCAGTAAGTTCCAAAATGAAAAAAAAGGACCTTTAACATCTTCCTAAACCACAAATTTCTTTTGAAGTTGCAAATACGGTACTAAAAATACACACCTTTATTTCAGAAAATACACCATACCCACCTATTTTTTTTAGAAAAAAGCACCGAATAGATATATAGACATACAACAACAATTTTGAAGGAAAGAGTCATACTGATTATATTAAAGATGATGTTTGTTATTTTTTGACAATATTACCTATTTAAAATCAATTTTGCGTTCATCTTTCCGGATCATATTTTTATTACTCGGTATTTTATTACTTATCGGTAATTAAATTACTCTGTAGTCGGCGTATAATAGCACAGTATTAGCCCAGTACTGATTTGCTATCTGTGAAATTAATGCAAGCCATTCCCCGCTGAGTGAATCGAAGTATTGAATCCCAAATTAAATCAATCGATAATTAAATCACAAATTAAATCAATCGATAATTAAATCACTTGTGAGTCTGCCTACAATAGCCCGGTATTAGCTCCAGTATTAGCCCAGTACTGATTTATTATTAGTGAAGTACATGTAATCCATTCCCTTCTGAGTGATGTGAGGAATGGAACAGATTAAAGCACTCAAATTAAATCTATCTGTAGTCTGCCCGTAATAGCACAGTATTAGCCAATTACTTATGAGTTATTAGATACGTACATGCAATCCATTCCCCGCTGAGTGAATCGAAGAGTCGAACTGCAGATTAAAGCACTCTAAATAAATCACTTCATAGTCAGCCTGTATTAGTCCAGTATCAACCCAGCACTGATTTATTGTTAGTGAAGTACATGTTATCCATTCCCCGCTGAGTGAATCGAAGAATCGAACCACACATTAAAGTTCTCTATAATAAAATCACCCTGTAGTCTGCTTATAGTCATCTGTAGGCTCGTGACTTTCAGCCACAAGCCTACAGATTTGTATTAAGCTTGAATTTTGTAGCATTATATGTAGTCATCAGGTAATCAAAAGATCTTTCGCAATACCTTGTCGTAGTTTTGCTAACTCTGATATCTATCTATCTATCTATCTCTCTCTATATATATAACCCAAATACCACTGACTGACTGACTGACTGACTGATCACTCTATCTTTGGAATCATAAAGCCTAGGAAGCTGAAATTTTGTATGGAGGTTCTTCCTAGGCTCTAGGTGATCAATAAGATATCTTAAAAAAAAAAAAAACACACACACATACACACAAAAAAACTCGAACTTTAGAGAGGTTTAAAGGGGTTTACCTCCCCTCCCCACACACACGCAAAAAAAATCTGCCCCAAACAGACGGAGATAGAAAAAATGGAACAGATGTAGTATACGCAACGGGCCATCGCCAATTTGGCGCCAAAATCCCGTTCGGAGGCCTGTTAGGCCTAAACTGCGAAATGTAAACAATAAATTGGAAAACAAACTTACTGCTGGCTTTATGAAACTCGTAGGCGCACACGGGATCTTCGCTTCGCTCAGATACCCTTGCTTCATTCCGCTACGCTCCGTTACGCATCCGTCCAAAAACATTACAGAAAATCCCCAGCCACTGGCTTCGCTACATACCGCTGGCTGTTGTACAGTAAAAAAAAGCTTCCGCTGGCTGTAGCGGTCAGTAAGACAAAGCTTATCGCAAAAAAATACCATTCGATCTTAAAATCCTCCCTGCCAGAATATAAAAACCGCCAAACAACCATCTGATTTGGCGAAAAATCTCCCCTTGGCGTTCGTTGCGTATACTACATCTGTACCGAAAAAATTTTAAAATTCAATATTTTCAATTACGTATGATCCAATGATAACACTTTGCTGATTTAACCATGGAATGCTACCCAGGATGCACCTGTACCCCACTCACATGAAAAAATTAAATTTCTTCCTAACATATGGCGCCACATATCGCTGGCTTCTAGTAGTTTCATATTTCAGAGAGTTAGTTTCGCAGTGACGTTCAACAGTGGAAGTACGCAGTTCATTTAGCAGCTAGAGCTTCTGTGGGGTGCACCTGTACCCCAGGGTAGCAATTGTGTTATTCTTCACATTTTTTCAAAAGGTATGTAGCAACGTTTCATTTATGATTTCAGTTTTCCACCCTTGTGTTTATAGTAGACTTCTATTTTATTTTTATTTTTTCTTTAGGAAACCATGAGTTTACAGAAAGTCTTCCACTTATCTAAGGAGGAAGATGTTGCAGCAGCACTAAGAATCCTGTTTGAGTCTGAATCAGAGAACAAAGAAGGCATACAGGACAGTGATGAAGAAGTTGGTGTTATTTCTGATTTTCAAGATAAAGTTGAAGATGAACAATTACAAAATCCATATTCATCAATATATCAAACTGCTACAGATTCATTCGATTCGGATTCGGATTCTTTACTTCAAGAAGAGCCGGGTGAAGGGGACAAACTGAAAATTGTTCAAATTCCAACAAAGTTATAAGGCAAAAATAGTTTTCGATGGAGTGGAAAAAAAAGGGAAGCTGCACAGATTACCTCAAAGAAATTTAGTTGTGCATTTACCGGGAAACAAAAATGAGGCTAAGAATATAATTTCAGGATTAGAAGCATGGGAATTATGTTTCACAAAGGAAAACTTGGACTGTATAACTCAACATACCAATCAAGAAATAACAAGGCAAAGACTGAAATATACAAGTGACAGGCTTACAGAAAATGATGCAATTGATGATGCTGTGATAAGTGTTAGACCATCATATACTCGAAACACCAATCCAATTGAACTTAAAGCTTTATTTGGCTTGCTGTATTATGCTGGTGTGATGAAGATGCACGGAGTGTTTACAAAAGAACTTTTTGATAGACTCAGGAATTCCTATATTTCGTGCAACGATGTGTGAAGCTCGTTTTAGATATCTAATCAACTGTCTTCGCTTTGACAACAAAGAAACAAGACCCTTCAGGAAACAAACTGATAGACTAGCTGCATTTAGAGAAGTATTCGAGAGATCTTTGAAGATGATGCAACAGTTATATGTGCCTTCAGAGTACACAACAATTGATGAGCAGCTGGTGAGTTTTAGAGGACGGTGTGCCTTCAAAATGTACATACCATCTAAACCAGACAAATATGGCATAAAAATAGTTATGTCCTGTGACGCAAAGACATTTTATGTTATCGATGCAGAGGTTTACACAGGGAAAGGATCAACTCCAGACAATATTCCAGTGACTCACTATTACTGCGATAAGTTAACGTCTTCGTTCCAGAATACAAATAGAAATCTAACCATGGACAACTGGTTCACATCTGTTAGTACATCAAAATTCTTACTAGAAAAGAAGATAACTACCGTGGGAACGCTAAGAAAAAATAAGAAAGAAATACCTCCTTCCTTCTTAGAAGTAAAAACCCGAAAGAAAAATTCTGCGATGTTTGCATTCAGGGATCCACTAACGCTTCTTTACTACTGTCCACCCAAAAATAAAAAGAAGATTGTTCTGCTACTTTCCACGATGCACGAGAAAGGTGACGATCCAGATTCAACTACTTTACCTGAAATAATTGAATTCTACAATCAAACCAAAGGCGGTGTTGACACCCTTGATCAGGTGTGTCATACATACTCCTGTTCCAGAAAAACGAGGCGGTGGCCATTGTGTCTTTTCTAGAACTTGCTAAATATTGCAAGAGTGAATTCTATGATACTTCTGGCAGGCTCAGATGCACCAGCGAAAGAAGTAATGAAAAACAGACGTTCATTTCTGAAAGCACTTGCAATGGATTTGGTGAAGCCTCATATTATGTTGAGTCGTTTGGGAGTACCAACTTTGCCTCGGGAACTCTGTGAAACTATTTGTCATTTCCAAATGGTGATTTACGAAGACTTTGCTACCAGTAAACCCCAACCATCAGCCGGAAGATGTGCATTCTGTGGAAGGTCGAGAGACAGAAAATAAAGGATAAAATGCGCTATGTGTAAATAGTTCATTTGTTTAGAACACCAAAAGAAAGTGTGCCATAATTGTTCCTAACTTTTTTTTTTCAATTTTTTCAAAGTTAAAATATGTTAAAACTTCGCTCTTTTTATGTTTGTTTTGAAAATAAAAATCATATGCCTATTTCTGAAGCCTATTTATCACATTTATTATTGGGGTACATATGTACCCCAGGGTACCATTCACGTCATAAAAATTATGGGTAGCATTCCAGGGTTAAATCTATGTATATTAAAGCCAAATATCAGTCACTCACTCATCTCTGAAACCATAAGGCCTAGGAAGTTGAAATTTTGTATAGAGGTTCCTCATAGTCTCAAGGTGCTCACAAGAAATCTTTAAAAGAAATACCAAACATTAAGGGGATTTTAACCCCCAAAATAAAACACTGGCTGACTGATCACCGTATCTTTCGAACCATAAGGCCCAGGAAGCTGAAATTTTGTATGGCGGTTCCTCTTAGGCTCTAGGTGCTCCTTAAAAAATCTTTTTAAAAAATTAAAACTTTTAAGGGGGTTTAAAGGGTTTTAAACCCTCAAAATAAAACACTCGCTGACTGATCACTGTATCTCTGGAATCATAAGGCCAAGGAAGCTGAAATTTTGTATGGTGGTTCCTCTTAGGATCTAGCTGCTCATTAAGAAATCTTTTTTTTAAATTAAAAATTTAAGGGGTTGAAATGGGCTTTAACCCACAAAATAAAACACTGGCTGACTGATTATTGTATCTCTGGAACCATAAGACCCAGGAAGCTGAAATTTTGTATGGCGGTTCCTCTTAGACTCCATGTGATCACTAAGAAATCTTTTTCTAAAATTAAAAATTTAAGGTGTTGAAATGGGCTTAAACCCTCAAAATAAAACACACGCTGACTGATCACTGTATCTCTGGAACCATAAGGCCCAGGAAGCTAAAATTTTGTATGGCGGTTCCTCTTAGACTCTAGGTGCTCATTAAGAAATCTTTTTTTAAAATAAAAAATTTAAGGGGTTGAAACGGGCTTTAACCCCCAAAATAAAACACTGATTGACTGATTACTGTATCTCTGGAACCAAAAGGCCCAGGAAGTTGAAATTTTGTATAGAGGTTCCTCATAGGCTCTAGTGCTCACAAGAAGTCTTTAAAAAAATACCAAACATGAAGGGGATTTAAAGGGGTTTTAACCCCCAAAATAAAACACTGGCTGACTGATTACCGTATCTCTCGAACCATAAGGCCCAGGAAGCTGAAATTTTGCATGGCGGTTCCTCTTAGGATCTAGGTGCTCCTTAAGAAATCTTTTTTAAAAAATCAAAACTTTAAGGGTGTTTAAAGGGGCATAAACCCTCAAAATAAAACACTCGCTGACTGATCACTGTATCTCTGGAACCATAAGGCCCAGGAAGCTAAAATTTTGTATGGCGGTTACTCTTAGACTCTAGGTGCTCATTAAGAAATCTTTTTTTAAATTAAAAACCTAAGGGGTTCAAATGGGCTTTACCCCCAAAATAAAACACTGGCTGACTGATTACTGTATCTCTGGAACCAAAAGGCTGAAATTTTGTATGGCGGTTCGTCTTTGGCTCTAGGTGCTCATTAAGAAATCTTTTTTAAAAATTAAAACTTTAAGGGGTTTAAAGGGGCTTAAACCCTAAAAATAAAACACTGGCTGACTGATAACTGTATCTCTCGAACCATAAGGCCTAGGAAGCTGGAATTTTGCATAGAGGTTCCTCTTAGGCTCTAGGTGCTCATTAAGAAATTTAAAAAACTCAAACTTTAAGGGGGTTTAAAGGGGCTTAAACCCCCAAAATAAAACACTGGCTGACTGATCATTGTATATCTGAAACCATAAGGCCTAGGAAGTTGAAATTTTGCAGGTATCTCTTAGGCTCTAGGTGCTCACTAAGAAATCTTTTTTTAAAAATTCAAACATTAATGGGGTTTAGAGGGGCTTTAACCCCCAAATTAAAACACTGGCTGACTGATCACTGTATCTCTGGATCCATAAGGCTTAGGAAGCTGAAAATTTGTATGGCGGTTCCTTTTAGGCTCTAGGTGCTCACTAAGATATCTTTAAAAATGAAAATTCAAACTTTAAGGAGATTTAAAGGGGCTTTACCCCTAAATTAAAACACTGGCTGACTGATCACTGCATCTCTGGATCCATAAAGTCTAGGAAGCTTAAATTTTGTATGGCGGTTCCTCTTAGGCTCTAGGTGCTCGCTAAGAAATCTTAAAAAAAATTCAAACTTTAAGGAGATTTAAAGGGGCTTTAACCCTCAAAATAAAACACTGGCTGACTGAACACCGTGTCTCTGGAACAATAACGCCTAGGAAGTTGAAATTTTGTATAGAGGTTCCTCTTAGGCTCTAGGTGTTCATTAAGAAATCTTTTTTTAAAAATTCAAACATTAATGGGGTTTAGAGGGGCTTTAACCCCCAAATTAAAACACTGGCTGACTGATCACTGTATCTCTGGATCCATAAGGCTTAGGAAGCTGAAAATTTGTATGGCGGTTCCTTTTAGGCTCTAGGTGCTCACTAAGATATCTTTAAAAATGAAAATTCAAACTTTAAGGAGATTTAAAGGGGCTTTACCCCTAAATTAAAACACTGGCTGACTGATCACTGCATCTCTGGATCCATAAAGTCTAGGAAGCTTAAATTTTGTATGGCGGTTCCTCTTAGGCTCTAGGTGCTCGCTAAGAAATCTTAAAAAAAATTCAAACTTTAAGGAGATTTAAAGGGGCTTTAACCCTCAAAATAAAACACTGGCTGACTGAACACCGTGTCTCTGGAACAATAACGCCTAGGAAGTTGAAATTTTGTATAGAGGTTCCTCTTAGGCTCTAGGTGTTCATTAAGAAATCTTTTAAAAAATGAAACTTTAAGGGGGTTTAAAGAGGCTTTAGCACCCAAAATAAAACACTGGCTGACTGATCACTGTATCTCTGGATCCGTAAGGCTTAGGAAGTTGAAATTTTCTGTAAAGGTTACTCTTAGGCTCTAGGTGCTCACTAAGAAATCTTTTTCTTTTAAATTAAAAGTTTAAGGAGATTTAAAGAGGCTTTAACCCTTAAAATAAAACACTGGCTGACGGATCACTGTATCTCTGGAACCATAAGGCCTAGGAAGCTGAAATTTTGCATTGTGGTTCTTCTAATGTCCTAGATGCTCCCTAAGAAAGGTTTTTTTAAAACCAAACTTTTAAAGGGCTTAAAATAGAGGTTTAAAATCCCCCAAAATAACAAAAAATAATAATAAATCTTAAATCCATATTTAATTCCAGATCACCGTCATTAAATTACACGGGGATTTACCTTGGGAGGGGGGGGGGGTCAACGCTTTACTGATGGAGTTAATTTAAATTAAATTAACCAAATTACATAATGGACAGTACTCATATACTCCATCGCGAAGCAAGGGTATTTAGCTAGTTACCTACAAAACACAAAAAGGCCCAAACACACGAGTGTCCTTCCGGAATTCTCCAACTGTTGTTGCACTAATAACAGGTATCTCGTAATTTGTAAGATGAGATCTCGGCGATCCCCCGAAAGCGGAGGGGGATATAAATGCCGCGAAAGGAACCCACAGGAAGGCGGGTAAGATCACGCACAGTTTACAGTGTAATACACCATTATAAGCCGGCACGCGACCGACCAAACCCCCCTCTTTTACTCCAATTCGAAAGAAATGGCGGAAAAATCGTGACCCACGTATTTCTTAAACTGTTGCGTGAGGACACGAGCCAGGTACTCATTAGTTTAGGGCCGGGAGTTAAGTTCTCGGGGATGCTTATTGTAAATATCTAATTTTGGGGTAATCAGAATGTATGAAGATACAGGTGCGGGAAAATGTTGTTCTTCAATTATGTTTGTTTTTCTGCATCCTTTGATAATTTCTTTGGTACCTTATACAGTGAAACTTGTCTAGCCTACCACCCCTATTCGGCGGCCACCCTACTAAACAGCCGTATTTTGTTTAGAACCTATTAAATGCACTCCAGTGTTGTTTTACCCCCTTTTCCGCTGGTATCTTACGACGATATCAATAGGTATCGTTTAGATACAAAGATATCAATGGGTATCTTTTAACATTCTCTGTTGAAAGGGCGCAATGGCCCAGTTAGCAAGGGTAGCGGGCTAGTGATCTGAACGTCTTTGGTTCGATGCCCGTCTCTGCAAATCCACCGCCGTGTTTACTAATGGTGGCCAGTGCACGTAAAATCTGTCGTGGTTGCCATGTCCTCCAAGTTCTCATATTTACCTCTGGATGTGCGGGGTCAAGAGTTCCGGTCTCGTCAATTAACTCGGTTCTAAATTACGGGATCGGCTTGTAGGGTGTAATTCTGGCCACCTATACGGTGTCCCCTTAAATGAATGGCCACCAGTCTTGGTAGTGTATAAATTGTATGCATTAAGTTCCAAAAACAATTGCCATATGTAACAACAACAACATTCTCTGACGAAGATCGCATTCAAAATCTTTTGAACATGATTTAATGTACTTAGTACGTAAGGGATCTGGTAAAACAGTCATTACAAATCACGTGGAAGAGGTAGAAGCAAAGAAGCCCTTGTAAACCGAGTTCGAGGGAACAATGTTCTTTGATACTCCTTTCCTATATACACTCATGGACAAAAAAATTAGCGCACCAAGAAATAATTGCGGGATCGTAACGAAACTTGCAATGAAGGTACATGTTGGGGAGATATGCAAATGATTAGAAATGCAGGGTGATTGCGCATTACTTATAGCCAGTAGAGGGCGTTGAACATCGCACTCTGTGGAGTATAAAACAGGTAACCAAAGCTTGTTTGAGTGTGCTGAATCATTTACAAAGGAAGGGCTGAGATAGACATGCCATTACGCCGTGTTCGAAGACAATATAAACAGTTGTCGCAGTTTGAGAGGGGGAGAATCGTCGGGATGATGGAAGCTGGGTGGTCAGCTAGGCGAGTAGCTCGTCAATTAGGCCGTTCTTATTGTGTTGTGAGGAGGTGTTGGGACCAGTGGACCCGAGAGATGTCATGTACACGAAGACCAGGCTCAGGACGTCCTCGACAGACCAATCGTCGAGAAGACCACCACATCGTAAGAAATGCACGCGTACAGCCAACTGCTTCATCGGCCGCCATCCAGGCACAGGTAGCACCTTCACTAGGGGCCTCTGTGTCTTCTCGAACCATACGAAGGCGCCTGGCTGAAGGACAGTTGGTATCGCGGCGCCCATTACGTGTGCTGACTTTGACGCCCACCCATCGACGCCTCCGTTTGGAGTTTTGCAGCGCACGAGGAAACTGGACTGCAGCGGAATGGAACCAGGTCGTCTTTAGCGACGAATCCAGATTCAATCTCGGCAGTGATGACAATCGTGTTCGTGTGTGGAGAGCCCGTGGTGAACGCTTCAATCCTGCCTTTGCTGTACAGCGACACATCGCTCCCACAGCTGATGGGATGGTATGGGGTGCCATTGCCTACAATACACGGTCACCCCTAGTATTGTTCCATGGCACCATGACAGCCCAGCGGTATGTTCATGAAATCCTGCAACCAATGTGTTGCCACTCATGCAACGGCTCCCAGGAGCCATTTTTCAACAAGACAATGCTCGGCCTCATACGGCAAGGGTGTCACAAGACTGTCTCCGCACTGTTACTACCCTTCCTTGGCCTGCCCGATCCCCAGATTTATCTACAATCGAGCATATCTGGGATCATTTGGGACGACGAGTTGGGCATCCCACGAGTTTGAACGAACTAGAGGCAAGGTTACAGCAAATATGGAACGAAATGTCTCAAGACATCATACAGAACTTGTATGACTCAATGCCCGATCGTATCGCATCTTGCATTCGCGCTAGAGGGGGTCCAACGGAGTATTAACTCCTCCGTTCTTTTGCCTTTTTCTCTGAAATAAATTATCCTTTTTCTTTGATTTTCTTATCATTTACTTATATCAAAGTAGTCATTACGTATATAAAATTTCGTTTCATTTTGTCGACTCCTTCTTGGTGCGCTAATTTGTTTGTCCATGAGTGTACATACATACATACATATATATATATATATATATATATATATATATATATATATATATATATATATATATATATATAACAGTTCCGTAACTGACTGACTGACAGACAACGCACAGACCAAACCGCTGGACCTAAAGGGCTGAAATTTGGCATGGCGATTCTTCTTATGGTGTAGGGGTGCACTATGAAATATTTTTGGAAAATTCTTCTTAGATTTTTTAAAAATTAAATTTTTAAGCTGTTTTAGTAACCTTTTTTAAGTTTGCATTTAAAATAATAATTTGAGGGTTATAAAATTTATATCACGAGAAAGATCATAAAATTTCTTTCAAAATGAGTTTCTTTTTCGAATCTTTACCTCCATAGTTTGATTTTTGGTGAATTTTTAAAGATTAATTTTTATAATTTAATTTATTAAATGCTGATTACGTGATTTCTTTTTCTGGTACTTTAAATAAATTTATCGTCACGTGCTTAACAACAAAATAGACAAAAAATATTTTATTCTCTTGCTAATGCGGCAGACGATTGGACATTATCCAAAAAAATATTAAAATACAATAAAAGATATTATGTTCCTCAAACTGTACTATATTAACTGTACTATATTCTTTAGTATGTTCTATTACATTTAATTTAAATATTTTCTTCTACATTATTTTGTCTATAAAAATATCCCTTACGATTCTTTTATAAATATATATATATATATATATATATATTTTTTTTTTTTTTATTACATCAATTGTATACATTGATCGTCGTATTATATATATATATATATATATATATATATATGGCATTAATTGCATACATTGACCGTTGTATTTAATTTGAATGTATTCCGTAGTGAAGTTTTGGTTTTCAGCCAGTATATATATATATATATATATATATATATATATATACACACACACACACAGTGACACTTCTCTAGCCGATCAGCCCTCAAAGCGGCCACTTTTTTTCGGAACCGTGATTGGTCACCACAAAGACAGGTCAGAGTTTTATGGTATTTACAGTATAATGTTAAACGTACCCTTGATTATGAAAGTGGTGTAAGTCATTGTACCAGTGATTACAAAAGTGGTGTATTTTCCATATTTTTCACCGCAAGATATTTAAAGGTTTGAGTTTGAACAAACTGAAGAAAAAAAAATATACTATGTAATAAAATATTTCAGAAAATATTTAAGGTTAAATTTTTAAATTTTTGCAAACACTGCTTCAGATTACGGTAATGTAAAAGAATGCATCGGGAAAACCCATTTTATTTTATATTCTTGACTTAGGCCACTTTTGTAATCACCGGCAGAATGACTTAGACCGCTTTCATAATCAATTGCACAAATATACATTCATGTGCACCTAATATTAAAACTTAAGTAAAATTATAACAGGCTAGTATGTCAAAATTGTTGCACAGCTTTTAAACAGAGAAAAACATTGAACTTTTGTCTGGGTTTAGAACATTTGTAAAAAATTAGATGGAATCACATATGTCTTTATATAATATTACGTTGAGACAAGGTGGATGTCAATTGTGCTCAGGAATAATTTCTTGTGATGTTAGAAAACTTCTAATATAAAATTTGTGGCTTGGCAATGTGGAGAAGGCGCAATTATATGGGTTTTTTTGGATCAACGCCTTCTCAGAAGCCAAAAATTCAGTAAATAAGAAGTAATCCGTTCGTCAAAAATTAATCCTCTTTCGATCCTCTTCCATTAATCGTAACTCGTATCGTCAGCAGTTATCATCGCAAGAGTTAATTAACTCAGTGAAAAAACCCAATGTTTCTGAAGAGATATCGCGAGTAATATCCCTGTGGCTATAAAACTGCAAAATAAAAGAAAATGGAAAAGAAAGCATTTAAATTTAACCCTCTATTTCATTTTTTTTTCACAACATTGAGCCAATAGCAATGCAGTCGAACCCCGTTATAGCGAACCCGGTATATAACGAACTCCCGAATATAAAGAACAAAAATTTTGGTCCCACCGTTTTCCTATTGTACATAATTTAATGAGTATTGTGTCAGTTTAATGTACAGTCGAACCCCGTTATAACGAACTTCAAGGGACCAAAGGTTTTGTTCGCTTTATCCGGAGGTTCGCTATATCTGAACCGTTAAGAAAAATGCTAGAGTTCACAAAATGTATAACTCATTAGTTGCAATGTGTATTCAATAATGATGTATTAAAAAATGATAAAATCTATTGAAAATGATCATTAATGCATTAAATTGACTAAAATCGATTACATTAAACTGACACAATACTCATTAAATTATGTACAATAGGAAAACGGCGGGACCAGAATTTTCGTTGGTTATATCAATAAGTTCGTTATATACCGGGTTCGCTATAACAGGGTTCGACTGTAATCGATTTTAGTCGATTTAATTCATTAATGATAATTTTTAATAGATTTCCTCATTTTTTAATACATCATTATTGAATACACATTGCAACTAATATGCATTTTGTGAACTCTAGCATTTTTCTTAACGGTTCGGATATAGCGAACCGCCGGATAAAGCGAACAAAATCTTTGGTCCCCTGAAGTTCGTTGTAACGGTGTTCGACTGTACTGATTTTTCTTCTTGGAGATACGCGATATCGGCTACTATAAACTCTATTAGTAACAAGACTTTTCCGGTACTTCCGGTGTGCTAGTTAAAGTAAGAAGTTACCATATCGGTATTTCAAAAGACGACTTTCATTTCCTAATCGCACTTCTCCATCACTCTTTAAAACAAAATAGACATTTTGCCATCAACCGAGGAAGAAAATTTCGGGTTGAACTCCAAGACCATTTGTAGCCAGATTTCACCACTAGCTGAAAATAGTTAAAATTGCTCTCAGGATTTTCATATTTTTGAGTTTTAGCGTTTAAATGGCTAAACTTAAACCCGGAAGAATGTTTTATCCTCATTTGAATACTCAAGTTCCATTTGCGTAACGATGTACCTCTCAACTTACCCCAGAGTTTGTTCATATCAGGTAAAAATCAACTCCCATTACCTTAAAAGGCGTATTTTTTTGTGAAAAATCTTTCATACAGCGATTGTTTAAAAGCAGCAGATTTTGTCCATGCAATAGTATCATTTTCCCCGCCGCGGACCACATACCCGTTAGTGCAGTTTCCACTAAATTACAGGAAGAGAGATCGGCGCGATTAGATTTTACCAAAAAGAGGCAATAGGACAAACGGTGTGCGCGCCACAACAAAACACAGCTATTAAAGCGAGACAAAACTGAACAATCTGTTACTCTTATCGAACACCGCATCTTAATCTGAAGGAAAGAAAAAGGAAAAAAGCACACACAAAAAAGAATCTTCTCCGCCAACTTTAATGACCAATAACCATAGAGGCTCAGAAATAACAACAATGATGGCATAAAAAAAGAGAAACCTTCGCTTGTTAAATCCTGGCCGGTATATAAATGGTCCGGGGGAACGCACCCAGTCCCACTGTTAGGGGGGTGGCGGTGAAGGCTCAAATTATGGCTCATTTGAGAGCCGCGGAAAAGCAAGGACCCTAATGACGGCAACCGAAGAAGTAATTGCTAGAAGGGGTGCCGCGAAATATGTTGTCCTTCTTTAGAGCGAGGTGTGGTCGTGTCAATTAGTCTCTGTTTGTGTTGGATTCGAACTGTCCTTTTGGAGGAAACGTATTTAATGATTGACGATTACCGAAACACAGATGTCCTTTGCAGCAGAGCCAAGCCCTTCCCGCATGCTTACATGCGCAACCCCCCTTCTGACATTCGAAATCCCGGTATGTAATTTCTGCAATTGTTTTTTTATTTCTCTCGCAGTCGGACCTACCCGCGGGTTTAAATCGTGTCACAGCCTATAATCATCCCATATGATATAAGGACCAAGGGGAACGCGTTCTTTGTCACGAGGGGTAATTCGAGATGGTTTTTGACCGATTGATTCTGCTGCTAAGGTTTCATTATGTAAGTAATTTTCGACTCGAAATCCTTCGAAATGCTTTGCATTCTTCCCCTTCTGCAGCTGAATTGCACGGGGCAGCTCGGGAATCATGCGATTTCGGCAAGCAATTTGGCCCATCTCTGGTCCGAACCCATAAACGAAAACGCGTATCCAGGACGGGATAAAAGAATATATTAAATGTGGGTTGGGCAAATATTCGCCCCTGGCTCCGTGTGATACCACCACACTTTCACTCGGGCGAGGGCCTTCCTTATCGGGGCTGTCTCTGATCCCAGACTCAGATATTGCATGCACTAGCTTTCGCTTCATTTGAAAACAGCTGTTTAGGGATGCTAACTGAATTAATTTTCGCTAGCTTCTGCGATATGAACCAGCTTCTGCAAACTGTTCTTCCCAGTTTGCGAGGAATGAAGCAAAAGATTTAAATAACTGCTGGGTAAAGTGAAGTCACGCAAGTTAAAAAAAAAAAAAATCATTGTGGTTACAAGAATTTAAGAGATTTTTATTTACAGAATTTCAGGTTCATTTAGAGGAATTTTAAATGACTCAGACACTTTTTTCAGACTCAGATATTACATTGCACGCTACAGACTAGGTTTCGCTTCATTCGAAAACAGCTGTTTAGGGATGCTAAATAAACTAATTTTCGCTAGCTTCTGCGCGATATGAACCAGCTTCTGCAAACCGTTCTTCCCGGTTTGCAGAAGCTGGTTACGGAAGAAGAGCTTCTGCAACTGGGAGGAATTTAAGAGAATTTTATTTACCGAATTTCAGGTTCATTTAGGTGAATTTTATATGACTCAGACACATTTTTCAGACTCAGATATTACATGCACGCTACACACTAGGTTTCGCTTCATTAGAAAACAGCTGTTTAGGGATGCTAACTAAACTAATTTTCGCTAGCTTCTGCGATATGAACCAGCTTCTGCAAACTGTTCTTCCCAGTTTGCAGAAGCTGGTTACGGAAGAAGAGATTCTGCAAACTGGGAAGAATTTAAGAGAATTTTATTTATCGAATTTCAGGTTCATTTAGGTGAATTTTCAATGACTCAGACAATTTTTTAAGACTCAGATATTACATGTACGCTACACACTAGGTTTCGCTTCATTCGAAAACAGCTGTTTGGGGATGCTAACTGAATTAATTTTCCCTAGCTTCTGCAAAATGAACCAGATTCCGCAAACTGTTCTTCCCAGTTTGCAGAAGCTGGTTACGGAAGAAGAGCTTCTGCAAACTGGGAAGAATTTAAGAGAATTTTATTTACCGAATTTCAGGTTCATTTAGGTGAATTTTATATGACTCAGACACATTTTTCAGACTCAGATATTACATGCACGCTACACACTAGGTTTCGCTTCATTCGAAAACAGCTGTTTAGGGATGCTAGCTGAATTAATTTTCGCTAGCTTCTGCGATATGAACCAGCTTCTGCAAACTGTTCTTCCCAGTTTGCAGAAGCTGGTTACGGAAGAAGAGATTCTACAAACTGGGAAGAATTTAAGAGAATTTTATTTATCGAATTTCAGGTTCATTTAGGTGAATTTTCAATGACTCAGACAATTTTTTAAGACTCAGATATTACATGTACGCTACACACTAGGTTTCGCTTCATTCGAAAACAGCTGTTTGGGGATGCTAACTGAATTAATTTTCCCTAGCTTCTGCAAAATGAACCAGATTCCGCAAACTGTTCTTCCCAGTTTGCAGAAGCTGGTTACGGAAGAAGAGCTTCTGCAAACTGGGAAGAATTTAAGAGAATTTTATTTACCGAATTTCAGGTTCATTTAGGTGAATTTTATATGACTCAGACACATTTTTCAGACTCAGATATTACATGCACGCTACATACTAGGTTTCGCTTCATTCGAAAACAGCTGTTTAGGGATGCTAGCTGAATTAATTTTCGCTAGCTTCTGCGATATGAACCAGCTTCTGCAAACTGTTCTTCCCAGTTTGAGAGAAATGAAACAAAAGATTTAAATAACTCCTGGGTAATGTGAAGTCCCACAAGTTAAAGAAAATATAATCATTGTGGTTACAAGAATTTAAGAGATTTTTATTTACAGAATTTCAGGTTCATTTAGGTGAATTTTAAATGACTCAGATATTACATGCACGCTACACACTAGTCTTCGCTTCATTCGAAAACAGCTGTTTGGGGATGCTAACTGAATTAATTTTCACTAGCTTCTGCAATATGAACCAACTTCCGCAAACTGTTCTTCCCAGTTTACGAGAAATGACACAAAAGATTTAAATAACTGCTGGGTAAAGTGGAGTCACACAAGTTTTAATAAATATAATCATCGATGGTTACAAGAATATAAGAGAGGGTTTTTTTACCGAATTTCAGTTTCATTTATGTGAATATTGTTATGAGGGACGATATCAATAGCACGCCCCCAGAATTTTGACTCGAGGGTGGAGGGGTACACATACAAAAAATGCCAGAAGTAATTAAAAACTATACTCGTGCACACCTCTGTCGCATCCAAAAATAGAATAAAGAAGGAATTGTGTTGTGTAACGACTTTATTATTTTGGATTAATTATTTAATATTAAATCTCATTGTTTGGGTGGCAGACTTGAGCAAGTCAATAGTTTAAACATGCATGGATTTCAATTTTGATTTACTGATTTTTGATTCACCGATAACCGATTTACTTACCTTCATAGCCGGAAAACACTAATAATCCAGAATTGCTCCACTAAAAAACAAATTAAAGGAGTTACGATTTTCTGATCTGCCATAAGAAATATACTGAGAGAAAAATTCCCCGTAGTTTATCTTTGGTATTGAAGATCTGCGATGCCAACTCATGTACCGTCTTAAAGCTGTCGTGTACTAACCCTATTGGATTAGCTCACCGCAGTGTTAACCTATGGAGAAAATGTGTTTACTATTTACAGCTACATAAATGCTGATAATCCAACAAAAATGGCATTTTCAGATAGACCGAACGTTTCTGCACTTTGTAACAGGATTCATTTTAGAAATTTTGTCCACCAAAGGAATTTAGGAGCATTTAAAACACACTATACCCGATCCCCCCGAATAATTTCAATTAAAAAATATTATTTGCATTTTTTATTTAAACGAAAAATGTCCCAAGTTGTAAAATTTCTTCCTCTATTACTAATTACAATTTTTTAATAAAAATCTTTCAATCCAAGTCGGCAATCCTTGAACACATTTTTTCCATAGGTTGACCTTGAGGTGAGCGAATCCAATAGGGTTAGTACACACCAGCCTTAAACGACGTGCTTGCACAAAACCCGGAAAACACTAATAATCCTGAACTGGACCTGTAAAGCATAAAACAGAAATTATACAGAGGTTCTAATTGATCAGCATATCATGATTTAAATAGGGTTTAATATAAATAACAAAACCTACATTCACATGTTCATTTTTTTTAAGTCGATAATTTTTCCTTGTTTACGACCCATGTTAATTTCGGACAATTTATAGTTTAGTCCAAACTTTTGAGCTGATAATCCGTTGTCTTGAAAACGGGAGTTTGGTGTATTAATTTTAAAGTTAAACCATAGAAAATAATAAGAGGGTTACGCTGTCCATCATTGTAAAAAGAAAATGGTTTATACAAGTTTTCCCATCTTATACTCCAAAAATAAAGAATCATTTTAGATTTTAAACAGTATATTTGAATTAAAACTGTAGGTGTCGGATATCAATTGAACAAAAATTTATTTTTAAGCACAATTTGCGTGCAGAACTTACAGTAAATTACATATCTAAATGTTAGAGGTACTACAAGCAATTTATTATTTTTAAAAATTAATTTCTCTAAATGGAAGCGCCCTCTCTAGGTAAAACGCTGCATTATGACCATAACTTATTTCCTCTGATGAAAACGTAATCCTAGAAAAGCAGTAGCTACAGACACACAAACGATTAGAAACCGAGCGTTTCCTGTATTCTTTTGAATTCAGGTGTCGCTATTTTAAAAAGCTTACTTTTATGAAAATGGTAATCTCAGATACATGCTAGAGTTCTGAGAAAAAACCAAGGCCAAAATTTATATTTTAAAAGCTACAAAAACTTTTAAAAGTAAAAATGATAAATTCACGGTTTGTTTTTAAACCTGTCTACTCGTATTAACTCAACTATAGCGAGAAAACTCCTTTAATCTGACTAGATAGGAGATTTAGAGGTTAAAATTAATGCATGCTAAAATTTCTAAAGATTCTTTAAAAGTTACAAAGTTTAGAATTACCTATTCTAAGTAAAAAAAATATCTCGTTAAAGTTTTTAGATGCTAAACATGTTAAAGAAGAGTAGGGTAGCAATAAAAAACACGCTTTATGCCTCTAAAAGACTCTTTTAATCTGACTAGCTAAGAGATTTAGGGGTTGAAATTAATGCATGCTAAAATTTCTAATGATTCTTTAAAAGTTACAAAGTTTAGAATTACCTATTCTAAGTAAAAAATTGTCTTGTTAAAGTTTTTAGAAGCTAAACATGCTAAAGAAGAGTAGGGTCGCAATAAAAAAGACGCTTTATGCCTCTGAAAGACTCTTTTAATCTGGATAGATAGGAGATTTAAAGGTTAAAATTAATGCATGTTAAAATTTCTAATGATTCTTTAAAAGTTACAAAGTTTAGAATTACCTATTATAAGTAAAAAATTGCCTCGTTAAAGTTTTTAGAAGCTAAACATGTTAAAGAAGAGTAGGGTGGAAATAAAAAACGCGCTTTATGCCTCTAAAAGACTCTTTTAATCTGACTAGCTAAGAGATTTAGGGGTTGAAATTAATGCATGCTAAAATTTCTAATGATTCTTTAAAAGTTACAAAGTTTAGAATTACCTATTCTAAGTAAAAAATTGTCTTGTTAAAGTTTTTAGAAGCTAAACATGTTAAAGAAGAGTAGGGTGGAAATAAAAAACACGCTTTATGCCTCTAAAAGACTCTTTTAATCTGACTAGCTAAGAGATTTAGGGGTTGAAATTAATGCATGCTAAAATTTCTAATGATTCTTTAAAAGTTACAAAGTTTAGAATTACCTATTCTAAGTAAAAAATTGTCTTGTTAAAGTTTTTAGAAGCTAAACATGTTAAAGAAGAGTAGGGTGGAAATAAAAAACACGCTTTATGCCTCTAAAAGACTCTTTTAATCTGACTAGCTAAGAGATTTAGGGGTTGAAATTAATGCATGCTAAAATTTCTAATGATTCTTTAAAAGTTACAAAGTTTAGAATTACCTATTCTAAGTAAAAAATTGTCTTGTTAAAGTTTTTAGAAGCTAAACATGTTAAAGAAGAGTAGGGTGGAAATAAAAAACACGCTTTATGCCTCTAAAAGACTCTTTTAATCTGACTAGCTAAGAGATTTAGGGGTTGAAATTAATGCATGCTAAAATTTCTAATGATTCTTTAAAAGTTACAAAGTTTAGAATTACCTATTCTAAGTAAAAAATTGTCTTGTTAAAGTTTTTAGAAGCTAAACATGTTAAAGAAGAGTAGGGTCGCAATAAAAAAGAAGCTTTATGCCTCTGAAAGACTCTTTTAATCTGGTTAGATAGGAGATTTAAAGGTTAAAATTAATGCATGCTAAAATTTCTAATGATTCTTTAAAAGTTACAAAGTTTAGAATTACCTGTTCTAAGTAAAAAATTGTCACGTTAAAGTTTTTAGAAGCTAAACATGTTAAAGAACGAGTAGGGTCGCAATAAAAAAGAAGCTTTATGCCTCTGAAAGATTCCTTTAATCTGACTAGATAGGAGAATTAGAGGTTAAAATTAATGACGGCTAAAATTTCTAAAGATTCTTTAACTTTAACGTACACTATAAATTGTTGGTACCAAAGCAAGAATTTTCTCGAATTCGAAATTTCTTTAACATTAATTTTAAAGTTCGACGTAGCGATCATCTTTCTATACTATTTTACGACCTACTGTATAAGGTTTGGTGGGAAATCCGCTGTTTCGCAAGAAATACTGTTTGAAAATATGCAGGTGGCGAACTAGCGTGAACGCCAGGACGTGAAATAAAACGATGACTATTTAAATAAATGCAGGAAATACTTAGAAATTCTTTTTCTTGCCCTAAAAATAGAAACATTCGAAGAAACTCAGGTTCGTTAAACGTATCGCTCAGAACGAGGCACATTGTTTGCGTAGGTTTGATTTAGTTTAGTTTAGAGCGCTACGGTCGATTTTTGCTACACGAGGGCTGATTCGACCGGGACCTATTGCTTAAGGCTGCTGTGTACTAACCCTATTAGAGTAGCTCACCTCAATGTTAACCTATGGAGAAAATTTGTCCAAGGAATGCCGACATGGATTTAAAGATTTTTTGCTTTGAATTATACTACGTAATAGAGAAAGTTTTCGTTGTAAAAAAATGCAAATATTATTACCATGTTTTTATTAACTTGCTTTCTTGTTTGTTTGTGTATTTGTCCCTTACAAATCTTGCAATCGATTTTTAACTGACTTCCTGACTAGCTAGACATTTGAAACTTTTAGAATAGCTCAGAACACGATGACAATGCATTTTTTAATACTTTTAGCCATCTTTAAGCAGAATTAAATTTATTTTCAGTTATTTTCAGTTAATTTTGTTTTATAGACTGGTGCAGCCATCTATCGGCTGGGACGGGAACGAAAAGTTAAACGCAAGTTAACTTCCAATTAACTTCATTTTCTTTCAAGTTGATGGGATAATTCATCAAAAAAATTTAAAAAAAGTATTTATTAATACATTGAATTGTCAAATTTATTTGATTCAACAGAAAATTTAAAATCATGCTATATAAAAAGTTCTTTTTATCTTGTAATTATTTAAAAATTTAAATTAATCGGGGAAAAAAATCTGGTATAGAGTGTTTTAAACGCTCCTAAATTCCTTTGGTGGATGAAATTTATAAAATGAATCCTGTTGCAAGGTGCAGAAAAGTTCAGGCTATCTGAAAATACCATTTTTATCGGATTATCAGCATTTATGTAGCTGTAAATAGTAGAAAAATTTTCTCCATAGGTTAACACTGAGGTGAGCGAATCCACATAGACTCTAGTACTGAATACCAGCACCCTAGCCAATCCGCCATCGTCCGGCGTTGATAGTTTAGGAGACATTTTCGATACCGATGAAATATAGTATTGAGCCTGGCCCGACACCTAACTGGGGGGCCCGACACCTAACTGCAGATCCTCCCTAGGTGCAAGTTCTGGAAGGTTGGTATCAACGTTAACCGTGCGTAGAAGGCTTCACAAAGATGGTCTTTTAGCGAGGTGACCAGCCATTGCAGTGGGCACGTCAACATGTCAACTGGACGTGTGATCAATGGAGGGCAGTTCTCTTTACGGTTTCTTCCAGGTTTAGCCTCCAAAGCGATAGTAGGCGTATTTTGATTTGGAGAGAACCTGGAACTCGTTTTCATCCATCACACATCCGTGAAAGAGATGCATACGGATCAGGCAGTGTCTGTCTTTGGGGGGTATCTCTTTGGGTGGACACACAAACCTCCATGTCTTTCCCCTTGGAAATATGAATGCTCATACCTATAGAGATGACATCCTTGATGCTTATGTACGCTCTTATGCCGCGGCAATAGGTGATGCTTTCGTGCTACAGGACGATAACGCGAGACCGCACAGGGCTCACATCGTGGATGCTTATCTTGAGCAGGAAACAATTCAGCGCATGGAGTGGCCAGCTCGATCACCGGACCTGAATCCTATCGAGCATGTTTGGGACGCTTTAGGACGATGTATAGCTGCTCTCAATCCTCCTCCTAGGACCCTAGCCACGCTTTCAACTGCTTTGCAAGAGCAATGGCTCTCACTTCCTACCAAACTCCTAGACCGCATAATTGACAGCACCACACATCGCTGTATGTGCTGTATTGCTTCTCGGGGGGATCATACGCCATATTAAAGGTACTTTTCCTATACCAAACTGACACATCTGATTTGTTCATTGCATACATATGCTAGTTTCTATAACACCATAATTGTCTGGCGATTTCTTTTTATGCTATTTTATACCTATCTATGTGTTGTATAATGTGTATAAGTTTCACTAAATTCTACGCGTAACTTTTTGAGTAATCGCTATTTTTGTGACTTTTCCTTGATTTTTGATAACCAGTGTATATAGGAGTAACGCTGACGCTGACAATTCTATGTGAACAGGCCCTTAGTCCATCATCAAAACTTAAATTGAGTTCCGTCATAACAATAACGTTAACGCCCCCATTCAAGGCCAATAATGACAAATTACGAGCATAAAATGCACGATTTAGAAGCTTAAGAGATGTCCCTTTCTCTTCTTTTAACAGACGCTTTACCTTGTTTCGCATATCTTGATTGTGATACGTTTTACGATGACAGACGAGATAACGAAAAAAAACAATCTAATTTGTTTCAATCGTCCGGATGTTTCCGTCATTAAAAATCTTTCAATTTTCGTAACTACAAACTGCAATCGTAATCCCCGGGTTATCATCACACCTCTCCGTTTCAAATAATGTTTAACACATGAGACACCTATCACATTCTATTTGCTTAAAACCTTTGCGCTTGTATTACAACTGTATCAAGCTACATAATTTGAAATTTAAATGTTATCTGAGTTTTATTCATCTCCCTTTTACCCCCCGCCTCCAATTTATTTGTATTCAGCGCAGAATCGCATAACAATCCTGTTTTATTTACAAAGGCGCGATCGTAAGCTGGGGGAAAAGTCCAGTTCGTCTACCTCACAATAGATGGCGCTGCATGTTGATTTTTTTCATCTTTGCAAGAATTTATCGTCTCTACTTTTCTTTTCTCGAGGAGATGAAAGATAATTATCTCTAATTAATTACGGTTAAAACGTATGCGAGATTTTCGTGACTACGAGTTAAATTTAATTTTTGTCATGAAATAATGATCAATATAGCTATAATTATAGCAATTACTATATTATAAGCATTAAGAAAAGCTCTCTGAGTTTTTGTATGAGAAATGCTTTCCTCGTAATTTTACACTAACCAAAATTCCAGGCTTTAATTGGACTCTCTTAGTTTCTGCCTAGCTAATTATTCCCATTTTGATTGGTTGATTGTTTGAGAGTGCTAGGGTCATTTTTTGTTACACGATGGCTATTTAGACCTGGACCTACTGCATAAAGCCGATTCCGAACGGCTTTAAACATCCAAACCAATCGTGAGACTCGAATCCATAGACTCATGCCAGGGAAATAAATATTAGAATAGTTAAAAATTTCGTTCTCTTTCTAAATAAAAATAACAGACATTTTTGAATTCCAACAATATCTGTATTGAACATGTTCACCGTTTTGTTCCACTACCTTCTGCCATCTTTCAGGCAACGTTATGATTCCATCTTCCCAAAACTTACCCTGCCCAAATCTTTTTTTACATTTTTACCATTCTTGAAGCAATAAAGCGTAATATGCCCAAAATGTTGCTAATTTTCTTCCATCTTCAATATTAAAATGGCTACATAAAAAAAATCCCCAATTTTGATGAGTTTTTATTTTAAAAGCACGCTGATAATGACTGCTGTCACAACACAAACTAACAAAATTGTTTCTAATTACTTTAAGGCTGTTGTGTACTAACCCTATTGGATTCGCTCAGCTCGATGTTTACTTATGGAGAAAATGTGCCCAAGGACTTGGATTTAAAGATTTTTTTAGTACAATTATACTCCGCAACAGAGAAAGAAATTTTACACTTTGAGGCACTTTCCTTTTTCTAAAATGCAAATAATATTTTAAATTTTAAATTATTCGGGGAAAATATCTGACATAATGTGTTTTAAACGCTCATCAATTCCTTTGGTGGACGGAATTCATAAAATGAATCCTCTTGGAAGGTGCAGAAAAGTTCAGGCTATCCGAAAATAACATTTTTTTTGGTTATCAGCATTTATGTAGCTGTAAATAATCCCTAGGTTAACACTGAGGTGAGCGAATGCAATAGGGTTGTTACACAGTAGCCTAAAGACATCTAAGCGCTACTATAGACATCTAACATAAAACGGAACGAACTTTTAGGCCAACCCAGTACTATTTTTCCCCCTAAATAAATACTATTTAACTCACATTCCTTAAGAGGCCATTGCAAAACAACCCAAAAAATAAATCGGAAAACATGACCTGCAATACCAAACGAAATAAATATCTCTTTACTTAGTTTTTTAATAGGCCACTATTGTACAACAAACAAATAAATCGGAAAACGCCATGATAAATAGTTGTTTGAAATTTGTATATTTATGTTTCAAACTGGTTAGCTAGCAGCATTCTAGCGTACATTTTTTATTTTTTGTTTCTTTTTATCTAATAAATCAGAGCTTAATCTTTGGTGAGTGTATTACTATTGATTTTTATTTTATTTTAAAATTATTAATCATATGGTTATATGGTTATTAACCGTGGTCACACTTCTTTTGACGTTCCGTATTTCACATGAATTATTTACGATTTCGTTATTCGACTTCGAGTTGAGGTCGTTTCATTTGCAATTTTGTGTTGGCACTGAAAAACGTTATATTCATAAGGTCTACTTTAGCGTAACTGTCTCGTGAAAAGAAAACTTAAGAATATATATATTTTTTTACGGGAAAAATTGGAAACACCACATTAAGCTTCTGCAAATCTTCACTAAATATGAAGACTGCATGCCGAATTTCAGTTTCTAATTCAGCCATATTCCACCTTTTTTTCTCTCAAGCCACATGCCTATATGTGCTACATTTCGCGGGTCGCAAAATAGTACACTATACATCATAATACAGGGTGTACGGGCTAAAGGTATTCAAAAGTCATGACTTATTTTTACGGAACTGCCCATTAGAATTTTAAAAGAATTATTTAAATAGAAAGAAAATCTCACCAAGTTTTAATATCAATCATAGACTTCGATCATAGTATCATAGATTTCGATGAGTGCCCCTTTTGTAGCACGACAAACGTTTCGTAGCATATCAGGAGTTATTACACGAATTGCTTGAATGATACGCTTCTTCAACTCATCATAGATTTCGATGTGTGCCCCTTTTGTAGCCCGACAAACGTCTAAATGGTAATCCAGCTCTCTCCAAGTGTTTCGTAGCATATCAGGAGTTATTACACGAATTGCTTGAATGATACGCTTCTTCAACTCATCATAGATTTCGATGTGTGCCCCTTTTGTAGCCCGACAAACGTCTAAATGGTAATCCAGTTCTCTCCAAGTGTTTCGTAGCATATCAGGAGTTATTACACGAATTGCTTGAGTGATACGCTTCTTCAACTCATCATAGATTTCGATGTGTGCCCCTTTTGTAACCCGACAAACGTCTAAATGGTAATCCAGTTCTCTACAAGTATTTCGTAGCATATGAAGAGTTATTACACAAATTGCTTGAAGGATACGCTTCTTCAACTCATCCATAGTTTCAATTTTTTGTTTATACACAACGGATTTAATGAATCCCCCAGCAAAAAAGTCTAATAATGCCTGATATTCTACGAAACACTTGGAGAGAACTGGATTGCCATTTAGACGTTAGCTGTGCTGCAAAAGGTGCATACATCGAAATCTATGATACTATGACATAAATACATGATTGGCATTAAAACTTGGCGAGATGGTCTTTCTATTTAAATGATTTCTTTAAAATTCTAATGGGTAGTTCTGTGAAAATAAGTCATGACTTTTGGATACCTTTAGCCCGGACATTAGTATAATAATGTAAATAATAAAACTCAAAACCTAATTGTATTCAAAAGCTTATTCAAAATTGAGTGGGATTTTTGATGTTGAGGCAAACTTTTGACTATTTTAGACACATCAGGTTTTTACTTGCTACATGCTACTCTCAATACGTCATCAAGGTAACAATCAGTAAATTGATTTTTATATACTGTCTTCGCTTATTTCACTTTGGAATTTGATGATTGAAAGATACGTTGATGCGAACAACGTGAGAAGCAGAGAGCACATTTTTGTACAGTTTTGGATTTTTCAGGCACTCATTTCCAAAATTATGTATACAAACGCACTTGCCCGATAATGAGTGTGAGTGTCTCAGGCCGCACATAAAAGTTTGGTGGGTCGCAGTTTGGGTATCCCTGTTCTAATTCGTTGTAGTTTTCGAGAAAATCAATCCATAAAATGTAGGTCGTTGGGCATTAGAAGGGACTCGCTACACTCTTTTAATTAAGTCTCATAAGGACAATTTAACTTGGGAAAATTTTTATAATTATATTAAAAGCTTTATCTATATATATAAAACAGTTCCCTGACTGACATATAACGCACATACCAAACCGCTGGACCTTAAAGGCTGAAATTTTGCAGGGCGATTCTTCTTATCGTGTAGGGGTGCATTAAGAAAGATTTTTGAAAAATTCTTCTTAGATTTTTTTAAATTAAATTTTTAAGTTGTTTTAGTAATTTTTTTAAAGGTTGCATTTATAATTATAATCTGAGGGATATAAAATTTATATCACAAAAAATAAAATAAAAATTCCTTTAAAATGAAATCTTTTTCGAATTCTTACCTCCATTTTCTGATTATTGGTGAATTTTTAAAGATTAATTTTTAGAATTTAGTTGATTAAATGCTGATCACGTGGTTTCTTTTCTTTTTGTGATACTTAAAATAATTTTGCGCCACGTGAATAACAACAAAATAAATTGACCAAAAAATATTAAAATAAGGTAAAAGATAAAACTTAACTACTATACTAATTGAGATGAAAATTTTTAAAGAATTTAATTCAAATTAGTATGTTTTATGGATATGAAACATAAAAATGAATTGCCTAAATTTACCTTTGTATTTAATTTGAATATTTTCTTCTACATTATTTTGTCTATAAAAATATCCATTACGATTTTTTTATAAATATATTTTTTGTTTTTTTGGCATTAATTGCATACATTGACCATTGTATTTATTATAATTTTTTTTGCATTAATTGCATACATTGACCGTTGTATTTTATTTGAATGAACTCCGTAGCGAAGCACGGGTATTCAGTTAGTTTATAGATATATATCCATTACAGGACTAATTACATAATAGTTTTCTTTTGAGATGCAATCTACACTGCTGGCCACTGTAAATGCAACACCCTGAAGGAAACATGCAAATAACATGAAATTTACAACATGCATTAGCGGAGGTGAGATATGCAAATGATTAGAATTTCAGCGCAGACGCACATCACGCGCGCCTGTGGCGCCACTTCAAAGCGCTATTTAAGACTTGAAGATTTCGACGATTTCAAGTTCTGCAATTGTGTTTTTCTTGTGTTTTTTTCAAAAAAAAAAACGATCAATTATGCCTTGTCGAAAACAGCGATCATCTTTTGATCAAGTATCCGAGTTCGACAGAGGAAGGATAGTGGCCTACCGAGATTGTGGATTATCTTTCAGGGAAATCGGTAGTCGTGTTGGACGAAACCAAACAACTGTAATGCGGATATGTGATCGTTGGATGCAGGAGGGTACGACGGACCGGCGTGTTTGATCGCATCCACCTCAGCGCACCACTTCACGTGATGACAGGCAAATTGTGCGTATGGCAGTGACGGATCGCTCAGTCACATCACGAACCATAGCACAGCACATGCAGTCTGTAACGCATCATCCAGTGTCTGCGCGTACCATTCGACGCCGTTTACAGCAGAGTGGTCTGTCCGCAAGACGTCCATTGCTTTGTCTACCCTTGACGCAGAACCACAGACGTCTCCGCCGCCAATGGTGCGATGACAGAAGGATGTGGAATGCAGAATGGAATGAAATTGTCTTTACTGACGAGTCATGCTTCTGACTGCAACACCACGATGGTCGCATTCGAGTATGGAGACACCGTGAAGAGAGGATGCTGAACAGCTGCGTTATGCACCGCCACACTGGTCCTGCACCGGGTATTATGGTATGGGGCGGTATTGGATATCACTCTCGCACACCTCTAGTACGCATTGCCGGTACTTTAAACAGCCAGCGCTACATCTCCAAGGTGTTGGAGCCAGTTGTCCTTCCTTACCTTCAGGGCTTGCCCACAGCCATATTTCAACAGGATAATGCGCGACCACACGTGGCACGCATTGTCCAACGGTTCTTCGTCAGTCGCCAGATTGAATTGCTTCCCTGGCCGCCTCGCTCTCCGGATCTTTCGCCGATAGAAAACATGTGGTCCATGGTTGCTCTACGATTGACCCAGATTCCATCCCCAGCTGCCACAGCAGATCAACTTTGGCAACGTGTGGAAGCTGCTTGGTCTGCTGTACCCCAAGAACTCATCCAAAGTCTCTTTGAATCAATGCCGAGGCGTGTGGCAGCGGTGATCTCCAACAATGACGGCTACTCTGGCTACTGATTTTGGCAGGAACCACACTTCACAGAAGTCTATAAATTTAATCATTTGATACTTGGTCAACATGTTATCTACAAAATAAATTTTGTTGTGATATCTCTTGTCTTTCTTGGTGTTGCAATTTGGATGGCCAGAAGTGTAATTCTGACATATTTACTTTGAATATGTGTATCGTTTAGCTACTTTTAATGGATGTTTCTTATCAAAATCGTATTGTTTTTCTCATTGTTATCAATGTAACGTATTTAAGTACTCATTTCCCCTCGTTTTGTTATTTCTTCTTAAGTTTACTGTATATAATATTTAACCTTTTAGATTTAACGCGTTTGTGCGCACTATGCTTACTTTCTGTTTTAACTTCGCTTTTGAGGAGCGAATTTTTGAAAGCTTCGGTTGGGTTTACTTGCCACGCATAATTTTGAAAAACTTTGAATCATACGCGAACGACTCAGTATTCGCAGCAAGAGTCATTCGCGTACACTTCAAAGTTCATAATAATTAACGTTAAAGTTAATAGCAATTTAGACCTTTTTTTTTAAAAACTTTTTTTGGTTGTGTTTATTTTCATAGTTCCGTTTTTAAACCATTGGAGATCAAATCATTTAGAAAGATATCTTTTGCATAACGACATTGATGGCTATGCCAGAGAAGAAACGATGTAAGACTTATAATACAGCATCAAATTCAGTGAATATTTATTGTATTTCTTCCATAATATTAAAAAAATTCTTCCTTAATATTTTATAATTTTTGTTCCTAAAATATTTTAAAAGTTTATTTTTTTAAATCCTTAAATATTTTCTTTTACGCAAGTATTTTCTATTGTTAACTGACTTATTTGGATTTACAAATGTTTAATATAATCAGGGCTTAGGACATTTCATTGATGGTTAGACAGCCCTTTAACATAGGTTGAATTGTATCATGCTAATAAAAATGTGTGTGTATACGTGTTAAGTTTCATAATGATAATTCAAACGTAAGTACTTTAAAATTTCACCGAACTTCAAAACGGAAGATGTTATGTAGACAAAAAATAACTTATTTTCTAAGTTTTGCATATTCAGTTTTTTTTGCAGATGAAGATGTTTTAATAAAAAACCCGTAGTTTTTAAATCCAAAATTTTGCAGTGGTCAATTTTGTTGGGCTCTAAATTACTAATGTCTGTTGGTAAAAAAACTATGGAAATAAACACAACCAAAAATAATTTTTTTCAAAAAAATGCTCTAAATTGCTATTAACTTTGCCGTAAATTATAATGAACTTTGAAGTGTACGGGAATGACTCTCGCTGCGAATACTGAGTCATTCGCATATGATTCAAAGTTTTTCAAAATTTTCTTATTATATTTTTGGGAAAATATGACATTAAAATAAAAAGATGTTTGAAAAACATGTTGATTGGATTGAACGATCTATTTTGAATAACAGAAAACGAAATTGGAAATAAAGCAATACGTTGATTAAAAGGATAGAAAAGAAAATTCTTAAAAAAATATGTTGATATTTAAAAAAAAACTTTACGAGCTTCTCTTTTTTTGAAATCTTATAGTTCTTGCGAAATTAAATTTCCATACCACATCGAAATTCACGTTCAGCTGTGGCAAAACATTCAATCTTTCCTACTACAGTTGAAGTTTTTGATTTCGAAGCACTAAAATCTTTGCTAACATAACGGATGTAGGTAAACTTAAAAATATAACGAAGAGTTTAATTATATGCAGTATAAATTAAGTTTGATTCTCGAATATACTAATGGAATTTGAATTGGTTTTATATTAAAATTTCTCCACCAAGTTGTATTTCCGGGAAAAATTACTTCATTCTAAATTTTGAGGAAAAATTCATTATTCTACATTCACTGTGGCAAGTGTCTGAAGATAATTTAAAATAATTCATATATTTCACGTAATAATTAAAAATGTGACTCAAATGATTCAAGCTGATTTTTTTTTCGTAAATACTCCCCAACGACGTTTTGAATTGTTATGATGAAGTTTCATTTTATGGACATCTCGAGATGTTTTCATATTTAAAGTTTTTTAAAACTAGAAAAACGAGAATTTTTTCTTACTAAAAAGTCTGAGCTCCGTCATTTTGACGGTTGGAAATGAAATCAAGGATATAAAATATTTTTTTTAAAAAATGGTTAAATCTATACTTATATATAAAGAGAGAGCGATTTTGTATGTGGAGGGTAATCTCCAGAACCACTGCACCTATTTGAAAAATTCTTTCACTGTTTGAAAGGTACATTATTCCAGATGGACATAGGCTATATATTATGTATATCTGATCAGTAGAAATAAAGTTAGAGGCTTAATCCTAACAATCTCCATTGTTACCGCTACTGCCCTCTACCGCTTTTTGTGTCGAAGACTCCAACGATCCTTAGCGTGGTGCTATCGCGGTGGGCGCTCTGTTCTAACGTTAGCGGTTCGAAACTAGCCGTTCTCCGGCTTCCTTTTTTCTTTTAACTTTAATTATTAACTAACGTAATATTAATTTAAGGTATTATTAAGGTTATTTTTAAGGTAAAAAAAGATTTGCAATTTATTGGCTATCAACTGGAAATTTATTGGTATAATATTTTGTTCAACCAGGACAAAGTCGGGACGGGCCGCTAGTACTTTATATTTTGATCTATTTCATACCAATATATAATAAATTAGTATATATTTAGATATATTTTTATGCAGGTATGCCGAGCTGACAACCTGGTATGGTTTATCAATAAAAATATATGCATGGTTTGTGCTGTCCTTATTTTTCAACTCCAATATTTCCGAAGAAAAATCTTCGGAAGTTATTTGCAAAAGAAGGAAGAGACGAAAAGTAACTAACATTTTTTCCGGTATGATTTTAATGATTTCTGCCTGTTTTCTATATTGCCGTAAAATCGACGGCTTTCAGTCTAAGTAGGTATACAACACGTTTCCCCCTCTTTACTATCGAAAATAATTTTGAAAATGTGGGTGCATATTTCGCGTAAAATTAGAAAAAAGTCATAAAATTTCAGAAGCCTGAGGACATAAATACAGACATAGCACTCAACAGTATATCCGGAACCATCAAAATGACGGCAGCCGTCTTTCTAGTGTTAAAACAGAGAAGTACTATGTTCCCGTAAATGAGTAATATTAATATTGCATGCTAACCCTTTTGTCAACTCTGCAATACGAATTCAATTATGGATCACCTACTAACACGTGTTGCTTTGCGTCAGTCGTCAATTCGGGACCGATACTGCAAGATTCCTTATGTCGCGCGTTCAATGATTTCTGTGTTTGTGCGCCACTGTTCTGTGCAGTTTGTTGCAAAAGAATAACCACTTATGTGGTTATGTATCTCCTGTGTTAAAAATAAAAGTTTTACATGCTACGTCATGCTGAAACACAATTCATTATTTACCTCTGACGGGGGACTTGTCAACGCACTTTCACTTGCTGAGGACAGTCAGGTCCTAACCCAAGCGAGGTCATGCTTCCTCAAATTTCTTTAAAACCCTCTGAAAGCAGTGCTATATACAGTCGAACCCCGTTATAGGGAACCCGGTTTATAATGAACTCATGGATATAACGAACGAAAATTTTGGTCCCGCCGTTTTCCTGTTGTACGTAGTTTAATTAGTATTGTGTCAGTTTAATGTAATCGATTTTAGTCGATTTAATTCATTAATGATAATTTTTAATCGATTTTATCATTTTTCCCCTACATCGTTATTGAATACACATTGCAACTAATGAATTATAAATTTCGTGAACTCTAGTATTTTTCTCAACGGTTCGGATATAGAGAACCACCGGATAAAGTGAATAAAACCTCTGGTCCCTTGAAGTTCTTTATAATGAGGTTCGACTGTACTATCGGGTTATCCTTGGTGTAACATATCTCTGGCATTATGGCAGAAGTTGATATGTCATTTTTTTCATGTTTTCGGCAAATTAAAAAAGTAACTTTTGTTGTGAAATGAAAAATCGATCAATTGAGTTTTTCAATCCAAATATTCTTTAGTTAATACTCATATTCAGTCTCAGGCATATAGCTGGTCTTCGATGAAAATTTTCATTTAGCGATTAAAATATTCAACTAGGAACCAAGTATTACCTCTTTTATACATAACAGCATTTGCCAATACGAATAACATAATATTACATCTATACCTCGCTATACAGCCGCTCTTTATACGGAATTTCGCTGTAACGGCCTTTTTAAATTATGGCACTTATTCGATTTACGGCCCACAATGTTTCGTTATACGGTCACAACAGCGGAAAGTGATGATGGCAGCATATTATAGGTTAGTGATTCTTCATGTTAATATTCGTCATCACATTAAAACTGTTTTTAAACTTTTTTTTATTATATGTGTACATATGTGCATATGATTACTTTCGTTTTTTGTTTATATGTTTATTTTTTTTTAATTTCTGTTTATTATTACATTGTTTTGTACTTTTATCTTTATGTAAGCATTTCTATAGGAAATAAAAAGAATAAAATGCTTTATAAACTAAAAACTATATTATTTATAAAAAATTGGAACAGATCCAATTAAATTTGTATGGGTTTGTATCAAAATAATTGATTCGTTATACGGCTTTTCGCTTTACGGCCAACTTTTCCGGAACGTATCTAGGCCGTAAAGCGAGGCAGGGGTGTATTTCATAATTCCACTATCAGCTTTTGCCCATTTAAGAACGAATTTGAAGTGTGACATGTCAACTTAAAACATAAAATTGAATTTTAAAAGTGTACTGCCCCCTTAAAGGGGGCGTCCATTAATTACGTGAGGCTTTTAGGGGGGGGGGGAGTCGAGCCGAATCTCACCCAGTCTCACGTGGGGGAGAGGGGGGTCTCGGCAAATATTACGTAATTTTTTTCCGCAAGAAACAGTGTAAAATTGCGAGAAAACTGGGTTATATTAAGTAAAACATGTTTCTACACTAAACAATGGCTAAATCCTACACAATAGTTCCAGTAGTCACTCTTGAGACCACACATGAGTCCCCGTGGACTGAATTAGAATGAATATTCTTTTGCGAATTTTAGTAGTTCCTATTTAAGTATTTTATTGCTCGATTTTCTCACTGTGATTCTAAACTACGTTCTTAGTAGTCTTAATTACTAGTCTTATCTAGTCTTAAATAAAAATAATTAAGCAAATTATGTTTTTTTAAAAATAAATCCAATGCAATCAAGCACAGATTAACGTATTTACACTAAAAATATGCATTTTGTCACATGAGATTAGTGGGGGGAGGGGGGCCGAGCCAAATCTCACGATATCTTACCAGGGGAGGAGGGGGTCGAAAAATCGCCAAAATCACCTCGCGTAATTAATGGACGCCCCCAAAGTATCAACAATAAGGGCCTGTTCACATAGAAGTCCGTTGCGTTGCGTTGCGTTAAGGAAAAGATGACGTTGAGACGAAAATAAACCAATCATATGCCTCCAAACGATTAGCAATGAAATTTTTAACGCCTATGATTGGTTTATTTTCGTCTCAACGTCATCTTTTCCTTAACGCAACGCAACGCAACGGACTTCTATGTGAACAGGCCCTAAGTCTCCATTTTGGTGCAATAAACAAATTAGTTTGAATTCTTAATTTTTACCAGTGGGTGATCCAGGGGGTTACGAGTAGTCTAGCATTAAGGACAATTTTTACTGCGCAGTTTTTATCCATGCTGCAGCAAATTTATACCGATCGTAACTCAAGCAGATATATTTTATTACGGCAAGGTGCATCTGTGAATGTACGTTTTATTTTGAACCGTAGCCCTACTCCGAGTTCTTTGCTCAAAGTCTTAGCTCCATTATAAGTTCTGTGGCACACCTTGAATTAATGATTCGTCCGAGAAATAAATGTCTCTCGCGGTTACAACGACCGCTCAGAAGTTCTTTGTACAAAGACAGGTGTCCATCCATCAAATTGCCTTCGAATCAAAAGGCCGGATTCAGTTGCTTCAGCTGCATCGTAGTGTCAATGCCTCGCCCCCGCCACCGACCAATTAGCGGACTAGGAATGCCCTCCTTGTTTGGACAGACAAAGGGAGCTAATTAATTGAGACTTCGGAGGTGAGTTAACAAACGATGGCTTCGTATTCTCGCTCACCAATCAGCTACTGGTTGGTACATGAGAAAAAAAAAAGCATGGTATGGCGGTGATAGTAGAAGAGGGTTTTCTTTTTCATGCGACAGATATCTAAAGATGGATATCCGATAGTGAAATGTGTATTAGTAGATATACCCGCATTCCTGGCATGGTGTATGAATACACAAAAGCTGTAAATCATTAATTGAGATGACACATTGTAGCTTTAGAAGAAAGCGCGTTGCGCCATGAATAATTAATTTCAATTAACAACGTTGTAACTTTGTTACCATGTAGAGAGTTAGAATAGCCTTTTGTGGACAGTAGAGGGTGTTGATTAAAATCTCTAGCTTCTGTGCAATTCTGTTGTCAGAACAGTATGAATGCGATCGAAGACTGATAAAAATTTTTAGACCAAACTTGTCTCGAAAAATAGACACATATGTTTCGGATAATGCGAATAATTTATTGAGTCGTTAAGGCTGCTGTGTACTAACCCTATTGGATTCGCTTACCGCAATGTTAACCTATGGAGAACTATTTACAGCTGCATAAATGTTGATAATGCAATAAAAATGGTATTTTCAGATAGCCTGAACTTTTCTGCACCTTGCAACAGGGTTCGTTATATAAATTTCGTTCACCAAAGGAATTTATGAGCGCTTGAAATACACTATACCAGATTTTTTCCTCCGAATAATTTAAATTTTAAAAGATTATTTTTATTTTTTAAAATGAAAAATGCCCCAAGGTGTAACATTTCTTTCTGTATTACTGAGTACAATTTTAAAAAATCTTTCAATCCAAGTCGCAATCCTTGAACAAATTTTCTCCATAGGTTAACACTGAGGTGAGCTAATCCAATAGGGTTAGTACACAGCAGTCTTAATCTTTTGTATTTAAGCATTATGGTAAAACAAATAAAACTGTTGATCTGACTGAAATTAGATTTAGTAACTAATATCATTTACTGCTGTTTTACAATACCAACACTAATTGACTCAATCCAAATACTTTAATGCAGCTTTTCGAGATTTTTATAACGGTGGATATGATGAGATTTTGGTGAACAACTTAGGATTGTTCTCCTATCAAATAATACAAACATATGTTTAGATAATACAAATTAATTCCAAATTCGTTGAATTTTTTGGACGTAAACCTAATGTTAAAACAAAAACACTTTATCAATCTAGTTGAAAAGAGATTTACTAACTGATATAAATATTTACTGCTTTTTAAACATTACCACTAATCGACTTAATCCGCATGTATATGGCTTTTCTAAATTTTTATGACGGTGGATATGATTAGATGAAAAGACTCTTACTAGTTTTAGTGAATGCAAGCATATATTTAGATATGAAGATTATTTCTAAATTGGTTTACATTTTTTAAATAGAAGAATCATGTTTAAATAAGCAAAACTCAATTCGCCTAATAACGATGATATTTCCTCATGTAGAAATAAATTTACTGCTTTTTTTTCAAACGAAAAGTAGTTGACTTAACCCACATGTTTTCCAGTGATTAATTCTGAATTAATAAATGTTGCAATTTAGTAGTTTGGGTATAATAAACTTGAAGAGACCATCTTTCTGGAGGGGGATTTGAACTCGAATCTCCTAACCTCGAGGCTGGTGCTATATCAAAAATGGACTATCCTGGCGATATGAGAAAGAGTTATTTACAGTGGCACCCATTACAAACATTATAAGAAAACTAAAAGAAATTGAATTTTGATTATCCTGTTATCAATTAACTATTTGGCTCCCCCCCCACAATACTGCATTAGAAAAATGCCTTTTTATGATTGATAAGAATTGATAATACAAGGCACCTATATCAATTTTCGGGTGTGGACTTAGTAACAATAAGGAGGTTGTACCTTTGCAGAAAAATTTAATATTATTAAAAGTAAATCTCTTCGGCTACTGTGTAATGAATTCATCAGTTATTATAAAAAAGCTTCAAAATCGTATTTCCGAATTTCTTGATTGAGTGCAGACCATTTATTTTACAGTCATTTGTTAAATCTTTAAAAGGTTGATTTCTAAAAAAAGAAGCCCAACAACATTAACTCTCAACTTGTTGTCAAATATTGAATTTCTCTTTATGTTTAAACTAGCTGAATACCCGTTCTTCGCTACGTAGTACATTCAAATTAAATACAAAAGTCAATGTATGCAATTAATGTCGAAAAAAATATATATTTATAAAAAAATCGTAACGGATAGTTTTATAGTCAAAATAATGTAGAAGGAAATATTTAAATTAAATACAACGGTCAATGTATGCAATTTATTTGTATGTTTAATATCCATAAAACATACCATTTTGAATTAAATTCTTAAAACACTTCCATCTGAATTAGCTCAGTGGTTAAATTTTATCTTTTGCCGTATTTTGATAATTTTTTTTGTCAATTTATTTCGTTGTTATGCACGTGACGCAAAATTAATTTAAAGTATCACAGAAAGAAAAAAAACTACATGATCAGCATTTAATAAATTGAATTCTAAAAATTAATCTTTAAAAATTCACCAAAAATCAGAAAATGGGGGTAAAGATTCAAAAAAGATTTCATTTTAAAGAAATTTTTATGATCTTTCTCGTGGTGTAAATTTTATAACCCTCAGACTATTATTTTAAATGCAAACTCAAGAAAAGTTACAAAAACAGCTTAAAAATTTAATTTAAAAAAATCTAAGAAGAATTTTTCAAAAATCTTTCTTAGTGCACCCCTACACTATAAGAAGAATCCCCATGCAAAATTTCGGCCCTTTAAGTCCAGCGGTTTGGTCTGTGCGTTATTTGTCAGTCATTCAGTCAGTCAGTCACCTGAACTGTTTTATATATATAGACTAGTAACGATTTTCTGCGGTTTCTTTCTCTTTACTAATTCAAAGTTTACCGTCTTTAGCACAAGTGCATCGACTGAATTAACGTTAATTTTACGCCACAGAGAATACCGTTTTATTGAAGTAGCAGAAAATTATGTCATTATAATGTCATTATCATCGATATCTTTTAATTCAATTTTTTGTCAGCCATAGAAATTCATATGTTACTTCCTCATATCATACAGAAGGACTATCGTGGTGAGATACAAAGTGAGAGTTTAGTCATTTAAAATTTAGATAGACATATCTCTCCTGATGTTTTAATATTAATGAGCTATGCTTTAACCTGCCTTCTAATGCAACTCAAGAGAAAAGATTTAAACATGAAATTGAAATGTATAGGAAATTTATTCAAATGAACGTTTCATGTTTTTTAAAGGAATGAAAATCCAGCTCAATTCATTATATATTTTTAATGAGTTATCTTTGAAGTAAGTCAGGTGAATATTTTATGTGTGCTTTGTGATTATTCATATTCCCTTTGCCCTCTTCCTGGTTTGAAGCATAGAAAAATAAATATAAAGACATAAATGGCATACCTACATGATCTTGAAATTGATACATTTAAAGATTAACTATCATTTCAATAATTTTTATTTTAAATAGATTAGCTTACTTAAAAGCAATACTCTCAATGTTTAAAGATGAAGTACTCGTATTCACGTTTAAGATGATTTTAATTAGGTGGACTATTTTTTAAAAATTCAGTCTGTAGTAATTAACAAGTTTTTAAAAGTAACCTTGAAATTAATCTATTGATTTTATGCGTAACTAATGATGGATAATCTAAAGCCGAGCACGATTGTAGTGAATAAAAATAAAAAAGGATAAATTCACTGTTTTTGGAGCATTTGTCATTATATATATATATATATATATATAATGTTGGGAAAAGAATAATTAATTTAAATTTTAAAGGGGCTTGGGAATTAAATTCTTTTTGTGGCGTGATTCGCCTCTAGTTTTTCATATTTCAAGCTGCGCGAATTGGGAAAGGGAAATTCCCCTTTTCATTATATAATCTTGGCACGTCTGTGGTTAAGCGTTCGAAGAGAAACTCTTATATAATGATAATTCCCCTTGGAGAAGATGTCTAGATTGGGCTCTGCGCATGTGCATGGAGAATTGGCGCGCGGAGTGACCGTGGGAGATGCGTAGTAACTTAAAAGCTGAGCGTAAAGGGTTGAAATCTTCAGAGACAATGGGATGAGTAACTGAGACGGTCGTGCTGCTCTGCAGCCACGCATTTTGAATAGGAACGGAACGAAATAAAACTTATTAATGGAGCTGAGCCTAGTATGATACTTAATAAAGATATTTTAGAGATATTTGGTGTGATGTTGTTGCCACTCGCCACATCTGACTGCTGATAGATGAAGATGGAGAATTTTCGGGAGTCGACTGCTGCTTTATGTGATGGTTTGTTCAACTAGTTCGGATTACAATGGTTTAAGTTATGGGCGTGAAGCAAAATTCGACATATATATATATATATATATATAAATATATATATATATATATATATATATATATATATATATATATATATATATATATATATATATATATATATATGTGTGTGTGTGTGTGTGTGTGTGTGTGTGTGTGTGTGTGTGTGTGTGTGTGTGTGTGTAACTGTGATGAAACATAACTACGATGAATAACGAACTAAATGGGGCAAAAATTTGTAACAGAATCTTCATTTTTCATTTTGATGTATTGAACTTGGAAAGCATATTCAACTGCAGCATCAGATTGACCACGGGTATTAGTGATGGAAATTTCTGTGGGTCAGGAGTGGCGGTGAAATCTTTGGAGACCCCCAATTGCAGTCTAGTTTTGAGGCCTCCTTATGTAAATACTATTAAAATATTTTAATTACATAAGATATTTTCTCCCTTTCAAAAACGAGATTTTATTCGTCAGTTATTAGGTAGTAAAAACTTTTACTACATTTGTTTGTTGTTCGACGATCGGCAAATTATCTTGATGGAGATGGCAACTGTGTGCTTGAGATTCACAGAATGTGGTTCATTTTGAAGCTGCTAACTTTCGGAGACGCCAAGCGCGCGCTTCTTGCACCTGTGCGATGATTCGCTTAATGCGTAATGAATAATGCGTTTCGCATGTGTTATGGGAACAGACAAATTAAACAACTCGCTTTTACATTTGCGAGGATGGAATGAGGTGAGTTGGAAAACAAAATCCAGCGTTACTAAATATACCGGGAAGCATTTCGTACGTGTTTTTTTCATCTACGCAATCGAAAAACTCACTATCAAGTGTTAGAACATAAATCAAACGTAACATAAAATGTTGAAGGTGAATAACTGTATCAAATAAGATGAGTATTCAACTGTGTTTTAGCAGAATATTTATGTCTGAAAAAAAAATTCAGGTAGTCTTTTCGAACGAAACTACCGCAGGTTATTAACGTAGGATTACTTATCGTTGTTTACCTCTTTTGAATGTATATATGTATGTATGTGTTATGTATATATGTATCTATCTATCTATCTATATATATACTAGCTGAAAACCCGCGCTTTGCTACGGAGTACATTCAAATTAAATACAACGGTCAATGTATGCAATTAATGCCTATATATATATATATATATATATATATATATATATATATATAATAAATGCGACGATCAATGTATACAATTGATGTAAAATATATATATATATATATATTTATAAAAAAATCGTAAGGGATATTTATTTTTTTTGGATAATATACAATCATCTGCTGCATTAGAAATAAAAAGAATATCATTTTTGTCTATTTAGTTGTTATGCACGTGACGATAAATTTATTTAAAGTACCAGGAAAAGAAATCACGTGATCAACATTTAATAAATTAAATTCTAGAAATTAATCTTTAAAAATTCACCAAAAATCAGAAAATCAAGGTAAAGGGTCGAAAAAGATTTCATTTTGAAGGAATTTTTATGATCTTTCTCGTGATATAAATTTTATAAACCTCAATGTATTATTTTAAATGCAAACGTAAAAAAAGTTTAAAAAACAGCTTAAAAATTTAATTTAAAAAAATCTAAGAAGAATTTTTGAAAAATCTTTCTTAGTGCACCCCTACACTATTAGAAGAATCGCCATGCAAAATTTCAGCCCTTTAGGTCCAGCGGTTTGGTCTGTGCGTTGTATGTCAGTCAGTCAGTCAGTGAATGAATGAGTCAGTTACGGAACTGTTTTATATATATAGATATGTATATATATGTATATATATGTATGTATATATATGTATATATATATGTATGTATATATATGTATATATATGTATGTATATACAGTGTGTAACAAAATTATAAGACCACTGTGGATTTTGTGATTTTTACTATAAATAGCATAATTTTTTAAAAATTAAATTAGGTTGATGTTAATAAATGAAATATAAAATATGTGTATATTATTTTTAAGAGATATTTAAATATACTAATTATTTTATCAACAATTTCAAATTTTTCCAATCAAATATCTGTAACAAAATTATAAGACCACTAGTTAAAACAAATTTTTTTAATAAAACTATTATGATGTTGATCCACCATTTTTCTGGATAACATCAAATACTCTATTTTTCATTGAATTAATTAAGTTTTCAAGCAATTAGTTGGGAATTTTGTCCCATTCATCCATGATAGCTAGTTCCAATTCATACACAGAATCATATTGACGGTTATTTGCATACACTTGACGAGCCAAATGGCCCCACAAGTTTTCAGTGGGATTCAGGTCTGGACTAAGGCTTGGCCAGTTTATCACCAGTTGACCTCATTTTGTTTTTGAAACCAATTTTTAGTTGATTTAAGCACATGGCATGGCGCATTGTCTTGCTGAAATTTCCAGTTTGATCCTCCTAAAAATGGGCCAAATGGTATAAGGTGTTGGTAAAGCAGTTGTTGATAACAAATGGAGTCAATTTTTCCAAGAACTCGCTACAGATCACATTTCCCATCATATGCAAAAGCTCCCCACACCATCACAGAGCCACCACCCATCTGTTTACTGAAGAAAACCCGATGTTCCGTTCGTAAATCATGCCAGTAAGAAATATTACCGTCCGGGCCATCCAAATTAAATTTTTTTTTTCGGAAAAAATAATATTTTTCCAAGCAGCATCCCAGGTCATGACTTCCTTTGCCCACTTCAGCCTTCCTTCTTTATGATGCTTTAACAGTCTTGGTTTTCTTTTTAATTTCCGAAGAGCAACATTTGAATTTGATCTTAAAGTGCGCCAGACTGTCATATGTGAAATAGTTTTACTTGTCTGCTGTGTTATTTTACGAGTAGACAAGTTCTGTTTCGTTGCAAGCTTGAAAATTCGTCTATTATCGCGAGCTGATAATTTACTCTTTCTGCCCGATCTTTTATATTTTCCATAAAAATCTCTTTTACTTAAAACGTTAGGAATAGCAGTTTTAGAACGTTTAAGTATCTTACTTATTTCACGTTCCGATTTTCAAGAGCCCTTATAAAACCAAATTTTTCGAACTTCTAGTTCAGATAATTCTCTTCCACGCGGCACTGTGAATTTCCTCATAAAAACAAACAAATTAAATTCTATTTTCTTTTACAATATTATCGTTTGGACTTTTTTGTGATGTAAAGTTACAGTTTATCTACGATTTTGAAAGAAAAAATAAAATAGTTTTAAAAACGCAAGCAATTTTAAATAAAAAAATAAGTGGTCTTATATTTATGTTACACCGAGATTTCAAAAAACCATTTGCTGTGTGAAATTAACTCAATTTTTTTCCTTTAAGTGATTTATTTGAGAAAATATAACTTTTTTCATTTGCTTCAAATTTTAAAATTATTCATTTTATGCAGTGTAATATTAAAATGAGTGATATTTTGGGTGGTCTTATAATTTTGTTACACACTGTATATATATATATATATATATATATATATATATATATATATATATATATATATATATATATATATATATATATATATATATATATATATATATATATATATATATATATATATGTATATTTATATATATATGTATATATATATATATATATATATATATATATATATATATATATATATATATATATGTATATTTATATATATATATATGTATATATATATATATATATATATATATATGTATATATGTATATATATATATATGTATATGTATGTATATATATATATATATATATATATATATATATATATATATATATATATATATATATATATATATATATATATATATATATATATATATATGTCAATATTTTGGTACTTTTCTGTGTAGCTGTTTACTGCTTGCCAAAGCGATAGACTGGGTTTGGCGCGCTGCCAAAATTATAACTCACGACGACGGACGGTTTTAGCGTCTGAAATTTTGCTTTCTGGAGAACCGTTATGGAGGAACGTAATCCTACGTTAAAACTATGGTTGATTATTTTATATTTGGTATCCTACGGTATGAAAGTTGAACTGCGATGTACGGCAGCAATGAGCTTGATGATAAACCAATATTGAGGCAGTATTAGCAACGCATAGGAAATATTTATAATAAATAAACAACGTGACAGAAACCAGTATCATATGGAATATAACAAAATTGAATGAAAAAATAATGTGTCCGAAAACTTTTAGCTATTGATTGGGAATATTTTGAATAAAAAAGCAATAGTGGTGAAGTATTGGTAACCGATTGTAAATATTTTAAAAAAGACTCCAATAATGGAGAAGTAATTGTAATTATTCAGAAATGATCTCACTGAAAACCCAATATTTGTGAAATTAGATAAATAATATTCAATATTAAATAAAAAAACTTCTTGTAAAATTTCTGTATTCAGCGTGAAGCACTGGTGATAGAGCAATGTTCTACAAGTATTTGACAGCAGATGTTTAGAAAAAAAGCGCTTACTTACTAATTATCTGTCATAAGTTCGTCCTGTAGGAGACAAAGGCTGTTACGGAAATGTTGCTTAAAACGTTAAGATGTTATTGTTAAGATGGTCAGCTCTCCAAGTTTTGTCGCAGTAATACCAGACATTTAGGATATGTGCAGTTTTGGCTAAATATTTACCTTCCATTCCACGTGTTGGCTTCAGAACTTAATAAATAACTCCAAGGACTTCTTCTTTTTTACTCCTTATTTCTCTAATTACAGCCCATGACAGCTCAAAGCCCTCGCTCTGGAAACAGGTAAGTTCCTCTCTAGCAAGGGTAGAGCTGTCCAATTACTCCTGTGGGCCATTCGGTAAGTGAAGGAGAGATTAGACTGTCACGTGACCATCTCGTTTAACTGAAACAGCATAGCCGTCAATTTCGAAGAATGAAAATCATCCTATTTAGACCCATATCCAATTTTAACCCTGATTAGCCTGTTTTTATTCACGGCTGAAAACCCCTCATTATTCCATCAAGTGAGCTGATAGGATTTTTAAAGCCGGTAGTTTGTTTGCGGTGAGCGAGTTTTCCTAAACTGTTTCATTATGGGACTGTGTTATTTCTGTTCTCGGGGGCATGGCGAAGTTCAAGCGCAAGTTCAGTTGCAATCGCAACAATATTGATTTTTGCTCCTTTTAGAAATTACCTTGCAAAGCATTCAGAAAACTGAGTGAAGTTTATTCATAAAAATTAAAGATTGATGATTTAATTTGCTTCATTTTTATTCATGTTGCTCACTAGGCAGTATGATCTAACTGGTCATGGAAGGCAATTTTGTCCCCTCTCTGCAGGAAGCAACTCTTGTAGAAGGCTATGTCCTGACTCTTATAACCTCTAATTGAAGATCCTTTTGTCTGGAAGTTGTACGCAAAGCATTTGAACTCGATGACGCCACCTACGACAAAACTATAATATTGTATATACAAGTCCGAAATACGTCTATTGAAAATAAGATTGTTAATAAAACTTCCAAAATTTCATGATTGCCCCCCTAGAGAGAGTTGAACACCAGTGCAGTCTGACTAACCACTGCACACAATTTTGATCCCTTACTACAGAACTCTCTTAAAATCCTATATCCTAACTAGCTGAAAACCCACACTTCGCTGCGGAGTACATTCATATTAAATACAACGGTCAATGTATGCAATTAATGCCAATAAATAAATAAATATATTTATAATAAATACAACGATCAATGTATGCAATTGATGTAAAAAAAACCAAAATAACATATTTATAAAAAAATCGTAAGGGATATTTTTATAGACAAAACAATGTAGAAGAAAATATTCAAATTAAATCTAATAGAACATTGTAAAGAATATAGTACAGTTAATATAGTACAGTTTGAGGAACATATCTTTTACTGTATTGTAATATTTTTTTGGAAAATTTCCAAACGTCTGCCGCATTAGCAAGAAAAAAAATATTTTTTGTGAATTTCGTTGCTATGAACGTGATGATAAATTAATTTAAAGTACCAGAAAAAGAAATTACGTGATCAGCATTTAATAAATTAAATTCTAAAAATTAATCTTTAAAAATTCACCAAAAATCAGAAAATGGAGGTCAAGATTCAAAAATGATTTCATTTTAAAGGAATTTTTATGATCTTTCTCGCGATATAAATTTTATAACCCTCAAATTATTATTTTAAATGCAAACTTAAAAAAAGTTACAAAAACAGCTTAAAAATTTAATTTAAAAAAATCTAAGTAGAATTTTTCAAAAATCTTTCTTAGCGCACCCCAACACTGTAAGAAGAATCGCCATGCAAAATTTCAGCCCTTTAGGTCCAGCGGTTTGGTATGTGCGTTTTGTTAGTCAGTCAGCCAGTCAGTCAGTTACGGAACTGTTTTATATATATAGTAAACCTCTATAACCTCTAATTGAGGATTCTTTTGATTAGCAGTCGCAAAAATAGCATTTGTACTCGGGACCTTCCAAACCCACACCAAAACAACAATATTGTCTACTTGTCAGAATCATGTCTTTAGAAAATGCAAGATACGTTCAAATAATTTCCGAACTTTACTATTTGCTCTTGTACGGAGAATCGTAATAACATACAGTTGAGGTCTTTGAGTGACTGTGGTCTTCTTGAGTAGGTTCGGCACAAGTTACCGTCATTAGACACTGTTTTGCTATGTCCAAATCAATGCCATGTGTCTCATGATATTTGATAATACACCTATATCATTCCAGAATATAGCTGAATAGCGTATGATTAGAAATTTTTGCTTTTTCCACTTGGGGAACTTTTATTGAGGCACAACAAATGATGAAAAAATAAATGTGTAGGTTCTTGCGTGCTATGGCTTGTTGGACAGATCAGTCAAATGATTATGATTCTTGTCCCGGATGCTTGTCAACGATCATCCATGAAGCCAATGAAATTGAAATTTATAAGTTTAAGAGGAACTAAGTGTTCATTTACGACAATATACAAAAGTGATGTAACTCCTATTAGACAGTATGAAGAGAGAAAATACGGTAGTTGGTAGAGACAACTCATGGTTTCTCTACCAACTCATGGTTTCTCTACCAAATGAAATAGACATTTATAAGTTTCAGAGGAACTAAGTGTTAATTTACGGCAATATACAAAAGTGATGTAACTCCTATTAGACAGTATTAAGAGAGAAAGTACGGTAGTTGGTAGAGACAACTCATGGTTTCTCTACCAACTCATGGTTTCTCTACCAACTCATGGTTTCTCTACCAAATGAAATAGACATTTATAAGTTTCAGAGGAACTAAGTGTTAATTTACGGCAATATACAAAAGTGATGTAACTCCTATTAGACAGTATTAAGAGAGAAAGTACGGTAGTTGGTAGAGACAACTCATGGTTTCTCTACCAACTCATGGTTTCTCTACCAACTCATGGTTTCTCTACCAAATGAAATAGACATTTATAAGTTTCAGAGGAACTAAGTGTTAATTTACGGCAATATACAAAAGGGATGTAACTCTATACTCTATGCAATATACAAAAGTGTAGAAATCTATGATACTATGATTGAAATCTATGATTGATATTAAAACTTGGTGAGATATTCTTTCTATTTAAATAAATATTTTAAAACTCTAATGTCTAGGTCCGTAAAAATAAGAAGTTATAACTTTTGGATACTTTTATCCAGGGCACCCTTTATTACAAAAAAGGTTCACGGATTTTTTCAATGTTCAGGGCGGTACAGTCTTGGATTAATAAATATCAGTTTTTTTAAACCAATGACACCCCCAGGTTTCTCAGTTAAACCTGTTGAGAATTTTAAAACTATCAGTCCTAACAGTCATATATGATTGAAAAACTTGTCTCTAGCAAGTTGCAGTTATAAAGTTAAAAAACAACAATTGTGTTTTAAGCCTGATCCCCATCTGACGGACTCTTTAAATAGCTTTTAGTGGAATAAAGTTTAGCTTCGTGTCTCCCTTACATACATCTCAACTCATCAAATACTAACTAAACAGGTGAAAGGAAAAATCACTATTTCTAACAGTGCTTAGACATGATGTTACGTGTATAGATAATATGAGCAAAAAATTTGAAGAAATAATGCCAATTTTGCAGTATGTAGTGAACTGAGTTTTTTCAATATGTACAGCCTTAAAATTACCAACTAAAGGTTTGTGAACCCCTACCCCACCCAACCAAACCTCAAGAATCATAAATATATAGGGGAAAATGCCCCATGGGTTCCAAAGCTAAACCATTCCTTTCCTAAATTCATGTCGCTGCGGTAGATTACATCTTTATTATTACCATAATTGAAATAATTATATTTGATAGAAAAAGTTAGCCGAAGTTATCTTTTCCTCTTTGGCAATCCCCCCTTCTCTTTTCCGACATTTCTCAGCATTTGATATTGTTATCTGCAATCATTAGCAGACAACATGTTGGCTATTCTGTGTTACATGCATCCCAACTCTTTCCCTTTAGGCCTTTCACCATCTTCGTAGAACACCGATCGTTTTACATCCGTTTTCCTCCGGTTAATGCAATTAAACGGTGTATTGTAATTACACAATTATTATAATCAAATATAATTAGGCAACCGTACAGTGTTCCTCTTTAGGTACGTAAAAATGTTTTACTTTAAACGAAATTATAAATCACGAAGGTGCTTTTGGCTTGTTTAGTTAAGCGTTCTTTTCTACGAAGCTAGAGAGATATTGCTTAAAAAGACAAACAAACAAAATTTCTGGTAGTCTCTCCTAACGAAACTACCGCGGGTTATTAATGTAGGATTACTTATCTTTGCTTACCTCTTTTGTATATATATATATATATATATATATATATATATATATATATATATATATATATATATATATATATATATATATATATATATATATATATGTTAAAAAAGTTTAAAATTCGGAAACAAATAACAAAAAAAGTGGAACCTGGTTGTGAAACAGAGATTGATAAAAACAGTGTGCTTTGATACATTCGTTTGGTTTACTGTTGACGACAAAATACCATGAATGCATCGTTGCCACAAGAATCTGAAGAAATGAAGTTAATTTTAGATATCTCCAAAAAATAATCTGAAATGTTTTTATTGAAATAAAGCACCATATTTTTCAGACCATAAGACGCACCTCAAATTCATGGCAGTATTTTAGAAAATAATATTTTGTATTTTGTTAGGTATATAAACGTATTTTCAATTTCTTACTTAATAAAGATAAGAAATATATATATATGTGTATATATATATATATATATATATATATATATATATATATATATATATATATATATATATATATATATGTTTATATATATATATGTGTATATATTTATATATATTATATATTTTATATATATATATATATATATATATATATATATATATATATATATATATATATATATATACATATATATAACTAGCTGAAAACCCGCACTTCGTTACGGAGTACATTCAAATTAAATACAACGTTCAATGTATGCAATTAATGCCAAAAAAATGAATAAATAAATATATATATGTATATATTTATAATAAATACGACGATCAATGTATACAATTGATGTAAAAAAACAATAAAAATATATTTATAAAAAAATCGTAAGGGATATTTTTATAGACAAAATAATGTAGAAGAAAATATTCAAATTAAATGTAATAGAACGCACTAAAAAATATAGTACAGTGAATATAATACAGTTTGAGGAACATAATATCTTTTATTGTATTTTAATATTTTTTTGGATAATGTCCATTCGTCTGCCGCATTAGCAAGAAAAAAAGTTTTTTTGTCTATTTAGTTGTTATGCACGTGACGATAAATTTATCAGAAAAAGAAATCACGTGATCAGCATTTAATAAATTAAATTCTAAAAATTAATCTTTAAAAATTCACCAAAAATCAGAAAATGAAGGTAAAGATCCGAAACAGATCTCATTTTAAAGGAACTTTTATGATCTTTCTCGTGATATAAATTTTATAACCCTCAAATTATTATTTTAAATGCAAACTTAAAAAAAGTTACTAAAACAGCTTAAAAATTTAATTTAAAAAAATCTAAGAAGAATTTTTCAAAAATCTTTCTTAGTGCATTCTTAGTGCTATGCTCTTAATCTTCTTAGTGCTATAAGAAGAATCGCCATGCAAAATTTCAGCCCTTTAGGTCCAGCGGTTTGGTCTGTGCGTTGTATGTCAGTGAGTCAGTCAGTTACGGAACTGATATATATATATATATATATATATATATATATATATATATATATATATATATATATATATATATAGATAGATAATAATAAAATATTCATTTCATTTTAATGTTACCTTCGTACCATAAGACGTACCCCAATTTTAAGTCTTTTTTATGTAAAAAGGTGCGTCGTCTGATAAAAAAATAGGGTATGTTTATTACTAGAATTTTGTATTTTTAATGCTAGTTGTACTCTTCATATACCCATACACGCCTTCCATTTATATATACATTTATACTGGAAATTCAGTGTATAAATATCAAAGTTCTGCTGTACTGTAGAGTGGCATTATAAAACAACCACACGAGTTTCTCCAAAGTGATATAGCTAAGTGCAATCCGGATGCATTCGGTTCTTTTTTAAACATCACTCTCTGCACACATGACAATCCATTTTTTTTCTCCTCTTCCTATGAAACTTCCTCTCCTATTGGAGAACAGATTTCAGGTGACGTCTCAGTGGAAAAAGACATTCATTGGCAGTCAAGCATAGAGTACGAATCTGTAGTCTTTCCCATTGGATGCATTCGCGTTCTAATGGTCTTCCCGCAAACTGAGATATGTAATTTTAATGAACCAGATCATAAATTTACATTCGTATCGGCAGATTTTTTAGTGTCATTACCGGTTTACTGACGGAGAGTCGGCATTACTTGTTCTCAGAATGGCAACAGAATTGAACCCCATCACGCAGACGATTAGAATTATATATATAATTTCCCGCGTTTCTTTTTTTTGTTTTTGTTTATCTCCTCTACTATTTACGCTCTCTTTTCTTTTCTTATTGTATATTTAGGGTGTGGAATTAACGGAAGGTGATGCAATGGATGATAGAAAAAAAAAAAAAAAAGAGGAAATGATTAGCTTTTTGTTTTCAATTATTCCCACGATTAAGGAAGTCTTTCGCATACACAAAAAAAAATTCTCATTTTGCTGGCTATTATTGGATTGAATCGAGTAACATGGTCGATGATAGTAATTGGAGATTAATTCTTCTTAATCTTTTTCGGTACAGATTCCTTTAGCATGGCATTTGAAAATGATAAGAATATATTCATAATTACCCGTTTATGACTGCTATAATTTGTTCGAGAAATCAGCGTCTGTATATCTGAAATATTTACGCGCAATTCTAATCAAAGACAATAAATGGAAGAATATAGATTAGATTATATATAGATATATTTTTCTCAGTCCTTATTGGATAATCATAAGTTAAAATATGTAAATATTGTTTTTCAGAAACTGAATACATGAAGTTTTAAATTTACTTTTAAGGAAAGCATTCCATTTAATTGTAGAATGTTAATCCCACTGTTTATCGAAAGTTTCTTTTTTTTTTTTTAATTTGAAGGATTTGAAAATAAACATTGAAAAAAATGCATATTAAAATTTCACATGTAAATTTGGTTTGTCATTTATATTATCGTTATATCAGGTTTTTCCAGAGTGGGAGATATTGCCCTCGGGGGTGCTGGTACAATCCAGCGGGGGAGGTAGTAGCCTCGTGGGCAAATTGGGGGTGGTGAAAGCATTTTTACTTTAATATTATCATTCGTAATCTAAATTTTCTGTGTGTAATGCGAATGTTATTGTGGTAGATTTTAATAAATATTTTTATAATTTCAAGCTGCAAGGCGTCGCATTTACGACATCTTTCTTTATGTCTTTGTACATAGCAGGTAGAAATCTACATATATAAAAGAGCTCGTCTGTTTGTTTGTCCGCTATAGAATCATAGACTGTTTCACCCACAGGGACCAAATTCGGCACAGTTAATGTTTAGGACCCGAGAAACTTAACGCAACAAAAACGAAATTTGGGGCTCAGTTAGTTTCTTTAAAATTAATTTTTTAATGATTTTTGTGCCCCTAAGCGTACCTCTTAAATGTGGATACAGCCCTTTCACTAGCACCAGTAAAATTCGATACGCGGGGGAAAAGAGGTTTGTTCTGAGGGGTGATCTGGGGGTGGTTTGAGAGTTGGTCTGGGGGTGACCGCGGGGGGGGGGAGTGTTTATTTTATTTTTCTTACGTTTAGTAGAGTCGTGGGTCTTTAAAAAGGTTTAGAACCGCTGCTTTAGACAATTTTAGACAATGGCGTTCAAACTAATAGAACTTAATAAAATTTGGAAAAAAAGGAAGAAAAAAAAAGAAAAATTAAGTTTGTCCCATGGCCAGTTTTTGGAAGCCTTCTGTTGATCTAAATATATTAATTGTTTGAGGATCATAAAATGGGAAGAAGTTTAAGAGTTCTACAGGTTTTTTCCCCTAAGTTCGCGAAACAGAGTTAAGATACGATATGTATTTGAATTACTTATTCCGTGAAATCATATAAGATAAATCTTTTAGAGTTTCGGAGTTTCTTATGCAGTGGGAGGAAAAGCTCTTTAAACAGAGAAACATAACTACACATAATTTTCATTCCGAACTATTAGTCCATTAGTTATATTAAGGCATAAGAAAATTAATGAAATTATTTTTAAACAATGATTGCCTGGGTAGATATATAGATATAAAATTTTTCATGCATTCCATCAAAATAATATTGGGCTGCACTGCTCGCTTTTCATGTTCATCTGGCCAGACAGAATGCGCTTAGCGCGTTTCTACTGAAATGATATACAAACAATGAGAAAGAAAGAAACTTTGAGCCTAGGTTTCATGCGGAATCCCGCCTTACTTTGCTTAAATAAAGGGAATAATACATCTTGCACTTTACCTCTCGGGTGATGTGGAAAAAAGTGCGTCTCTTGGGTGATATGGAAAAAACTGCGTTTTAAGGGAAAAATAAAAAATAAACGCACATGCAAATTATAAAACTTATTTCTAATTAAACAGTGGATCAAACAAATCTAATTAAATCTAATTAAACAGTATCTTACAAATATAATTAAACAGTAATCTTATTCAATCCAAACGTGTGAATCACGCAACACTGTGTTATTAATTCTCAATAAAATCAGACGTATAATCAGAAGGTCAGCAGCCTCAAAGTTTCTTTCTTTCTTATTGTTTGTATATCATTTCAGTAGAAATGCGCTAAGCGCATTCTGTCTGGCCAGATGAACATGAAGAGCGGGGGTTGCAGCCCAGTATTTTTTTATGAAATGCATGAAAAATTTTATATCTATATATCTACCCGAGCAACGCCGGGTAATAATGCTAGTATCTATGTATAAAACAGTTACGTGACTGACTGACTGACAGATAACGGGCAAACCTAACTATTGGACCTAAATAGCTGAAATTTTGCATGGCGATTTTCTTATAGTGTAGGGATGCACTAAGAAAGATTTTTAAAATTAAATTTTTAAGCTGTTTTGTATTTTTTTTAAAGTTTGAATTTAAAATAATAATCTGAGGGTTACAAAGTTTATATCACCAAAAAGATCATAAAAATTCCTTTAAAATGAGACCTTTTTCGAATATTTTCCTCCATTTTCTGATTTTTGGTGAATTTTTAAAGATAAATTTTTAGAATTTAATTCATTAAATGCTGATTACGTGGTTTCTTTTTTTTCTGTGTTACCTTAAATTAGTTTTGCGTCACTTGCATAACAACGAAATAAATTGACAAAAAAATATTAAAATACGGTAAAAGATAAAATTTAACCCCTAGACTAATTGGGATGGTAGTTTTTTAAGAATTTAATTCACATTAGCATGTTTTATTGTTAGTAAACATACAAATTAATTGAATACATTTACCGCTGTATTTAATTTGAATATTTTCTTCTACATTATTTTGTCTATAAAAATCCGTTACGATTTTTTTATAAATAGATATATATATATATATATTTTGGCATTAATTGCATACATTGACCTTTGTATTTAATTTGAATTACTCCGTAGCGAAGCACGGGTATTCAGGTAGTAGATACATAAAAGGACGCTAATTTGTCACTGTATTTCCGTTTTTTCGCTTAGGAAGGTAAATTTCCAGGGGGACCCTGGTTAATTTTTTTTCTGAAAAGGGGGAGGTAGGTCAAATAAGTCTGGGAATCCCTGCTTTATATGTTTCTTCTTTTGTAACTGAGGCAACTTTTTTTTTTGATTTTCAAAAAATTCCTTTAAAGTTAAATAACTTAAAATTTGTTTTCCAAAAATTTTCTTAGTTCGTTGCCGAGATTAGTTTTTTTATAGGTATACTTTTGCCTACCTACATTCAAACTAAATTATATTTATTTGAAATTAGGCTTACGTGATAGCGCAAGTTCTCTGATATTTATTAGAAAGATTCTAATTTAAAAATAGCTATGGAATCTAGAGAGAAACATGCAGAGAAAAATAAATAAAAAGTTTAAAAAAATGATTTTTTATCTATTTTTTATTAAAAAATTTTACTTGTCTGTTGATTTCTGCAAATTTGTTATTAGTTTTTCATTGTTATTAGTTGAAAATCTGCATTGTCCTTAAACTATATTTTTCAACGACTATTTTTCGAGACAAATTTAATGATATTGATCAATAATTTTGACTTTCGGTATGGTTAATTAAAGATACAATAAATGAATATTTTATAGAAGTTGCAAAGGTTCAACCCACTATTGTCAAGCTCTAAAACTGTTTTCTTGAGGTATTCAGATTATTTAAGAAGATATTAGAGTAAGTAAATCAAAGAAAATTCTTGGTATTTACAGTATCTATAGATTCACAATAGTCGATAACATTAAATTTTTTTTAAATGTTCCTTCTCGGTATTAAAATTAGTTAAGTAATATCGCCGCCGTCCACACCCGAAGGTTATACGGCCCTTCAATAATAAAACTAATCATGCCGACGGCAATCCAACCCAACCGGGTCCCGAAGTTTTTCTTTTTGCAATTTGTTTACCTGTCTTTTTTTTTAAATCTGAGGGGCTATCCACCTTCCCCTTGTAGGGGGAAGTGTATATTCATAAGTTCCTGCATAATATTCTTGATGTACCTTCTATAATAATAATCCGTAAATAATTTCTAGGGGCCCAATCTTGAAAGCCCAAAGGTAGGTTTTTTCGTGCTTCAGCCCATTTGCTACAATTGTATATACAGTGCTTTATAGTTTGTATATTGCCACACTCACAAAGATCTGTTTTAGCAAAAAATCTGTTTTGATAGACTCCTATACAGCCATGTTCAGTTATTGCTTGATTAACAAGGAAATCTGCCGACAGTCTTTTCGTAGAAACTCTAGGGAATACCTCAAATACTTTCCTTCCTACACTGCTTCTCTCCCAATTTTCTTGCCATATATTTATGTAATAATTCTTAATTTTATTCTTAATCTGTTCTTTAGTTAATTTATAATTTCGTGTGATTTCATTCAGTGTTGTTGCTTGTTTAGCTGCTGCGTCTACCATCTCATTTTAATTAATGCCACAGTGGGCTTTAACCCAGTGTAAGTTTACTGCTATCTCATGACTTTCTATTAGGTTTTTTATATTTTCAATCCTATCTCCCTTAAAATAATATGCGCATATAGCTTGCAGTGTACTTCTAGAATCACTGTATAAAAATCGGTACTTCTAAAATCACTGTATAATTCCACAGTGTACTTCTAAAATCACTGTATAATTCCACTTAACTAATTAAAATTAGTTAAGTGGAATTGAAGTAAAACAGAGAAAGTTTTTTTATATCTATATAATATCTATAGATTCACAAATGTCGAGAGCATTTAAAATATGAAAGTGTTTATCACGATATTGAAATTAGTTAAGAGGATATTAGAGTAATACAGAGAAAACTCCTGATATCTATAATATCTATAGATTCCCCTTTGTCGAGAATATTTTAACAGCCATTAAAAATTTAAATATTGAGGTTGTTTAAGTATATATAAGAGGAAAGCATTGCGAGGCCAAGAGACGAATATGAGAGAGCAATGTCACGTTTTGAAACTGCCTGACGACCATAAAAAACTATACAATAAGATATTTAAGATTAAGCCCGTTTGCACACGGAGCAACTCAAAAGGAACTGATAACTGACTCAAATCACAAACCAGTCCGTGATGAGTCGCAACCTGTGTAATTGAATAGAGCCACGCACACGGCGCAACTGGTTACAAACTCGTCGGACGAGTTTGTAACCAGTTGCGCCGTGTGCGTGGCTCTATTCAATTACATAGGTTGCGACTCATCACGGACTGGTTTGTGATTTGAGTCAGTTATCAGTTCCTTTTGAGTTGCTCCGTGTGCAGACGGCCTAAGAGATGGATCTATGGAAGAACAGTACATATACTTGCTCTTTCTTGAATTTCTAACGAATGATATCATTCTATATGGAAAAATTCAGAGCAGTTTAACTAACCAAAGCGTTTGCCCGGTTTGATTAGTTAAACTGCTTTGATTAGTGAAACGAGTTTTTAATTCAGCTTAACACTAGGCATACCAACAATTAGCACCTATTTCTACTAATATTAAAACCTCAATCAAAACTACTTAAGTCAATCAAAACCTGTCATTTTGATTGACTTAAGTAGTTCTAACAGTATGGTAATGTTGAGACAAACAGATAATATTGACATTTCCTTTTATTTTAAACTATCTGCAATGGCATTTGAGATCTGACAAAACGAATTTCTTTGACTTATGCTGATCAGGCTTGAGTATATGATATCTACATATTTTTAAATTTGCAATTTTTTTCGCTATTTTGTAATAAATTATTTCTTAAACTGGTATTAAAGAAACAGAGTGGAACAAGATCTATCAAATTTAAAATGGAAACTTTTAATTGAGGTCAAAAACCCTTGGCCCGATGTCACATTTTGGGGACGAATATCGCCCCAAAACGACGCACCTACATAGATCAAACATATTTCTTAAACTGGTGTTAAGATAGCAATGGGAAACAAGGTCAATCAAATTGCAAATGGAAACCTCTGATTGAGACCGAAAACCCTTGGCTTGATGTCACTTTTTGGGGACGAAAATCGCTCCAAAAAGGAGCACCTACATAGATCAAACAAAATATTTCTTAAACTGACGTTACGGTGTGTTACTTGTTTAGCAGTGTGAAACAAGATCAATCAAATTACAAATGGAAACCTCTGATTGAGACCGAAAACCCTTGGCTTGATGTCACATTTTGGGGATGAAAATTGCCCCCTAAAGACGCACCTACATAAATCAAACATATTTCTTAAACTGATGTTAAGGTAGCAACGGGAAACAAGGTCAATCAAATTACAAATGGAAACCTCTGATTGAGACCGAAAATCCTTGGCTTGATGTCCCATTTTGGGGACGAAAATCCCTCCAAAAAGACGCACCTACATAGATCAAACATAATATTTCTTAAACTGACGTTAAGGTAGCAACGGGAAACAAGGTCAATCAAATTACAAATGGAAACCTCTGATTGAGACCGAAAATCCTTGGCTTGATGTCCCATGTTGGGGACGAAAATTGCTCCAAAAAGACGCACCTACATAGATCAAACATAATATTTCTTAAACTGACGTTAAGGTATCAGTGCGAAACAAGATCAATCAAATTACAAATGGAAACCTCTGATTGAGACTGAAAACCCTTGGCTTGATATCACATTTTGGGGACGAATATCAAAGGATGGTTAAATATGGTTAGTTTGATCATAAAAATATATAAGATCCTACATAGATCAAACATTGAATGTACATGGATGGATATCTGGAATGTTTACACACACACAATTGTCGGAGATAAAATCGCTCTCTTTATGAGTGCAAAATATAAAATGAAAATATGCATACCTCATGATTCTGTACCACTGATTGTAGTAGTTTTTGTTTCCTTTGTGGAATGAGGAATAAATCATAGGACCACTAAAAATGTATAGTAATCCCAAGTGTGTAATTCATTCTTGTTTATGGTTTATCATCCGTTTCGCGCTGTCATATAACAGTCACGCGATGCTGTATGGATACACGAAGAATCCAAGTAGTTCAGTGATTTCAGAAAACGGTAAGCGTATGCCGGATCAAATGATGGGAATGGGAAATACTTTTCAAGGAAGTTTTGTGACTGTCCATATTCAGATATACGATCTAATTACTTTTAGGCTTGAGTTTTCTCCTCTTCGCTGCTCCAAACTAATCTTACAAATGTCATTTGTAAAAGTGAAACTATACATCCAATGTTATGGCCAACTTTTGACCAGTCGAGTATCTTTGGGGTATGAGTAGCAAGACAGACTCTATCCAAACCACTCCATCAGGAATCTTCTTATTATCTCTCACATAGCGAAAGATGACCGGTAGAGTTCTCAACTAACCATCAGACAATCAGCATTGAGGGATAGGATTTTAGAATATATATTATAAAGGAATAAAAGAAATTGTAACCAGTGTTGTTCGAATATCAAGATCTGCCACTGACCACCTTACTGTTCTCTGTGATCCCAACACTTAATACAGGATGTCTGGGCTAAAGGTATCCAAAAGTCATAACTTATTTTTACGGAACTACCCATTAAAATTAATTTTTTTTATTTAAATGGAAAGAACATCTCACCAAGTTTCAATATCATTCACAGATTTCGATCATAGTATCATAGATTTCGATGTGTGCCCCTTTTGAAGCATGACAAATGTATAAATGGTAATCCAGTTCTCTCCAAGTGTTTCGTAGCATATCAGGAGTTATTACACGAATTGCTTGAATGATACGCTTCTTCAACTCATCATAGATTTTGATGTGTGCCCGTTTTGTAGCCCGACAAACGTCTAAATGGTAATCGAGTTCTCTCCAAGTGTTTCGTAGCATATCAGGAGTTATTACACAAATTGCTTGAATGATATGCTTCTTCAACTCATCCCCAGTTTCAATTTTTTGTTTATACACAACGGATTTAATGAATCCCCAAGCAAAAAATATAATAACGCCTGATACGCTATGAAACACTTGGAGAGAATTGGATTAAAATTTAGACTTTGTCGGGCTACAAAAGGTGCACACATCAAAATCTATGATGCTATGATTGAAATCTATGATTGATATTAAAACTTGGTGAGATGTTCTTTCCATTTAAATGATTTTAAAAAAATTCTAATAGGTAGTTCCGTAAAAATAAGTCATGACTTTTGGATACCCTTTAGCCTGGACACCCTATAGTTTTTTTTTAGTAAACAGAAAAATTATTTGCATTAACATTTAAAATAAATTATGTTATCAAAATACAAGCGCTCCCCCCCCCCCCCTCTAATCGCCTCTATGACTAAAGGTGTGAATTGTTTAGTACATCAACTTATATAAATATTAAATAGGATGCTCGCACGAACTCAATAAATAAGGACCCCATCAGTTTTACAAGAATGTTATCGGTACCATTTAAAGCAGAATAATATGCTATAAACAAGTGTAGTATACCGTATTGAAAATTTTTATCCGTCATAGCTAAATTGTGTAATGTTATCTTATTTTATTGTATACTAGCTGAATACCCGTTCTTCGCTACGGAGTACATTCATATTAAATACAACGGTCAATGTATGCAATTAATGCCAAAAAAAACACACAAAGAAATATAGTTATAATAAATACAACGGTCAATGTATCCAATTAATTCCAAAAAAATATATTTATAAAAAAATCGTAACGGATATTTTTATAGACAAAATAACGTAGAAGAAAATATTCAAATTAAATCTAATAGAAAATAATATAGAATATAGTACAGTTAATGTAGTACAGTTTGAGGAACATTTCTTTTACTGTATTTTAATATTTTTTTAATAAAGTCCAATCGTCTGCCGCATTAGAAAGAAAAAAATATTTTTTTTGTCAATTTATGCCGTTGTTATGCACGTGACGCAAAATTAATTTAAAGTATCACAAAAAGAAAAGAAACCACGTGATCAGAATTTAATAAATTAAATTCTAAAACTCTTTCTTTAAAAATTCACCAAAAATCAGAAAATGGAGATAAAAATTCGAAAAAAAATTTCATTTTAAAGGAAGTTTTATGATCTTTATCGTGGTATAAATTTTATAACCCTCAGATTATTATTTTAAATGAAAACTTAAAAGAATGTTACAAAACAGCCTAAAATTTTAATTTAAAAAATCTAAGAAGAATTTTTCAAAAATCTATTTTTCTTAGTGCATCCCTACACTATAAGAAGAATCGCCATGCAAAATTTCAGCCCTTTAGATCCAGCGGTTTGGTGTGTGGTTATCTGTCAGTTAGTCAGTTACGGAACTATTATATATATATATATACACTGCTGGCCACCCAAATTGCAACACCAAGAAAGACAAGAGATATCACAACAAAATTTATTTTGTAGATAACATGTTGACCAAGTATCAAATGATTAAATTTATAGACTTCTGTGAAGTGTGGTTCCTGCCAAAATCAGTAGCCAGAGTAGCCGCCATTGTTGGAGATCACAGCTGCCACACGTCTCGGCATTGACTCAAAGAGACTTTGGATGAGTTCTTGGGGTACAGTAGACCAAGCAGCTTCCACACGTTGCCAAAGTTGATCTGCTGTGGCAGCTGGGGATGGAATCTGGGTCAATCGTAGAGCAACCATGAACCACATGTTTTCTATCGGCGAAAGATCCGGAAAGCGAGGCGGCCAGGGAAGCAATTCAATCTGGCGATTGACGAAGAACCGTTGGACAATGCGTGCCACGTGTGGTCGCGCATTATCCTGTTGAAATATGGCTGTGGGCAAGCCATGAAGGTAAGGAAGGACAACTGGCTCCAACACCTCGGAGATGTAGCGCTGGCTGTTTTAAGTACCGGCAATGCGCACTAGAGGTGTGCGAGAGTGATATCCAATACCGCCCCATACCATAATACCCGGTGCAGGACCAGTGTGGCGGTGCATAACGCAGCTGTTCAGCATCCTCTCTTCACGGTGTCTCCAGACTCGAATGCGACCATCGTGGTGTTGCAGATAGAAGCGTGACTCGTCAGTAAAGACAATTTCATTCCATTCTGCCGTCCACGTCCTTCTGTCATCGCACCATTGGCGGCAGAGACGTCTGTGGTTCTGCGTCAAGGGTAGACAAAGCAATGGACGTCTTGCGGACAGACCACTCTGCTGTAAACGGCGTCGAATGTTACGCGCAGACACTGGATGATGCGTTACAGACTGCATGTGCTGTGCTATGGTTCGTGATGTGACTAAGCGATCCGTCACTGCCATGCGCACAATTTGCCTGTTATCACGTGAAGTGGTGCGCTGAGGTGGATGCGATCGAACACGCCGGTCCGTCGTACACCTCCTGCATCCGACGATCACATATCCGCATTACAGTTGTTTGGTTTTGTCCAACACGACTACCGATTTCCCTGAAAGATAATCCACAATCTCGGTAGGCCACTATCCTTTCTCTGTCGAACTCGGATACTTGATCAAAAGATGATCGCTGTTTTCGACGAGGCATAATTGATCGTTTTTTTTGAAAAAACCACAAGAAAAACACAAGTGCCGAACTTGAAATCGTCGAAATCTCCAAGCCTTAAATAGCGCTTTGAAGTGGCGCCACAGGCGCGCGTGATGTGCGTCTGCGCTGAAATTCTAATCATTTGCATATCTCACCTCCGCTAATGCATGTTGTAAATTTCATGTTATTTGCATGTTTCCTTCAGGGTGTTGCATTTACAGTGGCCAGCAGTGTATATATATATATATATATATATATATATATATATATATATATATATATATTATATCATATTTGAAAAAATATACTCCGTACCTTCATGTATCATCTAGCACTGTATGGTAGACCGGAGCGAAGACAGTATTACTAGAAAATACTGTAAAAAACTGGGGTCGAAATTTTGAACGAATAATTAAATAATTAACTGTTTTCATCGAAGCTACGTCTCGTATGTTGGAAAATGAATTATGAGGTGCAAGAAATATTGTTACTGAAATGTTTTCTTTCAGTTTTTCCTTACCTTTATGTATATAGCCTGAAGCACCAGATAAATGTTTATGACACATTATTTCCTCGTTGGAAGACTGCAAATTACAGGAGAGTGCACTTGCGAAGTCACTGCGTTATTGTTTAACGACTTCCTTCTCACACTTTTATGACTACTGAATAACGCAAAAGGTTACAAGCATAGGTTAATCACAAATAAAACGTTCTATCCAAACTATTTCTAATAACTACGAAACGATATCAGTTTCTTTAAAATATAATTGGATAATAGATTTTTTAATTAAATACCGACATGCCTTTCTTTTAAGACAGATTACAAATCTCTGGAAGATTTTACTGTAGTAGTTTAAAATTCTGTAAAAGATATAATTATCATTTTAATTAAATAAACAATGTCTTATAATGAAAATTAATTATAGCTTGAATACGGGGTACTATGATTAGTAGATAAAATGATTAATTGTATTTTGAGATAATTTCCTTTAAATGTTATATTAACTCTCGCATTGCGAAAGACAGCAGATAGAGTTCTAGAAGAACCAACCGAATAAAAGTCAACCCCCATATATATATATATATATATATATATATATATATATATATATATATATATATATATATATATATATATATATATATATATATGTATATGTATATATATATATATGTATATGTATATATATATATATGTATATGTATATATATATATATATATATATATATATATATATATACATATATATATATATATATACATATATATATATATATATATATACATATATATATATATATATATATATATACATATATATATATATATATATACATATATATATATATATATACATATATATATATATATATATATATATATATATATATATATATATATATATATATATATATATATATATATATATATATATATATATATATATATATATATATATATATATATAGGGTGAGCCAAAAGTTCGTAAAAAGTTTAAAAAGTTTAAAAAATTAAAAAAGTCACTGGTAGATGGCACTGACATGCGAGAAATTAGGCAGAATTATGCAAATCAATCTTGCAATAAAAGACCGTGATACACGAGGATTTGGAGGATCGGCCACGAAGAGGAAGGATTCGAGAAAATAAAACCGACCTCGGCGGTAAGCCAATACGACGAAAAATTACCTACTGACTTCCGGTCGCCATGACGGCAACCCGCTCGACTCTGGATCTACAGGTCCAATCATCGGCCATAATCCCCGTCCCGCGTCAGCGAGGCACTTCGCACTATCTATATCCTATGAATGCCACTTGACACCGTCCGCTTAGCGGTCTTACGATCAAAGTCATCCATGAACCAGAACCGTATCTAATATCATTTAATCTTACGCTATTCCGTTCCGCAGCCACCATCTTTGTGAAATCCATCGCTCATTAACTTTATTACATTAAGTTTACAACAATATATACAGATGAACTGCACCACTTGTGCAGAAACAACAACATAAACTCTAAACGTGCTGCTTCAACTTGAGCAGAAATAACAAAGATTTACAAACAATATAAACATTTAACTAACAATTTCAAGCTCATTCTTAGTCATCATCAGTGGAGGGCAGAGGAGTCCCAGTCTCCATAACGCCATAGTCCGTAGTTCTCATTATTCTCTCTATTTCAGCTTTATAGCTACTGCAGACTTGGTCCGTCGGTAGCTGTTTTTCGTCGATCTTTTTCCCCGTCTTCTTCAGAAACTTCAAACAGTTGATACAAACGGGTTCACCTTTGCAGGGTTGTCCCTCGTGACGGTCTTCCACGCAGACTTTACATAACTTGGTGTTCCTACAGTGTTTGGCAACGTGGCCAAACTCCCAACACTTATAACAGATCATTGGTTTTCTGAAGTCCTTCCATGGCCAATATTTTCATCCCATTTTAAGTTTCATACTATTCTCAATCTTCCTATATGTCTCTCTCTTAAGTCTCAATATCCAGATAAACAATCCTCTCTTATGACTGGTCAGAACCTCAGTTTCATCATTCTCCAACTCAGTATTCTGCTTTTTTAACAACTCTATCATTTCATCTCTTTTATATTTTCCCTCAACATCATAAACTAGTATTATGCATGGATCTCTCATTTTTGGTGCACGTGTAACATATAACGTGTACACATCATTATTTTTACTACGTGCCTTAACTAGGATGTCAAGGTCTTCTTTCGTCTCAGTTTCAACCGCAATTCAACCTCTTCCAATCGTTTTACATTTCTTTATTCTTCTTCCCAACATTTCCGGTTTTATGCTCTCTTTAATAACTTTCTTGGTTATCTCCGATTCTTGCTTATTCATTGGTATAATTTCAATTTCATTTCTCACCTCTCTCTGTATTTTCTTCACCGTCTTTTTCTTCTCACTAGACTTCCTCTTAACTGCTTCGGCATAAGTCTTACTATCCTTTCTTTCAAGGATACTTATCTGGCCCTTTAGATATTGTATCACTTTCTGTTGATCAGTAATTGAGCTAACTAGCTCCCCAATGTCATCATTTAATTGTTTCTTAACTTCCACAGTTAACTTAACTTGGAAGTGCTGATTGCACTGATCAGTCTCTAATTCTCCAGCTTAACTAGTTCCTCAGTGAGCACTCGTAGCTCCTCCATACTCTCCTCCTCACTTTCCATTCTTGGTTGCTAAACTTCTCAACTAAACCCACGCTCCTCCGGCGTTAGCGACTAACCTTTCGGTCAGCCCCCAGGGTCCATCACGTGGAGGTGCCGGAGGTGTAATTTGGAAAAATTTATGCTAAATCAAAAAGATGGCAAAACGAGCCAATAACCTTGAACTTGACTCAAGCAAGGCTTAATAATAATTCAGCGCAATATCTCTAATAATTATCATTAGCGTGGAGTGGGCCCTAAGTATCTTCCACGAAGGCCCCAAGGGTCTTTCACGAAGTGGAAGACCCTCGTTGGCGGAGGGCCGCATTACTGCGGTGGAAACCTTTATGAAAAATCGGCGGAATCGTCCACGGGGAGTAGCAGTGCTCGCAAAACTGGACCAGTGACTCTACGGCTGTCTGCACATGGAGCAACTCAAAAGAAACTGATTAACTGACTCCAATCACAAACCAGTCCGTGATGAGTCGTAACCTATGTAATTGAATGGCACGGACTGGTTTGTGATTGGAGTCAGTTTTCAGTTTCTTTTGAGTTGCTCCATGTGCAGACGGCCTTACAGTGACTATTTAAAATTTTTATTTTGCTGCTAAAAAAAATCCGACTTCCCTGTGAGCCCTTTCTTGCTAAATGCACTTCTTTACCATAAATCCTTCCCTTTTTATGAATTTTTAAAGTTTTTACGACCTTTTCGCTCACCCGTTTATATATATATATATATATATACACTGCTGGCCACCCAAATTGCAACACCAAGAAAGACAAGAGATATCACAACAAAATTTATTTTGTAGATGACATGTTGACCAAGTATCAAATGATTAAATTTATAGACTTCTGTGAAGTGTGGTTCCTGCCCAAATCAGTAGCCAGAGTAGCCGCCATTGTTGGAGTTCACCGCTGCCACACGCCTCGGCATTGATTCAAAGATACTTTGGATGAGTTCTTGGGGTACAGCAGACCAAGCAGCTTCCACACGTTGCCAAAGTTGATCTGCTGTGGCAGCTGGGGATGGAATCTGGGTCAATCGTAGAGCAACCATGGACCACGTGTTTTCTATCGGCGAAAGATCCGGAGAGCGAGGCGGCCAGCGAAGCAATTCAATCTGGCGATTGACGAAAAACCGTTGGACAATGCGTGCCACGTGTGGTCGCGCATTATCCTGTTGAAATATGGCTGTGGGCAAGCCCTGAAGGTAAGGAAGGACAACTGGCTCCAACACCTCGGAGATGTAGCGCTGGCTGTTTAAAGTACCGGCAATGCGTACTAGAGGTGTGCGAGAATTATATCCAATACCGCCCCATACCATAATACCCGGTGCAGGACCAGTGTGGCGGTGCATAACGCAGCTGTTCAGCATCCTCTCTTCACGGTGTCTCCAGACTCGAATACGACCATCGTGGTGTTGCAGACAGAAGCGTGACTCGTCAGTAAAGACAATTTCATTCCATTCTGCCGTCCACATCCTTCTGTCATCGCACCATTGGCAGCGGAGACGTCTGTGGTTCTGCGTCAAGGGTAGACAAAGCAATGGACGTCTTGCGGACAGACCACTCTGCTGTAAACGACGTCGAATGGTACGCGCAGACACTGGATGATGCGTTACAGACTGCATGTGCTGTGCTATGGTTCGTGATGTGACTGAGCGATCCTTCACTGCCATGCGCACAATTTGCCTGTCATCACGTGAAGTGGTGCGCTGAGGTGGATGCGATCGAACACGCCGGTCCGTCGTACCCTCCTGCATCCAACGATCACATATCCGCATTACAGTTGTTTGGTTTCGTCCAACACGACTACCGATTTCCCTGAAAGATAATCCACAATCTCGGTAGGCCACTATCCTTCCTCTGTCGAACTCGGATACTTGATCAAAAGATGATCGCTGTTTTCGACGAGGCATAATTGATCGTTTTTTTGAAAAACCACAAGAAAAACACAATTGCCGAACTTGAAATCGTCGAAATCTCCAAGTCTTAAATAGCGCTTTGAAGTGGCGCCGCAGGCGCGCGTGATGTGCGTCTGCGCTGAAATTCTAATCATTTGCATATTTCACCGCCGCTAATGCATGTTGTAAATTTCATGTTATTTGCATGTTTCCTTCAGGGTGTTGCATTTACAGTGGCCAGCAGTGTATATATATATATGTATATATATGTATATATATATATATATATATGCATATATATATATGTTTGTATATATATGTATATATATATATATATATATATATATATATATATGTATGTATATGTATATGTATATATATGTATATGTATATATATATATGTGTGTATATATATATATATATATGTGTATATATATATGTGTATATATATGTGTGTATATATATATGTGTATATATATGTGTGTATATATATGTGTATATATATGTGTGTATATATATGTGTATATCTATATATGTATACATATATGTGTATATATATATGTGTATATATATATATATATATATATGTGCATAAATAAAGGAGGTAGACTCCACTTTTTAATGGATACGAACAGTTATATATTTTCTTCAGAGGACGTTTTTTTCGGTATTACAGAAACGGTTGTTGAAGTCCGGCCCGCGCATTGTCGTGCCAGCTGAACAATAGTTTTCTATTCGTCGACTGTGACTCTCGCGGGACAGTCTGACATGATTTACATCGTATTATGCTTTTGGAAGTTACCACGCCGGAGTGCGACTCCAGCCAATGGTGACATTCTGTGTGTGAGGCATAAAAAAAATGAGCGAATGTTTCCGGATCTCTGCATTCGTGCATGTAAATATAAAGGCACTCCCCTTTACTTGCGCTAGAGAGAGAGAGGGAGGGAATTCATTTTATCGGTAATTAAATATCAAATTGCCTTTTAAGGAAGGAATGGATATTCATTTTATCTCGTGTACTTTGGGATGCGTCATTTGAAAGAATATTTCAGACTTCAGAAATAGTCGATTTGCAGCTTTAGAATATTTTCTCATGCTAGAGAGGAACGCAATCTCAATGGCTGTATATGTTTGGGGCAAGAATTAATCTCATTTACCAATACATTGGATTCTGGTTTATCGGACCACATCAGGACGCGATCATTTTGATCCTAATAACCAGCTGGTCCGATTACACGAACATGCTTTATTAGGCTTAAGCAACAGGATTTGCTTCGGTTCTTTAGGATTCGGTCCGAATAAGCGGCTGGTCCGATTAACCGATCGTCCCATTAATCGGTGGTCCAATTAACCGGATTCGACTGCTCATCAAACAGTCATATTTTCCAGATGTGCATGGAGAAGGTATTATCACCTGTTTGTGTTTAGAATGATTCCATTTCAAAGCATTTTGAAGAACATGTCATTTGACATACTTGTATAATGAGACGACATTATTGGTTGGATCTCGTTGGTTGTAACAAATGACTTAACATTTAGTTTACGGGGCCCATTTTTCCGATTCCCTATTTAGAATGGGAAATTTCATACCGCCTTTGTAAGAACGGCCACTAAACGTTGATTATATAAATAAATAAATAAATAAATAAGTATATATATATATATATATATCAATATATATATATATATCAATATATATATATATATATATATCAGTGACGTAGCGACCATAACTGGCGCCCCTCTCCCCTACAAACATATATTAATACTAGCTGAAAACCCGCGCTTCGCTACGGAGTACATTCAAATTAAATACAACGGTCAACGTATGCAGTTTATGCCAAAAAATAAATATATATATATTTATAATAAATGCGATGATCAATGTATACAATTGATGTAAAATATATATCTATGTATATATATATATATATATATTTATAAAAAAATCGTAAGGGATATGCATTTTTTTTGGATAATATCCAATCGTCTGCTGCATTAGAAAGAGAAAAAAATATTTTTTTTTGTCTATTTAGTTGCTATGCATGTGACGATAAATTTATTGAAAGTACCAGAAAAAGAAATCACGTGATCAGCATTTAATAAATTAAATTCTAAAAATTAATCTTTAAAAAATTCACCAAAAATCAGGAAATGGAGGTAAAGATTCGAAAAAAATTTCATTTTGAAGGAATTTTTATGATCTTTCTCGGGATATAAATTTCATAACCCTCAATGTATTATTTTAAATGCAAACGTAAAAAAAGTTTAAAAAACATCTTAAAAATTTAATTAAAAAAAATCTAAGAAGAATTTTTTAAAAATCTTTCTTAGTGCACCCCTACACTATTAGAAGAATCGCCATGCAAAATTTCAGCCCTTTAGGTCCAGCGGTTTGGTCTGTGCGTTGTATGTCAGTCAGTGAATGAATGAGTCAGTTACGGAACTGTTTTATATATATATATAATATATAGAATTAGTTAAAAGGACCATTTGGCACCCCTTTGAGAGTGGCGCCCGGGGCATGATAGACCCCTAGCTCTCCCTCGCTACGCCACTGATATATATATATATATATATATATATATATATATATATATATTTATATTCATTCTTGGGCCTGTATTTTTGGGATACATGCTATCCCACCCCGTAAGGAAAAGGTTAATTTGACTAGCCGGTAACATATCCAGGAAGACAATTGCTCCCTCCAAAGTTGATCATATCCAATTTTGGCCGGGTCATGGTTTTGACGTCGTCGATACTCGATACCGTCAAAATTCCTCTTTTCCTCTGCTTGCATCTGTCATGGTTGCATACATCTCGCTAATTTCACCGTCATTGACTTACTGCTAGTGGTGACCCTTCTTCATTTATTTTATTAGTGTTTCGCCTGTCAGAGTTTGGTTTAGCTCTCCTAATCCAAATTCTTTTAATTCTTCCTGTCTGATCTATGGTCTGCCACCTTCGACGTCTCCTGCTCCTTCGGGCTTTCCCTGAGGGCCCTAGATCCATCTCGCTTACTCGTTCGTGTGCTGCCGTTGCTCAGTGCTAACGCGCTGGCCTGTTGACGTTCGGTCCAGGGCGGTGTCGCGTATTCGAGATTTCCCTATTTTGCTATTTTTAGCTTTCCCCCATGGAACTCTACAATCATTTCACTACGAATTTCTGTGACCCCTTAAAGGGACTTTTTTTCTGTTAATTGCATTTTTTTAATTCTACATCTTTTACTGCTTTGGGCAATTTCTCATATCCTAATATTTAATTAATTTGTTAATATTTACTTTTATCTTTTACTTGCCATACCTCTAAAATTTAAATTTTTACTAATTAAATTTTCTTCTACCTCTCAAATTAACTTAATTTTTAACTCGAAATTTTAAATTTTAAATTTTACTTCATCTCTTACAACGTAACGTACCTTAAATTTATTTTACTACTGAGCACATGATTATCTTGCTACAGAAGATAAAGTCTTCACGACCAAGGGACTCCAGTATTAACAACCAGCTCGTCTGCGGGCCTTAGGTGTGGGTGATACTGCCTGGTGTGGTGCGAGGGGTGGCCTCCAGCGGCGGTCTGGAAACAGGCACGGATTTCCCCCAGGAAGACCATAGTTGTTACGTCTGTCCCTGACTACTGCATTGGAGATTACTGGTTGGCAAACCCTTTGGTTAATGTTCAATAAAAAATTGCTATTGTTTATGCGTAATATAGACACATTATCTGTTGCTCTTTAAACAGTATAAATTGAAACTTATACATTTGCTTTCCTGAAACTTTATCAACCTTTAAGCCTGCTGCTGAAACTATATAAATACTCCCTAAATTATATAAAAAACTTCCATCTCAGTTAGTCTAGTGGTTAAATTTTATATTCTGCTGTTTTTAATATTTTTTTTGTCAATTTATTTCGTTGTTATGCACGTGGCACAAAATTAATTTAAAGTATCACAAAAAGAATAGAAACCACGTGATCGGCATTTAATAAATTAAATTCTAAAAATTAATTTTTAAAAAGTCACCAAAAATCAAAAAAATTGAGTTAAAGATTCGAAAAAGATTTCATTTTAAAGGAATTTACATGATCTTTCTCGTGATATAAATTTTATAATCCTAAGTTATTATTTTAAAGGCAAAGTTTAAAGAATGCTACAAAAATAGCTTAAAAATTTAATTTTAAAATATCTAAGAAGGATTTTTCAAAAATCTTTCTTAGTGCACCCAAATTCAGATCATCTGTCACACTAACAGACATTGATTCCCTATAAATAACATGATCCTCTTCAGTGTCTTCCAGTTCCTGTAATTCAGTTAGCTTTTTCATCCCCAACTCTGCTTAGTTGATGTTTATTTACCTTTAACTAATTTTACTGACGTTAGATATCGTCCATATAATTGGTTAATTTATTTTATAAACCATTAGCATCAGTGACCTAAATGTCACTGATACTCCAGTTAGACGGGTACTAATAATTTTCTCTCATTCAAAGCTTGAAAGATTGGAAATTATTGGTTTATCTTCTATACATTGCCCACTCATCAACTCTAAACCCTGATTCCAGCAAATTAATCACTGTCAAATAAGCTTTAACTGAGCTCGCAATGCTTACATAAATCAAAACAAATGATTTTTTTAACGTAGGATTACGTTCCTCCATAACGGTCCTCCAGAAAGCAAAATTTCAGATGTCCTAGGTCGCGAGTTATAATTTTGGCAGCGCGCCAAGCCAAATCTGTATCGCTTGGGCAAGCAGTAAAAAGTACCAAAAAGTAACAACCAAACAGTACAGAAATAAAGTACCAAAATGCGTCACAATTTTGACATACATACATACATATATATATATATATATATATAGATACATATATACATACAAAAGAGGTAAGCAGCGATAAGTAATCCTACGTTAATAACCCGCGGTAGTTTCGGTTGAAGAGACTACCTGAAAATTTTTTTAAAGAATACGAATGGTTTACATAGATATTTTTTTAAAATATGAAATCATGTATTTCGTATTTGTAAAGTACAATTGGTTAACTGTAAAAAGAATTAGCATCAGGGACTAAAATGTGACTGATACCCTAGTTAGACGGGTACCAATAATTTGCTCTCTTTCGAAGTTTGACAGTTTGGAAAAATTATTGGTTTTTCGTCTGTACATTGCCCCCTCATCAACTCTAAATCACGATTACCAAGAATTAACCGCTGTCAAATAAAGTTTAACTGAGCACGCAATGCTTACATAAATCAAAATAAATGAATTTTTTTTAAGAATACGAATGGTTTACATAGATATATTTTCCATATGAAATCATGTACTGCGTATCTGTAAAGTATATGACAGGCAGCAATAAGTCTGATATTTATTCCTTTACATTTTTTGCCTGAAGGTGGATATGAGAGGATATATGAATTTTTTGTGAATGATATATTTTTTATTATCTTTCTCTTTCAATCTGGATTTCACCAAATAACTCAAAGAACTAAAAATTGTCCGGAGAAAATTTAAATGCAGCTGATAGCAGCATAAAATTTTGAATGATAATTATAACAGCATGGCAAAGAAATTATACGAAATCTAATTTATGAAAGAAAAAATTTTTGTAACAAAGGCTCCATCCAACCAATGAGCGTATATACAAGGGGGCTGTTTAAAATATTATGTGCATTCTTAAATCACAAAAAAGTGTTGAATAAATATTACATACATCTAATCACAGAATCTGTTCATCTGTGTGTACACATTTTGAGAACAGGTGTTAATGTATGGTATTAAGGGCATTCCGAAGCACCACCTGTGTTATTTGGAATTAAGAATCATCCATTTTTGCATATCTCTGTCGCATTCACGCTGGTATGGATGACATGCGACCATTTTTTAAAATACCACATCTGGACCTCAGTGTAAACAAATTTCAAGGAGTGGCAAATATCTACATGGTACCACCCTTTTCTCAACACTCCCCTTTCCTGATTAAATACAAGGACCATGGTTATTAAATAATTTGTCACGACATCCTTGCAAAGCAGGGCCATGCATTAATCGGAAAGTGAATCATGACCGGGCACTATCTTTCTTAATTAATTGGAAAATCATACTTTTAAATGCTAATTTGTGAAATGATTTATCACTACGGACACTGTGATTATTCGAACCCTTTCTTTTACCAGAACTAACGTAATTTAACGGCTCCAATTACATTGATAGTGACAATTACAACAGATATTTGTTATGGTAAGCTGTCATTAAAAATTTCCTAGAATACTTGTTGAAATTTGCGGAGAGTAAGTTTTGCTGGTTTTTAATAGCTTTCAAATGTGAAATATATATATATATATATATATATATATATATATATATATCAGAATTCGACCACCTACTTAGAAAAATAAGCAATTTTTGCATTCGTAAGTACCCTGCTTTTGCATGGATCGTCAAAACGTATAACTTCTGTTAAAAAGAGAGAAAACTAGTAATAAAAAATCTGGATAACAAATCCTTTCTCTTAAATTTTAAAGTAACTATGATATTTTAGGAGAAATTTAGTGGGAAACGCTATGAGAAAAAGATCTCTCGCAGTAGAATTTCTTACTTATTAATCTTCATATACATTCATATTATCTATCTACATCTCTCTCTCTCTATCTATCTATCTATCTATCTATCTATTTATATATATATATATAGTGCTCTATTTCTAGAAATAGAGGTGACGGAACTGTAACCTTCAGGGGGGGGGGGCGGTGTATACCAAATTATTGGTCTGAAAAAAAATAAATCTTTGGTTAGACAAAAACTTGAGCATTTTATTTATTTAAAAATTTTATTTTGCAAAACAAGTACAAAAATATCTTGTAGTAAAGTAATAAAAGTGATTAAATAAATGTCTTTAACTATCGTATTTTTTTCCCTAAAAAGTGGTACTGGAACGCCGTTCCGGCGCGCGTTCCGCCTCCAATCGAGTCCTGTATATATATATATATATATATATATATATATATATATATATATATATATATATATATATATATATATGTATATGTATATATATATATATATATATATATATATATATATATATATATATATATATATGTATATGTATATATATATATATATATATATATATATATATATATATATATATATATATATATATATATATATATATATATATATGCACACACACTAAGTGGCTAAATTATTATAACAATCTAATGAGCACATCGTTGAGCTACTTTTGCTCTCAGTAGTACTGCCTTTCTCTTTGGCATGGATTCTGTTAGATTTTGGCAGGTGGCTTGAGGAATCAGAGACCATATGAATTGCACATTCCAGTTCTCTAAGATTTTATGACTCTGGATCCAGCTACCTGATGCCCCTTTCTATGTCATATCCCCCCCCCCCCCCCCAAATGATCAACTGGATTGAGATCTTGTGGAATTGTAGGTGAAATCTAACGTCATGTTCTTCAAACCATCTGCGGACAATGTGAGCTTTATAGCACGCAGCATATTCCTACTGGAAGCTTCAGTTTCCAGTGGGGTAAACCATTAACATAACTGAATGCACTTCGTAAGCGACAACATTTAAATACCTTTTGGCATTTAAACTTTCTTCTACATGAATTGAAGGGCCCAAAAATTCCAGGATCTTCTCCACCAGTAATTAATATAGTTTTTGTCATTGGAGTTGCAAATGCATACAAATCACAAGACAGGTATCATCCGACCTTGGGATGACGCCTAGTTTCACATCCACTACCATATGTGAAGATTGTGATAAGTCGGCTTGAATTATTGAGTCCTAATTTCCTATGACTTATGTGGTTAAGTAGGTTATATGAATATAGCGTACCACAAACGTGCCCTGCATATAGGATCGTCACTTCATGCAGGGCGTAATACGTCTCTTCCATATAATCCATCAACCAGTCCACTTCCAGAGATAACCGATACCCAGTGATTTAGAAAACTGACAACCGCTTTTGTGAAAAGGATAAATACACCCGCATTTGGGTGATATTCCTGATTGTGGTTTGTGAGCACCGAAGAGGAGAACTTGGAAATGTGCGGTTCTCAGTAGGACCATAATATCATTAAATTTTAATGAATGCATTTGTACGTCTATCATGAGCTGTTGAATATGATTTCTATCGATGTATCGTTATTTTTATGGGGCAAACCAAATAAGTGTGTCGTGGTTTCTTAATCTCCAAATAATTCTGACATCACTTCAGTTGAAAACTTTCCCTCGGATAGCTCTTTATATACCAGGAACAATTAAAAACATGGTTTCTTTCTCCTCCGTCGTAATTGGGGTACATTTTAAAGGGAAAAATATTTATATCAAAACAAAGTCGTAGTTCTTTTTCTGAGACCATTTGTCTCGGGGTATACAACGTATCAATAAAATTGGGCTTCTTGGAGGTAAACGTTAGTTGAAATAACATCTATTTTTAAGGTTTTTTAATATATTTAGATTAAACTGCAGTACAATTGAATAAACAGTTAGATTTAACAAGATAAAACTTTCTATTATGAAACTAAAGACTAATGTTTTTTAGTTATAAAAATTAACAAAGCTTAAACGCATGAAAGTAGTGAAAAATTTCATAGATCTAGTTTAGATGTCCGTATGCCACGAGGGCGCGGTGGCCCGGTTGGCAAAAGCGTCGAGCCAGTGATCTGAGGGTTGCGGGTTCGATGCCGGTCGCTGACAAAATCCACCACTGTGTACACTAATAGCGGCTGGTACACGTAAAATCTGTTCCGAAATCTGTTCGTAAAATCGTGGCTGCAATGTCCTCCAAGTTCTGAAATTTACCTCTGAAGATGCATGGGGTCAAGTGTTCCGGTCTCGTCACTTGACTCGGTTCAAAATTATGGAACCGGTCCATAGGGGGGTAATGCTGGTCCACCTATACGGTGCTCCCAGAAAAGAGGCCAGCAAATCCACGGTGTCCTATGAGGGTAAGGATAATGTCCAAGAATACCGTATGCCGCATTGGAAGAAAAAAAAAGTTCAGATGTCGTCAAAAGAGAAAAAAAAGTTCAGATGTCGTCAAACATTTACTGTCGACTATCTCAAAGAATCAACTTTTCTTCCACCCAATGTGATGAACACGAATATGGCAACAAACTGACTGGTGCGTCATCTTGGGCTTAGAAGCCCTAGAACTAGCTATTTGAGCAGAAACTAGTTGACAAGAGAGGACGATTTTCTTCAATCGTCTAAGAGGGTTAAAAAATCTGACGATGCCAAATCGCCTTAACAAGAGTTATGATAAAACGAGTTAGGGTAGAGAGAGACTTCCGCCACGTGTAGGAATTTGTTAGGGGAAATATTGTGTGGGTTGAGAGATTCTGAGTTTGACATTAGGTTGTTAAGGGTAGTGATCTCGGAGTTAGAGTAATGCTTCTATGACAGATGCATTTCATGCATTTTGTTCAATGATTATTTGTTGTGGCTGAAGTTGAGTAACAATTTGGTTTGTAATTGGAAATTATACTTCTGATTTCTACTCTCTGGTATCTGGTAGCACCAAATCTGTTCTGTTAGGTATACGTATATAAGTATACGTTCTGTTAGGTATACGTTTTATATGTATGTGTGTATGTAATATATTTTATTATACTCACAAAAACATATGTATATATACCGTGGTACCTAAGTACTCGTCGTTAATTGGTTCCAGAAGTCACGAAAAGTACCTAACGAATGTTTTCCATACGGAATGATGTAAATTGAATTAATCTGTTCCTGTAAATGAGAAATTTCACATTTTACTGAGAAATTTATAAATGGATGGGGTTTTTTCAATACAAAATCTTTAAACTAGACAGGCATAATTTAAAACAATAATTAGATAAAATAAAATAAATTTGATTTTCACTCAGCCTGTACTGAGAGAAGCTTATGGTCTAATGGATGATGGCGAAGTAAAGGAGAAGAGAGGTTTTTGCTTGGAAGAGGAGTCTCCTTCCAACAAAACACCAGGCGCTTGCACAGGGATTCTTTCTCTTTTCTGTCTCTTATCCCCCCCGATCCCTGTTGTAGACTCAGATTTAGGGAGTTTCACTACAAACATATAATACAAACAAGAGAAACTTCACAAGAGAATCTTGCTTCTGCCTACGTTTCAAAATGTTTCTGTTGTGAGACATTGTTTGATCATTAAACAATTCAATATTTCGGCTTACTAGAGCTTTGTCAGGGTGATACTTTTGAACAAAATTTTATAATTAAACCTATATCGGTTTTTCTTTTCGTCCGGAGAGACAGAATGCGGAGTGCACCGTCTTGTCTCGTATATGCTTTAGCATGTGTGACGAGTACCGAGCAAACGTCGAGTACCGAGGTATGATTGTACACACACACACACACACATACATACATATATATATATATATATATGTATATGTGTGTGTGTGTGTGTGTAATAATAACGCCCCACTATTATAAATTGCCCTAATTTAGCGCGTATTCTAAATTATCCTTGTCGAAATCTCAATGAAGCACAATCTTATTTCAAAAACGAAATGAAAATAACCGAATATTCTATTCTCTTCAACGCACGAGCGGTAAAGTTATTTTTAGACATGATTCAGAATCATTGGCGGCTCCGGGGGGGGGGGGGGGGGGGGCGCAATAGGGGCAATTGCCCCTCCCCCGAAAGCTCGGCGTATTTTTTTTTTCATATCCTAAAATTATATAATCGTAGACCTAATACGAAATGAGCATAAATTTAAATGATACGATGCTTATTTCTTTTATATAAATATATATATATATATATATATATATATATATATATATATATATATATATGTGTGTGTGTGTGTGTGTGTGTGTGTGTGTAATAATAACGCCCCACTATTATAAATTGCCCTAATTTAGCGCGTATTCTAAATTATCCTTGTCTAAACCTCAATGAAGCACAGTCTTATTTAAAAAACGAAATCAAAATAACCGAATATTCTATTCTCTTCAATGCACGCGCCGTAAAGTTGTTTTTAGACATGATTCAGAATCATTGGCGGCTGCAGGGGTGGGGGCAATAGGGGCAATTGCCCCTCCCCAAAAATCCCGGCGTATTTTTTTTTTCATATCCTAAAATTATATAATCGTAGACCTAATACTAAATGAGCTTAAATTTAAAATGGGACGATGTTTATTTCTTTTATATATATATATATATATATATATATATATATATGAGCTGACGTTGCCCCCCCCCCCTCAAAAAAACTCGGCCTGGAGCCGCCCCTGTTCAGATTCCCGTGATCTCGATTCCCCCTTCGAATAATCATACGACTTTCGATTCATATACTGCATGATCGGGGTCAACCAATTAAAAGAATTCTAAACAGCTTGCGCCCTCACAATATATAAAGGGTTAAACAGCTTTTTTCGCGCGCTTTCTGGTTGTTTCCTTGTCCTGTTCTGGTGTCGCCCTTGTCTTGCTTTTCTATCTTCGCGCGATGTATGCCGCCGCTGTCTGTTCTATTATGTGGTGTCCAGTATATTCAGGTTCTGGCAAATCCGGGCTAGTGTGTTTGCGTCCTTTGGTCAAGTTACATGTACTTTGATGTCTGCTGAAATGTCCCCCATAGTGTCGTCTGTTTGTTACCGGAATAAATCAATTTAATTGATACCATTCGTGTGTTTCAAATGTGTCTACAATGTGTCTCTAATGTGTCTACAGTACGGCGAGTCCGGGTGTTTATTTCCCCAGTATTCTGCTCTAGAGTGTGCTTCTCTCATCAAATACTCACGATCACAGTGACTGCCTTCTATATGTGTTCCCATTTCATCAAATTCATTGTATTGTAATGACTTTACGTTCCTTTCAAACTCGGGATTCCTGAGAGAGCCTAACGGCAAGACGTCCATTATCAATCTACCGTATTCATCGGTGACAGTCGCTTTGTCACCAAATTGTGGCAGACGCCGCGTCGCCAGTCGGACAATTAGGAGGCCGTCATCTGTAAGAAATCCCCCCTGCTTGCAGACAAAGCCTGTCCAGAGGATAATCACCTAGCCATTTAGCGGAAGACGCGGAATGGTCTGAAGACGGTTTATGAAAGGGTTCAAAAGGAGCACGCTTCAACCACCCACAGAGATGGGCGAGGATATATATTCGCCACCTTGATGTAAATGGGGGCAGTTGACTTTTTTCCTTGTAGGTGTGGACAACCCTCGTCGTCGGACGCGTGCCAGAGATCGAGTGCCTGCCGTGTTCCATCATGATATCCTGAATCCCGCGAAATAGCCTTAGATAATGCTTATTTTTTGTAATTATTGTATAAAGCCTATATTTAATCTAGAATGCCAATAAAGCATTTTGTAAATATTAAAGGCTGTCAGTCTTGGTTTTAGGCGAAGTCCTTACAGTATACACACACACAAACACACACACGTTGGATTTGTAACAGCATTTTGTGAAGGCAGGCAAGACTGACAAACAAATATCATTGTCCTCTCGACTTTTCCTCCAAAAACGTTCTATTTAGGAATTTTACGACCTTACGATGCTTATTTTTCTGAAAATCTTCATTGTTTTCAATTTAGTTGAGGGAGGAAAACTGCTGTTACTCCGCAATAAAAGCGAGTAATAAATCATGTTTCTCAGTTAACAACCGTAAATGCGGAAAAAATAGAAAGCCGCAATCACAAATGAATGCATAAGTTCAACCTATAGGTTTAAGAACTTTTAATATATCACTTCTTGGAGCCTTGCTTGTTCGACTTACCTTTTCGTCTTATCGTCAGACATGCAGGTCAAAAGAAAAATATCCTTTTTCCTTTGCCGAATTCCATCTAGATCTGTAACTGTAGACTAGTGTGAGCTTTTGAATGCAGCTTTAGAATACGTAAGATATTACTTAAAGCTGCTGTGTAGTAACCCTATTGGGTTCGCTCACCTCAGTATTAACCTATGGAGAAACTTTGTCCAAGGATTGCCGACTTGGATTTAAAGAATTATTTTAAAAATTGTACTCCGTAATAGAGAGAAGAATTTACACCTTGGGGCATTTTTAATTTTTTTGTATGCAAATAATATTTTAAAATTTAAATTAATCGGTGAAAATATCTGGTGTAGTGTTTTTAAACGCCCATGAATTCCTTTTTTGCACGAAATTTATAAAATGAATTCTGTTCCAAGATGCAGAAAAGTTCGGGATATCTGAAAATACCATTTTCATTGGATTATCAGCATTTATGTAGCTGTAAATAGTAGACAAATTTTCTCCGTAGGTTAACATTGAGGTGAGCGAATCCAATAGGGTTAGTACACAGCAGCTTTAATGTCATAAATGCAACACAAATGAAACATCACGTCCACTGAAAATACACGATGCCTTCAATAAAGGAATGTTGATGTAACCGCCAGTCTGAAGATAGCCAGAGAATAACTGCACAAGACATTGCGATGCTAAAGCCCAGGTGAATTCAAATGATTAACAGATGAATAAATTTATTTGGTCTTCATCACCCACTTTCATAAACAATGACTCTTCAAGCAATTGCATTCAATTTTCTATTTGGTACCTACTGACAAAGAAAATAACAGGTTCATTAACATAGATAAAATTTGAAGATATCATCTTCGAAATTTCAACCAAGGGAATAAAGAAAAATTGCAATTAACAGTTTTTTTTTGTGTGTTTGTGTGTGTGTGTGTGGGGGGGGGGTTGGAATTAATATCATATAATGTATATACGACTTCACGACTAAGCCGGCTCTCAGAGAGGAAATTTCAAATTTTGAAAACTATTTTTCATAAAATTCTAACGAACCCACACACATATATACATACATACATACATACATATATACATATATACATACATACATACATATATACATACATATATATATATATATATATATATATATATATATATATATATATATATATATGTATGTATATACAGTAGTACCTCCTAAAAGCAGACAGTCACGGGACCAAAAGTTTTGTCCGTTATTAGGAGGTGTCCGCTATTGGGGAGAACAACCTTTTTGTAAAAAAGTTTTTGCATTTCTGTTTGACATTTGATTATAATTACGCCTTCAATTTTAATTAAAAAGGAAAAATTAATTAGGTAAGAAAGTAATAACTATTTACTACTTTACCTTTTAACTGTAGGCTAATCCTTTTATATTGCATTAAATAATCCTAAAATACAATGTATAGGAGCTAAATGTTTTTAATTACTACTGAAAAAATCTGTTAACAAAGTTTGATTCCTTTTTTCACAGAAAACTTGTTTTTCAAGGTGAATTTTCATAGTACAGTGGACGCTCGTTAATTCGAACTCGAAGGTTCTCAGAAAAAAGTTCGAATTATCCGATGTTAAGAGAAAATATATAACTTTAAATGTGTATCACTGAAGAAGAAACTCTCCTAGTATGTATAACCCCAGAAAATATATTATACTATGTTATCTAAAGTTAAACATATTAAAAAGCAATACAGACTTACATTAATCATAAAATGAAGCAGAAGATATGCAGTATAAAGTAAACATTTATTAAAAATATGAATTACACTTTGGGGAAAAACTGTAAAATCGATGTTTGGTTCTGTTTATGATGCCTACATTGTTCAGCCAGCTTCTCGATTTGAAGTAAACATTTCAATTCATTTTCAGAGGAAGGTTCCATCTAAACAAATGCTTTCAGAGTTTTAATAGAGTCCATTATGGCTTTGACCATTATGGCCGCATTAGAAATATCTTTCGGCAGGTAAGTAGAGAAAAGCCCTGGCAGTTTCCTACCGAAATTAGTGCATACGTCTTCGATTACATCAGAGCTTTGGCTACATACAGTTTGATAAGAAATATTGAGCCTTGACTTAAATCGAGAAAGCCATCCATCACTGCATTTAAAATCTTCAATACCCATTCGAATTGCCTATTCATCAGCCTTCGTCAGCACTAGGGGTCCATTTATCGGAAAATTTCGAGATCTAACATCCTGGAACCATAGCAGTAGAGGTTTTTCTAGAACTTCTTGGGACGCATTTCCCATGCGTTTCCTTCCTCTAGTAAATTTTGATTTTTTCCATGAATCTAAAATTGACTCCTTGTTTTTCAAATTAGTTGACATGGCATTTTTTAAAATTCTATAGTCAGCTTCTAAGTTTGTTTACATTCGCCATTCTCTACTTTCTTTAAAATTTCTACCTTTGTCTTCAAAGTTAGGGTTTTGTACTTTCCACGTGTAGGCATCCTGAATCTTTACACGTTCACACCCACAATGAGGAAGAAAAACTAGAACACATTAACTTGTCTGTACTGCAGTTATAACTGACGCAGCTCCCTAGAATCTATAGTAAAGACTAGTTTTTCTGAAATTCTAAGAAAACCGATCCGAATAAAGGAAAATTGCTTTTTCCGTTTAGCACTAATAAGAAGGACAATAGTTACTAACGTTTAGCGGACATGCAATAGTCTAGGAATGCAGGCATGGGCCTCTTTACACAGAAAAGAAATTTTAACACACAAAATATTAAATACAGTGTGTATTTTCTCTATTAAACGAGGAAAAAGAAAATTATTTTGTCAAATTTTTAGTTCGAATTAACCGAAGTGATAAAATTTAGTTCGAATTAATAAGATATTTTTAACATTAACTCCAATACAAGTTTTTTGGGGCCTTTGGATTAGTTCGAATTAACCGAAAGTTCGAATTAACCGAGTTCGAATTAACTAGCGTCCACTGTATTTAGCTTTTGCTAATCCCTCCTAATATTCGTTGTTCAGAGAGAACTGTTTTAATTGTTCGCTGTATTTCAGTGCTTCCGAATAATCTTTGATTTTGCAGTCTTCAATTGGCGATTCCCCATCATCATCCTCAGAAAGGGCCAGAGCTTCAGTGGTATCCCGATGAATGAAATTGGAAACATGCAGGTTTTCTTTCTCAGTTGATAAATCAGTCATCAACCTTGACATACTCTTCAACGCTGATATTTGAATCCAAATTGGCTACTAGATCCGCAAGTTCTTTTTCGATTTTTTTTTCAGCAGTACTGTCAGTTGCCACTTCGCTTGTACTAAAAAATCCTGCCTTCTTTAAACATTTTAGAACGCACCCAGGTTACACCTTTTTAAGGGCTGGCGTAGCCCAGGAAATGGCATCCAAAACAGATACCGATTTTACGAAATCTTCGCTGGATTTGCAGGAGATAATCTGTGAAAGCACATGTCTCAGAAGCAGCTTTCTGTACCGTACTTAAAGCTAAGGATAATTCCCTGATCAAGTGGCTGTAGCATCGAAGTGGTGTTAGGAGGCAAGAAAACTAAATTAACATTTTTGGCATTAACATTTAATGCCATTGTGCACATTTTAGGGTCGAATTTCATTGTATCAAGCACGGAAGGGAGGAATCGGAAAACGTTCGTTGTAAAGACGCATAAGGATATATTTTTAGCTTGCTTGTTAGAATAATTTTGAAATGCTTGCCCAAAAAATGGAAAGTTTTTCAAAAATACCTGTCCACTATCTAGAGGGAATAACATGGATTGTCCTATATAAAAGGACTGGGACTCGTAAAAATATCCGTTAATTAGAGGTGTCCGCTATTCGGGAGTGTCCGTTAAGGTAGGTATCACTGTATATATATATAATATATATATATACATAGTCAACCACTAAACATTGAATTTGATCATTTCAAAAAACATAATTTTGAAAATATTGTTATCTCCATTGTTGATATAATTAAATCACCCTCTGAAAGGTTATATTATGAAAATATATATATGCAAAAGCATAAAACTACTTTTCCATATGGCCTTAATCAAATTTATAAACAGAAAAATATCGTTAATTTCAATTTTACTGATGTGTCAGCTCATCCTATTTACCCTTAACTGATCGAAGATACTAAGACATCAAAAAGAACTAACAGAGGTAAAAGTTATAATAAAAGTAAGACTTTTGATTGTAACTTATATAAAAATGCTTTAATAAATTTTCAGGAAAGGTTTATTATTCATTATCAATATAAAAAATTAAAAGCTTGGATTTTTTCTATCGTTAAAAAACATATCATTAAGCTATATCAACTATTTTTAAGTACTAAAATAAAGAATTATCATTAACAGCATCTGGTATATGATTTAATATTAACACGGGCTAATCATTTAAAAATAAATTTATTTAAAAAACAAAATACAGCTAATAACACTTATTGTGTACTAAATTTTACCAACCATAAACTAAATAATATAAACTTCAATAGTATATTTGATAAACTTCATGATATGTTTCCTATAAATGATATAAAAGTAAAACGTGCCTTTATATATACTCTGCCTATGGGTAGATGTATATTTAACTATAATCAGGTCTCAAAAATTTTTTCTCAATCAATAAATTTAAAATGTGTATGTAATCTGCCCAATTACAATAGTTATGTTGATACGGCACATGGTCATGTAATAACAGGCAATTTGGAAATAGTGGATAATTTAGCACTGCGAGAGTTGATGAGTTTGGGAACTAAGTATAGATTACCTAGTACTAATAATAGTAAGAAAATAATAAGTTTCTTAAATGCTGATTTAGATAAATTTATATACAAAATAGCAATTAATTATTCTATACCTACAGAAGCCTTCAACCAATGGAAAATTAATTTACTAAAACTAGTACATACTAAACTACCCAATAATATTAATAACATTAATAATTCCTATAAACACTTGAAAGATGCTATTACAAAATTACAAGAAGACTTTATAATCACTTATGTAGATAAAGCAGCCAACAACTAAGCAATTATTTGTAAAAAATATTTTGCCATAAGTTTAAAAAAACAGCTAGAAAATAGTGATCTTTTTCAGCCATTAAAAGAAACTACTAGTATTATTATTAAGAAAATAATAGCAAAATATAAACTACTAGGTATATCATCAAACAATTATCTTTTTCCATATATTACTTTAGTTCCTAAATTTCATAAAACACATATTGCTTTTAGAGCAGTAACCTGTGGTCACAACACTTATGCTACCAAAGCAAGTGTAATATTATTAAATTACCTTGAATTAATCTATAAAATATAATATCTGGTGTTTGTGGTATAATTGATAATAGCTTTAGTCTAATTAGAAAACTACAAACATTAGATAATTGTAAAACTGTAGTAACTTATGATTTTAAAGATCTATTTAATAATATCGATATAATTGATTTAAATAGAATAATCATAATGTTAGTACAAAATAATATTCAATACTTAGGCAACGAAATTAAACTAACTTGTTTCAATAGGCTCCTAGATTTAGTAACTAAACATAATTACATAGTTCATAATAATAGTATATACTTACAGTCCAAAGGTGTACCACAAGGTGGTAATGATTCAATTATGCTAGCTAATTTATACTTACATTATTTTGAAATTAATAATATAGAAAATTGCAATTACAATATACAGAATTTAGGTATATAGATGATATAATAGTAATTAATAAAAGTAATAACCATATAGACATAAATTTTTACCCTCCTAATCTGGAGCTAATTAAAAGTAGCCATGATAATATTAATGTAAACTTTTTAGATATTAATATAAAATTAAATTCTCACAGCAAATTTACTTTTGACTTATACGACAAAAGATCTGACTATAATTTTAATATTGTTAAATTTCAAAATTACCTAACCTGTTTACATAAATCTGTTTTTAATAACATTATTGTAAATCAGTTAGTTCGTATAAATAGGCTATGTTTTAAAGACAATAGGAATAAGCATATTTTAGACTTGAAAGCAGTGCTAACACGTAATAATTACCCCGAAAGTCTATCCAAACACATAATTGGTTGTTTTAGTTTTAATGAATAGTTTGTTCTGTTGCATTTAATAAGTTAAACATAATAATAAGAAAAATTAGAAAAAATAACTACTAAAAATAAAAAGTAAAAAATAAAATAAAAATAATAAGTAAAAATAAAAATAAGAATAAAAATAACTCTTAGTAAAAATAATAAAAAACTAAATTAATAATGGTTTAATAGTCCTAAAATACAGTAACCATAGTAAGTCAGTAACTGAGTATCCATAATCTCCATGGTTGCAAGTTTTGTGACGTCAGTCATCTTGCGGTTACATGTTCTTAACTTCCACTCTGTGTAGCGCCAGGCTTGGTGCTCTTTGGTTAAGTAGCTCTTTAATATTTAATTCTTCTGTTTTTCATGGATTGTACGGTGTCTGAGTGTGTTTATTGTATAGATCATACTCATCGCAAACAATCCATTGGTTTTTAGACAGCATTGACACCGCTGACGAAGAGATGCTGTCCTAAAACCTTTTCATACTTATCATTTCATGTTATTAGTTCCTGGCTGCAAGTAGCTTTAGTGCTAATACTGGTATTCTCTTTCATCTATTTCTTATATATATACATACATATATGTGGTTATCAAAATAATGGAAACACCTATCAATATCAGTGGTGTTTATCAATGTGCTTCGTATTCCTTAAAAAACAAGTCTGGCCACCAGTATTTTTTATATAATATAGTGTATGTTTTATTCTACTGTCAGGTAGCAGTAATGAAGCTAAGGGCATCGTGCTTTTGGGGGAAAACAGCGTAAAATGTCAAACCTTGCAGACCTTGCGAAAAGGGCAAATTGTTTGACGGCGTTTAAATTTTAGTATCTGTTACTTCAACCCGCAGGCTAATGAGTGTTTTTCGAGCTATGGTATCGAAAGTCATGATAGCATACCGAGTGCTCGGAAAAACATCCTTTGCCAAACAGAATAGTGGATGAAAGGGACAGCTGAGTGAAAGAGACGGACGAGGTATTGAAGCGGATTGCGACATGAAGAAACAAAACAACTGGAACTAGAATGACCGAAGAGCGCAATCTGCATCTGCATGTTCCGGTATCAACTATCAGAGGTAGAAGGGAAGTTCACAAACAAAGTTTTACGGAAAAGTAGCTATTCCCAACCAATCGTAATAGATGCCAATTCAAAATATCATCCACAATGTTGACACGAGGGTAATTCCTGGTCGAGTAATATGTCGAAAAACGGCATTTGGTCCGACGAATCATTGTTAACATAGTTCCTCGCAACAGGATGTGCGTATGTCTGGAGAACACCTACACAAGCGTAAAATTCTGGCTGTCTCATCTCAACTGTCAGTCATGTAGGCAGATCTATCAGGGTTTGGGATGGCATCTGATGGTTTTCTTCAGACCTTATTGTAACCCTAAAAGGGAGATTGAATGGTAAGGACTATGTCGGAATTTTAGATCACTAGTCCATCCTATGGGGCAAACATTGTTTCTTGCAGGAGATGGCTGTCTCCATGATGATAATCCCCTATACATACAGCTAAATCTATCAAGTATTGGTTTGGCGTAGAAATGAAATGGTAAGCACATCCGAGGCGTAAGTAGAAACCCGTAAGTTAGTTAATTGTAACTTCAATGAATGCACTTGAATTCAATGAAGTAAAAATGGAAAAATGAGAATTGATAAATGAGAGAAGGTGAGTCAAAAAGAAAAGGCAACTGTCCTTCATACCATTTTTCTAGTCCTGCGTAGAGAGAAAGCGATCTCTCTTTTCCCAACCGTAAGCCTCTAGTGCATCAGGTTATTGCTTCATCAAACTTTGACCAGAATTTTAAAATAACTCGGAGAATCTTTGGAGCTTATATATCATTCTCTTCTCTTTCTTTCGTGTTTTTAATAACTCAATTTCAAGTACTTTAGTAGAGAATTAGTGGTCAAATGGCAGCCCGTGGGTTAGATGCGGTTCTCCAGTCCATTTATTACAGCCCACGTAAGACTAATTTTTTATTCACTTAATTTTATCTTTGAAGCTGCCGGAGTAGTGAATATCGCTTGCATTTTTGAACGTGTCCGTTATTAAGTACTTTATGAAGCCCCTAATGAGTTAGTAATTACATTTGTGAAGCAGATTTTTCTGTGTTTAATTTTGAGAAATCTTACTGTTCATATTGATAACATGTAATATATACATACATACATACATACATATATATATATATATATATATATATATATATATATATATATATATATATATATATATATATATTAAAAACAGTCTTATTATGAATATAGGTGTAATCGATATAAAATAGAGGAAATAGTAATCAATTGAAGATATCTGTGTTTTAATACCAGATTCCAGAAAGAAAATATAAAAGTATTAATCAGACCCTATGGCCTTTTTAATGTGGTTTGTGTGGTAGCCCTTAGTGTATCTTAAAGCTGCTATGTACTAACTGTATCGGATTTGCTCACCTCAATGTTAACCTATGGAGAAAATTTGTTCAAGGGCTGCCGACTTGGATTTAAAGGATTTTTTTTAATTGCATTCCATTATATATATAATAGCCGTTGTCTCTGTATAACACTTCCGGGCTGTACTCATCTTTCAATTGAAGCCCTCAGTAAACAAACGGCCGGTTAGGCCTAATTTCAATTTCAGATGTGGATCAGAATTTTTTCTTACCTAAAAACTAATATCTTCTCCATCAAATCACGTTTGTTCAGCCTATTTTTCTATAAAACATTCAGAACTAAAAAAAAATTGGATGCTTTTAGCTGTATATTTAACAGTTTTTAAAAATCTGTTTACTTTTGCGATGAATTCTGAAAGTAAACAAACTTGAATGTGAATAAATCAAGTAGCTCAAGTATTCATATCGCGTAGTGAGCTGTAAAAAACTGGATGGCAGTCTACTACTACAATCGCATGAAAAACTAAATAAATAAAAAATAATGAAAGGGTTTGCTTTTACAAGGTGTGGATTAAATGCAATATTGTTAGATAATTCGGGATATTTTTTAACTTTCATATACTTTTTCCATTATGACGTCATTATTAGTATTATGACGTCAAAATGACGGGTTACCTTCTAGTAATATAGAAAGAAATTTTACACCTTGTGGCATTTTTCGTTTATTTAAAAAAATGCAAATAACATTTTAAAATTGAAATTCTTCAGGGAAAATATCTGGTATAGTGTGTTTCAAATGCTCATAAATTTCTTTGGTGGACGAAATTTATAAAATAAATCCTGTTGCAAGATGCAGAAACGTTCGGGCTATCTGAAAATACCATTTTAATTTTGCTATCAGCATTTATGTGGCTGTAAAAAGTAGACACATTTTTCCTTAGGTTAACATTGAGGTGAGAGGATCTAAAAGGGTTAGTAAACTGCAGCCTTAAATTGATAATCTTTGTTCCACAGTAAGGGTCTTCAATCCGTGAGTAGTGGACCTATGGTGGTAAGTTAACATAATTTCCACGTACTACCAATGTTTTCGTCATTTTAAGTTAAATTGGAAGTTAAAACTAAAAAGTAAGACCTAAAAAAGGGTTAATTACCTACAGACTTAAAATGCAGAGGAAAGAACGACGGCCAACTGTAGATAAAAAGAATATGGTAAAAAGGATGCACTGTGTTCTTATTAGTCATTTAATCTCTCAGAACTCTGTCTTATGTGTGGGAAGTTTGGAGTTTTACCTCCCTTTACGGAAACGATATTAAATGCCTCGTGTCTCTAAATTGCTTATTGTGATAGATCTTTTTCCTAAACTTGAATTTAAACTAATGGATTTGTGTCCTGTAGGATGATAATCACGTTTTTTCTCCATTTTTCTGAATATCTTAAAATGAAGATTTAACAAGAAAAAGAAGCCTTGAATTTGTACTTAGTTCTTTGGTGATTTAGCAACAAATCGGATGTTTTGATCTAAAAAACTGACGCAAACAAAAAATCCTTTTGCTTGTCTGCTTTGACGTTATTTTAAAACCTGTTAGGATGTCAGTGATTGATGGAAAAGCCAAATTCATTTCACCCATCTCATTTGCCACCTTCAAATACATGCCACAATCTACGTAGGTTGTTTCTATACAGTTCTTCCCAAGTCTAATGTATATTTATAAATCTATATAATTCTAAAACTCTCAGATATTTTAAATTATATTTCATAATTTATATTCATAATCAAGTTTAGAAGAAAAAGGATGATTTGGTTTCAAGCTTTCTGCCGCCATCTATCGAGTGAAAGAGGAATCTTTAAATAACTGCAAAAGCATTTCTGTTTCAATTCTGTTTAGCTTGGTTGGTAGAGCTGCAATCGTATTTTAGAAAAATAAGAGCTAATTAGATCGGGGATTTCAGTTTGAAGCCGATCACGAATGATTACAAACATTCATGCGGGACTTGAACGCACGGCCTCCAGGGCTAAGCACCCAATTTATCCGACTTTCGTCGAGCCTGTTTTCAAGTTGAAAACTTTCAAGTTGTAAACTTTTTCAAGTTGAAGGTAAATTTCATTTTTTCAAAAGAAGAAAACCCCGGAGAGAACTCTGCAATGCGGCTAACAGAGGAAAACGAGAGAAAAATGCTTGAACATTTCGAAAGATATCAAACCAGCCGAAAATGTTACTATTTAAATCATTCTTTCAATGAACACAAATTACTTCTTGAAATGAAGAATAACAATTTAGTCCAGTCGTTGAACCAGGAATAGCAAGAATGAATTCAAACGTTTAATTTAAATACCGCATACGAATTTTTATTTCGGTGTAATATTGAAGTAAACTGGAATTCTTCCTAAAGCATGAATAACGGATAATCCAGCTGATGACAGCTCTAACATGAACTACGATCTGTACAGCTGAAGATGCAGCAACAAAACTAGTGTAACAAGTTAAGGAAGAAAAACTTAAAAATATTCCCTTTTAAGAAGCAGAAGGAAACTTTATTTGTGAATACCGAAGGTCGGTACGGTCTTATTTTAATCCGAAGTTAAGGCTGCTGTGTACTAACCCTATTGGATTCACTCACCTCATTGTTAACCTATGGAGAAAATGTGTCCAAGGATTGCCGACTTGGATTGAAAGATTAAAAAAAAATTATACTTCATAATAGAGAAAGAAATTTTACACCTTTGGCTATTTTTCATTTTTTTTAATGCAAAAAGTATTTCAAATTAAATTATTGGGGGAAAAATCTGGTATAGTGTGTTTTAAACTCTCATAAATTTGGCGGACGAAATATATAAAATGAATCCTATTGCAAGGTGCAGACAAGTTCAGGCTATCCGAAAATACCATTTGTATCTGATTATCAGCATTTATGTAGCTGTAAATAGTAGACAAATTTTCTCCATAGGTTCTCCATCATTGAGGTGAGCGAATCCAATAGGCTTAGTACACAGCAGCGTTAAGAAACTAGGCTGTAACTTCGTCTACTTTCATTCGATGATTTTAGGCTCCACAAAGAACACTAATTTTTATACGAATGAGTTCCGCATACAACAACCTTCACTACTAAGGTATGAAATTGAGTAGTTATGAGCACCCCGGTACACATAAACTTCCTGGGTCCACGAAATCAACTTCAGTTGTATACGCGTAATGCTTTTCGCAATGAAATCTCCCTAAGTGGTAGATTAACTTTTACGGTGCCAATTCCATCAGCGTTTAAAAGCATGAGAGTCCTGATTGGACTTTTTTCGCTTATGAAACCCCAGCGGAGTCCCATGTTTATTCATGACCGCCTCTTCCCGTTAAGCGAATGTCCCATTAAGGCTTTTGTCCTCTTTTGCCTTATTAAATCATTACGTGGATTATGCAGATGGAATTAATTGGTAGAGCGAGACCTCCTTGTACACAAATTGCAGAGGCGTGTTGGATTTGTTTTGGAGCCGGAAATAATGATATAGAAGGAAAAAAATGACAAAAAAAAAGACAAAAAGAAAAATCATCTTTTTTTTTTCCCCGACGGTGACTAGCCTTCCGTGAGAAGCATATGCGTGAGGGAGATATTAACATAACAAATTCGGCGTGTTTTTTCGCGCGATATTTCATGTCCAAGTGGCAAAAATGACTGCATTAAAAGTCTACCGCCTCGTTGCGCTGCAGGAAAATGGAGAGAATTTTATGCGATTTTTCTGGATTCAGCCATGATTTCCTTTCTGCTTACCAAAAAGGATTCTCATTTCGAAGATATATTTAGACATAACTATGGCCAAAAGAAGAGAGGGATTTGACGTGATTGAGTAAGTTAGGCAATTTCTCTGCGAATCTTGGATTTCCTCCCCGAATTAAAATAGACATAATGATGACGAAAAAAAAACCCAGGCCACACCTAGGTAGAAAAGAGGCTAATAAAGTGTGTACAGCACCCATGTATCTATATTTTGTCAAAAAACTAACTTTTGGTGTTACATTACCTTAGAATGGTCTCTTGTGTATTTTGTGAAGTTTGATTTGGGGTATACGCTATTAAGAAAAAGTAAAAAAATGTCTCTCCTTACTGCATTTTCCCCCTCTACAGTTCAGTAATAATCTATATTACTTATAGGACCACTGAATATCTGAAATCTAGTTCACATCAGTTGTACGTATGAACCGACAAAAAAGTTTTTTTAGCATTTATTTGTGTTAGTCTTGATACTTTACACTTTTTACTTTTGCAATTGAAGTTAGATATTAAGGTTACTTCTTGCAGCGTGATATCAAGCTTCGAGTCAGTTTCTGTTCATCTAAACATATACAGCAACTTAAATCAATCTTTTATTTTAGCCCGATTGCTACATTACTCGCCCTGCGTTATGTTAGTTGGTTGTGTCGTTCTGAAAAGCCCAATATAGAAGTAAAGCTTGTTCCGAGGCTCTGTATGAATATGTTGATTGAATTCTTTGATATTAGGCTGAAAATGCATTCAGACACTTCATTTTTTTAAAACCAGAATCCAGGTTTTCAAACTGTTATCAATGTATTATGCTTGTGTGTGGGTTATAATCACAGATATTGCCAACACTTTCCTGAAACATGTTTATTTATAAATGAAAAGTATTTACAGTCGTAATATTCCAAAGTTGATACTTAACAGACTCTTCAATTCTGTCGTGCATTGATTTAGATTCCCTTGGAGTATCTCGACTGGAATGTTATGCCTGTTTTCCTGCAAAATCTGATTTTCTTGAGCTGAATGGCTTGATCCGAGATCTGAGCTTCAGTTGTGCGTTAGCTTCAATGATTCAAAATGCAATCTGTAGTATTCCCCAAACTTCTAGTGGTGAGCTCCCCTAAAGAGACAAAACAGGAACATACCACTTGTTAATTTGGCATTTGTGAATGGTTCATACAGGCAATCACATTTAACACTTCCCGGTCTAACGAGGGACTATATTAATTAGTTCGAAACTTTTGCCCATTCTTAATTTTTACTGTAGATTCTTAGTTGGCATTTGTGAATCCTAAAAGACAGTCACAATTCTCAGCTTTATCAGGGATTATATTAATTAGTTCAAAACTTTTACCCCTTCTTAATTTTTACTGCAGATTCTAAGTTGGCATTTGTGAATCCTAAGAGACAATCACACTTTTCAGCCTGATTATGAACTATATAAATTAATTCAAAACTACTCGCCTTTCTTCATTTTTATAGTTAATTCTTAGTACAATGGAGTCCCGATTGTCCGAAATGATTGGGGCCAGTTCGGATTAACGAATTTTTCGGATTAAACAAAATCCTTCTTAAAATAAACTTAAATTACATAATAACGTGTGATTACATAAATATTACATATTACGTGTGATTACACAGTTTATTTTATATGGTCTGTATAAACATAACCAAATCTCGGGACGAAATGGGTGATAAGAGAGTGGAACGCTGCCTTGTACAGTACAGCAGAGTGTAGGATGTTCCAATAATTTGTCACAGTGCTCGACAGTTGGATAGGTGTGTCGTTACTTTTAGGCCGTCTGCACACGGAGCAACTCAAAAGAAACTGATAACTGACTCCAGTCACGGCGCAACTACTCACACGATAACTGACTCACACGGCGCAACTGGTTACAAACTCGTCGGACGAGTTTGTAACCAGTTGCGCCGTGTGCGTGGCTCCATTCAATTACATAGGTTACGACTCATCACGGACTGGTTTGTGACTGGAGTCAGTTATCAGTTTCTTTTGAGTTGCTCCGTGTGCAGACGGCCTTACTGTCAGTTTAGCGTTAGGATAAACACGTGCTGTTTATTCTGCTGTGTCCTACTTTATTGTACTACTGTTGTCTAACTTTGGATTTTCGTGTAATTTTCAGAAATATACTTTATATTACTTAGTATCACTGTAGTTTTTTGGAACCTTAGTTCTTTTTGACTTTTGGTTTCGGATTAAGCGGACTTTCGGATTACTGAAGTTCGGTTTATCGAGATTCCACTGTAAGTGCCTGTTCCAGTTTTGCCCTCTAACGTTAGCAATTACTGTCTAAACGAGAGTTTGCTACGTTGATAATATACCTATGTTTGAATACAATATGTTTGAATACAAAACCTTTAACCGGGTAACACCATAAGAATTCTTGCATGCAGTCTATACTATAATATTGTAAATTCTGGAAACATGGAAAACCTTTTCTAATTTTACATGCATTTATTTTACCTTAATTCTTAAATTTTTATGTGTAGCCAAGTTAAAGTGAGTGACTCCATATCATACTTTAGGGGTAAGGATCAGATAAAAATTTCAATTTAAAATACAGAATTGAAGTTGTTGTTGTTGTTGTTTCTAATGCTACCCCCCCCCCCCCGGCTGGAAGTTCCAGACCAGGTCCATAGAGGCTTTGGACTGAATTGTGCGGGTCCAGCTGAAATAGCCCCACAAGGGTTGGAGTCCATCTTAGCTAGTTGCCACCTCAATTTTCACCGAGCATCGTCAGGGCGACATCTGTCGTACCCTCTCTCACCCTCTCTAACCCCATAAAGGGATACAGAATTGAGGTAAAATATGAAATCACTTTGAAATTTGTCTTGATAAATTTTGAACACACGACAGTAATATTACAAAATGCAAGGGCAGTATCTGAATTTCATAATATATTATTTTACAAAATTTTCCTATTCAACAGTGTTCCCATTTTTTCCCATTTGAGAATTTTATTCAATCTTGAATGGGAAAAAGGGGAGCTATATAACAGAAGACAATATTTATTTCACAAATATAAAAAGGATATTAATACAGTATTTGCATTTGTACATATGTAAAATCTCACGATTATATTTTTAAATTTTCAAGAAACACAATTCATTTTTAGAATAACATATCATCTTCTGTGGTTATAACTTCCCCGAGTTTTGATATTTGCATCAGTAACAAAACTGAGAAAGGTTAAGTCTGATTTTAAAAGTTTCTGATTGTTTATAAAAGTATTTCTGAACAAACAACCTTAGTTAAGAAATTGAATAGTAGAATCCCAGTTGTATGGTGCATATTCCTAATATTAGAATTTTCGAGTGAAAATATTTTTCATTGCATGAACATCAATATTGGGATTATTGGCTATTGGTTGGGAATGTATCCGGTGAAAAAAATTTGTGAACTATTTAATACTGCTACAGTACCGAGAGAACTATACCTGTATCTCATTGAGTCAGAGCAACCCAGAATCGGTGGTTATTGAAAATTTTCCACTTTCAGCTCAATCAGAGCAATACTTCGGGATTTAGTAATGGAGTTGGAGTAGATATTTTTAACCACTAGGAATCGGCTCTATAAAGCAAAATATGGTAATTCAAAAATTAACCAGCTATCGTATTTTTTGAACCATAAGACGCACCTCAAATTTATGGGAGGATTTTCAGAAAAGAATATTTTGTATTTTGTTAGGTATAGAAAGATATTTTCAATTTCTTAATAAAAATAAAAAATATATATAATAAATATTATATATATAATATATATAAATAAACATATATAATATGTATAATAAATATGTATAATATATATAATAAAATATTCATTTTATTTTAATGTTACCTTCGGACCGTAATACGCACCCAAATTTAAGCCGATTTTTTATGTAAAAAGGTGTGTGTTATGGTCTAAAAATACGGTATTCATAAAATCTTATGTCCGTTGCTTTATTTCGAGGAACTGCTTTCTAGTTGATTAAAAAAAATTATGTCTTAAAATTTCCCTATTTCAAAATAACAGATATTGAAACTGACAGCTCACAAGAAAAATCAATATGTCTGGCCATACGCAAATAAATACTAATTACCATTTCTTTTCAAAATTGTTTGAGAATTACTGCGTTTTCAGACAGACAGGCTTCCCGTCAGTATTGTGGGCTTTGTAATAAGCCTTCAAAATTCCTGTTTCGAATTCAGTTGTGATTGTCAAACTTTCTTTTTTACACGGTAATTCATGCAATAAACATCCCGGCGATAACAAAAGGAGTTTCAAATGGACAAACAATTTCTTCAATTATTTTAGAGTATACTTATAGGTGAGATTTAGAACTTTAGTTAAGATCATTAGAGGAAAAATGCTTATTTCTGACTTAAAATAAACAGTTTTAATAATACAGTTTTAATAAATAAACAGAAAAAGATAAAGCATGTAAAATTGAAGCATGTAAAATTTAAAGCACGTGAAACTGTCTCTTTCATAGCATAGTCAAAGGGGTATATGTTTTTGATTTTGTGTTCCTTTTTTTTTTTTGGCACAGAGAGTTTCAGGCTATATACTCGTAACAATACAAGTGTTAGAAGCCATTAAAATTTTTGAGCCTAAATTTAGAATTTAGATATATATTAAATGTAAAAGTTGACGCGAAACTGTCCCTTTTTTAAAATCGTTCGTTGAGTTTTTGACTTGATATTTATTGTGTAAGGGCCTGTTCACATAGAAGTCAGTTGCGTTGCGTTAAGGAAAATATGACGTTGAGACGAAAATAAACCAATCATAGGCCTCCAAACGATTAGCGAAACTTTTAACGCCTATGATTGGTTTATTTTCGTCTCAACGTCATCTTTCCCTTAACGCTACGCAACGGACTCCTATGTGAACACGCCCTAACTCTTGCTTGCCTCTTGTTAGACTTTAGCAATCATGACAACGCAAGAGTTAAAAGTTGCTCAATGTTTTGTACAGCTTAGCAACAATTTTTTAACTCTTGTTTCTAGGAACAAAATTTAAAAATTAGATAGATTATGATTATGAAATTTTATATCAAATTTTCAACAAATTTTAAGTTTCTCTTTTACTTTTATAAAATACTATAAATTTTGCATTCAACCATAAAATCTAATATGATATTATATTAAAGGCCTGTAATTGTAGCTGTTATCGTGCGTCTTTATTTCGTAATTACCATGTTTTTATTAACTTGTTTGTGTGTGTGTTTGTGCGTTTGTAGAGCACAAATCTTGCAATCGATTTTTAACTAACTTCCCGACTAGCTAGACATTTGAAACTTTTAGAATAGCTTAGAACACGATGACAATGCATTTTTTAATACTTTTAGCCATCTTTAAGCAGATTTTTACCATGTTTTTATTATTTTCAGTTAATTTTGTTTTGTAGACTGCTGCAGCCATCTGTCGGCGGGGACGGGAACGAAAAGTTAAACGCTAGTTAACTTCCAATTAACTTCATTTTCTTTCAAGTTGATGGGATAATTGATCAAAAAAATTTTAAAAAAAGTATTTATTAATACATAGAATTGTCAAGTTTATATGATTCAACAGAAAATTTAAAAACATGGTATATAAAAAGTTCTTTTTATCTTGTAATTATTAATGTTTTATATTGCATATTCATGGCAACTCATACGGTAAAAATTACATAAAAATGTTTACAGGTTAACTTCTTTTAATTCATTATAATTTTGACGAATGAAATTAAGGATTAAAAAAAATTGATGCGAAATGGTCCCTTTTATGATGTTGTTCAGAGGGATAATTTATTTGCTATATTATTTCTTTCTTTAAGCTAATATATTAAGCTATTTGTTTTTTAGTAACCGAAAATGCAAGTGCGAGAAGTTAACACATTGTTGACCGGCACCGAGTAAACTCGTGTTTTGACACACAAATATTGAAGACCATTTAGGATAAAGGAAAGTCATATTGGAGAAATTTTTGATCAAATGAACATTGCTTTACTTGAAAACTACCTTTACTATGACCTGAACGAGTTTCAGGCAAATCCTCCCAATTTATCACTTAAACTGTAAATCTCAGATCCCCTCTATAAAGAAAACAGATTTCAGAAAATAAGAATGTCGCACTTTATTCCAAAATATCAGCCTTTGCGGGTGACTTGCGCATATGTTTAAATAAAATTGCTGGTAAACAATTTGTTACACATAATAGCATAATTTTTAAGCCACAGTTATTGATAAAAACTCGTGAATTATAAAATAATAAAACAGTAAAAATGGAGATTAAAATTTTTGAATGACACAAACATTAACATATTAATGATTGTAGCCATCAAGAATCGGCTTCAAGGCTGATTTAAACAAACCCTATTGGATTCTCTCACCTCAATGTTAACCTATGGAGAAAATTTGTTCAACGATTGCCGACTTGAATTTAATGATTTTTTTACTTAAACTGTACTCCGTAATAGAAAAAGGAATTTTACACCTTGGGGCATTTTCCGGTTTTTTTAAAAATGAAAATATTAGTATAAAATTTAAATTATTCGTCGAAAAAATCTGGTATAGTTTGTTTGAAACGCTGATCAATTCCTCTGGTGGGCAAAATTTATAGAATGAATTCTGTTGCAAGGTGCAGAAAAGTCCAGGCCATCTGAAAATACCATTTTTATTGGATTATCAACACTTACGTATGTATATGTAAAATTTACAGATACACCAGTGTATTTACAGAGTAAATAGTAGACACATTTTCTCTATAGGTTAACATTTAGGTGAGCGAATCCAATAGGATTAGTACATAGCAGCCTTAGAAATTTATGAAATTATATTGTAGGCTGTATGCACTACTTCCCATTCAGTTATTTGAAATATTTTCACATAGAAATTAAAGTTTGTATTAAAATTGTATTTTTTATTTAAATCTGCAAGTACATCCTGTACCTAAGCAAACTCTCCAAAAGTTGCTAAATGAAGAATGGAAAATTTGAAATTGAGATTGTAGGATTTTTGATCAGTAAAAAGACTAATATTCTATCAGTTCTAATAAAAAATTGATACACAAGAAGAGAAAATTCCCAATTTGGAATGTAGAAGTTTTTATCAATCAAAGATTTAATGCTGCAATTAATATTACTTGTCGAGGCTTGATTATTAATGTATTTTTCGGACCATAAAACGCACATCATATCTATGGGAGGATTTTTAGAAAAGAATATTTTGTATTTAGTTAGGTGTATAAAAATATTTTGAATTTCTTACTTAATAAAGATAAAAAATATTTATGATAAAAATATTTATAATAAATATAACAAATAATGTATATAATATCTATATTAAATGTATATAATAAATATATACAATAAAATATTAATTTTATTTTAATGTTACCTACGGACCATAAGACGCATTTCAATTTTAAGTCGATTTTTTATTCAAAAGGTTTTTATCTCTTGTAGTCCGAAAAATACGGTAATTCGCAGAATAGTAGTAGTTTCTTAAGTATATGCAATTTATTTTAGTTAAATTCTACTTATTCGTGATTGTAGAATTTTAAATTACAACCAAATATTTAAAACTTATAATTAAGAACGTATACATTCAGTTGAGTTCTCCCAACTGACCAAAAGTTACAGTTTACAGTCATGAAATGTGATACAGTTTTATCAGTATTTTCCATTAAAGTTTTTAGTAAATCTCAGTTGTTAGTAAATTCTGGAACGAAAACGTTTTCTAAATTTTTCTAAAATTCTAAGGACAATTCAGAACATATACAAACAGCTGCTTTCTCACAACTGACCAAAAGTTACGGTTTACGGTTATGAAATGTGATACAGTATATCAGTCTTTACAAAAGGAGTTAGTAAATGTGGAATTCTTGAACGAAAACCTTTTCTAAATTTTTCTAAATTTCTAAGGACAATTCAGAACATAAGCATACAGCTGAGTTCTCACAACTGACCAAAAATTACGGTTTACAGTTATGAAATGTGATACAGTATATCAGTCTCTACAATTAAAGTAGTTAGTAAATGTTGAATTTTGGAACGAAAACATCTTCTAAATTTTGCTAAAACTCAAAGGACAATTCAGAACGTAATACACATAGCTGAATTCTCGCAACTGACCAACAGTTGCGGTTTACAGTCATGAAATGTGATACAGTTTATCAGCCTTTTTAATTAAAGTAGTTGGTAAATGTTGAATTCTGGAACGAAAACATTTTCTAAATTTTTCCAAAACTCCAAGGACAATGAAAATTTGGATTTAGGAAGTAATAAATTGCAAGGAAGAATTTCTGAAATTGATTAACTTATGAACTTTTAATTACCATTTAAAACTTAAGGATAAAAAGCCGAGATTCACGAAAACAAATTTGTTGTAGATGCTGAAAACAACAAATAGCTGAATAAAGAAATATTAAACGTAACACAAAAATATTTATTTTATTTTGCTTCATTTATTCATCTCTAAATCAATAATATTTCGTTTCAGCAGCTTAACAGAGGACACCAGAAACTCTCACGTATTTTACAGAAAAAATAAACCCAGAAAAAACTACAGGTTCATAGTTCAGCGAGCAATAAAAAAATACGTAAGTAGAAGATTACACTTCTTAACAATCGAAAACACACGTTTTCTTCCCCTCTTACAATAAATCTCTGAACACGTCACAAATTTACCACCGAAACACCTTTCGTCTTAAAGAACCCGAAAATACAAGCTGAAAAGATCATTATTAGGTAACTCCGTGTATTAGCGAAAATCAAATAAAATCCCCGTCCCACGTGCTATCCCATGCATCCTTCCCCCCACACTCACAAAGAAATTATTAACGACCGCAAAAAATGGACCCACCCGTTCCCCCCATCGCCGCCATATTTCATGGGATGTTTGTTTTGTGCCGCTGTTAGTGGCTTCCTTCGTAAGCGGATGTACAGGTAATGGCACAGGAGGCGTCCTCTGATGTACACCGCCGTGTGGCGTTCGCATCGCGTAAATCAGCGTTACAACGCTCTCGCTTAACGAGGCCCCCGACGGGCCGGAGAAAAAAATAGCGGGTAGTAATTGGGACCAACGTTCGGACGATTTCAAGGATGGAGATCAGAAGAACTGTTTTTTTTCCTTCCTTTTTCTTTTTCTCTTCTTGTAGAATTGCACATTCAGGGAATCAAAAGAAAGACTTGTTCATCCAGGCTGATTATGCCCAGGCCATACTTCTGAGAGAGGGCCTATTTTCCTTTTATACTGCGTCGCAAAATTTGTTTTGAAAGGCAGTATGTTGCTCTTTTCATTATACAGAAATCGTAAGAAGAGTAGATAAAGCCCCGGGAAAGAAGTGGAAGGCTCAAGCAAGTCCTAGACATTTCCAGAAATAGAAATAAATTTCATAGTAATATTTATGATTTCACTGAAAAGTTTACCTGGGTATTAGGGTTTTTACAGAAGTTTATTATCAGTTCGGTATTAGGTTTACGGAAAATTTCGTCTGGTAACAAATTTTCTTTGAAATATTCAAACTTTCTAAAAAATATACACTAAAGAGACACCGAATACTTTTGTAAATCGAATATATAACTATCTTCCTTTCAAAATGCATCGCAAAGTTCGTTTTGAAAGTCAGTATGGTGCTATTTTCATTATACTAAAATCGTAAGAAGTGTAGATAAAGCCCCAGGAAAGAATTCGAAGGCTGAAGCAAGTACTAAAAATTTTAAGATTTAGAAATACATTTCATAGTAAGATTTATGATTTTACTGAAAAGCTTGAAATATTCAAACTTTCTAAAAAAATATGCATTAAAGAGACGCCGAATACTTGTAAATCGAATACATAACTATCGTCCTTTCATACAGCGTCGCAAAGTTTGTTTTGAAAGGCAATATATTGCTATTTTTCTTATACTGAAATCGTAATAAGGAAGAAGTCGAAGTCTCAAGCAAGTCCTAGACATTTCCAGATATATAAATAAATTTCATACTAAGATTTATGATTTCACTGAAAAGTTTACCTGGGTATTAGGGTTTTTACAGAAGTTTATTGTCAGTTCGGTATTAGGTTCACGGAAAATTTCGTCTGGTAACAAATTTTCTTTGAAATATTCAAACTTTCTAAAAAATATACACTAAAGAGACACCGAATACTTTTGTAAATCGAATATATAACTATCTTCCTTTCAAAATGCATCGCAAAGTTCGTTTCGAAAGGCAGTATGGTGCTATTTTCATTATACTAAAATCGTAAGAAGTGTAGATAAAGCCCCAGGAAAGAATTCGAAGGCTGAAGCAAGTACTAAAAATTTTAAGATTTAGAAATACATTTCATAGTAAGATTTATGATTTTACTGAAAAGCTTGAAATATTCAAACTTTCTAAAAAAATATGCATTAAAGAGAGGCCGAATACTTGTAAATCGAATACATAACTATCGTCCTTTCATACAGCGTCGCAAAGTTTGTTTTGAAAGGCAATATATTGCTATTTTTCTTATACTGAAATCGTAATAAGGAAGAAGTCGAAGTCTCAAGCAATTCCTAGACATTTCCAGATATATAAATAAATTTCATACTAAGATTTATGATTTCACTGAAAAGTTTACCTGGGTATTAGGGTTTTTACAGAAGTTTATTGTCAGTTCGGTATTAGGTTCACGGAAAATTTCGTCTGGTAACAAATTTTCTTTGAAATATTCAAACTTTCTAAAAAATATACACTAAAGAGACACCGAATACTTTTGTAAATCGAATATATAACTATCTTCCTTTCAAAATGCATCGCAAAGTTCGTTTCGAAAGGCAGTATGGTGCTATTTTCATTATACTAAAATCGTAAGAAGTGTAGATAAAGCCCCAGGAAAGAATTCGAAGGCTGAAGCAAGTACTAAACATTTTAAGATTTAGAAATACATTTCATAGTAAGATTTATGATTTTACTGAAAAGCTTGAAATATTCAAACTTTCTAGAAAAATATGCATTAAAGAGACGCCGAATACTTGTAAATCGAATACATAACTATCGTCCTTTCATACAGCGTCGCAAAGTTTGTTTTGAAAGGCAATATATTGCTATTTTTCTTATACTGAAATCGTAATAAGGAAGAAGTCGAAGTCTCAAGCAAGTCCTAGACATTTCCAGATATATAAATAAATTTCATACTAAGATTTATGATTTCACTGAAAAGTTTACCTGGGTATTAGGGTTTTTACAGAAGTTTATTGTCAGTTCGGTATTAGGTTCACGGAAAATTTCGTCTGGTAACAAATTTTCTTTGAAATATTCAAACTTTCTAAACAAATATGAATTAAAGAGACAACGAATACTTTTGTAAATCGAATTCATAACTATCGTCCTTTCATACTGCGTCGCAAAGTTTGTTTCGAAAGACAATATGGTGCTATTTTCCTTATACTGAAATCATAAGAAGGAAGAAGTCGAAGGCTCAAGCAAGTCCTAGACATTTCTAGATATATAAATAAATTTCATAGTAAGATTTATGATTTTACTGAAAAGTTTATCGATAAATTAGGGTTTTTACAGAAATTTATTGTCAGTTCGGTATAACGTTTAAAGAAATTTTCATCTTGTTAGAAATTTTCTTTGAAATATTCAAACTTTCTAAAAAAATATGCGCTAAAGAGAAACCGAACACTTTTGTAAACCGAATACTTAACTATCTTCCTTTACTTTTTACGAAAAGTTTAGAAAAGTTTTAACTTAAGAGGGTCCTAATTTCTTTTGAGAGATCGTTTATTTTATTTTTATATAACGTCGCAAAGTTTATTTTAGTAAAGGAATGAGTTGCTGTTTGTAGCACTAATACAGGCCCTGATTTTCCATTAGGCCAGTAGGCCCGGGCCTAAGGGCCCCCCAAAATTTTTATTTTAAAAGAAAAAGAAAAAATTCCCAATTCATTTTTTTATTTTACCTTTTTTAATAGCAATTTATTTATTCATCCTTTCAAATTTGATTGATTGTTTCATCATATGTATAGTTATATGTATAGTTCATCATATATATGTTATAGTGCATATAAGAGATTAATAAAATTTTCTGGTTGCATTATATTGGTGTTTTAATGATGAAGTTAATATGTTGTATTGCTTTTTGTTATTTGATAATGTTCTAGGCTTCTACGCTTCAAATAGCTAATTCTTGGTAAAATGTACTTTCACAATGATTCATGATTATTTTTTTTTTGTATGTCAATTTTGGAAATTTTACGCCCACGTCAGTGTTAGGGGAGAGTCCCGAGTTGTGCCTATAGTCCAGAATTTTCTAAATCGGGCCATGCACTAATATGTTGCTGTGAAAACTTCCATGACATTTAACAGAGGTTGAAAAAAACCAAAAATGTAGTATAGCAATGCCCTGGCAACGTTTAAATGAGGAAGGAAAAATTATGTATTTAATCAATAACACTATGGTGCGTCTCGATGTAAAGTTTCGAACCGATTTTTTTTCATAGTTTTATATTTATATACTTTACTAGCTGAAAACCCGCGCTTCGCTACGGAGTACATTCAAATTAAATACAACGGTCAATGTATGCAATTAATGCCAATATATATATATATATATATATATATATATATATAATAAATGCGATGATCAATGTATACAATTGATGTAAAATATATATCTATCTATTTATATATATTTATAAAAAAATCGTAAGGGATATGCATTTTTTTTTGATAATATCCAATCGTCAGCTGCATTAGAAAGAGAAAAAAATATTTTTTTTGTCTATTTAGTTGTTACGCACGTCACGATAAATTTATTGAAAGTACCAGAAAAAGAAATCACGTGATCAGCTTTTAATAAATTAAATTCTAAAAATTAATCTTTAAAAATTCACCAAAAATCAGGAAATGGAGGTAAAAATTCGAAAAAAATTTCATTTTGAAGGAATTTTTATGATCTTTCTCGTGATATAAATTTTATAACCCTCAATGTATTATTTTAAATGCAAACGTAAAAAAAGTTTAAAAAACAGCTTAAAAATTTAATTTAAAAAAATCTAAGAAGAATTTTTGAAAAATCTTTCTTAGTGTACCCCTACACTATTAGAAGAATCGCCATGCAAAATTTCAGCCCTTTAGGTCCAGCGGTTTGGTCTGTGCGTTGTATGTCAGTCAGTCAGTCAGTCAGTGAATGAATGATTCAGTTACGGAACTGTTTTATATATATAGATTATGCTGTAATCGTAAGAGTCATTCATAAGGTCCCAGGACAGTAATGAGAGGCTCAAGTGAGCCCGAGATATTTTAAATTGTAGAAATAAATTGCGAAGAAAGGTTTTCGATTTTACAAAAATAATCACCGAATTAGATCTTTCACAGAAGTTCATTACAAATTTTGTGTAAGATTTATAGAAATCAGTGTCTCGTATCAAATTTTCTCTGAAATATTAATACTTTTATTAAAATATCTTAATCCACATGCAAAAGAAACTGAACATTTTTCGCGATCAAATGGCAAACAGCTTTCTCTGCTTAATTATGAACATACGAGGAAACTTTGTCCGAAGAAGATCCTAACAGTTCAAGAGTTTAATTTGAAAAAGCTTTAAGTTGCTCTTTCTGTTATACTGTAATCAGGGGAGGTTTTAAAGAAATTAAGTGCTGACACTTTAATGACCTCTAAAAAACTTTTAGAATACCATTTCCTAAATTCATGAAGCCCAAGCCATTTCACAAGGAATTCTGAAAATATCTTTACAAAAAAAAAAGTTGTAATAATCAACTGTTTTAGTGAGAGTTTGTTAGGATTTGGGACCTCGAGTTTTGTCATTTTCGCGCTTGTAGTGGTCAAATCTCCCTGAAGTGATCACTTTTTACTTATACCTTTTAGTCATTCAAATACAAATTTTCGCAAACGGTATTCCCTCAAACCACCTAAAAGGCATTCTTTAATTGTTAGCCCCTTAATTCGTTGAAATGTAAACGTAAAAAAAGGGTTCAAAATCTTTAAAGTAAATTTTAAAAAAGTGTTTAAAATCTCAAAAGTAGATTTCATATTTTTGGTGTAAAAAAGAGCATGAATTATGATAAAGATGACAGCATGTATCCACGTCTGTAAATCAAGAGTTTATTAGTGATGCATCATCTCTAATAGCTGACTTTAAGTGTATACTAGCTTCTTTTACTGACTTGGATCTCAGATTGAACCAAATATCTGCTTGAAACTTAAACGTCTATATGACGAAAGCAACTGAAACTCACGTATTGACAAGAATGATGTGTAAGAAATGGGTAAAAAATAAGGTTCCCAGGTCTGAAAGCTGCATCATGGTCTGGACGACCCTCCAAGTGTAATGCCAAGAACAAAGCCACACCATTCGAGGATTAGCTAAAAAACATCCAAGGGATATTTAATGTTACGCATGTACCTTTAAGGTCTTTATCTGATATTTGGGAAACAAACTTGGGTTCCAGGGATTGTCCTGAAGCACCCAGAGAACGCTGATGGCAAAAGTATCCAGAACTCAGGTAATGCGCCTGTACACCTGGAAATGATAACTCAACAAGCAATTGACGATTAGGGAATCCGCTTTATGGACTATACATCTTACTCTCGGGTCTTTCAAAATGTAATTTTATAATGTAATTTTTTTCTATCCCCAGTGTTAAGAAACAACTGTGTTGATGGAAATTTTCTATTGATGTTGCGCTGACCAACGCTGCTATAGCTGTGTCGAGCCAGTTATCCAGTCATGTCTGCGAACATATTTTTAAGCGAGATACAGTGATGGCAATGAAGTATCCAAATGAAGAGTATTATGAGGTATCTTAACCTTTTTGTTCAAATTTTTCCTCTATTTACTGATCGTAGTCTTGGTATACTTGGTATATGATCGGCCATTAGTTCCATAGAATTGAGTAACTCCCTTTTCAGTAAACTGCTATTCATCTCAAAACGCTCTTCCAAGTTAATTTTGCTTACGTTTTATCCTGAATGATCTCTGTAGGAACAATGGAGGATTAATTGGTCTGTTTTAGGAGAGCTACAGTCCTCTTCTGCTACATGTAAAAGATGAGTGTTGAGAATTCCTATTTTGGAGCTCTACAGTCCTCTTTTCGTACATGCAAAGGATGAGTCTTTTTCAATTCCTATTTTGGAGCTCTACAGTCCTCTTTTTCTACATGCAAAAGATGAGTCTTTTTCAATTCCTATTTTGGAGCTCTACAGTCCTCTTTTGCTACATGAGTCTTTTTCAATTCCTATTTTGGAGCACTCCAGTCCTCTTTTGCTATAGGCAAAGGATGAGTCTATTTCAATTCCTATTTAGGAGCGCTACAGTCCTCTTTTGCTACATGAAAAGGATGAGTCTTTTTCATTTTCGATTTTGGAGTGCAAAAGCGAGGTGTAAAAGGCGGGGCCGAGCCCAAAATTTCTTATTGAGGTCTCTCATTTGGCTCGTATCTGGTGCAGTCGCCCTATTACAATTGCAAAGGTTCCAGATCTCTGCTTCATTTATTCCAGAGGTCTTAACCTTTGATTTATTAGGGACCAATTGTCGAATAAAAAATTCTTTGGGTAACTTCCTACCTACCAACCTTTTAAAAAGCAAAAAATGGGTTTCATTTTCTGAATAAAAACACTGTTTGAGATTTAAAAAAACTTTAATAAAAAGTTATAAATAAACTGAATAACAATAACAAATTTAAAGTAAAAGTAACTTAATAGCTAACAGAAAAGCCTTCGAAAATTTTTAAAAAGAATAAGAAAATATTTGCTTTACTAGCTGTAAAATTATTGTGACTCTGCAACTTCTTGTTGAAGAAAATATATCACGGATTTTTTAGCAGAACATGGATTTTTTAGTTCTCGAAATGTCATAAAATTAAAAAAATGCAGGAACTTCTAGAATTTGAAAAAAAAATTAATTTGTTCCCCATTTCATAAAATTGTTAGATTTGCGGTCGTTTTGAATCGACGAAATCAATTTTTTTAATCCCTTCTGACTTCGAAGACTTTTTGAGGTCTCCCGAGACGTCTATAGTCCGCGGACCACTGGTTAAGGCTGCTGTGTACAAACCCTACTGGATTAACCCACCTCAATGTTAACATATAGAGCAAATTTGTCTACTATTTACTGCTACATAAATGCTGATAATCTAATAAAAATGGTATTTTCAGATAGAAGGAACATTACTTCACCTTGCAACAGGATTCATTTTATAAATTTCGTCCACCAAAGGAATTGAGGACCGTTTCAAAACACATTATACAAGATTTTTCTCCATGAATAATTTAAATTTAAAAATATCATTTGCATGTTCTTAAAAAACGAAATATGCCCCAAAGTGTAAAATTTTTATTCATATTTTAAATTTATAGTTTTGTTTATCATAGGTCACGACACTAAAAATGCATTATAAGGTCATTATTTTGAACCATCCCCAAGCGCTGTTGCAGCAGCGCCCTCTTTTAAACCTTCAGCGGGCGCGCCAATTTTCGGAACACCAGCAGGCGCGCGTGGCACAAAGTGCAACGTCTCTTTCAACCTTGATTATTCCTTTTGTAATAAACTTTTTTTTAATATTGAAAATAATAATTCTGCATTTTATGAAAAGATATAAAATGTTTAGAATATTGAGATATATTTATAATTAAAGGCCAAAAAATGCATATACGATCGCCTTATTTCAAAACTGTCCGATTTATTGGATCTAAAGACAACTTGCGAATGGATTCCTAAAACCTAAAAAATAATGAGATTGTACATCTTCGTGATATGCGGGGTACCATGTAATAGCTGCACATTTGATCGAGTAGATCAACTTCTTCTATTGTCGTATTGTAATCCAGTATAATCGCTGGTTTACCACGGTTAAATCACGACTACCAGTGAATGGAAAGGAATACAAGGGTCAGAAAATAAGACCTGCATTAGAAAGGGTGTAGCTATAAATAGAAACTGCTTAGAACATTCAAACCTTACATGTAAAAACAAACCATTCGAAATTACGCTAATGTTGCACTCTGTACACGGGCGCGCCCGCTGAAGGGTTAAGAACCACTGAGCTGTTGCATTTCCTAGCGTTGAATCCAATGGTCCAGTGGCGTAGCTAGGGGGGTGCGGTGGGTGCGGTCCGCACCGGGTGGCACATATTTTGGGGCGGCATATTTTTATTTAGTATTAGTTGTATATAAATATGTTTTGTTTACATACACATATGTGTACAATTTATTTGTTTATCCAAAAGAAATGAAATTATTTATTTTTATTTATAAATATAAAAATATAAAATAAAACATATTTTATGGAGTTTTTTTTATAAATTAGGTATATGTTTTGTCTCATAGGTGGGGAAACTGCGACCTCCATAAGTTTCTTGTGGTCTTTATAAAAGTTGCATTTATAGGTATATCAACTTAAGCGGCCTCCTTTATTACTGCCTAATTTAAATATGGCATCCAATGGTAAAAAAGTTCCCCACCTATAGTTTGTCTCAATTGCAATTATTTATTTATGTTTATTAATTTATAAAAACCACCAATTGATTGAGTTAGAAAGGGCGGCAAATTGGAGACCGCCCCGGGCGGCAAAAGTTCTAGCTACGCCACTGCAATGGTCTCTATATTCTTACTGATAAGACGCATTTATACTGACTGATACAGGCTCTCCGCATTCTATGCTCCAATAAATAGCTACGCCATGTTTTCTATTTGACGAACAAAGCTAATACTGGCGGACTCCTTCGGAACAACTCTAGCGAGCCAGTCAGCGTTGGCGTTTTTTAACAAGGTTCTTTTCTTCCATCCGAATAAAATATTTTAGAATAAAATCAATGGAAATACAATAAATTGAAATAAATTAAATAAAAGATATTGATCTAAGAATCCTATTTAGAACATACTTTGACAAATTACAATAAATCCTAAGGTGGTTATGAATCCAATCAGTTGGACCGAAGTTGGAAGACAAGAAAGGGGAGGGGAAGTGTAATGAAATCTGTTTGTTTTTCAGTCATGCATATGCATGAGTGTGTGGGTAGTTTTATGAGCACACCTGTGAGATAATGTACCATAGGTTAGTTACACTGAGAAAGAAAATCTTTAATGAGGCGGAATAGGAAGCGAATTGCAGTCATAGATATTATCAATTAGACACAGTATTGTAATCTTAATTACACGTTAAGAGACAGAGATTTTTTTCCCCCGGCTCTCCACTTGTGATTTATCCAGAACTGCTTATTACGATGAAAAGAAACCGAATATGCGTTGGGAGAAATTATTCATTGCAGAAAATTGTATTTTCTTTACGTGTAGTGGGTAGAGTTCACTCGTAAAAACTTTGTTAAAAGAACTCATTCTTTATAGAAAATCATTAGTAAAGTAAATAACTGCAATCAAACCAGTAGTTTAGCGCGTCTATTCTTTTTTCTCAAAAATTTTTAAGAGCTAATTTTGTGTATTTTAGATTTTAATTTATTTTACTTTTGCTAATTTAAAAATTAAAATACCGTATTTTTCGGACCATAAGATGCACCTTTGTACATAAAATATTGATTTAAAATTGGGATGCGTCTTATGGTCCGAAGGTAACATTAAAATAAAATGAGTATTTTATTATATATATTATATATATTTATTATATATATATATATATTTATATATATATACATATATATATTATATATATTTTATATATTATTATAATATTAATTATATATATTTTTTATTTTTATTAAGTAAGAAATTGAAAATATCTTTCTATACCTAGCAAAATACAAAATACCTAATTAAATACCTTATTGGGCTGAAAATGGAGAATTTTCAATAACCACCCATTCTGGGTTGCTCTGACTCTATGAGATACAGGTATATTTCTCTCGGTATTGTAGCAGTATTAGACAAATAGTTTACAAATTTTATTCAACGGATACATTCCCAACCAATAGCCAATAATCACGGTATTGATGATCATGCAATGAAAAATATTTCCGCTAGAAAAATCCAATATTAGGAAAATGTACCTTAGAACTGGGATTCTACTATAAAATTTCTTTATTAAGGTTATTTATTCAGAAATATTTCGTATACTTCTTTTTTGGTTCAAATATTTTGTTGTATTAGTAGCTGATTAGAAAAAATCTCCTACCGATTATAATCAGTCCAATCACAATCACCATTAATATTGCTTATATTTAATTTGCAAGCGTTGTAGGTTGTAGTTCTGTGTAGCACTACTGGCTGTAGTGCTCTGTAGGATATCTCCTACTCTGGAAACATCCAAAATTAGTGATGTAAAGATAGAACTTACTATTTAGACGTTGTCACATCACGTGAAGTTTTTCGAGGAAGAGCCAATCACTTAATAGTGGGGCTAATTCAGGATTTTGCTCATATTTGTAATCACTTGTAATATTTTTACTTCACCTACAAGTGACGTATTCTTTCTCTTACGTCTCTCCTGCAGGTTTTATGTTTTATTTGTTTAATTTTTTTGTTTTCGATTCAACCATTTAATTAGTGCTCATTGGGGACTCTTATGCTATGTCAATCCTTCAGTGGATGTTTTATGTTGTTTTTATATTAGTTTTGGGCTCTAACCTTTTAATGATTGTTGAACTGAAGTTTATTTCCGTTTCGTCTCTCCCGCGGTGCAGGTTTTATGTTCCTTTTAATTTTGGTTACATCTAGTAACATTTTAAAGGTAATTGAGTTGTGATATAAAATTCTGGTGCATTATTTTAGAAATAAACGGCTCAAGTTGTTGGGGTCTCATCTAGAAATTGGCATGGCTGTTGGAGGATAATTTGGCAGAACAAATTTTGGCAAAAAGTTAATACAAATTATTAGAACTGCGCCTCGACAAAGGATTGTCACGCTGAGCTGTTTGGTTCCTTCAGGTCCCACTGACCATGAACGAAAGGTATCCTTTGCATTGCAACGCTGAGTAACTTGATTATTTGACAAATTACTCCCCATTGCAATGCAACAGATTTCACAGTTTTTTGACGTTTAGTCTTCTGGCAGTATTTCTCGCCAGGTTCTTTTGGGCCATCTCCAAACTGAATCCAACTGACGATTAAATTCAATTGACAGGACAAATTCCATAGACAGGAATCTTGCTTTTAGTGTCTAATGTTAAGAGATAGTGTTTAGAGATCCATGCTAAATATGCTAAAAACGTCACCTCTTCATCATTAAGGAAATACTGTATTCCTTATCTGTTTATTTCTTACCATAATATGAAAAATATGAAATCAATAGATTTGGAATTAAAGAATAGCTCCCTTCCCTTAAAACAGTATTAAGTTTCAACATTAATATGACAATCTATCAACTTTGTCATGAAGAGTACAAACTCCTTGCTTTACCTGCAGTATAGAAAATTCAGCTAATTCAGCAACATATTTCGTAAATGTAGAAAATATGCCAACACACTTAGAGATGAAAAGGAAAAATATTAACCAAAATTATAGTTTATTTGAATTTTGATGTTTTGTGATTTCAGTTTTAAAGGTTTGAATCTAAGGCAAGTGTCTATTTACTCTCTGTGTAATAAGTGATTAAAAGTGATTAAAAGCGATTAAAAGCTTCAAGCTGCCACAACACAGGTCCAGGGTTTGATCTTGCGACTGGGCAATGTCGACTCAGTCTTTCATCCCTTGAGTGGGTCGATAAATGAGGACTAAGCTTGCTCGGGAGCTAAACTCTGGGGATTTTTTACGTCAGGTTGACCACCTAACTGAAACATCTCCAAACCCACTGTCAAGAAAGCGAAGATGGGCACCGCCGACCTTGGTCTACAGCGGACTCTTCTGCCTTGAGTTTAGTTTAATTTGGTGTTTATAATAGAAACAACAAGCCATTGAGTTCCAGTTTTCTCTAGCTTCTTGGTTTGAATTTGCGAACAAACAATCAATTCCTGTATTTAAATTTTGAATGACTTGCATGATATTGAACTGATTATTTATCTGAAAGTAAAATAAACATGATTAGAATTGAACAATGGCAATATTTATTTTAAAAACTAAATAAACAATTTGAAAAAGGGAGTTATATTAAAATTCCTCATTAGGGGGAAATCTAAGACTGGATTGATGATTAACTGAAGCAGCATAAAAATTATTGCAGAGACATGGGGCATTAATATAAACTCATCGACATCTTTTCGAAAGAGCTAAAATTAACTTTAAGTGTCTGAAGAAATTGCATTCAGTGCCTTTTATCTTGGGATTCATAGTACCTGTTTCTTAATGAAAAGAGCTACCGCATCTAAAAAGTACAGTAAAATTTCTATTGGTGGAAGTGATTCCAAAAGTTTACCATTTTTATTTTTTCTACCATTACATTACGTATATTTGTATGACTCATTATATAACATTTAAATGAAAAACAAGAAGAAAGTATTTTATCTATATATATAAAACAGTTCCGCAACTGACTGATAGATAACGCCCAGACCAAACCGCTGATCCTAAAGGAATGAAATTTTGCATGGCGATTCTTCTTATAGTCTAGGAGTGCATTAATTTGAAAGATTTTTGAAAAATTCCTTTTAGATTTTTAAAATTAAATTTTTAAGCAGTTTTTGTAACTTTTTTAAAGTTTGCATTTATAATAATAATCTGAGGATTATAAAATTTATATCACAAGAATGATCATAAAAATTCCTTTAAAATGAAATCTTTTTCGAATCTTTACCTCCATTTTCTGATTTTTGGGGAATTTTTCAAGATTAATTTTTAGAATTTAATTTATTAAATGCTGATAACGAGATTTCTTTTCTTTTTGTGATACTTTAAATTAATTTTTCGTCACGTGCATAACAACGAAATAAATTGACAAAAACATATTAAAATACGGTAAAAGATAAAATTTAACCACTAGACTATTTGAGATGGAAGATTTTTAAGAATTTAATTCACATTTGTATGTTTTATAGATATTAAACATACAAATTAATTGCATACATTGACCGTTGTATTTAATTTGAATATTGTCTACATTATTTTGTCTATAAAAATATCCATTATGATTTTTTTATAAATACTTTCTTTTGGCATAAATTGCATATATTGACCGTTGTATTGAATCTGAATGTACTCCGTACGGGTATTCAGCTAGTTATATTAAGTATTGTTATAGTACTGTACTTTATTGTTTTTATTATAGAGTTTTTAATTTTCCGCCTTTGAATACTTTTATTGTATACTCAAGATAGTTTATGTTATTTGCATTTTGTATTTGTATTTAAATTACTTATATGTATCTGTTTTTTACATGTATTTAAAATAATTAAGTTTCTATCCTAATAACATCTATATCTAATATTACCGCAATATGATTCCTAATACATTTCAATGATGTAAACTTCTTGCAAGCAACTTCAACTCTGTTTCATAAATTTAAAGTTAACGAATGCAGTACTCATAGCAATAAAATTAAACATGCAACAACATTTAAAAGTTCTCAAAAGTTAGATAAGCAAAATAAAACATTATTCATACAATATTTCTATACTAATAACATCTATATCTAATATCACCGTAATATGGTTCCTAATACATTACAATGATGTAGACTTCTTGCAAGCACCTTCAACTCTGTTTCATAAATTTAAATTTACAAATTAACGAACATAGTACTCATAGCAATAAAGTTAAACATGAAACAGCATTTAAAAGTTCTCAAAAGTTAGATAAACAAAATGCAACATTATTCATAGAATTTTTCTTTCACTGATCGCAATTAAAACACCTGGTCTCGTATAGTTTACAACTACTCACTTCAAAAATAATTTAAAACTACGAAGGATCCCCGCATTATCCTCACATCAGTTACATGAAACAACAGTAAAAAAAGCTCTTAAAATATTAGACAAACAGACAATTATATTCATCAGTTATAATTCTGTATCACGCTGCTGGGCAATTTTTACCGCACACGCAGAGAACCAGGAGCCCGTTACACTGAATTCATTTATTTGACTCTTCATTTATCAACTAACTCTGCGTGTATATATGGTAGAATACGAAAGTAGGAGTAGAAAAGTGGCAGTCTAAGTGAGTTTAATTTATTCGCCTGCATATCTCATGCCATGTTTTTGCATTTAACTGTCTCTGCTCTCTTCAGTAGAGAAACGATATATGATGTAAGGAAGCAAGCGGGTGAACATATTTTTTCCAAATCTTGAAGCATGTCTTAACCCTTTTTTGCGCGCGGGAGGCCTCGGCTCCGGTGAAGTTTATTTGTACGAGGGTGAAAAATACTCACAAAAATCATTAAATCACAGTGCATGGCTATATATTTTTTTTTCGCGACGTCCAGACATTGCAATACCGCCTAACCTTGCCCGCAGACATGCATAGACAACAAGGTCGGATTTCTCTGACGATCTGGTCTTTTTTCTTTTTTTAACCATTTTACGCCTCGGCTCATAAAATCCACCCTTTTACGGGCGTCTTGAGCCCCCAGTCACGTTGCCAATTACGCGAAACTCAAAATGTGGCACTAGCGCCTGTGCAGACCGCTTTCTTTTTAAGGTCCGAAATAAATTATTTGATTTGTCAGGCCTTCGAGGCGCTTTCGAAACTCACGAGATAAGTTCTTTTTTTTCTTTTTCTTCTCATCCTTTCCGAGAGCGTCTTTGCTTCGTCTTAAACAATTATTTAAGCCCACCAACGTGGCAAGTAAGAGGCGTTGCAGTCATAACTCAGGATATAGACGCTGTGTGTGTTTGGGCTGGAAAATACGTGGTAGGGAGTGCTGCGGCTGAGAAACCTTTTTGTTTCCTAATATACTGTGGCTCAAAAACTCCCTTCAACATATTTTTTATTTATGCCTATGTATACGCAAATAACCTACAAAAAGTAATCCAACATTATAACTTAGGAAAGTGAAACATATTTTTCTGTTCAGCCTAATTCACAACTGGATGAAAACTAACTGATTTGTTATGCACGCAGGTGCTAATAGGTCATAAATCAGTCCTTATCAAATTTGGATGTTACATTTGCATGAAACAACCTCTTCCCTAATAAAGTTATATACATATATAAAGAATGGTTATTTCTCTAATAGTTCTTGGTTTCTGCTTATTTGGAGAAGAGTATGGGTGATTTGTATCTGATTGCAATGATAAATAAGTCTAGGCTATGCTATGAAAAGTCTCCTTTTGTAGAGTTAACCGAAAAATTTTGCTCTTCAAGTAAATTAGCTTCTTCCCTGATAAAAATATAAACATATGAAGAATGATTATTTTCCCTATTAGTTCTTGGTTGCTTCTTATTTGGGGAAGAGTATGGGTGCTTTGTATATGATTGTAATGATAAAAAAGTATAGGTGAAGCTAGGGAAAAGTCTCCTTTTGTAGAGTTAACCGAAAACTTTTGCTCTTCAAGTAAATTAGCTTCTTCCCTGATAAAAATATAAACATATGAAGAATGATTATTTGCCCTGTTAGTTCTTGGTTTCTTCTTATTTGGGGATGAAGATGGGTGCTTTATATATGATTGTAATGACAAATAAGTTAAGGTGAAGCTATGGAAAACGTCTCCTTTTGTAGAGTTAACCGAAAAATTTTGCTATTCAAGACTACACTTAAGACTACACTTCAAGACTACACTTTTCAAGACTACATTTTTTGACTACACTTTGCAAATTTTCAGTCACAATATTAGCTAAGTAGAACTTTCCTATCAGTTATTTCTAATTACAGATTTGCAGACACATATTTTACAATTTTGTTATACGACATTTCAAAAAAATCTTCAAATGCAATTCTTGAGTTTTCCAAAAGCCTTTTTATAATTTATTTTTTTCAAAAATGATCTCAATTTTGCAGCGATAGATATTAATAATATAATGCCCGTTAAAGAATTAATTGCTGGAAAAGTTAAAATTTTGACTGCTTCGTGTCCTTTATTTAAATGCCTACTTTCATACGCAAAAAATAATTAAAATTTCCCTATTACGGAGTTCAATTTTTTAAAAAAATCTTTAAATCCAAGTCGGCAATCCTTGTACACATTTTCTCCATGGGCTAACATTGGGGTGAACTAATCTAATAGGGTTATCACACAACAGCCTTAACATAAGGATAGAAAATCTACGATGAGAACTAATTTGCTCCCTTAAGATGGTTTTGAAACGCAGTGGTAGGAACGAAGAATTCTTACAATCTTCTCTAATAAGAATTACGGATACATAGAGCATTTCTCCATGGAATCTCTAAGGATCAACTCATATCTCTCCTACGAAACATGTTAAACTCTCACACTGTTTTATTTTTGTTCAAAAACAAATTTCAAACACACACACACACACACACACATATATATATATATATATATATATATATATATATATATATATATATATATATATATATATATATATATATGTATATATATATATGTATATATATATATATATGTATATATATATATATATATATATATATATATATATATATATATATATATATATATATATATATATATATATATATATATATATATATATATATATATATATATATATATATATATATATATATATATATATATATATATGTGTGCAACTGGCATCGATTTATACCTAACATTAGTTCTGCTCTTGTCATGAGTTTGGCTCAGGTTGTCCTCTTTGGACCTTGCGCCAAGAAACCCAAAACTACCAACCAACGAACCAATTAACCAAAAACAAATTTTAATTCCATGGAAGATACATAACCACGAAAATTTAAAGATATAATATCATATAGACGCCAAATATCACATTCCAATTTTCTTCTCAGTTGGTTGGCTGGTTAGCTTAGAGTGCTGTGCTCATGCTTTTAAACACGATTTTTTTTCCTTCTAAAAATTCAAGGAATTTGTATTTTAAATATCAACAAAATCTCGCACAGAAGTTTAATTACAGTTTACCATCATTTATAGAGAAAACAAGCCAAATTCTTTCATGATTGCTTTCCAAGTAAAATCAACATAAACATCAGAATACTCAGTTTGGTGGCCGATTAACCAGAAAAATGTTTTTCTCCAATGAATACTGCAAAACAAAATTACCTACCTCCAGTATGTAATTACATGGCTATATATATAATTATCATACACAGAAAGGATTTTGTCGAATATGTAAGCAAAAATTTGATTCTGTGCTCCATTGCTTTATCTTACAGATTTTTATCTCTCAGGCATTTATACACTAAATACCCGTCCAAACGAAATTTGGGCTTATATGTATATCATTACGAAAGCTAAGTTTTCCATTCTCTTATGTAATCAATACTACCTCATTAACCTGATAATAAAAAATACAATGAGAGTCGAGTTCAGTCTATCAATTTTTTTACCTTTAAATGCGATTTGCTATGTAGGCAGTCTAATCGCCTGTAATCCTTAAATGCGAGTGATTAGAGGCAAACAAACTTAGGCACTTAGCATACAATTAGTAAAAGATCAATAACTAACACACACACACACACGTGTATGTATATATATATATATTTGTGTGTGTGTGTGGGGGGGATGTTTATATATTGATGCCCCTTCTATTAAATTCTATTTAAATTTATTTTTCTTTCATCGGACTCGAACGTGTGAATGGGCCATGTTAGTGTCCATTATATACCAGCTACGAGTACAGTTTTACTTATTAAATTTATTGCGTGCGGTTTTTCACTAGGTTTCACGGTTCTCTAGAAGATTAATAGTAGTGTTTCAATTTTATTTTAATGAAATGCCAGTTGTACATTGAGAAATTAAAACCGAAATTTTGTAAAACTGCTCAGTACTTTCTGCGCTTTTACGGGAATTAAAACATGAAATAAAATTCTAAGTACTACCCCATTTTAAATCAATTACCTTTTCGGTTTAACTGATTACGAATGTTTTTTAAGGGTAATATTTATATTTGCTTCAATTTTCTAGAATTTCACGGATAAAATTTAAGGTGAAATTTATGAACACGTTTCAATTCCTAATGTGCTTTTAATGCAAATTAAGGAATGAAATAAAGTTTTGTTGTTTTCAAAAGCTTCATAATTTTTTAGTTTTATTAAAGAGTCTGTCTCGGTGAAACGATCTAATAGCTCAAATTTAAAACCTAAAATTATACCGATCTGTCTTTAACAATTTAGCTTATTAAGAGCAGATACTTTTTCGCAGAGATTCATATTTGCCACTTTTGAAGACAAAAAAGTAAAAAAGTAAAAAAAAAGAAGAAAACAAAAAAAGGAAGAAAAAAAAAGGGAAAAAAATTGAAATAAACCAATAAAGTGATACACATAAAGAGGGGGGGAGGGGGTTCAGTCACGCGAAGTTGTATCCCTTAAAGAGGGTCCGCCTCACCTCTAGGTGTTTGGAAGAAGATCCAAGACTGTACCCGCAGTCACGATATCTCTCCTTCATTCCCCTCATTACGAGAAAGAGGAGGTTAAGAGGCGCTGTAAATTGAATTAAGTCCATCTCGGAGGTCGGGAGATTTACAAGAGTCGGCAATAAATTCGGATCTGAGACGGGATTAAATTTTGACCGGGTCCCAATTATACAAATAGAAAGAACGTTAAATACCACGCTTTTTTTACCCCTGAGAATGATGTATAATGAGCGCTCGTGCGGAGAGAGACTTGCTGCTGTTTGCTCGACTTGTCTGACAGAAATAGTAACTGTGAATCTGAGAAGCTTAACTGACTAGCTTAATGGACATTTGTTTTTGTGATGGTGGTTGGTTGGTTGAGAGCACTACAGTCACTCGAGGTATAATTTTTTGTCACTCGAGGTATAATTAGACCGGGACCTACTGTTGAAGGCTGCTGTATACTCCCTATAGGATTCACTCACCTCAGTGTTAACCTGTGGGGAAAATGTGTCTACTATTTACAGCTACTTCAGTTGCACACCTAGGATTTAATCTTGGAGGGGGTGGGGCGAGTTGAACTGGAAATACTAGTACTGGGTACTAGGGATCCTTGGCCCACCCCCTGGGTGAGCCACTGAGCTACATAAATGCTGATAATCCAATACAAATGGTATTTTTAGATAGCCTGAACTTTTCTGCACCTTGCAGCAGGATTCATTTTATAAATTTTGTCACCAAAGGAATGAAAGAGCGTTTTAAACACACTATACCAGATTTCCCCCCCCCGAATAATTTAATTTTAAAAATATTATTTGCATTTTTTAAAACTAAAAATGCCCCAAGTGTAGAGTTTCTTTCTCTATTACGGAGTATAATTTGAAAAAAAAATCTTTAAATCCAGTTTGGCAATCCTTGGACACATTTTCTCTATAGGATAACATTGAAGTGAGCGAATCCAATAGGGTTTGTTTAAATCAGCCTTGAAGCCAATTCTTGATGGCTACAAACATCCATGCCAGCAGTGAGACTCAAACGTACAGACTTTGGTATCGAAGGCAAGCCCTATACATTAGGCCATCGATTTGCCCTTTTTTTCTGATTAATTTGATGCTCTTATTTGAATATGTTTGTACATTTGGTTGAGATTTTAGACAGCCTTTGGCCATTCTTCTTCATACCGAAACAACATAGTAAAGTTTTTAATGGCTTGAATTAAAAAATATACTGAGATTGTAAGTCTAAGTAAAGTGATTCTGTTTACATCACTGTGATCCTCCAGATAGTACGGACGTATGTAGGATGTACTGATGTATGTAGAGAAATTCTGCCATTTAGTATTTAACTACAGTTCTACTCTAGTGTTTAACTAAGGGAAAAATTTTAGGCACAAAAAATTGCGTGGCCAACTCATGCTTGCAACTCCACTTTTAATTCTGTTTCTAACTAGTTATTATTTTGAAACGAGCACGATTCTTTAACCAATTACAAGGTTTTCCCCCTAGTTTAATTTAACAACTGGTTCCGCGAATTTAATGCAATAAGTTTACCTCCCACAGAGAATAACCTAATTGCAAATGGATTCTGGAAAAAGGCATTATGAAATTAAACTGAAGTTGAAAGACGGCAAATAAAATTAGCAATGTAAATTTGTAAATTAAAATTTTGCTAAATTCGAAGTACCACCGAGAGAGAAAAATGAATTTCGATTTTAATAAACATAGAAACAAATAGATAAATGTTTAGAAATGGTTGTTTCTAAATTATATTGTTCCTTTATGTAATATCTGTATCTATCTACCTATTTACCAATCTATATCATGTGACAAATATGGGCAAAAATTGCATGAACCTGTCATTTTCAAAAAAGAAAGCTTAGTAGATTAGTAATAGTGTATAATGCAATGTCAAAACAACCGACAATGGCGGAGGTGCCAAATGTATGTAAATCGGTAAACTAAAAGAGTTATTCAAACTAACCCAGCACCGACTGCCATGCAACCAATGTGGGAAAGTAAATATATTAAGCTTAACATGAACGAAACATTCTTACTTCCAGTCATCTTGTAGAATGGTGTGACCGCAGTGTGAGGTATTCCAAATCATAACTAATTAAAATCAAAATACATTTCACTTGTAGTTATTTATTCCAAATTTCACGACCAGTAAATGTGGAGTAGAACAAACGTTGCAAAATGGCAGCGATTCACTTAGCGGCATCGACGAAGGGAGAACTAGTCCCAAAATAAATAACAAATACGTATAGAAGCAATTATTTGAATTCACAATGGGATGACCTGCCTTGTGCAAAGTCCTCGCTAAAATATTTCTTGTTGAAACCCATAAAGCTTGAGAAGCCGCTTCTTAAAATTTGGCTTTAAATTACACGAAAAGAACCATGCTAGTTGTAAAAGATATTAAAAAAAAATTCTAAAGATTATACCGTTGCCACTTCAGAAAAAGAAAAACCCAACCAAGTGAAACACTGTCATCTGTTAGTGAACACAAATAAAACATATAAAAATAAACAATAAAAAGTCTTTTAAGTCCAAACAAAGCTGAAAGAAGTGGATGAAAGAATTTTTACTATCAATATTTCCATAGTAAGGAGAAGCCCTTTTAAACGAAATCAGAAAAATATATAAAAGTTAAAACTGAAAAATAACACACGAAGGAAATCCAAAGATAACTAGAGAAATCAGGTAGGATCAGGTCATCTTGTAGTAGTTCGTTACCAACAAATCTGACAAATTCATTAAACGAAGGAATGATTCTGAAAAGGTTGTGGTCTGTAAAATGAACTTTAAGAGAACATAATATTCTGAAAATAACAAGAATTCAAACGTAAAAGCATTACAAATAGAGCTTCTAATTGTAACTATTCTGATAATTTTACCAACAACATGACAGGTAAATTACCTGTGTTCCGAACTAAAAGTTTTACAATATTTCCAAAAGTCACCGAAACAAACCAAAAAATATGAAAAAACACTGATTAAAAAAATTATTTTTTTAATAAGTAATGGTACCTGTAGAATTTTTAAATTACCACATATAGCTTAGCTTTTAATTCAAGTAAGTAGTATGTAAAACAGTAAGTAGTATGTAAAACAGTATCGCAAAATTTTATCGAAATATATTGAAAACTTTTAAAATGATTTACTTTCTCGTTTACAAAAGTAACTGAAAAACGAGTTTTCTAGAAAGTGCATTTAAAGATGCTGCTTCCGGTCTTTTAATATAGCTTTTGGTTTATTAAATAGGCCTTAAGTTCTCATCCAATGATCGTACGAATAAAAGTAAAGCGGGTTTAGAAACCTTAAAGATTGGCCTATGAAAGAGAGCGATAAAAAATTTCGTATGTATGTATATATATATATATATATATATATATATATATATATATATATATATATATATATATGTATATATATATATACATATATATATATATATGTATATATATATATATATATATATATATATATATATATATATATATATATATATATATATATATATATATATATATATACATGTATATATATATATATATATATATATATATATATATATATATATATATGTATATATATATATATATATATATATATATATATATATATATATATATATATATATATATGTGTGTGTGTGTGTGTGTGTGTGTGTATGTATAAATTTTGCACCAAAACAGCCATTTCAAAGTAAGCAGATACTTAATGCTTGTGCCTACTGTACGAATCTCGCCAATGCGGAAAACGAAAGCGTTCGCTCGGTCACGGTCATACTATAAAACAATCCAATTCGAACGCCTGCGAGGCTCTCCGTTCCCCCTATCACTTTCAAGAAATCTTGTATTCCACTCTTGGAGAGCCATAAAGTGCGCCCAAGCGTCCCAATCGCATCAGAATACAAACCAAAAAGACACACACACACCTGTAGCTATCGATTTTTAATGCCTCAATAAGAACGGCTCGCCTATTAGAATAATCGCTAAAACGGCATCACCGAATTAAGCAGCGCATTAATGTGTAAAGCGGATTGTACGGATCCGCTGTTTTTCGAATGTTGTGCTTTTCATTAGCGCCTCGCGCATGCAAATAATGTATAAAAAAGGGGCATGCATAATACATGTGTGCATTACGTCTATGGGTGCTGCATATATGCATAGCGTTATGCCCTCTCAAGTACCCTATTGCCCACTGCATGTTGTTTCCGAAATGAAGAGAAGTAGTACAAAAACGGAATCTTACCAGCCAAAGCGCACAACTTTTGGAAGAGTGCGGGGCTTTGGGGAACCAGTAGCGAATCATTTTTTTTGTTGTGTGGATATTGCTTGCAAGTAAAAGTGGATGCAATTACAGAGTTTAGATCGACCCAGGATAACTTTCTGTGCAAGTAAGTAGACCCGCCGACGTATGATATCGAATTTGAATAGGACATCGATTTACTGGCGTTTATTACTTGATTACGCCCTTCGGGTGCTTCAGAATAGTATTCCTAATCATTAAATCCGCATAAATGGCGTACGAAAAGGCTAAAGGTGAGGTTTTCGAGGTGAAATGAGTCTGAAAAAATTCTATGAACCTAAAATTCTGTATAAAGTTTCGATAATGTCACTTCAAGGTGAAAAGATACGCTTGTAGCGTCTAACTGAGCTTTGGTCTAAAACAGTGCTTCTTAAACTGTGGGTCGCGACCCCATATTGGGTCGCGTAACAAAATTTTGGTGTCCCCAAAACTTTGGCAACTGTTCCCGAAGGCTGTTTCTTCAATCCGACATGTCCCTACAGAATCTTCTATACTGCTTAACAAAAAAAATTACGAAAACCATTTTGATTTAAAATATTCAATTAAAATCAGGAATTTACGTCATGGATACATAACAGAGGGATAAACTGACCTTTCTTCGCTTTAATTTCTTTGATTTATTCTCAGGCAAATCTCTTTGATTTATTACCAGTTAATCTTTTACTTGTATCTACGTATCTACGTATCTATTTATTTTACGTATCTACGTTATATTTGTATATTTATTTTTATGTATATACCTGGGGTTGCGCAAAATTTTGTCGGGCAAAAAGGGGTTGTGGATGGAAAAAGTTTAAGAAACTCTGGTCTTAAGGGTCTTCCTGAAGCTTTTATATGCAGCCAGAAACACTCACAATCGTTATCAGGCAGGGGAATTCATAAACATATTTTTGGAAATTTGGGCCTGAAAAATACAAAACTGTACAAAAATGTACCTCCTGCTATTCACGTCGTTCACATCTTTGTGAATCCTCCTGTACAAAATTGAAATATGCAAAGAACATATGTAGAAATCGGCTTACTGATTCTTACCTTGATGACGTATTGAGAGTAGCATATAGCAAGAATAAAGCTGATTTGTCTAAAATAGCCAAAAGTTTGTCTCAACATTAAAAATCACACTCATTTTTAGATAACGCTTGAATACATTTAGGTTCTGGGTTTTAATTTTTACGTTATTATATTATGAGGTATATAGTACTACGTTGCGGCCCGCGTGACGTAGCAAACATATTCATGTGGCCCGAGAGAAACAAAAGTTGAGTACGTCTGGTCTAAACGATTACCCTTTTATGGAATTGTATGCTTTGAGAAATAACACAAAATACTCTCTCTCTCAGAGAATATCTTCCCCAACAAAAAAAAGGTAAGGGAAGCACAACATCGAAACGCGAGAAAAATATTCTTTACATAAAATCAGTTTACTCGATTACTGGTAATGTGGACAAAAAAATGCACACAGAGGCATGAAGATGTAAGTAAAAAATGATAGGTAACATTGAAATGGAATACTTACAAATGCTGGACATAGATCTGAAGTGGTTCCTATGCGTTATCGCTTCAAAAACATCGTGGCGTTTGCTTGTTTAGCTCATGCAGTGCTTTTTGATGAATCTACATGAATAAATATAAACATTAATCTTATTAATTCGCTAATTTAAAACGTTATGCTTAATGTCTAGTGTAATGTTTTTTAATATGAGGCTTCAGGGATTGTATGTAGTGATACTTCTGTATGTCAGCCAGTAATGGTTCCGAAAAAATGGCCGTTTTGAGAGGTGGCCGTAGAAAAAAGGTTATTCTCCATAACATTCGCTCTATGGAGTCTTCAATCGGTGGTGAACAAAATATGGCCGTTTAGAGGGGCGAACGTTGAAAAGCGGTGGCCGGCAAGAGAAGTTTCATTGCATTTATACACCATGGGAGCAAATTCATAGTCTCTATCCAAAACCATTCTTTAATACATGAAAAATTAACTTTAAATTGTTGATAAAATGTCGCTTATTTTAGTAATAATCAAAGAATTTAGTAATAATCAAAGATTACTTATCGTTATACGAATAATACTTATCGTTATATAGCGATATTTAACGATCATTTATCGTTATAGCTTATCGTTAGTTAACAATAAGTTATATCGTTATTACTTATCATTAATTTGCTTATCGTTATTATTACTTCGTTCGAAATTAACAATTCGCACGAAGCGGAGATCATATATCTTTAAATTAGTGGCTTGAATAATATAGTTGACAGGTTGAAAACATTATGACACTTCAATAAAAGTTGTAAAACATTTTGTCGTAATATTGTCGCGATAAGCTCAATGACTTTAAAAATGAATCTACATGAATAAATATAAACATTAATCTTATTAATTCGCTAATTTAAAACGTTATGCTTAATGTCTAGTGTAATGTGTTTTAATATGAGGCTTCATGGATTGTATGTAGTGATACTTCTGTATGTCAGCCAGAAATGGTTCCGAAAAAATGACCGTTTTGAGGGGTGGCCGTAGAAAAAAGGTTATTCTCCATAACATTCGCTCTATGGAGTCTTCAATCGGTGTTGAACAAAATATGGCCGTTTAGAGGGGCGAACGTTGAAAAGCGGTGGCCGGCAAGAGAAGTTTCATTGCATTTATACACCACGAGAGCAAATTCATAGTCTCTATCCAAAACCATTCTTTAATGCATGAAAAATTAACTTTAAATTGTTGATAAAATGTCGCTTATTTTAGTAATAATCAAAGAAATCATTTTATGGACAAATTCGCCAAACAATCGACTTTACGGCTAATCAAAATGGCTAAAAAACTGAAAATTCTGTTTTGGGAAATGGTTTTAGTGATACTGAGATTGGAGAGAACGCGAAACTTTGTCGTTGGAGCTATGTTGATAAAAATACTTGTTTAGCCATTTGGTAGGAAATGAAAATTTTGTGACAAATCATTGAGATAAAATGTAATGAAACTTTTTGATATTCAACCTTTCTTACGATTGTAGAAATAGGTAACGTCCCACAAAATTACAAATGCCCGCCCACACACACAAATTTCAGGTAGTCTCTTCTAACGAAACTACCGCGGGTTATTAACGTAAGATTAATTATCGTTATACGAATAATACTTATCGTTATATAACGATATTTAACTATCATTTATCGTTATAGCTTATCGTTAGTTAACAATACGTTATATCGTTATTACTTATCATTAATTTACTTATCGTTATTATTACTTCGTTCGAAATTAACAATTCGCACGAAGCGGGGATCATATATCTTTAAATTAGTGGCTTGAATGATATAGTTGACAGGTTGAAAACATTATGACACTTCAATAAAAGTTGTAAAACATTTTGTCGTAATATTGTAGCGAAAAGCTCAATGACTTAAAAAATCAACGACATTTTATAAAAATAACTGAATAAAATAGAATGTGGGTTAGATACCATTCTTAATATTTACAGCACATTTGTTTGAAAAACAAAGGGATGGTAAGAAGTGCCTCAAAACATAGTGAATCTTAAAGCTCTTTTGAATTATTTTCAGCATTAAAGGTTGAAAATGAAAATAAATTTACATTTTCTGACAATTTTAAGATAATTTATGCTAGTAACCGCTCATGGGGGGGGGGGTTGAATTGTGGCCCCTTTTGAAGATTAGACCTATATGATGAACAAATTTCAAAGATATAGTCGTTGTATTGCATTTTCTATGGACTTTAGATTGATATATCATATAAGATTAAGCTTGTATTTCTTATCAATATTTTCAATAAATTAAAATAAATATTTTCACATCAATTCTGTTAGTGTTACTTCGAAAAAGTTTAATATATGTGATGAGAATCTTTTGTACACTTTCAAATATGGTTAACATTCAGAAGTTGATGTATAAATTTAAGTTCACGACACCCAGAAAGTTTGCATTGTTTCTAGTTTTAAGCATTGTTCTACCTGCGTACATTCAATCATTGGTTTCCTTTACCAAAAGTATTTTCCAATTTTACACAGGATTTCCATGGTGGGCAAATTAATAACTTCGATATATCAGTAGCTATTAGTAATAGCATAATTTGTAAACAACTAAATGTTTGATCACTGTTAGAGGGCAACAACAATAAAAAATAAACATAAAAAATAAGTGTTCTGGTTTTAAGCATTGTTTTCCCTGAGTACATTTAATCATTAGCTTCATTTACCAAAAGTATTTTCCATTTTCACATAGGATTTCCTTAGTGGGCAAATTGATGACTCTGATATAGTAATAGCTATTAGTAATAACATAATTTGTAGACAACTAAATGTCTGATCACTGTTAGAGGGCAACAACAATAAAAAATAAACATACAAATAAATATTCTAATTTTAAGCATTGTTTTCCCTGTGTACATTTAATCAATGGTTTCATTTACCAAAAGAATTTTCTATTTCCACATAGGCTTTCTGTAGTGGAGAAATTAATGACACTTATATAGTAGTAGGTATTAGTAATAACATAATTTGTAGAAAACTAAATATCTGAGCACTGTTAGAGGGTAACAAGAGTAAAAAATAAACATAAAAAATAAACATAAAAAATAAATATTCTAGTTTTAAGCATTGTTTTCCCTGTGTAAATTTAATCATTGGTTTCATTTACCAAAAGTATTTTCCATTCCCACATAAGATTTCAGTAGTGGAGAAATTAATGACTTTGATATAGTAATGGCTATTAGTAATAACGTAATTAGTAAACAACTAAATGTTGGATCACTGTTAGAGGGCATCAACAATAAAAAATAAATAAGTATTTGCTGACTAAAACATATTTGAATCAGTCCAATGGTCCTTGAATTTCCTTTTTGTTTTACTTTTCTATATTTTTTTGTTTGGTATCGATAAAATAATAATTTTTTTGAAAAAATTATTCTGTTATTTCAATTACTGTAACTGGTTTAAATAGTGCGATTGAATTGTGTAAGTTACGATTCAACGTTATGACATGTTAAATAACATTCTTCTATATGATACAGTTGACTTTTAAAGTAATATTTTTTTATTGCAGAAATAAACACCTTTATCCGTAAAAATTCATTTTAAAACTTACCAGCTTAAATCTGTTCATACTTTGCAAACCATGTCTTAAAAAAGGGAATTAGACTCTTGTAGTTTTCGAAAGCATGTAAAAAATGAATAACAAAAGTATGAAACTGATTTTATATGAAATGTATTCTAAATATGAGAAACTTAGTTTTCCTTTTATATCAGTTATTTTTTGCTGTAGGGGATATATGAAGTTTAATTATTTTCATACTTTGTAACCCCGTCTCAAAAAGGTGATAGGACACTTGAAATTTTCAAAAAACATGCCAAACAAATTTAAAAAATTTGAAACTGGTTGTATATGAAATGTTATTATTTGAAATATGAGAAACTTAGTTTTCCTTTTATATCAGTTATTATTTGCTGAAAGGGTTATATGTAGCTTAATTTTTTCAGACTTTGTAACCCTGTCTCAAAAAGGTGATCAGACTTATTAATGAAGTTTTCGAAAAACAGGTCAAAAATTTTTTTAAAAAATTGAAACTGGTTTTATATGAAATGTTATTATTTGAAATATGAGAAACTTAGTTTCTCTTTTATATCAGTTATTTTTTGCTGAAAGGGGTTAGGTAGCTTAATTTTTTCATACTTTGTGACCCTGTCTCAAAAAGGTGATCAGACTCATTAATAAAGTTTTCGTAAAACATGCCAAAAATTTTTTAAAAAAATTGAAACTGCTTTTATATGAAATGTTATTATTTGAAGTATGAGACACTTAGTCTCCCTTTTATATCAGTTATTTTTTGCTGCAGGGGGTATATGTAGCTTAATAATTCTTTTCATACTTTGTAACCCTGTCTCAAAAAGGTGATCAGACTCATTAATATAATTTTCGAAAAAATATGTCAAAAATAAATAAAAAAAAGTATGAAACTGGTTTTATAGGAAATGTTATTATTTTAAATATGAGAAACTTAGTCTCCCTTTTATATCAGTTATTTTTTAATGAAGCGGTATATTGAACTTGAAAAAAAAATTCTGTTGAAAGAGGGAAATTAATTCAGCAGAACATGTGCTTTGAATATATGTGTCTGGGTGCTATATAATTGCCCTGGTGGGAAAAAATTCACTTTCCCACTTTAAAGGTAATTCATCTAGATATAAAACCCATCGAACATAAGTGGCAGGAATTGGATTACAAAATACGAAAACAAAATATTATTTCAAAACAGTAATTGAAGTTAGTAATATACAAGATGCATGGAAATAAAGCAAGCCAAAAATTACAGTAAAGATAGCTGAGTCCACGCAGAAAAGGTTCAACCATATTTTAAAAGCAAATGGTTTGCCAAAAGAAGCATATGGAAAATAAGATTTTCGGAGCACCATGGTCAACAGATATATCTCTAGTAATGGTTTGTCAAACAAAATATTCCAATAATTTTAAATGATATATTATAATGAGTAATAATTTATAAGGAGTTTCAGATATTTTTCTGGTAGAAAACAAATGATATGATAATTTTTGCAACTATTTTTTATTTTAATGTGCCTTATACCATCATTCATAAACATTCCTTATTTTTGTGAAACCTAAACAAAAGTCAGAATTAGACCCAAAATTAAATGTCAGATGTAAACCATCATTCATAAACATTCATTGTTTTTGTGAAACCTAAACAAAAGTCAGAATTAGGCACAAAATTAAATGTCAGACGTAAACCATCATTCATAAACATTCATTGTTTTTGTGAAACTTAAACAAATGCCAGAATTAGGCACAAAATTAAATGTCAGATGTAAAAACTCCATTTTTGTTTGTTTTAAACTTATGTAATCGAAATATGTGAATAAAAGACGTGTTTCGCTTGGGGAAACTGTTTTAGCTTTGGAAACTTTCTGCAAAAGAAACACTTAAAACCAAAAGTAAAATATTTAAAAAACTCCTACTATGCCTTGAAAGTTAAAATAGTTAAAAACTGCGTGTCTAGTTTAATTATGGAGGCTTAATCTTGATACTCATACTATTAAAGGCGTGTCATTATAATTTTGCGTGCTGTAACTATTAATGACACGCCTTTATTAATAATTATAGCGTGTGCATGACAGTGTATCTTCAAGTGAGTGCTTTTGGGATTGCGAAACTTATCAAAGCATATGAGTTGTGTCACAGAACAATCTTTTATTTAATTCGTGACGTCATGAACTATAGAAATGTGGATAAAGATGAATAAAATTATACTCATAACACATAATGAATATGTATTATTCGTTTTCTCTATATTTGGAAACCTAGTACTAATGCACTAAATTATTGTAAATTATTTAGAAGAAGAAAATTGAGGTTTTATAACATCCTGTTGATTGTGAAAATGTATAGAAATTTTGTTTAAAGCAATTTTGAAGTCTAAAATCTTTTGAAAGATGTATATAATCCATATGCATGGTATTCACTGTCAATATACTGTCATATATTCAGAACTTATTAAATGAAAATCATGTCAGTCCTCATGTAGAAAAAATACACTATGAAGATTTTTATGCCTTTAGAGCAATTTTACGTCTTGTTTCTTTGAACGACGATGAAAATATGCGAAGTACCATACTGATTATTTACTTTCTCAAAATAGATCTATGAGAAACATAGGCCATGGTTTATAGTCTTGCAGCTTCGTACACCTGGTATCCTTTTTCTAACTCTGGAACAAAGCACATTGAAGTCGAAAATATCTCTTTCATGTTCCACACGACAACTGGTAATTTGAATTATCCGCGAAAGCATCAAAATTTCCCATACCAAAAGAAGATTGTTTTAGGGTAGATAACTCTTTTTTTCGTGGTAAGCATCACAGAATAATAAAAAAGTTCACAATAAACTGGTACAGCTCTTTTGTAATTTAATCTAGTAGGTACTTGAATTACTTTTTTTACTGCACCCTAATGCATGTATTACTTAATTCCATTTAGTATAGCCGCTCGCATATTTTTTTTTTGTAAAATCAGTTTACCAATCTAATATTTTCCTTGTTACGTCTTTTTTATGTAATATCTTATGTTGAATATTTGATTAATATATTTTTTTTCTGCTCGTGCGCGTGTGTGGGTGATTATGATGAATTTGATGTTCATGTGTATGGCACTTGATTAACCTCTTCTTTAAGGGTTGGGATAGCATGTATCCCAAGAATACGGGCCCAAGAATGAAAATATATATATATATATATATATATATATATATATATATATATATATATATATATATATATATATATATATATATATGTGTGTGTGTGTGTGTATGTATATATATATATATATATATATCCCTTAATGGGTGTTCTTACAAAGAGGGTATGAAATTTCACGTTCTGAAGAGGGAATCAGAAAAATGGGCCCCGTAAGCTAAAGGTTAATAAAAGCGAACATGGTGATAGTCTTTTCATTGATTTGTAAAATGTGCTTACTATTTTAGTTAGTTCAGATTGGTTTGAACACATAATAAGTAAGTGTAGAAAAAACTTGTTCATTTTTACAATGGAAATGAAAATTAGTATCATCTCGCAGATATGATCGTGTCTCGTAGATCGTCTCGTGTATGTTTTCTTAAAAAAATTTTTTAAGTGTATTTTAATCAGTATATCATCGCACTGAACGCTTGTTGAATATCAAGTCCGTTGCTAAACGAGACGAAGTTGGGGATGATTCCTGTAGCTTTGGACAAGAAGCTTTGAAGCATTTAAACTTCCATAAAATTGCCTTAGGCGATTGGATAATATACTAAATAATCTCTAATTTACTACATATGTAATCCCAATCACAAGTCTCTTAAGCTGATTAATCCCATACATGCTTTAACTGTATATTTATGAGTTGTCTATCATGCTTTAAAAAGACAACTGTTTACTGAAGCATTTTGATCCTTGTTGACCTGCTGGTTGTTCCTAAAGTCGTAATTACCTTATTATACTTTCTTCTTTAACTGCGTGAATGTTGAATAGGCGTATTACATAGACATATCTACATAGACATAAAGTAGGAATGGGAAACCTAGTATATATAGTATTTTCCACGTGATACTTTTGTAGAATTTTTCTGCAAACGATATTGGGTTTTTCCTAATAGAACGTTGATCAAAATAACTGCGTACTGTCAGTCAATTAAAGCTTCTCAAAATCCCCTATGGAATTTGAGGTAATGTTATTTACTGACTTGTTGTTCTCCACTCGTTTTAAGCAGTTTAAGACTTCTATGTACTAACCCTATTGGATTATCTCACTTCAATATTAACCTATGGAGAAAATGCGTCTACTATTTACAGTTACGTAATTGCTGATAATCTAATAAAAATTGTATTTTCAGAGAGCCTGAACTTTTCTGCACCTTCAAACAGGATTCATTTTATAAATTTCGTACACCAAAGGAATTTTCTAGAGTTTAAAATACACTGTACCATATTTTACCCTCGAGTAATTTAAATTCAAAAATATTATTTGCATTAAAGCGAAAAATGCTCCAAGATGTAAAATTTCTCTTTCAGTTATGGAGTACATTTTGTTTTAAATCTTAAAATCCAAGTCGGCAAATATTCCTTGGGGTCACGGAAACTGTTTATGTAAGCTGTCTCTTCAGTCCGACATGTCCCTACAGAATTCTAGCCTGCCCGAATCTTCAATACTGGTTAACAAAAATACTTACGAAAACCATTTTGATTTAAAATATTTAAAAATTCCTTGGACAAATATTCTCCATGGGTTAACATTGAGGTGGGCGAATCCAATAGGGTTAGTACACAGCAGTCTTAATTAGCTCTCGTGTAGCAAAATATGATAGCGCTTTTAATCAACCAATCAAACACCAGTTTCATGAAAGCGAGTACGTATTGGATTGTTAAAATGAGGGCTGTAGGGGAAAATGTTACCAAATTCAACCATTACTAAACCTGAAAATCCCATATTAATAGTAAATAATGGAAAATTTGCTTATAATTGCATACAATAAGCCTGCATTATCCTCATTCTTTTTGTGTTCCTAGATGGTTGCGTAAAATATTAAGGTTTGCGTAAAAGGCTTAATTTCAATAAAAAATGTATTGTTAATAAAAATATATAACCCCATTTTAATAGTAAATAATGGAAAAAAGTTTATAATTGCATATAATAAGCTTCCAGCTGCATTTTCCTCATTCCCATTATGTTAATAGATGGTTGCGTAAAATATTAAGGTATGCGTAAAAGGCTTAATTTAAATAAAAAAATATATTATTAATAAAAAATACATAATCCCATTGTAATAGTTAATAATGGAAAATATTTTATAATTGCATACAATAAGCTTCCAGCTACATTATCCTCATACTCATTATATTGCTAGATGGTTGAGTAAAATATTAAGATTTGCGTAAAAGGCTTAATTTCAATAAAAAATATACTATTAATAAAAAATACATAATCCCCTTTTAATAGTAAATAATGGAAAATATGTTTATAATTGCATACAATAAACTTCCAGCTACATTACCCCCATTCCAGTTATGGCCCTATATGGTTGCGTAAAATATTAAGGTTTGCGCAAAAGGCTCAATTTCAATAAAAAATATATTATTAATAAAAAATACATAATCCCATTTTAATAGTAAATAATGGAAAAATGTTTATGACTGCATATAATAAGCTTCCAGCTACATTATCCTCATTTCCATTATGTTCCTAGATGGTAGCGTAAAATATGAAGGTATGCGTAAAAGGCTTAATTTAAATAAAAATATATATTATTAATAAAAAATACATAATCCCATTGTAATAGTTAATAATGGAAAATATTTTATAATTGCACACAATAAGCTTCCAGCTACATTATCCTCATTCTCATTATATTGCTAGATGGTTGCGTAAAATATTAAGGTTTGCGTAAAAGGCTTAATTTCAATAAAAAAATATTATTAATACAAGCGGAGCTGAAATAGATGAATGCGTACATTTAGTAGAATTAATTGAACCTCTGTAAACTGAATTTTAAGCATATAATTTTAAACCTCATACAGAAAACTCACATATCACCACGACATTAATGTGGTAATGTTGAATATTTGTCTTAAGTTCTATTGTTCTTGGGATGTTACAAGGACGTCATGTTTTATGATAATGTAACATTATACTTACATAGAAATCTCAGTACTTTTTCTTATTAAATTGATATGGTACTTCTTTCTTCTTAAATTGATATGGTACTCTCTAATATCTGATACTTTTTTGTTGTTGTGATTCTTGTGAACATATCAATTTAAGAGGAAATCTAGAACACAAAATTCACAAAAAACCCCTCTATTTCTATTTCTGGGCTTAATGCGTACTATAGAACATTTAGAATTGAATAACGAAAATCGTATGTTTCAGCGATGGATACACTGCCAGAAACAACATTTTCATGCTTTACTCCTAGTGCATATCCTGCGGTATATTTGTATTTTAAGCCTATTTATCTGCGAATGGTTTTTCCCCCGAATAACCATTTATAAAAGGATATATCTAACAGTCTTTGAAAGGTAGCTCTATGAGAGTTTGTACAGGGTCTCTTTGTTTCCTTTTAATTGAAATAATTTCTCTATTTTTGGCTTCGTGAAAAATCTGGGAAAATATGTTCCCCAAGCAAAAATTACGTTGAAAAATTTTTTATTGCCCTTTAAAGTGATCGAAAATTTTATAAATAAAATTTTATAAATGCTGATGATAATTTATTTCGATATTTTCTGTGAAAAAACAGGAGAAAAAATATGCAAATGTAGTTATTAGTACGGCAGATAAATCAAAACCTAAACATGTTTTAAATTTTTAAATTTTAAATTTTTAAAACAGTTTTTCAAACAGTTCATAGTGATCCTTACATAGAAGCTAATCTGAAAAATAAAGCCTCTACAAAATTCGAGTACATTAAAAAAATTGTATCTTGAGTTCTCTGCGCAAAACATCTGACAAAATCTGACATTTCCCTCAAAATATTGATCAAATGAGACAGTTGTTAAAAAATTATTAGTTATGATTAGAATGAAAAGGAAAATTTTCTTGGAACGTCAATTCATTGCGATATCACACCAATTATGACAATAGAAGTAAGGAAATAAAATATTGAATAATGTATTAAAGCAAAAGTGAAGATACATGACAAATACAGGATACATTGCATTTTGGGGACATAAAGAATGTTGTTGTTGTTGTTGCTTATGCCACTTGACCGACAGCAACATCAGATCAAGTCCCAAAGGCTATAGGCGATGAAGGTGTGGCTCCTGTTTTGACAGGCACCACAAGGGTCGGAGTCCGACTTTGCCAAAGGACCAGTCCCGTAATTTTGAACCGAGTCAAGTGACGAGACCAGAACACTTAACCCCGCACCTCCAGAGGTAATTTTGAGAACGTGGAGGACATTACAGCCACGAAAGATTTTACGTGCACCAGACATAAAGAATAGAATAATTATCTGAAATGTAAATCTGCAAAATGAAAGCAACTTTACATAAGCCTTAAATTTCAAACACTGTAATATTCTATTCAAACAGCGAATCATTACGTTCTGGATACTTTTTTTGTAATATCGATCTGTTGGCTAGTTTATCCTCCACAAAGAAAAAGAAATGCTACCAGCATGTATCTAAGAGTGCGTTTGCTGTGTCATATATAAGCCATTACACAAGTGTTTCGAAAATTATAAAAATCCCGTATTTGCCCTTATTACAAAAAGAAAGAACTCTATGAATCATAATAGAAGCTAAAAGATTTAATGTGATGACTATAAAGACGCAATATACGGGTTCACATGTTATTTTTTACATTTCTAAGACGGATACAACAGAATGTATTATAAAGAGAGTGGTACACTTCTAACTTCAGTAAACTCTTAATTATTCGTGAGTGGATTTTATTAGTTTTGCAGACTGTCCGGACATCACACAAGAAAAAATTTAGGAAAAAGTTTTGATCATCTAAAAAATATATTTCATCAAGGCTGGTAAAAAAAAGGAATATAAAGGCATTTTCTGGGAGAAAAAATTTAAAAATCCGAGTAATTCTTATTTATATTTTAACTGAATCTCATTTAATTAGTTTAAAAACTGAATAGTTTATTTCTCGTGATATGCAGGGATTTTTTCTATTTGGGGTGCATACATAATCCTACCTATATACATTAACTGCACGGTTAATCGAGAGTTAATCGGAGTGCAATTTCTAAAAGAAAAATCTTTAAATTCAAGTCAGCTAACATTGTGATGAGCGAATTTAATAGGGTTAGTACACAGCAGCCTTAAGTAAAATGTTTTATGTTATTGATTTACAATTTCAATTTTTACATTTTCAATCTTCAGCAGGAAAAAAAAAAAAAATTTTTTTTTTAAAAATCTTGGCTTATATTTTCTTCAACGTATATATATATATATATATATATATATATATATATATATATATATATATATATATATATATATATATATATATATATATGTATGTATATGTATATATATATGTATATGTATATATATATATATATATGTATATGTATATATATATATATATATATGTATTTATATATATATATATATATGTATGTATATATATATGTATATGTATATATATATATATATATATATATATGTATTTATATATATATATATATATATATATATGTATTTATATATATATATATATATATATATATATATATATATATATATATATATATATATATATATATATATATATATATGGATATTTCATTTAGCTGTCTGCAAAAACGGCAAATATGCAGCTATAAAACGAAACTTTTTTTTCCATACATTGTGATAAGCGTGTTCGAAAATGCTCTAAAGGAAATGACAATGTTTAAAACTTTTTCCAGGATTTTAATAGATGACTATATGAGCGTGCATGACAACCGTAGGCTTCATGGTTGAATGCTATGCAGCTGAAAATCGATTTCCTTGACATTTGTAAAAGCGCCCTGTTTTCAATGCCTTATATAACATTTAAGCCCGGTCTCCTCTGAAGGAGTGATTAGTTAGGAGCGATTATCAGCAATTGTCTTGAAATGCAAATTTTGGCGAGGGCGCCTCCATATATCTCGGACACCGTATTCCGAGTGTGTTATTTCGCAGCTTACGGTTTGCGAGTGGTGTGGAATTTTTAATATGACCCGCCAACGGCACTTGCGGTCGCAACCCTTAGCAACAAGCCTTCCGAGCAAAACAGTAGCCTGCTGCCTTAATAATGCAAGAGTCATAAATCACGACCCGTTTTCGGTGAAAGTGGAGGCAGTTTGGAAACGAAGCGCCCTCCCTTGCTTCAATGGATCGAAAAAAAAAAAATAAAAAAAACTAGAAAAAGAGGGAAGAAATATAAATGCGTATTCCTTATCAAAAAGTCACGCCCCCTGGTAGTAACCGACTCGAGCGCCACACCCTGGAATTTTTGGGCATTCATTAGCATAATGGAGCAGCTTCTCCTTCTGTTTCGGCCGCGTCCTGCCCGGCATATTAATGTCCGAGAAATGTAGGATTCCTTTTTCGCCAGTAATTGTGCATTGCCGTCACGCGCACGAGGATGGTCTTTGAAATATCACCTCTGCCGTGATTAGGGGGCTTAGGGAAAAACGCGAGGAGGCTCGCTGGGAAACTGAAAAAAAATATTTTTTGGAGATAAATGAGAAAATGTGACAAATACACTGTGGTGTCATAGGTAAGGATGTGCGTGAATTTTTTCAGGGGGCCGGGTGAGATTTGCGGTGATAGAGGGCTTGATGCGCGAGATAACACCGCATTAGACGGAATCCGCTTATCGCTTGCCTTGACAAAAAGGCCATTAATAACTCTAAGGCAAAAAAATAGTGGAGTACAAAGGTGTACAGAGCATTCCTTGAGGCAGGAATTTCTAACCTTGATGGTAAAGTCCCCCGGGCGCGGTGTTTAAGCGTTCGAGAGGGGGGCTATAAAATTAAAGAAGTAATATGGGAGTTGGAGTCTAAGAGGAAGGTTTTTAATTTCCCACATAACATTGTCTCCAAAGTTCTTAGCAAAATGATAAGACAGAAATATAAATTTAAATTAGAAACAAGCAAAAAGACATTTCTGTGAGTGAAACCTAGTATTATAAATGGAATTTGCAAAGCTGCTGTTTTAATGAAAATAATCGGTTCGTGATCACGAGTAATCTGTTTACATTGTTATTAATAAATGAAACTCGTCTAATGTTGTCAAATATTTTATTGAATTATTTGACTCAAAATAACTGCTAAAGATGCAAATTTGATATTTTATTATAATCAATATACATTGCGAATTTTTAGGAAAATTTATTTCTATGCTTTTATTCCCGTTTATCACCGTTTTTGAATAAAATTTGTAAAAAGTCATTATTAAGGATGAAAAAAAAAAATTGGGTAAAGCAAAATTAATTGATAAAAACAACCATACAAATAAACTGAACCTCATCTCAGATGCTAGGGTAGTGAGTGAACTGACGTTTCCAAAAGCATCCAAAACGGTATTCCTCATAAAGTGAACAATTTACAAAATTGCAGGTTATTTAACTTTAGTCATGTAAAGGGTTTATATAGACAAACGTTTTACAGATAAAATAATATGTAGTAGATAAATTATAAACTTAAAAACTGATTCCCTTATTTCCCTCGACTTAAACGTAGGGTTATCTGTAAAAAATTCTGATATTTTAAGGGCTTTTGAGTATAAACATTTAGTGCTTAAAAAAGGGCAAACCATATGTGACATAAACTGCTCTTTATTTATGACTCTTGAATCATCACATAAAACTAGCATTGTTTTTAATTTTTACCAGACTTGCTGTTTCATCTAAAACGGGGAATAAAATAACACTATCTACAAAATGACGATGTTTATAAAATACTTATAAATTATAGAATTAAAAAGTGAATTTTATAAATAAATTATAAAATGAATTATAAAATTATTTCACATGACTTAAACGTAGGATTATCTGAAAAAAATTCTGATTGTTTAAGGGCTTTGGAGCATAAACATTTAGTGCTTCAAAGAAAAGGCAAACCATATGTGACATAATTAAATTTTGTTTCTAAATCTTTTAACCTGGTTTGACATCAACTGTTTGGTTTGGAAACTGCGCTTTATTTATGATTCTGGAATCATCAGATAAAATTTAGCATTCTTTTTAAATTTTACCAAACTTGCTGTTGCATCTTAAACGGAGAATAAAATCTACAAATTGATGATGTTTATAAAATACTTATAAATTATAAAATTAAAAAGTGAATTTTATAAATAAATTATGAAATTATTTCACGTGACTAAACGTAAGATTATCTAAAAAAAATTCTGATATTTTAGGGGCTTTGAAGCATAAACATTTAGTGCTTAAAAGAAAGGGCAAACTATGTGGGACATAATTAAATTTTGTTCCTAAATCTTTTAATCTGATCTGACATCAATTCTTTGGTTTGGAAACTGCTTTTTATTTATGACTTTTGGAATCATCCATAAAATTTTAGCAGTCTATTTAAATTTTACCAGACTTGCTGTTTCATCTAAAACGGGGAATAAAATAACATTATCTACAAAATGAGGATGTTTATAAATTATTTATAAATTACAAAATTAAAAAGTGTAGTTTATAAATAAATTATAAAATTATTTCCCGTGACTTAAACCTAGGATTATCTGAAAAAAATTCTGATTTTTTAGGGGCTTTGAAGCATAAACTATTAGTGCTTAAACGAACGGGCAAAAACATGTGGGGCATAATTAAATTTTGTTTCTAAATCTTTTAATCTGGTTTGACATAAACTCTTTTGTATGAAAACTGCTCTTTATTTATGACTCTGGAATCATCACATAAAATTTGAACAATCTTTATAAATTTTACCAGACTTGCTGTTTCATCTAAAACGGGTAATAAAACAACCTTATCTTTAAAATGACGATGTTTATAAAATACTTATAAATTATAAAATAAAAGTGAATTTAATAAATAAATTATAAAATTATTTCACGTGACTTAAACTTAGGATTATCTGAAAAAAAATCTGATTTTTAGGGGCTTTGAAGCATAAATATTTAGGGGCTTAAAAGAAAAGGTAAGCCATGTGTGACATAATTAAATTTAGTTTCCGAATCTTTTAATCTGTTTTGACATCAATTGTTTGATTTGGAAACTGATCTTTATTTATGACAATGGAATCATCACATAAAATATGAGCAGTCTTTTTAAATTTTACGACTTGCTGTTTCCTCTAAAACGGGAATAAAATACCATTATCTACAAAATGACGATGCTTATAAAATACTTATAAATTATAAAATTAAAGAGGGAATTTTATAAATAAATTATTAAAGGAATTATAAAATTATTTCACGTGACTTTAACGCAGAAATATCTGAAAAAATTCTGATTTTTTAGGGTCTTTGAAACATAAACATTTAGTGCATAAAAGAAAGGGCAAACCATGTGTGGCATAATTAAATTTTGTTTCTGAATCTTTCAATATGCTTTGACATCAACTCTTTAGTTTGGAAACTGCTCTTTATTTATAACTCTGGAATCTTCACACAAAATTTGAGCATTCTTTTTAAATTTTACGACTTGCTGTTTCATCTAAAACGGGGAATAAAATTACATTATCTACAAAATTATGATGTTTCTAAAAATAATACCGCTTAAGAAAGTGTAAATGCCCATATTAATTTTAACAAGAATGAATGAAATTTTCAAATGATTGTCAATTGGAGTGAGAGACTTGCCCTCTTGTTTTTGGTAAATTGGAAGCATATCAATTAAGAGGATGGTTAAATAATTGATTTAACCATCAATTATTTAACGATCAAACTGATCTTTATTTATGACAATGGAATCATCACATAAAACTTGAGCAGTCTCTTTAAATTTTACCAGACTTGCTGTTTCATCTAAAACGGGGGAAAAAATGACATTATCTACAAAATTATGATGTTTCTAAAAAGTAATACCGCTTAAGAAAGTGTTAAGGACTATATTAATTTTAACAAGAATGAATGAAATTTCATGTATAAGAAATTTCATGTAAATTTCATGTATAATGAATGAAATTTCATGTATAATATTACGTCTATTACGTTGTTAATTTCTAAACAAAATTAACAACGTAATAGACGTTGTTAATTTCGTTTTTTATCGTGATGCTAATCAATTCAAGAGAACAAACTTACTTGATTACGATATACATCTATTTTTCGATTTCATTATTCAAAATTTTGGTTGTTTACCAAATTGAAGGGCGAACATATCAGTGTAAAGTCTTCAATTTCCCAACACAAGTCCCCTATTCCTATTAGTCTCTTCTCACTATCAATACTGTATTGGTTGATTTATTGAACTGTCATCTTAGTATCGCTGAATGTCATTTAAGTAAATTTATGGCGTATTTAAGTAGATAATATATAATTTCTGAAATTCGATAGCAGCCATAATAGACTGTTACATCAGTTATTCTCTTGCGAAGATTTGCTCTAAAAGAAGCTAAAGGTAATGAAGCCACAATTCAATGAAGAAAATCAGAACATTCAATATTTTACGGACTTTAGAGTAAAAATAATAAAAAAGAATTGAATATCTGTTTTTATCGACCTCACCAACCGTTATATTACGTACTGATTTATTTATTTATTACATAATAAACACAATACCAAATAGTGGCAACTTCAAGACTTTTCTGTCGATTTAAATAATTTAAATTTGTTTAGATACGTTGGAAACTCCTTATACAATTGGTAGCACTAATCCATTCCACTATCGATAGGAGAAATTAAATCTATAGCTTTGCTATTTATTGAAACCGAATTAAAGATCACAAATTGATGTTGTAATCTGGAGTTTTTTAAGAACGAAAAGGAAAAAAATAGTTAAAGTCTGAAAAAACAAATGCTTAAAATAACACTCTTATTTAGGGAAAAAACCTAAATTGCAATATTATGCAACTTCTGCCGGCCCAGTAGTCATTTAGGTTTGGTATAAGTTATGAGCATCTCAATATGTCATAGCCGACAAGCATGAGGAAGATAACAGAATCCCATCTTCTGAATTACTCTGAATTTTTTATTGGTAGCTTAATTCATTCCATTCCTTTAATTAACCTGATTTTATGTCAAATCTCCTCATGTTTTCTAAAATTTTGTCTGTTAATTGTAAAAGACGTTGTTAATTTCGTTATGAGTTTTTTTAGACTTCTGATATCTGTCCTTTTACGTCAAAAGTGATAGAAATATCAAAACGAAAATTTTTAATTTACAATTTATTCCACTGCTATACAAAAAAATAGATAATTTACAATCATGAGGGACTATTTCCATTTATAAATATATGAAATGTGTTTTTAAAGTTTCAAGGCATTTTGTTATGATAGCGTTTTGCTGAATTTTTTTTTTTTGAAATGAAAAATAATGAAACAATGTTTAATATTCACTTTTTCAGAAAAATTAGAATCTAGACAAACCAAACTAATTCCACTCCTTTCCTTTAAAAAAATTATTTGCTGACTGATTAACCCTTATATCCAGATACAGTTACAGTCAAGTTTAATGGAATCTTTGGAAAGCTCTCTGAAGTATGACTCTAAAATTTTGACCTTAAAAATATTCATAGTTTATACTATTGGATGCAGAATCTGCTGCGTCGTTAGTTTTTTGCATTGCAATTTTTAATTTCCATAGCTGCAGTAAGTCAAATTTTTTTTTCAACCAAAAAAAACCTGTGTTATTAATTTTTATTTATCGTCAGTGTTGTGAATGATAATTAAAATTAATAAAAGTCTAAATTTTAAAACTGGAATAAGAACTGTGCCATTAGCTTTATGATAGACAAGTCAAATATTAAATATATGAAAAACAAGACATTTCCAGCCTTCTACAAGAAGACTGCAGTCACAATGAATCTATTGAATTCACTGATTAAATATGGAAGGTAGCATTTCAAACCCAAATAGATATGGGAAATAATTTTTGAAGGCACTAAGTATGAGCGTAGATCCAAACCTAGCATGGGTATATGGTAATACAACTCTAAGACACTACATACATAAAATGAAAGAATGCTGTTAGCATCTTTAAGTAACTATCCAGGTTTTTCACTTCAGTGACTATATAATAAAGTACTGGGTGTTCTGTGCTTTAACAAAGTGCAATAAAATCTGTTGAAAATCTATAATTCTATAAATTTATCCTAAAAACTCATAAAGGACTGAATAAATCCTCTACCGGGATACATTTATAATGAAAATTAGGAATCTTTGAAAATCTCACTGAAGTTTAGCATTAAAATTTAAACCTAAAATCTTAACTTCTTTTCAATAAAAAATAATTAAAAAATAAGTTATTATTCAGGTGAGAATTACTATATTGATAGCTTATAGTGAAAATAATTTATTCAGGTGGGAATTACTGTATTGATAGTCTAACATGAAAATAATTTATTCCGGTGGGAATTACTATATTGATAATTTATCATGAACATAATTTATTCTCTAATACGTCATTTATTTCAAACTTCCACAAATCATTAATCAAAGTAAAAGTTTAAAAAAGCCTCCACTGAAAAATTTGTAAATTAGCTGAGTTGGTTCTGTAAGTTTCCCGAATCATCTCTAAGGTACAAGATGGAAATCAAAAGGGTCATTTTTGCTTTCTTTTCTGCTTCAAACAGGGTAAAAATGTATCAAGTTCCTTTTACATCCAACAATGTATGTCGGAAGAATATATGACCTGTCACTTTCGGAAATCTGAGGACAGTGCATAAAAAGGGTAAAAGGAAATTCTTGATTAAAAATCAAAAATTTTAATACTGTGATTTCAAAACTAAATTTGAATAGTTTTTCTGAAATAAATCTCAAAATGCAGGCGTTTTTAATTTTGAAGTGTTGTAATCTCTACTCGTATATGACATTTACTGAAGTCAGTAGAGATGAGCAAGAAAAATACAAAAATACAAAAATTCGGGTTACTTGGAAAATACATGTTATAGAAAATCGTTCATGCACAGACAAAATATTCAGGTTAATGAAAGTTATTTATGGAGTATGAAATTTTTGTCTTATTTTATTTGCAGCTAGGTTTCGGAAGCAGTAAAAAACAGGTCTCTAACGCATAAATTTCTTGAAAAAATTAAAGGCGTTGATTAATTATTGGTTGATTATTTCTCTAAAAGCATAAAAGTTCATTAAATATGTTATTTTTTTTTGATATAGTAATGAATGATAAATTAAAAGTTTGGAATTCTTAAGAATTCAGTTTAAAAACAGGTTGTAGATATTTTTCAATCGAAACATGTAAAAATTTTATTAAAAAATTCTATTTGTGTATATTAGGCAGTCGGACAGTTAAAGGTCAAATGGTCTATAGAAATGAATAGGAATGCATCTGAAATGAATTAAACTCGTCATACATTTAGTAATTTTTAGAGATCATACCCAAAGGTTCGTATACAAAGGTTATATGATATTTTATCTAGAGTCTATAGAAAGTCTATAGGTAGTCTATAGAAATGAATAGGAATGCATCTGAAATGAATTAAACTCGTCATACATTTAGTAATTTTTAGAGAACATACCCAAAGGTTCGTATACAAAGGTTATATAATATTTTATCTATAGTCTATAGAAAGTATATAGGTAGTCTATTGAAATTTATTGGAATGCATCTGAAATGAATTAAACTCGTCATACATTTAGTAATTTTTAGAGATCATACCCAAATGTTCGTATACAAAGGTTATATGATATTTTATCTACAGTCTATAGAAAGTCTATAGGTAGTCTATAGAAATAAATAGGAATGCATCTTAAATGCATTAGACACGTCATACATTTAGTAATTTTTTGAGATCATACCCAAAGGTTCGTATACAAAGATTATATGATATTTTATCTATAGTCTATAGAAAGTCTATAGAAATGAATAGGAATGCATCTGAAATGCATTAGACTCGTCATACATTTAGTAATATTTAGAGATTATATCCAAAGGTTGGTATACAAAGGTTTTTTTTTTATATTTTATCTATAGTCCATAGAAAGTCTATAGGTAGTCTATAGAAATGAATAGGAATGCATCTGAAATGCATTAGACTAGTCATACATTTAGTAATTTTTAGAGATCATACCCAAAGGTTCGTATACAAAGGTTAGATGATATTTTCGCAGCTGTTGTATCTTCAACATCTATTATCGCAACAAATTCAGTCAAAATAAGTTCAGGTCAAGGATGAAGAATTTATTACGAACAAATTTTTCTCCCTGATTATTTACTCTTTTATACTTTTCGTGTTGGCAGTTCCCTCCATCTCAGTTTTGCTGTTGTGGAATGGACTACCACGAAAGCGTTCCATTTCGTGGTCTACCTACCTTTCCCTTACCATGACTTACTCTGTAAGCATTTCCTTGAAAGATAACTGAATTTTGTTTAAATCTTTGCTTGATTATATACTGTTTTATAATAGCAGAAGTAAGACAAAATGTTCATGGATTGAATAGCTTGATAACTTAACTGTATAAAAAAAACTTTTTTTAGTAACAAGCTTGTAAGTAATATCCGGCGATAGTCCAGTGAGAAGAAAAAAATGCGAAGTCAGAATGGCCGCTCATTTATTGTAGCTAAGTGGCAAAAGCACTAACCATGACAGATGCGGATTATCAAGTCTGGGGTTTGGATCTTGAAGCATGTTATTGGATAGCGTTCTTGTGTTAGGTAGTGTTAAGTAAACACGACACTTTTACCTTCCAAATTTTTAGCGCGAGACACATGTTTTGTGTCCCAAAACTTTATAAGAAAATTCACATAAATAGAGTCAGTCATTTTCAGATGTACTTTATATCTGTGTATATGAATTTAAAGATTCCTTTTAAGCCCTCATTCACAATTACACACGTATGTCGTCCAAAAATTTCTACAAGAGTCGTCTAGAGATGTCTAGAGAAACAACGCTCGGCGGCCTTCAAACAGGACCATACCTGTTTGTTCAAAACTAGTTTCTATATATGCGATAATTATAGATTTCAAGGAGCTGTTGTTTACAGTCTTGAAATATTTTTCGACTCGTGAGAGTAAACTTATGAAGTTCGCACTATCAAAAACATCCAAGCGTATGTTTTAATGTCTTATATATTGGTAAGTATAAAACAGACATTTTTCATCTAAATAAGTGTTAAAAATTTGACTGTTTTTAACTGGATAAAGAGTGCAAAATAAATACATATTTTACCGTACACCTACTTCTACTGTTTCTGCTTACAACTGTAAGTAGTACTTTCTAAAGTTTATGTTGATTTTGTCTTTGGGGGTTTTTATTTTAAAAATTAAAAGTAGAAATAGAAGAAAAACTATGACTACGATTTTGTCAAATCAATTTATTTACTACTGAAAAATTGCATAGAGTTAAAACAATTATCGCATTAAAAGTATAATGCACAAAATACTTTTGTGGAAATAGAATTTCCTACAACATGTAACAGTTCAATGATTTTAGCTTAAGAAATATCTATGATTAGTTGTTTGTGAGCTGTGAGTAATTATTTTTATGAAGAGTTATGTTTTAATGAAGAATATTGCATTTTAAAAGAAATTTTTTCCACAGCGGAAATATAAAATTGCTTAAAATCACAATAATAACAACTTCAAAACTAGGGAATACTTAAATCTATGCTATGTTCTTTGTTATATTTTTGTAATTTCTATAATTAGGATAAGGAAATTGTGATAAACAAAAAAATATTTTCTTGCTATATAATGGGACTAGAAACAACCAAAATAAAAATGGTTCCGTTTAGCACCATTAAGTGAAAACATTACATATAATCATCATATGGCTGATATGATGCGACAGTTATATATTTTGGGATATTTTCTAAAAGTTTCGTAAACATTTTTTCACCCTTTTACTTGGAACAACTTGCTTGTCCTTACTCTATTTCTGCAAAGACTATGGCTAATTTATCTTACCCAAAATTTCTTTTCATAAATCTCACTAATGACAAATTCTTTGCAAATAACTTATCATAACCTGGTGATAAAGCATAAAATGTAGCTGGACATTCCACATATCAGGAAGTTTTGAAGTTTAATTTTTCAGCCACCGAACTCATTTTTTTCAAGTATGTGTATGATAAATTGGGAGACAATTTGGCAGAGCGTTGAAAGTTATTAAAGTTTTTGAAGAAACCGAACTATAATCTAATTAACTGACAAAGAGATATAACCAAGTTTGATGAACAAGACATGAAATTATGTATGTTCACTAAGAAGTTAAAGTTATAATTAGAAGCAAGAATATATTACTCTTAGAGTAATACAAAACGTTTAAAATTCTTCAGTTCAAGAACATTTTCTTCTAAAAGCCCCTTTTCCATCTCTTGGTTTCATGATAGTTATATTTGATAAGCACTATCTAAAGGTTTTGCATTGGCTCTACCAACATAATTTATCTTTTAATACCTAGTACTTCCAGTAGGAATTTCTTTCTTGTTTTTACAGTATTTTTTCAAAATTATTCAAATTTTATAAAATAAATCGGTACGCTTGTAAGCATGCATATTGAATCAAAAACTGTCCAGAAAGATAGTTAATAAATTACATTACTGGATAAAAAAAAACCTTATTTTTCTGTTCTCGTCAATGGTTTTTGAATAGGGAATCTGGAATAGGGTTGACCAACCACATGGTCGAGGGTGGAAAATTTTTTGGGTCGATCATATACACTCTAAGGTTTTTCCCCCCTTCGTCTTAGCGGTTGATCGAGCTGACAGACAAATTTTACTGTGTCACCATTTTTGCAACACAGGATTCTAATAAAAAGCGTAAAATTCTTTTAAAATATATAAATTTTAAGACCTTTAACCTTGTTCTTAAATTTTCATTGACTATTTAAATTGGATATACAACTACTTCAAAATTTTCCACTTTGACCAAGTTATTTTTTGTAACTAATTTTGAACGATTTCAAGAAATTGCTCTGTGTACATACGAAATCAAGACTTACAGTGCATATCCATAAAATTACTAACTGTATGTTATTTGAAAAATAACATACAGTCAGTAATATGTTATAACATACAGTCAGTAATATGTTATAACATACAGTTATATATGTTATAACATTCTCTTATCTTTAATGCTAAATCACACTAATAACTGTTAGTAATAACATACAGTTAGTAATGTGATTTAGCATTAAAGATAAGAGATTTTTGGACATGCATTTTTTGATACAAAATAAGAAAGTTATAAAAAATCCCACGAAAAAATAAAATTTATGTTATAAAAATCTAATGATTGATAAGAAATTTGAAATAAAAACATTTTATTCAAGAAATATAAATACATATTAACAATTGAGTTACTAGTAAAATTATATTTTGAGTTTAAATAGCACAAGTAGGATAAATGGAAATTATATATATAAAAAAATTGTGCTTTAAGATTTTTTCGAGCTAATATTAGAAGTTTTTTGGAGCTTGAAAGTCGATCATAGCGAGAAACATGTCTATCACCGCTTATCTAAGAGTGAACTCAAAAATCTCGTTCCCGGATCAAAACCATCCTGATGTGGTTGCCTGTAAAACTATTTTCCCAGCAAATGCAATAAAAGAAAAGGAAAACAGCATAACGTGTTCAATGATACATCGTAGGAAATGATACATCGTTCAATGATACATCGTACAGAAAAGGATTACTTGAAGGAGAGATTAGAAAATTCAGAAAAAACTTAAATAACTAATGATTGTAGTCATATGCCCAAATTACATTTCAAAGATAACTAATTACAACTAGGACTACTGGTCAAGAAAAATGTAAAATTCTAAAAATATTTTTTATACAGATTTGTAAATAAACACTTGAAGTCAGAAATGGAACCATGTTTGTAATTTCAAAAAATATTATTTTCAGATGCATATATGCACGTATGCATGTTTTATCACATGCAAATACATTTATTTTATGAGAAATACTTAATAAGATTGCTCATACTCCTGAGTTACAAATACAATTCTTCATAACTTGAAATTGCTTGAAAATGCATTATCAATAAAATCAATGATTTTACATTTGTTATGTTTTTCAAGATTTAAACAACGTTTAGAGTGAGTTCACGAGAATTTAAACAAAATCATATTTGAGAAAAAAAGGAGGAAATGAAAAAAAAAATTATGGCCAACGAATTTGCTGTAAATATTAAACGATATTTTCTATGCATGTTACAAAAAATTATTAATAAGTATTTTATGAAATTTTCATTTTAAGTAAGCACTTTTTTAACTGCTACATAAATGTAATAACTTTATGAATTAAGTATTTTCTTCGTAATATTCTATGAAAAAAGTTATGGATTACTTGAATTAACATATGGCTCTTTTTGACCATTTTTATACTATAAAATTTGGATTCAGTATTAAATCAATTGATATTTCCATTAAATATTCTAGTAATTAGAACTTTTAATTAAAATATGACAGTTTCGGTTGTCGACGCTCTAGTTCAAAACTTACATCAGTTGCATCTTTTCTAAATTTAAGCGAATAAATATAGTATTAAATATATTCATTATTAGGTATTTCAATTAAATTTCAGATTTCTTTTTCTTAAGACACTAGTTCTCAACTTAAATTTGCAGTGTTTTCCTCAAATTAAACAAATCACAATATTATATTCACATAAAAAATTAGCAATTAAAAATTTCAACTAAACGGCGATATTTTCTCTCACTAAGACACTACATCTGAACTTTGCAATACCTTTTCCAAATTGAAAGTAATATAAAATAAAATATATTAGTTATTAGCCATATCAATCAAAACTACAATTTCTTTTTGTTGAGACACTACTTGTAAAGTTGCATTTGCAGCGTTTTTCCAGAATTAAGTAAATCACAATATAGTAAATGTAATATATATTAGTAATTAGGAATTTCAGTTAAAATGAAGATTTTTCTCTTCGAGACACTGTTTTGAAATTTAGATTTGCAATATATTTTCCGAATTAAAATTAATACAAAATTGAATAAATTATTTATCAGGCATATCGATTAAAATTTTAGCTTCCTTTTTCTGAGACACTAGTTCTAAAGTTAGATATGCTGTGTTTATGCAAAGTTAATCACAATATTAAAAATATAAGTAATAAGAAATTTGAATCAAAATTCAAATTTCTTCTCGCTGAGACACTATATCTAAACTTGTATCTGGAATGCCTTTTCCAAATTTAAATTAATATAAAATATTAGTTATTAGGCATATCAATCAAAATTTTAGTTTCTCTTTGCTGAGACACTAGTTCTAAACTTTGATTTGCAGTATTTTTCAAAAATTAAATGAATCACAATATTGTACATGTAAAAATTATTCTCCAAATTAAAATTAATATAAAATTAAATATATGTCATTAAGCAATTGAATCAAAATTTCAATTTCTTTTGTTGAGATACTAGTTCTAAACTTAGGTATGTTGTGTTTTTCCGAAATTAAGTTAATCACAATATAGTAGATGTAAACAATATTAGTAATGAGAAATTTCAATCAAAATACTAGTTTTTTTCTTTGAAACACAATCTCAAAATTTAGATCTGCAATATTTTTACCGAATTGAAATTAATACAAAATTAAATAAATTTTATTATTTTTCTCAAGAAAGCAAGCATTTTTATTTATGACCTATTCACAGTATCCTGGAATCATGTTTGTTGTAAATATGCCTCACGTTTATGAGAAAATATTTCTTCTTTTAAAACAGCTTTTTCCCCATTTTAAATATCAACAGCTATACAACCAATTACATAAAAAATTTTACACAAATTAAGCATATATAACATTTATGTTTTTAACATTTATTTAATATTATATAAATAGTATATAGTCACAGTTTGAGACCAATATCATTGTTAAAGTGCACATGGAGTATTACTAACTTATTGCGAGTATGAACTTTTCAAAAGTAAGAAATTGAAATCTAAAACATGTAATAAGAATAGGTGTATAATTTTCAATCTATAATGTAACTCAGGAAAACTGCTCTTTAGAAAAACGTGAATATATAATTTTTACTTAGTTGTGCTTACACTGCTTAGATTATATACTAAAGCGTTTTTCATAGTCCACAGTCTCTTCAAAGTGTGTGTGAAAACTGAATGTCAATTTGTATGTGAAAACTGAATAACCAAAATTACTTTAATTACAGGTGAAGAAAAAAGGTTTAGATTCATTTGCCCTAAAATCATTCTTCACCCTAAAATCAATGTAAAATCATTAAAAACTAGGAAGTTTTTGAAATAAATAAATAAATAAATATATATATATATATATATATATATATATATATATATATATATATATATATATATGTATATATATATATAAATATATATATATATACATATATATATATATATATATATATATATATATATATATGTGTGTGTGTGTGTGTGTGTGTGTGTGTGTACAAAAGTTTTTGAAATTACCAAATTTCAGTTGTTATAGAGTAAGTTTTGGTGTAAATTCCCAAGAAAATTTCTTTGATTAAATCATAAGCTTAAAAAAGAGACATCCACAATAACCAAATAAAGGAAAGGTTTGATAAGCCATAATAAACATGTAAAACAACAATAAAGAATGTTTAACTATAATGAAAAAGAAATTTAATGCATGTTATTAAAAATTTTATTGGTGCGGTGAAAGGTTCTTACTGAGAAATCCCTTTAATTTTCTTAAAACTATATACGAGTATCTCTATATTATTAAAAAATGCAATTTTTATACCTAAGACCCAAAGGCAATAAACTGAATAATGAGAGGAAAATTTAATAGGTTTTTCCAGGTAAGATATGCAGATAAAATTAATTTTGTTCGCATTTTGCTGCAGGCGTATAAAGCGAATGGGCAGGCTATCAAGTGAAAGGATGCTTTCAAAAAATATTTGACTACGTTAAAAAGCTTGATAAAGCTTGATAAAAGCTTGATAAAGTATTTATATAAACAGGTGGAACATCTTATGGCTATCGAAAATTTTGTAAAATACTTTTTTATACTGTTTTATTGTTCTGTATTGTTTATATATCGCTTATCTGACTATCATTACGAATAGGGATGAATCTTAAAAGCCAATACGGAATTTGAACATAAGGTTTAACACGCAGTAGACATTATTCATATATACTTAAAACAAAATCGATTATTGAACATGTTCGCACAACATCATGCTTTGAAATAGTTGCAGAGAAGAGAAAAACAATAATAAAATTGCACTAAAGTATGCAAAATGTTAATGATGTTTTATTTTGTGTGTGTGTTTGGATAAGAAATTATACCGTTGATAACAACAATTAAAAATGAAATACTGTATTTTTCGGACCATAAAACATACCGGACGATAAGACGCACCTCAAATTTATGGGAGGATTTTTAGAGAAGAGCATTTTGTGTTTTGTTAGGTATATAAAGATATTTTCAATTTCTTACTTAATAAGGATTATATATATATATATATATATATATATATATATATATATATATATATATATATATATATATATATAAAATCCTTATATTATGTATATTATATATATATATATAAAGTCAGAAACTGCGATTTAAATATACGAAGTTATTGGCTTTTATACCAATCGCAAAAGTATAATTTCCATTTGAGTCTTTTGTACAAAGAAATGTAATTTTGTATACAAAATTTATAGATTCAAACCTTTTATACAAGTCAAATGAAAATAATTTTCCTTAACAATCCTAACAAAAATCTAAAAATCATTTTTTTTTACTTAAGCCCTTTATACCAGGCACCATATATATATGTATATATATATACATACTATCTCTCTCTATATATATATATGATAAATATATATAATAAAATATTATTTTTATTTTAAAGTTATCTTCGGACCATAAGAAGCGCTCCAATTTTAAGTCGATTTTTTATGTAAAAAGGTGTGTCTTATGGTCCGAATATTACGATAATTCTTTTACATAACAAAAATTATTGCAAAATCATTCATATCTTTACGTAAATATTATGAATTGTGAGCTTTTATGAAAAACTTCTAAGCGAAAGGTTGCTCCTATGAAATGTAAGTCTCTAAAAATTAGAAAACTGTCACCTGACTCCTTTTAAAGCTGTTTTAAAAGGTGATATAAGCAAATTCTATAGAATTTAATCATAAAAGAACTCTCAATTAGCAAAATTTATCAGAACAATAGGAAAGTCATCTGTCGGTTAATATTATAAAATATTGTTTGGCATCTTAGTTTTTCATCATTTCTCTTCCAAGTTATTCTTGAATACACATTGTTCAGTCAAGAATTTCGGCAAACAAAAATTCTGTTATTGTTTATACTAGTTAATCATTTTGACGTTATTCTACGTCTACGAGTACACGTCGTCAGATCTATGTCTATATATATTCCCTTTATATCTACCTTCTTTTGTCTTGAATTTTATAGCTCATTGTATTTATTTTACCCAGAAAACTGCCATAAGGGAAGTTGAGTAGCATGTAATTTTGGAACAGGCACGCCGCCTACCTTATGACTTCTATTCTTAGTAAGAGATTCTTCATATTTATTTGCGATTGTACTAGAATTCCTACTGTTACGCATTCTAGGCATTCTTTATACACGTACCTTGGCTCTCTGAGGAAAAATTGGCGATGACCTATTTTAGCCAGTGCATTTTGCAAACTATCAAAATCATGCAGGCTGAGGACAATCGGATTAGGTTAGGCATTGCAGAGTTGGATGATGAATAGTTTGAAGAAGAAGAGAATGTGGGGCGTTCTCTTTTCTCGAAGGGTAATAGTAATGAAAGTTTTAGAAGGGTATTCTTAAATTCCGCGAATAAAACGTGCAAAGTAATTGTTAAGGCCAGGGCCCGATTTAGAAAATTCTTGACTATAGGCACAACTCGGGATGGGGCCCCCCTAACACTTATGTGGGCGTAGAATTTCCAAAATTGACATACACAAAAAATAATCATGAATCATTGTGAAAGTACAATTTTACCAAGAATTGGCTATTTGAAGTGCAGAGGTCTAGAACATTATCAAATAACAGAAAGCAATACAATACCAATGGTTAAACATTGGTATTGTATTGCTTTCTGTTATTTAATATCATGGTTTAGCATTGTATTGCAACACCAATACAATGCAACCAGAAAACCTTATTAATCCCTTATATAAACTATAACATACATATGATGAAATATACATATAACTATACATATGATGAACCAATCAATCAATTAAATTTGAAAGGATATATAAAAAAATTGCTATTAAAAGAGGTAAAATAAAAAAAATTATGGGAATTTCTTTTTTTCCTTTTAAAATTAACATTTTTGGGGGGCCTCTAGGCCCAGGCCTACCGGGCCTAATGGAAAATCAGGGCCTGATTAAGGCTGTTGTGATGCCATCGGGTTCAACATTAGGAAATGCAATAACTCGATAGTTCTTAAGGCACTAACCCTTTTGTATTCGCTCACCTTAATAGTAATCTATGAAGAAAATCTGTCCAAGGATTGCCGACTTAGATTTAAAGATCTTTTTTAATGTACTCGTAATAGAGAAAGAATTTTTATACATTGGGGCACTTTTTATTTTTTGAAAAAAAAGTGCAAATAATATTTTTAAATTTAAATTATTCGACGAAAAAATCTGGTATAGTGTGTTTTAGACTCTCATAAATTCCTCTTTTTTGTGTACGAAATTTATAAAATGAATCCTGTTGCACGATGCAGAAAAGTTCAGGCTATCTGAAAATACCATTTTAATTAATTTATTGGCATTTATGTAGCCGTAAATAGTAGACAAATTTTTCCATAGGTTGACATTGAGTTGGGGAATCCTATAGGGTTATTACACAGCAGCCTTATAGCAATCTATTCCTGAACTATTAGAAAGACGTTCAATTCTACTTGTATTTCGTACATGATGTACGGATAAAGTTTATATTTACCAAAGTTCATGACGATCAAAATGAAGGTGAAGTACTTATCTCCAGCATATACACATTTAAATATACATGAACGTAAAAATCCATGATATTACTTCGCTTTCTACTCAACGAATTGATGTTGATGTTGTTTTTACTAATCCCTTCTGATTTAACGGCGCTAGATCAGGTCCATGAATCCTTATATCCTTAGTAGGTCCATCAAATGGTGAGGGTCGGTAATAAAATCCTGCCTAAAGAAGTTTAGACTAGTTAGGATGTGACCAAGAGTGGCCTTCTCATTATTACACTTTTTACAAGTGGGAAAAGTTTTGTTTTGGTGATCAAATTTTAGGCACTTCAAGTGGCCATTTGCAAACCTAGAGATAGCAGTCTGCCCAGCTCTAACAACCTTGAAAGCAAGAACCCTACCAGGGTAAACACCAATGTACCACTCATGGACCGGGGGAGATCTCCAAGTACTCTGGATAAAAGATTTCCTTACGGAATATGCCTCCAGATAAGAAGAAGTTGATGAACGTTTAGAGGTACCCTCCTTTGCCAGGATGTCAGCCATCTCATTGCCAAATAGGCCCACATGCCAACGGGTTATAGAGGATTAAACATTTAACATATCATGAGAAAAAATATAAAATACAACTGGGAGATAACAAACGTCATTTCTGGCTAAAAAAAAATAAGGAGCTAAGGAACACAGTAAAGTATACTTTAATAGTGATTTAAAATTAATAAATGCGAAATGATGATATTTAACTTTGCTAAAACCATGCAAAGATTGAATATTATAACTGTATTAAATACTAGTTGATACCCGTCATAACATGACGGTTATATAGTAAATAAATGTATACTAATACACAAATTATACTCAACACATTATTGCCAAATGTTGAAAATCATAATAATGCGCAGAAACAAATTAATGTGTTTAAGCGGACTCGTGCTTAGTGAGTATTTAAAGCCAGATTTAAAACTGTCACTGAGCATGTGCAGAAAGCAATTTTTATTGTAAGTATTTTATTTTTATTGTAATTTTATTGTAATTATAGCAATTTTTATTTTTTTGTAAATTATCGCTAATTAAACAGCGCGAAATAAACAATTTCCGTGAGGTATAATCTTATATTTCACAAACATAATTATCATAAAAATAAAAATCTAGAGAGAGATCTAGAGAGACTCCTAGGAACAAACGTGTTAATCATTAAAACGTCACTGAGCATGCCCAGAAACAGTGAATTTCTAAAGACAGATTTAAACATGCCACTGAGCATGCGCAGAAATAAATTTTTCAATTGTAAATTATCGCTAATTAATAGAAATTGCGGTTACAAAAACCAAATTTGACAAATCTACAGATTACAACCTTTCGTTTAAGACCAAAATGAAGTAAATTGATGCAGTAGTATTCCCTCACGCACTGCTCAAAAAGTCGGCTTAGCAATTTAAATATATAGATTTAAATGTAGAGTGCATAAACTACTGCATCGTTCATTAGCGAGCAACAAAGCTGTAATATACATATAAAAGCTTTTATATGATTCTTTAGTTTTTTACAGTTATACGTTAACTTTTTGGTTTAAAAAATATTACTACAACAATTAATTTTATTTCTTGTGAGAAATCCATTTGAAAATGTCGAATATGAGGTTTTAAAATGATTTATTTTTCTATTTTAAGAATAACTAGATTTTCTTTAAAGTTTTAAATCTGCAAATGTTTGTAGACAAGAGTTATACAGTCGAATCCCATTATATAGGGACCAAATGTTTTGTTCTCTTTATCCGGTGGTTCGCTATATCCGAACCGTTAAGAAAAATGCTAGTATTCACAAAATGTATAACTCATTAGTTGCAATATGTATTCAATAATGATGTATTAAAAAAGATCAAATCTATTAAAAATTATCATTAATGAATTAAATCGACTAAAATTCATTACATTAAACTGACACAATACTAATTAAATTACTTAGAATAGGAAAACGGTGGTACCAAAATTTTCGTTCGTTATAGCCGCGAGTTCGTTATATACCGAGTTTTCTATAACGGGGTTAGACTGTATAGCCCTTAACTTACCTATTCTACCGTAAGAAATATAACAAAGACATAACAATTTTGTAAGTCTCTCAGTACAGTCGAACCCCGTTATAACGAACTTCAAGGGACCAAAGGTTTTGTTCGCTTTATCCGGTGGTTCGCTATATCCGAACTGTTAAGAAAAATGCTAGAGTTCACAAAATGTATAACTCATTAGTTGCAATGTGTATTCAATAATGATGTATAAATAAATGATAAAATCTATTAAAAATGATCATTAATGAATTAAATTGACTAAAATCGATTACATTAAACTGACACAGTACTAACTAAATTACGTACAATAGGAAAACGGCGGGACCTAAATTTTCGTTCATTATATCCGCGAGTTCATTATTTACCGGGTTCGCTATAACGGTGTTCGACTGTATTTAAAAAACGTCCTGCAATAAATTTGTATGCGAGACTTTATCGAAAATGATGAATAATCTTGAACACAAAAATTTCAAGAACATAGCAAAATACTTATGACCATTTTTCTTCTAAAACTATGTCTCTCGTTAAGAACATAACTTTCATAGCGTTTTACAATTCCCATGCACACATCTATAAATTGAAATAAAATGAGAACTAGTGTCATAAAAATGACACGTTCCAAGAGAAATCTAAACAGATGGCTCTGGTGGACGCTCATACATCAAAAGCAGAAGTCCAATAAATATTAATTGAAATAAATCCCATGCCCATTGTCAAACACTCTTTATGAGTAATGATCTACAACTGAAGGAGAGAGATTCATTTAATCATTGATTGTATCTGTAGATATTACACGAGCACATAAATCAAAAGCCCAAATTCTCTGAAAAGATATTGAATAACTGGTATTTCTATTGCTATGCATTGTTTAGAAGGGAAAAAAATGATGACATGTGCGGTAGGGACAAAATGGTGTTTACAACTATCAGCTCATGGATCCAAAGGGCTCTGCAACAAGTACAAGAGATAAACTCTGAAACGCGCGAAGGAGTATGTAAATCATCGGTGTGAGCATTCTGTAAAAAGGTCAAACGCTGATGAAGTTTACGTAATTAAAATTGATTAAAATAAATGAAGTATAAGGAAGACCATATCAGAATGTAGAATATAAAGGTTAGAAGAGTTGGAAACTGAAGGTAAAATTTATCTAATCAATTTTATGTAATTAAAATTGTTTAAAATAAATGAATAATAGAAAAGACAATATCACAATGTAGAATATTAAGGTTGGAAGAGTTAGAAATAGAATATGAATTTTATATAATAAGTTTTATATAATTAAAATTGATTAAAATAAATGGTTTATAGGGAAGACCATATCGCAATGTAGAATATAAAGGTTGGAAGAGTTGGAAATTGAATATCAATTTTATATAATCAGTTTTATATAATTAAAATTGATTAAAATAAATGAATTATAGAGAAGATCATATCACAATGTAGAGTATTAAGGTTTAGAAGAGTTGGAAATTGAATATAAATATTATATAATCAATTTTATATAATCAGTTTTATATAATTAAAATTGATTAAAAGAAATGAATTATAGGGAAGATCATATCGTAATGTAGAATATTAAGGTTGGAAGAGTTGGAAAATGAATGTCAATTTTATATAAGTTTTATATAATTAAAATTGTTTAAAATTAATGAGTTATAGGGAAGACCGTGTCACAATGTGGAATATTAATATTGGAAGACTTGGCTGTATAGACAAAGCTTAAATGAACAGAGAGGTATTATTTACCATAAAACAAGAAAAGAGTAAGCAGGACATTATCTATCCCGCTAAAATTATCATGTAAAACGTAATGAACATTGTGTGGATCAGGTAATAAAAGATGTTGGAATGTTTAATTGTAAAATCTCTGGTTTTGTACTGATATAAACAAATAATTGACAGAAAAAACACCCATATTATTTAGGAGGATAAAGCTCACTAATCACTTTGATAATGAGAAAGTAGAGAATATTTACTAACTAGATTGATCAGGTATTAGGTATTTTTAAACTAAAAAACCCCAATAAATTTAGAAAAAAGAATTTCCTCAGTTGCAAATTTAACCAAGATTATTAACAGTATCTTTGTTAATATACATATATGACTGCATATGAGCATGTTGGTATAAATATAAGAAAATAAATCTGAAGTAAATAATGAATGTACTTTTGGAATATGCTTCCTTCAAAATAATTTACTCTAATACTTTCCTTCAAAATAATTTATGTACATATATTTATCTGTTTATTACTAAAATAGAACTAAATTTAATTCTTTTCATAAAAATTACTCATTAATTTCTTTTAAAAAATTGAATTGCTCTAGAACTTTTGAAAATATGTGGATACCAATTTGGCCTCAATGTCAGTTATTTCCCGAATGAAGTTTTACATCATTTGTTCCAATAATGGTTTAACCATTCATCCTTTTTGGACGTATATTAGCATTAAGTGGGATTGAAAAAGTACAGTTTTAATATAACTCGGTGTTTGTTGTAGAATATATTCTAGGCAGAAATAAAAAGAAGAACTTCTGAAGTAGGCAAATACTTTTTAGTTATTCACAATATTGCATTTACTTTGAGTACTTCTTTTAGGAAAAAAATGAGAAACCAGAAGAATTTGCTACAAATAATAAAAAATGATTAAAGAAAACATGATCAAGATTTATTTTGAATGTAAGTTTTTGCTTAAAAGATTCATTATGTGTATAAAATATGATATGAGAATAAACATTTCTTATAATTTATAGTCGTGTCATATATTTCTAACAGTTTCTTAGAGTGAATATTGTTATATAACTAAGTACAACAAGGGGAAAAAAGGTGTTATGGATCTCCAATAATGGAAGTGAAGAGTTTTGATTCCCTAAATAGAAAAAATGCCTTGATTATCTTCTTACCTATAGTATTGAACTAACGGTGAAATTAATTTTTAACTGTCAAAACGGTCAAAAAAGATTTTAACTGCTTTATCACTTTTATTGGTAATTTGTTCTTATATCTCATTTTATTGCCTAGTTAATAGCTTTCTGTTATTTACTCTGTTAACTTATTAATAGCTTAATGTATTTTGGGGATGTTTCCTTCAAAATAATTTACACTAATTGTTTCTATGAAAATCGTTTAAGTAATTATATTTATCTCTAGCAAGTAAAATATGACTAAATTTATCTTTTTGTTATCAAAATTTACACAGCCATTTCTTTTTTGAAAATTGAATTGTGATGGAACTTTCCCAAACATGTGAATACAAATTTTGTCTTAATGTCCTTTTTTTCTGAACAGAATGTTCTACATCATTTACCCCGATAATGGTTTAACCATTAATCCTTTTTGGACGTAAATTAACCTTATGCGGGATTTACCTAGAACAGTTTTAATATATTCTAAGTGTTTATCATAGAATATATTCTATGCAGAAATAAAATCTAAGAACTTTTGGTATAAGCAAGTAGTTTTTACGTCAAAGATAATCATATTTCTTATAATTACATATATATATATATATATATATATATATATATATATATATATATATATATATATATATATATATATATATATATATACATATATATATATATATTTATATATTTATATATTTATATATATATATATATATATATATATATATATATATATATATATATACATATATATATATATATTTATATATTTATATATTTATATATATATATATATATATATATATATATATATATATATATATATATATATATATATATATATATATATATATATATATATATATGTATATACAAGCACACACACACGTGTGTGTGTGTGTGTGTGTGTGAGTGAGTGTGTTTGTACACACATAAACGTATATGATAAAAACATTGAGTTTACTTGGATTATAGTTCTCAAAATTTCAAGGTTTGCTTTATAATGAAAAAAAAAGTTTCATATAAAAAGTGAAATTAACAGAAAATTACAGATCTAGTACTCTTTAACAATAAATGAGTTGCTATAAAAGTTAATCTGTTTGGGGGTGCTTCTTTTAGTAAAAAATTGAGAGCAGAACTGGCAACAAATACATCAAAGATATTCAAAGCACTCACGTGAAAGATTTATTTTAAATGTAAGTTTATGCTCAAAAGATTCCTTATGTATATAGAATATTACATGAGAATAAATGTTTTTTATAATTTTTAGTAGTGAAAAATATTTGTCAGTAGTTGATTTATGTGACTATCATAATGCAAGTATGTACAACACAGTGCCCAAAGACGTTATATGGATCTCAAATAATGGAAGTGATGATTCTTGATTCACATCATAAAAATTTTTTTAATATCTTTTTAGCTAGTAATAAACTAGTGGTCAATTTTTTAAAGATTTTAATAATTTTGGTAATTTGTGCAATATCTAATTTTGTTGCAGAGTAAAAAATTTTACGCCATAATTTTTAATTTCATATCGATACTAACATTTTAATAAAATCAAGGCCTGTGGTAACATCGCTGATTTTTGAATTTCTGGGACTATAGAATATGGATCTGAAAACGCGCATTTAAAAAATATTTTAATATTTTCTTAACTAGTCTTAAACTAGTGGTCAAATTTTTAAAGATTTTAATTGTTTTGGTGATTTGTTTCCATATCAAATTTTATTGCAGAGTTTAAAGAGTCACTCAATAGTTTTGAATTTCACATCGTTACTAACATTTTATTAAAATCAAGGCCTGTGTTAACATCGCTGATTTTTGAGTTTCTGGGATTTATAGGACGCCGAAATGTGCATATTTCTCCCAACTCCTGGTTTAGATATCTCGCATGAATATAAAAGCCTCGTATAACATCGCAAGATGAGAAATAAACACAAATATATACATAGATATATATATATATATATATATATATATATATATATATATATATATATATATATATATATATATATATATATATATATATATATATATATATATATATATATATATATATATATACAGAGGCTGTTCGCACATTTTTTAGACAATTTTGGTAAGCGGTAATAAAAAATCGTTTGCTTCAAAAGAAATATTTGCAATTGTACTATGTTTTTAAAAGTCAAAATTATCGTCTACGGCTTGAAAGTTTTGTTTTTATTCAAAATGGCGTTTTTAACAAAGCAGTGGTTTGAAGGCTACATTTATGCTCTTTCCGAAGAGAAATATGCATACTCCGTTATCCAAAAACGATGTGAGAGTCATGGTTTTGTGATATCTAAAGCGTCGATAGGTAATATCGTCAACAAGAAAGGAAAAAAACGTCGAATTGGAGCCTCAAGTGGGACAAAAATTCCAAACAAGTATCCAAGAAAAAAACGGACATCTTCGACTATTGCAAAGGTATGTTGTTTAATGTTTAAAGAAAATCCCCCTAGTCAAAGGACAGTTGCAAAATCATTAAAATGCTCGGTGTCCACTGTAAACAAAATGATAAACGTTGATTTAAATCTTAAGAAAACGAAAAAATGCAATGTGCATTGTCTTCTTCCAAATCATATCGCTGAACGCAGGACACGCTGCAGAATTCTATATGAGAAACACTTATCCAAAGAAAAATGGAAAACAATTGTCACAATAGATGAATCATGGGTGTATTTAAATGATTGCAACAAAAAAAGAGCCATTTATTATCATAAAAGGGGAGAAAAAAATTTAAGTACATGGTTCAAAGAATCGAAAGAAAGTTTTTCTAAGGGATTCATGATTGTTGCTGGTTTTTCTTATAATGGCAAGTTAAAAATAAAGAGAGTGGGAAAAAATGTCAAGATTAACTCCAAATACTATCAGGAACATATTTTATCGCCACTTTTTCTGAATGAAATACCATCGCTTTACCCACAGTGCCATCAATCTGTGAGACTCCATCAGGACAAAGCTAGCAGTCACACATCAAAATCCACTGTAAATTTCCTAAAAGAAATGGAACAAAAAACTGGTATTAAGGCCATACCTTTCACTGATATCCCTACTAAATCTCCCGATGTATCACCTATGGATTTTTGTGCTTTGGGACTTTTTAAAATCTGCATTATCCAAACGTCGTCCCAAAACCCTTACAGGACTCTGGAAAGGTGTTCAGGAGGAATGGGATAGAATACCTCTTCTGACACTTCAAAAGGTATTATTATCCTGGAAATTGCGGTGTCGAAAGATAGTTCAGAATAAGGGATGTCAAATAGAACATTTAAAACACAAGAATTTTATGTAATTTAGTTTTGTGAATACAATATACATCGTCTAAAAAATGTGTGAACAGCCTCTGTATATATAAAATTAACAAGACTTTGAAATTGACCACACATTAGAGTATAGGCTTAAAAGCCAAAACATATATTAACTTAATTCAATTAGTATTGGAAATTAAAACAAATTACTTTCAAGTAAGGCGCTGAATGCTGCTCTTTTATTGAAAGAAAATAAATAAGAAATAAATGATAGAGAAAACTAGTAATAGCCCTAAAGCTACTTGCAGTTAGGAACAAATAACATGAAAAGAAGTATGAAGAGGTTTTAGACAGCATCTCTTCATCAGCGGTGTCAATTCTGTCTAAAAACCAATGGATTGTTTCAGATGAGTATGATCTAT